>JAACJK010000163.1:1237478-2474957 GCA_013368325.1 Ephemerocybe angulata | reverse complement strand
ATACCTTTGGGTTCCGTTATTCTTAAGAAACGCGTTGCGCTGTCTTGACATCACAATGGATAATTATAGGTTTATGGTCATTAACAAGTGTGTAAACAGTCCGGTCATAGACGTGACATTGGGTAGCGAAGTCCGTGAAGTCCATTATTAGTCCAAGAGAAGAACCTCGGAAGCAGGATCTACAACCAAGCTGCGAGAGCTCCAGCAGCAACGGCGGCCAGTACTCCCTCGGGGTGTGCGCTCAAGTAAGAGGCAGCGTTGGTGTTGTTGGCCGGGGCAGAGACGGTGGAGGTCGGTGTAGTAGTCGTCGACTTCGATGCACTCGAGGTAGTGGAAGTTGTGGCCTTCGAGGTCGTGCTTGTGGTCGACGAGGTTGTGGTGGTCGCAGGCCTAGTCGTTGACGAGCTCGTCGTGGAGGTCGTATCGGTGGTTCTGTATTACACGCAGCGTTAGCACAGAGCTGGATTCTCGACGAAATGCGGCCTACGATGGGTCAGGAGGAACTTCGGTTCCCCCTACGCCTCCTGCACCTCCTGCACCGTCATCACCACCGCCGACACCTCCTGTGTCACCACCGGCGTCTCCTCCAGCGTCTCCTCCGGCATCTCCTCCAGCGTCTCCTCCAGCGCCTCCGTCATCCTGAGCATACGCGCCCAAAGCAAGAGCAAAGACAAGGAGCAAGGTCGAGTACTTCATGACGGAGAACGGGTAGAAATTGGTAAGGGGAAATGTAGGATGTAGTGGGAGAGAACTCTGGGGACAAGGTTTGCAAAGTGCAGGGGTTTATATGTGCGGAATTGGGGTCCCGCCACCTGCCTGGACGTATGGGGATGATGTCGCAGGTATGGTCGTCCGAGTCTATCTTCGGTCTATAGCGGTCCAGCGCGCAATGTGCGGGTATGAAGGCTGTGACACCGCACACAAATGTTAACGTTCGTTTGTCACTGTCAGGAGGCATGCATGTGTCGTGGGGCACCGAGCAAGGCAAATTCTGCAGCGCCTGGCCTGTCAAATTCCCCCAAGGGCGGCACCCTGCACACACGCCAACGACACTGAGTGTCGTCCTTTTACAAAGGTTGACGGCAGATCGACAGCTCAAATGTAAATTTAGCGCGCGCATCACCCTGGATTTGTATCACCGTCTCGATGCCCCTTTCGAAGGATGCCTGACCAGCCACTTTTCTCGCACGAAGAAGGGATTTACACCAAGTCGGAGACCGCACGATGACATACTATTGGTGTACTACGTCTGCAAGCAACATCAAATCTGGATGGACCAGGGTTCGCCGAGCGAGCGCTCTCGAGACGGTACGTTTTAGCGCCTACATACTGTAATAAGCGGTTTGGGCGCTCAACCCGAACACAGGTTCGCTGCAATCTCAGTGAGTTGCTTACGGAGAGATCCTTCGGCGGTGTAAAACTTGGACTGCCATACCATCGCCTCCGGCCTCCCCTGCCTGCCATTGGATACCAAACCGCCCCACAATGTGTACCACTCTAAAGTATACTTACTCCACCGTAGTCTGATGAAATTTCAGCGTCGTTACCAAGTAAGATAGCCAATACCCGAAGGCACCCTGTTTCATGCTCCCCGAACGAGTCGGAACGACCCTTTCAAATTTCACATACTGCTGCCCCACCCATCCACCGCACACATCGTCGACCCCGGGGTCGTAATATTATGGATGCTCGGATATTCAATTGAGATCCCAAAACGTCTTGAGGTCTGGTCAGGGAAATGGGGCAGGAAGTAGGAGCGACAGGGTCCCTGGAAAGAGGCTAGGTCCTTCAGAAGCTCGCGGCAAACGCGAGGCTTCCGCAATCGACAGCTAAAGTACATATGTATACAGTGCGTCGATGGAGGCAGTGTTCGAGCGTGTTTTCTACAATACATGGTGACAATCATCCAAGAGTCATTAGAGGACATGAGGTTCACAAAAAGGAAGAAAGGAGTAAGGCCAGAAGGAGAAGTTAAGGTTCGTAAGAAGAGAGAATCCAAGAATAAAAGAGGAGCTGGAGCGAAAACAACCCTGGAAAGGATTACAATGACCGGTGACCTTAGACCGCAACGAGCAAGGCAAGGGCTCCCGAGATTAACCCAGACAGGGCGATCGAAGTTCCAATATTTCCAGAGAGAGACTGGGCAGCGTTGCCAGCTGGTGCAGTGGTCGTGGATGCACCAGAGCTGGTTGCGGGGGTGGTGGTCGTACCAGAGCCTGCACCTGGGGTCGTGGTCGTAGTCCCAGACCCTGGCGCGGTAGCCGTGGAGCTCGTGGAGCTCGTCGTTGGGGGAACGGGTGTGCTCGAAACCGAGGTCGTAGTCGTAGAGGTCGAAGTCGACGTCGCAGTCACAGTTGAAGTTCCTGATCCCGAGCTGCTGCTATCCGTCCTCGTGATTGTCGAGGTGGTGGAAGTACCGCTGATAATGGTGGGGATGACGATGTACGTGGTGGGCGTTCCCGAAACCGTCGTGATAGTGGACGACAGAGTGGGTACATTGGACAGCGTTGGGACAGTGGGTGAAGGGTTGAGACCGCTTGAGGTGGAATGCGCGTGTGTGCCCCTGAAGCGCCCGTCAGTTTCGCCAAAGGAGATGATGCCGAAAGCGGTAATCTGCTTACCCCACGGAAGAAGTGCTTGTCGAGCTTGTCCAGTCGCTACCGGTCCAATGTGGGACTCCAATGGTAGACACCGCCAGAGTAAGGAGGAAGAGGACTCGCTGCATGGTAGGAGGTAGCGGTGAGAAGAAAAAAGAAGAAGACGATGTTTGGGAACTGGAAGTTG
The DNA here is from genome assembly GCA_013368325.1 of Ephemerocybe angulata. Classification (NCBI taxonomy): domain Eukaryota; kingdom Fungi; phylum Basidiomycota; class Agaricomycetes; order Agaricales; family Psathyrellaceae; genus Ephemerocybe; species Ephemerocybe angulata. The sequence goes on along the minus strand of JAACJK010000163.1, from coordinate 2,472,173 downwards.
CGATGATGCATATGATTGTTCACGCTCTTATAGTGCGGAATCCTCGGTGCGTCATGGAGAACCACCGGAATTCTTGGGAGCATGCTTGCAAAGAACAGGGGTATAATTTAAACCGAATATCAATGACCTTTTGCATGATGCTGGCCATGACCCCCTCGATGAACTCACCAGAGGCCAATCTCCGACTCAGAAATGCGAATAAAGTGTCTAAAGGCACCAGAATTTACCCTGTCATGGAGCATTATGATGCAACCCGGGCGAGAATGGTGGACGATGTGAATAATAAGCAGGGTGCAAATGAAATACATGCCGATAACGACGTGCTCGAGAGCGAGGAACATGAGGATGAGGCGTTGAGTAGCGAGCTCGCCCAGCGCCACACCACCATGCTCTGAGCCTCTGACCTACTCTGACGCCATATGATTCGCAGCCAATCATGGATTGTCAAGCATCCGAGAAGGGAAGGATCGAGAGTGGGAAGTTCTTCGGAAGCTTGGCCACACGAATTGATGAAGCGCAATTAAAATCAATTGGTCGGAAAAGAGGGATAACAAAGTAAGTATACAGGTCTTCATGAAGGTCATTACTCGTATGTGAAGCAAGAGGGCTCCGTCGAGGCGTCCATAACATCCCTCACTGCGACTTTGGGTCCGAGAGTAGTGAAGGTCATCATGAAGTCGAGGGTGATGTTAACCTGGGGAGGGCGTTGCGTCGTGGGCCCCGAAATGTCGAACAGTCTCTTCGCAGGGTCGACCTTCTGCCATTGCCACCAGATCCTGTCAAGATTTCCGTGGTGCAGATAGAATAGAGGGTCTAGTATTTGGAGAAGCGACCCGGTCAATACCCGCTCGGATCGGAGAGGACACAACAATGCCAGACTTACCGCCTGGGCTAGAGTACGGGTTAAGCATCTCCCCTCCAACAGCAGAGTGGCCACCGCCGTGGATACCAAAGCCAAAGCCAAACCCGATGCCGTTCTCCAAGGACGTGCGGAATTTCTCGAATGGGGTCTGTTGCATTACCCTATTAACTTCCGTGGTCTTCAAAGCGGTCTTGCTACTCTCGTCGACGCCGCGAACCAGGCAATGCTCGGTTACGAGCTTGCCAGGACCGAGACGGACAACCTGGTTGACGAAGGGGCCAGTCTTGACGCAGCCTCTGTAGGCTCCGGGGAAAGCTGAGGACTGCCCGTTGGGATCGGGAGGGAGGGTGTATGTTCCTGGAACACCGTCACCTCCAAAGCCAGTGTTGGGGTCGTAGATGACAGAGTCTTTCATGCTGAAGAGGAGGTAATGTCAATAAGGAGAGGTGTTGGAGTGGATGGAAGCGATGCTTACGCCTTCGTGTTATCAGCATCGATAGACCAGTTCCAATAGGTCATCGGGCCAGTGTAGCCACATTCATCACGGAGGGCGTTATAAAACAAAGTAATGAAGTGACGATGCCACGCTAAGAAATGGCCCTATTGAATGTCAGTACGGTGATTTCATCGGTAGGGTAGACCAGACACTCACAACTTGATGGACCTCGTCAGTGAGATCGATATGAGTTGCTTGGAATTCGTCAAAGCGGTTCCTGATCGCTGGCCTCCCGGCAACAGTGGCAGGACGGCTCTGGAGACACAGAACGGCATTGATGTATCCTTTCTTTTCAACATCGGTCAGAGCACGCCTGAGGGAACACGTGAGTACCAATGATATTATGGAGGGAGCAGGGACAGCACTTACCATTCTTTACGAACGCGAATTTGAGCGCAAGTTCCAGCACGCTTCTGCGGGATAGCAGAGTCCGGGGCAGCGAAAGGAGAAGCTGCGATACCCGAAGCGAGGTACACAAGGGCAAGTGCGATGAGAGCCGTAAAACGAAGCATGATCACTATGGTAGGACCTCTGCCTTCGAACCTCTCTCGCAACCGAGAGACTTTATAGCCCTTGATTCTTTCTCCGATTTTCCGAGCACAGATTGCATCGACGCGCCTTTCAATGCCAAGGACCCCAAGAAGTTTTCTACTTCAAGATAAGATGGTTCGATACGATTCTCCAGCAGAAAGACGCTTTGGTTGTGTCTTGCTGTGCTTGCAGGATTGGCCTAACGAGGAAGGTGCCATAGTGGAGAAGCCGGGCGTTTCTATTGAAGATTACAGGTGACTATCCTCATGGAAGAACCTGCGGGAGCGTTAGCCAGAGAAGTGCACCTCGAGTACCCATTGGCGGTTCCGAAAAGCATCCTCCAATGCAAATTCAGATATAGCCATAGTGCAAGAACCAATCCGAGTGGATAGGGTATCAAAGAGGAGAGTCTCTCGGGGAAACTGGCCAGAGGAGTGACGAAGGGGAAGTTAAAGTCGGTATTAGAGCCGCAAGCATCTCACACGAGTCCTCCTGTATGTATGGCGCTTGGCAGAAACAATAGCCTTTTCCGATAACCCGTGTCGTCCGAGTCCTGTGTCTGGGGTACGAAGTACTGAGTTGTCTCATCGCAGAGACTCCAGATAAGCCATCCCATTTCCTTCGTTTCTGAATGGAACGCTTGACCAATCCCACACAGGAGAGCTCCGGGGGCCGTACCGAAAAAGGGTACAGGCGGGATATACGTCGCAGCGTCATCGCAGAAGCCTGTGTCTAGGATGATTCCGAGGTTTACGCTTCTGAGTTGGGCGTCTGTTTATTTTAGCCGCGTCGTTTGGACTCGCGAAGGCCAACCCTAAATGCATGTGAATGATTCCAAGGGCGATATTGCCAGATGCTCACCTTCCTCTTCGTGAATCGGAAGGAATGATTTTCCTCTCGACATTCGAAGATACAATTAACAAAGCTCCGATTGGCCACCTCGGTAGCGAGAATCTGTTGAGCATTAAGGAGTATAGACGCCGTCAGTAGAAGAGAGATTCTATGATAGCGAACCTCCAATTCCACGAAGCAGCCTCCCCGCAGCATGGAAGTGAGCCTCCTGTGGATTGTCCATACATCTCGCTGCTCAAGCCCCAAATGATGAGATTTCCGCGAGAATCGACACACGATTGCCATTCCTGTAGTTAGTTTATGCACGAAGCATGCTGAAAAAAAGAGGCTCACCTGTTCAAAGAGAGCAGTGGGCAGTGGTCAGAGGATCAATACGATTCTTACTGAGGATTTAGATTTCAGGACGAAGCATGAACCATTTAAACAAACGTCCCATATCTTCATGGCTCTGAGGATATCAGTAGATCCCCACTGAATCTGGGGATGATAGTTGAAATTGCTTGTGGGAAGGTGGTGGTATGGGAGAAAGCGCGATTCCGAGTCGACGATGCTCGCTCGGCTCGTGAACAAAGTCCGGATCAAAATAAGGGTCATCCGCTCAAGACAGGGGCTTCAAGTGCACATTTGCCCAATGTGAAGGGCGAGGGACCATGCAAACGAACGTAGGGTTGTGACGGTACAGGTGGGGTGTCAGAATATGCTACTATCAGCCGTGCACAGAATTGTCAACTGCGACGTCAGCCAGATCCTGCGTCCTATCCTTCCTTCCCAGAGCAAGCACCTCAGGCTCCCTAGGCTTTGGAGCTCTAGGCTTAGATTGCCTCCTTGCCTCCTTCGCTTCCTCTGGAAATTTTCCGTGCCCACTGCGAACCTTGGGTGGGACTGGGCTCAGCTCGTGGTTCTAGCAAAGGGGGTCCGGCCGCTCAGTATCTGGCTGGGAATATGAGCTGGACTAGGAGATGGCACGTACATTGGGTGGGTCCCGGACATAATAGTCATTGATATTGTTTCTGGTAGTCTTTGGGCGACCATGGATCTCGAAGGCAGATTCACGATAAAGCTCCTCTGCGTTAAGTGCGACGCCGAGTTTATCAGGCATGACAGTTGATAGTTATGAGGGAGGTTGTGAAATCAATGAGCTGTTCCGACCGCGGACTTGGAGAGATTGTTGTGAAGATATGAGGAGAGTTTTCGAGGGAGCTTGTGAGCTGGTGTGGCAAGTTCCGACGGCGGAGAGATGGTTGCGAAGATATGAGGAGAGTTTTTCGCGTTTTATGTTCCAGCCCAATGCGATACAGTGCGACATTTCATTTCGCTCCAGTCCAGTCCAAGACATTCGCTGGAGCGCTGCGCACTGTGGAGCGGTGACTCCGGTGAAACGTGCAGGGCGCATCCCATCCTCGCTTTCTCCGACCTGTTCTTCGCGGCGAACTCTGGCTTCTAGGGAACCCTCATACTAGTTATCGTAAATAAACCTAACGCCACCCGCCAAGGCAAATGCCGACTCCTCGGGAGTCGCGACCGCCTGTCTGGCGGGGGATTTGTCAGCATCCAAAAGTGGAGAAAACATGGTCAGGTGGGCGCTCGTGGGCGTCCTCAGGTGACAGGGGCAGTGTCGAAACAGGCCAAATTCCGCCACAGGCTTGGATAATCACAACGTCCATGCTATCGCGCCGAGTTGCTGGTGAAGGCCACTTAACCAGAGATTAGACTATCCTTCGTGGTTATAAAGGATCGATTCCAGCTAGCAACGCATCTCTCCATCAGCTAGCCTCATTGTGAGTCCAGTCCTTCTGCTGTTCTCAGACGTTCAGCGATCTCAACGATTGTCCTCAGCGCTCAGGGTGATATCGAGGTTGAAAGGCCATATCACACACGGGAGCTGCAATTAATCTCCAGACAGAGCCACCATGGTGAGTCCTTGGCTCGACCTTACCTCTTTGGACCTCTCTGAAGCTCGTGCAGCCGACCCGAGTTCAAAACCAAAATCATCGTCAACCCGAGGCCCATTCTCCTCTGAAACCGCACGACGACATTCACAGTAAGAACTGGGCTCATAAGGAAGCTCTGCAGATTGCATTGGGCAGTATATTGACCCCCGTGAGTTCATTGCCCGAACAGCATCCTCCTTGCGTTGCTGAATATCACGACCTGTGCAACCGGAAAGAAACGACCGCATGCCCCACCTAGTTCGCGCTCTACATCTGGAACCCTGAGCCCTGTACACTCTGGGGCCTCTACACCGGGCACGGGGACTCCAGTGCATCCTCCACCCTTTGGCTCAGAGTATCTCCACTCTCATCATGCCTATCTTTATCGAGAAAGCCACCATCCTGCGAGCCATACAAGCCATACCCCCTCGAAGCTGGTCCAGTCCGTGAGTCGAACCGCAAGAGCCGATTAAGGGACGTCTAACAACAAAATCTAGTCCACTAGCCCATCGCAAGAAGGCTCCCCCAGAGGCTCAGCCCCCTCTTCGCCCACAATTACAAAGCAGCAGATGATGTCTCCCATCCACGAGCCAGATGACACCATACGCTCTGCTCCAATCACCCGAGACAGCTATGTCTCTCCACCATCTCCGGGCCTTGGGCCTATCGACGACTCAGATCCGCGTTTGCGACCGCTGCGACCGACGCTTGCCCCACTTCAGCCGCAGCAGGTCAACGGGGTTAACGTCAAGGCGGCTTCTCTGCCTGACCTTCCGACGACGACGAAATCTCACCTTTCACCACCTGCCACCGCGATAGGGACGCCGAAAGCCAAGTTCTTCACCGCACTGCAAGGCAAGGGTGCCTGGGATGCTCTGATTCACGGCTCGTTCTCATAAACTGGGGTTTGGAGCATGGAGATCTGGATGACTCTTTGCGGCACCGACACCGATAAGGGTGCTATCGGTTTTTGGTGGATTGTATTGTGATGACCTTTTCGTTGTACTATTATGTATTCTGTAGATCTAGTTGTATGTAGCTATATGTAACCATACTTGTCCATTCCCTGAGCGCTTGAATTCCCCCATCCGTTATCGGTTGGCGCTTAGATCTGAGAGGCGGCCGTGAATGCGGGGTAAGGATGCAGATCATGGGGGCAGGCCGACGCGGCCGACGCCCCTGAGCGTCTAAAGCCGGTGATGTCCGAAATCGAAGATCAGAAAGATTTGAGATAACCTGGCACGGCTGATTACAACTTCTCTTATAACTACGTCGTAGTCCTCCCCGCATTCCCCAGAATCGAGAAAATGGAGGCTTTCGAGGGATACCAGACCCCGCTTTCAAGGTGAGGGCTTCGTCAGCTCGTCCACCCAGTATTGACCACTGATCAAGGTCTTGTATAGCCGGTATGCCAGCAAGGAGATGTCGTATTTGTTCTCTCCTGCCGTACGTCGGTGCACTATACGAATCGACTGAAGGTTGACGGTCTCTTGCAGAAACGCTTCTCAACTTGGAGGCAACTCTGGCTTAACCTGGCCATCGCGGAGAAGGAGCTCGGATTGCCCATTCCCGAGCAGGCCATCGAGGAGATGAAGAACAACTTGGTGCGGCCTGATGAAATATACCCCCATACCCTTGTCTAAAGTCACCCTTCAGAACTTGACGCCTGAACAATTCGAGATCGCAGCTGTTGAGGAGAAAAAGCGCCGCCATGACGTTATGGCCCACGTCTATACCTTCGGAAAGGTCGCACCCTCGGCTGCAGGGATCATCCAGTGCGTCGGACATTCCTTTCGCGTCTGAATCCAGGCTGATTCCCTGAAGTCTTGGCGCTACGTCGTGTTATGTCACTGAGTGAGTTGCCTTCGGATTCTGCGTGTTGTTAATACCGATATCTCTTCAGCAACGCCGATCTCATCTTCCTTCGCGAGGGCCTGACGTTCCTCATTCGCGCTTTGGGCGTTTTAATCTCGCGTCTCTCTGCGTTCGCTGCGCAGTACCGCGATCTCCCTGCATTGGGATTCACCCACTTCCAGCCTGCCCAGTTGACCACTGTCGGAAAGCGTGCTACCCTCTGGATCCAGGTGCGTCGAAAGCGCCCCAAACCCCAGCAAGTATCTGACTTATTTCTCCATTCACCATTTAGGAACTGCTCTGGGATCTTCGAAACCTCAAGCGCGCAAGGGACGATCTTGGCTTCCGTGGAGTCAAGGGAACGACCGGCACTCAGGCCAGCTTCCTCACTCTTTTCGACGGAGACCACGACAAGGTCGAGGAGCTTGACCGACTTGTTACCAAGCTCTCTGGGTTCGAATACGCCTACCCCGTCACTTCGCAGACGTACTCGAGGAAGATTGACGCCGACGTCCTCGGACCCCTCGCCTCCCTCGGTGCGACTGCTCACAAGATCGCAACCGACATTCGTCTTTTGGCCAACCTCAAGGTTCGTTCAACCCCTCTCTGTTTGTCTTCCGAGTTCTAATAAGGTGCCAGGAAATCGAAGAACCCTTCGAGTCCACTCAGATCGGCTCCTCAGCTATGGCGTACAAGCGCAACCCCATGCGTTCCGAGCGCGTCTGCAGCTTGTCCCGACACTTGATGGTCCTCCACCAGAATGCCCTCATGACTTCAAGCGTGCAGTGGTTCGAGCGCACGCTCGACGACAGCGCTAACCGCCGCATCACCATCCCCGAGGCGTTCCTCACTGCTGATATTGTCCTCAGCACCCTGCAGAACATCTCCGAGGGACTCGTTGTGTACCCCAAGGTCATTGCGCGCAGGATCACGCAGGAGCTGCCGTTCATGGCTACTGAGAACTTGATCATGGCGATCGTGAAGAAGGGTGGAGACAGGCAGGAGGCGCACGAGAAGATTCGGGTGAGTTTTGCAAACTTGAATCGAAGTGAAAACACAACTCAAGGGTGCTGTTATGTGTGTCCAGGTGCTTTCTCATGAAGCTGGCCACCAAGTAAAGGGCCTTGGCCTCGAGAACGATTTGCTCGACCGCGTGAGGGCTGATCCCTACTTTGAGCCTATCATCGCCGAGCTCGACTCGCTCCTCGACCCTGCGAGCTTCATCGGGCGTGCGCCTCAGCAGGTTGATGGATTCCTTAAGAACTGGGTTGAGCCTGCGCTTGCCGACAAGGAACTTCAAGATGCGATTGGTGGGAGCAAGAAGGTCGAGTTGAGCGTTTGAGGTGCGAACATGGAAGGAAAGGGAAAGGAAAGGAAAGGAAAGGAAGGAAAGGAAGGAAAGTGAAGGAAGTTAAGAATCAAAATTTATATCATTATAGAGGTAAACATATGGATTAAGTGTAACTTGTAAGCGTAGGATATTTTGCTGGGAATCGCTCCCGTGCGCCCTTTTGGGCGCTTATTGCTTCGACTGACGCTGGGGACTATCGGGGAAGCCTTCAGGTACGGGAAGTCTCCTCTTCGACTGATCAGGATCGAAGTCTCCACGCACGCAATACACGCAATACCTGAGGGCTGAGATGAAAGCGTCTACGATCTCAAGTTTTTGGTTAGGTTACCTTTCGAGCATCACGATTAATCACGTCCCGCCGTTCTCGCCACATCGACCACTAGACAAAGTATCATCTCAGATGTATAGAGGTAGAGGAACATCATATAAGCCTACTTCTAGGAGTCTTTGCATGGCAAAAACGGTGAGGTCGCATTAAAGTTGACTTCTACCCAGCTGCCGCCCACAGGCGCAAACAATAATGGGGAGAGCGAACTATCGAAACAGTAGGTACAGAGCGCCCTTATATACATAGAAATAGAGGACTAGATGGCTATGAAATGCGTACGAGACCGCCCGCGGCGGGTCGGTCCAGCCGGTCCTGTCAAAGTTGTGCACTTTTCGCGATGATCAATGGGCGACTGGTGGTGCATTAATCCCTTCAGCTATCATCCGCCTTCGGGGGGGACTTCGCAATGCATAAAGAGTACCATGCAATGCATTAATGATGCATTACCTTTAGGAGCACCCAATTATGCCCGCTAGGCGTCATCCCGCCAGCTTCGCTTTGTAAGCGTTCTCCCGCCCCCGCCCCCATTGCCATATGCGATTGTGATGGGATCCGGACTTGACGACAGCCTTCTCAAGCTGATCGTGCCTGCATCGCTCGCGTGGAAATATCCGCAGGGTACGGGTACGTCCTCCCTCCACCTAATGCATCATTTTCCAAAGGGTGATCGGGGTAGGCGGCGCGCGCTTTCCCTGTTCTACCACGCCCCCGCTCGCCAAATTCAATGGCCAACGGTGTATTGGATACTCCATATATTCGTTGGCTCTCTTCCCTCTGCGTTGTTAGAGAACTGGGCTTACCGGGCATATATCAGCTCTTGGTGCCTTCGGTAAGTCGTTCAAAATTGCTAATGCATCAAAGGCCATTGAACATGATTGGAGCATCACGCTTTGCATTGGCCGTTGTAATGCATTAGAATCCCTCTACCAGCACGCTTCTTGGGCAATCATGCCCAAGAATCTGGACAGCCAATGCATTACCATTCCCTCGCGGACTGATTCTGCTACGTAACGTACTCTCCCGGTCTAATGCATTACCACCCCCAGCGGACCGAGCAGTGTGATGCATCATGAATCCTGCCCACGTCGTTCTGTGATGCATCAGAATATAACACTACACACCATCTCCTAGTCCTCATGTCTAGGATGCATTACATTACAGTCGTCCCTCCGTCAGTCATGTCTTTAATGCATCACAGACATGTGCGCCCTCCATTCCGGCATTTGGGCGCCTAATGAGAACGGGCGTGACTTCCCCTGTCCCTTGCCCGCTCAAAGCAGCAAGGATTCCCTCGAAGACGAGTAGGTAATGTATCCGACTGAATATTTATTAGCCACACGCTGATCCTGTATTGATTTGTCCGATCTTAGGCTAGAAAGGAAAACCTCCAAGAATAAGCGCCCACATTTCGTTCCTGGAGGTGCTGTACGTTGATGCACCCCGAGGCTGAGGAGGCCCAGTAATTAGCGTCACACTTTAATACATCGTTGGACTTAATTGGGACGGGCAAGTAACAGGGGAGAAACTTTCTGAGGCCTGCTGGAGACGGTGATGCATCGATGCATTGCAATGCATTTTCGGCCACATTTGGAGGCTGAGGAGTTCCAATAATCAGAGTCACGCTCTAATGCATCGCTGGACTTGGCTGAAACAGGTAAATAACTGGAGTGTGAACGTTTCGAGGCCCTGCTGGGGAAGGTGATGCATTGACGATGCATTGCTAGGGCTTAATGCATCTATGGGCTATTAGGTGGTACCGCTCTAATGCATTCATTCGCACTACCTGATGCATCACAACTCATGCTCACTGGAATATCTCGAAGCCTCGAAGGTTTGAAGACGTCAGTAGGCCTTGCAATTCATCCGGGCTGTCAAAGTGAGGTTTGAGGCTTCCCAATACTTGTGTCGCACTGTAATGCATCTATGATCTCTGTACCAGCGATTACTTGTGCAGCAAGTCTATCCTGGCCGGGTAAGAAGCCCCCTGACAAGATCTCTCGATTCTCAACTCTTAAGTAAGGCAAAGTGGGGGTGTATTAAGCGTGCGCTACTCGAGAATAAACTAGGTGAGGGTGCAAGATAAAGGGCGCAGTCAGGTCAAGATTGGGTCAAAATCGGGTTAAGGTAGCAAATCGAACTAGGCTCGAGTCCTACAAGGAAATATCAGTAAGTCATCAGAGCAGTGAACTCATATTACATACCTCTTCTTGGTGGTGCCTGTGGACTTACTTTCGCTACGACGTTTGACGCCCCGGTTCTTCAGATTCGGCGCCACGAGGTTCAGCGCATCGAGAGTACGACTGACATCCGATACTAAATCCCTCCAACTATCTCTTGAGTCTTCCCTGTAGCACGTCGGACCGCCCGCTGCTGCCCGACCCCACCAAACCATCAAGGTAAGCAGCGAAATCAGTCCATTTTGGCCGGATTTACAGAGAGGACCCCAGGCACTCGTGTTGACATTTGCATCGGGGTGGGAGTAGACGGACAGAGGAAGGGCTGCGCCGGGGTTGAGACGGAACGTGGGCTGGCACAGACACCACCACTTCACGATCGCAATGCCTATCTCAGCTGGATCATCGATAAACGGAGGTGCGGCATGATTCCGAGCACCTTTCGAGGACTTCGTAGTCCATTTGCTCCATTCAACCGGGCGATCTTGAACAGGAAGAGATCCCTAATAAACATCGTCAGTTCGACCTATGGCAGATAAAGGAGGGCGGCGCACCTTGAGTGACTTTCCAAACCCAAGCAAAGTCTCCAATGCACACCATTTATCCACCAACCCCTGCCACTCGACGCCAAGTTCAGCATTCCTGAGATCAGCCACAGCGCTAACAAACCAATCAGGTTCCTTGTCGGCATCCTGCTCGTCTCCAACGGGAAGTGGCCTTGACGTCTGAGGTACGTTGCTACCAATCAGTTGTAGCTTCTCTCGTTGAGTAGAAGGCTTTGCTGGTCGTGCTGAACGCCTCCGACTTGTATCATCTTCAGGTAAGGGGGCGGTGTTTGAATCAGACGAGGAGGCGGCTGATGGCAGAGCAGAGTTGGGTGCTGATGATTTGGGACTGGGGATAGGTGTTTCAATGTGATGGTTGGCGTTGGGGGCGGGCTTTTCGACGTAAGGGTTGGCGCTGGGGGCAAGCTTCTCAACGTGGGGGTTGGAACTGGGGGTAGGCTTCCCAACATTGGGAGTAGGGGTCTCGATGCGGGGGTTGGCGTTGGGGGCGGGCGTCGGAATGGAGGTAGGCTTCTGAACGTGGGGGTTGGCGTTGGGAGTAGGGGTCTCGATGCGGGGGTTGGCGTTGGGGGCGGGCGTCGGAATCTGGGTACTGCGAGCCGCCGATACCGAGGCGGAGAGATTGACACCTGGGGGTATGTTTTCACGATTGAGAATGGAGCTGTCGGCATTGATGGCGGGATGGAGACCGGCCGTGAGACTAGTATCGGTGATGCTGTTGGTGATATCAAGAAGAACCTGACTCGTAGTGGTGACAGTTCTGCTGTTCCCCAGAGAAGAGGATCCGTTGACGGAGGAGCTGGCGGGTATCCCAAACTTGGCAGCCAATTTGACGTCAGAGACTTGGGGGTCAGTAGAAGATCCGGAAGCACTTTGATCGGGGAGCCCCTCCAGATTGACCGAGGTGGGTGTAGGAAAGGTGGTGTCGACGGGCTTCGAAGCAGTATCGAAAGCACTTTGACCTGGGTTGAGCATGGAACTAACCTGTTCTGAAAATGAGTCAGCGTTTTGAGTAAGGAGGTGAGTATAGCGCACGTTTGCAGCCGCAGTCTTCGTCGGGGCTCGGGGGATTCTTTTCAACTTGGCCACATAGTCCCAACGCTTCAGAGCGGCATCCAGGGCACTTCCGGCCGGCGTCTCAGGATTTACGTCCTCATGTTCTAAGTCCTCCCCAAGTGCGGACATGTCAAACTCTGGCTCCCTGCTAACGCCCTCTACGGGAGGAAGAATATGGTTATGTGACGCGACACGATCATTCCTGCAGGCAGAACCCTGCGGGTGCGAATCTTCAGCAATACCCGCGAACATGGGGTCATCCTTCCAGGTATCTGTCATATTCCCCATGCTCACATCCCACGACACTAAATGAAATATGAATTAAACCGGTAACCCGAACAATGGTATGCACTTACCAGTTCCGAGGCCATTTATGGAATCGGGTACTTTCCGCGGCGGAAAAGGCGCCAAGCAATTTCCGGAAATAAAGCAACGTGACTTTGAAGTCACGTTGCTTCCAAGACCCAAGATCCAAGAGCTCGCCGGTTCAAGCACCAGTACGGCCATTCTTTATTTCCTTAATAACTCACATGTATTTTTTTCCCGGATATCAATATCTTTTTCACTATATACAGGAATACTATCTTTCCCAGCAAACCAACAACTTCTCCGGAGCTTGGTTGCACTGACACTGGACTTTCGGCCAGCCAAAAATTCCTATGCTCATACCGTGGTCGCGATCAGATCAACGCGCCTTTCTTGCTCTCCCCCATCACGGTGCCCCCAGACCTCCATGTGCGCTCCCTCCCCCGCTGTCCCGCATCCATCGCGATGATTCTGCCCTCCAAGCATCAACGAAAACCTTGAACAGCAAGCCGTGAGTGACGACAGAGCCCAACGAGATCGCTCCCACCTTGGCCCTCCCGCTTTGAACACCACGACGGCGTCAGCGACAGCCAGAACCCACAAACAACGACGACGACGACGTACTCACCTCAACCATAACTTGACGGGAGCCCAGGCAGCGCCGCACCATGGTGTGCAGCTGAGGACGCCAATCATCGGCGTGGTTCGACATGGCGCGCGGCGACAAGGGCACGGCGCTGGCCGGATGCAGCGACAACGATGGTGCACGGAGTGAGAGGCGGGCTTTCTCGGTGCCGCCGAGCACTGACTCTGGACGTGGATGGCTTGCGTGAAAAGGTCAGTACATCTCTAATCGTTGTTTACAACCATTGCTTACCGACGCACAACTGTTCCCCGTCTGCAGACAATCCAGGGTAATCGGGCGCGAGTTCCTGGCGGTTTCGGATTGGGAGCGGGGGAGGTGCTGGGGCTTTGGGAGAGCTTGCAGTGGGCTTAACGACCCTGGTACGACCCCCGACACATTCAAGACCTATCAGTACATACGCGATCCTGGCTAGACCAACGCGCACAGCCCCTCGAGATCGACGACGGCAGCTCACTCACACAAGAGCTCACCTCGCGACGACGTCGGCCGACGTCCCAGCCCACGAGCTCGTCGTGCTCGACCCCCAGCCATGCCGACCTCGACTAGACACGGGCAGCATCGGCGATGGGAGCGATGAAGGCGAAGGAGCAGGGCAAAGGTGAACGGCCGATCCCTCGAACCAAACCGACGACAGCAACGAACGTACCTCCCCCTCGACTCTCCCTTAACGAGCACCCTACCAGAGCACCGTCAAGAATGCAGAGCACGCACCAGGAATATCGGAGACTTACCGCGTGCCCGACCTCCAACCCTTCAGCACTCTCCGACCTTTTGGCCTCACCATCGCGAACGACGACGAGTACCGGTCCTGCGGAACGAAAGAGTGTGCGTCAGCCAACACGAGCTCGGCGCCGTGCGACAACCGGCGTACCTGCCCGTCCTGGAGCACGACGACGACGACGACGACGACCGGCTAGACGACACTCTGAAGCCCAAGCCAAAACGCCGACGACGACGGCGAACGCCCTTCAACGTCGATTCCACTGAAGGCTGCAATTGCAGTGGTAAGTCGCCTGTCGTTGGCGGGAAAACCCGTACTCACCCCTTTTCAAAAGTCGTACCGTCGGTCAACGTTATCCAAGCCCCGGACCTCTGCGACTCACGCCTCCTGAAGCCCTTGAGGACCTTAGATAGCGTCAGCACGCGATTCACACACCGACGATGGAGGCACGCGCACCAGCTCGTCGTGCTCGCTCACTGCGGCGAAGCTGGAGAACCGAGAGGGAAACGTCACGGCTGGGAACCGACATGCGACGTCGAAAGTGGGTCAATGATCGCAAGGGTCGACGACGAGTTTACTGACCTTTTGCATCCCAGAACTTCGCCCCTCGCAAGTCGTGCTTGTGGACTTTGCGTGCCGAAGCTGAGATGCTCGTAGTGCTCTCGGGTGGTTGGCGGCGATGCGAAGTGGGGGTGGGGTGCCGGGTGTCTAGACTTCGATAGGCAGGGTCAGAGGTAAGGTGAGTATTGTGTCACTTCATTTAATACAACGAGACTGGCCTTTTGACTCGCGCCTAGCTTCGGTGACTCCGTGCGTGCGCCAGCCTGGCATTGAGACGCCGGGGCTATGTGGGACGTGCGTGTGGACTGGAGTTGCGATTGGACTTCCAGATTAGCTGGATTGCGAATTTCGTACCGCCATAGACGCCTTAGGCGAGTGTTCACACTCTGGACCTTTGTCTCAATATCTATTATCAGTGATGACTATTCTTCTGAACAGGGACTCGATTTCAAAGATCTCTGAGATGCGCGACGGCCATAGGCGAATCTGAACCGCTCGTGTGCCGCCCTTCGACTACGATTGCACGAAATTGATTCGCGGAATACGTAGACGTCGGAGGGTGGGTTCTATGGACTCTATCAGGGGTTCTGCGCTAAGCAAGCGCTAAGCCCTCTGCATGCCAGGTACGTTTCGATTCTCATATGGTTTTTTACTCTATTTCTCACTGGGAAACATCGGTTCCACATCACTGAGGTGGTTGCGAAGTTCGCCGCGAGTCTGGCGGTCAAAGTGATGAAGCGTAGAAAGCGCGAGGTGCCTCGGACTTTGGACTGCGCGGCGGGCAAATGTGGGTTATTCCCAGTGCTAGTCGGACTGGACTTGTACGAGGCACAGAATAAACTTCTTGCGCACTCCGGGTATTATAACGCTGCGCGATGCGAGGTTCTATGCGCGGCGCAAGGTGAGGCTCGATACGAGGTGAGGCTTGATTAGCGGGGAGGCGCAATGAGCGTACGATTGCAAGAAGGATCGATCGCTCCAGATTCCAATCAGTTTGAATCAAATTCTTTTATACCCGGTATGTGATACATGGGAAGGGCAAAGAGGTCTGGCTACGAGCTACATACACACGCCGATCGTCGTCAAGGTTGAACGATGGAAAACGAGTTCAGTCAAATCCGACAGATGACTGTAGTGATGACTGTAGTCCACTGTTGCCGGCGTTGGCGAGGGGCTCGAGTTGAGCTTTTGCTTCGCTCGTTTGGAAAAATTCTAAGGAATTGTTATCCTCGTCGCCAGCTGGCCGATAAATTCACATTTGGTCGGGAGAGCCGCCCCCTGAGAACTCACCAGAGCTTGATAGTGCTGCCTTGGTGCTGCCTATTGTCCCACAGACGCGTGTTTCGTTCAGTTCTGGCTGATTTTTTGTCCGTGCGCGAGGTGCTGCTCATGTCGATAAAAAATGATAGTGGGGGAGGGAATAGATTCACAAGTGGGCAGTGTATCCGTATGGCTCAACAATGGCTGCCGCGTCCGCAAATATAAGTAATTCTGTTGCTGTGACTGTCATACATATAATATGTGTATATTATACCTGAGAACGGTGTGCTGGCGGCGCTCTGTTGGCGCCTGATTGGTCCCGGGCCCCGGCGCTTATTTGTGGAAGGAAATGGCCTCGGACCTTTGCCGCGCGGAGCGACGGTCCACTTACCACAAGTCTGGGTAGGGGGGATCTGAATCGAATCGTCTGACTGATGGATGTTAACGTTGGACCACGAAGCGGCGAGGTGATTCGAAGGTGTGGTGGAGTGGTCCGGAAAGGGGTGAAGATTAGAAGTCGGATAGGAAAAGTCGCCGACGCCGCTGGTAGCTTGACCAGGGAAGGCGGATGAGGACGAATACAGAGACTGAGATAAGAAGCTGTTTTGGGGCCCTATGATGCTAGAACCAGATTCACCATTCGAGAAGGCGGGTAAGGTCGTACTGAGCGTTTCCGAGCCCACCCCAGAACCAATGGCCATAGAGTTGATGTTGGGCTGATTCGCGAAGGCGGCTGAAGCTGGATTGAGATATCCGCCGAGTTCGACCCCTGCACGTTGACTGGTGTCGATGTTTTTGGCCAGATTCGGGGAGGTAGATGGAAGACCATTGGGGAGGGTAGATTGAGGGTGAGAACTTGTTTTGGGGGTAGCGATCTCCGTGGACGTCGTATGTGAGACTCCAGAGGCGGAGACTTGCGGATTCATGGAAGGGATCGAGTTGGGATTGGAAGAAGAGTTGCTCGAATTCAGGGGCGCATCCTTACTACCGGCCATTTCTGTCAGGGAGAGCGATCAGACTAGTACTTTTGCATGGTCAGAGGACGCACCTTGTGATACAGAAGCCCTTAGATCCTTGTTGAGGGCCCGTTGGGCACAGAGCTCCGGAGCTGAAGAGACATCAGAGAGATAAGGAGGAACATGTGGGAATGACACGTACGAAATTCATGGCGCTTGGCAAACTGAGAAACGGCTGTAACAAAGACGCGCTCGTATTCATTCCAAGTAGCGGCGAACAAAGGTGTCTTGTCCTTGTCGCCGAACTGAAGCCTGATTTCCAGTCGAGATCAATTCAGTCCCGATATCATACAGAGATCCCAATTTGGGATACTCACGTGTGGACTTTGATTTTCCCATCAGATGCAGGCTCGGGACCCACAACCGTCACTAATGCGAGCACACCCGCCTTGCGGACAGCCGGATCGACGACAGCAGAGAGAACACTGGGTAGCGAGGTAAGGAAACTAAGTCAAGGTGAGTTAGAATTGGATCTATCATCGAAAGGATTTCGAACATACCGATGATAAGTCTCTGGTTCCCCATCTTCACTCTCCTCTTCTTCCTCTGCATCATCCGCGATCCGTTCCTCAACAGCTTGGATCTCTTCTTCGGAGGCCTTACTATACAGATCCTTACATACGACGTGCCATTTCGTAACCTTTTTGGAATTTTCTATCCCATCCTTCTCACACCGTTCGTCCAATGCAGCTGAAACTTTCTCGGGGTAGAGCTTGGCGAAAGCTTCGTATGCCTTCATTCCCCGTGTTCGAGGTGTGTAAATTTCCTTCAGAAGCTTGGAAGAGACCGATACGGCGTTGTTCCTACTCCTAGGGTTGAACTGCCATCGAAACCACTCCTTCAACCGCTTAATCAGGCTCATGATTAGCATCCGATGCGGGACTGAAGAGGTACGGATTGGGCTTACCTTCTGCAGCTTCTCTAGAGCAAGTGAGTACTGCCCCATTTGCTCCTCGCTGAGATCTCCAAGCTTATACCCTGGGAACAGATCGTCGACGAGTGGGAACATGGTGAGGAAGCTCGCAAAGAGTTTAAGCCAGAATTGTTTGTATTTCTTCTTGATTCGGCATTCAGCGTATTCGGGAAGGAAGGACTCGCAGTAGGTGCGTCGTATTTCTGACATCCAGCATGGAGGTGCCATATTGACTTGGGCAGGGTACAGCACAGGTTTGTGATAGAGGGTCTAAGGGGTGAACGAGAGCGGGGAAAGTGCAATGCATTCAAGTCAATATAAACCTCAGCTAATTTTTAATGCATTGTCTTTCTCAGAAGCCCGATTTTTTCCTCCAGAGCCTCCATAGCTTTATTTGGGAACATTGGATATCCATCACGAGTTCGACCTGGTCTCCGGCCTTCTCTCGAGTCCAAGGTTTGGACTTGATTGTGCAAATTGGACGTAAGGAGGGGCGTTATTTCTATATAAGCTCTCCCAGTACTGTGACTAACCCCAGAATCCTCTTCTTCAACTCTTCCTCTTTCTAACCGATTATCAACATCCTCGATCTAATGGTCAACCAATCCAACGTCAGCCAGGAGGGCATCGCGACCATCGGTCGTGTTGCTGTCTCGCCGTCGTTGTTGAGGCTGCTTGGCTCTTTGATCCGTGCTATTGATGATCGTATGTTTAACTTTGACCTCGTCGACTCCACTGCGTGACTCACTCTTGGACGATCAGGCCACCTCATCTTGGATTCCTTCGTCCCAGCTGAGAACGTCGAGCACGGTATGTTTTACAATTTGTTGTAGCCCGTCTTCTTAGAGCCATCGTCTAGATCTCAGCACATGCGCTAGGTGCATGGGAACTGGCATAGTCAGGGTCCCCATCGGCGTGAGCGATGATGAGGATGACGACTTTGATCAGCTCTTCCCTCCTCCCAGCGCTAGTATGTATCCTCTCCTATCAGTCTGAGTTACCTCCCATTGTGCTGACAGATGATGCAGCTCCCTCGCCGGTTGCGACCACCCACCCCGCTCCTTCTACCAGCGTTCCTGCGGCCGTTCCTGCTACCAGCGTTCCCGCGGCCGCTGCTGTGGCTGGATCCACTCCCGCGGCCGCTGCTGTGGCTGGATCCACTCCTGCTGCCACTGTGGCTGGATCCACTCCTGTCGCCTCTATTGTTCCAGTTCCTTCTAACGCTCCTCCTGCCCCTGCCATGCCTCTTGAAGTTCCCGCGCCCACTGCACCGATTCCCGGCCTCCATTCCTTAGGTCCAAATGTCCCCGTTCCCGCACCGCAGGTTGCGGTTTACACTGCCAATGACTGTATGTGCCCTTTTTAGGATAGATTTGTGGGTTTCTGACTCAATCTTTCCCTAGGCGAACGCTACTACACCGTTACCCGCGGAATTAGAGTTGGGGTCTTCGGTGACTGGTGGGTACATTCTTACTTCGCAACTTCTATCAATTTTCTGAGGCCCACGTAGGATGAATACTTCTCCTTTCGTCACCGGTGTCCCCGCAGCCAGTTACACTCGGCACCGCACCCTCCTCGCTGCGTACGAGGCGTATGTCAAGGCTTTTGGCAGGGGTTTCGTCACGCACGCTTAGATATCTGCACACCATCATCTCCCTCGCCACTCCCCGTTTCTTAACCCCTTCTTGCTCGAGGTGATGGTGTCTTTCCCCTGCTTGTCTCGTATCCCATGTCTCGTGTGCCGCATCGCTCTCGTTCTCGCTTACCAGATACCCTGTAAAAAACCCTGTCAAATTTCGCACCCCCTTGGACAATATATCTGCTGTTGATCGTCACGTAATATACTTGAGTCCCTAAGAAGCACATCAGACTCTGCACCTTAAGTCGTTCCCAAGAAGCATGGTGAAGCCGAGTGCGCGTGCCAATTCCACGAACGACTTTGCGGAATGCACGCCCATTTGCGAGCCAGGGTCGCAAAGACTGCAAAATTTCCTGATATTCTATTTAATACTCTGCTATGTGAGCAGGCCGGAATAATGGTGTACCAGGCTAGACGACAATGAGGGGAATTGGGCATCCGCAGACGAAAGTAAAGATGCATTCGGCAATTGCCGAGATTGGACTTAGCCAAATTCAGGGGTCGCAAAACACGAAATCGTTGCGAGTATGGTGAAAGAGCTGGAATGCGACACAAATACTTAGCTAAACATAAAGGTAAGACCTCTACTACATTTCTGTTAGTTTAAGAAGCTTTATACACCTGTATCCGCCAGGGTATTGTCCAATTGGGACATCTGCGGTTCTCATCAAGGTTTGTAGGTTGCTCTCGCCTCTTACACTATCTACAGCCTAGTAAGATGCGGTAGGAGGCAATTTAACATATATTACAAGCTATGGGCTAGTTTAAGACTTGGTATATACATTATTAAAGCCTGACTGAGGCACTCAATATGTTTCCTGAAATAAAACATGGAAGCCTCCCCAACCGTCCCAGCCAGAAGTTCGGCACTTCAAACAAAGCCCAGTATGTACATAGAGAAACATTCTAACGTCTGAGATACCCGAACACCTCAATAGGAGAGATATAAAATCGAGGTGCGCAAAGACCTCAGATTTGCTCGGAGTTTCACTCTAAGAACTCGCCACGGAACGCCCATTTTCTAGTCTACTACAAATAAATCTTTACTGTTGATGCACATTGCAAGATCGGGATAGAGTATTTTGCCTAGACGTTATCGCCGCACCCATAACGCTTATCGGTATACCCTGCTCTCTGCAATAAACACATCTATGTCACGCTTGCGTCCAGCGCTGGTTATTCGCCCCTCCATTGGCTAGCGCAACATCCCTGATAGAGCGGGGAAGACAACAGGTCGCTCATCTCATGGTGATCGCCGAAGCAAGATCCCATCTTCGATCAATCAAAGCTGCGACGCGTTCTTTCCTTTTGTACCCGCGCGCCACAATGGGCTCGGCTGGGTTACAAGTACCTGCGTTACTTGGTCTTCGTTCCCCAGTCTCCAACTCAGAGCCCCAGAAACTCAGCCAACGGTGAGTTTATGCATGTTCGGGCTAGTGTCGCTCCTCACTGACTAGGACTGGCACTGCATCTCTCACAGCAATGCCTCTCCATACGGACTGGACTATTCCTCAAGAATGCGACCTGCGCATTGGAGCGCTGGAATACATCGAGGTCCTCATTGTCGACGGAGACCTGCCTGCGTTCTGGCTACTCTTTCTTACACGTTGGTTCCTGAACTATCCAGTCTGGTTTCGAGCCTCCTCCGCAGA
The DNA here is from genome assembly GCA_013368325.1 of Ephemerocybe angulata. NCBI lineage: Eukaryota > Fungi > Basidiomycota > Agaricomycetes > Agaricales > Psathyrellaceae > Ephemerocybe > Ephemerocybe angulata. Next base: position 2,451,458 of record JAACJK010000163.1, on the reverse strand, counting down.
GTGGTATCGTCGGATGGTTCTCAGGGATAAAATTGCTGTATGTTCGCGCCTTGACCGCCCATTATCACTCAATTTTTTGTCGACGGCCCTACTGACATGATCTTCACTGTTTTAGTCCATCCGCTCCGCTATCCGGCACCTCGCTGGTCGACATAATGCAGGTGGAGTTCGACGCCCTGCTACTCTCGTTATGTACCACCGCACAGTCCGAAACCTGAAGGCCGAACTCACTGTCAAGCTCGATGCTCTTACCGACCTTGCCGCCTACATGGACCGCACCTTTCCTGTCTCCCCTCGCACTTTGATCGATATTCTGTATAGATAGGTTCCATAATACATTCTGGCTGTTGTCATCCGAGCCTCCAGTACCCTACTCCTATGCAACTACGATAGATCTCCCCCTGTTTACGAAGACGACACGACGTGAGCCCCAGAAAAAATTAATTTATGCTATGGGCGCGTAGAATCGCAGGATTTGTCCTAGGCGCGAGTGCATCGCGGGTCCTTCTCAAACTTACCAGACTGATTACACACGAGAAGCATTGATTTAATCGAGATATCTAGCCTTCGGTGAGCTTAATTTGGGCTTCGCAGTCAAGTCCTCTGCATTTTTGATGCCTTGGTTGGAGCACGAGAATCCCGCCCCATGGGCGGCTATTTGTGATAGCCATGCATTAAACGCGATGGACGTTTGCAGGCTTCCTCCTCTTGATTTGTATGACAGGTGAACCTCTCCGTCTCGATAGATCTAGAAATTCGCGCCTCCCAGAAGGCGGGAGCGGGTATTCGAGTTGCAGGCTTGACTTGAGACTTGAGTCGACTTCTGTATCCTGGTCTCCAACGCGATCGCATTTTGCATAAGCATACGCGTTTGGAAAGTCTCGTATTTTGTATATAGAGTGTACCAGAAAAGCCTAGTACACCCAGCATTCGCCTCACAGAATCCTAAGACCCCCATCAAAAATGTCCTTCCATATCCAGCAGGTACGTCCTAGCTCGTTCATTGCTCCACACCGTACCTCTATCATGGATTGGATCTAACTCCCGGATCAGTCGCACTCCGATAACCCCTATCCTCCGTTCAACATGCAGAAGACGGCCCACATGAAGCTCAAGGTCCCTGAGTTTGCGACGGCGATCTCTGAAGGGCGGGAGGAGTCGTACATTGAGGTCTTCATTGACGAGTGGATTGAGCGTTGGAGGCCCGGAGGAAACGGCGCTATTACTATGAAGCAGGAAAAGTATGACGAGAGGGTCAGGTACGAGAGGGAGGTATGTGTATGTGAGCATGCTGTCTGACTAATACATGCTGATCGACACGTCTAGAGGATCCGGTTTGAAATGACCAGGCGCGCGAACAAGATCCTGGAGCGGAGGAGGCAGGAACAGGCGGTGGAAACGGCTATCGCTTTCTGTGAGCACTACAAGCAGTGGCTCCGCCTTCACAACTCATTCATCTGTGTCACCCCCTCCTGTATGATCTGTTCCCAAAAGGACGATCTCTTCGGTAGTCGTTACCTTTGAGTACCGCCGGCTCCGGCTATCATTGAGGCCTGCCGAGTTTCCATGTGCGCTCCGTTAGTGTACGTAATAGGAAATCACGGCCCGATTTCAACTCTCGCAACTCTTCCGCTACATCCACCATCCTACGTGCCGCCCACATCTGATTTAGAGTCGCAATCACTGCTGTTGCACACGTCTCTGGCCCACTCGACTGCGCCTGAACAACGGTTTGCGTGAGGCTCCCAAAGCGCTCGTCAAGTCTCCCGTATTCATTCCATGCTTCTTCGATCAGGGTGGCCTCGGAGAACCCCCGCAGCTCTGCGATTCGAGAACTCAGGGAATTGCTATACCGGTGCGTCATATAGCCATGAAGGGCAGCTGACAGCTGGGGCCACGAGTCAGCGAAGTCTTCAAGGGAGGTGACTGATTCTGGGTATGGGGGCAGGCCCATCATCGCTTCGAAATCGGCTTCTTCAACGTCTGCAGCTTCAAGCGCGAGGAAGTCGTCCCCTTGTGCGAATCGAACGAAGGTGGACCGGTAGTCTGGGTCGGACATCTCCGCTTCGGCGAGGTCCTGAACTTGTTGGGATGGAACAGGAGGCTTCTTTCGTTTGAGGTATGCCCTCCTGTTCTCTCTGCGGCGAGCTGCTAATGAGCTAGTACGTGTCAATGCAGCGTGGTCGGTCTATATCTAGCGGAGAACTTACCTGGGATCTTGACGACGGAGAGCACGCCGAGCTCGTTGGGCATTAGCCTTCGCCTCCAACGTGAAATAGAGTGCTTGCCGTCCCATGGACTATGCTGGGGTGCTGGACAATGGATTTTTGGATGTATTGACTTATCTTTCTCTGCTATAAATTGGCTTACTGCTCGGACTCTAAAGACTGAGTCTCCCTCTGACCCATTCTTCCCAACATGGCGAAGCCGACGAAGCCCAAGAAACGAAAGATCAAGATAACGACCTCCACCCCCTTGGCAACACTACGTCCAGCAACTCTGCCATCGAGCTCAGCACAGAACGTTGAAATCACCAACTTCAAGCGGTTTTCGACTGGAAACCTCAAGATCGTATCGAACAAGATGCACACATTTGAACTCGACGACATCGAAGATGATCCGCCTCCTGTTGCTAGGATTCGGACGGCGGAAGAGATACTAAACAGCTGGGAGGAGCACACAGAATTAAATGGTTGGGATAAAAGCTACTATGACAGCTTCATCGATCAGGAAGAGGCTCCCCCATCCGCTGAGAGTACTGATGCGCGGAATCGACCCAAAGGGCAGGGAGTAAGTCGGATCTCCCGATTAATGACTATGGAAGCTGATGCGCGCGTTACTAGGATGCAGCCATTCACCAGTGGACTAAAGATATCGATGAATATTTACGCATTCTACTAACTCTGGAAGGGCGAGGAAAGAACCCGCCAGAGGTGTGTTTACGGTGCCCAGCGGAATCAGAAGAGACTTTACCATCGGTAGCCCAGTTCCGATGCACTGTCTGCGACAACCTCGGGCTACTGTGCGGCGAGTGCATGCGGGACTGTCATCGTCACCTCCCTTTGCATCGAATTCAGGTAAAGAGGATGACTTTTTAACCGCATATCTCACCTACTAATTACTCTCTCAGTCGTGGAACGGTAATTATTTTTCGAAGTCCTCATTGAAGAGTTTGGGGGTTCGAATTCAACTTGGCCACCCGCCCGGTGAGATATGCCCATTGCCCGACAGGGCTTGGGGCGACGACTTCGTGATAATTGACTGCGACGCTGTGCATCTCGTTGGACTAGACTACTGTCGCTGTGGTGCCACGGCGAAGTCGCAAGTGGAACAACTCCTCGAAAGGCGGCTCTATCCAGCTACGACTGAGAATCCGAAGAGTGCCGCTACCTTCCGAGTTCTCGAAGTCTTCGAGATCCTCCAGTACGAGTCTAAGGTGTCTCCGTTCGAGTTGTGGAAGGCGCTTTCGCGACTTACTGACAACACGGGCTTGAGCCCTGCAAAGGTAAAGTATTTATTACTTCTATATCCGATGAAGAAACTAATTCAAAATTGGCAGGATCGGTATCCAAGCTTCCTGAGAATGGTCCACGAATGGCGCCATCTGAAACTCTTGAAGCGACATTCGCGCGGACATGATCCTCTACGCACGTCCGCGCAAACTAATCCGGGCGAATGCGCACTTCTCTGCCCCGCGTGTCCCCACCCAGAGATCAATATGCCCGATGACTGGGAAAACGAGAGCGAGGCCTTGAGGTATGTCTCCATTCACGACTTTCTGGTTATATTAGTATTGAGATATCATACCCCTTCTAGGTATATCCACAGCTTGAACTTGGCGCTGGATGCGTGTTTCCGCCTGCGAAGGAAGGACATCTCGAGCGAAGCGGCGGATCCAGGACTAAGTAGAGGATTCTCCTATTATGTGGAGAATCAGAAGTTCGAAGAATACCTCAAAGCCCACGCAGATGAAGTTGAACCGAAAAGTGACTGCTCACGGCACGACGCCGTCAACCTCGCAGACGTGACGCCTGGGCAAGGCTATGCTTCTTCCGGAGCTGCAACGGTGGAGTGTGCGCGGCACAACATGAAGCGCCCCTCTGCCGTTTGCGATTTACAAAAGGGGGAAAGGTATGTTCTCAATTATTTGGGGCGGAAGCAGCTCTGATTTGATCTAGGTATTGTAATATGGACTACATCCTGCACTGCGGCCTCATGCTCCTGGGCCTCAGCCTGTTGAGGACGTTTATAATCTCCTACGATATCGCATGCCAATGGTCGAAGTATTTAATTGCTCGTTTATTACTAATGGACGAGAAGCGAGAATCACCACTTCTCAAGGCGGATACTCAGGTCCGATTTGTCGTCCCCAAATTCCACATGCCCGCCCATGTTCCAGCGTGCCAGACAAAGTACGCCTTTATGTTCACCCCTGGGGCTGGTCTTGGTGATGGAGAGGCTCCGGAGCGTGGTTGGGGAGACGCGAATCCACTCGCAACGAGCACACGAGAGATGGGCCCAGGCACCCGCCGCGATACATTGGATTATAATTTTGGAGACTACAACTGGCGCAAGATCGTAGATCTCGGTATGTGTCTCTGATCGGAGACTGGGGCATCTCTCAACACAAACCTGACCGTCTATGCAGGGAACTCGTTAATGAAAAAGATGGACAATGCCGTCTCCAAAATCGCGGAGCACACGATTGCACACCAAGAGCTAGAAGCGACCCTAGATGAAGAGAAGCTCGCCTTGTGGAGAGCGGCGGCCGAAGCTTGGGAGGAGAACCCCTCAAACCCCAATCCCTTCGAATCACTGGTCATTGCTCCTAAGCAGGATGCTATCCGGAAGGCCCTTGCAGCTGAGGAGGCCATCCAGCTCGCACAGGGGAAGGACTTTTCACTCAGCCCTGACGTCTCTCCGAGTGTATTGATATCGCGGGGCATAGATTTGGAAGGGGACCAGTACGTATTCGTAAGTCTACCGGTATGCGCGGCGTACTGACAAGTTGTCTATAGGCGGGCTCTGAAGGCAGAAATGAAGCAAGTCTGGACCCATTCACGCGACCGCTGTTGAAGTACAATGCACATGTCTCCATGGCTCGCCCATTGTTCTCTTCACCTTCACATAGGCGCTGCCTCTTTCAAACTTTTCTATTGTTCTAATGCTTCTTTGTTCTATATATATCCACGATCACATTGTTCATTCATTCCATCGTTTCACATATATCACACAGCATTGTTCTCATTTCTATTGTTCCATATTCGTACGTACTTTATTGTTCTCCCGATATGGATCGTCTATTGTTCCACACAGTATATAGTCTACACTGCAAGTGGGTAGTTCCCTTATCGAACTATCTCCCACTTGCAGGTGCGTCATGCTGTATTTCTCTTTATCTAACTTAACTAATATATCGAACTATCTCCCACTTGCAGTGGCTTCAACGACTTATAAACTTAGCAGTTTATCAAGTTATGAGCCCCGGGCTCCTCTGATACACGACACCACACGTTATCAGACACCGCGTTCTATACGCTATCACTGCCCACTCGTCACTCTTCACTCGGTCACACCTCGCTCCATCACAGCTTCGTGTCGTTCATCGACGCCTTGCTCCAGCTCCACATCACACGCCCAGCTGCGTGTTTGATCTCGCTTCCGCTATTTTGGTACTTCTTGACGGATTCTTCCGTCCGGAATCCCTCTTAGCATTCCCTCACTTCTGCGGTGATTTTCGCCCAGAAGTTCCCCTTCTTCCCTCTCCCTCACACATCGTCGATCGATCTCCACCATGTCCTCATCCGAAACCTCCACCTCGCTCGTTTCCCTCAACGTCTACACCGTCCAGGAATGGAAGCGCATCTGTGTCAACAAGGCACTCGAGTACGATGCCTACGACATCCTCATGGGCACCGAGACAGAGCCTTCACCTGGCTCTGACTCTCGTCTCGTCACAAGCTTCCGAGGGCGCCGCTCCAAGCTTGTTGGCTACATCCGCTCAACGCTCGATGCCTCCCAGACTGAGACCGTCCTCATGGGTATCAGCATCCTCGATCTTCCAGGCACCTGGAAACGACTTCTTGAGCAGTACGAACCCAAGGACTCCAGCTCTCGCATCACCATCCTCCAAGAGCTCATCTCCCTTCGCATGAGGTCTTCTGGCTTTGAGAACGAGTCCTATCAAGACTTCGGCTCCCGAGCTGTTGCACTTGGTGCACGTCTCACTTCTCTACTCCCAGTCGGTGTTACCCTCCAGGAAGCGGAGACCGCTCCCCTCAGCTACAAGGAAGGAGATAGGACTGTCAAGGTCGATGTCCTCAAAAAGGAAGCAGAGTTGATCGATGGCTACACCGCCGCCTACCTCGCTCGCGACATCTCCCTCGCCATGATCGTCATCGGTCTTGGAAAGGAAGATGAACTCCTTCGCCATACCCTCAACCACATCTCTGCCACCAGTGCCGACGCTGATCCCTCCGTCATTCTCGACCACCTTCGCAAGGCCGACAGCCTCACTCGGAACACCTCCCTCGCTGATGGTACCTCCTCCACGGCTCTTCAGGCTGCATCCAAGCCCAAGAAGACCTACAAGTGCAAGTACCACCGCAGCAACTCGCACACCAACGAGGAGTGTCGTTTCCAGAACGGAAAGGCCCAGGTCGCTGAAGTCGCTTCCCAGTCTCCTGCCACGCCGCAGGAGAAGGCCCTCATGGCACAGGTCGCCCACATCGCAAGTCCTCTCACCCGTCAGATCCCCTCTACACCCACTGACTCATCATGGAACACAGACTCAGGAGCTTCCTCACATATGACGCCCCATCGCGAGTGGATCCGTAACATGGTCAGGGTGAAGGTCCCCATCAAGCTCGCTAATCACGAGATTGTATGGGCGATCGGGATGGGTACTGTGTACTTTACACCGAGGATCAATGGGAGGACTGGGCAGACTGTCGTGTTCGAGAATGTACTATATGTTCCTGATTTGCAATCCAACCTCTTCTCACTTCTATATGTCGTTCGTCACTGCGGAGTCCGGATCGTAATCGAAGACTCCACACTAGAGTTCTTCAAGAAGGGTCAGCTAATCCTAACAGCTACCATTCGCGGAACCACTGGAACTCTCGACGGAACCACGCTGATAAACACACAGTCAGCAGCGTTCTTCACGACGAAGGTAGACAAGGAGCTGCTCCATCAGCGACTTGGCCACATAGGCAAGGATCGTCTGGACACACTCCTTCGACAGGAGCTAGGCACAGGGATACTCGTCAAGGACGGTACTACGATGAGGGACTTCTGCAACGACTGCATCGCAGGAAAGCAGCACCGAGACCCCTTCCCTTCTCTCTCTCAGCATCGCGCCAACGGACTCCTCGATCGAATCCACTCCGACGTCCACGGACCACTACCACGAACACCATCTGGTTTCGAGTACTGGGTCACCTTCATCGACGACTATTCCCGCTTCAAACGAGTATACGCTCTAAAGCGCAAGTCAGAGGTGTTCCAGAAGTTCCAGGAGTTTGTCGCTGAATGCGAACGAGTACACGGGTTAAAGGTCAAGGAGCTTCGAGACGACAAAGGGGGTGAATATATTGGGAACGACTTCGCAAAATGGTGCACAGATCGCGGCATCACACGCCAACACACAGTCAAGGCGACACCCCAGCAGAATGGTGTGGCTGAACGCCTCAACCGCACTCTCGCTGAAGGTGTCATTGCCATGCTTAACCAAGCAAAGCTCCCTGCATCCTTCTGGGCACAGGCTGTGTTGTATCTCACCGACGTTTTGAACGCCACACCCTCATCAGCACTCTCCAAAACCACATCCTACGAGGTCTGGCACAAGCAGAAACCTGACTTGTCTATCTATCGAGTCTTCGGCTGCCGAGCTTTCGTTAACATCGCTCGGAAGGATCGCAAGAACCTCCAATCTCACACGGAGCCTTGCATCTTCATTGGCTTTGAAACAGGCTACAAAGGATGGAGGTGCTACAATCCTATCACGAAGAAGGCACACATCTCACGCGACATCATCTTCGATGAGAACACATTCCCTGGTCTCTCGACCACTACGCCGGCACCGGCACACACACCCATTGGCCTTGGGGATATCTGGCCTGACCTCGAGGATGAGGACGACGACGCACCGCCTCCTGCACCTCCTGCACCTCTCGCACCTCTCGCACCTCCTGCACCTCCTGCACCTCCTGCACCTCCTGCACCTCCTGCACCTCCTGCACCTCCACGAGCACCTCCATCAGACGAGGACTCATCTGACGAGGACGACGAGGACGACGAGGATGATGAGGATGATGAGGATGACGAGGATGATGAGGACGATGATGACGAGGACAACAGCGGTGCCCAACAGGCACCACCACATACACCTTCCCAAACCATGGACCTGAAAGCTCTCGGCAAGCAAACAGCGTCTCGACCACAGTTCCACCCGACTTCACCTACCTCGCCTACACCTAAAGCTGAGCCACAAAAGTCTACTCCTCCTACATCGCCTGAACGTCCTATCCCTGCTCCCATGTTTCCTGCTCCTCCTCCTCCTGCACCTGCTCCTGTCCCTCGGAAACCCATTACCCAGCCAATGGTGGCACAAGGCTCGCGCCCTGTCCGCCAGAAAGCAGTCCCTGATTACTTCAAACTAACTGGGGGTACGAGGCGAACGACCAAACCAGTTGCACGACGTCAAGGGGGTGAACCGCCAGCGGATCAAGGGGGTGACAAGGATGATGAAAATCCGTTTAATCCGCCACCTCTCACAGCGCAGGACTTCGAAGACGAAGACAACGGGGACAACGACAACGTCGACCTTGAAAGAGCTCTATTCGCCACTCCTATCATGCAAGCCCTCATGGACGTCTATGACATAGGAGAATACATCCCCGCTGATGAAGCTGTGGAAATGGTTCTCATGATGGCCACTGACAAGATGGAACATGCTTTCGGAGCTGCTACACGGCCAGAAGATTCCCCACGCAGCTGGAAAGAAGCCATGTCTCGACCAGACCATGAGTTCTGGGCTGCTGCATGTCAAACGGAGATGGACGCACTCATCGCCAACGGCACTTGGGAAATCGTCAGGCTACCAGACGATAGGAAGGCAATTGGCTCTCGATGGGTATTCCTTATCAAGCGCAAGTCCGATGGCACCATCGACCGCTACAAGGCACGCCTCGTCGCTAAAGGCTACTCCCAACAACCTGGTGTCGACTACGACCAAATCTTCTCTCCTACTGCTCGTCTCACTGCCCTTCGTACCGCTCTTGCTAAAGCAGCCATGAACGGGGAATACATCGAGTCCATCGATGTCTCCAACGCATACCTCAACGGCGAGATCGAAGACAAGTACGAGGTCTACATGACTCAACCTGAGGGTTTTGAAATCAGAGGCCCCAACGGAGCGAAATGGGTCTGCCGCCTCAAGAAGGGTATCTATGGCCTGAAACAGAGCGGACGACTGTGGTATCAGAAGCTAGCAGCGGAACTCGAACGATTGGGATTCACCCAGATCAAAACAGATCCCAGCTTCTACGTATGGGAAGCCGATGGTATCCGAATCACTCTACCAGTATTCGTCGATGACATCACCATCATCTCCAAGAGTCAGGACAAGGTCAAATGGCTCAAGGAATCACTCGCCAAGGTCTTCACTCTCAAGGACCTTGGCCCAACCACCTACCTCCTTGGTATCAAGGTCGATTATGATCGCGAAAACCGCACGCTCCACCTCTCCCAACGCCAGTACATCCTCGATATCCTTAAACGATTCCGCATGGAAAACTGCACACCAGTCGCAACTCCTATGGATCCAGGCAGCGGCACTAGTCTTGCCAAGTACGATCTCTCCAAGCAGGAGCAACGTGAGATGAAGACTGTCCCATACATAAACGCAGTCGGAGCTCTCATGTACCTTGCCATCGGAACTCGCCCAGACATCGCCTACTCCGTCGCCAAGCTCGCCCAGTTCAACTCGAACCCTGGTCCAATCCATTGGAAGGCCGTCAAGCATCTGTTCCGCTATCTGAAGGGAACGATGGACTTACGACTCACTTATCGCAATGAAGGCGAGTCTCTGTCCTCAGAACTCTTCCAGGCATATACCGATGCAGATCATGCTGGATGCCTTGACACTCGTCGATCCACCTCTGGATTCCTTATCAAGATGGGCACAGGCGCTGTTAGCTGGTCTGCCAAGAAGCAGGCAACCGTCGCGGACTCTTCGACAGAGGCCGAATACGTTGCTGCCTCCTCGGCAGGACGTGAAGTCATTTGGATGCGGTCATTCCTTCGGGAACTTGGGACTACAGTCACAGGTCCTTCACGACTGATGGTCGATAACCAATCTGCTCTCAAGGTGCTTCGAAACCCCGAACACCACAGCAGAATGAAGCACATCGACATCAAGATGCATTGGATACGAGAGGTTATTAAGCGTGGCGAAATTGAGGTTCACTTCCTTCCTACCAACGACATGATCGCCGACATCTTCACCAAACCACTCCCCAAACCCGCTGTACAGCGTCACCGTCTCGCTCTTGGTCTTGAGTAATCTTCTGTGACATTGCATTGAGGGGGTGTGTTGAAGTACAATGCACATGTCTCCATGGCTCGCCCATTGTTCTCTTCACCTTCACATAGGCGCTGCCTCTTTCAAACTTTTCTATTGTTCTAATGCTTCTTTGTTCTATATATATCCACGATCACATTGTTCATTCATTCCATCGTTTCACATATATCACACAGCATTGTTCTCATTTCTATTGTTCCATATTCGTACGTACTTTATTGTTCTCCCGATATGGATCGTCTATTGTTCCACACAGTATATAGTCTACACTGCAAGTGGGTAGTTCCCTTATCGAACTATCTCCCACTTGCAGGTGCGTCATGCTGTATTTCTCTTTATCTAACTTAACTAATATATCGAACTATCTCCCACTTGCAGTGGCTTCAACGACTTATAAACTTAGCAGTTTATCAACCGCGAACTCACTCGTGTTCAGCTTCGCTCCAACGCGTTGGTAAGGAAGATCGAAGCTTGGTACTTAATCCTTCAACTCTACATCCCCGCCACTGTGACTCTAAGGCAGCGGGCCACGGGAACGACCAGTATCCGCCCGTATGACCTCCCCCTCTGGCTTCCTTCCCAGATCGGAAAGGCGGCTCCTGTGGACCAATGACTGACAGAAATCGAATACGAGCTTCGATCCGCGCAGGCTCAGGAGGCTTTGACCACCCTCCGTCGCTTTCTTCAGCGGCGTACGACAGTGTGGGACCTCAAAGATCGGCATCTCCGCGGTCAAGGGCCGAATACGAAAGCACTCACACTTCTGGACAGTATTCAAGAGCGCATCAACACCGCGCGGGATGAATATCGGCAAGCACGTACAGCCGTGCTAGCCCTTGCGACTCTCCTGGGGAAGCCCAATGTTGACAAGATCTTCCTGCCGTTGGCGGATAGTGACATAAGGTCCATGGCACGCATTGAGTGGGATGAAGACAGTGTTACGACGAATGAATCTAACAGAACGCTCTCCTGGATTTGGAGACATTCGGGGGCTGCAACTGATAACCGAACAGATTGGGAAGAAGAAAGTACGTAGTCAATGATCTCCTCCTGATTCTGAACATATACTCACATTAATTCCAAAGCGATCAAGGTCGAGTGGGCTAAATCTCGAGCCCGTGCCTGCCGGTATAACGAAGAGATTAATATTGTCAGGGAGGAAATGAAACGCACCTCGCGTTTCATGACTTGGAAGGAGAAGAAGTGGATCGAGCATGCTTCGGCGAAACAAGAGCACGCGAAGGCCAATGGGCTTCCGGATCTTCCAGCCGAGTATACAGAAGGGCTTCGTGCATACGCCATGCGTCAGGCGGCATTGTGCAGCGGACTGCGAAGGCGCTTCGAACATGCATGGGAGCCCGTGAATCGCTCAATCGAAGCAGCAAGGGCAGAGATAGCTGACCCAAGCCTCTATTATGCGAGGAGAGATCGCGAGAGGGTCGCGTTGGGGATTGAGCCTGTTGTCTCAGCTGCACAGGATGTTCAAAATGGTCCAATCTCACCAGACGACATGGACCTCTCTTAGCGTAGAATAGATTAAGAGAGCCTTGGAATAGGGACTCCTATGACATACCTTCATTCTCTCAAAATTGGAGAAATGGACATACGTGATCAAGGCTGGGGTAATGCATCAACAATGCAGACGATACATCGGGTATTTGGAGAAGATGGCCGAAAAGTGCGAGTATGGAAGGAAGACTGACGATGTCAAAAGTTAAGCGCCCGTTGCCTCTTTGGGTGCCAGAATTCATGAAGCCTTACTTATGCGATATAACTTTATAGCACGTTCTGTTCGGACGAGAAGCCCGGGTGCCCGTAACCCTGGTCTCCTCGGCGGCTCCATTCGGTGTGGCTTCTTGCTCGCCGACCTTGACGTAGTTGCAGTCACAGTACTCGAGGCGGGGCGGATGGCTGCTGGGAGGGCTTGTGGGCGTTTAGCGGCAGTGCTTGGGTAGGTTGGTGGTTGAAGGGCCGGTGACTCAAAGTCGCAGCTGAGGGCTGATTGCAGGGCCGGTGGGAGTGTGTCAGAAATGAGGTGTCTATGTAAAGAAATAAATTAATTTTGAAGAGAGCAGTAAATTTGAAAATGCACTTGCAACACACGTCGAATGTCCCCCGTAGTGATATCGGCTCCCTCCCAAGCCGGCGCGGTGTCATCAATCTCGATTGTGCACCTGGTGCTGTCCCCCTGGTGCAACACTTTGCGCCAACTGTCGTGAGGCCTTGGGTGCAATAATGGTGACAACGGTCGTACATCTTCGCGCATACACCATTGATGCACACAACCGTCTGGAAATAGACAGGGTAAAAACGGAGCCATCACCGCTCGAAAGTTCGCTTGGAAACACGTGGCAATCCTTGTCTGAGGGCGGGCGCGCATCACTGCCGCCCTGGGTGACTGTTGGGGATAGCCCTTTGGCTTCCTACAGTAGGGATCTGATCTGTCAAGGGTACCCCACTCTTTGTATAGTCTTCTAGGGTAGAGATTCCTATGCACCGATATACCCACCAGATCGATCGGGCGGCGGTTACCTACAGTGCGCCCTAATAGTGCCAGTGTGCAGGAATCCAGAACTGTTTGGATGCTAAGGCCGTGTACTGGGTTACACTCACTTCGATTATGCATGCAGTATACTATAGAGTACTCTAAGCCATCCGTATGGGGCGCTAGACCCTCTGCCAACAGGCCTGAGCAGGAGGACCTACAGCACGATATTTCCCGTATCGATGATGCACCACCGAATGCACCTCATACTGAATGCCCCATTAGTGATAGCTTTCCCCTTTTTCAATGCACCTCTCCCCTGCACCGTACACTCGCCTATATAGATATGTAAACACCACTGGATGCACCTTAAGATGCACCTGAACCTTACCCACATCCAAATGGATAACGATGCACCAGTACATGGATGCACCTTGGCCTTATCCACGGCCAAATATATACATCGATGCACCAGTGGATGCACCTTGTACCAGAGACGCCCCTAGCTGCCCCCGCGCTGCTTGGCGCCTGGTAGCCCAATACTCATTGCGCCCCGGATGATTCCATAGACATGAGACTCGGCGTCTCCTCTCCGGTAGGTGGGATACCCTACGTCTCTTTCCCAGTAGGTGATACTTTGAACCTTACCCACATCCAAATGGATATCGATGCACCAGTACATGGATGCACCTTGGCCTTACCCACGGCCAAATATATACATCGATGCACCAGTGGATGCACCTTGTACCTTGCTTGTACCAGAGATGCCCCTAGCTGCCCCCGCGCTGCTTGGCGCCTGGTAGCCCAATACTCATTGCGCCCCGGATGATTCCATAGACATGAGACTCGGCGTCTCCTCTCCGGTAGGTGGGATACTCTACGTCTCTTTCCCAGTAGGTGATACTTGCTGAAATGCCCTGGGAGAGAGGACCTTGAGATGCACCCAAGCCGTGCACCACGGTTCTGCGTAAGGGAAGCTCCACGAATACCCCACTTCGACATGCACCAGTTCCGTGCACCACGCCACGAGATACACCCCTCGACATGCACCAGTTCGTGCACCACGCCACGAGATAAACCCCAGAGCTGCATCCTCGACAATACACCCAAGCCGTGCACCACGGTTGTGAGGTAAGCTCTAGCAATACCCCACTTCGGCATGCACCATTTCCGTGCACCAAGCCACAACATACATCCCCGAAGTGCATCCTAGATAATACACCCAAACCGTTGTTGAGACCTACGCGTGAGCACGGAAAACTGCTCACGCACAACCAACAACCCACAAACTTCTTAGGAATAGGTAAAGCTTATGTATAGTTGACTTGTAGTCTCTAGTTTCTGAGGTTCTGAATATTTCTACGAATTCTCAAGATTTTATCTGATTTATTCCGACCTAAGGGAGACCCAGAATCGACTTAGAGGAATCCGCCGGAATTCAGCTGGCCGAAAACGGGCAATTTCACGTAACTAGTCGCTCTCGGAACGTCTCAAGTTCTTGTAAAGTCGGTTTCAAGGGTTATTAATATTTCTACGACTTTCTATGAATTTATCTGATTTTATGCGTCGACGAGATGTGCTCAGAAACGAGTTCTGGGGAACGGGCGCTTAGGTGAGCAGTAGGCGCGCGCGGGGCTGACAAAGCCTCGTGACTGATGGGATGGTGACACAAACGCGAAGCTAATCGCGCACGGTCAAGAAGGGTCTGGGGTGAGGGGGATCACACGAGGTAAGCTTCAAACTGTCTGGGTACTAATTCATGCTTAATTGCGCGAAATCCGGCATTTTCGACACCGGTCGTATCACCGTGCACCACGGCTGTGCGTGAGGTCGGCTTTACATCTCGACATGCACCAATCCCACTGCGCCGCGGTGATATGAACCCTCGATACACCACTAACGCCTAGACACCCACTGGAGTCCATGCGCCACCCTTATTAACACAGACCAAGGCATTGCGGACCTGTAAGCACTCCTCAGCACATCACCGTGTGCCAAGCACTCAACATGCACTGGGTGTTCGCGATAAGCGCCGACGGGCGCCTGGTAAGGCGCCCGTCCGAACAGGGCATTAGCAACAGAAACAAGCGCCCACAGGCCCCATCTGTAAAGGCGGTTTGAGACACTCGTCAGTACTATTAGCCTATTTAAATCGTTTCATGTACCAGCTCCCCACTGAGCCCCATGCACCATGCACCATGCACCATGCACCATGCACCATGCATGGCCATGAGCAAGCGCTGACAGGCACCACAGTGCATGGTCCATGGAAATGTCTGGGTTTGATGCACCTTGGTTGCCTTGTAACGCAAAATTAGAGGTGCATAGCGTTATTCGGGTGCGTGGCAGAGTGCTAACCCAAGTTATAGATACGTGAATCCTAATGCTAAGACTACACAGACGCCATTTCAACATCACTACTAGTAGATACTTCATCTAACCTACGCTCCTTCTCCTGTACCTCCAGTATCCTCCTTTTCTCGTAGAACAGGTTTGGATCCTGTATCTCTGCATATGCCGCCGCGATCTGTTTATCCACGCCTTGCCATGCGTGTTCAAACCGCTTTCGAAGGCTGAGACATAACGAACCTTGCCTTGTAGCGTACGCTCGTAGACCTTCATCATAGTCCGCTGGTACCTCTTCCATGGCCTGCCTGGCCCCCGCCCTTTGATACCACCGATTCTCCTTCCATTTGAAAAAGCGAATGGTGCGATTCATCTCCTCCCTGACAATCCGAATCTCTTCTTGGTACCGACAGGCCCTTGCTCTAGATTTAGCCCATTCAACCTTGATAGCTACAAAAGAATTAAAGAACGTGTCACAGCGACAAGCGACAGAACACATTACTACTCACCTTCCGCTTCATATTGGGTGTGGTTGTCTTCTGCCGCCGAAGCGTGGCGCCAGATCCAAGATGACACCCGCCTCGTTGCACCAGTCCTATCGTTCGGGTCTTGATGGCCCTCAGGTTCATCAAGCTCGGGCCTCACCATTGCTCTGATATCACCGTCCTCCAGAGGTAAATAGAAGCTCTCAAGTCCAGACTTGCTGAGCATCTTTCCGAGTGAAAGAAGGGCAACCCGCGCTTGACGATACTCGTCCCTAGCCACCGCAATCTGTGTCTCTATGGTGGCTAGAAGGTTTAGGGCTTTTGTGTTTGGCCCTTGACCTCTAAGCCATCGTTTCTTTAAGTCGTGGACCGTGATACGGCGCTGAAGTCCCCTCCGTAAAGTGGTCAGAGCTTCTTGGGCTTGGGCTGCACGTAGCTGGAATTCTATTTCGGTCAAACGCCTCTCGACAGGCGCCTGTTTCCCGATCTGGGAAGGAAGCCACAGCGGGAGATCGTAGGGCGGAATGGTCTTCGTCCCAGTGGCTTTCCCGCGTAAAAGAAGTGTTGATGGGATGTATAGTTGGAGTGACTGGTACCACGCGTCCACACGTCGGATGAGAGTATTGGAGCGAAGCTGAATGCGGGTCAGTTCTCGGTCTCGCGAATGGGTCCATATTTTCTTCATGTCAGCCTTCAAGGCTCGTCTATTATAGAAGTAATGTTAGCAGTCATATGAGGGATCTATCAAAAGACTTACTGGTCGGATTCGAGGTCAATCCCTCGAGAAATGAGTACGCTGGGCGATATGTCCGGGGTCAGCGAGACATCCTTCCCAGCAGCCAGTTCCGCTGCTTCTTCGTCTGCAAGCGCCTTCCTCACGGCAACCTGTGTCGGGGTTACCACTGACATCTCAAATGGATTCGCATTATTGACTGGGTCCTTCTCCCAGGCGACCATTTTCTCCGTCCACTCCTTTACCTTGACTGGGTCGAGAGTAGCTTCTAGCTCCTGATGAGCGATTGCATGCTCTGCGACCCTAGAGACGGCGGTGTCCATTTTCTTCTTTAATGAAGACCCTATATTGAAAACATCAATATAACTGCTTTGGGACTAGTGAGAGAAGAACCAACCTAGATCCACGACTTTCCGCCAATTATAATCTCCAAAGTTGTAATCGAGGGTGTCTCGCCGTGTTCCCGGACCCATCTCTCGCGTACTAGGTGCTAGTGGATTGGCCTCGCCCCACCCTCGCTCAGGTGCCTCTCCATCGCCCAGGCCGGCGCCGGGCGTGAGCATGAAGGCGAATTTGGTCTGACACGGGGCGATGTGGGCGGGAAGGTGGAATTTCGGAACAAGGAAGCGCGTCTTGGCTTCCGCGCCGAGAAGGGGGGACTTGGAATCAATCTTCCGAATCCGCTCGATGAGGTGCTTAGACCACTGACACGCGATGTCGTAAGAAATAAAGAAGGTCCTTAATATGCCAAGTGCGAGCACCACTATACCCCAGTGCAAGATGTAATCCATGTTGCAGTACCTGGACCCATAATACGACGGAGTCAATTAGTTTATCTTCATGAGGAGAAGTCAGTACACTCACCGCTCCCCCTTCTGTAAGTCACAGACCGCTGACGGGCGCTTCATATTGTGGCGAGCGCACTCCACTGTTGCGACGCCGGATGCAGCATAGCCCTGACCAGGGGTGACATCGGCTAGGTTAACCGCATCATGCCGCGAGCATGTGCTCTTCGGTTCAACCTCGTCTTCGTGCTTCTTTAAAAATTCAGAGAACTTCCCCTGCTTTACGAAGTAGGAGAAACCTCGACTAAGGCCTGGGTCTGCTGCCTCACTTGACACATCCTTACGCTTCAGGCGGAAGCAAGCGTCAAGGGCCAAGTTCAGAGCATGAATATACCTAGTGTATGACTTCGTTAGCAAATACTACGGAAGAAAGAGAGAGAACATGCCTAGTCTCTTCAGGCTCGTCCTCCCAACCGTCTGGCATGTTGATTCCCGGGTGGGGACAGGGGGGGCAGAGAACCGCACATTCACCCTCCTCAGTCTCTGCTGCTCCGCGGATCGGATCGTGTCCACGCTGATTTCGCTTGAGAAGTTTCAGGTGCCGCCATTCATGCACCATGCGCAGGAAGCTAGGGTACCTATCCTGAAGTACCTATGAGCCCAATGTCCGAACGAAAGCGCTTAGAGGTGCCGCTTACCTTTACAGAGCCAAGTCCTGTGTTGTCTGTGAGGCGTGATATCGTATTGAATAGCTCATAGGGGGAAACCTTCGATTCGTACTGTAAGATCTCAAAGAGCTCGAGGAGGCGGAAGGTTGCCGCAGACTTCGGGTTGATCGTCGTCGCCGGGTAGAGTCTTCGTTCTAGAAGCTGTTCGACTTGAGTTAGGGAAGAACCTCCGCACCCACAGTAGTCGACACCAAGAGTATGAACGCCATCCATGTCCAGAATAACGAAGTCGTCACCCCAGGCTGTCTCGGGCCTCGGACACGTTTCACCCAGGGTATGTCCTAGTTGTATACGTAGACCGAGAGACTTGAGGGACACTTTTGCGAAGAAATGTCCATTCCATTTCTAAAATTGTTATCTAGTAGTCACTCATTTAGAGAAGCATACTCCATACCTGAATGCGATGGAGAGGTAGGAAGTGATGAGCAGCAACCATGCAGGCCCCGCACATCATTCCAGTATTATCACAACACAGGCAACGAAACTCGGCTGCGTTACCTGCTGTGCACCTCAGACAGATGCTCGAGGGACTTTTACCTCGGCCTTCAAGCGTTATGAGGTAGCGTAGATACAAGTCTATGTGTTTTACCCATTCATGCATGGCTTTATCCTTAACAGTCCAGTATTAGCATCTGAGAGACTTTATCAAAGGCTTTTGACACTTACCCCTTGCCCTGTGGGCCTCTTTCGTCCCTTAGACTCCTCAGACTGAGCTTCAGGGTCTTCCGTTGGTGGAGGAAGGTCTCTCTCTAAGAAGCTATCCATATACGCTGGATCCCACCCATTCATTTCGCTGGCGGACATCCAGGATGAGAGAATCTCCTCGGTAGTACGGATATCGTTGACAGTCACGTCAGGAGCATGAACACCAGAGGGGGCCGCCAGTGCTGCGACTTTGAAGCCGCCCGCACCCAGAGTCTTAAGCTTAGTGGTCTGAAGAGTTCTCGATGTCGATCCAGACAATCCGGCCACCGGGGTTGGTGCAGTTGGTGCGTCAAGCGTAGACGGAGTGTATGTCGACATCTTGATTTTCGATGACTTTCGTGTTGAGCTCGACTTCGGCATGGGGGGCAATGGTGAAGAGTGAACAATAATCCTGGAACCATGGATCCTGTCATTGGGCTGTCATGGGCCGAGATATCGCCGTGAGGCAGCGCCGAACGGGTTCACGGTTATCCTCCACCCTGATGGGACGCCGAGCGAAATATCTAACACTCGAGGCCAAGAAAGAGGCACATAAAGAACAACGTAGAGCTTACAGGAAGAGAGCCAGGTCAGTGTCAGAGATCTATGCCTATTTCTGCTCCTGACGTATCGTTGCAGCACCACCTCATCCCGACGCGAGGAAAACAGGGCGCAGTATTACAAGAAGAAACCCCCCCCAATCGTCCCGGCCGATATAGCTCGACATGCGAAGCTGCCACTATCTTGGACTCAGCAGAGTTCGCTCTTTTCCAGCTTCAGCGAGGGTCAAGATATGCTTGTTCTTGATGAACTCGAGCTCGACTGCGAGGATTGGATTGCCCTGACTGGTCCACCCCCCTATCCCCCTCACATCACCAGGGTGGAATCTTTCGATGATGTCTGGGACACTGTTTCTGCAGCATTGCATGGATACTCGACAAGAGGGTATGCGGAGGAGCTAAACAGGGAGATGCCCGCCAGCGTTCGGAAGTCAGACGTTGACTTGAGGGTTCAATTGTGGGCTGAATACAAGGAACTCGTGAAGCACCGTCAGATGCTCTTGTCGCACCTTCCCAACGGCTCGGGGTCGCTATGTTACCGGACTCCATCTGATACGATTACCTCTCGGAATGTGATATGGCATTCTCGTCTTATTGTATACTGTGCCGAGGATATTGAAGCACTGTTTAATAGTCGAGCTGAATTTATACGCAAGCGCACGGACAGGCTCTGGGATCTACAGCATCAACATTGTGTATAGATATATATTTCAGTACCAGACTATAGACTACGAGAAATAGATTCAACGGGTGACCCAACCTGCGAGCCAGAGCCCAGCCAAACCTGGAGAACGGCATCAACCTGTCGCCCCCAAGCCAACAACCTTCGATATTCGAACCCCGTTTGATAGTCCATCTGTTTCCATAGGGTTCGGGCAATCCACTATGAGCCTGGAGTGAGCATTCTACCCATCAATACTTAGAGATAAGTACCTACTAGTCTTTCCGTGGCTATATAATTCTCCAAAACATTCTCTTTGGCTCGTACTACGGCCCTTGGTGGAGGCCATCGTTGGAACCAGTACGTATAGAAGTGAAAGAGCCACTCGTCATGCTGACGACGGCGGACTGATTCCGCGAAGTCTTCTGCGTTGTCAACCAAGATCAATCGCTGGAGCGAATCGCGCCTCAGGCTCCAGGTTGCACCACGCTACATCGAAGCCATCAGAGAGAGCCCGGATCAATGTGAAAGTGGCAAACTCCCACCTTTGGCATCACAGAAACTGGGGCGTGATAAGCGCGCAAAACGATTGGGCTAGGAATGCTTTTATATCATCCCAGTGACCCAAATTGACCGGATGTCTGACTCGGCTTGGAATTACACTAGAAGCGGTTCAGAAAGTTAAACAGTCGCGTTTGTGGAGTTCTTCCAGCCGCGTGTACCTTCGAAGACTTGTTCAGTCTCACAATACGGCTCCGATACCCTCCAACCAGTCTAGGGAAAGTAAAGCTGAAGTCTCAGGGGGAACAGCTATACATGGCTAGATAAACCCGGATGTGACTAAAGACCCATTTGTCTACCTACCAGTTCGTTCGGCGTCGTTGTTGGAATTAGAACCTTCGTCTATAATTGTGGGCATGTAATCCTGTAGCTGCGAGGTCCTCCTCAGCGGATGCGAGCTTGGAAGCCCAGTAGAGTCATTTAGCCTTCTGGAAGACTTCAAGCAGATTGATGTCTCGCGGAAGTCCAAATCGGATATATCCGGTTCCCCGAGTTCACCGCTGTCGTCCCTGTTGCTATCTGCCACTAGATCTGGCTCTGCGGACAAGAAAACTTTTTCTCTGAGTCGAGTTGGATTGATTTTGGGCACGTCGGGGCTAGATATACTTGTGGGCCGTCGTCATTTTCGAACTTACCGTGCTCCCTAGACTTTTTTTGGAAAGAATCAAGTGAGGGTGAACTTGGGCGGGGTTCTGATAGTTCAGAGGCAATGTATCAAGATAATTGGGGAAGTGTAGTGGCGATATACAGGTCCAAAACAGTACTACACATTCCCAGAACAAGATATAGTCCATAGCACGATATGAGGAGTTCGTTCCACGCCGAACTTATTTTTTTAGCGTCTTAGAAGATGCCACACCACGCGGGCGAGCGATAGGGATCCAGTCCGAGCTGGGCTAGTCGCGAGTGGCGGAGCGGCGTCGAAGGCGGGAGTGGCGACGAGGGAAGGTGGGGGCGTAACCAAAGATGGTGTGGAAAAGAGTGTGGGGGAGGAGAGCGCGGCGGCGAGAGATATAGCGCTCAAAGTTGACGCTGGTGAAGAGCACGCTACGAAGCTCGGCGCGGAGGATGCGGATGTTTTGCTGCCAGACAGGGGGATGGCAAAGATAAGGGCCCCAACGTCCTTGGGCGGCGGGGTTCCTTCCCTTGCGCGTAGCGAGGGAAATCATACGCTATACAGAGAGAGTCAGGAGTGCACGATGAAGTCAATGGGCAAAGGGACTAACCTGGCGAAACTGCTGGAGGAAGCCGGCGCGATTGACATCCGGCGGGCAGTCGGGGAGCCCGTGGACTTCAATGAACGAGTCCATCCAACGGTTCATGCACAAGGCACGGTCGGTTCCCGCTAACCGCGCCTCATTGAACCTAATACCACCGATGAGGACGTCGCACCATTTGGTCGCAGACATCCCGTGTATGAGCCTCGGCATGTCGGCAACGAATGGCGATCTGATGGAGACGAGGTCAAAGAGAGGGCGGGATCGGCAGTGCACACGACATACCTGGGCGATGAAGAGTCTGCGGCGGGGGGTGGGCGGTTATGAGAGGCAGGTAGCGAGGGTGTCTGGGGATTGTATGAAGGCCCACATCTACTTAAATATACGAGCGGAAGAAGGACCTCTAGGGAAAAGGCTAATTTCCCGGATCGTGATTCCAGATCTGGACTTTCCCGATATGGCGATGCTTCTCAACCAATGAGGATCTTGAAAAATGTATACCTGGCGGTGGTTCTAACACAGATAACCCTCTGCCGCGCTCAGGTATACCCCGATAACACTTCTAAGGCCGTTGATTGAGACAACCAAGGTATATTGTCTAATCTAACCTTTTTCTATGTATCCCCCAACGAATTATGTTACTGCACATGAAATGTGCGCAATCCAACTGAAGTCGCCTATGCGAACTTCAACGCCATTGCGTACTTTTCCTGTGTCTATTTCTTTAAATGTAGAATATGGCCTAAAATCATAAATATAAGGCACATACAAGTGCGTATGTCCTTTTTGAATGGTTTTCTAATCACTGTGTGTGACTGGGTGGCAGGTAAGGTGCCTACACTCTGCCCGTTGATTCCCCACATACATGTCCATTATGAGGTGCTTGGTTCACTTGGGAACACCAATTTCAAGTATTCACTACTCTATGGTACACGCCCGGCACGCGAATTTGACCTGTTAACGATACTATGGCCCTCGGTGCATTCATCTTCTCAGTGGAGGACTCGGTTTGCGATTTCTGGCTTTTTTGATGGTATGTAATCGAAATAATACTTGATTATGGCTGGTATTTCAATATATTGACAATATCTATTGTATTAGAAGGCGAATCCCTCCTTTCGATGAAGTGGGAGGCGGATTGGGGATGCAGAAGGGGCGAAATTTGCCCAAGTCCCGTTCGCGGCAAATGCCGACGGCCATCAATTATGGGCGCCTGTCGCGGCAGTTCGACTCAGAGGTCCTGGGCCCTGTGGGACCCTAGATTTGTCAATTAGACTATGTCAGACTTAAGTGCACACTCTGAATCTCTGAGGGGCCTGCCGTCATTCGAGCCCGTCGCCATGATTAACAGACTTGTGTCGCGCTTCCGTCCTCTTCTTCCAAAGCTGGGATTCTACATATATGACACATTTACGGACGTCGAGGGATACACACTACGCATATATTGAGCAACTGGGAAGGCATACATGTATACAGATACAGTGAGTCCAGAAACAGAGGAGGGTCCATCGACTACACACACACACACACGACGAAGCACACAGAAGTCTCGAGGCAGGCGATCTAGACGTACGAGACTGCTCCACGCGACCAGGCGTAGCCGTAGGCCGTGTACGCTGACTGAAGGGTGCGGTGGCGGGAGAAGCTGGCTGACGCCACCCCGGTGACGTAGGGGCTCGTGTTGGCCCTTCGAATTGTGAGTCAGAAGCGGGCTACGAAAAACGCGGATTGACTTACCATCCTCCGAACACCCCCACACGGATGCCCTTTGTAACGACGTAATAACGCTCTTCTAAAAAGAAACAAAGCTTAAACTACGCTAAGACGGATTCGAACCATGCGAACTTACCACCGACTCCGGTGAAGACCGCTTGCGCAGGCACGGGTGGCACAGTGTTGGAACCCAAGGAGTTAAAGCCTGGGATAACGGTAGACATGTCGGGAACATCCTCGGGCTGCACAGCAGCCTGATTGAGAGTGACGACGGGGGGAGCCAGCCCCGAAGGAGATATGACAACGGGTGCAGAAGAGGAGGCAATGGGGAGAGTGGGGAGAGTGGGGAGAGTGGGAGGGGGAGTCATGAGATGGACACTGGCGAGAGCGGGAGCAAGAGAAGAAACGTCAGGAGCAGAGACTCCAGAAGCACCAGCGGGAGTTGCCGCAGCTTGGATGCCTGCGGGACTATCTACAAATGGAAGGAGTCAGGGCTTCCCCGATGCCCGATGGAGCGAAGAAAAGACGTACTGGACGAAGCGGAGACGCCATCCTCGTCGCTGGAGTACAGAAGGGCCCCATCATCCCCGTCGTAGCTCCCATCGCCAGCGCTACGCGGAACCATGACGAAGCCCGTCCCCTCACAGGCTCCACAGGTCTCTGGGTCTATTGAGTGGGAAAGGGTAAGAGATAGACACTGATCATCATACACTTTTTACGTACGGTACTCCTGCTCACGCTGACCTGCATCGCGGATAGTCCCAAAGCCTACAGAAAAATGATCATTAGGCAGAAATTTGGGAACGAAGGAGACGAAACGCCGTACGCAGGTCAATGGAGCGGATCAACAGTCCAAGCAAGTCTCTCATGGGCGAGGTGAGAGTGACGCCACGAAGGCCTCTGCTCGCCTGGTTCATGGTAGACTCGTTTGCCATTGGATAGAAGCGGTATCGGTTGTCAGGAGAGAGGGAAAGTGCGGATAGATCGTTAGTCAACTGCGCGACAAGCCAGGAGCTTTATAGATATCCGCACTATATTTACTTCTTGTTTGGGTCGCACGCCTTGTGAGATCGAGGAAGAACCGGGGAGGCGAGTAAGCAGATAATAATCAAATAAAATAATGCTAGAGTGTGGTTAGAGCCTGGTAGCGCAGTGCATATGCCAAAGTTTAACTTACAAGTGTTCTGAAAGGCTTGTGCTCCGCGGTGGTGCAAGGTCTACATACGAGCCCATCGCTATTGAGATATATGCCTTAGTAGGGTCTAACACCACCGACTGGTGTTTCCAATCGCCCAGATACCGCATTCTTTCATCTCTGCCCTATCGATCCCAGAGACCATCTCGACTTCACCTTAATCTCGCTTCGGAGATGGCCCCGGCAGGCTGGGCTACCGATCCTCAGACGGCTCTATTGAAAAGCCTTCTTCCGCAATATGAAGAGTGCCAAGTATCCCGTCACTACAAACCTTTTTGGACCAAGCTGTATGCCGTATACCTCAAGGATTATCCTTTGGTCGAAGATCTCTTCCCCGGTTTCAAGGTATCGGATCTTGACGAGGACCAAATGAAGACCTATAGCGCGGCTCTTGAGAAACTCCAATCTGTATGTGACAATCTGACATACCTGGCGAGTGTGGCTAACTCCAATTAGCGCCTACGTGAATGGTACCGGTGGCGGTGTAATGCGCGGAGCCGGAAGGTCGCCGTGAGCGTGCCCAAACGGATGTTGAAGTCGATATATGCACCACGCACTCGAGGTCCCAAGGCCATAGAAGCGTACTCGAAGCTCTTTCTGGAAGAGGTTCGAAGTGCGCAGGAGGCAGGTACGGGCGCTGGTATTGCCGGAAAGGGCAAAATACAGAGTTGGCAAGCCGTTTGTACGGAGCTGCTGTCCTGCGCCTCAGACGAGCAGCTGAAAGCTATTGACGAGTATGTCGAGAAGAGCGCTAACGATAGGAAGTCGGGGATGTCGACAGAGGACACCACACCCAAGGACCAACAGAGGTATGTTGGGAATGTTATCGATCAAGTTTATGTAATGATTTCTCTTTTTGTTCCAGGTACATCAACCACCTTCCGGCGGTTTTGAAGTCAGTCGTTGAGCCTGCGGTCCGTAAGGCTGGTCTTATGGCCCTCATTACCTTGGTGGGCCCAGTACCTGATGCGCAAGGGAAGATATCAGCGTGGACGTGCGTGAACTCACCTACTTACTAACCCTAATTCGCTGAACATACGCCTTCCAGACTTCAGTTTGGTGATCATGATGATACACCATTGTTCTCTTCTTCGTGGGTCGATCACGATCGGCTCTACGTCGAAGCTGTTGCCCGATTCGCAAAAAGGCATGTCTTTAGTGAGTCCCTTACATTTAATGCTCCCAATAGAGTCTAATAGAGTTCATCTTTGAATTTTGAAACAGCCTCTGACGTATGCGGTGTTCGGTCGACCAATGAGTCTGAAGAGAAGGGGGAAGGTTCGTCGCAGGGTATGTTCTCAGAGGCCCTCGTCAGTTGCTCCGTCTCTAACCTACATCATTAAACAGATCCAGGCGGAACCCTTCCCCAAGCGGGCTTGGAACCGTTAGAGGAACCAAAGCCCGTTGGCTCGACTGATGCCCAACTAATGTCACATATCCCACCCGCACTTTCAGCGTCCGCCATTCTGCCTGGAGACGCCGGATTGAGGTCTGCAGAGCCCGACCCAATCGCTGTGCAGTCCAAAGACCATCCCGTCGAGTCTGATAGCACGACCAAATCCAGTTTACCCGCACCCCAGGTATCAGAAGCACACGGAAGCGAGGAGATGCAGTCAGCTTCCTGGACGACGCCTTCTCGATCTGGACCAGCACTTCGACTACCTACTCCCAATTACCGTAGAGATATCAACCTCAACCGGAGTATTTCCCCTCAGCAATACGCGTATCCATCAGGTGAGTTTTGTTTCTTGAATAATATCATAGATATGTCTGATTTCGTGGGTAGAATGGGGACTGCGGAGTGGAAGGGAGCCCTCATCACACGACTCTGAAGTGTTTGGCATGGGATTGAGGCGGATAGATGGTGATGTCGCCCCTTCTGCCGGTGGCGAATGGGCCACTTCTTCCGCTTCCTTCACTTCTCCCGCCCCTCTCTTCTCGTCTGAGCCAGGCGGCCCAGCTGCTTCTCCCAATGTGTTCTCCTCATCCACCTATCCGTTTCGCCCTTCAACTCCTGCATTCTCTGGCAGCGGTCAGAGGAGAACGGTGACTTCTCCGTACCGCATCCTTGGTCGAGGATTTGACCTGGGCGGCGAACTCGCTGACTCCCACTCCAACTCCCGTTCGCTTCTAGCCTCCCAGTCGGGCACGTTTCACGACCGCCCTTCAACTCCTGCATTCTCCGGCAGCGGTCAGAGGACGGTGACTTCTCCGTACCGCATCCTTGGTCGAGGATTTGACCTGGGCGGCGAACTCACTGACTCCCACTCCAACTCCCGTTCGCTTCTAGCCTCCCAGTCGGGCACGTTGCACGACCTTCTTGCTCCGTCATCTTCGTTCCGCGACTTGACTCGGGACCTGGCTCAGGACTCCTCTCAGAATACCCAAAGCCCCAATGACTCAAGGGGCTCTGGAAGCGCGACAGATGTCCTGCCTTCCGCTGGTTCTCCCGACGGCGTTCTTGCGTACCGACCGCTGGCACAGCCTAGCACGGCTCAAACGAGTCGATTCTCAGACCTTCCCCGTTCGAATGGCTGCCCTCCGCCAAATTTGCCATCTTCTCATTCTACTCCAATTAATACTGAGAAGATCACACCTCCCGGGCCCTGCCCGGCCGTTTCTAACTCCGATGTGCCCCTCTCATTACCCTCCGCTGCGGCTGCGTCGTCGGTGCACCCTCCACCCCCACCCCAGCCACCCCAGGTCCCCATGGGCCTGGGTGGGGGTGGTACTGCCCCCACAAACTTAGCTGGTAAGCGATTCTCCTTCATTCAGGTTGGTCGAAAAAATGCTCATTGAACAATGGTAGCGAAACAGTCCACGACAATCTCTGCAGCACCTCCCGCAATACCTACACCTCTTCCATTAGATCCGCCCCAAGGTCCCTCTCCTGTATCCGAATCCCCTCCTCGTAACTCACCCGCCATCTCCACTCATACGGAACAGCCACCTCAGTCTACAAGTCCCAGCCCAGCTCCCGAACCAGCACCTCGAAGATCCGGACGAGGTTCGGTTCCGTCGAAGAAACATGAGTTAGCACAGCAGATCGGGTCCAACGTTCCGCGTACGTCTCTCGCTGCAAAGAGCTCGGATGACAGCTTGATCACTCCGGAGTGGTATTCACTCGCCATTGTGAATCTCATGGGTCGTGACCTGGGGGCTGCCTGGGTAGAGATGATTATGCAATGGGGAGTTCTTGAGTTGGCCCTCGGTTTTGGGAAAGTTTCGAAAGTGCGTCCGAATATGGATATTCTGACACTCCAATACTCATTGCACGTTTACAGGGCTCGCTTCCCGTCAAAGGTCGCCCTGAAGAATGGTCTCAATGGACCACAAAGGGCGCTCGCAACCACGACCACTCTCCCTTCATCGATGACCCCGCAGAGCTTGGATTGGCTATCACTTCTTGGTGGAGGTCGATTCAGCCACCATTTAGGCATTCCGACGGCCCAGAATTGAAGCCTATTTACGAGGACCCAAGCACTGCAGGCGACGTTTGGGCGAGCATTCGAAAATCAGGTACGAACGGGCTCCTATCCCTGATGATGTTAGTCTTTTGGTGGGGCTGTGCTGCCTATGACGGGCCTGCGCCTTTCAGAGACGACTCACGAGGGCAATGGGCAGCCCTTGTTGAGGACATCACCCACTGTCTTGTGGCTATGACTGCGACTGCCCCAGTCCGAGCCCCAAAGCGTGGAGCCATCGAGCCTGAGAAAACAACCCGACGGAAGAAGTGAGTCTCCAAGTCCTATGGTGTGCGGTCTGCTCATTTTTTTGGTTTCCAGGCCTCGGACTTGAGATCTCCCGTCGAAATTCTGCGATCTGGATTACAGGCTGACCCTCCCCCTTCCTTTTTCGTATCCCCCTAAAGAATCCTCTCTACTGTCTTGCTCATATTCTACGTGACATCCATCACCTGTACATTCGTCGATGGTCTTTTTCCTTTCTGTTGCTTTTCTCACCTGTTTAGACCCCCCTCTTGACTCCTTCCATCCATCTTGTGTCTCGATCTATTCACTTTCCCTTCCTTCACTTTCCCTCCCTTCCCATCTCCCTCTCGCACCCCATCTCCTGTATATTTGTCGATGGACTCGTTTACCCAACTCCTGCACATTTCTGGATTCGTTTCTTGACTGCACAGACCCTGCTTCCTACCTACGCTCCGTAACGGCCTTTCCTGTACATAGCACGGTTGTTGGGAGACGTAGGTTCCATAGAGCTCCGTTCCTTGTCACTTTTGACGCCCACCCCCACTCTGGCCCTCATACTTTATATATCTTGGACTTTTTCTTTAGACCTCCGTTGGACTTTACTTCGCATGGACCCTCCCGATATACCCTACATAGACAGCACGTTTGGACGATTGACTTGCATATGGACGTCCTGCAATCTGATTTGAGTGAATAGTGTATGAGCAGCGGCCATGGTGCACGCCTAGAAGGCATATTGGTTAGCAACACCGAGAATCGTTGTGCACGGAGGTCCTAAGCGCCGTGGTGCACGCAGCACGTAAGGACCTAGAAGGTAAGTTACTTAGGGACGCCGAGAATTATGGTGCATGCAGGTCTAACGATCATGGTGCAACTACCTGGGTGCAACGACCGTGGTGCAACAATCTGGGCCGTTGTGCAATGACCGTGGTGCAAGGACCGTGGTGCAAGGACCGTGGTGCAAGGACCGTGGTGCACGCAGCGCGTATGAACGGTGGCCAACGCAGGATGTGTGGGTAGAATGCTAGAAGTGTTATACAATCCGTGTGTCTCGTTGTGTTCCCTACTACGGATATGTCTTGGCAACTTGAGCATGCGGGCAGGCTGATATTGTATGAAAATGGTGGTCTACACGTCTGGCTGGTATAGTCCCTACTGCATGGCTTCCATTTGAGCTCAGTTGGTTGAGTGCATTTGGACTCGAGGTGTGGTGCATCTGGACTTGAGGAAAATTTGGCCTCGCTTCCAAGAATATGGCATATGTAATCGGTGGTGCATCGCACCCTACTCGGCTTACCCATGATGTGATTACCAGGTGCATCGACTTAGAAAAATTTGGATGGCTCGGATGCGTGGTGTATAGTGGTGCATCAAGAGACTTAGAGAAGTTAGGGTGACTGGGATGCGATATGTAATCGGTGGTGCGTCGTAAAGAACTGCTCACATCTCTGCCGCTTTGGATTCGTAGGATGTCAGTCCCCTTTTGCTTCCAATCGGAAAGTAGATGAGCTCGATTTTTGGCCAAGGCTCTTTGGACTCAGAATCAACTTAGGGGAAAGTCGGTGGGTTTTCAGCTGGCTGAAAACCTAGCTAAAAATGGTAATAGTCTTATTGGGGCTCTTTCTGTTTAGCTTCAAAGGGTCGTAGAATTTACCCTAGACTAACAAATATTTCTGCGAATTCTAATGATTTTCTTCGAATTTCCTGGTGCACATGAAGGGCTCAGAAATCGATTCGGGGAATGGGCGCTTATGGGCATATGTAATCGGTGGTGCGTCGCACCCTACTCGGCTTACCCAGTATGTGATTACCTGGTGCATCGACTTAGAAAAATTTGGATGGCTCGGATGCGTGGTGTATAGTGGTGCATCAAGAGACTTAGAGAAGTTTGGGTGACTGGGATGCGTGGTGCATAGTGTTGCACCCTACTTAGATGGTTTACCCCGGTGCATACTACCTGGTGTATCAACTTAGAGGAGACTTGGATGACTGGGGTGTGCAGTGGTGTATAGTGTGTCATGGCCATACCTACCTGGTGTATCGGCTCGCTACCGTCTCAACGGCCGACTTCGCTTGTTCCAGTGGTGTATTCGTTGTTGGTGTATTGAGGAACTTGGTGCATTTAGATCTGTCGTTGGCGGCCTGATAGCCCGCTGCGCCTTATCACCTTATCAGAGCTGTATTCATACCTTTATCTTTCAGAGCATCAACACTAGGTCTTAAGTAAGGAGCGTGTAGGTGCGAGCAGCGATGCAGAGGAATTACAAAAAGTCAAAAAAGAATTCGCTAAGGGGGAATCGAACCCTCATATTCGCAAGGCTGCGCACGCAATAGTACCACTACACCATTGGGTCTATAAAGAGTGTGACAGTTATTGTATTGGAGAGGTGTTCTGAGAAGTTTTGGTGCATTCGGGCGCTGATATCGATTCGAAGGGTCGCACTAGCAGCCTGACGATAGGCGTGACATTGACCCTATGGGGTCAAAGTAAAATTCGAAGTAACGAAAGCAATTTCTGTATGTAGCTGTACCTCAAAAGCTCGACGCGAGCGTACGGTGAGCGTCCCCTTTTGATATACAATTGCAACCGGCGGTGCTGCATCCTACGGTGC
The DNA here is from genome assembly GCA_013368325.1 of Ephemerocybe angulata. Lineage (NCBI taxonomy): Eukaryota > Fungi > Basidiomycota > Agaricomycetes > Agaricales > Psathyrellaceae > Ephemerocybe > Ephemerocybe angulata. The sequence continues at coordinate 2,420,398 of JAACJK010000163.1, read as the reverse complement.
ATACCGTGGTGCATGCTTCAGATGGCATACGCTACGCGAAGTGGTGCATGGACACAGTGGTGCACTAATTTATATGGTGCATAATCACCGATATGTGGTGCATGAGCACGGTGGTGCACGACCTCGATATGGTGCATAATCTCTCGTATCGTCCACTATCTTATCTAGAGTCCCGCCAAGCGCTCTTCGTGACAAAGCCTCCCGATTCCAATCGAGATCGTCAATCTAAGATCACGGTTCTGGCTGAGGCTGTCGATTTCTTCCCTGTCAACACTAGTATCTCCTTTGGGCACAACCGTGAAGAAGGCAAAAAGGGCGGGATGGCGGGATTCTAGCTGACTATTCGCGCCTGACGTCAGGTGCATGCTCTGAAATCACATTACACCAGGAATTCCCCCTGAATACACCAGAATACACCCGGCCTTTACACCACGGCGCCCCAGAGAAGCAGGCGACAGCTGGCGTCAAAAGTGCACCACGAAACCTTCGACAGTCGCAGCAATTGGTGCACCACTTTGACACCATCGGCTGGATTGTGTTCGGAAAAACCCAGTCACTTCGATCATCCTCGTCGTCGTCGTCACTTTCGTCGTCTTCCGCACTGCTATACTCGCCCCGCTCATGCCTTGCTTCCCTCTCTTGCTGTTCCTTCTCCTCCCGCCTTTTACCTTCCTCATCTTCCTCCTTCAACCACCTCCAGTACGCCTCCGAGCTCGTCCATACCTTCGTTTTCCCCCAGCAGTCGTCAATTTCATAGTACCCCGGGTCTGGTCGCGCCGTCAATTTGCGACGAGAAGGCATGGAGGTTGGAAGAAAGGGGTTCTGACAGGGTGATGGGTCGCCTGCGTTGGTTAGGCTGGTATCTCATGCATTACGACCTATCGCGTGAGTGCCAGAATATAATGCATCGAGAAGGCGTGTGATGCATTAAATCTGGGAGGCGAGGACGGAAACCAGTGACTGCGGGGCCCGTAATGCATCAGTCCCATTGGACAAAAGGTAATACATTAAAACTTGGTAAATGCTTTAATTAATGCATTAGAAAGCTGGAGAGCTGCTCGGGGGAGCGGGAAGCGCCGAGTCCAGGGCTCGGCGACCAGTGCATGGCCCGTAATGCATCAGTCCTCAAATTTCAAACCTGCGTATAAAAGGTAATACATTAAACTTCACCACCTGTGTACAAAAGGTAATACATTAAGCCGCAAATAAACAAATACTGCTTCGATTAATGCATTGCGAACTCGAGAGCCGGGCGATCGCTCGCCTGGGTCTCCACAGTAATGCATCACTGCATCACCAAGGCTTGATGCATCAAGCCTTGGGGTAGCTGGAAGATAATGCATCGCGGTCACCTCCTTCTTGACCTGGCAGATTCTGCCAACGCTAGAAGGAGGTGAGGAAGCAGATCAACAAGTCGTGGACGCCCTGCCCAAAATGGTGGGTCGAGGCGGGAGTGATGGCGGGAGAGCGCCCAACCGTCTGATGCATCTTTTTGAGGATGATGCATCGAGCACGTTTTGGTGGGCACGGGTACAGGTAAGGCTAATGCATGACAGAGGATAGCATCGCAGGGACAATCATTATCGCTATTAATGCACCTCTCGGTAGCCATTGATGATCGATATATAATGCACAACTGGGTCAGATACAGGTGGTCGGTCATCGTCCGAGTTCGGGTGGTCGCTACATGGTTGGCCCGTCGAGAGAATGGGGGGCGGATCAGATGGTGTCGGCGCGCACCGCGACGCCATCCTCACAATTGCTCGTTGCTTTATCCTCCCTTCACCACGGCGCGCACTGACTTGTTACAGGCGGGACTCAACCCTTTTCATGACCCTTCTTTCCCTGCGCTTTCGACCGATCTTCACTCATGCTTTATCGGTAGTGCCACGTCCAGGCCTACTGCGAGTTTTCTCCCGGTCTCCCCCAATCTTCCACAGCCCCCCTCGCCACATTCGAGATGACTAGAGCCAAGTTAACGAGCACAGCTCAAAAATAGAAGGCCAGATAACTGTTGGCAGCACTCTTGCGCATGGACGCTATAAAGTCGTGCACAAGCTTGGTTCTGGGGGCTCCTCGATGACTTGGCTGGCACGCGACGACCACGACGCGAAGCTTGTCGCTATCAAAGTCAGAAATCCAGAACACCACTCTACTTTATCTTTGGAAGAAGATTCCGAACGCCTACTTCCTCGTGACCTGATGAACTCTGTCCTGAACATAGGAACCAGCTCCTCGTCCGTTCCGACAGTGCGCGCACGGGCACCAAGGGACCATTTCCTCGCCGCCGATCCAGATGGCCTACATTCATGTCTTGTGTACGAACCTGCCGGATTGAGCGTGTATACCGTTCTATCCGACACGGGGCGCAGACTGCGAGCAGACCTTGCGAGAAAGGTTGCTAGGCAGACTGCGGAAACGCTCGCAGACATGCATCGGCGTGGATGGGTACATGGAGGTGCGCAGCGTTTTAGGTTCATTCATACACAGAGCTCCACTAACGCTCCAGTCTCGTAGATCTGACAACGGGGAACATTCTCTTCCGTCTTGACCCACAAGTACAGGACTGGTCGGACAGGGATATCTTCGCCTATTTCGGGGACCCCTACGTGTACGGACCACCTGAAAGGCAGTTCGTGGACTGCATCGACACATACAAGCTCCTGGATTCATACTTCCTTCAGGAGGACATCATTCTGGCCGACTTCAAACATTCATTCAAAGTGCGGCGACCCCTTCCACCTGGACATCCCTTGTGCACACTCACACACTACATGTCGCCCGAGCTGCGCTTCGATGGGAGGATCGGGATGCCGTCCGACATATGGGCCTTGGCATGTGTGATCTTTGAGGTCCGAACAGGATCGCCACTGTTTGACGAGTGTTCTGGAGAGGAGGGGGCGTGGAAGAGTGTTGTCCGGATTCTTGGGGAGCCCCCAGAGGCGTGGAAGGGACCAGAGGATTGGAGTTTGCGGTCGACGAACGTGCCAATGGGCTCAAGCTGCATGAGGAGTGCCAGGAGGATTTAGATAGTCGGGCCGAGACCTCGATCATGCAGGAGTTGGAGAAGGCTCAATTGGCCGATGAAGGTGGAAGGGATGTGATATTTGCCGAACCCAGTGGAGTCCGGATAGAGAAAGAGGAGCTCGAGCTGCTGGTGGACTTGTTGGAACCGATGCTGCGGTACCTACCCGGGGAGCGGCCGTCGATTGATGAAGTACTTTCACATCCTTGGTTCAAAATTGAAGACGCACATAGGTCCGGGGGCTCTTGGTTTTGAGTAGAAGTGTATCATACCGTGGTATGTTGTATCTATATCTTACTGCGACTTCATTTGAGATACACCAACGATCATATTCCAGAAAGGTGGCGATTATAACGGGGTCATGTCGATTTCCTGGAGAGCCGAAGCCACACCAGAATGCACGATATGTTCGCGAGGCTGGTGATACCGATGAACATTTTCAGAAACTTCGGCGACAATGCTCATCCATTGCGCCGCATTAATTGGGTGCATCACAGAGCTAAAGTCCATGCAGCAAAGTTTGACAGTTCCATTGCGCCATCGTCTAGCCGACTGGATGAACGGACCCATCTTGAGGTAGAAGAAGGCGAGAGCGTCGTGAATTCATCGGCTCGTAAGGCTGCGGTTAGCATCATATAAGAAAGCATGCTCGGAGCGTAGCGTCCTCTACCTTCCCCCAGGACGCAGTTTATCATGGTGGCGAAGCCGCGCACCCCCAAGTCGACATCCAAGTCGACATCCAACATCGTGATCCCGTGAGTAACACCTCGCAAACCACGCCGTCTGCCTGTATACTGATGCCTTAAGTGCAGTGTCATGGGTGCGACAGGATCTGGAAAGAGTTATGTGGGTCATTTTAAATGCTGGATGTGATGTCTAGACGGGCTTATACTAGACGATATAGTTTATCAACAAGCTACTCGAGGCGACGGGGACCAGCGAACGTGTTAAGGTCGGCCTCGAGTTGGCCTCCTGCACTGCAAAGCTCAGCCCCATTACAATTAAGGGCTTGACCTCAGGATACTCCAGTTTAGAAGAACGGGATGTTACCATTGTCGATACTCCAGGGTTCGACGATACCCAGACCTCCGACTTCGAAACTGTCAAGCAGATTGCGACATGGTTGAAGAAATCGTACGTCATATCAAAGTAGAATTGGTGCACCTCTCGTCTAACCTGCTTTCCGCGAAGATGCGAGCGCGGATCGGTTCTCGGAGGAGTCATATTCGTGCATGACATTTCTGAAGATCGGTTCACTGGGGCGGCTCGAAGAAACCTGGAAATGTTCAATCACCTTTGCGGGGAGCCTTGCCTGAGGAAGACAGTCATTTTGACAACTAAATGGGGGAGGGCAGGCAACAGGGATTTTGAGCGAACAGAGAGAGATCTCCAAGCTAATCATTGGGCAACTATGATTCAAAAAGGAGCCCGGCCATTGCGGTTCGACCCGATGGACGAGAAGGCTAGCGCTCGGAGCATAGTGGACGGTCTTTTGAGTGGGGTTGCGGTAGGACCCAGTGGACAGCAGCTCTTGAATGAGGTCCTTCAGATTCAAGACGAGCTAGTTCAACGAAAGATGCCCCTAAAGGAGACGAAGATTGCTGAGGCGTTGCGGAAGGAGTTGGAAGCGATGATAGAGGCGGAGGCGGAGATGGATGGTGTGACGGACGAGGCAAGGCTGGTGGGACTAAGGGCTCAGGTTAAAGAGTTGTGGGAGTCTCTGACAAGGCGCATGGCATCGGCGCTCAGACTGCTGGGTCGTTCAACTTGACGGGGTTGTCATCAATACATATGTAACCTTATGTACTATATTGGGGCGTATCTGAGGTACACGATTCTTGAAGACATTCGTGCATATCTTAAGGCCCTCTTACATAGATTTTTTTTTACCTGGCCACGGAAAGCGCTGAGTCCTTCGATTAGATTAGATCCTCAAAGCTGATGGCAATGATGCCATCGAGGGATTGCTAAGCATACCTTGCGCTCAGCCATTCCCCTTCTCACCGTTTCCCTTCCGAGCAGCGTATGAGCTGGTTCTAATATCTGGTCGGTGTTTGTGTGAAACCGCCTCGACTACCTTGGTATAGGAAATGGCTTTCGGGTTGCAAGATTCGGCCCTGGAGGCCCCTGGCCATATGCATAGTACTCGATTTTCGAGCCAACCTCGAACTGGATCTTTCCCCCTTCCCCGACGCCCACCTGTTCCACTTGCCACTCTCCCGTTACGGTCGACTAGGATCGAACCTCCCCGATTCATGCGTTCGACCGGCCGAAATTCGGGCCACGCCTCATCGAGGTCGACCCGACGTCTGGTCAAGTGCGATAATGAACGAGGGCTGTAACCGCCGTGCAGTACCTGGATCAGTCGATTACTTGCAGAGAGAAGAGGCAGCAATTGTGATAACCGAGTTTGAGTTCACCGACTCCCCGTCCAGTCGCCAAACGTTCACAAGCCGATATAGAAGGTTTAATCTTGGAGACAGGCCCACTGAGGTGGCAACTTTGGGCTTCTGCCAGTGATCAGCCTGTTTCGGTGCGTTGAATTGAATGTTTTCGGGCTGTAACACTAACTATGTATTTAGATGCTGCGATAAGGGGGAAACAGTGAAACGGCTTTGAATCGGGGACCCAGTGGAACCTATGGTGCTTTCGGTCCGCAACGAGCAGAGCCGTTTTGGCCGTTTCTGCATGAGCAGCGGTCACGCATCTGGGAACGAGGCCTACTTACTGCAGTTGGAATCGATTTATTCCTGATTCAGTTGCCGCATGCTCGATTAGAAGTTTGTGATTTCAAACATGGAATCTAATGTATCAGGCATCAGCCCTGAAACGAGCAGGTCTCCTGGCGTGGCCACCGCTGAAACGAAATGTTTGTTCGCCATGTTTGTTCTGGTATCTTGTTGGCTTCAATTTGCCCTCCGCCTCGTGGCAATCTTTAGAAAGCGTTACTTTGGTACTTGTCTGTACCTCCTGCTCTTCGTATCTGTATTGACGCTCACGCCGTTGATACCAAGGATGTTGATTCCTTGCACTCAGGCCACCAATGTGTTATCCAATATTGTGATCCTGTGAGTGGATCCTTCGCAAGTCGTTGTACTGTTAAATTTAGCTTGCTTATGCATATTACCAGTGTCGTTGGGGAGACGGGAGCTGGAAAAAGTTATGTGAGTAGAAGGAGACAACTTGCACTTGGGGGAGACTCATGACTGTTGGGAGTCAGTTCATAAACAAGCTACTGGAGGCTGCAGGAATCCAACACCGGGTCACGATCGGCCAACAAATACGCCCTTGCACTGTGGACATAACACACGTCTTCATTCCAGGCTTAACCTCCGCGTACCCCGTGTTGAGCGGCTTCCAGGTCGACGTTATCGACACTCCGGGGTTCAATAGCGACGTTGATCCAGCCTCAGATCAACACCTCCTCAAGCGAATCGAGACATGGCTGAAAGAAAAGTACGTCTGTTACTGTTCTAAATTACCATGATTATACCTCTGACTATGATGGCCCGAAGTTGTCGAGACGGCGCTGTACTTGGGGGGATCATATACCTTCACGATATTTCCAAGGATCGGCATCCAGGTCAATCTCAAAAGAACCTTGCAACGCTGCAACGATTTCTCAAGGAAGGTTCAATGGATAAGGTGGTGCTTGTGACGTCGAAGTGGGGCAGAACGCATAACAGAACATTCGATACAAGGGAGAAACAGCTCTTACTTGCGGAGTGGGCCCCCATGGTAAGCGAAGGAGCTCACGTCAAGAGGTTCAAGGCAGAAGGAGCCGGCCCCCGGCGATTCGTGGGCAACCTATGGAAGGTGCCTCCGCCAAACACTAAGAAACCCTCAGCAGAGATAAGCAGGCATGCCTCCAAGGTTCCCGTTCATTCGATAAGAGCATACTAATATATTTTGTTCAGGGAAATCTTAGCTGAAGACGAAGCCGCTGCCGCCGAAGCCGCTTCCGCCAAAGACATCGTGGATGGCATTCTAGGCCGCTTGGTTACGATGTTGAATGACCGGCCGTTGACTCCGTAAGTAAATCTCCGCTGCCCAATTAGCGCATGTTGAAGAGCTATATACTTATAACCGACGTACCAGTGTGTCGGAAACTAGATGTTTTGCATCTAGACCCAGGAGCATTGCAGAAGCCGTTGAACACGCACTGGCGCCGCCTGTTGCCGCAGAAACGACGACAACAGTGCCGCCAAGGGACCTGGTACCAGAGGGGTGAGTGACGCGCGACGCTTCAAATCCCGTACACTGACGAACGGTGCGCCAGAGAGCTCCCAGCCGAAGACGAGGCCACCGGCAACGATTCCATTGGGTTCGCTGTTAGTATGGAAAAGTCTTCGGATGACCGGGAAGCGAAACCCTCATCGAGGGGTCACTCGCCGATTGCGTTACTAAAGTGAGTGAGCCTCCGTGGTGCGTTGCAGCCCTTGTTCTGATAGATGTGACCCAGGGATCTTCACGCTAGGGACGAGGTCGCCGGCAACGAGACCGTCGGGATCGCCATCGTGGAAGAGGCATCCGATGACCAGAAATTTCTTGTGAAAACATCGCCTATGGACCAGTTGCCAATCTCGTGAATTACTTCGCTGATGCCTTGTTTAGGCCTATATACTGACGGATCATATAACAGGGAGCTCCAATACAAGGACGAGGTCGTTGTAGATGGCCTAATGGATGACCATGAATGTCCTGCGGAGACCCTGTCGATGGATAAGTTACTAGTACACTCGTGAGCAACGCACCTGACACGTTTAAGCCTGTGTACTAAAACCCGTGCTTAAGGGAGATCCAGGCTAAAGACAAGGCTGTCAGCAACGAGGCTGCTGTAGTTGCTGTGGTGGAAGAGTCATCGGACCACCAGTATTTCACTGCGAAGACCCCAGCGATGGACCAATCACGGACCGCGTGAGTGGGACACGATGCATTGGAGCCCGTATGTTGATTAATTGTGCGCCAGGGGGCTTCAAGCTAAAATCGAGACGGCCAGCAATGAGGATGCCATGCTCGCCGTCATGGAAAACTCGTTGGACGATCAGAGGCGCATTGCAAAAACTGTGTCGATTGACCAGTTAGTACACTCGGAGTTGTAAGCAGCCCGCTTGATGCGTTAAAGAATGCTCGCAGACTAAGTGTGCAATAGGGACCCCAAGCTAGAAACGAGAGCGTCTTGAGCTCACCGGTCGATAGGCCCTCGACTTTGTGAGTAATGCGGCACCCAATTTGTTGCGCATTGTGATGATCTAGGTTTATTTCTAGTAACGATTTGGAGACTGTGGCCGAACAAACATCCAAGAACCAACCAACCGATCGTCTATCAGATATCGTAATCCTGTAAGTCGAATGCACTTTGAATCCTTTGAACGCCCTCTTTCTTTCCAATGATTCACCTATTTAATCGCTGAGATTGCATTATTCTGCAGCGTCATGGGTATGGCGAAGGCTGGAAAGAGTTATGTGAGTTCCACCTCAGCATCTCAGGGGACTCGCTCACAAGGGGATTCAGTTTATCAGCAAGCTCTTAAAGGAAGTGGGGAGCGATGAGAAGGTTCAAATTGGCTATGGTCTGTCCCCTTGTACGAGAGAATTACAGGCTGTTGCAGTCAACGACCTGTCCTCGAAGTATCCAGCTTTGAAAGGGCGCCGAGTTCTCATCGTCGACACCCCCGGGTTTTGCGGCGAAGAGTTTGCGAGAGATTATAGCATCTTCTCAGGAATTGTAAACTGGCTGGATCACTCGTACGTCGAGTTTTTGGAAGAGAAAACGCCAATAAACTAACTGGAGTGTCGCCAAAGCCGCCAAAAAGGAGATGCTCTCGGAGGGGTCATCTATGTCCATGACATTTCCCAAGACGATTTTTCAAGGGCCGCTCGAGCGAATCTGGACCTATTCAGCCGCATGTGTGGGGAAGCTTTCTCGAAAAAGGTTGTGTTTGTCACAACTAAGTGGTGCAGGGGTGAGGGCAGGGATTTTGAGGCGACGGAGAACAGGCTGTTGGTAAAGTTTTGGCGGAGTATGATCGAACGGGGGGCGCAAACCATGCGGCTCAGTGACGAAGACGAGGGCGGCAGTGCACTACGCATTGTGGATAACCTGCTGGGACTTGCGGCCAGTCCGGATAGTGGGGCTCTCTTGTACGAGTTGCTGCAGATTCAGGACGAGTTAATCGGCCCCAAACGAGTCTCCTTGGCGGAGACAGATGCTGGGAAGGCTATGCATCAACAACTTCACGAGGCGATAGCAACCCGCAGAAAGGTACTTCAGGTCGAGCCAGGGAGTTTAGCTGAAGAGGCGACGTCGAAACGAGGCAGAACCCAGAAGAAGTCATCAAGGATGCTCGCTGTGCGCATGTTTACTGGTCTCTAGTTGGTCCTTGAGTTGGTTGGTAGTGTACCCTGCTTGCTTACCTCGCCACCTATCATGATGGTTTATTACCCCCGGTCAGCAATCGACCTCGATGTCTAAGTAACCTGCATCATATATTAGCGCTGCCACTGCACTTTCGTCGAGTGAATAAGTATGGCAATAATACTGTTCGAAAAATCGAGAGACTTACATGTTGCAAAATTCTGTTCATGGGACAACATGTTTTGCAATGGATCTCGTACTACTGACATGTTTGGGTCTGGGGTAGACTTACATGTTGCGAAATATCATTAAGAGGACGACATGTTGCTGGGGGATACATGTTTCCTATCAGCATGTTCTGAGGGTAGACATGTTCTGGTGGGACGTACATGCTGCATCCGAGGCAAGTAGGTGTAACGATTAATGGCCCGCCCGATTGGGCCCAGGGCGCGCGATCAGTTGGTGGCTGAGCACCGGGACGCGTCGAATCGAGGGATTGGGGATTTTGTTTCCTCTTGATCTCGCGTTCGGGTTTAATTGTAAGGCATATAATATAACACTGTTCGATAGCTAGGATGCACTAGATTATGAATATATAGGCCTTGTGACCTTGGGACATAAGGTACCTACAGCATGCGCCCAAGAAACAATTTCATTGCCTTTATTGCAAGAAAAGTGTACTGTCGCCTTCATCCGTGTACGTATCGACAAGCGGCAGGCAATGCAATCACATATTATGCTACAGTCCTTAGGCCAGTGATTCCCCAGAGTAATATGTGTGCGCGCTCGCCCGCTCATCCGTATTTTGAGAGAGAGCACTTATCTTATCTTGGGCGCCCAAATCGCGGATCGCGTTTTCTTCACGCCGGATTGTGACGAAATTTCTCTCATGACTTTCATCAGCATTATCCTCGTGCAATACAGCCCTCTAAAATCCATATCTCGGTGTATAACAGGTAAGGTAACGGTTGCAGTGCTTGGTACACGAGTCGACTCGCGACTCAGTTGAACTTGGCAAAGAAACCGGGATGCAGTTCGGGTTGGGGCGGGGCTCTTCACGTACGCACACTTAGAAGTGCTATATAAATGCACATGACATATGTACATACCTCTGATTTTATCCATTGGAGGAGATGCGATAAAGGTTGGGATGATATAAGAAGTAATCGCTGGTATGAGAGATGAGAATGCGACTGGTGAATGAAATATGCTCGTTCGCTTTTTTGTATTTATACTAGAAGGATATCGAGGCTTGGGCTGTTGCGTAGACGTCATTCTGAGGTATCATCGAACTTGGTGTACTCCTGGAGTGTCTCTTGGAGCGTTAGAGCGTCAGAGTGGAATTGAAAGTGGAATATAATTTGAGATTTCCACTTGATTTCCACCGGATTTCCCCACTCGCCATTCGGTGTTTCATCATCTCAGGTCTGTCTACTGCATACCCTCTCCGTAGTGGTACAGATACCAGATGTTTGTGGAGCGGTCATACTCCGCTGACGCTGCTCAGCAGACTGGCAGTCCGGGTGCACTTTTCATCATCGGACCTCATGGCCCTCGCGCTTGACTTCTGTGTGCTTGAAGTCTCCCAACCTCAAGCCCTACCTCACAGTGAATGTATACAGCGACACTATGCTAAACCTTCTGTTTCTTACAATTAAGTCCGAGGCTCTCAAATCTGCTAGAGGCGGTCAAAGACGCCCCTCCAAAGTTCAGATAGGCGCCTGATCGCTTGCACAGCCACATCATTCCGGTGATAGCGGCCGTTGCAAACATGTCTGGCCATCCACAGCTTGTCCAACATGAACTTGTATCCTGCTAGTAACATACCCAAACTCAAACATGTCAGTAATACAACGTGTACCCGGCGAAACATGTGCATGAGGTCTATTTCAACAACATGTTGTCCCATGAACAGGATTCTGCAACATGTACGTCTCTTGATTTTCCGAACAGTATTATTGCCATAAATAAGTGAAGCCTTAATAAGGGAAAGTGCATCATGGATTGGGCAGAGGGGAATCGGGAGGACCAAGCGGGGGAACGGGAAGTCACAAATGCCTTGTGTCGACGCGTTTGCCGCATGTTCGATCGCATGATGTGTTTAGATATGAAATCGACAACAAGTCTGGTGTCACAATGCCAAAAACGTACATAGGTACTGTATCTTCCTGAAACGTCGAGGTCTCCTAGCATGGTGCCCATTGAAACGAGATCCTCAGCCGCCCATATCCAATCTGACCCCAATTCGCTCCCTCTGACCTCATATAGAGTAGGTCCCTTCAAGCCGTTTCTCTGTCTTCCAGCAATTTGATTTCCCCAGGCCAGGCTCGTAAGTGGTGTACCTCGGTCAATTGTTGAATATGAGCAACGCCAGGGGACTCAAGCTTGTCTCACAGCAGCAACAAATACACAGAAGGAAGCCGAGAGCAATGGCCAAACCCCGGAATATCATAATTCCGTGAGTGATAGTCAAGCTTAAAGCTTGACCTTGAAGCGTGCCTTTAGGCTCGCTGGTGCAAAATGCTTATACCTTTCCATCAGAGTCATGGGCAGGACGAAGGCAGGAAAGAGTTCTGTGAGTCCGGTTTCTTAGATTCCGTGGTCTAACCGTGGTCGGGCTCTGCTCATGCTCGTGGAGACTGCAGTTCATCAATGCAGCAGCGAATTTGTCGGAGAGGGACAAACTTAGGGTCGGGCGAGATTTGGTTTCCTGCACCAAAGAGCTCGAAGTCATCGAAGCCCCTCGGGCCCAGCTCTCGGAGTATCCCTCTCTGGTGTCAGGACACCAATTATTGTTCGTCGACACTCCAGGGTTTGATGATACCGACACCTCAGACTATAATACCCTTCAACTTATTGCGAGCTACCTTGGCGAGTCGTGCGTCCACCCTCGCGAAAGTGTGTTGATTATGGCAAACACTAATACCGGTTACAAGGTGCCGCAAAGGGGATATCCTCGGAGGGGTTCTCTATCTCCACGACATATCCAGAGATGATTTTATGGGGAGTGCAAAAAAGAATTTGCAGCTGTTCGATCAGCTGTGCGGGGAACATTCCATGTTCAAGGTGGTACTCGTGACGACCAAGTGGGAGAGGGAGACACCTCGAGACGATTATGGGGCGAGGGAGAAGGAGCTACAGGACGTGCATTGGAAAGGTATGATAGACTTCGGGGCGACCACCATGCGCCTCGCCACCGAAGACCACGCCAGCGCCATCAAGATTGTGGATAAAGCTCTGGAACGCTTAGTGGACCCGGATAATCGTGCGCGCGGTCTCCTTTTCCAAGTTCTCCACATCCAGCGTGAGTTGGTTGCCGAGAGAAAATACCTTTCACAGACAAACGCTGCAAAACTATTGCTTGAACAACTCGAGGAAATGGTGGAAGTTCAGGCTGCACTCCGACGGAGCGCAGGCCAAGGTGGGGCATATGAGGAGGTAAAGGTTCAGGACGAAAAATTGGGGAAGCTGGAGGGCGAAATCAAAGCTTTGCGAGGAACTCTTATACAACGCACTGCGACTTTTTTGAAGCGATTCAGACGTTTCTAGTCACACGAGCCGTACATTAAGACCTTAGTTCTGAAATTGCAATCCAACTATGTCCGAGTCGCCTTGTGCTTTCAGCCTCGGCTGCAAGTGCATCAATTGTCTAAAGCAACTTACGACCCTCTGAGCTCACCACAGCTCACCCAAGAGACAAAATGTCGATGCCCTCGGGTCCAGTTCCTCGGGATTACAATCTGTTCTGCCATCGCATCCGACTCCATCGGCGAGATCATGCACCGTCGATCTTCGGCACTATGAGCTATTAGTATCAGGACGGGGGGATGTTGGGTCCTGGGATCGGATAATGCCGCTCTGGCAGGTCGTCCTGGAATTTGAAAGACCAGATACGCAGGCGCTCCTCAAAGAAGTGGAAAGACTAGATACGCAGGCGCTCCTCAAAGGAAGTCCTACAGATTCAAGACGAGATGGTTGGGCAAAAGAAATTCCTCCCACAGACAAAGACTGCGAAGGCGCTGCGAGAGCAGCTCGAGGAAATGGTCGCAGCTCAGGCCGAGATGTTGAAGTACCAGGAAAAGGCTGCGAAAGGGGACGCAGGAGAGGCAGAGATGGTGAAGACCGAGGAGGAGAAGCTGGAAAGGTTAGCAGGCGATGTCAAACAGCTAAAGGCGTCAACGCTTCCAAAAGGCGCTGCGATTCCTTCGTAGGTAGGTTTCTTTCACCTGCGTACCGAAACCTCCAGTTACTGCAACCTTTCCAGACATATCTTGTAAACCTAGAATTCGGCAGATATTTGTTATTCAGCAGGTTTCTGGCCATCGAAAGAATTGAGATACCCCCCTGTTTTGTATGAAAGCCCAAGGGGCAATCATCTACATAGCTCAACCAAGCTTGACTTCGAACATTGATAACGACGGTGAACGCTTTCGGCTTGATCACTTTCATCCTCCTGCCACTGTTCGGCGCTCAGCTCGGGATCCAGTCCTAGAGAGCATTTACTCGAAGGGTCTCGGAAAAAAAGGGATATGTAAAAGTTACGGTCAGAGGGCTAAAAATTAAAACGCGCAGCACAATGGAGCTGAATAAGCCTCCACGTGATGGTGTTGAATCGAGCTCCGCCACGGCCACCCATCACGCAAACACGGTTGTGCTCTCCCAGTCCGCCGCCCGGCTCAACCTCCCTCTGCTGCTGTCCTCGAGCCTTGAACGACCCCAAAACGCCATCTGACGACCACAAACTCTCGATAGAGCGACACCTGAAGCGCGCTATCTATCATCCTTCGTGCTGAGAAGAACCTTTGGGGAAGAAAGAACCTCAGACAAACTACTTGACTCCATTTTGACGAAATTACGACGGCCCTGAATATACGATGGTGCGTGGTGCAAGGAGAAGCTTCTGGGTTTCGCCACAATTGCTAATTGACACTCGTATACTCTTCTTTCTATATTCCCCTTTATCGTTTGCGACTTCGTTGTGGATGCGCCATGGTTGAACTCCTTTACGACATCGACGCGAATGAATGAACATGACGCGCCACATTCAAACCTTTTGGCGTTCTTGGACCCAAACTCGCAATACCCGAACGTTCGGAAAATTGTCTTCTATCGACGACCCTCGTTGTGAAACCACGCCCATCTATCTATGCATTCCGGAATGCAGCCTCCTACCGGTGCAGCTGTGAAGCGACTCATGCGCGAGATCAACGAGCTCAGGAAGAACCCTCCTGAGGGGATCCGTGTGCAGACAAACGACGAGGACATGTTGGATGTGACCGGCATCATTGAGGGGCCTGGTGAGTCTCGCAAGTTCCATACCGAAACGTCTCGAGTGTCCAAACACGGACGTCTTGCGCCAGCGCCTTTGAGGGAACGGTTACTAACATGCATTCTCTCATTTTCCAGAAGGAACGCCGTATGCTGGTGGATACTTCAGAGTGCGATTCAAGTTCACGGAAGAGTTCCCCGCCGCCCCGCCCAAATGTGCGTACCTCTTTCGGCGAGTCGTTTGTCTGTTTGTCTTGCTTATCTAGCGTCATAGGTTGGTTCGCCACGAAACTCTTCCACCCAAACGTCGGGCCCTCCGGGGAGATCTGTGTGAACACACTGAAGAAAGACTGGAAGTCGACATACGGTATCGGGCACATCCTCGTGACCGTCAAATGTCTCCTCATCTACCCCAACCCCGAATCCGCGCTGGACGAAGAGGCCGGCAAGCTGCTCATGGAGGACTATGAGAGCTACTGCTCGCGCGCGAAGCTCATTACGAGTGTGCATGCGACGCCGAGGACGAGACCGGTTGAGTTCGATACACCTTCGAGACCGGATGGCGATGAGAAAGAGAAGGTATCACCCAAGGCGGCTTCCTCGAGCACCGAAAGTGTGGCGTCTACTTCCAAGACGACGACGATAGCGACGCCAACGACGACTACCACTACCACGACTGCGACTACTGCGACTGTAACGACGCCGGTCGTTTCCACCCCTGCTACGACCGCGACTAGCCCTCCTGTATCCACCGCTTCGATAGCGAGCCGTCTCGGGCTCCCGACCGCCGTGCCGCGCAAAGCCTCATCCCCGGCACCCTCATCCTACACTTCGTCTATGTCACTGAAATCCAGCTCGACGCTCTCGATGGAGAACTCGAAAGACGGGTCGGTGCTGAAGAACGAGCGACACGCGTCGCCCGCACCGCTTTCGACCGCCGACGCGAATGTAGAGGGCAAGGCGAAGATGGGATTGGCGGGGAGTGGGTTGGGGCTTGGGCTCGCTCCTGGGGCGGGGCTGGCGAGTGCGAATGGGAGTGCGGCGGGAGGGAAGAGTATGAAGAGGGCTGCTACGAATAGTGCGGTGAGCGGGGCGGAGAAGAGGAAGAAGGCTCTGAAGAGGCTGTAGTGGTTGCATGCATTGTCTATGGGGTTTTTACACATCATCGCTACTTACTTACGACTTAGTATCATCCGCGTCACCTCCTACTCCTACTCCTCCGAAATTGTACGTGTCATCGAACCCTTCCTCTCTTGTCTCTCCGTCTTTAGCTTTCGTGTTTTCAGTGTGCTTTTATCCATCCATGTATTTATCTTAATTGCTTTCGTCCCTATCCGTGTTCATGGTAGTGACTAGTCTCTGTCGAGCGCCGGCTGCACGAGCGAATCGGAGGCGCTGGGACTGGGTGAAGCACATGTCAGGCACCGGGATCGACAGCCAATCGCGTGGCGTCATCATTGCAGGTCGACAGCGAACACATATCATCAGCTCCCGTCGGCGTGTTTGCTCTTGACTTCCACCATCCTCGTTCCCGGATTGCTCCTTCGCAGACCTCGAGCTCGTCGTCTCCCCTACACTTTCTCTAACGATCCTTTGACGTTGTCGTTTACGATCCATCTCACGAGTAGAAGAATCTAGAAGAGGTTACTGAACCTCTGACCGTATCGTCATCAAAGCCAGAACACGTTTTTCGTTTACCACCTACCACTACCACTATCAACGCTATGTCTGCGAAAGGATTAGACGTGCAGCAGGTCGTGCAGCAGGTTAAGAGCCTCCTGCTCGATAATGTGGACCTGAGCCAGCCCTCGCTGCTCTTGAGTCTCGCGAGCATTGCGTTTAACCCTACTGCGTGGAATATCGTAGCGCGCAATGGTGCGTCTCTTTCTACTGCTTCTTGGTGTTGATGAGGGTGGGTGGCTGATGATATTGTGGGGGTGTAGAGTATAGGAACAAGACCCTTACGAAGGTGTTTGGGAGCCCGAAGAATGGGTGCTACTTCCTTGCGTTGATGATCTTTTCATTCGGGATGCTCAGGGACCATCTGTACGTTCTTTCCCCCTCCCTCCATCCCTCCTTCTTCCCTGGTCTATGGGTTTGTGAGCTGATGCTTTGTACGTGTGATGTGTGTATAGGTTCCAGAAAGCCTTGCAGGACCAGCCCCGTGTCCCGATCTTGCCAGCGGAGTACAGCACGATCGTGCCCGCGGTCCTGTTTGGTCTGGGCCAGCTGTTTGTGATTACCTCGACGTGGCAGTTGGGTGTTACTGGAACTTTCTTGGGGGATTACTTTGGGATTCTTATGGATGCTAGGGTTGAGGGGTGAGTGGATTCTTGTCCTTCTTTCCCTTGGGGAGTTGGGTGGGGAGAGAGAAGCTGATATCCTTTGGTGTGCGTTAGGTTCCCGTTCAATGTTCTCCGTGATCCTATGTATGTTGGAAGTACGATGTGTTTCATCGCTACCTCTCTCTGGTACGTCCTCCTGCTCCTCTTCTAGTTGTACCCGAGGTTAATCAAGGTGTTGATGTTGGATAGGTACGAGCGCCCTGCCGGCCTGTTGATTAGCGTGTACGTGTACATTGTGTACCTCATCGCCCTGCGCTTCGAAGGGTACGTCTATCTCTCTCGCTCACTTACCTGCGGCGATGGTCCGGTTGCTGATGATGCGTGGCTTGGTACAGACCCTGGACCGATATGATCTACTCTAAGCGTGCTGCGGAGCAGAAGAAGAACAAGTCTTCGTAAAGCGACCAGCCCCATCGCGAGCTCAAGATGGCTCGATAGCCTGTGCCTTGGTTGATATTTATGCCTTCAACGGCTCACCTCACTCACTCACTCCGAGTTCCAAGTTCGATGGATGTTCGCGCCATTGATACTACGAAGATATAGAGGGGTGGTCTACTTGCGACTCCATGCCTCCCTCCCTGCACTGACGGGATGGATGTTATGGGATGGCGGATTGAGGGGGAAAGGGAGCATTCCTTCGTGCGCGATGCGTTTCTTTCGCTGTTTCTTGGTCCCTTGGTGTGGGTAGATTACTGATGCTCGTGTTGTGATATAATTCAACATTATAGAGGTGTTTTTCGTGTTTGTGAATCTTGGCCTCCACCGGCGCGAGAGGTTGAATGAAGAAGGCTGTTTAGGGTGTGTGGTCGAGACCCGGGACTCGCGAGGGAATGGGCCTTCCTTCCTTTACGTGCGCCTTCTTCAATTCGATCGTGTAAGGCGAGTTGGGACAGGTCGTTCCTCTGTTGAGAGTTAAGCGCTCTTAGGATTTGCATTGGCTTCTGAGAGTGGAGGGCTGGCTTTCGTGCCTGTACTCCGCGGTGAGGTTCTATACGGCAAGGTTCGCGGGTAGGGGCTTCTATCTCCTCTGTTCTCCGCTAGCTTGGTCTGTCGTGTTCTTCTCGGGCTATGATCCAGATGTACGAATCGAGGCGATAGACCGCAGCATGGCCATCGGAATTGCAGTAAACCGTCTTACTTCTTAAAGTCACTAGACGCTGCATTGGTCGCGAAATCGGTGCGAACTGCAGTTTACCTACTACTGCTGTTTGATTGAACTTTATCCTACAGATTCACCCAGCTTCAATTTGGGAGAAGCGGGCGAGAGCCATTTTCCCCCTTTCAGATCTATGGAAGGTGCGGTCCTAGAGGCCGGTGTGGGTGGGTCGTGCACAAGATACTCAGGCTACTCAGTACTTCGGATGGTTCTCCCTCGGACCCTTGGTCGGCGCCCCTGATCGGACCTCACTTACAGAAGGTCAGCTGGGTTCATACAAGGACACGGGGGAGGTTGTCCAACAGAATGCGGAGTTGGGGAGAGGGAAGGTGTGCGGAGTCCGGGACGAGTATAGCGAGCATGCATTGCCTTGCTGCCTATATATACTGACAAGGTGCTCTCAGAATCTAGCGTCCTCTACCTTCGAGGCTTGGATCTCAGGTGTTTTTTGTCGCTCTTTCCTTGGGTCAAGTTTGGTTATCATGGGTTTACTACGTGTTCTTGGGAATGGGGTTCTGTGGGTTGGGGTTTTGTTGCTTGTTGGTAGCGCGCTCGGTGCGCCTGGGGCGGACCTTCATGCAGGCCACGGTCCTGGTCATGCTCCCAAGCGGTGTGCTCATATACGGCTCAGGCAGGAATGGTACGCCTCTCCTCCGCCTCCTCAACAGCCCTCTGGCTATCTATTCTTTCCGTCAGTGACTGATATTGGCTTTCACAGGCGAGATATGAGATTCAGGGAACAGCAGGCGTACATTCGGGCAGTGAAGTGTCTCCAGGGTCTGCCGGCGAAGGACGCGGCGCTTGATAGGAAGTACACTCGGTTCGACGAGTTTGTGATCGCGCATGTTACTGTGGCCGACGTGATTCACGGTGTGGTGAGCACTCTTTGTGTTTGTCGCGTGTCCGTTATGGTTGTTGAGGCTTGCTTCGGGATGTGAAGGGGCAATTCTTGCCTTGGCATCGACAATTTGGGTTCCTATACGAAACTGCCCTGCGCCAGGAATGCGCGTATCGCGGGCCTTTTCCGTGCGTAGTCCTTCACTTCACTTCCATGTCAAGGACGTGAACGGTGAAAGAAGGCTAACAGTTGTCTTTTAGATTCTGGGACTGGACGCGAGACACTAACGGCACGCGGAAGATCGGCGAGTCGCCCCTCTTCGACGCAGCGACTGGTTTTGGTGGCGACGGCGTGCCCGGCACCTACACCGTCCCCACAGACAACGACAACTCCACGTTCTCACTCTTCATCGCGAAAGGCTGCGTCGCCGATGGGCCTTTCGCCTGGCCGAAGCTGACTTTGCACGTCGGCCCAGGGAGGAGGCGCATGGACCATTGTTTGACGAGGGGGATCGATGAGGCGCATAGGACGCTGTTTACGAGGGAGGCGGTGGAGGGGATTTTGGGGTGGGAGACGTATGATGGGTTTTGGAATGCATTGGATGGGAGGCCGTATAAGAAGGATTGGAGGTTGCATGATGGAGGGCATTTGACGGTTGGTGGGGATATGACGAGTTTTTATTCGAGTCCGAATGGTGCGTTTTCGCTTTTGTTCTTTCCTTCGCTTGTCGTGTGCGTTGGCTAACGGTGCGTTGTTGGGCGGGGATGTAGATCCGTTGTTCTACTTGCATCATGCGGGGCTTGATAGGGTGTGGTGGACGTGGCAGCATGCGAACCCCAAGAAGAGACTGCAGGAGATTGGGGGCAGGTCGTCGCCTAATCCCCCATATGGCGTTGTGACGTTGGACTACCCTCTGGAATTTGCTGGATTCGCTCCGACGGTGCCTATCCGGGACGCGATAGACGTTGGGTATGAGCCGTACTGCTATGCATACCCATAGCTTGTTTTATCCCCGCAGATTCAGCGGAAGGGCGTCCGAGGACGAGTAGTCACCAAACGATGTTTTTAGGCGCCCGTGATTGGTTGGGATCGCTTTCCACTGTCCTTGATCGTTTGCATCTGCGGAATATAGCATGGAACCCATCCAGGTCCAGCCAGGTACTTTGAGCGAGATTTTAGGTACTTTCCCTCCCAAATGAGACACGATTCCAGACAACACGTTAGTACATAACGCATCTCCGCCTCTGCGAGCTAAACATTCGGCGGCTACAACTCCTCCGATCGCCATGGGCTCCCCCAAGGTGATCTTCCGAGTCGTCGGGAGGTGCCCACTCTATTATTCTGGGAGCCTTGTTATGGAGCTACGTGCCCTTTCATCCAGGTGGGCCGTATTCTGCTCTTGGCCGGCTTCTCACCCACATCGGGTGGCGGTGTACCTCCGTGGGACCTTCTGAGTCTGACTAATGTAGTGGGCGCTTAGTGAATCCTGCCAGCGCTGATGGTGCCAGCGCGTCTCCTACCGCCATTGCACTCTCCAGATGACGACGATACTTTGCTACCCGCGTCTCGTACTCATGCGCTTAAGGCGACAGATGTCCACGCGTAGTATCGAAGTCACCCACCTTCCGGTCTTTCCTTCGTATTGGCCCCCTCATGGCGTGGACACATTCGAGCCGAAACCGCTCATCCCACGCCCATATACCCTATCTTGCGCGGAGAAAGGAACGATTTTTACTATTACAGATGAGCTCTACACCGGTAAAGGGCAATGGTCACAGGTCTACAGGGGAACATTGATTCGTCCATCAAGCCCACCAATCGATGACGCCGTCCTCAAAGTCTATTGTGAACCGTTCTTCCCTCCCTGTGGACAGGAAGACTATCAAACTCCCCCAGAAGCAATATCAATTCTGTCAGGCCCAGACAAAGAATCCCACCGATATACTGGAGAGCTTATGGCCTGGCAAGAAAGTTGGGCTTACAACAAACTCGCTCCGTTGCAAGGCGAATGTGTTCCGGAATTCTTCGGTGCATTCCAGGTGAGGGACAGCCGAAATGTCATTTTCCCGCCCTCTGACGTTCTCTTAGGTTCAGTCTCCCGTATTTGGCGACAATCGTATTCACATGGCCACACTCATGTCCTATGTCGACGGAAAACACATCGTGGAAACCGCTGGCACTTGTGAGATCTTGAGATGGCGACGGACAAACAGTAGACTTGACAGCCATGAACCTCGGGCGCCCTACCCTGCGTAGAGCGCAGCCGCGACTCTCACCTAGGACTATGTCGACACAGCTTCAGATTCTATCTGAAGTCAGGTTTCCCTCATACTGGCCTCCTCATGGTGTACCTACTTTCAAGCCTCAGCGGCTTATTCCTGAACCTTACACACTCGTCCATCGTACAGCACCCCAATCCTTCGAGATTTCGGAGAAACTATACGTCGGGAAAGATAAATGGTCTCAAGTTCTCCGGGGTTCCTTCAAAACAAAAACAAAACCGATCTACAATGATGCCGTCCTGAAAATCTATTGCGAATCTCTTCTCCCTCGGTACGGCGAAGCAGGCAATAGCTCTCCGCCGGTGCCATTTTCGAGGATACCCTCGTCCAACTTATGTTCGCATCGGAATACTGCTGAAATAATGGCCTGGCAAGAGGCGTGGGCCTACGGAATGCTCTCAAAACTCCAAGGTGGACAGATTCCTCAATTCCACGGGGTTTACCAGGTATTTCGAGATAGTTCTCGGCCACTAGCGAGCATCCTCACGACTCTTCTAGGTCGAATCTCCAGAAAATGATGAAACAGGTCCTTGTCTCGCTGTGCTGATGTCCTTCGTAGAGGGAGAATCCATCGTGGAGCGATGCCAAGAGCTCTGGCCTATCGGCGATATCCTCTCCTGGAACCCAAGTACGGACAATGCAGACTGGTGTCGATTGGTAAGTACTTAGCCCTAGGGAGTGATAAAGCCTATTCCCCGAAACTAAGCGTGCCTACCCCACACCAGATTCGCGACGTCTACGCACTGACACATAGAATCCACCAGCTCGGAGTTGCTCACTTGGACATCAAGGACATGAATATTAAGTATCACCGCCCCTCAGGCTCCGTGATCTTTCTTGACTTCGCTTTTTCTCGACCATCCCGGTTCGAGACCCTTGAAGAGGCGTCTCGCCACGATCTAAAACGTGGGCTCAGGCATGAGTCATGACCAGCATTGTCTGAGCGGATTCCTACTTGAGATGTGCGGCGACTCAGAGGTTTCTGAGGAAAGCTGGGACACGGTTGCCAAAAGGCGCGCGAAATTTGCCCTTTGGGCTATTGCCCATTGCTCCAACGAGGATTGGTACAAGGCATTGCCGCCCGGAAAAATGGAGGCGCTCAGGTGAGAAATGCATTGGATTGACCAGCCCTGTCGTATACCCTGAGGCTAACGTAGGGGATGTACCTTCTTGTAGCAAGGCGCGCTAAACACCTTCGAGTGAATTACAAATCGCGGGTTGCCTTGTGGGAATACAAGTCGTATTGCTTGTCGGCTTGACGAGTATTATGAATTAGCTATTCCGTAGTTTAGGTGTTTTAGCAGCGAGAGCTAGGTATATGTAGAACAAAACCATGTTTAATTGCTCATTCCTCCAAAGGAACAACACTGATTTCGCCCTCCTTCTCGAGTGTGGGTGACGGCAAAGTCTTTCGTGCTAGTCCCGCCACAGCGTCGACGTCCCCGGCAGTCTCAGCAACGACAGCAGGAGGCATTGGGGCCATGACCATTCCAGACGAAGCAGCAGCACTGTACATAGCCAGCCCCGCCTGTGCGAGCATCTCTTTGCTCTTCTCCTTCGCTTTCGCCCTTTTGCTTTCCTCTCGCCTCCTCTTCTCCTCTCTCTGGGCCTGTTCTCTCTCAATCCATGGAGCAATACTTTCGACGGCGTACACAGGCTCCTTTTTATACCCAAGGAGGTATCCCTGAAGCTCGGCAGTTGAAAACTGGCCCTCGGGGATCTTCTCAGCGAAAGAATCGGCCATGCGCGCAATACGTTCAGCAACGGTAGCACGCTTCTCATCAAGGTCGGAGACTTCGGCGTCTCTGGGTGCGGGAGCAGGGATAGGGTGGTCGATAAGTGGAACTGTCCCAATCCGGGGAGATGGGTAGGTATCGGTGAGCTTGATATGCTTTGTTGGGTAGAACCTGCGGAAGAGCGCTGCAGCTTGATCCTTATTCGACAAGTGGTACTCGACCTTCATGTCAATTCTTCCCGGACGAAGGAGGGCGGCATCGAGATGGTCAATGTAGTTTGTCGTGGCGAAGAAGAGCTTGCCCTCTTCGCTCCCAACACCGTCAAGCACGTTGAGCAAGCCCGAAAGCGTTACCGCAGACCTGGTTCCGGGTATCCTGGGCCTCGTGTACATTCCATAGGGGCTCATTATATTTGGATCCGTTGGACTTTCATCCTCGCGTGAAGGGAAAGCGCAGTCGATATCTTCGATCAAGAATATTGAGTTCTTGGGTATTGATGTCGCCGCCCTTGCCAGGACAGAATCATCGACGCTACATAAGAATGTCAAAAATGGTCCTCGCTTGTAGATGAATAAGGACTCACAAGTTCGCAGCCAGGGAGAGGGAGTATATCTCCATGCCCAGTTCACCCGCAATCGCAAAGATAGTCGAACCTATAATGTGATAATTAGTCCGTATTGCCCCGTGATAGTATTTAAAGGAGTAGCTTACTTTTACCAGTCCCAGGGGGCCCATGCAACAGGTAGCCTCTTCGATGAGGGATTCCGGCATCCATGTACCATTCCTCCATGTCGATGAACTCTCGCGCGTCCTGAATGATGGAGTCGATGACGCCCTCTGTCAGGATAATGGACTCCAATGGCCGACGATTCTTCCTCTTCACGTTGTTCCACGAGAGAACGGGTCCATAGTTTGGTTGAAGCTAAAAAGGTGCGAGACAATTAGCAGGGGAGACAATGACTGGTTGCACTCTGACTTACGGTATCAATGGTATGGATGATGATGTATGGCCTGCTGACTTCGAAGTACTTCTTTCGAGCTGTTTCCACGAGCTTGGACAACACTTGCATGTCGAAGGTGTATATTCTGAATAGAGACGATGGTTAGCAAGTTCGACATACCCTTCGTTTGAAACAAGCACTTACGTGAGGTAGAGACTCGATCCAGTCCCATGCGGGTTGGGAGAGCCTCCGTAGTAGCCATCCATCGGTGTGCGGGGCACGACGTTGCGAGTAACCTCAATCCAATATCCGTTCCACCGCCAAATCTGAGGAGCACTGTACGTTGGTACGTATTCGGCATTCTCGTCGTCTTCTTCTTTCACCGCAGATGTGGTTGTCGACAGTCCTATGCTCCATTTCATCTGCGAGGTTTTCGAAGTTACGCGGAAGTCCTTTGACTTCTTCCAGACCTTTTCGCTTGTCTGTCAAGTTATTGTCAGTTTTACCCCACACGCAAACTCCCTCAACACGTACTAGGAGGAGGACTAGCCACTCGTATGTCGGGTCGCCTTCTTGGAACTGAGCGGTGATGTAGTACTCTGCACAGCAAATACGGTTTGGCAAGCATCCAGGGAACGAACAAGCAGTACTCACGGAAGCTGAAGCGCTGATAAGCCCAGAGGGCCACTTTTCTAGCTACGTTCAGGACGTATCCCAAGCCCAGCATCAACAAAATCTTCAAACTCGGATTCTGCATCCCAGTGGTCTCCCCGAGTCCGCTAGAGTTGAGGAGGGAGGCGAACATCGAAACCCCTGTGACGCTGGCCGCAAAGTTCAGCAGCGAGGATATCCAGTCTGGCAAGTCCCCGGAACCAAAGGCATCCATGTTGGGGCCCGGAGGATACATTCCATAGGCATCCATTTCGTTTTCTCGTCAATTCAACACGCGGTTTGGACGATTCTGCGAGCGGCCTGCTGTTGATGGGCGAAGCGAAGACACGGGAGGTTGCGAAGGATCAAAAGGCGTGCTGCCAATGCGACCTTTATATATGTAAAAGCCCGTCTTCTTTTGGTACCTTCTAAAGCTTGTCAGTGTACATAATTGGCAGTTGGTTTGCGCGATGCGGCGAGTCACAGCTCGCACAATGCACAGCCTGTCGAGTTCTATCGAGTCAGAGTTATGAGGAGAATGAATGTCCTACTTGCCTCCTCCAATACGACCAATTGGATCAGGTCGGGGCCGTAATCGACGGTGGGCGCAAGCGGAGTCACCCTTTAGGATACATACTTGCCTCGTGTGCAAGGGCTGTTGCACAGCTTTTGAAGGGCACCGTCCCAGGGGTTTAAGCGCCCGTATAGAGCGGGAACACGCCTTTGAAATTCTGCATACTGAGACGACCAACTATGAGGAGGAGTCATCGCGATTGTCGGATCAAGTGGGTAATCGTAAAAGCTATTGTATTAGTTTCTCTAAGCCAATCCAAAGTATGCAAATTAATGAAGACACCTAGATTGCAGGAACGGGCATTTATGGAGCCACAATTGTCGGATACTGTGTATGCGCTCCTCTAGCCGATACTCATCTTCAGCAAGTTGCAGACTGCAGATCTGCCGGAGCCCAATGAGTACCCCGGGAAGCTAAAAATAGGCACGGTCAGAAACGTGCACCCGCAAGATAGGGAGGTTTCGCACCTGGAATAGGTTCAAGCGGGAGAACGAAGCCTCGTTGAGAAGGATGTGCGGGTACTTTTCGATGGCGTTTTCGATTGTAGCCAATGAAGTGTGAATGAGGGATCGAACACCCTACCAATATGTGAGGAGGACTGCCGTTTGATCATACGTACGAAATCTTACCGCTGTCGGACCTGTCCCGTCCCGCTCGATCGAGGGCTGGAGGATCCTCATGTACTCCACGTGAACTTTGAGTTCATTGAAGCCACGGACGAGCGCAGTCCCTGGCCAAAAAGAGCACGGGTAAGCGCTTTTGCCAAGGGAGAGAGCATGCATAAAGGCTTACCGCATCTTGACAATTCAAATTCCTCTAGAATGCCGGTATAGAGGCTCCCAGTGACTCGTGGTGGGGAGACCAATTTACACAGTGTCAGGGATTGTGACAGCGTGGCGTTAATTGCTTCATGGGTCCTCTGATACGCTTGAGCAGTGGACGCTGCTGCGTTCTCGCGCAGCGTAGCAGATGTAAGATAAAGCATATAGCTCGCGAACAACGGGGATAGGTTGGCTGTGGGACTGTAGGCAGAGGGCGAAGGGGGCAACGAGA
This sequence comes from Ephemerocybe angulata, assembly GCA_013368325.1. Lineage (NCBI taxonomy): Eukaryota > Fungi > Basidiomycota > Agaricomycetes > Agaricales > Psathyrellaceae > Ephemerocybe > Ephemerocybe angulata. The sequence continues at coordinate 2,394,171 of JAACJK010000163.1, read as the reverse complement.
ATGCATTCGACGGTTTTCGCAGCCGCGTGGCCATGCCGCGAAGGGACACGAGGATTTCCTGTATAGTAGCAAGATGGCTAAGACGAGTGAGTTTCGTAGATCTACGACATATTGAAAATGGCATTATTTAATGATGCACCTTTTATCTTCGTTGTCCAGGTGAGGGTTCGATATGTCGAACGCTTTGCACACGACCTCTTTCGAGATCTCCCGAAAAGGGATCGAAACACAGTAGAAGGTGACGAATAGATTCATCTCCCAAGTACACGCGCTTCTCGTGCCCACAGAGTGAACAGCGTCCTCCACGCTATAGATGATGATCTTGTGCAGTAGTTCGTTTGGAAGCTGCAGGGCGACTTTGGCTGAGCTGCTCTGAACCACGATTGGGTCCGGAAGTATCCCATTCTGAGAGTTACACATCTCTGGAGAGTGGGTTTATCGTGTCGAAATCCCCGAGCACGGCGAGTCTTGAGGTTACTGCCTCAGTCCGTCCTACTTGCCAGCCTCGAAAGTTTGGGTGAGAACTGCGCACTCCGTCGTGGATGGGGGAAGAGCAGAGGATTTCAGCATTGAAGCATCCAGAAGGTTGACGCCGTTAAGTACTGGCGTCGCTTCAGCAATTCGTCCGAGCACCGAATGACAAGAAGACCAAGTGACCTGCAAGTACAAACGAAGAGGTACGCCGGACCCATATAATTCATGACTAACCCCATCAGATGAAATCCGGACTCCGTTCATCATACACTGCGGCATTTCTGTTTTCCTCTTCCTTCAAGCACGTCTCGATGTAAGGTTTTGTAAACGTTCAGTAAGCAGACCGCACCTACCTTCCGATGGCTTCCTGACTCTCGGCCGGTCTTTTAATTGTATCGAGCGTAGATACAATGGCCTTGCGATCCCGGGCCCTTGGTCTATCTCTAAAGGGATCTCCATATTCACCACCAGCGCTTCGACTACCGGTCTAGGCCATATATGCATCTGTAGTCCTATCAAAGCGCAGGTCGTGCTCAAAAGCGAGCTTCTCACCGCGCTCTAGGCGGAATTACCGACCCCAACCGATGACTATGTCATTTCACTGGGTCCCTGTGAACTTTTGCCATCTACCTTCTATTGGATAACCAGATTTGTATCTACCTCTGACATGCATACATAGGTCCCCTACCCTTGTCCGACTTTTTTCAATCTGCTAATGGGCATGACTGTGTTTGGACTGTGTGCAGTGGCTGACCATGTCTACCGGTCAGGAGGGGTCAGTAGGTATGAATAAGTAAAACGAAAACAAGTGCTGGGATGTATGTACAGATGCAAGAGTTGTAGGAAAGGAGAAAAAGAAGATATGGAGACAAGACTAAAGAGACAACGAATCTAATTCACCGGGGGAAAGGTACGCTGACTGTTGCTCCAGTTGGATTGAGGCTGAGGCTGAGGCTGCATCACCTTTCCCTGGATATAGTGCTGAACGCGATGGTAACCAAAGCCATCGTTCTCGACCGCTGACACTTTTGCGAAGTTCGTCCATCCAGGTGTACCAGCTCGACATGGGTGTCCAAAGGGCGCGCAGTTATCGAAGTCAATGATGACAGCGTTACCATGCTCGTCGAGCATTATGTTGCTTGGGGATATGTCGTTGTGCGCCAAGCCGAGGGAATGGATGTGCATGATCCCTGCATGGATTCCCTTGAGCACTTTCATGTAGTCGAACGGAGGCTTCCTGTAGGAGACAAAATCAGGGTGCAGAGGAGGAGGAATGATCCATCAGTCACGATTTCCTCAAGTCGAAGACAGGGCAAAACTCACTGTTGATTTGGTGGAAGGCGGTTCTCCAGGAAGGCGCCGAGAGTGCATGAATATTTCCTGAGGCAGATGCCGGTAACCAGACCCTTCTCATCGTCAACGAAACAACCGTAGTATTGCGAGACGTGTGGATGGGGGTTCTGACGCAGCCTCTCCAGGACACAGATCTCCATCGTAAACTTCTCTGCAATCCCGGGCGTTTCATCGTAGCCGACCAGACGTGGCTTCTTGATGTATATGGGAGGGGAGCCGGTAAAGTAGTACGCGGAGCTGTCATACTCGGTGAGCGACGGGTGCCATTGGGGTTGGAAGTGAGAATGAGGGATGTGGATGCAGCCTCTCTCTAATTCAGCGAGCTGGAAGTGGCCGAGCTTGCGTCCAGCGAGCCGAGTGATGTACACGGAGCCATCAGCTAAGTTCCTCCAGATAACCGCGAGGAAGGTGGGGACGGTCGGAGGTGATGGCGAAGACAGGGATTTTAGACTCCAGGAAGCAGCCTGGTCGAGGACCTCGATGTTAAGATTCATAGCGTTCATGGTGGGTCCGACTTTCGTGAAGCGTTTCGCCCGGCGAAACCGAGGGAGTAGGAGGTGACACGAAAAGCAAAGGAAATGGTAGTGGAAGGGAAAAGGGCGGGGGTTACGAGAGACAAGAGGCAGGAGTCAAATAGAGCGGAAAGGTAGAGTGCGGGGAAACCTAACTGGGCATCCGTGGTGTTCGACCTTATATGATCGCGCTAGAACACCTGTGGCGCCTAACGGGCACTGTGGACACGCGATGCGAACTGAATTGGTCCATTCCCGGATAAAAGAAAACAATCCCTGACAAACGATTGAATCTTCACAGGATCCAAACAAGCGTTCCTGTCAGCTTGGCAGTGGCCGGATGTGATGGTTACAAAAGAGCTGTCCAAATACAGTTCGGTTGAGATGAAGACCAGAGCTTATTCTAAAGACCTGCACGCCGCCACGTTGCAAACCTTCTTGAGAATCCTTCGTCCCAGTGCTCCAGAGAGTTTCTATCCTTCTTCTTGAGCTAATTACTTGCCGCCTCGACTTATGTACATTGTGCACACTGTCCGAGTTCGGAACCCCACACACCACTAATTGGAGCAAAACGTCCAGAATCAAGATCGGAACCCAACTTGGGTGACCATAATTGCCCACCAATTGAGTACTGATCCCGTTCTTGGCTGCCAGGAACTCGTATTCAATCTGGAAGTTTGCCCACACATCCTGTACATCCTGTCACAGCTTGCCTCAAGCGAACCTCAAGTGGGACGCGAGAAAGGGAGAATTGAGGCTGTAGACGTAGATTACTTTCATTTGTCTGAAAGGATCCGCAACATACGACCCTCGAAGGCAGGTCGAGGTCAAAGTTAAGCTGGGGAAAGTTTGATAGTCGCCGTCAAGATAAGACGAAAAGCGCGACATAATCGAAAACCTTCCCCATGGATCGTCTCCTCGAATCTGGCAGATCGATAAGACTCCGTTGATCTCCTAGAATAGGCACAGATAAGTTTTCCCGTTCCTTACACGGACGCGATTCAGCTGCAATTTGAACTCGACATTGGTCCGTCTGCTCACCCAAACCGGCGACGTCATCATCGTCGCCGCCAACGTTCGAAGTCGAAGATCGAAAGCAAGGGGATTGGCCTCATTCCCTAGGCCGGCATGGCTCCTCCTACCAAGCCCTCTTCTCAAGTTCTTGTACGTCAGTCCCCGCTTTAACTGCGTATACGTTCGCATGCTATACATCAATAGATCAACCTATTCCCTGGAATTGCGATTCAAGAGAGCTTCTGAATCGATAAGACAAAGACAGTAATGGGCTTCACATTCGTTATCACCAAATGTATACCCTCCGTCTTCACATGTTGCTTGATCAAGGGGGTTTCCAGGCCTCAACCCGTCTTGAACTTCTGACCAGAAAGGACGCAGCTGGGCTCACGCTGCATCCTCAAGACTTTGGGCGTCTGACTGTCAACGAAAAGTCAATGAACTCCAAGGGTCCAGACGTTCGGGATGATTTGGGTCCCGATTCTCCACTTAATTAATTCGGGGAATTAATACATGCAGTACACCCGGAGGCTTGAGGCAAAGGTGATTGGGTGTGATGACAAGAATGGAGTCGAATCCAAGTCGAATCCATCTCTAAACATGTTCCTTCACCGAATCCCAGCTTCAGCCTCGCTTATCAAAGTGACTTCAGGCTTGATTGTCGGCAAGCGTTGATATACGAGGCCAATGACCGCCGCTGTACGGCTGCTGCGCTGGAACATATCTAGGGAGCGCTCGATAAGGATTGAATGCCGAGCATCCACTGCAACGAGGTTCCACCTCAACCGCATCTTGAGCAAAAGGGGCGCGTTCGGTATGAGGGTGACAGAAAGAACGTGGCCCACCTGTTGACCGTGGTCCGTAACTGATGGATCTTTGACACCATACATGACAAGCATCGACTTGACCATATTTTGCTTATCGAACGGCCTGCCTGCAGAACGTCCAGCCAGCCTGTCAGATAGCAGACCGTCGGTACCCAATGACCACGCTTCGTTATCGTCAGAGCCAATAGCAGCTCTCGGCATTGCGTGTGTGTCGAGACGCTCTAATTGGACGGACGCCTACGAGGCGGCGCTTGCTGAGCGCTGATAAGGGTCCACAGGGACACACAACGTTTTCACCCTACAAAATGAAGGGATCAGATCGAGCGCCTCAGGCGTTAACCGAAGTACACAGGGGATCCACTATTCGCTGGGTTGGCAAAAATGGCAGGGAATTTTGGGAAAGGTTTGAATTGGCCGCTGAGGCGGCAGAAAGGCAGTGTCCTAGCTCCTGTCCGACCGCATGGGTTCCAAGCCTCCTTGTAGGGTTCAATCAGTGATTTGGACTAAAACAGGTACCATTGAATACAAACGGTGACTATTCACATATTGGAGGGCGTGAGGCAGCACGTGAAAATGAACTTCAGCGTTTGTATGCCTCCCCTACATAGTAGACATACACGCGTTCTATTACGCGTACTTTGGTTAGCACTTCCGAGCGAGTCAGCACTGCGGCGTAGAAGATTCCAAGCACATAATTCAGTACCGCGGATGGAAGTGATAAAGAGTGGATAGGGGTGAGCGCTAAGATAGCAGCAGGTGTGCGACGGCGGTCTCGTGCACACATCTCATCACTCGCCAATACGGATTTTCGTAAGACTTCTCATACTGGAGAGGACGCGCTTCCCGGTGGCGACCAGCCTACAAGGTGCAGCGTCGGATCTTCAAGAGGGTTCGAAATAACAAAATAGTTATGAAATAGCTGGAGTTACACATGCTTGACCCGGATGGCCAAGCGTCAGAGTCGGGTGCTGCGCTCGTTACCGTTTTGCTCTTTGGGTTTAGGGATTGAATACTGCCTATACCCTTAATATTGGCGCACAGATAGAGATCTTGAGCTCGTGGGATGAGAGAGTCAGGGCACCATTCGACTTCGTGTGAAGCCACGAGACTTAAGGTTGAACCTGAGCTCGATAGGTGCGGGCGGTGCATGAGGCTACTGAGTTCAAGCCCGCGAAAACCGTCGAATGAAGTAAGAATAAAGATAGATTAGAGGTTCGCTTGAAGTTCAATCCCATGCGGCATGTAATACAGTTGAATGTAAGATTTGGATTTGAATCCCTGGGACCACGAACAATGGTTCGTGGTTACGCCAAAATCCCTACTTGGCAATGGGAACTGAGTCGAACCCACTGACCTCATCTATAAGGTTTAGGCTCTGGGATAAATGAAAGAGTTAGGTGAAGAACGCTCTCCCATTTCATACAGAGAACAATCAACGTGAATCGGAAGCCCTGCGTGTCCCACCTGACCTCGACCAGTCAATCCGAGTCAAGGTGTTTCTCGAGGCCATTGACAACGCTAGAGCCAGATTCGCAATCAGACTTTCGAACCCCCAGGTTGCCATATCTTGTTCTTCCAGATCGGCCTCGATTCTCTGCCCATGTGTAAGAAGATCCTTCAACTGGTGCTTCCTTCCTTCCTTCCTTGACCGCCCGCTATCGATTAATAGATGGTCGTACCTGGACCATGGCTCCATCAAGGCCACTCTGAAGAGTCTAAATGTATGAAGTAAATGGAGTCACAAGGTCGACTTTTGCCTGCTGAAACCTGCCGGCGTATAAACTCGAATCCCAGAAGTCACCACCAGGGCTGCGGGCATGACACCTTCACATTCGATGGATTGTGTCACATTGAAAAGGCTCGTCAGTTCTCAGTGATACATCGAGAGGAGCAATCGCAGTGATCCTCAACCATGAAGAGAAAACACCATTCACCTCTCCATCCCATCCAGATATATGCCTCTGAACATTCCACGAATCGCACATCGTTACGCCGCGTGCGAACGACACCTCAAATTTTGAACAGCACTTGTCCTTCAAGCCCCCATCTCGCCGAAACGAGCATAGCGTGACCGTCTCCACCATCGAATTATAAAACAAGAAATGAATCTGTGAAAATTGTCCGCACAGATCCAACGCACATAAATGCGAAAGAAATGGCACGAAGTCCTACAAAGACCAAAGGGAACTCCGACGTTTTGAACTAGGAAGTTCCAGAAGGACGTCCGTCACAGTCAGTGTCAGCGCAGTGGTAGATGGGGTAACATCTCCGGTAAGGAGGCAACTATACACGGAAAGCCGAAGTTCGTCTGGGTAACAGGGTGTTCAGTAACGCACTCTCAACCCAACCTCCTCCCTAACAAAGTGCAAAATGGCCGAGTCCGACTGCCACTTCGCACACCAAACGAACTGTGAATTGTCCGCATCACAATAACCAATTCAATTCACATCTCGCATTTATGGTCTTGAGGAGGATAAATTATCCTCCTCAAGACCAAAGTCAAGCAAAGTTTTTGCAGTTTGCAACAAATAGCAAACGAATAGCCTCTGCGCCCAGGGGCCAGATCGACGTCAGATACACGTACTATGATAATCAAGATGAGATTGGAGTCCGTCGACCCTGGTTCCTGGCGCTGCAGGGCATGAGACGACCGCCCGCACGAGGCTCCGGTGCTTCGCACTTCTCCTCCAACATATATATGCAGAACATAGGGGTTCAGCTAGGTACGTACCTTGAATGTGGTAATCTTTGTCACCAGGGTAGACGATGGCTCATGGCCGAACACACGGAGAGCGATTGGGACGTGGAGGACAGACATGACAAGGGAAGCGACTGCGATGAACGAACGATTCGATCGCAGTGATGGAAATGCTTGGCGCCGATGCCGAAGCCGGAGATCGCCGGCGGCGTTCTCCGGGGCCGCTGCTTATTGGCTGATCATGAGCGCTTCGGCGGCCGATGGCAAGCGCCCGTGCAAGTGCTGGGCGTCAGGGCGATGACGACGCTGCATGGAAGAAATAGGATGCGTAAAGAGTATATTACGAGGGTTTAAAGTTTGTTCCAGGTTGGAGGAGAATACATAGCGATGGATCGGGGGAAGTCTGAGTCATTGGCAGCCGTAACTATTCACAAACTATTCAGGGACTGATACAAGGCTTTGCGATTCCTGACCGGTAAAGCCGCGATAATCAATCGAAGAGCATAGTAGGAGCAGGCTGCGGAAAAAGGTAGCACTATCTTCGACTAACCCTATCTTCCGCCAACTGCCTTGCATGTCACAGGGAAATTAATTAGCGGCAGGCTCGGTTTCAACGACAAAACCACGGGTAATATACAAAGTACTGGGTCAAGGCAATAATAATAGACACAGATAAATGAGGCAAATCGAGCCCAAGGATCCAAAATTCAGCGAGAGACATGCCCCTCCTCTCCTCCCTCACTCCTCCTGCAGCCTCGGAGTATCCACCCCTCGCCCCTCCCTCCTCCCTCCTTTATTACTCCCAGCGGCGTGCATCCAAACCCGTTCGTTCCACTGCCTCCAATAAGCCTCCTCCGCCTGCCTTCTCTCGCGCTCAAACAAGCTCTGATAGTCGACAACCTCAAACTCACCCGCATCATCCCACAATGACGAGGGTCCGGCCTGTGCGCTCGGTGTGGGTGCTCTGGATGGGGCGCGGGTGGGCGAGGAGCTGAGCAGGGTTTGAAGAGCGATTCTGTCGCCGTTTCCCAATGCGCTTAACCCTTCAAGCCTCCCCACTCCCGCGCCCGTACTTGGACTCCCCAGAGATCCCACACCCCCAGATCCCATGCAAGCAGCCTGAGTGGCATGACTCGCGCTCACTCCCACCACCGCCCCATCCCGGATCGACGAATTCCGCCCATGACGCTTGGTACGGAGGGGCTCCAAATTCTGCCCGCTCTCCATCGCACCTGACCGCGAAGCGCGCTGCAGGGCTGTTTGACTTCTCGTAACTCGAGAGACACTAGTACCGTCTCCTCCGAGTCCAGGTCCGATGGTGGATTTCAAGTTGGTGCGCCTTCGAGAACCCGAGTTCTTGTTCTTGTTCTTGTTTGTAAGATGTTGGTTCTCCTTCACGGATACTGACGCCAAAGCGCCCAGATCGCGACTGCGCTTCGCACGAGCGCGGGTGGTGGGAGGCATGGCGGGGACGGGGTCGGGATCGGTGCCAGGTAGTAATAGAAAAAGGGAGTCGAGGATTGACAAGGAGGGTTTAAACAAGTTGAAATGGAATGGCTCGAAGGACAAGGGGGATTGACTCTCGAAGTCGTGCGCACGAATGGAGGGCAGGATGGGACGAGACATCTGGGACCAGGTCGGGTTTTAAGTATGTGGACGGGGTGAGACACGGGTTGATGCGGTAGACAGTCTGGTATGAGACGGTAGGGTATGGTCTGGTATGAAGATGAAGCTGCAGCGGCGGAGGACTCTAGAGACGAGAGGGTGGCAGTGTGGTATGATACGCTGGGTGCTGCTGGGAGGTTCCGGCGGGCAACCAAATATGAGACGGGCTGGTATGGTATGGTATGGCGGCGGGTGTCTGGAGACGAGAAGGTAGCAGCATGGTATGAGCTGGTAAGATCCGCCGGAGTGAACCTGGAGTCAGTATGTAGCCAGGCGGCATGGTAACCCGAGACATGCACAGGTAATCAGCATCGAGCCCTCAGCCAAACGAATGCAGAAAAAACAATTGGCCCGCAAAACCCCACCCCAAGTAGCCAAAAAAACCTGCAGAACTGGGTACTGGATGGTGAAAAAATGCCAAATTGAAAAATGAAAATAAATAATGCAAATGGTACATGCTTCGTCGTGCGTGCGAGCCTTGTTCATGCCATGCGTGCGTTCGTGCGTGGATAGTATGTATGTATGTATGTACGGAAAGAAAATGTGTAGAAAAAAAGCAAGCAAAAAAAAAGTCGAAAACAGTGTCAGTCAGTCAGAACTTGTATGAATGAACAATGCAAACAGACAAATAGCAACAGGCCAAACGATGGTTGTATGGATCAAGCAAGTAGCAGGAGAATATCCCAGGAGAAGGTCGGAGCCCTCTCATTCGTTCGTTCATCTTCGTCACGGTCTAAATCTCACCCAACCGCGTTCATCGCGCCAACAACCCTCTCTCTCCTTCACCCCAGCACACGCACACGCGCCCATCTGGCCCGGCCCTCATGGCGAGACTGGAAAGACGTGCCTCCATCCGTGAGTCCGCGCGCGCGTCCTCCCCCTCCACTCACTCGCCACCCGCGCACCAGGGCCTTCCTCAGCCTCAAGGCAGCCCCAAGACCCGCAGCCATACCAAAGCGCCTCGCTGGAGACTGCCTACGGCTAGGTCCGCCGTAACGGTATTCAACCTTCAACCTTCTAGGTGCCGGTCGGTCGGTCGGTCGGTCGGGCGGTCGGGCGGGCGGACGGGGGTAAGGCAGAAGCGACCCGTCTTCCCTCGACGCTACGCAGTAGGTAAGGAGGGCAGCCACGGTTCAGCAGCGGCCAAGGAGGTCAGGAAGCTGGCCGGCCGGTCATCCACCCCATCCGTTGATGGGATAGACAGATGCTTATCCGGTCGGTCGGCGGGTCCATAGGTCGGTCGATCTTCAAGTCAGATGCTCGGTCCTACACGGACGCCCAGGTCTGACGAATCGCTTCCGATATGTCCTCCAGCACGACGACCGCCCGCACCAAAGCCAAACCCAACCCATCCCCAAAACTCCAAAGTAAACTTATCCCAAAAGCACCCACACACGCATGCCTTATATCTTCAACTCCCTAAACCCCCTCACATCCACCCTCCCCACCCCCGTCTTCACCCATTCCTCATCCTTCCCCCTGCCCCCGCCCCTCCTACCCCCACATTCCCCCCTACTCCTACTCCCGCTCCCACTCCAGCCCGACCTTTAAACCGCCCCCCAGGAATAACGATCCTCCCGGCACTCACCCCCTTCGGAACAACCCCGCGAAACTTGGGCAGACCCAGCTGCTTCCTCTGCTTCCTCGTCAACGGCTTGCCGTCCTCGCCCAGATGCACCTGCTTCTCCATCGCACCCTTACCCGTCTTCCCCTTCTTCCCGTTGGCCTTCAGAGTCGCCTTGCTCGTATCTTTCTGCCCCTCCTCTTCCTCATCCTCATCCTCCTCAACCCCCTCCGCTTCCTCCTCAGCTTCATCATCTCCATCGGGCGTCTCCTCGTGCCCATCGTCCTCGTCCTCATCCTCAGAATCCGACAACGACGAAAGCGACGAATACCCCTCATCAACAATCTCCTGCGCCGCAGCCCCACCAACACCCCCAAGCGCAATAGCAGCTACAACCTCCGCCTCCTCCTTCTCCTCATCCTCCTCCTCCTCCTCCTTCAACTCCTCCTCCGAGTCCCGCTCCCGCTCCCCCTCCACCCCCTCCATCCGCTCCATCCCCACACTCACCTGCGACGCAGGCGGCTCTTCAACCTTCCCATCCATATCCCCACCATCCACCTCACCATCCACCTCGCCGGACGCCTCACCATCCACCTCACCATCCACCTCGCCAGCCGCCGCAAGGTCCGCAGCGCCCACGACGCTGCCCATGCGACTCCGCTTGTCCCTTCCCCGCCCGCGCTCGACGTCGTCCGAGACGACGCTCTGCCCGTCCTCGCTCGACGCGCTCTCGTCGAAGCTGCGCTTTGGGCTGCGGTGCACGCGGAAGGCGGGGAGCGCTGCGGCCGCGACAGTCGAGAGCATCGGTGCCGCCGCGGGGGGCGATGATGATGATGATATTGTTGATAGAGGGACCGAGGTGGGTGCAGGTGAGGGCGACGGTGCGGGGGTCGAGGCTGCTGATGTGAGCGACGAGAGCGACGACAGCGACGAGAGGGTGTCGATATTCATCTTCATAGCGGCGGGTGCGGGCTCGGGCGGCGGGGTGTTCGTCGTCGAGGGCGGCGCGGACAGCTTCAGCTTCACCTTCGTGATCCTGCGCATCTTATCCCTCTTCTCCTTCTCCCTCCTCTCCCTCTCCCTCTCCTTCTTCGGATCCCGGCGTACGGGGATCTCCTCCTCCTCTTCGTCGTCCTCGTCCTCGTCGTCCGCGGGCGTCTCGACGACGTTCGGCAGCCCCGCATGCGGCCCGTTCAGATTCCGGATGCTCGAAAAGTGCTCCCAATCGTGGTAGGCGACGTACACCGTGCCCACGCACATAACAAGCCCCTCCCGCTCCCTCTCCCTCTCCTCCTCCTTCCTCCGCCTCCCAAGCTCCACCTCCCTTTCCCCCTCATCCAGCCCCGCGCCCCACTCAATCACATACACCAGCCCCGGCTGCACAACCTTCACATTGCGCTTCACCATATGCGCGAACGCGCTGAGCTCCAAATGGCCTCCATACGTCCCGTTCTCCCGCATACACCGTAAGTGCACGTCGAGCCCCCTCTCGTCCTCGCAAAAGGGTGCGTAGCGCGCCTTGTTCGCCTCGATGAAGGCGCACACCGCCTGGCGGAGTGCGCTGTGCTTGGTGTGGGAGCCGTAGAGCTGGTCGCTGAGCGCGCGGAAGAGGCAGTTGCCGTCGCCGAGGGTGTTGGCGGCGTAGAGGCCGAGGGCGCGCAGCTGCGCGGTGAGGTGCGCGGAGGACTCGGTGGGGTCGGAGAGCAGCAGCCGCGGCTTGTGCGAGCGCGTCGTGCGGGAGCGCGCGGAGAGGATTTGTTGCTTTCTATGCGTTTTGCCCATCTATAGAGGGGTGTTGGGGGTTGTGTAGTGGGTATGGGGTGTATGGGGTTATGGGGTTGTGTCTCTGTGGCTTGCGGGGGTTTCTAGTGGGTGGATGCTGGCTGACGGTGGCTGGCTGTGTTTGGACTCTTCTCTTGGGCTGGGGCCGGCTCGATCAGGGTGGGTGGGGCTGACTGTGGGAGGTACATACGCACTTCGTGAACGTCGTGAAATCTTCGTCGTCGTCGTCGTTGTGCGATGTGCGATGCGCAATGACGATGGGTGGATGGGGCCTGCTGCTGAAAATGCCTGAATGCAGTGTATGATGTAGTGCTGTATGCTTGTATGTAGAGAATATGCGATGCGAGGCAAGTGCAGAATGAGAGACGGTGAGGGCGGGGTGGGGACGGCGGAGGGGCGCTGGAGGGACGGCGGGTGGGTGTGCGCTGGGGATGGGGCGGGGAAGGCGAAGAGATGGTGGGAGTTGCAGATCAACCCTGGTGCCGGCCTTCCGGGGTCTTGCCCACCCACCGGCTGGGACCCCGGGAGCAATTGCAAGCGCCGGCAGCCAGCCGTCAGTCCATCCCAGCCTCCTCGGGTTTCTCAGGCGCTGACCGCTGTGAGCCTGGGCCCTGGGTGTGGTAACGAGCTCCGAGTGTGCGAGGGAAGGAGGCTGCTGCTCATGGGCTGCGAGCACTGGCGGGCTGACGCTTTTTCTGGGTGGATCGGGCGGCTAAGCGCGGAATCGGCGAAGCTTTCATGCACACGTTCGGCACGGAACAGACGGAGGCGGCTGTCACGCCAAGGATTTTGCACGGTTGAGCAGGCCTACATAGTTCATCGGTTGCCTGACCTTGTTCCTGTGGGGAGTGGAGGGCTGGAGACATTGTGTATTGGCGAGATGGTTGTTTGAATGGTCGGTTAGCAAATGATCGTGGCTGGATGGGTATGCCTGTAAGTCGACCATCTAGTAACCTATGAATGCATGCTTGATCCTCTTGCCCATCGAAACTCTTTAGGACGCTCGCTGCACAGGTACTTAAGCTAGTCCTATCTAACAGCAACAACAGCAATCCCTTTTAATTTCCCCAGCGTTAGCCGGCGCGACTTAGCGCCGAGCGCTAGTTGCAGCAAGTTTTTCTGATAGAGCCCTGAAGATGTAAGTAATACTCGGTCAGACGACCAGCAATCACCCAGTAAGCGGGGCCACCAACACGTTGCAGCCACGCGCTGATCTCGATGTCCGAAGAGGGGCACGAGGCGGGCTCCAGGTAGGTACGTTGATCGATGAGATGGGCAGATGGTGATATATCTGTGAGGTCGCTCGTTACGTCGGCACACCCCAGCACACCCCGTGTCTGAGCTCCTTGCGGAAAAACGGAGAGATAATCGGGCTGTATTGGGAGATGCTGACTTTCCTATGGCTTGCGACCGATTGGTGCGTCTTGGGGTAGAGATAGGCGCCGGACCTTCGATATGCCAGATCGAGCATGGCTGGTACGCAATGCTTAAGATCATCGCTTTCTCGGAGTACATAGGTCTAAGTATAGCTCTTCATGCCCTTCCCCTCGTAGTACATATCCACTAATTCGAAGAACGATCACAGTTCCAGTCACCTAATCTTAATCCATCCTGCCTGGAGATACCACCCAATCGATCATCCCAAAAACCAAACCAGGAACCCAAGTTCCTCGAAGAGCCTAAACTTAGAGACTTCGTCACATATATAATATGCCCCACCTTCTATCAACCTTCACGCTTCTCGAGAGATAAGATTACATCTATCAACTGGGCCCCGGACCCCACCTTCCCGCCAGTCGATCGATTATCACAAAGTCTGTACGCCACCGAAAGCCTAACACCCATCTCCGTGCACGCTTGCTTCCCCACCCCACGCGTCCTAGTGAACTGAGAGCTGAACGCTTTGAGTGTTGAAAACGAGTGTTTAGGCTCATACCTGCCCAATGCCCCGTATAGCACCGAGAACAGACTTCATCTGGATGTCTGAGCGAGTTGATCGCCGCTGAAGCTGAATGCGGTACCTATAAGCGCTCGACCTCGCTTGGCGCGTGCGGCCAGTGAGCTCAGCGCCACTTTTCAGGCAAATAAGCGCCCAAGGCGCTGAAAGCTCGTAAAATTCACTCAAACAAGTGAATGTCCAATTCCGTGTGCCTTGGAGACAGAAAAGGAGGGCCACAATAGCTTGTGTTGTAGTACATAACACTCGTGTGGCCACAAGCGCTAAAGCATGTACCCACCGCTGACTGCGGCGTAACCGCATATAAGGGGTGTATTTATCTAGTTTGTCGTCGCACCAAACTCGCCCTGTTTCTAAAATTCACAGTCTCTTCAGCATAGCTATCAAACATGGACATCACGGACGCAGAGCTCAACACACTCTTCCAAAGCATGCGCATCCTGAACAGAAACACATCGACGCCCAGAACCGTGACCAGACCCTACCCAGAGAATGGGACACTTTCCAATTCATCCCGCGCACACTGTCATCTAAGGAATACGCCAACGCGAGGATCGACATCCCTCGCCGAAGCATCCTGAACAGCATCCTGATCCACACCGAGAGCTGTACAGAGACCCTGCGCGTCTGTACCCCTGTGGCGCTTTGGGGGAAGACCACTTTTATCTACCGAAGCAACGACGATTCTAAACGCTGGGTGGCCAAGATAGAATGGGTCGGGCAGAGCCGCGAGTCTTCCAAGTTCACATCCCCAACACCGTCCATTGACACTCGCGGTCCTCTCCAGTCCGCGTTTAATCCCGCTTTCGTGACAAAGGGGACCTGGCGTTACGATGTATGGAATGGAGGATATTTGGCTCAGCTAATGAGGATAGGTGGTGTGCGGACATACGATTGGCACCGTATGCCTGGCGCTGACACCCCGCCCCACACACCTTTCTATACAGTAACCCAGGGGTGTCCCGGCGACAATATGACTGTGGAAGCAGGTCCGCACCAGATGGCTTCCACTCTTGGAGACGGGAGCACGGGTTCGGAGGTGACGCTGAGAATTGATAGAGAGTATAAAGACTTGGAGGAGGGGCTGGACCTTACGCTGTTGGACCTCGTTGCAGTACTTGCTGTACGCTTTCATGGTCAGCCTGTGGGTTCCAGGTGCGAGAGTTTGCCAGTTCGTCGTAGTTTGACACCACCCAGAGTCCCAAGGATTCAAATCCACTACTCTTAAAGCAGATGCTGTAGCCTAGAGAGTTCTATAATGATTGATTCAAGATAGAGCTGAGTAAGTAGGCGCCGGAGCCCAAGTCCCTCGAAGAGCCTAAAACCAGATACCTCATCACATACTTCTATCACGCTTCACGCTTCCCGAGAGATAAGATTATATCTATCAACTGGGCCCCGGACCCCACCTTCCCCTCTTCGCCGCCCAGTCTATCGATTATCGCAAAGTCTATATGCCATCGAATGCTGAGCATGACCTATCTCCGTCCACGCTTCCCAACCTTTCCTCACTCCACGCGTCCTTGTGAGCTGAGAGCTGAACACTTTGAGAGCGAGTTTAGGCTCATACCCGCCCCGCATGCCCCGTATAGCACCGAGAACAGACTCCATCCGGGTGAAAGAGCGACTTGGACGCCGCTGAAGCTGAATGCGGCGTCTATAAGCGCTCGACATTGCTAAGCGCGGGCGGCCAGTGAACGCAGCGCCACTTTTCAGGCAAATAAGCGCCCAAGGCGCTGACCTTCAGACGTCCTTTGGTGGTTTATCGACAAGGACAACAATGTCACGTCCGACCCCAGCTCTTACAGTGTGTTTGCAGGCTACTTATTGTGCGTGGGGCTCAACGCAAACACGCCCGTGACCGTTACAAGACTCGGAGGTGTGGGCCGCTTTAGAGAGGTGTCCTAAACCCAGCCCCCACACGCAGTCGCTATTGTAGGTACGCTAGGCGCCTATGCACAAGTAAATTGCACTTATTCGAGAGTGTGTCCAAGTATAATTAGGTTCATAATAGGCAATAAAATGCCCTGACACAATAGAGCGAAGCTGTACTGTGGCTACGTAGGATGCCCATAACGGTGCCTTGGAGACAGAAATGCGGGTGACAACAACATGCATTTCAATGCGCCACCTACTCTCCATGTGGACGCAAGCGTTTAAACATGGACCCGCCCTCGACAAGGGTGTAATAGCTATATAAGCCGCACATACCTCCGGGATCTCGTCGCACCATACTAACCTTGACTCCCTCCAATCCTTCAACCCAGTTATCGAGCATGCGGTCTACAAACGCACAATGGGACACGTTTCAGTTCATCCCGTGCACAATCGAAGAACACGACGCAGAGACCAACATCCCTTCCCAAAGTATCCTGAACAGCAGGCTGATCAACACCCAGAACCATACACAAGCCCTACGCATCTGCACCCCTGCCAAGGACGGGGGAAACACCACCCTTATTTACCGAGGCAACGACGATTCTGAAGATTTGGTGGCTATGATAGAGTGGACCATCGGCGAGCAGCGCGAGGTTTCCTGTGTCATCCTGGGTCCGGAGGCCCAGACGATGACCTCCGAGTTCCTGTTCGAGGTAGAGGAGTTTATTCGGAATGATGGGAGTGGGACGGACGTACCTGATTTTGAGACGATTCGTTTCCCTGGTGGGAGGAGGTACTTGTGGCTTCATCCTCGTGCCGATGATCTCACGTCTTGCAGGAGTATGTATCAGATGCATTGACAGCCGTACTGGAGGAGCAAAGCGGTATGCTCAAATGCACAAGAGAGCCGTCACTTGCAGAGCTGAAGGGAGTACGGGTGAGGTGGAGCTGAAGATTGATAGAGAGCGTAAAGGCTGGGAGAAGGTGCCAGGCTTTACACTGTTGGACCTCGTTGTGGTATTTGCTGTGCAGTCTTATGGGCAGGGTTGAGAGTTTACCAGGTCGTTGTAGCTAAAGATATATGCGCAAAGATTCAATACTAGGCAGATGTCGTAGATACTAGAGAGTTCTAGGATGATTGTGATTCAAGACATAGAGCACTAACGCGGGTGCCAATGGGGCCGTGGCAGTGATAATGGGAAGGGGTAGGCCATTTCGTGGGAATGAACAGGTGGGCCAATACATGGGCAGACGGAGATACGGGTGAAGTTTGGTTGACCATCAATAGAAAATGGATGGGCCTCGAAGAGACGCCGGGCTTTACGCTGCTCGATCTCGTTGTAGTATCATCTGTCCGGTTCTATGGGCAGGGTTGAGGATTTCCTTGGTCTGATTATTGTGGCTGACGAGCCGTGCGCTAATATCTACATTCTCAGAGAGCTATGACGTTGTGATTCGAGATGGAGAGTAAATAGGCGCCGGTGCTTCTCCCTTGGTCAAGCCCAAGTTCAGGAATTTAGACCCGGTCGATGAAGACCCTTCGAAGCACGGAAGACGACAAGACTATTATAGGAGACTAATCTGCGAGTATTGGAAGTTCCTGTTGGTATCGCATGCACCGATCGATTGGACGATGCGGCGCTTTCAGACCTTTTCGATGTCCGCACTAAATTTAACTCGTCGGCGCAGTTTCAGCTTGCTTCGACGTCATCCTGGAATATGGATTCGTACTGGGTCCGTAGGCGGATCAGGTATGCTTGTTTTGGGCTCCTTCTCAGCCTGCAGCTGTTTTTGTTCTACCATAGATAGAAGAGTGTAGTTCCGTCCAGGCCTGTAATATAGTTGCAGACAAGTTGCAGAAGGTTCGATGATTCAATGAAGAAGCGCGAATCTGAGTTCCCAACCAAATCATATTGCGGAGGAGCCAGAGCTTCGGACCAAGAATGAGGCGAAGTTCTACTGTACCAAGGAGGAAGTTCATACCAAAATCTTCAAGGTTTAGGGTAGCCCTCGAGACTTGCCTCTGAATTGAGCCGCATCAAATCCGTGAGAATTGGTCGGGAACTTGGCGCAAGCCGGCCGACGGAAGCGACGCCGTCATTATCCTTCTCAGCTTCCACCACGACCTCTCAACTCATCAGAACAGAAAGATCGCTCTTGGGTGTGTTATTTTCAGGAGCATAAATACATAGGCAAGTGGGTTGAGAAAAAGCACGTTGCCATGCATCTTGATATACAGGGCTTAGTAAATAAACCAAGGCCTTTATCCCCGCTTCACCTTCGCAACAGCCACCCCAGCCTCCCGCAGCCTCCCGCAGCCCCAAATTCGCGTCCGCTGGGTGGCTAGGTGGCATAGCCCCAGGCGCATATCAAGCACGCGTCCTTCCAATTGTTGTTATTCTGTATCGATGCTACTAACCTTGTACTACACCGACAAACGACTTCGAAGTCGGTCGTTGTCATCAGACGATGTTCCTTCATCAGGCCGCGTCGCCAAGACGCCCACCTGAAGTCCCCGACTCCCACCGACCCCCGTCCGCGTATCCACTGACCACTGTGTACATTTTGTACCTCGGTTGCCCAGGGACTGATGGTAGCCTGTCGCAACTCATTATAGCACCACTGCAGGTCTTTCGCAGTCACCGGAGCGACAATCATTGCCCATCAGTATCGGCAACAGCTACAGACTACAGTAACAAAGCGTTGCCTAACAGCGCTTACACATAACATATCCACTATGCATAGTAGGTTGCTAGTACGACCGGGCCCAAACCGGGCCTGCCTGGAGGTCTTTCAGCCCAGTTGCTGTTTAGTTTTTAGGCTCCGTGACGTCGCGTCGCCACTCGACGGGTCATGGTACTTGTTGTGCAGTCGGAATTGCACATAAGAAGCCGCTCGAGTGGTGCGCTGCGGCGTCTTGTTCCTCTTCTCTTTCCCACTTCGAGCATCGTGCCCTAAGACGATCGATTGCTGCACCGACGCTGGCGCCGTTCCGTTTTCTTGTATTCCCTCGTTTCTCAAGCTTCATTTCAATTCCTTCCAACCTCCAGCTGGTCAGACATGAGCAGTACGCGTCGCTCTGAATCTCCTATGGACGTCGATAGTGTGCAGTCTGGTCCGCTTCGACCTGTATTCGACTGGTCGCCATCAGCGAAACCGATCCCCAACCGGACTAAAATCGGTACGTACCTACATTCCCAATCTTCGACGACGATTCGTATCGCTTACCATAGACCTACAGGCTCTACCAGCCACTCCCGGGAATCTTCACATTCAAAACTTCCTTACCACCCACCTTCTCCTCCCCCCAAATCACGATATCCAAATCCCCTAACGGGCCCCGCCATCCCAGGACCCAGTCGCACCTTCTTCCACCGATATTCGACGAGCCCACCCCCACTGGTCACGTCCTCCTATTCCCCATGCTCCAGCGTTCTCCCGACCCCCCTCGCCTCCCCTGACCTCCCCAGACGCGATGCTCCAAAACGGAAGCATAGCGAAGTACCTTCGCAGCAGACCGTACCACCCATCCAAGAAAAAGGACCTAACACACATCGTCTTCTCCGCGATCTCCTCAACGAAACCGAAGTCCCGCCTCCCACTTCGAAGAGCATCAACCTCCCATCGACGTTTGCCCCGCGGATATCAGCTCCCATATCCATTAGCCGCATCTCATCGAAGGTGCCACGGGAAGGACCAGGCAGCGAAACCGGTTCGAAGAAGCGACGCAGAGTCGACACATATGCCGACACTGATGTGTGGGGGCCCATCGCTACGCCTCAGGTCCTCACAGTGCCCTTCATCGAGGCGATCCCAGTGCTCGAGTCCCACTCAGACTATACCTCCGTCCCGAGGCTCATACAGCGACGCGACTCCGGCGATGAGGCTGCCACAACGACGAGACTCCGGGTCTTCACGGGGTACGCGATCTCAGGGTACGTCAGGGAGCTGGACGTGGAGACCCATAGTCGACGTAAATCTCAGACCAGCGTTACAGGGGCGCCGGGTACCGGTCAGGGCCCGATGGAGGGCGTTGGGGCGCGGCACCCGAGGCACCCGCATAGCAGAAGTCGGAGTGAGATGGTGAAGGAGCTGTGTAGGCGGAAGTCGAGACAGGGTTCCGGGAGGGCGAGTTATAGTTGATTGTTACCACTGCGTGGGTTTTTTTCTATTCCATTTGCTTTTCATCGTTATGCTTTTTATGCTTTACATGCATTATGTGTGGGGCGTGGACACTTGGACATCTAGATCTGCCGTGTACTTTTAGTGTTGTACTGTGTATGCGTTTCATTGGGGAAATATTCCTCGAGGTCCCGGATGACCTCGCCGAATTCTGGACTAAATATATCTAGTCCACACAATTACTGCGTGAAATTGGATGAATTAGAGTGACACAGGAGACAGCACTTTGCGCTCTATGTAGATGTCCAAGGCTGTATAACGAGTGTCCATACCGGCAAGATAGCATAAGATATTAAAATCAATCCAAATCCGAGTCCACTCCAGACTCAGTCACTGTCCCATCCGAGAGCAGCGCAAATATCGACTCGCTCAGCGAGCTGCGTCTCCTCGGCTCCCTGTCCGACCCGTTCCACAGGCGGACGTCATTCCGCATCCTCATATCGCTCTCAATGAATTCCAGCTTCTCCACCCTGCTCATCTGCCGGTACCACTCTGTAGCGCCACATAATCTGTCATTCTCAGCGCAGTATTGTCCGAAGGTTCCTCTGGGCCCAGAATCCTGTGGTCTGACATAGTCCATTGTGTTCCGGAGTTCATCATCGTGACGGTCGTATGGGTTCACAATCCAAGGGCCAAACTGTTTCTTGCGGTCGGGATCTATCAGAGGAGGGCGTATCTTCGACTGGGAAGCTATGAAGGTGTTAGCGGGTCTGGCTCAACAAGTCTAGCATATGTACACACTCTGAAATCTGGCGTCACCGGTTGCATCCTCGGTCGTAACCTCCCCGTCTGAGATGTATGTCGTCGGGTGGGCGTCAACCATCCACACCCCAACGCAGTGATCAGACTCGTCACCCTTCCTCTTATCATTGGTGTATCTCTCCCTGAGGCGGTCATCGACCTCACAAACGTAGGGGTAGGACTTCCGAATAGAGCCATAAGGTACAGCGGGTGCCCCATAGTACCCGTAGTGCGTGCCGGCTTCTGCCATGTCCTGCGCAACCCTCGTCAAGGAGGTCCTGCACTGAGTGTGTTCCGGTGCCACGCACTCCAGACCTTCGCGGGCGTTAGGGGGAACTGTAGAGAGCCATCTGTGTAAGAGAGGATCGTCCTGTTTTGCTTTGTCGACTTGGGCACGGAGGCGCTTCGCGGCTTTGGCCCTATTCCTGTTGATCTCCTTACATATAAGTTCTGTGATCTGGCGTCGCGTCCTCTCGTCCATTTCCTCCTTGCGAATGGGCCGAGGGCGCTTCTCTTGCTTGGAGAAGTGTAGGCCCACGGGATTCTGGGGACGAACTGTATCCTGAGGTGTTTCGAGCTCGCGAGATGACATTTCGAAGCGAGTCTGGATGGTGTTGAGGATGATTTCTGTAAAAAGGCGTGGAGACAAAGCAGAGAGAAAAGGTAGATTTTAAGGGGAAATGCTTCTGTCCGTGACTGAGCATTTAAGCCACAGCTGACGGCTACACTTAACAATAGGGTATTTAAGCGCCCGTGCCACTGTCGAATGGTACCTACAAACGAAGCAGTTCTTCTGGAACATAAGAAGCTGTAATGCGATACCTGAGGGATTATTGTTGTGTACCGTGCTGTAAACAGAACTAAGCAACCCACGAGTAGCAATAAAATAGGTTGCGACACGGTGGACAACACCAAATGTTTGAATGCCACCAAAATGTCACTGTAATTGAAGACTCAGGTACGACTTCTACCCTCGCCATGGAAGCACAACTATCCTCCTAGTGACCCGATTGACTTGTCATGGAAACTCACTAAGCTTGGTCGAAGTAGCAGTTCGAATTCGTCAGTAGTTGCCAACCGTGACACCGTAATTGTCTCTTTCACAATAGCCACGACTTCGAGGTGCGGCAAGCTCAGGGCACAAGGAAGACACCAGTTGTGAGGGAGGAATCTCTGGGTATGTGGAGTCTGGCGCTAGCTGGACGATGACCGCTGAGCGCTGAAGTTCAAATCGTATACAGCTCGAGGGATACATATTACTCAATACCATTAAATTACGATTCTGATACAGTGAGATAGTCAACTACGTGCACCTCTTTGTTTGACGTGACATAGGCGAGTCGACCAGATAGAGGACAGAAGCCCGCTGCTTGAATCTTGACCAGATAAGCCTTGCATAGGGTACCGGGAGCAGTCAATGTCCTGAGGATTGGGCGCACTGCGGGGTTCGTTCTTCCCTTTTCATTTAAAATATGGCGTGGGAGGAGGGTTGCGACCAAACCATCACTAGAGGAGGATGTGCAAAACATCATACGACCGTCGCACTGTAGGAGTGGGGATGTTGCCCTCTGCACAGCGGTATCTGAGTTGTATAGAAAAGGGATGCGACAGGATTTCCCCGAATTCGCCTCGGCTTCTAACTCGGACTCCGTTTTCCTCATTCCAATCCGGTAGATGTCGAGGTCAGACTGGTACGTGGTGGCGTATAGTACCATGGTCGCTTGGCAGATGTTCAAACCCAATGAGGTTTGTGGCTGCCAAGTACGATCCGACAGAGAGAGAGGGCCCCAGTCGGGCCCAACTATATGGAACCAGAGTGGGATGATCGAGTGTTGGTGGAGGAAGTCTAAACGGCGGAGTGTGCGACCACCCGCCGGACCTTTGCGAAACGGCTTGAGGGGTGGAATATGCCAGGCAAGAAGACAAACGCTGTCGTCAGAGATGGATTTCCCAACAACCTCGTCTCCGTATAGCCATACCTGTATTGATACGTGTTGAGTTCAACGTTCACTATAGGAAGCAGTTGCTTACCTGAGAAAGCTGTGAGGATTGAATCATCCAGCAACACCCGGTGTCTTCAACCCAATTCCAGACAGCTAGATAGGGCTTAGACCATAGGACCGCCCTGTCATGCGTAAGGCAAGCCACTTCCTCATCCATATCGTCCACATCTCGGAGAGGAGCCGTAGTAGTAAGTGTGGCCTTCAGCTCGAACTCACAATCCGGGCCCTGCGTTGGATCTATCCCAATGATGTGGAGACTGAAGAGTGATCTGGCGTGAGGTCCAGTGCCTAGGCTATCCATCACAGACTAGTCAGGGTAAGAACGGCGAGCTCAGTGAGGAGGGACTTACAAATCAGGATCAGGATTAAAACTACCGACTGCCAGCAAAACCCCTTCTCCAGATAAAGTTGGCGAGATCGCATACATACCCCCCAAGTTTTCATCGATCGCTATTGGAGATCTTTGGACGTCGTGGTTTGCGCTGTAACCCAGGTCCCACAAGGTAATTTTGGGCCCCTCCGCTACGAAAAGAAACCTGCCCCCGGGTACAAGGATAACGTTGGTCGCCCCCATCTCCGGATTCAAGTGGTCAAACGCTTCGTTTCGTTCAAAAGGGACGACCTGACTCCGAGCTATTGGGGCCGCTTCGATGGTGTCACTTCCACTTCCACTCTCGAAGATCTGGAGAAACTGCTGGGGCGCCGTAATAGCATGGTCCAATTCGCGGAGCGACATGCGTTCCCAAGGGAAGGACGACTTGAACATCCCATACCGCTCGCACACCAGATGCAACTTCCGAGCCAGGACACGCTTATTCCGTAAAGTGGACTTGTAGATGGTGCTGCAGGTCTGGGGTGGAGTTAGTATGGAGGTGTGGTTTCGAAAGCACGACTCACCATCAACATGGAAAGCACGTCATCGTCGTCCTGAAGTCGATTCAGGACCTCAATGAGTACGTCGTATGGCAGCCTTGGTTCCGGTGATTCCGTGGACATGGTTGGGGGTTAAACGTGGCGTGCAGGGGTTGTGGTGGGAAGGAAAGGTATAGGGCAAGAGAAGCGGTGACCTGCGGCGAGGGTCGTGTCACTGTCATTGCAAGTCGCGTCACAACACGTGTTCCTGTCATTAGTTGATTATGTCAGATAAGCGCCCACCCCTGCTCAAGAGGCGCCAAACGCTTTTGACTTCAGTCGACTCAATCCGCCTGCCAGTCGGGACCCACCAAGCCCCAAGTTGACCCCAGATGCGGCGCGATGACATTCTGGGAACAGCGTATAGTCCTCGCGAGCCATTCTCCAGGCATACTACTGACTAAACTCTGCCTTTTTGAAGGTCAACGTTATACATACTAGCCGTTCTGTCTTCCACAAACCCCCCAAGTAGGCATGCATACGCTCCAAGTTTCTAGATAACTCTGCGGTGCTGTGGCAGCACTGGCTCACCAGTTGCCTGCACCGGTTTGTTGACAGCAGAAGGGAGCCGACACATCACCGTACTGCAGCACGGTCCCTTATATTATATTAACAGTTAATAACTTATATTTCTGGGCAAGCATCAATAGCAACGGGTGCGTGTTCGATTCGGGCCCACACAGACATACAAGGATAAACAGATCCGATTGTTCGAACTTGCGCCTCGTTTCCTCCTTCATGTCCATCTCCTCAGACGACGATGAGCTTTTCTTTGAGAAACGACAGCCTCCTGAAATCTTCTGGAGGGATCATTACGACTGGTTGCTCGAGTCGGGTTATCGGCTACGCCCACGGTTCAAGCCAGATTGGGTACCTGGTTGGAAGACGAACCCCAAGCTCGATTTCTCGCAGTGCGAAGACTCGTCGGTGAACATGGTCAATGCTCACCCATTTCTGTCAATGGCACAAGCTGACCATGCACCCAGAGAGGTGTCGTTTGCGATGCTATACGCTTGGAGGACAATTCCCAGGTCGTACTGAAGAAGGTGGATAGGGATCACCAGAGCGAGCTGGAGGTTCATTCGTTCTTGACGGAGATACCCGAGTCCAAGAATCACACGATTCCAATTATCGAGGTATTGGACCCTCCAGATAGTCCTCATCTTTCGCTCCTTGTGACTCCGCAGAACCGCGACTGGGACTTCCCCGATTTCGATATTGTCGGAGAAGTCGTCGACTTCATCGGTCAAATATTGGAGGTGCGGCCCCTTTAGTATATCGCAGACATTTCAACCTCATTGGTGCATTGCATTGTTTCTACCAGGGTTTCAAGTTCATGCACGATAATCTCATCGCCCACAGGTCCGTTCTCTGTAGGACAATGAAACTTATGCAGATCTGACATTCCAATAGAGATATCAAAAGTCAAAATATCCTTATGGATGCTAGTGCCTTATCCAAGAAACACTTCCATCTCTTTCGACCCTACGCTAGCTTGGACTTCAAAAAGACTGTCACCCCGACAAAAACACGTACAGAAGGTCGCCCGAGATACTACATCATCGACTTTGGGCTCTCGCGTCGCTATGACGGGTCGAAGAATCCCCCTTACGAAATTACGCCTATGTATGGAACGGACATTACCGTCCCTGAGTTTCAAAACCTGGAAAAGGCTCACAACCCTTTCCCGGTCGATGTCTACTGCTTAGGAAACATGATCAAAAACAGGGTTCTCGGGGTGAGTCGCCTCTCTACATTTTTTACTCTCAGCACAGACTCAAATCCCTACCAGCGCGTCGGAGCAGATCTGGGTTTCCAATGGCTCATGCCACTGCTCGATGACATGACGAAGGAGAAACCAGAGGATCGACCCACCATGGATGCGATACTCACACGATTCTCAGAACTCACTCGTGGACTCAAGGAGTGGAAGTTGCGGTCAAAGTTCCGCCTCGATTGGGACGACCTGGCTTGGTACGATCAGACAGCCACCATAATCCCGCACTGGTGGAGGAAACTGAGGTTCACAGTGGCCCGAACACCAGCGATTCCAACGTTCAAGCCCGAGTCCGAGTCTAAACGCCAAGAGGCGTCGAAGGACAAGACTTATCAGCTCTAGTGGAGCATAGTGCCCCCTCTAACCCATCCCTATCCCCACCCCCTACATAGCACAATTCATACATTCACATCTACATAGACATATCAGACAACACATACAGCACGAACAACATTCAGTAGGCAAGTAACAACAAGTTAGTCAAGTAAAAGAGTGGAGGTCAATACACAAGCGTTTTTCCAGCCGTAAGACAGATTCGAGAAAAGATAGCACGAGAAATAGAATACAAATAAGAAAAAAGATGGACGCAACGCAACTTCTTTGGCAACGACCATTTTCCACCTTCCTTTTCTTCGCTTCATCCAGTAGCAAACCGATCACCACCAGCCCTCACATACCTCATCCCCACCTTCGCAACCACCGCCACCCATTCACAAACAATCTCCACCTATCACCACATCGCAACGCCTCCAAAGTCCATTCCACTTCACGTTTCCAACACCACCTCCCCCTTCCTCCTCTTCCACTCTACGCCCCCGCAGCAACCAACGCCCCCAACACCCCCCTCACATCCTCATACCCCATCCTCCACCTCGCATCCGTCCCCTTCCCACTAGTACTAACAGTCTCCGCCCCATCATCCTCATTCAACCGCCTCAAAAGCCTCTCATCACTACTAATCGCCAACATAAACTCCGCCTCCTCCGCCCCGCCCTCCCCCGTGCTCCCCCCATAGCCCCCACCAATC
The DNA here is from genome assembly GCA_013368325.1 of Ephemerocybe angulata. NCBI lineage: Eukaryota > Fungi > Basidiomycota > Agaricomycetes > Agaricales > Psathyrellaceae > Ephemerocybe > Ephemerocybe angulata. Next base: position 2,367,805 of record JAACJK010000163.1, on the reverse strand, counting down.
CCAATACCCCCTCCATAAACCCCACCCCCTCCACCAATGCCCCCTGCATACGCCCCGCCCACCCCTCCAAAGCTCCCTCCCGCGCTTCCTCCTCCACCACTATAACCACCTGCATAACCCCCACCCCCCCTTGCAAACACCTCGCCAACCTCACTCCCCATCCACACCGCCCTCCCCGCAAACGGACTCCTCGCCGGCCCGCCAGGGTGCATAAGCGCCGCCACCGCCGTCGACCTCGACACATTATTCGGCAACACCAAAAAGCTGTTCTTGCCCGGGATAATCCTTAACCCAAATCTCTCTCCCAGGCTGTCGAAGATGTGGTTCTGCGCTTCGGCGGCTTGGCGACGCGCCCATTGGCGGTCGGCGGCGGCGGCGGCGGAGGGGGCGGAGGGGGTGGTGGAGGAGGCGGAGGGGGAGGTGATGTTGGATTTGGATTGGGAGAGAGGGGGGGAGGTGGAGGGTGTGGGGGCGGTGGAGTCGTCGCCGGACCAGAAACGCCAGACGAGGGAGGCTTCGCGTTCTTCGATGAACGAGCCTGGGGTGCGTTCCGTGAACTACAAACACCCATCAGTCACCAACACCCCAAAAACAAACAAACAAAGGAAGAAAGGACGAAAAAGAAGAGAGAGAAAGAGAGAAAACACGCACATAATGCAAAATCTCCAAACACGCTCCCTTCCACCCAACCCCCACCCCGCCCACCATACTAACCCACCCCCCCTCCTCCCTCTCCCCCCTCGGGCCCACCCTCTCCCTCGTCCTAATAAAACACCCATTCTCCGCCACCACCCCCACGCGGGGCAGCACCCTCGCAAGCTTGCCCAGTATACCCCCCCTCGCAAGCCCACTAAGCACCCACACCTCATTCTTCCTATCCTCCGCAAGGCCCCTAAGCACCTCCACACTCTCGCGGGGCCACTCCGCATCCTCCTCACTCCACTCCGCCTCCCCCCTCAACATCCGCTCCAGCATGCCCTCCCTCGACAAATCCCGCCTCCACAACGTCCCCTCAAAATCCACGATAATCATCCTCTTCACCGAATGCTTATACCTCGGCAGCATCCGCGCCAAATTGAACACAGGAACGACGCTTTCAGCTGTATCGCCCAACCCGTTCTGCGAGGGCAGGGCCGCGAGGTGCGCTGCGTGCGCGCGGAGGGTGCGGTTGAGGAAGGTCGTGATGAAGGACTGCGCCGTCTGCGTCGTGACGTGGTTATGCAGGTCTTCCCAGCGCGAGAGCGCCTCCTCGGGGCTCATACTCAGCGCCTGCTTGATCGCCGCCGACGTACCGCGGTAGTCCCACGGGTTAATCGCAATACAGCTCCGGAACCCACTATAACTGTAGCTCCCAGTGAACTGTGCACAAAGCAAAACAAAGTTGTTATTAGTAGTCGGTCGCGCTTTGAGGACTTGGAAGGAAGAAGACGCCGGCGCACCTCGCTAAGAATAAGCGCCCCATGCCTTCCCTCCTGACACTCAATAAACTCATGCGTCCTCAACGCCATCCCCTCCCTCAAACTCGTAACCACAAACGCATCCCCCACACTCAACAGCGCCAAATACTGGCTAAACGTCAAATCCTGTGTATGCAAAAACACCACCGGCTGGTACGTCAGCGTCGAGAACCTCGAGTTGATGCGCGACACGACGTCCGCGACGCCCCCCGCGAGCTCGTTGGATTCGGTGGTCTGCAAGGCGACTTGGATGAGAACGACCTTGCCTTGCCATTCGGGGTTCTTGTCGAGGAACGCCTCGAAGGCGTTGATTTTGTGCCGCACGCCTTGGATCTCGTCCAGCTTGTCGCGGCCGACGAGGAGCTTCATCCCCGCGTAGCGCTGCTTCAACACCTGCACCCATTCTTCGACCTCCGGGTCCGATCTACACCACATCAGTACCAATGTCCCCCAACAAACTCAAGGATGTAGGGTATACGTACTTCTTCTCCTTGAGCTGCACAACGTCAATGCCCATCGGCACACTCGCAACGTCCACAAACCTCCCCCTCTCCCCCAACCCATCCCTAACAGGCGCCGCGCCCCCCTCCCCCTTCCCCTCAAACTCCAAATCCACGCTACTCTTCTCCTCGGGCAGCTGAATGCCCTTCGGCAGCGCCTCATACGCCAAAATCCTGCTCACAGTCTGCCTAAAATGCCTCGCATAGTTCGCTGTCTGGAACCCGACAAAGTCCGCGCCCAGCATGCCGTGCAGCAGCTCGTTGCGCATCGCGAGGCACCGGAAGATCTCGGAGGTGGGGAAGGCGACGTGCAGGAAGAAGCCGATGGCGGCGGTGGGCGGGAGCAGCTGGCGCAGCATGTGCGGGACGAGCATGAGGTGGTAGTCGTTGATGAAGATGACGTCGCCGTCTTGGTAGAGGGACGCGATGGTGCGGGCGAAGCGCTGGTTCACGGAGACGTATTGCTTGTAGGTCGCGGATTCGTAGAACATTTTGGTCTTGGGGGCGTCGGGGACGGCGTAGTGGAGGCAGGGCCAGAGGACCTGAATCACGATAAGTACGGGAGGCTGGAGATTGAAAGTAAATGGAATGTACCTGGTGACAGAACTCGTCGTAGGCAGACTGGAACTCTGCATCGGGGATCCAAACCGCGGTGCTCTCGCGCTGGCTCAAAAGCCTCTTATCAATCTGCGCGCGGGTGTCCTCATCAAACCCATCCGTCGCCGTACCCAACGTCCCCACCCACACCTTCCGCCTCATCCTCTCATGCACACTATCCACCGCATTCCTCAAACCCCCATTACACGTCGTGCTCGCCTCGAAGTGCCACTTATCCTTCTGCGGGGAGTCCGATTCGATGGGAGACGAGACGGAGGTGCCGTGGCGGCGGCGGGACATGCTGCGCGACTTGCGGCGCTGCAGGCGCGGGGCGGCGTCCGAGTGCGTCGTCTGGTGTTTGCGCGACTGCGGCTGGGGGAGGCTGGCGAGCAGCCCGCCGTCGGTCTCCGTCCCGAAGGATGCATGATCGGGCTTCCCTACCACCGCCGCCACCGCCTCCTCGGCGAAGCGCGTGAGCTTGGTGAAGGGGTTCGAGCGCTCCTGGGAGCTCGAGCGCACCGAGGGCGGCTGCGGGCGCGACTGCAGAGGCGATCAGTGGGAGATTCGGAAATTAGCGGAGGGGATAGGACGAACGCACCTTGTCGCGCAGATCCTCGACGATGCTCTTGAGCGGCCCGCTGGCGCTGGCGGATCTGCTGTGGGCGTTGTGCGCGGGTGCGACGGCCTTGTTCTGTGCGAGGGCGCTCTTGAGGGGCTTGGCCTTGTCGAGGGCGAGCCCGGCGAGCCGCTGGGCGACGGCGGGGATGCTGATCAGGGGTGCCGCGGCATTCTCTGCCGGGGTCGGCGCCTCGGACTCGCCGACGACGACCGTCGTCGGGAGGAAGAGCGAGGCGATGATGACGCGGTGGTTTCTGAACGAGCTCATGGCGGACGACTCCTGGATCGGGCTCTGCAGGAGGAGGAGAAGGAGATCAGGGATTGCGATTATGAGGGTTGCAACGACGTCACCGTACCATGCTCCTTCCTATTTCGGACGGGGCCTCGAGGAAATCGCCCATCGTCGAATCGCCGCTGTTCTTCCGCCCATCCCGACTGCTGGCGGGCCTCGGAACGCGCACTGCTGGCGATTCCGACCAACGTTGCCCCGCGGGGGCTTTGCGACCGTGCGACGCGCTGGAAATAGCGGAGGGGCCCATTTGCGGTGAGTACGCTTGCTGCCCAGTTAACTGCAACTTTGCATGTTTCTCCTTGGTCGTCCCCAAGGAGCGTTTGAGGTCGTAGGACGTCTGTACGCCGTTCGCTTGGAAGCGAGCAGGAGGGAGAAGGTGGTGGATGGCGGGAGAGTTGAGCGGGCTGCGGCAACCCGGACGTCGGCAAGCCAAGCACCCCCGGCCACAACATACAGCCACGAAAAAATGTTCGGCCCAGTGCGGAGGCGGAGGCGGATGTGCCATCTCCCAGTGGCAGCTCTCATCACCCTTGGTCCGCCCGTCCGTCAGTCCGATGTGACAGCCTCTGTGCGTTGTTATCCTATTTTTCTTGCGTTTGAGCCTATCGACTACTCTTCAGCTTAAGACTCTCATTTCGAGCGGCACGTTCGTCGGTCTATCCTGGCTCTTCTGGCTCTTCTGTGGACCTGGGAGATGAAAAATCGAAGGCGAACTTCAGCTTTATCCTGTCACCGGCACCCCATCCGGAAATTTTCATCACACCACCACGACTGCCAGTGCTGTAGCTCCGTGGCTGACAGACAGCTTGCCACTCCACTTTCAACGAATCCATCCATCCACCATCGCCACCAAACATAGCTGCAGCTACGTAGCACCTGAAACTCCTTCAAATCGTCAGAAGACTGCACACGAACGCCGCATCATTCGAAGGCCTTCTATCTCTCCATCTACCCAGGTTTCGAACATCTCGCGGGCAAACTCGCGTGTATCGAATCCTGGAATACCTGCTCGGGTGTGCTAGGCATCCACCTTCCCATCCAGTCATTGGTTCTCGGGCGACGGCTGCCCGGCATGCTGCTTTCGTTCTCTGTCGACATGCCCTCAAACCCGTAGTTCTGGCTCGACATTGTCTCTCGGCGACCCGGCCTTCTTGGTCTTAGGATCCGCCTTTTTACCATCTCTTCGAATTCCTCCTCTTAGTAGGACTCGAACCGTACAGTGGTTCTGGCTCGACATTGTCTCTCGACGTCCCCTTCTTGTGCCTTAGGATCGTTCTTTTTACCATCTCTTCCCAGTTCTTCCTGCCGCGCCTTGGCCTCGTTTCACTCGCTCGAATCCAAAAGACGCTAAAACCGATCTAATCTTATCTCTAGATTCTGGGCGCCTGACAAGGAGGTAGCATGACCGTGAGAACACCGCCCGCCCTCCCAGCGCCCTTTTTGTCTTCAGCTAAGCGACCCTACACTCTTGACGACGACGATTCTTTTGTCTATGACGCGCAAGCCCTCCTGACAATTAGTCTCTCAGCTGTGGGCCGTCGACCGGTCTCTCTCTCTCCCCCGTCCATCCGTCGTGATGGGTATGGTATGTAGTGGGTAGCCCTTGCGCCAGGCGACGGTCGCCGCGTAAGTACCTACCTCCCCGCCGCGTCCCTCGATATCCCTGCATCTCGCGAGCGGACTCGCGTGACTCATGGATCGAACACTCTGGGATAGCAGGCATCACCCTGTCAGCGGTTCTCAGACGGCGGCTGCCCAGCATGTCAACACCGCACCCGACCGTGCTGTGATTAAATTCTGGCTCGAGAGTGGACATTGTGTCCCGGACACCCCTTCTTGCATCTTAGGATTGATCTTGTTACCGCTTCCTCGAGTTCCTCCTGCCTCGTCTTGTGCTTCAGTTCCAGTTTCGCTCCGTCTTTCCAAGCGACCATAAGACCCATCTAATCTTATCTCTGGGCGCCTGACCAAGTAGCATGACCGTGAGAAACCCGCCCTCCCCCCCTCAGCGCTCTTTTGTCTTCGCCCAAACGACCCTACACTCTTAACGACAACGACTTTTTTGTCTATGACGCACACTCCCTCCTGACAATTAGTCTCTCAGCTGTGGGCCGTTGTCTAGTCTCTCTCTCCCGTCCATTCGTAGTGATGGGTAGCCCTTGCGCCAGACGACGGTCACCGCGTAAGTACGAGGGTCCAAGCGCCCAACCTACTGTCTCCCCGCCTCGGATGCGTACCTCGTCATGCAAGAGCTGTGTTCGCTACACGCTGCTTGGAAACGCGAGCCGCCGATGCCGACGATGTGTGCTTTGCTTTACTTGCTTTGCTTTGCATTGCTTTGCTTTGTCCCCTGGGCGCTATGGGAGGGTTTAAAATGTAGGAAGGCCGGGTCTTGGTGGGCTGCCGTCCGCCCGCCTTTCTATCCACACGTCCACCCCCAACTATCCAACTATCCGTTCATCTACCTATCCATCCGTCTATTCCTCAAACTTTAGATCTCATCCATCCTACCCTACCCTCCCTAACTCAGCTGCTATGTTCGCCTCCCTCCCCACGTACTTCCCTTTCTCTTTCTCGTTCCCGTTTTCTGGCAGCAGACCCAATCCTGTTCTTACCCCCGAACCCTCTGTCATGCTGGAAGATAACATCTCCGTCCTCGCGCAGCACGGCGCGTCTTCCGTCTATTCTGAACCATCCAAACCCGCTGTCCGTGTGGAACCGAAGCCGAAGCGGGGGCGTGTAGATTCAGAAGAAGACGATTTGGATTTGGACGACCGGGGGAATACGACGAGTAAGCGTCTGCGGAAGGCTCGGGCGCGTCGCCTTTGGATTCGGAGGCGGGCGTGGAGCAAGGCTCAGAGTCGGAGGAGTGGGGCGGAGATGATGATGCACGTTCGGGTTCCTGGTAAGGGGATTGTGAAGTTTGCAATGCAGCCTGGTGGGGCGATGTACGTCGACAGGGATTGCGATATGGAGGGGGAGGAGGATGGGAGTCGTGGTGGAATGGGCGAGTTTACGGTGGAGGCGGAGAGGGAGGCTGTGACGCGGCTTTGGGTCGAACTTCATCGTCACCGGTCTTATCAGGACTCGAATCCGAATAAGCCTTTTGGCGGAAATGAGGGAGTTGATGGGGAGGATGAGGGCGAGGACGGGGAGGAGGATGGGAGAGGGTGGGATGGAGTCAAGGCGCAGACGCGCTACGTCCGCGTTCTGCCCGGCGTGCAGCCGGGGCGGAACTTCGCCTTCTCCGATTGGCCGTACGTGAAAGACTTGGAGGCGCCGCTTGCGGGGAGGTTGGTGGATGTACCGCCGCTGCGGATGGAAGCGTTGAAGTTGGCGTTGGGAGAGGCGGAGGTGGATGGGGCTTTTGTTAGGCTTGGGGAGGTGGGGGAGTGGTGTGAGAAGGGTGGGTACGAGGATGAGGATGTGGATGAGGATGAGGACGAGGATGCGGATGAGGACGAGGAGGAGGGCCAGGATGAGGATGTGGATGACGATGACGATGAGGAGGTTTATAGAGGCGATGTGGAGTGGGAGGTGAACGACAATGCCGGGGAGACGGTGGGGGAGTGGGCTATCCCTCCCCCTGCTCCTTCTGCTCCTGCTCCTGCTCCTCCTCCTTCGAAACGCCCCGAAGAGGCCATGGAAGTTGAGGAACCAAAGGACGGCGCTAACATGCTTCTCGACGACCCACCCCCTCCCCTCCCTTCGGCGATCCACACCTCCGCTTCCAAGGCACGCTACTACGACTGCACGTTCCACCCCGCCCCGCACGACGCGGCGAACCACAACATCCGCTACGCCCCGCCCCGGTTCGACCGCCCCCTCCCGCTGGGCGTGCGCGGCGACTTTGCGCGGTATCGGAAGCTTAATGAGTGTGCGTGTGCCGGGGAGGGGTGGTATGAGATGATGGGGGAGGAGGAGAGGGCTGCGTGGGCGAGGGAGGATTTTAGGCCTCTTCCTCAGGTACCAGAGGAGGGGGAGAATGAAGAGGAGAGGGGGGAGAGGGGGGAGAATGGAGAGAAGCCGAGATTGTGGACGGTGCCGCCGAGGGGCGGGGGTGTGGAGGTTTGTGGGCCGAGGAGGGTTGTGGGAAGGGAGGGGCGGGAGGAGGTGGTGGAGGAGGAGGAGGAGAGGAGGGTTGTGGGGTTGGCGTGGTGTGCGGGGGAGGGGTGTGAAAGGGATGCGTTGATGCGGGATGTGTGTATTTTGGTGGATTAAGGTGACCTCACTCTTTGCTTGCCTTAGTCGTTGTTGTTTACCTAGTGGATGTCCTTCTGGCTGTATGTGCTGTGTTATAGGTTTATGTAGATGTGCGAATATATGAATTGTGCGTATGGGGTGGAGATAGGTTGGCCATGCATACAAGAAGTGATATCAGTTCCAGGGTATAGTATATACGTGGTAAATGGATGGTGAGTATGGCGCAATGAACTAGTCGAGGGAAAAGTAACTACTCGTCCACAGGCTCGGAGACTTCCATGGGTTTAGCCGCCTCCGCAGGTTTGGGCGCCTGTGTCAGGTTTGACTCCTCGTCATTGGACACCTCCACTGGCTTAGGCGTATCCTCCGGTTCCGACGGCTTCGCAAGCCCCGACACCTCCTCAACCTTCGACGCGTCCTTGCCCTTTGACGCCTCTTGGGGCTTAGCGTCGGAGACGGGCTTGAACGTTGGAATCGCTGGTGTCCGGGTGACGGTGAACCGTAGCTTCCTCCACCAGTGCGGAACTATAGTAGTAGTCTGCTCGTACCAGGCCAGATCATCCCAGTCGAGGCGGAACTTTGACCGCAGCTTCCATTCCTTGAGGCCACGAGTAAGATCGGAGAATCGTGTCATGACCACCTCCATAGTCGGACGATCCTCTGGATCCTCTTTCGTCATGTCATCAAGCAGCGGCAGGAGCCATTGGAAGCCTAGATTCTCCCCGGTACGCTAAATAGAAGGATGAGTTTCTGTGCCACTTGGAAGATAGATACGACTTACGCCGAGGACTTTGATTTTCACCATGTTTCCTAAGCAGTAAACGTCGATAGGGAATGGGTTGTGGGGCTCGTCAAGGTTGCGGAACTCAGGGACGGTGGTATCTGTCCCATATACAGGGGTAATCTCATAAGGAGGATTTTGGGTCCCGTCGTAGCGACGAGACAGGCCGAAGTCGATGATGTAGTACCGTGGGTGGCCCTCTGTCCGTGTTGTTTTAGGCATAACATTTTTCTTCATGTCCAAGCTGGTATCGCTTCGAAAGAGGTGAAAATGCTCCTGGGACAAGGCGGTGGCTTCCATTAGAATGTTGTCAGTTTTGATATCTCTGTTGGTCGTGTCAGTCTTTTAACACTCCCCGTGGCTTCAGCAAACCAACCTGTGCGCGATGAGGTTTTCATGAAGGAACTTGAAGCCCTGTTATGGTTGATAAATTATTAATGAGAATAAAGAGCTGAGAAGGAAGGGCCATGCCTCAAATATCTGGCCAATGAAGTCGACGACTTCGCCAACAGTATCGAAGTCGAGATCGTCCCAATCACGATTCTGAGTCGTCACCAAAAGGCAGTGGGAAGGACTGTCTGGCGGGTTGAGGATCTCGATTATTGGTATGGCGTGGTTATTGGGGTCCGATGTCTCCGATAGGAAGGTATGGACTTCAAGCTCATTCCTGTGCCGTTCCTTGTCAACCTTCTTCAAGATAACTTGAGAGTTATCCTTCAACCGTATCGCGTCGCAGATCACACCAATCTACCAACAATATTAGGATATAAGTGGGAGAAAGTCAGCGACTCTAAGTGCTAACCATATTTACTGTCGAGTCCTCGCACTGCGAGAAATCGAGAGCAGGGTTTGCCTTCCATGTCGGTACCCAATCTGGTTTGTACCGCGGCCGAAGCTGATAGCCGGATTCGAGCAACCAATCGTAATGGTCTCTCCAATAGACCTCACCCTCGTCAAGGGTTTCGAACGTGTACTTCTTGGTGGAAGAGGATGTGGCCATGAGGAGAATGAGAGGAATGGATCAAGATGGTTGAAACGAGATTCTGACAAGAACGTCTGTTTATCTTTGTATGCAAGTGTGGGCACGACTTGAGCACGTTGCTGACATTGAGCAGTCTGTCAATCAAGAATCGAGCTCTTCTTCAACCTCCAAGATTTTGAAGCAGCTATGGCAAACCCTTGAGTCACGTAGAACATGCTATGGGACATCGCTATCGACTTCAAGAATTCTACGCAGGGACACTAGCAAGACACTTCACCAGGTTCCCCTTGGCTTCCCCCTCTGGATGTGGACTTTGAATCGCCCACACACACAAACACATTATACTGGCACGGCAACGAGAAGACAAGGATGCCTTCATAAGTGTTGATAAGGGGGTACTGCATTGTGACGTTCTGAATACTGGGTCCGATACAGCTAGCCTATTGTATGTACACTTAAGAACAAGACCGAGCAAACTAGGTTGCCTCCTAGATCACCCACATATCCCCTACGTCCGCCCACTCAATGAGCCCTGCCGCACTGTCCACGCCGACTACCACCCTGCCTGACCCTCCCAAATGCCTTGACCGCAAGATTAAAACGCCTGGATGGCTTAAGACGAGAAGGGATCCAGATTGGTCCGAATTTATGAAAAAGCTGAGGCGGGAATATCGAGAACTCGTCGCGTACCAAGCAGCAAGGGAGAGGGAGAGACCTAGTACCAGGCAGAATTCCCTCGACAAACTGAAGACACTCATGGCCAAGTGGGTCCCCATAAAGCCGTCTGTTACACTTACACGAAAGCTGATAATATCAACCTTGAACCGACAGGCTGGACGAAGCGGACGAACTGTACGAGGAAGACGGGCTGAGCAACGAGGTACTCCGGGAACGAGCGAGGGCGTTTGCATTGAAAATGAAGGCCTACAAGATGGAATACTCGGTAAGCTCTCGTTGTCAAGGCTGAGATGGACTAATCTAAGACTCCTTATCTCTACTGCCGCTCATCCTGGACCTCCAGCATTCACTAACAAACGGAGATTTTCAATACACCCTGAACATGAACGAATCTGCACAGGTTGCAGGGCGTAAGTCTTCTACGCCGCCTAAAACGCCTTCCGTAAAAGAAGAAGAAGAACCATCCAGCCCTGGCCCTACCCCAACAAGAAAATCGTTTGCTCGGTATACATCCCCAGTCAATGACGGTCCCAAAACCGCACGCCCGAGCATGCAACAACCAATGAATAACATGACCTTTAACTTCAACCACGGGCTGCAAGAACAACAGAAGACCAGTCCTCCTCCTGCGCGTTCTGAAGACTGTACGTCACGATTAGCTCCCCCTTTAAAACCTTGTTTGATACTCCCTCGTAGGGCCCGAGCTTCGAAATTGCATCGCAAAAGACAACCTATACGACTCCGGGCACGTCAATCGAAGCAGCGTTCCGAAACTCGAGCTCCAGGCCATGGACAGTGCCATTGGAAGTCTAGCTGACTGGTTTTCCTCCGTCGACAGAACGTGCTGCATCCACTGGCTGTGCGGTCCCACAGCCTCTGGCAAAACGGCATTAATGCAGCACGTTGTCGAGAGGTGTATCGAGATCGGTCAGCCCACAGCTTCCTTTTTCTTCACGGAGCACGTCGGCCACCACATCGTCACCGACAGGCTGGTTCCAACCGTCACACACGATATCATTCGCTGCATGGCGCAGGAGTCAGAGTACTTTGGCATCCTTGGTTGGCTGAGAACGCGCGGGCCTTCGTCGTTAGGTCTGCGAATGGAGAAGCAAGTTGTTGGGCTCGTAAAGAACACCTTCAAACTACTACAGAAAACGCGCCAGACGACACCCACTCCCCTACTTATAGTCCTGGACGGCTTGGAGCTCTGCGATACAAATGCCTTAACGGAGGTCTTCCGTTTCGTCAAGTTCTGCATTCAGGACTCGGAGCTGCCTGCCTGTTTCCTTATTTCAAGCAAGCCCAACGATGTCATCGAGGACATGTTGAGCTCCGAAGCAATGACTCGTCTGACCGAGACAGTAAGGACTGACCTTGATAGATTAGACAGCAGTGGCTCTTGTATTCGCAGACGCGACTCATGGTGGCGCCCAGTACTTAGCCCGTAAAAACCAAGGGACAAGAGCTTAATCGAGTCCTCTTGTATACATACATACCCAGTATAACGCTTTATTATAGGACGAGGAATTTGATTTCAGCTTACTTGTCGAAGCCAGGTATTTGAAGATCATAGCATTGGGTGGCACTTCAAGTTCTTGAGAAAAAGACCACGATACGAGTATAAGGATGGTTCAGACGCATGACGCATGAGGTAGAGCGCCGTACTAGCCTGCATGCGTTCCAAACGACCCTAGGTAGGGCCCATCTAATCTTATCTCTGGGCGCCTGACCCATGACCGTGAGAACCCCACCGCCCTGCGGCGCCTCCCTCCGGTTCTTCTCTTCGCCCAAACAGCCCTACGCTCTCAACAAGGAGTTGCCTACGACGCGCACGCCCTCAAACAACAAATCCCGCCGCCGTGGCAGTCGTCCACCCTCTCTCTCCCGTCCATTCATCGTGATGGGTATGAGCACTGCTTGCGCCATCGACAGACGCCGGGTACGAAGGTCCAAGCGCCCAACCTTTGCAGAGTTGAATGTATGGTGTGTATTTGATCTGTGCGTAAGTAATGTAATAGTATGAAAGGGTGCCTATTTGGGTAAGGACATGAAGCAGTCGGTGTAACTAGAAATTAAAATATGGGCCGCCGGCGATGTGTGTTGGATGAAGGCGAAATGGCAAGCGTGTATAGTCATGGGGCACGTTATGGGGCGGCGGGGGACGTGAGTAGTGTGTAGGGTACGAGGTCTGTTCTGGTCGCAGAAGTCAGCTTCTGCAAGGCGTCTGATGAAAGACAGCGCTCAATCGCTTTTGACGCTTCGCTCGAAAGAATGAAGCATACTGGCAGGAGGCGGATGCAATTCTCGACGAAACGAAAGACTTCCTTCAATGCATCGGTATCGCACATATCCAAGCCATCAAGAACGATTAGCAGTGGCTTGGATTTTGCGTTCTGCTTCGATTGAAGGTGCTGGAACACTCTGAAAATAATACCTCGCACTTGCTTGTCCATGCGCGAACCGAGGCAAGATGGGCCGCTGGTCGAAAGCCAGCCAAGGACGGTGTAGTAGTCCCTATCCCTCGGAATCATGCATCGAATGATATCGTGGGCAATGGTTGGCGCCAGATTGGAGACGATGCTGGCGTGTCCTATCGGTAAGGTGAAGAAGAACGAAGCTGTCGGTTGCCCGAGCTGGATGCACCTCTCAACGACGTGCTGGATTACGACAGTTTTGCCTGACTGAATCGGTCCGCGCAGCCAGTGTATGCAGGAATTCCTGTTGACGGTGCTGAACCAGTCTGCGAAGGTGTCCAGGATGTCTTCCCTCGTTTCGATATCTAGTTCTGGGACTCGGTTTCTTAAGACATGGCCAGAGTCGTAGAGGTTTTGCTCAGCGATGCGGCGCCGAAGTTGTGGCCCTGAGCTAAGGTGTTAGATATGATCTGTGTTGCCTTGGTATATGGACTCACAGTCCAGGTTCGGCGTCCCTTGAGGAGAACTGGAGCCTGATGAAGGTGAAGAACTTGGGGATTGAAGATTGATGATGACATTTGTCGTGACTTGAGGCGGGCTCGAGGGAGTTTCCGGGGACATTGAGGGCGCGGTTCTTTGGCGGCTAGCACTCGGATGAGCTGACTGTTGGGATCCGCTAGAAATAGTAACTGCAGTAGGAATGCGAAGGCTTGGATCCTCGTCCTCCAGGAAGCGAGTATCAAAAGGGGGCAACAATGAGTCGAGCATTGTGCGATCTTCTGAATCATGGGAAGCATTGATCTCCAGTATGTCATCAAAGTCTCTGGTGGTGAGCGTGATCTTCAGAAGGACGAAGAGATGTTAGCCGCAATCGAGGCACTGATACCTTTTGTTTCTCCTCACCGTGAATGTCGCTTTATAGAGCTCTACGTGCTTTACAAACTCCTCACATCTCTTGCGAGCTTCGCGAATGGTTTTTGCCATGCGATACTGCTGGTCGAGTCCCTTCATTCTGAATCACGGGTTGAGCATGAGAGACTGTTAGCGAAATATACGGATGGATATGACTGACTTGAGGACAATCTGTCTCATCTCCTCGAGCGGCCCTTTTGGTGTGGCTTTTAACTTCTCCATCTTCTTGTGGATCGCTACAATCCTTCTGGCTTGACTTCTTGCCTCTATCATTGTGGCCTCCCATCTACGATCATCTCCCGTCAACGTTTTCCACCAGCTGGGCATACGTATTTTGCTGTCGAGGATCACAGAGAGCTCCGGAGACTCGATGGGAGCAACTTCGTGGACCTCATCGCCCATCGCTGCAAGGTAGGAAAAAAGGGAAAGATCGTGAGTCAGGAACGCCGACAAGGTCAGCCAATATATTATCTCGTAGACCTCCCCATTCTTGTCGATTTGTACCTATTTGGGGCTTCTATCTTCCTAAAGTAAACTTCTTGTCTTATCCTCCTGATGCCAGACGATGTCCGGAGAATCCCGTCGATCTACAGCGGCATGGGCATTCAGTTCGTTGTGGTGAAAAGAAAAAATGATATTTAACTGCGTCAGAGGTGGTTACCCACGTGAAGCCACAAGTACGATGATGGAGGTGCTCTAAGCTCTTGTCCAAGAGTTGGAAGGGGCAACAAACAATCGGATTGCACTGCAGGCGCGGCCATCGCCAGACTTCGATCGCAACGTGGGATCACTGGCATGTCCACAAGGCCACATAAAGATAAACATCGATTTGTTCAATGCTTGCGGCGACGTTCCCACCTACTTGGACGGTTTCCTTACCTGGTCCTCATGTCAGGCCTCCCCCCCGGGAACTTCATTGAGCAGCTCAGCGACAAGGAGATATACTGGAGAGATCGATATGACTGGCTCCTTGAATCGGGATACCGTCTACGCCCGCGGTACAAGCCAGATTGGGTGCCGTCATGGATCACCAACCCCCAACTTTTTTTCGTTGACTGTGAGGACTCTCTGACCAACCCCGTGAGTTTCGAGTCCCAATTTTTAGAGCCTGACTTGATCCTCACTGTGCTTGTAGCGAGGCATCATCTGCGATGCGATTCGTTTGAAGGACAAATCTCAAGTTGTGCTCAAGCGCGTCAATAAAACGAAACACCAAAACGAGCTTGACATCCACTGCTATCTGTCAGAAAAATCGGACCCCAAGAATCATACGGTCCCACTCATAGAGATCTTGAACCCGGAAGATTGCCCCTCTGACTCTATCGTCGTGATGCCACAATGCCGCGCCTGGAATACACCCGAATTCGAGACAGTCGGAGAAGTGGTAGACTTCATTGGGCAATTATTCGAGGTTCGAATACTTTTTCGGTTTGCTATTGTCCCTTGCTTACCTTCAATACCTAAATGCAATGCAAATCACTTCCTGTAGGGCTACAAATATCTTCACGAGAATCTCGTAGCGCACCGGTATGTTCTCATGCGCAAGTTTACAAGTCGTCTTGGGTGATAATATGGCCTCAGTGACGTCAAGAAAGAGAACATTGTTATGGAAAGCACGGCGTTATCGGAAGAGCACTTTCATATCTTTGATCAGGACTTTAGTCTAGATTTAACCAAGAAGGTATCTCCCTCCAAGACGAGGACAGAGGGCAAACCTCGATACTATATCATCGACTTCGGCATCTCGCGCCATTACGAGGGGACAGAAAATCCCCCTTATGAGATCACACGCATGTTTGGCAGCGATACCTCGGTTCCCGAGTTCCGCAATCTGGAGGAGCCTCACAATCCCTTTCCCATTGACGTCTTTTGTCTAGGTAAGATGATCTACCGGAAAGCACTGTGTGTGAGTATCGAATTATTCCTTCCTTTAAACGCACCTTTGCCTTTGCTAAGCTATTTTTTTGTAGAGCAAGGCGGAGACCCTAGGGTTTGAATGGCTCGTTCCACTGCTGGAAGACATGACACGAACCGATCCAGCGAGTAGGCCCACCATGGAAGAGGTTGTGACAAGATATGGGGAACTCACACGAGGTCTGAGGGAAGGGAAGTTGCGTTCGAAGTTCGCCCTTGACTGGGACACCATGGACTGGTTCGATCATGCCACTAGGGTTATCCCTCACTGGTGGAAGAGAATGTGCTTCACCGTGGCCAGAACTCCCGCTATCCCTACATATAGGCCCGATTAGCATATTATCTATCCTGACTGGTGTAGATCTGCTCCTAGTAACGCTCTTCATCCATGCCCCTTACCTGTGCGTCCATGTATCTATAGGGCCGCAAGGGTTCAGCCTGGAGTCCCAAGCACTCGTATGGTCGGTATGGTCCTTCATTCGACTTTTTCGAGATCTCAATCTGAAATACACACTCGGGAAATAAGAAATAAAAAAATGGGGGTTTATCATCCAAGACCAAGAAAACTGTCATGCCGCATTCTACGACTTCCTCGTCCCAGGGAATGCGATCCCTCGCGAAGCAAGTTCGGCCTTCATCATGAGAATATCGTTCATCGCAGCAGCTTGTCCCAAACGGTGCATCCTTTTGAGCATCGCCTCATGTTCCTTGCAAGCTTGAGGAAACCCTTAAGAATGAAAGCGAAAGAGAGAGCTGGGGACATCCCCACCTGACTTGTGCTCTTTCCAATGCCCACGTTGACACTGAGTTCCACAGTACGAGACCTAGAAGGATGGTTCAGACGCATGGGGCAGAAATGGCACACCGAAAGCATACCAGCTTGCAGGCGGAGCATTTTTTGAGGTGGACCTCATCGCCCTCCTGTTTTGAGCACCCCGGCCCGCTACAAGTCTGAGGCTTTACTTCCATGCTTGTAACTGTTATAAGAGTAGCGCTGGAAGGGCGATAGTTGGATAGCGCTTGGTGGCGGTGACGGTGAAAGAGCAATGGGAAAGACGAAAGTTGGGGAACGGGGCGACGCGTCGGGTGCAGTCAGATAACCGCCCCAAAATGGTCTGCAGGGTTCAAAGCAACCTGTGACGCGCCTCGTGGTGTAAGTAGGGCATGGAGCAAGTCCCTTTCATTCCATGGGACCGGCCATCCAGTTTCGAAGGGTGCATTATGTACGTATATTCAGAGATACGGCAGAACCCTGTAGTATGAGCCGAATACTTCAAAGGTTGGCCGGATGCCCACTCGAAACGTGGTAAATAGGGTTTTTTTTGCTTCTTCGAGGTCTCCTTGTAATAGGACGGGAAGCTATAGTCTGGGGTGGCGTGAAACGGAGGGATAACCACCCCGCGATGAAATTCAGCAAATTAGGCGCCCGCAGCTCAGCCAGCAGACAGAACTCATATATCAACCTCGAGTTTAAGGAGCCCTAAACCCTGTTTGTAGGTATCGAAGTTAGACAAGTATTCAATTAGTATGCATGGATTAGAAATGTCCGATAGTCAGTTCGGCGGTCAAGTTAACCTAGGTCTTCTTCCTCTTCGGAACCGTAGTAACGATACCGTTCGGAGTGAAGTCGGTTGCTGCCATGATAATAGCGTCCTTCGCAACGGGCTTCCCCAAAGAAAAGGCTTTGGTAGCAGCCTTGATGGCCTGGTGCTCCTTGCAAGCTAAAGCACAACATATTAGTATCCGTGCTCATCATAGATAAGAGCTCGTGAATCCGGACCTTTCTTATGTTCAGACCAGTGCGCGCGCTGGCACTGAGGGTCGCAGTACGAGACCTAGAGTATGACACTAAGACACGGGCAGAAGTAGTCATTTAAAAGACAATACGTACCAGGTGACAGGCAGAGCAGCGTTTGAACTGGGCGATGTCGGCTTCCCGCACACGACAGCCAGGGCGGCTACAGTTCTTCAGGATGACCTGCTTAGCATCCGGGTTATTATTCGCCCACTCCCAAACTGAGTCCTCCATCCACAAATCCTGTGAAAGCCAGAGGTAGTCGTGCGCGTCTTCAGGTCCGTTGATTGTGCGAGGAAGTCGGTTTATTTCATCTAAATCGAAAGTCGGTGGGTTTTCAGAAGAAGAAGGGAGTATTCATACCTGGTCGACGAATCTTCCCCAGAATACGAAGTAGAATATGGGGATTGGCCTTCGACGCAATGCGAAGATACTGCCTGGACTGTTCACAGTCGCCAAAGAGCTTGAAGGACGCCAATGCGGCAGTGTGTATGAGCTCTCCACAGCAGTAGGTTGAGAACTTGGCCTCCTCCTCGTCGCTGAGGGTGTCCTTGCTAGGTTCTTTGAACAATGTTCCGCCGCGGACTGGCGCAGTGACGAATACGTCGTGCAGCCAGGCCTGAGCGAAGTAAAGGGCATCGGCGTAGCGTCCGTCGCGGATGAGAGCACTTCCAAGGTTTTTGCGGACGGCCAGGTTGTCGCCTGGGCAGAGGCGGAGCATTTCGATTTGGGTCTTCCTGGAAACGAGAACCCGTCAGCAGGTGATCCAAGCTACGAGCTAGACGAAGGCAGGACACATACGTGCTCTTGGTGTACTGGCCTGTCTCAAAAGTCATCCTTGCAATTGCTTGCAGGACTCGCATGTACGGGCGAGTTTCGAGAAGTGCCCAGTAGTTGCCCACGAATTCCCCATCGTCGTCAAAAGCCGTTGGCCCAAGCCATTCCTCAAGTAAGATCTTCTTCCCTACAATCAACCTGTCAGAAGAATATTGCTAGCCGAATCATAGAGAAAAAGATACCTCGTCGGGCAGCTTCTTCGAGAACCTGGACACAGTCTTTCGGAGTAGGGGCAACAAAGGCCAACTCGATCGCGGCGTCGAGGTTGTGCGGATCTTCCAGAGCTTTCATAATGTATGGGACCGCTTCGTTGGGTTTCCTACGCTGGCAAAGATCACGCGCGATGTTCAAGCTGTTCAAGTCTTAGTAAGTTAAGAGGTGAAATGAAGATACGTGGCTCACTTTCGCTCAGACTCCTTGGAAATCAGTTGGCCGCCTGCAATCCCATATTTGCCTTCCGTCCCATGTCGCCGATCCATCGCGGTCGAGTTCTCTGAGATAAGGGACTATGTCGGGTTGTTCTCCAAAGCTGGGAGTGGTGGTGATGGTTGAGGAGAGAAAGGCGAGGAACGCGTCGGCTTCAAACAAATAAATTCAACCCGATTTGGAGGTGGTGGTTGGTGATGGGACCCGACAACTTCTGACGTGGCTCCAAGCCTCGAGGCCCGAGGGACGGTGACAGAGCTTTCCAGAGCATTCCTATACAGTGAGAGCCCCGACTGTCAGGGTCCAGCTCCAGCAAGGCATCCCTTGTACAACGTACCTACGGTGTCCCGTTGACAGTGAAAACTTCCAGGAACAAACTGAATTTACTGGGACCCTCCCCGATGTCACATCGAGGACCTAGTTCGACCAACGACAACGTTGAGGATGAAATTACTCCCAGTCATAGCGCGGAGACTTGGAGCTTGAGGTTCGATTGCATGGCAGGTGGCCAGGGTCAGGTCGCCCTTGCGCCTTTCGGAGGTTAGCGATCGCGCTGGTTCAAATCGCTTTAAGCTCCGCCAAGCCCTAACCTTATTGTCCCTACAAATTAGGCGCCCAACTGGCGTATTGAACCAGGCTCATTGAAGGTCCTATCCGTGTTACGAGACCCTCGCAGTGTTCCTTCCACCATATTTCAAGGATTTAACTCTAGAACGAGAAGCATCTGGAAGTCTTCTTCTTCCATCGATCTCCCACGCACGACGAGCCTGACGTTCCCCTTTTTTTGCAGCAACCAGTGCACAGGCTTTTCATTCCCCACCACTACTTCTGCACCATAGCCAAAAGCACAGGTCATAATTCAACCTTCGATCCCATTTCTGGCCTATGTTATTATGAACTTTTTACAAGGAACCGTCGCGGACCACTGTTGTTGGCGTGGTGTCAGCCTTACATCTGCGGCGACTCTGCGCTATGACTGGTGGACGTGGCCCATAGACAGCGAATTGGGGTCTCAACTTTACAGTAGACAGTTCAGTTTCCTCTCCGGGTGTCTCATAAATGTTTACTGGGCGAAAGCGTGGAGTTGGAGGTTCAGGCGTGATATCAAGCGCCCGTGTCAAAAAGTTTTGGCTAAAGTACCCGGTTCCTTTGTCGAGAACCCGTGCATCAAGTAGGGGCATGGGGAGGACCTGAGGGAGCATTTAAATCCTCTCAAATCAGCGAAATTTTGAGCTTTCAGGTTGGACCGGATGCTGCGAAGAATGGGTCGGAGGCAAAAGCGAGATGCTCAATTTGCATGCAACAGGAGCGCTCTTCCCGGCCCTCTCATTGCACTTTATCATGGGGCCGAAGGTAGAACTGAGGATATACTGTTGGATTACATGATATTATAAGGTCCTAATAGAAAGATCAAGTTCATTTAGTAGGCATTCCCGGCTGCTCTTACTTCAATCTACTGTAACACTCGAAACACTGCTTCGCCACTGGGGACAAGCATACCTCGCATCATTCATAGCAGCAGGGTGCGGTGATACAGAGATATAGCTTGAAATAGACTGTTGGCTTACCTGTGATTGGGTAATACAATGTCGAGGACGGGCTCCGAGATCACAAAACTCATAGGGAAAGCCTTCTCGGCTGCTCTTCCTTCGGTGTAGCATTCCTTTTCATCTCAAAGGAGACATATCCTTCATCTTTCATAGCAGCATGGCGCAGTGGTAGCGCGCGGGGCTCTCCCACCAGCATGCGCGGCGAAGCCGCGCATGCTGGTGGGGCTCGGCGAGAATGCCGGAGCGCAGCGACGGCGTTCGGAGCCAACGAGCGGAGCGAGTTGTGGTGGGTGCCCAGGGTGGGCGGCGACAGCCGCCGCGCGAAGCGCACGCCCTGGGCACCCCGCATTTTAGCGCGGAGCGCGCTCATTAACGCGAGCGAAGCGACGCGCGGCGGGGCTTCCCAGCGGGAAGCACCAGCATTTTAGCGCGAAGCGCGCGCGAGCGAAGCGATGCGTGGCGGGGTTTCCCAGCGGGGAAGCCCAGCATTTTAGCGCGCAGCGCACCCACTAATGGTGCACAAGCGCCAGTGCCGGCATTTCAACGCGTCGCGAGCGAGCAGGGCTTCCCAGCGGGAAGCACCAGCACCTTAGCGCGAAGCGCACCCACTATTGGCGGGCGAGGGGGAGATACCCTCGCCCGGTTAGGCGCGCGTGGGTCGGCAGACTCGGCCATCAACGCTCCAGGTACACAAATACAAACACGACAGCGCGGGCGTTCGCTGCGACGCTGCCCACCACCACCAGCGCCTCCTCGTACCATCCACCGCACGGACCTCATCCTCCCCCTCGTCGCTCGTTTCCCACACGCCATGCCCGCCCTACATAAACCCGCGCCCCCTCCCGCCGCCCTTCCCCCCATTCTTTCTTCCTTTCCCCCCCTTTCCCCCCGCCCCTTGCCCTCCTCGCCCAGCATGGACACTGGGCGCAATACGCGAAAGCGCAAGGCGACGATGGCCCCCAAACCCCCCAAGAAGGCCAAGGTTCCCAAAACGCGCGACTTCACCGGTCAGCTCAACACCAACTACCGAGGCTCAAAGGAGGACATGCGCCGTGCACGCGCCCGATTCAGGGCTGAAGATCTCAGGGTCATCTCGCCCAGCCACAACAAGAGGCTAGCGGCGATCACCAAGCTCTTCGTCGACTTTGTCGCGCACCAGGAGCACATCACGGACGAAGAGGCCGCCGAGAACCTCTTCATCCGAGGAGCGCCACCCGCTTCGGACGAGATGGTAAAGGCGTTTCTCCATCTTTTGGCAACAACAGGGAGGTCCCGCGTACACGGCGGTCTCGGGTGGACGAAAAGGACGACCAAGTCCGCCTTTTTTAATCTCTCGTCGGCGGTTCGTCCTTCCCACCTCCTACTTTTCTTTTACTCATTCACTCCCACAGATGAAGCGCGCCGGAGTCCAACCCTTTACGCAGCATACCAAAGATGTCGTCAACGCTGCAATCGACGCATGGGCTGCGAACAGAGAGATCACCACCGCGACCAAGGCCAGGCCTATCATCCGCCAGGAAGACTATATCGAGCTTCAAGCCGCCATTGTCTCGCCAGGCACTCCCATCTCGACCGGTCGGTTGCGTGTCCAAACCGCCGCCGCAGCCGGGATGATGTACTTTGCTTGCCAGCGCCCTGGTGTCATCACCGAATCAGACGGTTATGAAGGAACAGGAAGCTGTCTGCAGTGGGGGGTGAGTCCGCTTTCTTTCCCTTTCGTCTTTCGACACTAACAGCCGAAAAGGATACCGAGTTACTCTTCACTGGGTACGATGAAGAAGCTCAATCGCCAGGGTTCCAACTCGTTGGGAACATACACTTCGCCAAGAACATGCGCAACAGTGACGGGGAGTTCATCATCATCCACATGCATACCCTTGGTCGGAAGAATGCTATCATTTGCCCCGTTCTGCCCTTCATCTGTCTTGGCATCCACCGCGGCGTGTACGAGGAAGATGTTATGGCAGATTACCTCCAGGCTGATCCCAAGATCCTTCGCAAGAAGCGTGCCCCTCACCTTATCCGCGTCAAGGAGGAATTCCTCTCCCAGACCGTCATGCGAAATGCCAAGGACGATGCAGCGTGGACCACCTCGGGTTACTGCCACACGTATGTTACAGCAATTCCCGATGATCTTGAGATTGTCAGGAAAGTTGCACGCGTGATAATAATAATAATAAATAATCGTTACCAAATTTGGACGAGGGCCGCCGCGTTGGCGTGTTCGCTCTGGCTCTTGTTTCTGTACCGCGATCATCTCGAATTGACTCATTTCTTTCTTTCTCTATGGCTCCGTGTGCTGGAGAAGCACCGGAGCTTCAGTTCGTGCAGTACCAGCCCCCTACTGTACCAGTTTACGACGGAAGCGAGGACGAGCTGCTGAACGACCCTGACGCCGATCAAGACGACGCCGACGAGCTCAACATGTTCGATGCGGAGAACACACCTATCTCTGGGCAGATTGCTCATATGGTAGCCACTGCTACACCTGCTCGTAAGTCACCTTTCGCATACAGTGGGTACTGTGATTGACGAGGCATTGGTTCTTTCAGAAATGAGGTTCCTCCGACGTCCCGCCAGTTTACAGAACAAATACAAGACAACGAGGAAAGCTGCCACCAAAGCTGCGAACGCTCCGAGCCGTGGCCGTGGCCGCCCCAAAGGCAGCAAGAACAAGCCGAAACCGAAGACCGTTAGAAGTGGGGATGAGGTGTTGGAGGTCAGCAGTGAGGGCGAGGTGGATGAGGAGGACTTTAGAGGGCCGGGGAAGGCCAAATCATTGTCGGGCTCAGCCGCAGGCCCATCCAAGAAACGCAAGAAGGATGTGGAGGAATCGGAGGAGGAAAGCGAGCCCCAGTACACGGTCTACGTCCACCTGCAGGCGCCTGTCGTCCAAGCTCCGAAAGCACCGGGAAGTCGAGCTAAAACCGTTGCAGCAACGCCCACTACTATCATCAAAGGCCCTCTTATGATCACCCCGAGTACAACATTCGACGCCTTCACAACCCTGCTTGCACGAGAAATTCCTTGCAAGGTGTCCAACATCGCACTCGCGCAATCGTTCTGGCGCTTCGAAACCCCAGCAAACAACCCCCAGAAGCCGCTTCGCACAGAAGCTGGGTACGCCGCCATGATGTCAGCTTTGAAGGCGAACTCCCAGAAGCGAAATGGGTGCCAAACAGTCTTCGTTTTCATGCCGCCCCCGGTCGTCTCTGTTGAGGTGTGTGTCGAGCCGTCCATCTGCATTGTAGGTGCAGTATACTGACCGTAATTCCAGACTTGGGACACCGGTGACGGAGACTATGTACCAAAGCCATACAATCATGAAGACGAGGTCGGCGCTGCCTACCCTCAGGCCAGCCAACCTGATGATATCTCTGCCAAGGCTGCAATTGTACGTTCGCATTGTGTTTTCTCACCGATTCCGCTCACGGCGCACTAGAATTCCATGATGGAGCACTCCGATGAATATATCAAGCAGCTCGAAGACCGGTACCCTGAAAACAACAAGGCTGAGCTCTTTCCCGGGAAGCGTGTCCTAGAACGTGTGGTGGGTGGGAAGGTGTGTTACTGGGAGTTGACGCAGCTGCGTTTGAGGGTGTGGGCAGTCGCTTTGGTGTGTATCTGATCTGTTATGGTATGTGCAGTTGAGCTTACCATAGATTTGTTCTATAGTCCTGCAAGAATGCGGGTGTTACATTGACCACCCCGCCGTTCTCGAAGCACTTCGATGACACCCAAATGATCAAACAAGCGAAGCCGAAGGCTGGAGATGAGAATACTGCACCAGTCACCCAAGGTCCCGCTCCTCCCTACCCGGGCTATCTGCCGATGTACCCACCATTCTTCCCCTTCCCTTACCCGCACCAAGGTGCTGGGCCTGCATACCCGTTCCAATACCCACCGATGCCCGGACCATATCAGCAGGATCGACAGGCCTTTGCAGCATATCCTGCCAACGTGAACACTCCTGGAATGCCGCCGAACGATGCCCCTGTCTTGGTGTCACCACGCAAGGCTCCGATTCCACACATGTCCCTCGACACCTTCTGTACTCGTTACAACATCTCGGATAGCGACAAGGCCAAGCTTCAGGAGTTGGAATACGTGCCTGGTGATGCTGGTGTGTCGAACCTGGGAAAAGAGGACTACGGGGCTGGTGGCGCTGGATTTACGGTTCTCGCATGGGGCAGGTTCATGACAGCTCATCGTAAGTTCCTGGAAGATTGCCAATCTGGAAGTGTGTGAACGACAATGGACAAAGCATGAATTAGACGTAGCGTAAAGGAAAGAAGTATTACAAGCATGTACAGTATGAAACGGACCGAAGCTCGAAAGTGTACAATAGAGAATGTCCGACTCGGAGCAGAGCAAAAATGCGACCCTAGTTTTGAATGTAACCAGCATGACGGAACCATCCTTGTGCCATTTCAGCAGTAACACAACCACAAACCTCAAGCAACGATAGGTAAGGGTCTTCGTCTCTCCGGAGTCTGCCCCCATGACGACGAATGAAAGCTTTTACTGTACTGAATGACTCCTCGATGGGGTTCATATCCGGGGAGTAGGACGGGAGGTATAAGATCAAGCATCCTGCCGCATGAACGAGGTCGACAAGCGGCTGGGTATGATGTATTCGGCAGTTGTCAAGCACGAGAATGGATCGAGCATCGGGGAAGGGCTTCATCTGCGGCAGCTGAAACATGTGGTCAGTGATAAGCACACGAGAATGGCTCGCTGTACGTACTACTTCTTCCTGAATGAAGTCGTAAAACTGCAATGAATCGAAGGACCCTTCAACTGCCTTTGCGGAGATATAGCCCTCGGTCGTGATGGCACATAGCAATGAGTATCGGTCGCCACGGACAAAGACATCGGTGAGAGGGGCCCGAGTTCCAGAGAGTGAGCGGCCATAGTGACGGGCAAATGTTCCGATTCGCTCGTCCTTGCTTGTTTCGTCCACACAGACAAATTCCCATCCTTCCCCGCTCAAATCCGGATGGGCCTGCAGCTCTCTCCACTGGTGCCTCAGCTCCTCATCCCGTTCGCTCGCCACCTTTTGCAGAAGTTTACGAGTAAGCCCCGCCCGTTGGAGTGTAGCCTGGAGAGCTGATTTTGAGATGGCGATGTCGTGGTTTACTGCAAGCCAGAGAGCAAGTTCATCGAGATAAAGATCATAGTCGGCTTCAAATAGGATGAGTACGGCATTGACAACGGCCCTGGAAATGATCCGATCCCGTCCACGAATAGTCGGTCGTACAACTGTGCCGAGCTCGTCGAAGATAGCCTGCCAGCGGTAGATACTGGCCCGGGACACGCCCAGCATGGCCACGATGTCCGTGATCTCAAAGCCTCGCTCCCAGAGCGAGATAGCACATTCTTTGAGATCAGGACTGATTTTTCGATACATAGCTGGGGAGGAAGGTTGGAGGAAGGGTCTAGCGGGGCCCTGAAGCAGTTTTAAGGCAGTCCTGGTGGACGTAGATGAGCAAGAAGCCAGAGAACGGCCCTCCAAATCGCGTCCAAATTTGGTAACCATTATTTATTATTATTATTTCACGCGTGCAACTTTCCCGACAATCTCAAGATCATCGGGAATTGCTGTAAAGGAGCAGTCGCTGCCGGCTTTGACGAGGATGCTCGAACCCCGTACCCCCTGCGACGGTCCTCCGCCACCGGACTGGGCGGCACCATCCCCAAGTTTGTGATGCAATACCATTTTGGCCACGTCCAACAATCAAATCTCGCCCACACCACCTATCAGTCTCATCACAGCCAGTTCGACCTGCAGGGAGCCCTTCTCGGTGACACGTCTGGCTCGGAGCGACACCGCGCCACCGCTTCATTGCGCGGCTCTGTTGCGTACAAGCTGTTTACGGACGAAGAGCTTTCGGGTATGGAACGCAACCGACTCATGTCTGCCCTCATCCCCTGTGCCCCTGTTGCGCTCCAGTTTGCCCGAAACACTCTCTGCGCCAAGAGGGCAATGGAATCGGCCCATGGCATCAACGCCGTACAGGATCATCCGTCCAGCAAGCTCGTCGACATCTTCCTCGAGTCGGAGAAGGACGTACATGGCTTACTCTGCCAGGCGCTGACGCAGATGCCCCCCGGCCAACCTGCCTGTCCCTCTGCCCCTCTTTTCTCTACAGAGGACTACGAACTCCTCTACCAGGTCTACAAACCTGGATACCTACAACTCAAGGAGCATCACGCCAACATGTTGCATGGGGAGGTGGCTGATCTGGTGTCGGCTGCGACTTCCGCTGCGTTTGACCACCCTTGGGCCCATCTTCAAGAGCAAGGCAATGTCCGCCTGGCCATTGCGTCTCGCTACATGGCCCTCTTGTATGCAGATGACGTTCGTCAGGACGGCGATTGTCCCTTCTGCGCTATGAAAGGGGTCAAAAACAGGTCTACCGCCGATCACTTGGGAGCGCATGTCATTCGATGCGAGGACACGGTGCCCTGATGAGATGGAGCGATGCTACATATGCATGCTGTACGTCCAACGACCCCCAAAGGACGAGGCACCCTTGCCTACCAACAACGTCGCCGACATCCGACGTGTTTACAACGAGCATCACGAGATGTGCCATGCCTCCCTTCTCGCGGGGAAGATGGTAGGAGAGTCTCCTGAAGATGAAGACGGCCGATCTGCTCCCGTCGCGTCGACTAGCGCTGCCCCTCCGCCGGTGACTCCAGAGCCTTCCGCCGCTCCGTGGGGCGGTCTTACCCCCTATACACGCGCCAACATCACCAACAACCGCAGCGTTGTCCACCATCACCTGTGCCCCATATGCGTCAACGACCCAGAAGCGACGTGGACCAAGAAGCACAAGTACGTGCATCTGTTCTTATCCCCACCTTGCCAAATCCTCATTCATTCCTCAGAGACTCTGCTTACTTCGGATTGACCTTGTTACACGAGCATCTTCGTACGCACTTTACGTGCAGCAAGGCCGCCTCCTTGCCCAACTCAAAAAAGGTCAAGACCGAATCAGGTATCGACTACAACAAGGTCCAGGCGTGCCGTATCCCGCCGTGCACAGGAGCGAAGGAGTACAAGACTGGTGAGCTCATTGAACACCTTCACCATGGTCACGAAATTCCCCTCATCCGATGCACTCTTCCTCACGACCACTCTGACCCCAGCGCCTGCTGCCTCACCCTCGAGGGGGAGTTCCGCTATTTCCAGCACGCGGAATACGAGGCATCGTTCCCTCAACTCTATTACGCCATGCCCAGGTCCTGCTTGATTGAACACCGTCCCGCCAAGGTTCGTAAGACGACCACCGCTCTCGTAGATGCCAAGGTCGCTGTCTTGGGGCTTCCAGCTCCTGCTCCCATCGTGGCTCCCATGGCTGTTGACGGCGACTCTTCCACTGCTGTTGATCCCGATTCCTCCACCACTACTGCCAACTCCTCGCTTAATGTCACGATGTTGGAGGAGTTCGACGTCCCTGAAGACTATACCCTGGATGACTTTGCCGCCGAGTTCAATATATCATCGGTTGTTCTCGCCAAACTTGACGCCGTAGGCTTCGATCATTGCTGTGAACTTGATGACGAGGCATGGGATACGGTCGGTCTGCTCGAATGTGAACGCATCACCATTCCCCGAAAGCATGCACACCTCCTCGAGGCGACGGCTCGTGGACGGTTTGCACCCGCTGCTGCTTATGTCCCCACGCCTTCCGACTTCCTCGCCCTCTCATCAACTGACCTCGCCCCAATGAAAGTCACCCCAAAAGTTCGAGCCAAGCTGCTCACCATCGGATTCTCTGTCGATGATCCCGAGGGCATGAAGACCCTTCTGCCGAACATCTCTGCACTTACAGCCGTCGAGAAATCGCAGGTGGCCAACGCCCACGAAAAGCTCGCCAAGTCGACGCCTCGTCTTTCGCTCGCTGCTCTGCCTTCTTAAGTTGTTTCGCTATGCCGCTATACTTGCTTTGACTCTATTCGTTCGCTTTCTTTTGCTGTTCTTTCGTTCAAGCATAACCATCATCGCTCCTCGTCATAGATCGCTCTTTCCCATAGATCGCCTTTCCATGTACTCCTAGAACAATCGCTCTTTCCGATAGATCACTGTCTCTTGCATTCCTAGAACACTCGCCCTTTACATTGTATTTCTAGCTAGCTCATTGCCCCAATACCATGGCCAGATTACGGGTGACGCGTCGTCCCCGCCGGTGAATGTCTCACCTCCACTCGTCATTGCGATCGGATGAATCATTGCCACGCCCAACGACATATATAAACCCTCGTCTTTCAGAAACGGGCGTCCCCGCTTCTTTCTTCCTTTCCCTCATGTTGGGAAGAGGGAGGTCAGCGGTCGCCTTTGGGCGCTCGCGGGGCACATGTCCCGAAGCGAGGGCCAATCCCCTCAGCGGCCGTCTTTGGCGTTCGTGGGGCGAGAGCCTCGAAGCGTGGGCCGATCCCCTCAGATCCTTTCATAACGGTCGCGTTGGCGCTCGTGGGGCAACATGTCCCGAAGCGAGGGCCAATCCCCTCAGCGGCCGTCTTTGGCGTTCGTGGGGCGAGAGCCTCGAAGCGAGGGCCGATCCCCTCAGATTGTCTTGTCGGATGGGTCGTGGCGATAAAGGTGCCCGCCCTCCCGAACCCCTCCTCATTGGGAGGTGGAGCTCATTTTGGTCAAGTCCCTTGGCCAATCTGAGTTCCTCTCTCAGAGGTGGAACCTATGTCGATAAAGCGACCGCTAGGTTTCTCTCTCCGAGGGGGAGCCCATGTTGCTGCACAGTGCGCCAATCTCTGGGCTCTCTTTCGCTGGGGAGGGGGCCCATCCAACCGGTCGCGTGATGACCGCTGGGTGGGAGCGCACATGCCGGTCGCTCGTATGACCGCTGGGTGGGAGTGGTCATGCCGGTTTATTTTATTGTTGTTAATTTTCTATCAGGACAGTAGCCATAATTTACACAAATGAAATAATGCTGCTTCGCGTGGATAGCGGTGCCTGCAATTGTGCGATGTGTGTGGCGATTTCCGGGGAGCTACAGGTAGAGATTGAAATAGGCGCCCGTGTCCCCTGAGACGTGGACTGATCACTATCATATATTGTGAGTACTGTAGATTTCTGGACTGGTACGTTAGTGCGTGAGATGCGAAATCGGAAGAGATGGACTACATGAGCCCAATCATTGTGTCTTGTTTGCAAGCTGATAAGGCATAGTATCGGTCAGATCAGCCGTCTACGTTTGGGGAGGTTGCGGGAGCTTACCTCGATCATGGGCCCTCTGATGTGCGTCCTGGCAATTGGTACTGCAGTAGGAAACCTAAAAGGTTCCAGAGTTTAATAAGAAACAAATAGGATGATCATAAAAATGGTGAATACGCACTCGAAGGCAACCAGGGCAGATATCTGTGAACTTGAAGGTCTCGGCCTCTCGTCTCCCACACCCTGGCCGGCTGCATACTTTGACGGTCGCCTGTTTGGCGTCTTGATTTCCGTTAACCCAGTTCCAGACAGAGTTCTCCATCCAGAGATCCTGAGTGAGCCAGAGATAGTCAATGGCGTCTTCGGGCCCGTTCATACCACGCTGCTCCTCTTCATAGAGACCATCTAATAATAAAAGTTAGCCAGGGATCAGAAGAGCGGAGCATTCGCATTACAACTTACTTGGCTGCCGAACTCTCCCGATAATTCGAAGTATGATATGAGGATTAATCTTCGAAGCCATGCGAAGGTACTGCGTCGACAACGGGCAGTCCCCAAATACTTTGAAGGATGCCAGGGCAGCGGTATATGCGAGCTCTCCTACTACAAAGGCTAGCTTCGTCAGCCTCACCTCGTCATCGTTGCTCAATAGGTCCTGAGTCGGTGTTGCGAAAACGGTCCCACCGTGTGGCGGGTGGGATTCAGAGGAGCCTCTGGGAGGCTTCAACCAGTTTTGGGCGAAGGAAAGGGCATCTGTGTACCGCCCGTCGCGAATGAGCGCGCTTCCAAGACAGGTTCGGGTCCCCATGTTGTCATTCGAGCTCAATCGAAGCAGCTCGATCCATATCTCCCTGCATAGGAAGGGATAATCAGTAAGTCGATATGTGTTTTGCAATCCATAAGACTTACGTGCACTTGGGGTTCTGGTTCGCCTCGAAGTACTTGAGCGCGAGGGCATGAAGTGCTCGCATGAATGGCCGCATCTCGTGGACGCCCCAGAGGTGGCCAACATATTGACCATCGTCGGCGAAGACGTTAGGGCCAAACCACTCAACAGCGAAGTTTCTCCCTGGAAGTGTCTCATGTTAGAGGACTTTGAAATTGAAGCCAAAGAAACGCAAATTGCGGCAAGTACGACTGCACCTTTTGCGACGGCTTCCTCCAGGACCTCGAGGGCGCGAGGAGTTGGCGAGATATCTGCCAGAGTAATTGACGCGTCCAAGTTCAAAGGGTCTTCCAGGGCTTTCGTAAGGAAAGGCAGAGCATCATGAGGTCTGAGTTGGCGGATGAGCTCGCGCGCAATCTCGAGGCTGAACCGTTGGCGGTCAGTGAAGTTCGTAGGTCTGGGTCAACGCAGAGATACCTACAATTCCTCTGACTCCTCGGTCATATATTCTCCGTCCATTTTACGACCTAGTTTCGAAGTAGATGAGTTCGAATATTTTGGATGTGCAGTCCTGGGTTGGTGGTGGAGAGAGAGAGAGGATAGGGATGATAAGCGAGGCCGGGTGCGTTGGCACAAATAGAGTGCACAAATAGGCGAACATACTACATAGTCGCCCTTCGGTGATCCAATTCCCGAAATTCGAAACACATTGCATCGTCCAGCGGGTTTGACTCATATCCCCAACCTCGTGTGCGCTGCTTCCTAGCTTCCAACCTCCCAAGTGAGGGACCTCCGCTTGGCAGTTTACGTATGTCTCTACCCGAGCCCGCTTTGCACAGAAATTTTGTTCACCACAAACAGTGAGTTTAATCGTGTGGGGCAACTGGCCAGATAATTTGGAAGGCTGAGATCCTCAGCGACTCGTCATTGATACTCAACGGTTAATGGTAACAATTCCTTTTGACCCCAACATAAATTACAATGCCGTACACTACTATCTACTTGTGGTTCTATACGCGCGCAAACAGCTTAGTCTGGGCCTTCCTCGCTTGGTGTTCCTTGCAAACTATAATGGCAAACCTCATAAGTACACACATAGAGTATGTATAACCTACTTACCGGGCTTATGGTCCTTCCAATGTCCCCGCTGACAGCTAGTGTTGCAATACGACACCTGCAGAAAATCTGCGTCAGGTTTGAAGGGGAAAGGCGACGGAAGTATCGCATACCAAACGGCAGCCAGCACAGCGCTTGAACTGAGCGACCGAGCCCTCTCGCACACGACAGTCCGGCCGGCTGCAGTTCTTGAGAATGGCCTGCTTCGCGTCCGGATTGCTATCGGCCCACTCCCAAACAGATTCCTCCATCCACAGATCCTGGCTGAACCAGAGATAGTCTTGCGCTTCCTCGGGGCTGGCCATTGAGCGAGGGAGTCTGTTCGGCTCAGCTGGGGGTGAATACATGTCAGCGAGTTTCAGCAATGCAGAAAGAGGGATAGTATGTAGCGTACTTGGCCGTCTGATTTTCCCACATCAGCAAAAGGCCCGACCCGTGTGGGGCGTGTGGCACGGCCATCACGCGTGCACGATCACCGTGCACCCATAAGGTATTAGCGTCTTGATCACAATCAGATTCGTGGGCCCACGGCGCCTCACGGCGCTCGTGGCTGCACGAAGCACAGTTCTCCACGCCAGTCCACGCCTTGCACGCCTCGTCCACGCCCGCCCCACGGTCAGTTCACGCTGAGAATTTCCTTAAATTTCATAGATGATAATAGGTAAGAAAATCTATTCATTCAATTGTTCTATATCATATGACAGACGATACATCTACGTAGCAGGCCATTGGCAATAAATCTAATCTACCCGAAGGCACTTCAAGCTAAGCTACTCGCGGCCAGTGGCCGACCTTGGCCAACCTCTCCTCCACTGTGCTCGCTGGTGCTGCAGCCACCCGAAGGGGCCAAGTCGCAGGAACCTTGTGTAGTAGGCCTTGAGCATCGAAACTTGGAGATCGGGGCGGACGGTCGACATACTGGGTAGGAAACATGCGCTCAGTAGTTAGTTTCAGGGCAAAAAGAGACACGGACCTTCGTACGGTTGGATCGGGGCCGGAGAACTGGGGTTACATATGCTGGGGAGGTTGAACGGGCTGCTAAGATAGTAGGTAAGCGCAAATAGAGCATCGATCGCGTGAAAAACATACCTGTCCCATTGGAATCGGCCTTTGGTCAAACCTGAAGATGGTCGGAGAGGACTGTGATAGTGAAATGCTTAAGTGACGTGCGAAGAGAAGCGAAGTAGAGGACCTACAGAAACTACATCTCAGGCATAATTAGAGAGCAGAAGAGGGACGGCGGAAAGCCAAGGGGCGTCGAAGAAGGGGATGATGATGGTGGAAGCCAAGCCAGGAAGCGTTGGGCCCCACGAAAATTTGAGCACATCACGTGTTCGCGCTTCATCAATCGGAGTTTGAACGAACTTGGGAGATTCGGAATTGGAGGATTGCGTCTCTAGTCTCTGGGTCGTGCCTTGTTACCTCGCGTATAGGTCTATATAGTTGAAAATACTTTTTTAAATGTGAAGACAGGATGAGCATAATACCTCAGTGCTATGTGGCAGAACATACATACATAGATCACCCATGAAAAGGCACACTCAGTTAAATTTGATTAGCTATGAACCTGAAGAATCCTGGTAACTCACATGCATTCCTCTCCATTCACCGTATTATGTAGCCATCATGGCTGCTGTGCTTTTGGGAAGCCACTGGCCCACATCCAAGAATTCAAATCCGTGCAGGTGTGGAAGCCGTGCAGTGATCGCCGAACGTGTGGAAGCGTCTGGGCGCGTGTGATGGCGTGTGCAGGCGTGGCGGAGTTGGCTCCACGATCAGACGCGCCTGACACGGCCCCCACGCTCTGCACGGGTCAGGCCTTTTGCTGATGCAAGGATCCGAACCAAAATGAACGGGTTGACCTTCGACGCGATGCGGAGATACTGCCTGGACAGCTCGCAGTCTCCAAACAGCTTGAAGGACGCGAGGGCAGCGGTGTGCATCAGCTCGGTGCAGTCGTACCGACCGGAAAGCCTCGTTTCTTCGGCCACACTAAGGGGCTCTCGCTTCGGTTCCTTGAAGACCGTTCCTCCGCGAGGCGGGATTCCTCCGGCTTTCATCGTATCCTCCGAGGACCATACTTGTGCGAAGGAGAGGGCGTCGGCGTAGCGTCCGTCACGGATGAGAGAGCTCCCGAGGCCACAGCGGATCCCCATGTTGTCCCCGGGGCAGAGGCGGAGCATCTCGATGCCCATGTTCCTGGATTAGATTAACGTAGGCTTTGGATGAGAGACAGGACGCACACCACAAGTTCAGTCATACGTACGCGGATTTTGTTGTATAATTCATTTGGAAATACATTTCCAGCAGCGAATTTAGAACGCGCATGTACGGACGCGTTTGGAGGATTCCCCAGAAGTGGCCGACCGAGTCACCATCATCGTCGAAAGCTTTAGGCCCGAGCTCCTTCAACAGAATCCTCCTTCCTAGCAGCCTTCGGTAAGAAGTGAGTTACAGATAGTGAACGCGGCACGCACCCCTTCTTTCAGCATCCTCAAGCATTTTGAGTCGATCTCGCTGGCTAGGGGCGTAGGCAGAGTAATGCAGGATAGCATCAAGATTGTTAGGGTCTTCCATAGCTTTCAGAATGAAAGGTAGGGCCTCCAAGTGTTTGCCTTTATTGCCTAAGTCGCGAGCAACATCAAGGCTGGTGAACGATGTGCCAATTAGTACTTGACACCAAGGTTGCGGAGGTACGCACTTTTGCTCTGACTCTTTGCTCGCCAGCCCACCTCCAATTCCGAGAATAGCTTCAATTCCACGACGGCGGTCCATGATATAAGATAGTCCTGGTGGTAAAAGAGACTTGTTAAACCGGCAATGCGTTGGCAGAAATCCGGCTTATAACAGGTAGGTTTCCTTCCCCATTTCGGTCCAATAATTCCGATTCAAGAAAAACTGATCAACCGTTAAGGTGAATTGGGGTCAAAAAGTACGTTTGAGGGGGCGCGAGGCTACACGCACAATTCAATTTGCCGACCAGGGTCCAGTACAGCCTTCTGCCCCGTACAGCTCGCTGCCCCAAAACATTGGACATGTGTGTGTGTGCCGTAGGGCAATGCTATCCCGCAGCTGTTTTTCCTTTCCTGGGGACGAAGTGAGCGTTCAGAACAAGATAAATGGGCGAGCGACAGGGAGTAGCCCCTGAGTTAAAACTCAGTCAACCCTAACCCAATTCTGGCCGCCCAAGCTCGAACTCTCACGGCCGACGGCGAACAGATTTAAGCGCCCAAGCATTTTGAAGCCGTAAAGCAGGCATGCATTCCACTGTACTGCTAGCGCTCACAGTGATGAGGGTTCGTGTGCGACGTTTTAATTCCGCTCACTATTAATCAAGCGGAGCTGGATATCATTTGGCACATGGGTTGCTGGTTGGCACGAGTCACAACCCTTGAACACACTCTCTCGTCTAAACGCCTCTACTGAGTCTGACTGCGAGTCCAAAGGCCAGCCCCTCAGCAGACAATCTCTTATTAAGGAGGTGTCAATAGATCCCGAACTTCAGAAAGAGACTATTGGTCCAGTGGGAGAATTCTTGAAACCTTTTCCCCCTTCCTACGAGGCTAATACTGGCGTGCCAAACATGAGGCTCGAAATGTTTGACGAAGTCCCAACCTCGGCGACAGGTAGTACTATTGAAGGGTGGTACGAAGCACGAGGAGTAGCCCAGCGTATTGTGGACCATCGCCGTCACCATCGTCTATTAGAACATTCTGTACCGAGAGCTCTTGAGGAGTCGAAGGCGCCGCGAGACTATGTCCAGGCCATCTATGATGCCTTAGAAGGTGCGGGTTTCTTCATACCGTTACACGGAGACATTTATTGACTCGTTTATTATGTTCAATCGAGCAGCTCATAGAGCAGCACATAGGGAAGGATACCTCCATGGCGACATCAGTGATAGGACCGTTCGTCTCGACGATACTGGGAGAGGGGTACTTTGCGAATGGGATACTACGATACGTGGTTCAGCTAGGCAGCCATACCGAACGGTGAGCTCTAGCTTGTTAAATTACGGCTATGCCTTGCTGATAAACATATCTGCGCTGTCCCCATGCTCTCATTTAACTGGGACTTGACATTACTTCTCCAAAATCAGGGCACATGGGCCTTTATGTCCGCACGTCTGCTAGGCGCAGGGCCGGGAAAAGCTGTCCATGAGCTAGTCGACGATCTTCACTCGTTCTTCTGGCTGCTGCTTCACGTTGGAATCCGGAACCTGCCCATCGGATACACCGATCGCCATGCCTATGAGGACCCGACGGATGAGGTCGAACGCCGCAAGGCTATGAAGGACACTCTTCTCAAGAACTTATTTGACGATGCTGTATGGGATC
Source organism: Ephemerocybe angulata (assembly GCA_013368325.1). NCBI lineage: Eukaryota > Fungi > Basidiomycota > Agaricomycetes > Agaricales > Psathyrellaceae > Ephemerocybe > Ephemerocybe angulata. Next base: position 2,332,332 of record JAACJK010000163.1, on the reverse strand, counting down.
CAGCCTACAAATCGTACCATGGTGGAGACAAGAAACTCCTCATGCTCCTACCTGGCCGTCGTATGGAAAAGTTCCACTTCCCCGGAAACCCGGCGCTTACTGCGTTGTATCACGCAATCCGATATGAGATGTACTCGGATGATCTTGCCACCCAAAACCAAGCGAAATCAAGTAGCCCAGTGCAAGGCAAGACCAGCTTCAAGGACCACAGCTTCATACTGAAAGCGTTCTCTAACGCCTTGGCTTCCGACGACTGGTAGAGTAGTGCTGCGATATATTTGTGGGCAAATGTCGATTAGTATTACGGGGCGTTCATCCGCGCGCAAACATATTGTTAGAAACCTTCATTTCTTGCTGTAGCTTACATACTACAGCAGTAAAAGAATGAGGGATGATACATAAGAATGGACGATGAAGTACTCACGAGGTTTATGTTCCTTCCAATGCGCACGTTGACACTCGGTATTGCAATAAGACGCCTGCGAGAGTCTGTTAGGAATGAAAGCAACAAGCGGAGGACGCTTTACGCACCAGACGGCAACCCGCACAACGTTTGAACTGGGCAACATATCCCTCACGCACGGGACAATTCGGGCGGCTGCAGTTCTTGAGCAACACCTGTTTCGCGTCCGCGTTACCGTTGGCCCACTCCCAAACAGACTTCTCCATCCACAGATCCTGCGTGAACCACAAGTAATCGTGCACCTCTTGCTGTCCGTTGATAGAGCGAGGAAGCATATTCGGGTCAGCTAAAGACGCCGAATATGAGGAACGAGCGAGATGCAACGCGAATGAGTAATAACGTATTTGGTCGTCGAATGTTCCCGAGAATTCTAACGAGAATGTACGGATTAACCTTGGACGCGATACGGAGGTACTGCCTCAACAGTTCGCAGTCTCCGAACAGCTTGAACGACGCGAGGGCGGCAGTGTGCATGAGTTCGCCACTGGACCACCTATCCGAAAGCCTCTCCTCCTCCGCGGCACTAAGCGCCTTGTTGGTCGGTTTCTTGAAAAGTGTTCCCCCACGTTTAGGGGGCATGCCTGTGTCCATGGTGGACTTCGTCGACCACGCTTGGGCGAAGGAAAGGGCGTCTCCGTAGCGTCCGTCACGAATGAGGGCGCTCCCGAGCTTGGAGCGAATGCCCATGTTGTCCCCGGGGCAGAGGCGGAGCATCTCGATGCCCATATCTCTAGATCGAGTGGCAACAGGGGCGTTAGAAAACGCGCGATATAGTTGGGACTATTTCGAGACCACTCACGCGGACTTGGCGGTTTCGTTCGCTTGGAAGTACATTTCCAAGAGGGCATTCAAGACGCGCATGTAGGGGCGCGTTTCTAGGAGTCCCCAGAAGTGGCCGACCGAATCGCCGTCGTCGTCGAAGGCCTTGGGGCCAAGTTTCTGCAGCAAGATTCGCTTTCCTGGAATCATAAGTAAGCTAAACACAACCCAGGAAGCATCGCAGAGCAGGCGACGGCGTGTGCGCACCTCTCTCAGCAGCCTCCTCCAAAGTTTTGATACGCTCAGCTGCGTTGGGGGCGTAAGCAGAGAACTCGATGGACGCCTCGAGATTGTATGGGTCTTCCAGTGCTTTCAGGATGTACGGCAAGGCTTGGTCAGGTTTGTTGCGCTGGGAGTAGTCCCGAGCGATGTCAAGGCTGTGTGGGTGGCAGAACACGCCAATATGTAAGGGGCATCCAGGTAGGTTGTGCAGAACACTCACTTCCGTTCAAACTCTTTGCTCGTCAATCCTCCCCCAATTCCAAAGATGGATTCCACTCCTCGGCGACGATCCATGATACGTAGTGGTTATGGTATGGTCTTGTTGTTCAGTGGTGCAGGTGTTGGTGGTAAAGAGAGTTGGTGGCAAAACGATGATGCGGAGTCGGCCTTTCTCTATATACCCCTGTCAAATTGGCCATTGAAGTGGATTGAGGGTTTCCATTTCTACAAATTCAAACCCGTAGAGTGCATCTGGGTCAACTAAAAGACGAGTTCGAATAGTTTTGGGGTAGTGGTTCGTCTGCCTCTCCTTGCCTTACCATCGGTGTGCGTCGCAACTAGACCATTACATCGACTGGATGAATTCCTCTCTGTATTCCCATTAGAAATGAGGGTCGGATAGGCATAGTGAAGAACCGAGGTCCACAAAACGAGAAGAAGTAGTGAACGCGACAAGAGCACTGCTGCTGGTGCTTGGTTGAGAGTTTGAAATTTGAACTTTGAAGGCTATTGAACTTTGAAGCTCCGCAAACCCTAACCATAAAAGCACAGTCTGCCTAAGCGCTGAAGCTTGGCTGAAGCCTCCCGTCAACAGGAAATCTCTGGAAATCTACATTTGTGCAGACTATCCACACTATAGCACAATTTTCTTACCTTAAAAAGCGCTCGATTTGGGGTGATGCGCACCAGTGCGCACCCCTCCTAGTCCGCTATTTACTTCCGTCACCTGCGTTAGTTTGTCGAACCAGGTCCCAAGGTGATCAGCAGTATGCTCACCTCAAGTGAGATGGGCCCCACCATGCTGTTTTATAAGTACCTTTACGACCGCAGTCGTAGATTCCTGGAACTGTCCCAATACAGTAGCCTACCCTCTTCGGAGTCCCTTCCCAACGCCAATCGATCACCTTCCCGTGATGTCATGTTGATGGCGCTTCCATGGGCGCTAGTTCTCCTTCTCGGAGGGGACAACTTGGCAAAGTCACATGGGAGGTACGGGAAAGTACCAGCAATACATATTGTGAGTTACTAAGGCAATTAAAAAACTTTGAGATGCTGGCCTCCCACATCCATCCCCTTCAAACCCGGTGAATAAACTCGGGTCCACCCTCCCAGCGACGGAGTGCTCTTTGTACTGACTGACCACGTCGGATCATGCTGTAAACCATCTTCTGTATAATTAGCAGCTCTAGCTCTCCCTAGCTACCTGACAGAAATCAAGCCGAGAAACGCACTATCCGTGATGCTCATACTTTTCAAATCTGAACAAGTACTTATAAGTATCGCTTTCCCAACGTTGCAGGTGAGGCTTACTCACACTGCCTTGCATGCTGACCTATAGTTACGCTCACGAAATGCATAACGAGATCAGACATAATCACGGCGTCAGCTCGCCGTCCCCTCCCCAGCCGATAGTCCATTCCTCTCAACAGCCCAAAAGGCCCAAGCTGCCCATGCGGCTCACAGCCGGCTGTCTTTGCCGACCCCAGATATCATTCAGAAATAGAACACCAAGGCTGTACATCCACGCCGGCCTCTCGAATTCAGCGTCGATCCCGGCTTACAAAAAAGGATTCTCGCATTCCCGTAGCGTAAACCGAGCGGGAATTTCTCCGGCCCCATCATGGGCAAGATCCTTACCTGGGAACATTGCTTAAATATGGCTTCTATCCGTGTTTTCGGAATAATTCTCAGTTAGGCCTCTCATCTCTGATGCCTCGTTTCAGGATACACACGAGGTCGGAGCTGTATAAAAGCCCTTAGCTCAACGCTAGGCAAAGCATCAACTACCCCGTCCATCCACCCAAGAGCCCTCTCCCTCTTCCACTCACACCACCATGTTCAGCTCAAAGTTCACTGCCACCCTCCTCCTCGCCGTTGCTGCAGTCTCAAGTGCCACCCCGCTTGCCAAGCGCGGCGATGCGACCTGCACGTTCAGCGTCTCTGGGTTCAACTTCCCCACCACCGAGCCCCCCGTTCCCGCGACGCCCTCCGTAGCCGCCGAATGGAAGACCTGTATGCAGATGCACCCTCCTTCAGCACGTACTCCTTGCTAACCCCTCATCATTCATTACAGTCGTTGGAGAGATGTTCTCCGAATCCGCCCCCCCTGAATCCGTCGTCGTAAGTCCCACCAAGTCGTGCTACACATGAGTATCCCAGACTAATATTGTGATAGGTTGGAGAGACGACCATCACAGGCCCCGCCGGTTCCACTGGCAACATCTACGAAGTCATTACAACCGTCGGCGCCCCAAGCGTTACCGACGACGAGGCGAAGACCATCGTCACCGGCTGGGCGCCGCGTACCATCTTCTCCGAGCCCGGATCCGGAGACAACATGCGCTGGCACATCGACAGCGTCAGCTGCGCTTAATCCAGCTTCCTCCTCGCCTCCAATGGAGTTTAGAATCCCCTGCGCAGGCTCGGAATTGCGGACTATGTTCTTGGACTTTAGTAGAAGTGGATATATACCTGTTTCGATGGTGAAATTTACGTATCAGCCATTGAGATGCCCTTTGGCACGTACCTGTCAAGTCGAAGGATCAGATTCCTGGCGCCTGCTGGTTAAACGCCCGGCCCAAGAGAGGTAAGCGCCCGAGACTCCTGCCAGGAGATAGCACAGCCACTCAGCTGGGTTGCCGTTCATTGGCATGGACGAGTCAGCTTCATCCCATCCACAGTGCACACGCATACATCGTCCCGCTTGCTCGGGCTGCTGGAAAGTGGCTTTTGAGGCCGACTGGCCCTCAAGCGGAGCTCGATTATATATAGATCGTGGATGGCCATGCCGCATTGTGTTACGCTGGCTTTCCGAACCAGCAGCCAGCGTATCCCATTCTAACCTCCACCACCTTCGACAGGAAATGAGTTCCACATCCCAAGAAATCGTAGGGCCTATGCCCGTGAACCTCTTCCTAAACGAGTTTTTCCCCTCTTATAACTTTACAGCTAGTACACAGCTTCCTTGCAGCGATGATCTGCTGAGTGCGTTTGACGGCGTCCCGACCTCTGCGCGGGCTCGTGTTGTGAAGGGGTGGCTTAAAGCGCGTGAAGGTGTAATTTTGAAGGAGTCGGGGGTGGATTTGGGTTGGGGAGGACGGGTGGGGATGCTGGATGATTTGGATGACGAGGAGGAGGAGGATGAGGAGGATGAGGACGAGGGCGAGGGTATCGAAGACGAGGGCGAAGACGAAGACAGTAGCGAAGACGAGGACGAAGACGATATAGCATTTGACAACGAAGAATTCGGTATTGGCCCCAAGGTCGTGGAGGACCTAGAAGAAGAAGAAATGTACCCAGGCCTGGTAACGTTTCCTCCCCAAACCCCCCTTTATCCAACCGTTATTCAACCTCCCCTGTTCCCCTTTCGAATGAAAAACAGATGAACGCGATGAACGCGATGAACGGGTTCTTAAAAAGCCTCTATATTGCCAGGCCCTCTAGGAGGTGTCGGGAGAGCCCTACATCAAATACTCGTAAGGATTCAGACAGGTTGAAGTACTGCCCGGACCTCGCTGCATACCCCAGATCCACTGGTGGGCGTTGCGAGAGCGCGGATTCAAAGGGTCTCACCGACATGGAGACCATCCAGTTATTATTCATAATCAAGCACGCGAACCACCGTGCAGGTTTCCAAGACGGCGGGAAGCACACAACTGTCCTCGCAGACAACTCAGCATCCACGGAAGTCTGCGCACAGCTAAAGTCGACAATGACCGAGATCCTAAACAGCCAATTCCGCACAAGCCTATTCACAATCCTCATCCACGACCCCTACACATACCTCATCCGCGGCGACAGAACCGGCCTAATCCTATCCAAAGCTATAAACATCCGCGTCGATCCCCGCACTTTCTTTCACTTTCTAGCTGCGTTTGAGGGTGCGAGTAACGTGGAGAGGGGAGTGGACCCAACTGTCCACTTTGCTTCAGCGGCTGAGGCGAAGCTCGCTCAGGAGATGTTGGCGGCGTGGAAACCAGCGCGAGAATGCAGTGCATTTGCTGTGGACGTGCCGGCGAAGGAAGAGGGAGAGGAGAGTCGTCGTGTACTTGTGTGGGGCGCGTTCTTGAAGGCTGGGTCGCTTACATGGCGAGGATCGCGTTTGTACAGGGCCTGGGACGTCAAAGACGCAAAGGTCCGTGTCCTCAAGGAATATTGGAGGCTCGATGCCGATGATTTGGAGAAGGAGTCTCGGGTACTTGAGGAGCTGAAGAGGGAAGGTGTGCCTCGTATTCCGACTGTGGTTGCTGGGAACGATGTTCTTGGTAACGAAACGAGGACTCAGGAGTATGTTGGGTGCTCGTGGGTTCGTGGGCGACCGGGGAACGCTTGTTCGAAGGGTTTATTATCGGCTTTTGGAGGACTCGGTCCCTGAGAGTCTTGAGATGTCTGTGTCTTTGCGGGCGGGTGTTCAGGCTGTGGCAGATGCTTTGGAAGGTACGTCTCGACATTCTCGACTGGACTTTCTGTGCGCAGGATACTCAAAATGTGTTACTTGAATAGCCCATGCGAAGGCTTACGCGGTTGGATACCTGCACCTCCTCGAAGACATATTCGAAGAATGTCGCTGGAATGGAAGCACGAAGGATTTTATAGGAGGAAAAGGGAAGATTTGTATGCTCTTAAGTACCTGAAAGCGACATGCAGCGGTTTGTCTTCCTGGACGAGCCTGCGCTCACTCGTCTCTACCACGCGAGTGGTCGTTGACGGCTGGGATCGATTACTGCGTGGAAAGCACTGAGGTCAAGAAGGCAAGGGACAGGGAGGAGGAGGATCATGATGGTGATGAAGCCGACTTCGAACCTACGCAGAGTCGTAAACGGCCAAAGATATGAGGGTGCGGACGCGCAGCTTGTCGGGCACGAGTCTCGCCCTGACGTAGGCATCAACCATATTCTTTGCTGTTGATTGGCAGTTGGATCTAAAGGCTCGGGTGGAGACTCCTAATGTGTTCGAGAGGTTTTCCTGGCAAGTCCAGCGTTCTCGTCCTTCGCATCAGCTCAAGGATAAGCGGTAAGCAGGTGAAACCCCTCGAGCGGGGCTGGAGTCGCGCCTACCCATGTCTGCGCGTAAGCAGCGCAGACCATATCGCACGAACGCAACCTACAGGTCTCGGAATGGTTGAACGCCATCGGGGGTGCGGACCTGGATCCAGCCAAACGCACAGCTTGTCGGGCGCGAGTCTGGCCTTGACAGTCGACGTAGTCATGTACCGTATTGCTTGCTGCTGATTTCCAGTGGATATAATTGCACGCACGGAGATTCTTAACGCGTCAGAGTTGTCCTGGCAAGTTCAGCATTCCCGTCGCCTCGGCTCAAGAAAGTGGCGGTAAGTAGCCGAAAGCCCCTCCAGTACGTCTTGATTGAAGCCTATCCACGTCTGCTTGCACCTCCGTAGGTTCGAAAACAAGCGCAGTCTAGATGCCAGCTCTAAGGAAGACGGAACACACTACGCATCTTTCAGAGTATAGGCTCAACGAAGGAGTCCCGGTCCCGACTGCCATTCTCATGCGGGTGGTGTCAGTGGCTTGTTCAAGCTGCTGGGCTGAAGCGTATGTCCAGCAAGTGGAATATTAGGATGTTATATATTGCATATCCGAGGGACCGAGAAGGTAAAATGAAAACAGAGTCTAAACGCTACAATCCCATCAGCCTTCGCCTCCACACATACAAGAGAAACGACGCACTGAATCAAGCCAGCATCGAACCACTACTTCTTGCCCTTCCCCTTGCCCTTCGTCTCCACCTTCTTCACAGGCACCTCCACAACCTTCTTCACAACCTCCACAACAGGCGGCGCCATATCCTCAATCCACTTCGTATCCTCATTCCCAAACGTCGACCCAACATCCTCGAAACGCCTATTAAACCTCCCAAGACGGCCGGTCGTGCTGCTCTCCTCCTCCACGGCGCGGTCGCTCGCAGCAGCGGGGTTATAAAGCGGGTTGTTGGTGGTATCCCGGGCAAGACGCACAAGGGACTTGGGCGACGTCGTCCAGTGCACGAAGCTGGTGCCGTCCGAGCGGATGACGCGCTGCGGGAACTTGGGCACGACGGGGTTGGGCAGGACCGGTGCGCGCCGCTTCCATACGTGTGTGCGGCCGTAGGGCGAGTTCGAGAGGTGCCGGCGCGCGACGGTCGTCGGGGGTGGTGGGGGCGCGGCTTTGGAGAGGCAGGGGGCGGCGCGGCGGCAGAGGGCGAGCATGGTGCGTGGGGTGAGCGAAAGGGTGTGACGGCGGGTGTTGGCCAAAATCTTTGGGACTGATTTGTCAGCGGGTTGTGATCCTAACAGCGCGTCGCGTCATGCCGCAATTAGGGGCTCGCCCGGGACTGGGCATCGTGCATCTATCTAGGACCTGGGATTAAATCATGGCATGCATCGCTGAAACCAAAGAGAAGGACGGCAGTCGGTCTGGCGGCATGATGAGCTGAGCAGGGTCTGTAAATAGCACGGCAGACGTGCCCCGAGGGTCTCCATCCAAGGAATTAGCAGGAATTAGCTCGAGCCCCGCTCCGTTCTCCCCTTCAAACGTCCTTTACCCTCTCGGATGATCGATGATGCTTCACCTGCGCTTGGTCCTGCTGCGGAAGGATAAGTAAGTATCCAGCAACAAAAACGGGCGTCCTTGCACAGCCGATCTCGGCGCTTCTCGGCGTCATGATCGCAGATAGCTGCCGTGGGAAAGCCCCTCGGCGAAGAGTGTCTTTCGTCATTACATGTTTCTAATCGCCTCTACTTCCTTCCCCGCCTTCCTCGTTACCTCGCATTCCTGTCCGTTCAGCCTCCACCCGCAGCCTTGTACTTATGGGCTCGAAGCCCGCGATACTTTCCCCGCTCTAAGACCGCTAGTCATCGACGGAGGAGAGTAGAGAGAGACAAAGAGTGTCGGATTGAATTTCAGGTGTGTTCTGGCTGCTAGGTGTAGCTGGCTGGTATCCACAGGGCCTTCTGCGTGTACTCACATACTATGTTCTTCATTCTTTTGGCTCTCTCTGCACGGCATCCTCAGCAAGTAGAAAAGATATCTAGAAACCCATTGGCAACCTCGACGACACCGCGTACCCGATCACACGCGGCGACCCTGTTCCGACTCGCAACCCAGAGTTGTACGTCTTACGCCAGCCTTCCCTACTCCCTACACGCGGCGGGTCCTTACCAAAGCGCTCCAATAGCCTCAGCCCCTCGTTCCCTCTAGCTTAATTTGGCTTGGATCTGTTGTTCGGGTGAGCACGACTGCCCGTTATTAAATGTGATGCTTACCATGTGCCCCATGTTCGCCTTACAGACCGACAATTTATAGCTCTCGGCTCCTTCACGCAGGCTTCCAACCGACTCGAATCCTCTTCACGTTCCCGTCATCCCTCTCTCCTTTGGTTTATCACCACTCATCCTCTAACTTGGGACACACCGACTCCACTGTTTCACCTACCGCCAAACGCTTAATCTTAATCCTAAAAGATTTCATCAACATATCGAACTGAAGCTTTGCCACCATGTCATTGTCAAGTCCAAGTCCAACAGCAACAACCGGAATAGTCACCCCGACCTCCACCCCGACCTTCACCCAAACCTCCACCTTCTCAGCGACGGGCTCAGATCCCTCCCAGTCCGTCGCAGAAAGAGCAACAGGCAACAACAACAACAACAACAACAATGATAACGGAAACGGGATCGCCTCGAGCGCCGCGCTCTACCGTGCGTCTATTCCTCCTCATCACCCTGTATTAATGGAGCCTTGAGCTGATGAGTGGATGTATTGATCTGTGCTGCTTCTGTCTATTTACGCAATTCGTCTATTGTATTGTGACTTGTCGCTCTTCGTTCCTTCTTACGACCGACCTGCTTCTTCGGTTCTGGGTTCTTATCGTCGCTCTTCGACCGCAACCACGACCTCATCTCCCTCCCTCCACGTACGCCTCCGACTATCTACTAACGACCTGTATATCTATCTCGCTATCGCTGGCTCGATCCCCATGAATCGCCAATGTCGATCTCTGTGCTATCACCTACCCCGCTGACGTCACCGACCCCGTTCTCATGGCCGTCCTCCTCCCCATCCTCACCGCCTCCACTCTCACCCACCACCACCACCCTCCCCACCCCTCTCTCCAACAACCTCAAATCCCCCTCCCCCAATACCAATGCCAACCCCACGCGCACCGCGCCCCCCTCCTCCACGACCCTCGCCGACGCACCAACCTACACCGACAAATGGCGCCCCTCTCCAGTCTACACCTTCCTCGCCACGCTCGTGCTGCTCCTCAGCGTCTCCGCCGCCATCGTGATACGCTCGTTCATACTGAGGAGGAGGCATAGGCTGATGGTGGAGGAGGCGATGCGGAATGGGACGTGGGTGCCGCAGGAGCCGGGGGGACGGACGCAGAGGAGGGGCGTGGATTTGAGTAAGAAGCCGGGGATGTGGGATGTGTATCTTGGTGGTACGGGTGGTGTGGGTGGGGTTGGAGGGGAGAGTGGATTTCATGGGGAGAGTGGGAGTGGGTATGAGAAGGGGTATGGGGGTGGGGAGAAGGGGGAGGAGGGGAGGGAGTGGAGCGATATTAAGCCTGTTTCGGTGGCGTATGTGCCGAGGGCGAAGCAGAATTTGGAGGAGGGTGGTGGGGTTGGGGCGGCTGGGCCGTTGGGTTTACCTGTTGGGGTGAGTGATCAGAATGTTGCGGGTGCGGGTGCGGGGGGTAGTGGGAGTATGAGGGGAGGGGGAAGGGCGTCTATTTTTAGGAAGGTGGCGGGCTATTTTAGGCCGGCGAGGCCAATGGGTGAAGGTGGGAGTGGGAGTGGTGCAGAAGCGGGGGCAGGGGGAGGCGGAGGGGAGGAGGGGCAGAGGGAGGAGGAGAGGAGTGGGAGGGTTAGGGTTGCGGTTTTGATTGCTATGCCGAGGCCGCCGAATGGGCATGGGAGGAGGAAGGGGAGTGGGAGTAGTAGTGAGGCGAGTGGGAGTGGGAGTGGAAGTGGGGTAGGGAGTAGTGGAAGTGGCAAGGGGAGTGGTGGGGGTGGGGGAGTTGTGGGTCCGGATGAGCATCCGCTTTCGCCTACGGTTGCGATAGGGGGATTCGGGGGAGGGCAGGAGGAGGATGTGGAGGAGACGTTGCCTGTGCTTGAGGTGGGGGTGGCGGAGGTTGAGGTTTTGCAGGGTGCTTTGGATGGTGTGGTTGGAGAGGGAGAGGCGGGGAGTAGTTTGAAGGGGCGGGATAGTGTTAGTGTTGTATAGCGGGTTTTTATGAGTCTTTTTATGGGTTGTTATGTCTTTGAACGGTTTTTTGTTGTGCATTAGTTTTGTATTATAGGCAATGTTGTACTTTTTTTGTATTGGTTTGGTGGACTTTTGGATCTTGGTGTTTCTTGGGAGGTGGACTTTGACGCTGCCGAGCCCCAAGTCTTACATTGGCTTGACTTCAAAGCATGTTGCGAGGTGAATGCACGGAGTGCCCGAAGGAGCTGATAGGAGCAACTTTGACCTTGGCGGCGTCCTAGGGTTTGAGATCCAAGCGCCCCGCAGCCTCTCGTGACAAGAAAGCGAAATTTCCACTGCACGTTCTACTCGTATTCATACCTCTTAGAAAATACTCATAGCTGAACGAGTTGTGTGCTTCCGTTCCAACTTCTCCGTTGCAGAATATGTCGTCTGCCTGGCGCCCGGTAAAGGCAGGCATCGCACATGTGTCCCTTTAATTTACTTACCCATTTACTCAAGCACAAGCATCCCTCAGGCTGTCAGTGTGTATTCAGCATAGTCCCGAAGGCAATAAGCGGTGCAATTACTGTAAGAGAGTTGAAGATGTTCGCAGACAACATATCACCCAACCAACTATCTAGTAAACTTCAAGCAAGATTAGTGGTTTACTATGATGGATGGGACTTGACTCGACTCACATTCTGATGTCTTCACGCTGACCTCTAGGTTCGAATTGGGGTGAACATTGAATGCACACAGAGCCCAAGCTTTGATCTCTCCCATATTGCTGATCCCAGAGTCCATATTGCTGACTTCCACTATGAATTTATTTAGGCCCGTCCACGTGTTTGCAGTATGCCTCCTGCCGGTTACTACATCCCCAATCTCACGGAGATGGAAAAATTCTTGTTCTCCTGCGTTTCCTTCCAACATTTCTGGGAAATCACCAATGTCGAAATAGAGAAGAATAGCAAAGATTTCGATTTTCTTGCTTATGGATGCAGGAATCTTGTTGATGAAAGATGTCGCCCAGGGGAGGCCGAGTCGATCGCCTCGACGATCCTGACAAGTCACATCGAGATGCAGTTGAAGATTTGTTAGGGAAGAGCAATCCGAGATGTCCACTTCAGGTGCACCTGCTAAGAACGAAGGTCGTTAGAGATTGGATACAGTAAGACAGAATAGGACTGACGTACGAACATGTGTACAGGGCTCCAGGACGAGTGTTTTTAAGGATTCCAGGCAGAACCCAAGGATGGTCGATACACATGTATGGTCTCCCGGAGAAGCGGCCAAAATGTCCAGCTCTGTCAGGGCATGTAATGATATCTTGTTAAAGAGATCCAAGAGGTACGCAAGTTGTTGATCCAACTGATAGTTATCCAAATGCAGAGAGTCCAACTCGATATACTCTGCGCGGTTGACCGAGAACGGGGAGAGAAGCCGTAATCCTTCGTGGTTATTGCGTCTCGGGAGTGGAAACGTTTCAAACTCGGGCCACAATGGCTCAGGAGGGAGAGAGGTGCCCTTAGTATGTTGAGTTCAACGAGGGATGTAGACCGACAAATGCCAAACAATGCCGATTGGGTAGCAGCTGGGAGAGAGATCCATGGCTCCCGACGACTTCGTCTGAATGTAAAGGATGAGATTTGGTTTGTATAAAGCCTATTGAGGGCGTCCGGGAGCGCGACGTCTACAACCAGCCAACTTGAGTTGTGGGCACTCGTCATGCCAGTCAGAAAGTCCAATATGGCGAGTTCTTTGATGTATTTCGGGAGATTTGGGGAGGCTTCGAGAAGGTCTAAAAGTCGTTTTCCGGGAAGGGTTCCGCGAGAGTGGGACGAGAGTGTTATGCGGTTGAAACGGAGGGCTCGGCAGGAATGGATGAATACCGGCGAGGTTAAGCATAGCATCATCAGGGTTGGTGTGGCATCTTCCCTGTCAAGGTAGTACGGGATGAGACTAAGGATGTCCAGAGGTAGTGTAGCTTCCATGGTGGGTGGTGCAAGTTCAGAAAGCCAGCCTGCAGGGCCCAGGCTCATGCCATGATCTGTATATAATCAAGCTCCGCTTGAGAGGCCGGCCGGCCTCAAGGCTCAGAAGCATGTCCACCAGCCTGGCGGCAAGCGGCGCTATGCATGCGTGTAGAATCTGGATGGGATGAAGGGGTAAAGCTATGTAAGTATGTACTGCGGTACTGAGTCCACGGTGAACAACAGCAAGCCACGCCAGTGGCTGTGCTATCTTTTGGCAGCAGTCTCTGAATCGGGCGCTTACCTCTCTTGGGGTGGGCGTTTAACTAACAGGACCAGGAATCTGCTCCTTCGACTTGATAGGTACGTGTCGTGAAGGGCATATCAATGGCTGATACGCAAATCTCATCATCGAAACATATGTATATCCACTTCTACTAAAGTCCAAGAACACAGTCCGTAATTCCAACCCTGCGCGGCAGATTCCGAACTCCATTGGAGGCGAGGAGGAAGCTGGATTAAGCGCAGCTGACGCTATCGATGTGCCAGCGCATGTTGTCACCGGAGCCGGGCTCGGAGAAGACGGTACGCGGCGCCCAGCCGGTGACGATGTCCTTCGCCTCTGCGTCGGTAACCTCTGGGCTGCCGACGGTTGTAATGACTTCGTAGATGTTGCCCGTGGAGCCCGCGGGGCCTGTGATGGTCGTCTCCCCAACCTATCGCAATATTAGTCTGGGGTGGTCATGTGTAGTACGACTGGTGGTGGAACTCACGACGACGGATTCAGGGGTGACGGATTCGGAGAACATCTCTCCAACGACTGTAATAAATGATGAGGGGTTAGCAAAGAGTACGTGAGCTGAAGGAGAATGCAGAGTCTGCGTACATTTCTTCCATTCGGCGGCTACGGAGGGAGACGCGGGAACGGGGGGCTCGGTGCTGGGAGAGTTGAACCCAGAGACGCTGAGCGTGCAGCTCGCATCGCCGCGCTTGGCAAGCGGGGTGGCACTCGAGAGTGCAGCAACGGCGAGGAGGAGGGTGGCAGTGAACTTTGAGCTAAACATGGTGGTGTGAGCGGAAGAGGGAGAGGGCTCTTGGGTGGATGGACGGGGTAGTTGATGCTTTGCCTAGCGTTGAGCTAAGGGCTTTTATACCGCTCCGACCTCGTGTGTATCCTGAAACGAGGCATCGGGCCTAACCGAGATTTATTCCGGAAACACGGATAGAAGCCATATTTAAGCAATGTTCCCAGGTAAGGATCTTGCCCATCATGGGGCGGGAGACATTCCCACCAGGTTTACGCTACAGGAATGCGAGTAACCTTTTTGGTAACCCGGGATCGACGCTGAATTCGAGCGGCCGGCATGGGCTGTACTGCCTCTGTGTTCTATTTTCGACTGATATCTGGGGTTGGTAAGTACAGCCGGCCGTGAGCCGCATGGGCAGCTACATTATGGGCAGCTGGGACCATTTGAATCGGCTGGGGAGTGAACGGCGAGCTGACGCCGTGGTTACTAGCATGTCTGGTCTTGTTATAGTATGCATTTCGTGAGCGTAGCTATGGATCGGCATGCAAGGCACCGGGTTTGAAGAGGATGGATGTGGGAGGCCAGCATCTCAAAGTTTCTTTATTGCCTTAGCTCACGGTATCTATTGCTGTTACGCTCCTGCCCGGTCCATGCGACTTTGCCAAGTTGTCCCCTGTGCCCTCCGAGAAGGAGAACTAGCGCCCATGGAAGCGCCATAAACGTGAGATCACAAGAAGGTGATAAATTGGCGTTTGGAAGGGACTCCGAAGGGTACCTCAGGGCAGGCTATTGGAACAGTCTCAAGACCCTATGCACGACTGCTGTAGTAAAGGTATAAGACAGCATGGTGGGGCCCATCTCATGAGATACCAGTGCTGACCTTGGGACAAGCTCGGCGCAGACTTCTGCCGCAGAGTTGTTGTCCGCCACCAGATTCACTCCGTTTCTGCCTGATTCGCTTGATTACTTATAAATAAAAGCTGGATGGCCTCTATGTCGGGAAGCCCTTTGAAGCCTCGCCCTCGCCACCCTCGCTGGATCTGGGGTACGCTGCGAGGTCCGGGCGGGTACTCCACCCTGTCTTTACGCCTTTCCGATGTAGGACTTTCCTGACACCTTCTAGAGGGCCTGGAGATGTGGAGTTTCTTCGGAAACCCGCTCATCCCGTTTATCTGTTTATCATGCCTGCTACCGTAAGGTAGTGGGTCCTAGGGCGCCCTATTTGAAATTTTGGCGTGGATCTGGGGAAATCTTGCCCATCAGATCCCGGTCTCTAATCTAATCTCCGATGGGCTTTCCGACCCTCAGACCCCCTTGCTGCGAGTCATAATATCCAACTCTGACTTGTACCCCTCGGTTTTAGTTCCAAAGTGAGTACATGGGCAGTGCTGAGGTCCTGAACTACTCACCCTTACTCACCCTACTCACCCGGCATCCTGAAGATGCACATGGGCTGTGCTTAGGCCTTGAGCTACTCACCTTTACTCACCCGGCATTCTGAAGATGCACATGGGCTGTGTTGATGCCCTGAGCTACGCACCTATGTACATAGCATCCTGAAGATGCTCACCTTGTACGAGTGCGGAAGGTACACATCTTAAGCTTCGGAGTCTAAATATATAGACTCCGAAACCCAGGCATATATAAGGGCCCAGCTTGTTCCGTGACCAACATCACACACACCCCACATCGCGGTTTTGACTTTCTTCGCTTCTCTGAGTCAACCATGCCTGTCCTCGTGAACGGCACACCCGCTGAGGCCATCTACGACCCTGAGCTCCCTCAATCAACAATATGCGATACCTTCTCCGAGGCTTACTCTCGCACCCCCGACGGCTCTTGTTACCCCGAATTGACGATGATCGCGGACTGTGGCTTTTCCTTCGCGTTCAGGCTTCGTCTTGTTGTCGGTCACGCCCACCCATCTGCACAGTTACTTCTTGGCTCGGACTGGCGACTACTCGTCCCCCCTTGGCCGTGCACCCGATGTCCATGACCTTCTCCAATACTTCGGTCGATCTTGTTTCTCCATCTTCCATTGCCCCTCCAATCGCGCCTCCTCCACAGACAGGCACAAGTGCGTCCATTCTAAGTTTGTCTACGTCGAGCTTGTCCTCACTATTCATTTTGATAGGCTTTGTTTCGCCCTCAGATTCCTTACCCCCTTCCCCTGCGCCCACTGTCCCTTACGATTTACCAACCTTATTCCTACCATCCGCAATCCTCCATCATATACCACCTGTATTCAGTACCACGTTTTCCGAAATACATGCCGTACTGTACGACCACAACATCAAATTCCCGCTTGTTTCGTCGATCGAAACGTGTCGCGACCTCGCCATTCGTCACCTTGTCCATGGTGCTTGCGCTCTGCAGCCACAGTCACCACCCGCTTGTCAAGCTATACGTGGATCTCACCAATTTCCATTGGAGGTTTCAACTGCGGTCGTTGACTTATGCATCAATAGCAAAATGTGCATCGACCATCTGGAGCTCGTTGTCCGGGCATTACGATTCACGGATGCTGTCGCCTCGTCAACTCAAACTGCCGCTAGGCGAAAGCATGCTACGAGGGTATTGCAGCAGTACCTCAAGTATCTGTCAACGAGGCCGTTGAATGTCCCTCGGAATCCGGATGAAATCCTCGATAGCCTTGATCGGGAGGCATTCAAGAAACGACATCTGCAAGAAGTCGCCTCCATGCACGGTATCTGCTTTGTGTATCAAACCAACACCGACAAACTACGTAGCGAAATAGCGGACCACATTTGCCGTGGAGAATGTGTCCTCGGTGATGGAAACATTGGCTGCGAGCATGTTGTCGCGCTGTATAATTCGGGGACAGGCATTCCAGTTCAGGACGACATCCGCATTAGCATCTTTGGTGCAGTCACGAAAGTTGGTAGCGTGCATCCTATTCGGCGGGTCCTCGGGGCAAACAAGATCCCCTACACGTCATCGGAAACATTGCAGGAATTACGGAAGAAAGTAGGCAAGCACACCACGATGCTCCGAGAAGCCAATCGTGCTCGTGGGGGTCGATGTGTATACACGTCCACTCAGATTATGCAGCAAGTGTCAAGTGCCAAGGAGCAGTGGCCGCAACTCATACACGAGCGGAATAAAGATCAATTCGTGGCTCGTTTCCGACAAATGATGTCGACCGCCTCCCTCAAGACGTTCACCTGCACGTCTTGCGCAGCAGACCATCTCGTGGAGTCCCACTGCGAGCTCGTTCTTCCGTCCGAAGATAGCGTTTTCACCAAAGTCATGCAGCATCCCGCCTTCACGCCTGATAATCCCACCTTCCCTCACCCACTCCCCGATCCGTTGGCTCACACAGTCTCCTACGCATTCTTGCATCCGTCTGGTCTCCGAGTGAACGGAACAGACATCGCTCTCTCTCTTTGTCGTGACTGTGCAAACCACCTCAGGCGGAGGAAGTTGCCTCCCTTAGCACTTGCAAATCAGACTTATCTTGGAGAAGTCCCGGATGAACTCAAGGATCTAACCGTCGTCGAGGAAGCGATGATATCACGCTCACGGGCCAAATGCTGGATTATACGGCTTAAGGAAATAAATCATACCCTAGATGTTTCGAATACACAGCGTGGCATGAAGGGTCACGTCATTGTGTTCCCTCAACGACCTTCGGAAATTGCACGTATTCTACCTCCCCCAATCGAAGACGTGATCACTCCTATATGTGTGATTTTCATCGGTTCAAAGCCTCCATCCCAGGAATGGCTACGGGAGAAAGCCAAACCTCTCCTTGTTCGAAAGGAGAAGGTACAGAATGCGCTGGTCTGGCTCAAGGCTCATAATCCACTGTACCGCAATATCAAGATAAATCACAACCTCTTGGGGCAGCTGGATGCCGAGCACCTTCTTCCATTCAATATACAGCACATTCTTCCCAGCACTGAATCTGACACTGCAACCTCTCGCTATGATGCTGCCGAAGTGGAGGTGTTGTGAACACCGGTCAGCCTACCTATTTTCTCTTCTTTTCCTTTCATTTCTTCCTTTACTATTCATTCGTGCGCATTCCTGCACACTCTTGCACACCTTTGCACACCCTTGCACACCCTTGCACACCTTCACACTGCCTTCGCTCTTCTGAGCCTTCCCCTCACTTCATGCACAGCACGTTCGTGCTTCTTATTCTCGTGCACAGCACGTTCACACCTTGTTCACACCTTTGTTCTCAGGCGCACTGACCGCGCGCTGCCTTTTAGTCATATCGACTCATATGGACTCTATTGTTCTTTGGATCATTCTATTGTTCTATTTTCGTTCGAGATCATCTGGACACATATATACTCGTAGCTACTCGTTCATTATTCCCCACTTGATCTCTTTGACTATACAGGTACATAGTCGCTTCGCTCCTATTCCCTGTATTCTATTTACCTTTGACTATACAGCTCTTGTATCTGCATCGCTGCTCGTCGCTCGTCCGACCTCTGCTCCTCTGCTCTCTGCTCTCTGCTCGTCGCTCGTCCGACATCAGCCGGCGTCTTCGCCACATTAGATCAAGTCCTCCCAACTGCGCCGACGTCCATCGTCCTCGCAGCCCCTGCTAGCCGGCACCATCGCGCCCACCCGTTCCCCCTCACCTGCAACCTCTGACGGCTCTGAACCGGACAGCTGTGCACCGTACCTTCACGGCCTACAGATCGACTCCGCCTACCTCCGATCCACCACTGATCCAGTCTGGTCCTCAGTCTACTGGTACATCGACCGGAACGGCTCAACTGTCTACACCGACTGCGCAGAACAACCCTGCCCCCACGCTAAGGAAACCCAGGATTCTATCCCAGGCTTCTACCTCTCTGGCCTTCGTGGAGAACTAGTCCTACCACTAGTCCCACAGTACCTGCACCCTACCAGCCCGCCTAGTCGCGTCCCACCCCCATCATCACCACCGCCGCCGTACTCTCCGAAGCTCCCCGACTACGGAAGTCCACCTCCTACCATGTCTGACAACGCGCGTCTCGAAGCCCTCTTCACGAGGCTCATAGAAGCCCAGACGAAGACCAACGAGCAGCTGACCGAACTGGCCGCAGCTCAAACCCAAGCAACCCAGACTGCCCCTGCACCTGCGCCTCCTCCTGTCCACTCCACCACCCAGGTCGGGGCTGTCAACGTGTCCACTGGTTCCAGTATGGCTCGCCCGGAGCCTTTCAAGGGAGGTTCCGCCGACGCCCGGCGATTCCTCCAGTACTACACCATGTGGGCCCGATCGAAGGAAGCTCCCCTCAACAAGCTCAACACTACCACCGGCTTCCACGAGATTGCTCCCGAGCAGTGGATCATCCACGCCCTCTCGCTCCTGCAGGGGGAAGCCGCGATATGGGCCGTCCGCTACCTCCAAGACATCGAGGCCCATGCCACCACCCAAGCCGCCGCTGCAGCCGCTACCGCAGCCAACCAGACCGCTGTCCCCGTCACCCCTTTCCCCTTCAGCGGATCGTGGGACGAGTTCGTCAAGGCCTTCAAGGCCCGCTTCATGGCCTCGGACGACAACGCCGAAGCCCAGAGGGAACTCGAGTCCATCACCCAGGGCAACAAGACGGTTGCGCAGTACGCAGCGCGCTTCCAGGAGGTCTCCGGACGCACGGACTACTCCGAGTCGGACCTCGGCCATCGCTTCAAGCAGGGCCTCTCCAAGGATGCCCGTGCCTGGTTGACCATGGCCTCCTTCGCCAAAGCACCCGCCACCTTCGAGGAGCTCGTCCAGCTCGCCGTCAAGGTTGACTTCCACATGCGCGACAGCATGGCGGAAGGCCCTCGTACCAAGGGTTCCACTGCCTACTCCCCTCCCACTGCTGCTCGCGACCCCTACGCCATGGATGTCGATGCGAGTCGAAGCTCGACGGCTCGCACCCGTGAAGACTTCACCAAGCTCATGCGAGGTCGCTGCTACGGGTGCGGCTCCAAGGCTCACCTGAAGTCGGCAGGAGGACACGAGGCCACCAAGTGTGGATACTGCGCCCGCATCGGGCACATCGAGGCCGTCTGCCAGGACAAGTACCTAGGCAACGAGAAAGGCTGAGGAGCCCGACGCTCCCAGAAGGCAGCTGCCACGACCAGCGACACCCCCTTCACCCTCTTCCCAGGCGAGACCTCTGCCCCCAACGTCTCGTCCCCTGCCCCTTCGACGACGCCCGAGGACCCTAGGTTCACACGCCTAGAGGCTGCCCTCGCTGAGCAGAACCGTCTCTTCGGGCTCCTCGCCAACGACAAGCCGGGTTTTTGAAGCGGGTGCCCGTCCGTGCTGCCGCACGCGTACCCATCGCTATGTGTTCCACCTCCTCCTATGACTCCATCTCATCATGTACCATTAGTTCTATTCGTGAAATCGATCCTACTTCAGACCATTTCCGAGTACGAACAATGTTGAGAGGTCGCAACAGGAGCACTAGCTCAGCAGCCATGATAGATTGTGGGGCTACCGCCCTCTTTCTTGACCACCCCTTTGTCCTAAAGCATCACATCACAACCTTCCCACTCCGTCACCCTATCCTCCTTCGCAACATTGATGGCTCCCCAAATACCGCCGGGGACATCACCCACTTCGCACGTCTTCACCTCACGGTCGGACCCCATAACCGCTGGACGGACTTTCTTGTCACCGACCTAGGAGGCGAGAACATCATCCTGGGACTCCCCTGGCTTCGCCAGGTTAACCCAGAGATTGACTGGACAAAGGGTATCGTGCGCATCAACCCCCGAGCCACCATCGAGGATGTTCCGGAGGACCCGAACCCGAGCCATGCTCTGGGGGAACCGTCCAACGGATCCATCCTGGAAGAGATCTATGCCTCGAGCGCACCCCCAGACCCCATCGCATCCGTTCCAGAGCTCCTACCTTCACGCCGTCATCCCCGCGCCTCGGTAGAGGAGGTGCCGGAGGAAAGACATCCGTGTTTGGACTTAGGGGAACCCTCTGACGGAGCGATTCTGGAGGAGATCTACGCCTCCTGGCCCACGCTCCCCAGCTCTCCAACTCCTGAACCTACCCCACCGTCGCCGCCCCCTCCTGTGGAAGAGAAGCCCGAAACCCCCTTCTGCCGAATCCGTGCTAACCGAACAACTCGACGCCGCTGGCTTCGAGCTGGCATCATCGAGCGCACGGACGAGGAACTGTGGTGTTCGGCTGGCTTCACCTACTCCCAGAAGATCGCTGAGGACGCGAAGAAAGGTAAACCGGAGAGAACCCTCGATGAGATCATCCCTGCCCACTACCGAGAACACGCCGCCGTCTTTTCTGAACAAGAATCCACTCGCCTGCCAAGCCACAAGGATTGGGATCATGCCATCGAGCTCACGCCTGGTGCTCCAGCCAACATCCGCACCAAGATCTACCCCATGTCCCTAGATGAACAGGCTGTGCTCGATACGTTCCTCCAGGAGAACCTCGCCAAAGGATACATCCAACCCTCTAAGTCGCCCATCTCCTCCCCGGTCTTCTTCATCAAGAAGAAGGACGGAACACTCCGCTTCATCCAGGACTATCGCCGTCTCAACGAGTACACCATCAAGAACCGGTACCCGCTCCCTCTTGTCGCTGACATCATCAGCCGTCTTCGAGGTGCCAAATACTTCACCAAGTTTGACGTCCGCTGGGGATACAACAACGTCCGCATAAAGGAGGGAGATGAATGGAAAGCTGCGTTCGCTACTAGCCGAGGCCTCTTCGAACCCAAAGTCATGTTTTTCGGTCTAACCAACTCACCTGCCACATTCCAGGGCCTCATGAACTCGATCTTCTCAGATCTGGTCGCCTCCGGCAAGGTGGCGGTCTACCTCGACGACATCCTCATCTTCACCATGGACCTGGAAGAACACCGCCGCATCACCCACGAAGTCCTTCGTCGCCTGCGCCAGCATGACCTCTACCTACGTCCAGAGAAGTGTGAGTTTGAGAAGGAGGAGATCGAGTATCTGGGTATGGTTATCCGAGAGGGAGAGGTGAGCATGGACCCTGCTAAGGTCCAAGCCGTCCGTGGCTGGCCCGTACCGCGCAACGTCCGCGAAGCCCGAGGATTCCTGGGCTTTGCCAACTTCTACCGCCGCTTCATCAAGGACTTCTCCAAAGTCGCCCGCCCCCTCCATGACCTCACTAAGAAGAACACCCCGTTCGAATGGACTGACGAGCGTCAGCAAGCCTTCGAAACCCTCCGTGACGCCTTCATCTCGGCCCCTGTCCTTGCCCTCTGGGATCCTGATCGCCCAACTCGCATCGAAGTCGACGCCTCTGGCTTTGCCACCGGAGGTGCCCTTCTTCAGCAAGCCGCTGATGGCGCCTGGCATCCTGTCGCCTTCCGATCAGCGTCTATGGACCCAGCTCAGCGGAACTACGAGATCTATGACCGGGAGATGCTAGCCATCATCGAAGCCCTTAAGGATTGGCGCCCATTCCTGGAAGGTCTCCCTGACACCTTCGGGATCGTAACCGATCATGCTAACCTGAAGTACTGGCGCACTGCTCAAGATCTGGCACGACGACAGGCGAGATGGGCCCTGTACCTCTCTCGCTTCGACTTCCGTCTCGAACACCGCCCGGGTGCCGCTAACACCCAAGCTGACCCCCTCTCGCGCATGCCCCACCATCACGTCTCGGACTCTGACGACAACACCCAGCGCACTGTCCTCCGCCCTGAACACTTCGCCAAACTTGCGGCCGCTTCCCAGTTCACCAACCCCCTCGAAGACCGAATTCGTCGTGCGAGTGCACGCGAGTCTGTGGTCTTGGGAGGGCTAGAGAAGCTGCGCAAGTTTGGTCCCCAGAAACTCGTCAACGGGTTGACAGAGTGGACAGAGGAGAACGGGTTAGTACGGTTCAGAGGCAAGGTATACGTCCCAGCAGACAAGGAACTCCGGCGAGAGGTGGTAAAGCAGTGCCACGATGACCCCACTTCAGGCCATCCCGGGAACCATGCAACCCTCGAACGGGTCGAGCGGTTGTACTGGTGGCCCACGATGCGCGCTTTTGTGAAGAAGTACGTCGAAGGCTGCGACCTCTGTGCCCGACGCAAGCATGCCCAGCACCCTCGTGCCCTCACCCAGCCCATGGACGTCCCCGAAGGCCCTTGGGAGGCTGTTGGAGTTGACCTCATCACACAGCTACCACCTGCCCATGGATTCGATGCAGTCATCGTCTTCACCGACTTCTTCACCAAGCAGATCCACGCACTCCCCTGCTCCTCCACCATCTCAACTGAAGGCGTCGTCGACATCTACTACCGAGAGATCTTCCGCCTCCATGGTTTGCCCCTTCGTTTCATCAGTGACCGAGGGCCCCAGTTCGCCTCTAACGTCATGCGCACTCTCCTTCAACGCCTTGGGATTGGATCCAACCTCACGACGGCATACCACCCTCAGGCCAACGGCCAGACCGAGCGCGCAAACCAGGAGGTTGAGAAGCACCTTCGCTTCTACGTCAGTCGACGACAGGACGATTGGGACCAGCACCTCCCCATGGCTGAGTTCGTCATCAACTCCCGCATCCATTCTGCTCATAATCGCTCCCCCTTCGAGGTTATCTACGGCTACTCCCCCCACTTCAACATTCCCATCGGCGCTACCACCGGGGTCCGCGGTGTCGACGAATGCATCCAGGACCTTCTGGACACCCGGAAAGACGTTGAAGCGGCCTTACGAATGGAGAAAGCCCGCCAGAAGACAACCTTCGAAGCTGGGAAGCGGACAGCACACACCTTCGCCGTAGACGACTATGTCTGGCTCAGCGCCAAGAACATCAACATCAAGGTGCCCACTCGAAAGCTTGGGGACTTCCAGCTCGGCCCCTACAAGGTCATGGAGAAGGTCGGCGACCTTGACTACCGTCTCGCACTCCCTCAGTCTCTATCCCGCCTCCATCCTGTCTTCCACGTCGACAAGCTTAGTCCCTGGAAAGGGAACGACACCAACGGCATCCTACCTCCCCCACCAGAGCCTGTTGAACTCGAGGACGGGACAGAGTTTGAAGTTCAGGACGTGCTGGACAGTAGGGAGGTCAAGCGTGGACGAAAGCGCTGGGTCGAATACCTCATCAGCTGGAAGGGCTACAACGACAGCGAGAACTCTTGGGAACCCCTTGCCAACCTTGGAAACGCAGCTGAAGCCGTCGCGGAGTTCCACCTTCGACACCCCACGGCACCCCGACCATAGTCATCGAGGACGATGAGTTCTAGGAGGGGGGTAATGTCGTGAACACCGGTCAGCCTACCTATTTTCTCTTCTTTTCCTTTCATTTCTTCCTTTACTATTCATTCGTGCGCATTCCTGCACACTCTTGCACACCTTTGCACACCCTTGCACACCCTTGCACACCTTCACACTGCCTTCGCTCTTCTGAGCCTTCCCCTCACTTCATGCACAGCACGTTCGTGCTTCTTATTCTCGTGCACAGCACGTTCACACCTTGTTCACACCTTTGTTCTCAGGCGCACTGACCGCGCGCTGCCTTTTAGTCATATCGACTCATATGGACTCTATTGTTCTTTGGATCATTCTATTGTTCTATTTTCGTTCGAGATCATCTGGACACATATATACTCGTAGCTACTCGTTCATTATTCCCCACTTGATCTCTTTGACTATACAGGTACATAGTCGCTTCGCTCCTATTCCCTGTATTCTATTTACCTTTGACTATACAGCTCTTGTATCTGCATCGCTGCTCGTCGCTCGTCCGACCTCTGCTCCTCTGCTCTCTGCTCTCTGCTCGTCGCTCGTCCGACATCAGCCGGCGTCTTCGCCACAGGAGGCACAAGAGAAGTCTGCATCCCCACCTGATATTTCGTTCCAAAATGTGGTGGTGACTGATGTTGATGCCCGTGCACCAATACACGAACTGCGAGCAGCTGCAATCAGGCACTTCAAACGACGTGGAGGCGGCTACGTGCAAATTCCGCATGATGCAGAACCGGTCAATGAATTTTTTGATCCCGACTTACTGCCCATGATTTACCCTACCCTCTTTCCGTATGGCATCGGCGGACTGGAAAACAGAGGAAGAAAAGCAGCACTGTCATTCAAACGGCATGTCAAGCACTTGCTTACTTTGCATGACAGTCGTTTCCAAGAACATTACTCCTTCCCCTTCACGGTATTCAATATCCTTCAACGACGAGCAATTCTTCTTCACACCAGTTTGAAGGTGAAGCGCTCAAACTTCAAGAAAGTCGCCGCATCCTTCGCATCAGTTTCTCCCGAGGTCTTACAGTCAGTCTCTGAGCAAATTGGTAAAGGCACATATTCTTTCCATACTCCCGAGGAGCGCCAAGCTCTCGATCTGATGAAGGAAGTGAAGCTCATCACATCGAACGTCCCTGCATCCTCCTCCTCCAAGCTTGTGATGCGCAACGAGATCAAGGCGCTAATTATCGAAAAGGGCCTCCCGAGTTTCTACCTTACCATCAACCCGGCTGACGTATATAATCCGCTCGTCCGTCTACTAGCTGGTGCAGAGATTGACATCGACAATCTCTCGGACCACCAAATGTCGAACTACTGGGATCAATCCAACTTGGTCGCAAAGAATCCCGCAGTTGCTGCCAAATTCTTCAATATAGTCCTAAAAGCGTTCATCTCAGCAATTTTAGGGTATGATCCCAAGGGTAAGAATGCTGGTGGTGGAATCCTTGGGGTGGTCAGCGCGTATTATGGCTGCGTCGAACAAGGGTGGTCCGGTCTTTAAAAAAAAGACCTGGGGTCGGAAAATCTGAAATGAGCCTTGAGGGTCCAACCAACCACCCACGTAAGCGCCAAGACCTTCCAAATCGGGTAATTTCCATCAATTTTGGTTCTCAGCGCCGAATTTCGGCAAAATCCGAGTCACCGGTGATCGAATTCCCGTTTGGGCACACTGCCGGTTGGCGTCTCTACACCCAATATACAACCCACAAACTCACTTACTGACCTCTCCTGAGCATGTAAGTAATATATTAAGTAGTTTGAATAATTTAAACCCTCAGAAGAACCAGAAACCTTGTGCCAGGGCCCTATTTTAGGGTTTTGAGGAGGGGGTCCAACAATTTTTTTTCGAGCCTGGCGGCTCGACCAACCACCCACCGTCCGGTCGGCTATTTAAAGACCAGACCACCCTTGGCGTCGAAGCACAGGGCCGCGGCACCCTTCACTGCCACATGCTGGTTTGGCTCGATGGCGCGTTGAACCCAGATGAAATTAAACACAGAATCTTTCAGATTGGCGACACCGCATTCCAGGAACGGCTCCTTGCCTTCTTAGACGATACAATAGCAACGAGCATTCCTGACGATCCGGGTGACACATGCCCTGTTGAAGTGCAGTCCGCATTCCACCACCCGTGCTCAGTTAGGGGAGTCAATCTCGAGGGACTGTCTGAGGATGCTGCACGGCTAGCCAAGCAGAAAGACACTCACCATCTCGCCACCCAATGCCAGCGCCATACACATTCCAAGACTTGCTACAAGTATTGGAGGGGTCCCCCTCACCCCAAGGAGTGCCGGTTCAATCTCGATGAGGGAAACACACGGCTGGTCAGCGAGTTTGACAAAGAAACGGAAGAACTCAGCTTACGCAGCCTCGATGGCCTAGTCAACAACTACAACGACACCATCCTCCGTGCAGTTCGTTGCAATATGGACATCAAGTTCGTTGGCTCCGGCAATACTGCAAAGGCTGTGTGCTATTATATCACCGACTATATCACCAAATCGCAACTGAAGACTCACGTCGCATTCGCGGCCTTGGAGCTAGCATCAAGAAAACTTGGCGAGTACGACCCCAATGAAGACGATCTTCAAACGAGGGGGAAACGACTCCTCCAGCGGTGCGCATATAGCATGGTCTCACATCAGGAACTATCGGCCCAACAAGCAGTATCATACCTCATGGGCTTCGAGGATCATTTCACGAGCCATCAGTATCACAATCTCTATTGGACGTCCTTCGAGAGGCTTGTTGACGAAAACGACCCTTTGGGCTACGCTGCTTCGCATAACAAGACCAAAGGCGTGGCAGATAGTAACCCGGAGCTTGACAGTGACATTGAAGGATCAGTGCTGGAGGATGAGGGCGGTGGTGATGAAAAATCTCAATACAGCAACGAGATGGATGAGGTTCAGCCTGAGGAGGAGAATGAAGACGAAGTCGGAGTACGGGTAGATGGGAACACCGGCGAGTTGGTCCTTCGAACTAGCCAAGTCAACGACTATCTGTTGCGGGGTGATCGACTGAAGGGGCTGTCGTTATGGGATTTTGTTGCCCAAGTCGACAAAGTCGCAATATCAACTGACGCTCGTGTCCACAAACATCGAGATAATCGTCCCGAGGAATATAGCAAAAATGGCAACTGTTATGATGAAGATGACAGTGAAGATATGGAGTGGGAAGCTAGCGAGGACCATCAAAGCACCATCAGTATGGCAGAAATGCTCCTGGATACTCATCGACTACGACCTCGATCACAACTGAAGGAAGCTCATCCAGATTCACGGACCCATTGCCTCCGAGTGAGGTTACCCACACAGCGCTATGTTCCTGTACCAATTGGACCTGCTATACCACGCCGTGATTCAAGCAAGCCGGAAGATATCGAGAGACACAGCCGTCTGATGTTGATTCTCTTCAAGCCTTGGCAGAATCCTGACGACCTTCGCAAGAGTAGTCTACAGTCTTGGGCAGAAGCATTGGCTGACTTCCTCCAGTACTGCAGTCCAGCCGACATATCACGGATGGGCAATATGCAGGTTCTGCATGAGTGCAAGGATAGTCGAGATGATCATTTTGCACGCCGAAGCAAGGAGAAGTGGAGGAGCGGATTTGCCAAGGGGATGGGTAGAGAGCACCGAACCAGTTCAGGAAATCGAGATGACTTTGCTGATGAGGATGACGAATATTCAGCCATCCTGGACCATTTGGAGTCAATCGAGAAAGGAGCTGATGGCCGGCTACAGCTCGCTCGACGAAACGCAGCCGAGTGCATTACCGAGGCAGAGAATAGCGGAATGTTTGACGATACAGCCCACGAGACAGGCCCAGTTGAGCGCACAGTCCCGGGCGAAGGCATTGACCTCATCGACGAAAACCACATGGACGACGGAATGGAGGACATATGGAGAGCAGCCTACGAAGACCGACGTGCAGGGCGTGTACCGTCACAACCCATCAAAGAGCCAACTGCAATTGATGAAGGCGCGTCAACACCCACCAGTCAAGTGGCCACTATTATTGCGTGTGCACCGTTACCTCGAAAGCGCTCTCAAAAATCGAGCCTTCCAGACAAGATACCACTCCTGGGACTAGGCCTACCATCTGTGCAACAAGACGTTAACATTGATGATGTTATTCATAAGTTCACACT
The DNA here is from genome assembly GCA_013368325.1 of Ephemerocybe angulata. Lineage (NCBI taxonomy): Eukaryota > Fungi > Basidiomycota > Agaricomycetes > Agaricales > Psathyrellaceae > Ephemerocybe > Ephemerocybe angulata. The sequence goes on along the minus strand of JAACJK010000163.1, from coordinate 2,304,058 downwards.
TAACAGCGAGCAGGGGCGTGCGTTCAAAATCATAGCTGGCCAAGCATCAGAACAAAACCTAGTCCCACCACTTCGCATGTTTTTGGGAGGCGCCGGAGGAACGGGGAAGTCGCGTGTTCTTGATGCGCTGAAGGAGTTCTTTACAAGCCGTGGAGAAAGGCATCGACTTCGGCTGGCATCATTTACTGGGGTTGCAGCAAGCAACATATCGGGATCTACGCTGCATTCAGCCCTCAGCCTTGTCCAGCGGAAGTCCAAAGCAGGCGCCGACAAGTCAAAGCGAAATCTTATTGCACTGTGGGAAGGGGTCGACTTTCTCTTTATCGATGAAGTATCCATGATCGGCTGCAAGCTGCTCTTCCAAATCAGCAATGCTCTTGTAGACGCAAAGGGAAATACTGCACCCTTCGGAGGGATCAACATCATATTCGCTGGTGACTTTGCCCAACTGCCGCCCGTTGGGCAACGGCGCCTCTCTTGCAAAATGGACAGAACACGCTGTCCGAAAAGTGAGGAAGATCTTGGGGGTCAGCTTCTTTGGCACTCGGTTGAAACGGTAGTTATTCTTACCGAAGTCGTGCGTCAATCGGGAAAGGTCAACGAGGCGTTTGTCGAATTGCTTGGCCGTTTGCGAGAAGGGCGTTGCTCGAACGACGACTACGAGGTCTTGATGGGCCGAACCATTCAGAATGTCTCTCCAGATTGGAACATGTGGCAAGACGCACCTATCATTGTGTCCAACAACGCCGCTAAGGACGCCTTGAACGAGAGAGCAGCACTCGCGTTTGCGCAGAGAACAGGCCGAGAGCTGCACTGGTACTACGCTACGGACACCAGGCTTCGTCAGCCGATAGGCGATTCAAAACTGAGGGATTACTTACACTCCCTCGACTCCGGTCGAACAGGCCATCGCCAAGGAAGGGTGCCACTCGTCGTAGGGATGCCGGTCATGGTCATGCAGAATTTCGATGTTGAAGGCGGAATTGTCAATGGGACGACAGGGACTTTGAAGAGAGTCAGGTATCGGCTTGATGATGACGGACTCCGGCACGCCATATCCTGCGTCGTTGACTCCCCAGCCATAACAGCTGATGTGCTGCCTGGTCTCGAAGCATCGTGCGCCGCGGTCCTTGAAGACACGATTGACTTGAGGTTTGTTAATCCCTACTCCGGAAAACGATGCACTATCAAACGCACCCAGCTTCCCATATCTCCTGGGTTCGCCATGACAGCCCACAAGGCTCAAGGAAAGACTTTCGAACGAGCCATCGTTGATCTCACTTGCTGCATCGGAACGGAGGCGCCCTACGTGATGGTTTCCCGTGTGAAGTCGCTCTCTGGCCTCCTAGTGCTGCGTGCCTTCTCCAAACAGAAGATCACATGTAGGCAGTCGCAGGAAACTCGAGACGAGATGAAGAGGCTGGAGTCGTTCAGGCTTAAAACTGTTGTTGAGCACGGGTCGGAGGAGGAGGCTGAAGACGCCCGAACGATGCTGCAGAGCTTACAAAGGATTACCCGTACTGCTGCTAGAAAGAGGAGCAGAGAGTGTAAGTATCCTTGTTCTCTATAAGATGGACCACTGAACTCACTTTGTGTTGCCCAGCGTAATGTTCGAACCAGCATCGAGGCGTGGTTGGGTTAGGGTGCAACGTCCGACGGAAATCGGTCCGCGGAGTTTCAAATAATTTCCCAGCCCCCAAGGTCAACCCACCGAAGCCCCTCAGTGCCTGTAGTAGTAGCGTTATGGCCTGTACTAGCAGCTTCGACCCGTTACCCTGGCGGATTTTCCTTACTAGAGTTCTGAATGTATCTAGCTCTGACGGGCTCACATTTATTTTACTAGTTGTTTACGCACAACGTATATATATACTTTCCTCAACATACCCTTAGTATCTGCTCTAAACCAGACTCCCGTGTTATAACAAGCTGTCCATATAACAGGGAATAAGGCCCGGTAGCAGGTTGTGCCGCTGGTCGGCCTTACAGATGTTATTCGCAAGGGAAAGAGTGGAGTTTGAATATCCGAACCAGACGGGCGCCTAATAAATCGCCGCCGCGGGTGTGGGGTTAGGGGTTGGCGGAGTTACAATCGCCCAGCACGTCAGGGGCTGTCAGGGGCTCGGTTGCTTCCTCGTTCCCTTCCCTGCATTACGTTTCTGATAAAGACCGGCTGCCTCGTTTATGGGAAGGTAGAGCACGCGGGCGTAGAGATATCAGGCTCATACCAAGGCTAATGGTCAGTCCGGGGCGAGCGAGTTAGCACAACTGGCTGACCATCGTGGTCTCTAGTCGACCATCCGTACCCAATCCGTACCTACGCACCAATCCAACCAGCCTCGATCCGAGTCTATGTTCTGCAAAAGGTTATGGAGCACCCCCTACCTTGTTCTGAGCTCGAAATGCACGAAAATACAATAGCCGTGGAACAACAAGTCTCGAGTGGCCAAAGCGGCTTGAGCTTCATAATAAGCTTTGCAGAACGCAGTAAGGATCTTCCGCATCATCCTTCTTACTTCCAACGTCCAACATTATCACCACCGACCCCCTCATCACACCACCACTAGCAGCACGTAGGACTAAACCAACATGTTTCGCCGACACGGGATGGAAGGCATCTATGGGATCGCAGGCGGGAACCTGGTGTCCGAGGAGTCTGAGCGAAAGTACGTCCGCATTACACCTCACATGGACATGGACATCCTGTACCCTTGGTGTCAGGTACTGATACATGACTTCCTTGACAGCCTAAACCTCGCCCGCGACATGGCCACAAAGCGGAAAATGAACGAAGCCCTGCGTTACCTGAAAGAAGCCTTGAAAGACCCCCACAATCTCGACGCGTCCATCGAACTCGCGACGTTCGCCCGCACGCCCATGGAGGGCGTTACAACTCTGGAAGTAGCCGCCGAGAGAGGTGGGTGAGCCATACCTACCTTCTCATTGGCTTTTCCTCCCTCCTTTGTTCTCCGGTGTCTATTGCTGAACTGACCCCCATGCGACGGTAGGCAGGAAGATCCTGTTGGAAGAATGGTTGGGCCCGACGGCGTTCGACGATGACGGAGAGTTCGTAGGCAACTACTGGGGCCTGCTCGAGACGCGTCCCTACATGCGCGTCCTCAACTCGCTCTCCACAGTCTACTTCGAGACGAAGCAGTACGCCAAGCGCACGTATGTATCATATCATCATACTTACCTCCCATGCCATGCTGCCATTCGAGTTGACTAATTTCCCATTTCCTTCCTTAAAGCAAAGTCAACATCGAAATGCTGCGCCTCTGCCCGCTCGACAACATCGGCATACGCAAGGTGCTCGGGAGCGGGCTCATCCGCGACGGGCGCTACGCCGACGCGCTTTCCTTTGCGCAAACCTGGCTCACCGAGTCCGCCATGGACGGCACGCCCCCGCCACGCGGTGGTACAATGTTCCAGGCCCCCAGCAAGCAGCCGTTGAGCGCGCAGGATGAGGCGCGCATGAGCGAGAGGGGCAGCAGCGGCGAAATCACGCATACGGCGGCGCTCGCGGCGTTCAAGCTTTGGGGGGATTGTCCCATTGCGAGGCAATATCTGCGGATTGCGTCGAAGGTGAACCCGTTCATATTAGTGCGGGTGCTGGGGAAGGTTCGGCGGCCATGTACGTAGCGTTTCTCAACTAGCCTATCTTCTAAGGCTTTCCCTGTGGGAAGTGCTGACTGACGTTTGTACTGGTAGCTGAGCCAAACAGGATTCCGCGCACAGTGAACGGGCCTGAGGACGCGCACGACTACCTCTGGCTTATCCAGGACCACTGGATGATCCCGGCCGTGTGGAACTGGGTCAACAACAACCCCGATGCTAAAAAGGTCTTGCTCAAGACTTGCAGCCGCACTGGGTGCGCGCAGCGCGAGGGAGCTGTCGCTCAATTCAAGCGATGCGCGGCGTGCAAACTTGTGAGTCAAATTCAACGCCTTCTTTGGCTGTCATGGTGAGTTGACGATGAGTGATGTAGGAGATGTATTGTAGCGCGGACTGTCAGAAGGTGCATTGGAGGGAGCATAAACCCGGTGAGCGGAGTTGTGCTTTCTTGGCTGGGTTTGAACTGATATCTCTGGGCATGGCAGTCTGCAAGGAGCATCAAGCGAGGAAGGCTACGAATAAAGCGTTCGCGCGTGGGGGGCAGTAAAAGCAGTGCATTCTGAGGACTTGGCATATCAACGTCTTGTGTGGATAATGAGGCTAACAGAGAGAAAAGATGTTCTTGGCATTCGTTATCAGCCCGCAGTCTACTCCTGTGGATCAAAGTTGGCCAGTAAGCATTTCTCGCGCCCATTGGGCGGGGTTGAGTAGCTGAGCTCGGGCGTGACGCCTATTCTTTGGGTTCTTGCGCAGCGTATGTATGACTTCCTCCGTTGTGGTTTACGAGGCCGCCCATTACTAGAGATCAGACGCTTTAGGATACACAACAACGTGTTATGATCGCAAAGAGCATGCAGGGAATATACAGATCGATTCAAAGAGATACAAAGGGGAGACGATAAAGTGATATGCGAATGCGAATCAGAGAAATGGCTCAGAGTCCATCAATTGTCAGGATTGCGAACGAGCCTGACACTGGGGATACGCGGACGATCATAGAGAGATCCCACACGCTGTGGCACATCAAAGTGATGAAGAGTTGGTGCATCTTCAAGACTGCTGGATGCGCCTTTCTCCTGAAGGTGTACCGGAGAAGGCGACCTCATGACCGCACTGGGAGTGCCTGGGCGTCTCGGGGACTGCGGACTCTGGGCTTGAGATCGCGAACGTCGAGCAGGAGGTGGTCCGGGCCTCTTTGACCTGAGGGGCGGCGGGGGTCTACGAAGTCCTTCCGTTTGTACCATGACGGAGCGCAGCTCCTTCGGTGAAGATATAGGAGCGAGGTCTGGTTGCCGCCGTCGTGAAGATGTCCGCTTTTGGCGATAACACAGACATCGGAGGCAGCAGAGAGTCCTAGGAGTAGTTGGTTAAGGCAGGAACGACATTTGAGAACAGCTTACCTCAAGAGAACAAAAAGCATTATTACAAAGAATACGATGCCTATAGCAATCCAATCTTGGGTTCGCTGAACGGAACGTCAGTGCTTCGGGCATTAGAGAAGCAACAAAAAACGCACCATGCCTCCATGCTTTGGACTCTCATTATCAGTATTTGGGATGACTATACTTCCATTGGTGGGGAAGGTGTAGTTGTTCTCCCGGATCTTCAGCTCTTCGATGACGTGCAGGGCACTGGTGAGTGGCAATCCGCTCAGCGCGAGTGGCCATAAATTGAAAATGCCTCCGAAACGACGCATGCTGGGGGGAATTTGGATCTCAGGATGCATTTGTGGCCCCCCTTATATAGGACTCAGATTGCTGTAAAGGGTCCATTGCTCAGTTCCCCTGGTTTCTGACTCGGTTCCGTGCCTCTCAGCAGTTTCCGGGGTGGTTGTCGCGAAAGGGGCGCTCACCCTCGCTCACCCCGATTTGGTCGACAATGGAACGCGGCCGACATTTGGCCGACATCGGCTGGGCGGCACCTCATGTGACATGCCGGCGAAAAGTCTGAGGCGTCGCGTTCCGACGGGTTCGTTCAAGTCCTCGACGTCCACGATGCGCGCAACTCAAATTCTGCTAAAACGTTCAGCATGGAAGGGTGCGCCGAACTTTAGTCTCGGATATTCAGCGACTCATGATGAAACAGGTCCATACTTCGTTGCTTTCCCTGACCTCCGAGAGGCGTTGAGCACCCATAGACCTATTAGGACCGACGCCCGGTCATGTACCATTCTGCCAAACTTCGTTGGGTACGAGCGACAAGTCCTTCAAACCTACCAAGATGAAGAGAACTGAACAAATCTCTTTGCATTGATTCCAGCGTTCGTTTCGAGGTGCATAATGGGAAGGACTACGTTCCGGTGATGGTGACGCAGGATATGGTGGGGCACAAGTTGGGCGAGTTTGCGGCGACAAGGAAGCGGTTTACTTTCCGGTGAGTACCCCCATACGTATAGGTCTCTTTGGCCTCTCTGATTGACCTCATTGCTACGAAACAGTGGTAAATAGGTCGGTGATGGAAGGTCCTTGCGTTGTCCTCTATGGCCTGCTTTATCCCTCGCCACTCTGGTCCTCCGTCGGGCTCTGCGAACCCTCAACCATCGTGTATCAAACTCTCCAGCCGCTATGCATATCCTCAGGTCTCGTCGTTCCAAAACACTCCCTCGCATCCCTAGATATTCCTCTAGTCACTCTTAATTCAAGATACCTTCCCTTCCAGCTCGAAATCATAGGAATGCCCTGAGTGGCGCATAAAAGTTTTTCTCCCCGCTCTTTCACGGAAACTTGGAAGCCGCCAACTCATATCAAAGACACAGTCGTGGGACAGGCGGTGGTGGGGTATCAGGCCAGCGACGAAGGGCCATTCCTCGCCCTTCTTCCCTCCCCCTTCCATCCCACCAATCCAAACTCCCTCGGCGGACTCTGCCCGTTCAAAGATGAGAACCTTCAAAGCTCCTCGCTCTTCTAGTCCCGACCTATCGGCAATGGGACATCGCTTCTCCACCCTGGCACCTCGCGTGCAACAGGGAAACAGGTATCTTTCTCCTTCTTCTGAACACGAGGACGACGAAACCTTGTCTTCGCTATCTACTGACATAGCAGAGGACCCAAACGCGACCCTTCCTGACCTAGATGGCGTTGTCGACAGCTTTCAAAACACGCCTGCTTCTACCACATCGACGCTTGTCGAGGTAGAGGACCTCGTTGGCAAGGCATTCGGCGATGAGGAAGAAGACATCGACTCGTTTTCCACGTCTTCTGCTTCATCTGGCGATTTTAGTGACTCCGATGGTAATCTCGATGATTTTCTGAGCTTTTCGAGGGTTGGCGTCGACGACAATTCAGAACGTGTTACTGTGGAAGACGAGAATGTGGAGAATGTGGAAGACGGGAATTCAGTCGCCGAAGACCACGCCATCCCTGTCCCCGAGGGAAATGACACTTCTGCAGGCGACACATCTTCCAGCTCCTCAAACGACGACGTTCGACTTGTCCATCTTCAGAAGTATCTTGGGCGGGGTCTTACGCTTGTATGGAGATCGGCGGCTGGCAGGCGTGGTTCCGGTCCGGACAACGAACCTCGGGATGATGATGCTGGAGGATCTGGCGACGAGACCAATGAGGAGGATGTTGGTTCTGACGAGCTTACGGATTACGACGCAACAGACTCTGACGACAATACCGTTGCACGCCAGGATGCCTCCGAGTCCGATGATTCTAGCTATTCCCTTGGTTTGAGGCCAGATGCGCACCTCGCCGATTCTGGGATAAACATTTCTCGTGACGAGCGAGGCTATGGAGTTCCCGACGCCGAGTATGCTGATGAGGAGACAGTAAGCTCTGACGACACCGACTCTTCAGGCCCTGGTAACTCCTATTCTTCGGAAGCCGTAAGGAACTACGATAGGGCATATTTCAACGATTGGGAGAGTTCCGAGGAGGAAAATTATGAAGATGGCCCTGAGAATTTCGGCAGCCACACCACGTCCGACAGGAGCAGGAGCTCGAACTCACCCTCAGGCTCCCAGCACGATTCAGCGTACAAGTCTGCTAACCCTCCACCAGAGTACTACTCGAACGACGAAGACTCCGACACCGAATCGTGGGGTCTACCCTCGGACTCCATCAACAACGCCAACAATTTGACACGCTCTTCGGCACCTTCAACACGAACCACCGACCTGGCAACTCTACTCGAGGAAAAGGCTAATAGCAAATGTTCGGAAGGATGGTGTAACTACACCTGTTGCCGCCCGAAGGATCGTACGCAGCCGATGGAAGCACATTGCTATACCCCATGCGACTGCCCATATCCTCATCATGATATGCACGATGCGCCTCCTCCTGCTTATTATTCATGAGCAGTTTATTGACTCCTCAATTCCCTTCTCTTCATTATATTTGCTTCTATATTTTATTGTTCAATAGGGAGTCCAGGGCTCGGATATAATTACCACGGCCTGTTCAAACGGCGTTTCTGTGTCAGGTTCAGCGGGAGTTTGAGGTACTCGTGCTGGATGCAGGACAGGCGTGGGCGCTTAATAGGGCATTGGGGCCCGTTGCCTTCTCATTATATACCTTGTTCATCTTAGTTGCAATCGCATATTATTAGGTCCCACGGAAGCTCCTGCGGTGCGCAATATAGCCGTCTAAGCCTACCAGCGCTTACCAGAGCCTCATATTCAAGGTCCGATTCACACTCCATGGCTGCCCACAATGCAGTGAAACAACCCATCGTGCATTTGGCATCGACTCGATCCATGATGATGCCATCCCCGTGGGATGAACGAGCATGGCGTGAAGCGGGCCAAGCCGCTGAGTGACCGCAATACGAAGGTCGCGATATTCGTGCTGCCGACGCTGTTTTTCTACCTCATCTTCATGACGCTCTCCGTGCTGCCGTGGTACACGGGCGTTCTGCTCGCCATGGCAGAGTTCTTTGGGATGCACCATGTACGTCTCTGCTGCGGTCCTCAACCTGTCTAACCCTCCCCTAGATCGTCACACGCGTGCTCCTCAACAAAAACACCTACACGGACAGCGTCAACGGACCTCTTCCCTGATATCCCTCAAGATATCGCTAGGTTGATATTTGAACATGCCGCCGAAGATCGAGCCCATCGCTTGACCTATCCTCTTGTGTCAAAAAGCGTTCAGTCATGGTATGTTCCCCATGGTCATGACTCGATTGCACTCTGAGTCCTGACTTCTATGGACTGTTGAACTCTTAAATAGGGTGGAACCCGTCATCTACCGTGAGGTGGTAGTCGACACACACGGCCTGTTCGTCCGCACAATCGAAGACCCAGCTTCAACAAAACCACCCAGCTTCAACAAAACCACCCAATTTCTTCGAAATACACGTTAAAACCATCTTCATCGACGATATCCATCCTCAAAAAGTCGCGCCTATTCTCAAGAAGTGCAGTTGCATTATATCGCTCGGCCTCTGGAGCGTAACAAGTCAGAGCAAGCCATACCTCAGTGTTACCACGGTGGCGCCCAAGCGATTGGGACTGGCAGCATCCATGCTCGATTCAAGCGCCCGACACTTCTCGCTGCCTCTTTTTCGACAGGTCACCCACTTGGACATTTACTGCGGGATCGGAAGTGGCTCCGAGAACATGGATTGGAGAACACTCAATGGTCTTAAACACCTAACCCATTTCTCCGTCTCCCTTGACCCTGACGAGCCGTCCTACGAGGATGTAATCAGAAGCATTCCAGCTAGTGTCCGGATTATGATTTTGTATCTCGTCGACTTCGATCCCAAAGACCAAGGCATCCAAGCAATCGCTGATGGCCAGATCGACGACAGGGCGGTGATCTGCCTTGTAACAAGGGCACCCTTGGATAAATACAACAAGCTGGCCCATATACTCGCCAAAACATCCTGGCAAGGCCTTAGAGACGGCTGGCGCTATCCGTTGACGCTCACCCAGTCCATCTGGGCTGAAGCTGAGTTAGCTGTTGTACGGCGGAGGCTCCACATGGCCCAGGTGACAATGGATCATAGTCAAATTCAAAGAACCTTCCTTGGCTAACTACTACCTTCGTAGGCTCGAGGAGATGAATTGTCCGGGTAAATTGCATCAGTCGTATAAAATGTGATAAATACTCTGCATCGAAACTTGTAAATGGTTATGCTACGATAGCGCCAGACAGGAACGTGTTGTTATCCATAGACTGTGACCTTCACGCGTTTTCTTCCTGGGCACTTAATTTGAGAATCTATATCGAAACCTTCTCACAGATAAGCGCCAACTCTTTGTTCTGAACAACCCACCATCCGGTGTATCATGTTACACTCGCTAACCCCTGAGAAATGAACCTTAGAATACGCTTGGGCGCTTGTGGCAAGAGCGCCAACTTCTAGCTCGAGAGAGCGGGGAATTTAAGGTCCGATTCGCACTCCCCGGCGCTGCCATTCTTCTTTCAGGACTCTCCCAGATTCTTCCCTTCCCACCGTCGCACAGACACGATCCTGACACCGATCCGCTAATGCCAGCCTCAAACAAGTTCCCTGACATTCCTGAAGACGTTACAAGGCTGATATTCGAAATTGCCGCTGAAGATCGAGCTCATCGCCTGGTTTATCCCCTTGTGTCGAAACGAGTCCGATCATGGTATGCTCGACCAGTTACCAATTGTCACATAATTCAGCGCTTATTGGGATCCGTTTTCTTTCTCGAATTCTCTTGGCCAGGGCGGAACCCGTCATCTACCGTGAGGTGGTGGTCGACACGACTTACCGGTTTATTCATACAATCAACAACCAAGCATCATCCAAACCAGAGAACTTCTTCGCACTCCACGTCAAATCCCTATTTTTCGACAACATCCCACCTCACTTCATTGCACCTATCGTCGAGAAGTGCAGCTCAGTTTTGTCGCTTACCATCTGGAGCACTGGGTACACGCTCCCCGAACCAAACATGTTGATGGGACTTACTGGGTCTGCCCCTCGCAGACTGTCGTTGACGGTTTCTGCCATTGCTCTGCAAGAACGGCATTTTTCCCATCCAATATTTCAGGAAGTCACTCATTTGGACATCTTCTGTGTGGATAGAGATGAGGAAATGGCGTGGGCCACTCTCAAGGGGCTAAAGAACCTTACACACCTTTCGGTCCAATCTCACCCCGGGGAACAACACCAGCAAATACTACGCGGAATTCCAGCTGGCCTACATGTCGTGGTCTTGTACGTGTCGTCAGAGGTTCAAGACGACACCAAGTCGGTCATCAAGGCCATCGACGCAGGGCAGGCCGATGAAAGGGCTGTCATATGTCTTCTTTGGATGGCCTCCCCTCCAAGCTACCGCGAAATACTCCGCCATGCAATTATGCCAGAGTCATCGGTGATGGAAAAGTGGAGGGAGTTCTGGGATCCTTTCACCACAACTCACTTCCTGTGGAATGAGGCTGAAGAAGTGCTTGAGAAGCGACGTAAATTGAAGGATAACAGGAGGGAATAATCGGCAAACTTTATATGATCTGTTAATGCTCAGCACTGTGGGACGAGGGAGTTGAAGAGAGTGGGCAGTTCGAGGTTATACTAGCTATAGGACTCGTAGGGGCAAATCTGGGTAGTACTTTTACTACTGTCATAGTTTTCAGCACGGGACTCATGAGGTAGAATCCTTTCGCTGCGGTATAGACTCTCCTTTGGGCTTTAAGTCATTAAAATTGCCTAGGAATGCAGTCTTACATAGCTCGCCGGCTCGCCGCAAATCTGCCATGTTCGGGCGCTTAAATGCCCATGTCAATTGGAGGTCCGATTCGGACTTCTCCGTGCCAGCTGACGACCATGCACGGGCCACCCTATCTCGATCGCCGCAAACCCCAGCCATGACATCTCCCACATCTCCGCTCCCCGAGTTCCCTGAAGATGTTGTGCGATTGATATTCGAAATCGCAGCCGAGGGCAACGACCCAGAGCGTCTATCATACGCCCTCCTGTCAAAGACCCTCCAAAGCTGGTACGTCCTTTCACTCCATGTACCTTACAGGGATAAAGTTGCTTCAAAGATTTATTGCTGATACTGTTACGAACTACCTAATAGGGTGGAACCCATCATCTATCGTGAGGTAGTTGCCAGCGGCGACCAAGTGTATCTCTTCTGGCGCACTCTCGTATCAGAAAGATCCACCAAGCCAGCAAACTTTTTCGACCTACACGTCAAAAGCCTCTATTTCAAAAACTTATTCCCCCAGTATGACGGAGAAGACGATGGGTTCGAACTTGTACGCGTGGTTCAGAAATGTCGGGGCCTCCAGTCCATCGCTTTGCGCGGATTCGGAATCCGCTTCCCTACCGCTGACATTTTGAACTTCACTGGGGACTCCGTCAGACGACTCTCAACTACCATCTTCATTAATCACTGGGACAAAGGGCAGTTCTCGCACCCAGGCCTGCGCAAGCTAACCCATCTCGAGTTCCGTGCGCAGTCACCGACCAGCGACGACGTGAACTACGCTACTCTTCGAGAATTGACAAACCTCACGCACCTGTCCATCATCACCCCATTCCATAAAGCAGCAAACGCAGCCGCAATCCAGAATCTCCCAGCTAGGCTTCGAGTCTTTATTTTATTCATATGTTACGGAAGGGACGACCTAGCCCAGGAGCTGAAGAATATTGACGAAGGGCGGACCGACGACAGAGTGGTTATAGGAATCGCTAGGGATCAAGTACCTCTAGTGCTGCAATACGGGGTCGTGCTCCCCAGCTTTGACCTGTCAGATGTATTCGAAGATTGGAGGCATCCTTTCACGACTACGGAAGGTATGTGGTTCCAAGCCGAGGAACAGATTCAACGGCGCAGGCGCCGTTTAACAGAGGTATGGTGCTTCATTCTATTCACCTGCATTACTTTCCTTTCTAACGTCAGGTTTGTTCAGGATTGATAGCCTTGAAGCCTGAGGTTCAAAAAGTGTCGATACCTTTCTGCATTGACGTCAGGACTGTTCAGTGTCGGAGTTTCCCTTCTCCATATGCCCCCCTAGCCTTTCGTAACAAGAGAACAATATTTTCCAGTGCAAAATCTACCCATTGTACCTCAGTAAAAGTCTCAAAACTCGACGCGCTCAGTTTCAGTTGAAATTCCCAATCTAAGTTGTTCCAGTCGCCCCTCCTTATGTTCCGGCGCTTAAATGACAAACGTATCAGAATTGAAGACCTGATTCGGACATTGCAGACCGTGTGTAGCACGGGCACATTCTAGTCTACATATACATGCTGGCCCGTGCCCTGATTGTCAGTACAATGAATAGTCAAGCTCTAAAGAAACGCGACGCGCCAACTTTTAGTCTGAGATCGCGTCTATGGCTCCAGAGACATTCTGCATAGCTGAGACCTAGGTAAGGAGGTAAACTAGGTTTTAAACCTTCTTGATTTTATGGATTGGACTAGCCTTGCTCCTCAACCTTCAACTGCCACAGCACCTCTGCAAACCCATCCGATCGCGGCAAATCCAAGCCATGGAACCGCGCATTCATACGACCCCCGATCTCCCTGAAGACGTTTTGCGAGTCATATTCGAAATCGCAGCCGAGGAAAATGGACCAGAGCGTATATCGTATGCCCTCGTGTCGAAGGCCGTCCAAACATGGTACGCCTTTCTACTCTGTGTTCATCGCGGGCCCAGGCTTGAAGTTACTTCAATATTCACTGCTAATCGTGGCGCAAATACTTGTAGGGTAGAGCCTATCTTCTATCGTGAAGTGGTGGCAAGCGGGAGAGGAATCTATCTTTTCTTCCGCACCATCGACTCAAAAACGTCGACCAAGCCGCCAAACTTCTTCGCACTACACGTCAAAAGCCTGGATTTTACAGGTCTATCCTCCCGGGATAACGAGCTGGTCAATGTATCCCGGATCTTTGAAGAATGTCCCGGGGTCCAGTCACTCTCTTTTCGCGAACGAGATATGTATAGGACCTACAATCTCCACCCAATCTTGGGAGTCTTTCTGCGAATCTGTCGTGCGTTCGTTGGGTTCGCAGAAGGGTTGGTTTTGGGTTGGTTAGGATGAGAGGATAGGTTGCGTTCGAATTCAGATATATTGGTGGTGGCGACGGAAGCGGGGGAGCTCGTTCAGTCCATTCAACTGTGCGCAAAGGTTCGGGGAGTCCCCAATCATTATAACGCATGTATTTTGGGACAGAATTACGACGTCTTGCTTCCTCCACCTTTACATGATGGTTCACCATGCCCTCCCTTGCCGCATTTCCGGCATACGTGTCGGAACCTGCACTTTCCATCGGCACTTTCACATCCGCCCTTCTCGTTGAATCTGTCACAGATTCATGCTGCCCTTCCACCACCAAACCCGCCTCCAAATCCAGTTCCTTTTCCTTTCCCTTCCCTCGACCGAAAGGTAAGCGTCGGCGAGATGGGTAAAACGGTGGAAAAGTCTGTCAGACGCCTATCGACTTGCACGTGGACCAAGGGCGTGCCGATGACAGAGCGGTGATAGGCGTAGGGAGGTCTGAAGTACTCAACTCCATTTTGCAATATGGGGTCGTGCTGTCCATGCCCGCAGTGGACGATTTATTCGAGGATTGGAAGCATCCTTTCACGACGAAGAAAAATATGTGGGTCCGAGCCGAAGAGCAAATTCAGAAGCGGAGGAGCCGCTTAACAGAGGTATAGTGCTTCAACCGTTTCACCTACATCATCGTCGTTTCTGACGCCAATACTGTTCAGGCTTGAAGTTGGGAATAACACTGGCGCCTTCCTTCAAAGCTCTCCGTTTGACGCCAGTCACTATACTGTCCAGGGTTCAAGTTCGAAGAGGGTGCTTTCTCCTTAGCCTTTCATCGTCACAGAAAGCTTCTCCGTATGTCCCCGCTATCGCTTTCCTCTCTTGAGAAGAAAACGAAAATTTAGTGCAGATTGTAGTCGTCGACGGTCGTACCTCATGTAAACCTTCTACAATCCATAATCTGTTCTCCGCCTAGTGACCTCCACTCCCGAATATTCAGCAAAGCTCAACGCACTCGGCTTTCTCGCACGAATTGTAACAGCCTCAATTTGGCTCGAGGCTTTAAACACTGTCCTCGAGAGGTCGTGCACAAACGCTTCCAAGGTCAAGTACGACGACGCCTCCATGTCCTGCGCACAGCAAAGCTCAAGTCAACAACACAAACCCCCCAAATCAAATAAACACCAATCGCACCTTGCACAAAGCCTCCACAACCCCCTGATACCCCACCATTGAAACCGTCTTCCCCTCCCCATCACCCTCATAAAACACCAAATCCACCACAACCCTCTGCTTCGCCAACCTCTCCGGCGGGTTCACCCCAATAACCACCGGAACCACAACCCCCCTCACCTCCACCCTCTTCCTCTCAAATCGCCCCTCTCTCACCACTTCCACATCCACCGTTAACCCCCCACCCGCTAACAGCACGACCTTCGGCAACTCCACCACAACCCTCACACTCCCCACAGCCGCACCACCCAACGCAAACGCCTCCTCCGCAACACACCGCACAAGCTCGTCTACACCCCCAAATTCCCTCTCACTCCCATCGCTATTCTTCACTAGCGCCGCGACCTTTTTTGTTAGGAGCCCGTAATGCACCGAATCCTCCACGCCGTCGCTCTCCCCAGCCGTTTTGAGGAAGCCGGGCGTCAAATGCAGGTATACAGAGACGTTGACAGGCTGGGCCCGCGCTTTGCCCCAGCAATCTGGCCCTACGTTCGCGTTGAGGTGCAGGGTGTCGATAAACACGATGTCGGTGGGAGTTGAGGGGGGTATATGTGACATGATGGGCGAACGGAAGAGAAAGTCGTGAAAGGAGACAGGGGTTGTCAAGTTGATCGGACATCGGAGTTATCTTATCTTATCTCAGGCGAACATCAGCGATCGGGATTTGCGGGGTGAAATATTTTTAGACTCGCGCCTGCTTGTTCTTGAGCCACCCTGCGGATGTTCATCGAGATAAACAGATAACAGACCAGGGTTATGGCTGCAAATAGGGAAGAGACTTATTCATAAGATAAATTTACCTACAGTACATACTACGATCGGGTCTACTGTATCATACGTTAAGAGGTGTGCACGGAGAGCGAATAAAGAATGAGAGGGCGTCCCACAAAAGGTGGGCTACGATGGAATATAAGGCGAAGGCAGCTCAGAAAGTGTTGATGATACAAAGATATGCGTGTGGATGTATGTGATCGTAATCGTATATGTGTTGCTTGCGAGATGAAATGATAAAACTACCGGCCGACAATACGTCAGGCAGGACGACAGACAGGGAGACTGATGATAAGAAAGGACCGGTTGGTGTGGGACATAATAAGGACATGCGACGAACAGATGACGGGAATCATGAACAGAGAAACTGGCAAATAGGAGTGGGGGGAAGGAAATGAGGGTCAACTGAGAAGGAGAAGTCACTGCGAAACGTTCAGAATGGTAAGAATGAGGAAAAGAAATGGGGGGAGTGGCAGCGTACACATGCGTTGTCCCAAAAAATAGATACCGCACACAACCATGGCCCTTCATGCAACAGAACGACACAATCACCGCCTCGCCACCCGTTTCCGCTCGCGCCCCTCATCCTCCACCTCCATATCCTCCGAGCTTTGACCACCAGCCACATGCACATTCTGGTTATTCCTCGTGCTTCTCGTCCGTCTTCTCTGGAGAACATCCGTTGTCGGTGACGGCACCGCCCCCGAGCCCCCCGCCTCCATCATCATCATCATCGCATGCCTCCTCTTCGCCCCAGCTCCGATCATCATGGGTGTGTCTGGGACATTCATACTCAGAGGCGACGTAGGATTGAACGGGTCCGCCGTAGGTGTGGGTCCAGACGAAGCAGCCCCGTTGCTTGATTGCGTTGCGAAAGGAATCATCAGCGAATCAGGCTTCGACGGTGTTCGGACCTTGTTCTGGCGGTGCTGCTGGGGGTACGATGTTGACTGCGAGTGCAGTGTCCGTGTGTGGCCAGGCGATGGCGACGAGGGTTGTTCTGGAGGGTGCTGCGAGCTGCTGTTCGTCTGCGGAGAGCAGGGGGTGGGTAACGCCGCCTATCACATTCACAAGAAACGAACATTAGAAGCCGCGGTGGGAGCAGGAGCCACGATTCGTACTCACCGATGGGATTCTCGACGTCGACGCGGCCGCATTACCCCCCGCTGGCTGGGGTTTCCGCGCATGCTCAGGCTTCGACGACGCAGCAGCACCAGCAGCAGTGGATACGCCGGCCCCGGAAGGCCCGGGCCTTCCTCGCTCCTTCTCCCGCTCTTCGTCCTCGTCTTCGTCCTCCTCCACGGACTTGATAGCATCCAGCCTCGCCTCCGTCCAGTCCATCACTCGGCCGATAGTCATGCCACCCCCATCTACAGCCGCACTGCTCCCCATAGAAGGATCCTGCATCGCATTGCCCCCACCGACACGCCGTGCTGGATGAAGTTCAAGAGATCCTGGCACGCAGTCGCATACCCCGTGTTGTATGCCCTCTTCGCGTTCTTCCTCGAAGAACGGTACAGCGTCGTGATGCTCAAAGCAGCAGCTAGAATATGAACAAATATCAGCTGTCGGTTACACCTTGCCGTGCTTTTGCGCCTCTCCTCGTCCTGCGCTTGAGAGAAATGTTACTCACCCTTGAAATCGTTCAGGAGCTCTTTCTCCGCATTCTGCTGTGCCGGTAGAGAGTTTACCAGCGTGTTTAAGTTAAGAGATTCCATGGAAGAAAATGGGTTGTCGGTCGAACGGCGACCCGTCGATGAAAGAAGAGAAAGAAACGATGCTGCTCGACTCACTGTCCGGGACCAATCCCATCAGATTGACTTAGGTAAGGAACATTACGTCACGTGGATTTCCTTTCTGAGTTTCTTGTCCACAACGCAAGCTGTGCGGCTGTGCTGTGCCTCAGCTCTCCTGAGCTTTCCATGTCCGACCTGCTCCAATCCTGCCCTCTAGCACATGCCTGCTAGAAAAATCATCGGTAAAGCAAGAGACCTTATGTACTAACTGCTAACACCGAGTGAACACCGGGCGTCGTGGATATGAAGGACTTTGGCGCTTATACAACGCCCATAGAAAATACACGAAGTACAGGAGCCCTACCCCTGGTAAAATACTTGTGCATCGTACAACCCAGACAGTATAATCGATGCCCTCAGCCACTGCGATGGAGAATAGACAGCCCTGCCCCTCGTGGAACTCATCCCCACTGAAGTCAATTTCCGATCGCCGTCTCCGAATCAATGGGTTAAATCTCCCTGACCCTTTCCTTCTCATATATTCCGCGTCAGAACATAGGTAAGTTCAGGGCAGTTCTGCTTCAGGACCGTCCTCACCAGTGAGAAATTTCAATCCAACCGTGTTTCATCCTGGGACCTAGATTCTGGCGGAACTCAGCACTCCGCACTCACTGGCAGTCTGCAGATCCTGGGCGGTTGGCCAATGTCAGGGTATTCAGAGTCACTGAGTCCCTTAAACTTGCCAAGCAATCCCCTCCTCCCTCAGGTACCAGCCTAGCCGTACCGCCCAGAAGAGCCACTAAAAGCCTAGCTGAACTCTCCAAGTGGACTCCATAACCATTGGAGTATCCCGCGTTGCGCACATCGAGCATGCCAGCACGATTTGGCGCGAGCGCCTGTGGGCGCTCGTTCATAGAAGGAGGCGCCGTCAGACGTAAAGTCTGCCAGATTAGGGAGTTTGTGGCTTGGAGCTGTGTCGTGGGGGCGGTGGGAAGTGGATATGAGATTATGAAGGGTGGGCGCTTATTCTATGTTTGGGGATTCTGTCTGGGAGTGAAGGAAGTCGGGTTATCCGACAATGAGTTTGGCAAGTCAATGGCTCGATGTGAAATTAGTATGGGTCTGAGCTAGGGCCGTATCTACTATACAACGGAACCGAGCGTAAATATTAAATAGACGGAGGGCATATGCACGTCGTAATACTTATACGAGTAACGAGGCTTGAGAGGGAGGCACAAACTACGACTACATATTAGGAGCCGGTATAAAGCGGTGCAAGAGACGGAGAATTATGATTATACGTACCCTAACTCTTATTACGACCCCCAACGCTCCAATTACCCTCCACGGTCTGCTCGACCCCCGCGACGCCGCTTCTCGAGCGATGCATCATCGAGGAGTCAAGGGTCGTCAGTTCGAAATCACCAGTGCGCGTACCAGCTGCAAATCTTGCATTCTGGATCGCACCCGAGAGACTATGTCTCCGCCTCGCAACCGTGCTGCTATGAGGCACTGTGGCCCCGGCCTGGCCCTTTTCCGTAGAAGAGATGGTGGAGGAGAAATCGATGTCGGTCCCAGCTTCTATTTGAATCCGCCTGCTCGCATTTAAAGATGCAAGAAGGACATTGGAGGACCTGTTACAGAAGGAGGCTGAGTTAGGGAGCGAGTTTCGAGCGTACAAATCTTGGACGCATACTTACAATGGAGCGCCGAAATAAGCACTGCGAGCGATCACCGTGCCAGTCAGCAAAGATAAATTTGTGCAAGAAAAGGAATAACTTGCAATCCTAGATAAATCAAGTTCTGTGGCATGGCGAAGTAGAATATCATGTGGATGGCGGCAAAGAGACAAGTAACTGCCCCATTCTCGATGGTGTGCAGAATAAGGGTGTTCAGCCAGCTTCTTGAGGATCTCCGTTCAGTATTCTTCCTAAATTTCAGATACTATATGTATAAGCGAGGATCAGTATCGAAAGCGGAGCCGGTAAAGATAAAAACGGGACAGGCGTACCAGAAATACCAAGCTGCACGTTATTATAACATCGGCCGCGACGTTGTGGACGAACCATACCATTCGTGCAAGCGCTTGGGTACGGTTTAGGGGGAGACGTGTCAGTTGCCTATTTATCCTTCCGGTCTGAGGGTACGTGTCAGAAATTGAGTGGCCGTCGAGATCGCATGGTGAGATGTACCACGTAGGCTATCGTGATGCTTGCAGTGAGCTGGATGACTCCCATCTGCACGGCCGTTCGTCAGCATGACTTCTTGGCAATCGTCCGGGAACAGAAACCGAAGGGACATACAATGAAGATTAACAGCGCAATTGCGGTCCCTATGAATGAATATCCTGAAAATTTGCGGATTCGCCTGCAAGGTCCGAGTCGTGTCAAGAACCACCGACAGAGTCTAGTCATGGGACGACTAACAGTGCAAATTGGCCCTGTACCAAAACGTTAACTATGCAGGAGGGGTTAGGTCATACACCGCGCAGCTTATAATTTGGCAATCTCAAGGAGTACTACTTACCGGAGGTGATCAAAGGAGCGGTACCCAACGAGATCGGTGGGGACCTGAAACTGAGGTCCCCTTTCGGAATCGAGATAGCGAGGATGTGAACGAGGGTGCATGTCATGATTATGACATGGGCAAGCTCGAAGAGGGAGACGGCGATAACTACGGGGAAAAGGTTAAATTCCATTTTCTGGGGAAGGGAAGTAGGTTGGTTGTACGAAGAATCGCAAGCAAGCGCCGTACCGAGAGCGATTTTGTATGCAAAACGTCTAGAAAGCGGAGTGGTTTGGAAGTAGTGCACTGCAAAGTATCCATTCAATGCTCGAAGTCCTCCTTCGCTCATGACTTGACTTTCAGAATAGGACGCACCAGTCTGGCTGAACGATACACCGTAGAGAAAGTACGAAAAGAGACATCCTAGAAGCTGAGGCCAAGTCGGGATTACGATGCAACACTGAGACGAAGAGACGCACCAAGGGACCAGCACTAAAACCACTCCAGTGGATTAGATAGACTGGTACAGAAGCCGGGAGGAGAAGAGCACTCACAACCAAGCCGCATTGGTCTCACCGTCCGTTGTCATCCTTCTTCGCGGACACTCGATGTCGCCCGCGCACTCTCTTCGTGCTTCGTCAGTCGCCGGTTGTCAGACGATATGGTTAGAGTCAAGAAAGAAATGGCCGGGCTTTTCTCCCGTCACCTTCCTTGAATATAAATGCAACCGAACTTGTTGAAGGCATCACAATGCGGGTAGTCCCGAGCAAACTCTAATACTCTATTTTCCAGCGTTCCTCGCCAACCTAAACGACGCACCAGCAAAGAGAGACAGGTAGACTCTGGATCCAATCGGAATGCACAACCTTCTGCTTCGCGCCGCTCCGTGAACGCGTGAACCCCGACGCACAGTCTAGGCAGCGGGTCCGCCGGCGCTCCCAGCTCTCTACCGTTCGACGGCGAGCGCGCTCTTGAAACCCCTGCCTTGGCGATTGAAGGAAAGGATCCGGAATAACTCGCCGCGCCCGTTGGAATTCACTCACGTTGAGCCTAGTGGGCGAGCGTTCACAATTGAATATGTAACACTGGGCAGTGACGCGCGTGACCGCGTTCATCAAAGCGCAAGCGCCCAAGACCACAGAAGTTCATCAAAGGCACAAAGCAACTGAGTTTTACACTATATGACGGGGCTTCACCCGTAGCAGCGGGGACAGTACGCTCCACCGCGTCTTCTCACGAGGCCGACGCCGGGTGGAAAGGGATACTCGTGTCGCTAATTGGAGATCACCTGGTATATACTTTGCCAAAGAAGTGAAGGTCATTCGCAAGAACGCGAATACCAGTTTTCGCCACCAGAAACGTATCATAGTCCGCGGACCGAAAAGGCCCTGTGAAATCGAAAGTCTAACAAAGCGTCTAAAACCGAAGAGCCTCTACACCAAGTGCTTATGCTCTTCCTCCTTCTTTTCCTCCTTCTTCTCCACGGTAGGCTCAACCACAACAACCGCAGGCGCCTGCACAACCACAACCTCCTCCGGAACCTCCTGCGCCACATCCGCCGCCGCCGCCTCCGGCACACTCTTCACCGCCTCCTCCACCTTCTTCTCAGCAATCTTCAGCGCCTCCGCGACCTTCCTTTCAACCTCCACCGCCTCCCGCTCAGCCTCAACCACCTTCTGCTCAACCTTCCACTTAGCGCGCTCCGCCCACCCCGGGGCCTTAGCCTCCACCTTCTGTACGACAGCGGGCTGCGGCTGCCCCAGCCCCAGCGTCTCCTTAATCTTCAACCCCGTCGCGCCCTGCACCTTCTCCACCCACCCCACCGCGCCCTCATCCACCTTCCTCCTCACATCCACCGTCTTTTCCTTAACCCTCTCCCACGCCATCTGACTATGCGCCTTCGCCACCTCGTGCTTTTCCGCGAGGCTCGGCGCGTACACCTCCTCCAAGTTTCCTAGGTAGGAGGAGAGGTTGGCTGTGGTGTTAGGTAGGAAGTGGCGTGCGGAGAAGACGAGGAAGAGCGGGGGGAGGAGGATGCGCGTGGGGAGGGCGCGGGTGCGGGTGAGGATGGAGCCTGTGAGGGTTGCGATGCCTACGTAGAGCAGGCCTGGGGTGAGGGATTCGTGCGGCGAGATGATGGACTTGACGCGGTCTGTGGGTGTTTGGTTTCGGTTTAGCATAGCGCTTGAGTAGAGAAAGCGGCTACGCACTTTCAACTGCGTGTTCGATTCCGATCCACTTCGAAATCCAACCCTGGACGTAAGAATATCCGTCCGCGTACACGCCCTGCACCTGCCTGCGCACGGCCCCAATTTGCTCCTCTAACGGCGACGTAGTCTCAACAAGCAGAACATCCGGGTCCGCCCGCGGGTAAATCGAGAGCTACAACGACGTCCAGGGGCTGTTAGAGGGTTCATTTAGAAACGACGCGTTGAACTCACTTTATCCCTGTTCTCCAACGACGTGAGGACGAGACCGGAGGAGGCTGCGGCGAGCACCGCCCTCCTAGGCTGATTTTTCGTATTTAGCTGAAGGGGTGAGGGGGAGGGTTGGGCGACGTACCACTCGGGAGGCTGCTCGATACATTGCCGTGGGCACTGGGCGAGGAAGAAAAGGGTTGCTTGGCTTGACGCTGTGACGGAATCAGACGGGGAGCTTTGTTTGGTCGAGGCCTTCAGATCAAACAGACGCGTGGGTCAGACGAATCCAAACCCCCAAGAACCACCACTGTCACGGTCTCTCTGTGCTTGTCGAGCTGCATTTCTTGCCTTGATTTACGAGTGCCAAAACTATCCTGGAGGCGTCACTTCTCAGGCCACGTTCAATATGAATTGGGATTGAACACGGCGACATATGAGTTGGCATCTGATGTTCGACACGAAACCCGCTTGAAGGCGCCCCAAGCTATGCGACTACTTAGGACCTTTCCACCACATGACGTGAGCCTGGAATGAGTGGGTGCTGGGCTGTGCTGGGATGCTGTACTTTGGACTTTACCTCTGTCGCAAATATCCTGCCATTGGTCGCCGGCCCGCGACCAATGGCAGGATATTTGCGACTCGCGGCCCCTGATGATTGCCTAGTGAGGATGCGATGTGGGCCTGTCGATCGATCTCCTCTTCCGATGACAATCAGTCTCGCCTGCGTTTTGTTTGAGTTTCGTCTTGGACTGGCAATACCGACGTAACCACAAGCATCAGAAGAGTGTCAGAACGGATCGATTCCTTTGAGACTATCTAAGCCCCAAACATTTTCTCCCTCTTAAACAAGTTGAACCTCCTCCTTGAAAAGCCTCCAAACAACTCCCCGACACACTACTATCCTAGCAACATGGCACCTCAGTTCAAGGAGGGCGAATCCGTCCGATACAAACCCATCGGTGGTACGTCAGGCTCAAAATATATGGACCTCCCTAGCTTTGGAACGACTAACTGTTTTCCATCCAGGACCCGACTCTCACACTTCCGAATCCACTGGAACAATCAAAGACGTCTTGACCGAGCCCGGGAGGCAGGCCGACCGTAACGTTCAGGCTAGCCAAGAGCACCCTCGATATGAAGTTGGTTTGCATGCTTTCTATATAACCCCGTGTGCCCCGACTGTCTGGCTAATCGACATCTTTCTTTTTCGCAACAGATCGAGAACAGCAGCACCGGCAAGCTGACCACCGTCTTCGAGAAGAACGTCCTCGGGATGGCTTGAAGCGGACATGCACAATCAACGCAGATGTAAAGGCTCCATGTATTTCTATGGCTAAACACGACCGTCAACCCCGTTTAAAGAATGAAACCCAGAGTCATAAATCTATAGTGTAAAGGTATCGTGTATCTCGCAAGGAGCATTCCGTGTGGTCAGATATTAGACGGCGACGGCTGGGACAGTCGGGGTAGGCCCTGCGAAATGGCATCAGTATAATTTCTGCGATGTACAAATTGAAAGAATTCAAGAACTCGACTTACCAGGCGCAATTGGCAGCGAAGGGAAAGGAGTCGCAGCACACTAAGAGTTGAATTAGACAAGGCCTAGGGACCAAACTCCAGAGTATGAAATGACTTACCGATCCTTCAATATCATCCAAAGTCTTTCCCCCAGGAATAGTGGGGGGAGCAGGGGCCGAAGCTGGGGTAGGGATGACAGAGGAGCAGTCGACGAGGGTGCTGCGGTTGTTCCCGAGGGTAGCCAGTTTAACCATCGCAGCACGGAAGGCAGACGACATAAGTGCGTGGTCAGCACCGAGCGCTTGCCAGCGGCAGGAGGTCCTAGTAGGAGGAGGATCGTAAGTCGCATGTATAGTAATGTGTGATGGGTTATTGTACCTTGGATCGCGAGCAATGGCAAAGTCAGATTGCATACGGAACTCTCCAGGGATAGGCGAGAGAACTTCAGCAAAGCCGGTAGTTGGGCCAGGGTTCAAAACACCCTTGAGCAAAGTCTCGATGTAGAATTGAGAGTCGAAGACGTCCGGGGTGGAGTCAAGAGGAGAACCCTGCATGTCAGTCAGTACTTCGGTACGAAGCCATCGATTGTGATATGCGCACCGCGATACCCGTGTTAAGCCCTTGTTGGGCGGCAATGGAGTGGGAGGCGAGGAGATCGACGGTCTCATCAGCGCTAAAGCCAGCGTCCGCCATACGCTCCAAGATCCTGTCAACGGTGTCTCCAGGTCCAGGAACGAGCCCCGCAGGGGAGGCCTGCGAAGTAGTTGGCCTTCCAGCCATAAATTCGAGTCTGGGTGCGCCAGCGCAGTTGGAGACACCGACAGCAGCGGCGAACTGGACGATGTCCCCGAAAGGAACATTATGGGTCAACGCAGCGGTGCGCTGGGCTTCGACGGTGGGGCCAAGACCCCCGTTCGCCGCTGTGGAGGCACACAATGAGATGATGTTTCGGCTTTGTAGGTATAAGTAGATGTGAATACGTACCGAATAGGAGCTCGACATCAGAATGCTCGATGAGCGAGCCATCTTTTTCGCAGGGCATCAAGTTAGCAAAGCCACCGTATAGTTAGATGAATATTAGTAGAATTTACCTGCGCCTCCACCACTAGAAAAAATAGAGCGTTCCCTTAGTAGTTGAACACCATTTCATAGGACCGATGAACACATACCCAAATGATCCTCCGGCTTCAAGAGATGGAGAAAATCCGATAGCATCGTGGAATGCCAGTCGCAGGGACTAGTACAGCGGGATCATCAGTATTCTAGCCGCGGGTAATACTTGGGGCTCTAGTTACCTTGTGGACACCATTCTCTGTACAAAGAGACTAGTCAGACACTTCAAATTTGGCTCTAAAGCGTTTAGAACCCACCACATTTTCCATTGTTGAAGCTGAAATTTTTGGAGTCAGTTAAGTTCCCAATCTCGGTGAAATGGGTTGGCGACGGCGACCTACATATTCGTTTGAATATCGGAAAGAACATCAAACCAGACACAGCACTGGTAAAACATGGACGGTTAGCAAAGATATATGTAGTGTCAACGTTGGACTCTTTTTACCTTCGCGTCCTCGACAGTCTGGCCTTGAGGGCAAGTAGCGCGCTTCACCATGTGGGGTGCTGGGCCCGCCAATACAAGCGACGCAGAGATAAGAGAGACCAACGCGGCTGCACGCATTTTTCAGAGGTATAGAGAGTTGATGAGTGAGATATGTCAAGAGAGGGAGAACTTGTGTGTTCTGGAGCTGGGATGGCGTTCACTCCTATGAGCTGAGGGTATTTATACTGGCCTACTTGAGACCTTTCCAGTCTTCTGGGTGCTGGTCAAGAGATAGTGCGCTAAACCGTACCATGCGGCTATTACGGAATAGATTATAGTCAAACTGTAAGCCCTCCTGCGAGTTGCAACTCACGGCGGGCCTCAGCCGAATGCCATTGTTTCGCCGTCCTGTCAGTATGCTAGAAACGGTACGTACAGCACCTTACGGGGCTCGTTTCGCCGAGGTCATTCGTGTCCCCCCACCATCATTGGACTTTGAGGTGGAGATATCGAGTCAAAAGTTGGCGGAGCTGATCGCCCGAGAACGTACAAGCCCGCAGCGTTCATCTGTATCACCACCAGTAAGTACGTTATTCCGATGCTTCATTTGACCCGTGTTTCCTTTTACTCATGTTTACCAAAGGAGCACACAAGCACGTTTGACCAGCATCCAGTACAAGAATAGCCCCAGAGTGCCTTTTGTCGCCTTACTGGGCACTGGCGTTTGATACACGACCGGCGCTTACTGACCTTGTGTAATTAGCGCCCATCACCAGGATGATCGGGAACGGGACTGAATAGCGGTCACATGTGCACCTGAGCAGCTGAGGCATACCAGTTGTATGGTCGCAGTAGGGTGTGCTACGAACACGAACTCTCGTTGGCGAGATGATCAAACTTGAAGTCAAGCATTACCTGACCGCTTCCCGCTCCGGGTTGTCATTCTCAGACTGAGGATACACAGTTGTTGGGAATATTTCCTTCTTTGGAGACAACGAGCGTACAGCTTGATTATATGGAGATCGCCATTGGCCGACAAACCTGGTCGTCCAGCCCCTTTGAAATAAGAACCGTGTGTGGACAGTTCGTCAGATGCACATCCGTCAGTTCTTTCGTTATGTGACACAGTCTTACAGCATTTAGGCTGCGCTCCTCCAGACCCGAGTGCGTTGCAACGCTTGAGCGCTCGAGATCAACAAGTAAGGTACTCATATAATTGTGAGAAGTACTACCAAGTTTGTGTAATACTACGTAGAATACGAGAAAGTCGATGCTACGGCACAGCTCCACAGTTTCTACAATGGTATTCTGTTCTCGAAACAGTTGACCATTCAGGGGAAGTAGCATCTGGAACGGGCTCAATATTAGACAGCCTTGACAAACTGGTCAGTAACGATCAGCTCGCTTTGGAAGTCTTGACTTACCACAGGAGGAATGGACGGCGCAATGCCCGGAGCGATGGGGAGGACTGGGAAAGGCGTGTCGGGGCACTGTCGGCGAGATGTCAGGACAGCAACATGTAGGTGAAGCAGGTCAGACACCCACCGAAGCCTCGATGTCCGCTTCTGTTTTACCTCCGGGGAGTGTAGGGGGGGTTGGGTTACTGTTCGGGATGGGGATAACATCAGAGCAGTCTTGCAAAGTGCTCCTGTCATTTCCCAGAGTAGAGAGCCTGACCATGGCAGCGCGGAATGCTTGGGACATGAGAACCGGGTCGTCTGTGATACCATATTTTCAGTATGCACTACTAGCGCGGCTTTAGCCGGTACACTTACTGGTCAGTGCTTGCCATCTGCATGCAGTCCTGCGAGAATGTTCCCTGTGAGTATGAGATGATAGAACGAGTGAAGATATTTACCTTGGATCACGAGCAATCGCGAAGTCCGACTGCATGCGGAACTCTCCAGGAAGCGGGGAAAGCTTCTCAGCAAAGCCAGTGGTCGGGCCCGTGTTCAAGATACCCTTGAGGAGGGTCTACCCAGATAAATCGTCAAGATCACGCCAGACACTGTGTAGCGAGCAATCACAAACCTCAACATAGAACTGAGTATCAAACACATCGGGCGTCGAATCGAACGGAGATCCCTGAAATGACTGTAAGTGAGAGCATGGCGTATTTTGCAAGTCCAACCTACCGCAACAGCAGCGTTCAAGCCTTCTTGAGCAGCGATAGAATGAGAAGCCAAGAGGTCCACAGTTTCGTCCGCCGAGAAGCCAGCATCAGCCATGCGCGAGAGAATCTGGTCGACGCTATTGCCGGGACCTGGAACCAAGCGAGGTGGGGACACTTGAGAACTATTGGAACGGCCCGCCATAAATTCAAGCCTGGGAGCACCGCGGCAATTGGCGACGCCGACCGCCGCAGCGAACTGAATGCTACACGTTACAGTGCGACGTTAGATGTTTAATAACGGGTTTAAATTCGGGTAGGCGTACATATCGGCGAATGAAACACCATGCTTGATTGCGAGGGCCCTCAAAGGTTCAACGATACCTTCCAGGTGTCCGTTGGGCCCTGATAAGTCAAATATTAGAGGGCGTCCTACTACTAAGGCAGGGAGCCCAATTCTAGATTATACACTCACCGAAGGTAAGCTCAATCGCGGAATGTTCGATGATCGAACCATCTTTAAAACGCTGTACAGTCAGCAGTGCATATGGAATTTAGCGGTTAATATGAAGGCCTGACCAGATCCACCGCCACTTTCGACGAGTCAGTATCGACTAGAGAATGAGGAACAAGGGAAGAATCTCACCCGAATTGGCCTGAAGCGGTCAAAGACTGAGAAAAGCCAATCGAGTCGTGGAAAGCGAGCTAATGAACCGGTTGTTAGACTGAAGCTCGCTCAGAACAGAGTGCGAAGACGTACACGAAGGGCCTTATGAACGCCGTTCTCTGAGTGAACATATTGAGCCCAGGTATACTAGAGGCGCAAATAAAATACAACTTACCGCACTTCGCTCCGTTGAATCTGGATTTCATGTTAGCTTATAGCATTGTCCGATTAAAATGAATATGAGCGTACAAGCCAGATTGCATATCGTCGCGGACGTCAAGCCAGACGCTACACGCGGGGTTACCAGTGCTTCCCCCCTGGGGAGCAGGAGTACTCGCAACGAGCCCTAGCATGGCTACCAGGACAAAGCTAGGGAGGAGACGCATGCTGTAAAATTTCAGAAGAGGATAGAGGACTGGTAGTTATGGTTTAGAAGCTGGAGAGGGAGGTTTGGTTTTTCATTGGCGATTCTGCCAGCTTTTATACGCCTCCCTGGCTTGCCTTGCCACTGCTTTGGGTCAAGCTCTAGCATTGAAGTGGGAAGTTAGACTTCAATGCTTTGGCTACGGACCAGCGCTGAAGCACGCGTATTACGATACTAGCCTGCCTTCCAATCTCTTGGTTAGGGTAGCACGTCGTTCTCCTCATTTCGATCCCGCATTATCTTCGCTCATAACGATGCGAGCTACGTTATTGCTACACGATGGCCTGGGATCACCTTGAATTGAGTATGAGAATAATGCATGAAGCGAAGGAAAAGATACGTACCAAATATGTCGCACACTGGCATGTCACTCTTCTAGAGTCCGGACAATGTGAAGCCAGAAGGTACCGTAAAATGTTCAAAGTGTCCAAGAGACGTGCTGTGCAAGGTCCTCTGCTCGTGTGGACATGCTCGATGCTAAGTTGAAAGCTTCAAGTGATGTTTAACTCTGAAGATTTCGGGCGCTTCCCGTCTCTGCATTAAGCGCCATCACATTCATGGTCAGCACAGATGCCGGTGATGCTGCAGCACAGAGCATCCGTCCTGTCACCAGAGAAAGGGGCATCAATATGTGAACGGGCAATTTGGGGTGCGGTAGGGACAACCACAACCTAAAGCGCCGTTGCAAGTTAACGGGGTACTCCAATCCAGACGGCTTTCCCTGCATACTTTTCCTGGAGTTACGATAGACGAGATAATCCACATGCTCTCTTTTGGCATGAGGAACCTCAATGACACACCGGGTTGGCCTCCCCGTCCCTTAATCCGCCTCGGGGTGCCATCTACACATCAGCACTTTAAACTTGGCCAATCCAGTGCTGCGTATTTCCGTTTCACAGTTGAGATCTAGCAAAGCCTGGTAATAGGAAACGTTAGCTTAGTTAACTTACCGTGGAATACAGCAATCTCACAGGCTTTCAGTAACAGCATACTCGAAAATTTGGTGAGCACATCTTGAATCTTAACTGATCGGTATTAGTATGCCGCACTCTTGCTGTACAGCAAGCAACGAAAGGAGGTGCGTTCTCCTCGCACTCACAGATATGTTGTTGACGGACGGGATTGCAGGCTCACCATCGGTAGCAGAGCCTATCCGGGCTAGCCTACTGGAATGGTAGACTCGTCGACCGTACACCTTAGCGCCCTCATATCAGATAAGGTACGACTAGGAAGAGAAGGGAGCGCACCAGGGACACTCCGAGACGTAACTCGCCTTCAATACTCCCGGTCGCAATCCGAAGATCCCAGAACGCGCGTTCTCACTATCAGCCTGATAGGCATCGAGGAGAGCCGCCAGAATTACTCCAAAGTACGATCAAGTCCTGCTGTAAAGGTGTATCAAAAAGAAGCATCGCGAGCGGCGACACGTCTGGGAAGACGGAGTAGAGGGATACACGCAAAAATGTCCAGCGAAATCCGAGTGCCATTAATCTAAAAGATACGCCAGAAAACCTGGAAACCCCCTGGGACGACTCGAGAGTTCGGCCCGCTTGCGTAAATAAGTTACATATACCACTTCTCTCGAAGACGTTTACGCTGCACCATCGGCCTCGTAAACATAATAGCGGCAATGAGACCCGAGACCGTGAGGACGAGCTGCGCTTTGTTGAAGTTCTCACTGAGGACGTCAAACGTCCCCGATGGTGCGACTCTGGTTAGGAACATGTCCAGTCCAAATGCGAAAACCATCGAGGTCGACTCCAGGAGAGCAGGCGCCGTGACAATCTTTTGGACATTCGCAACCTAAGAGAGTAAAATGAGTCGGCCATACAACAAGAGGTGATACTTGATCGGTCGACTGACCTCGTACGTGTGGGAGATGACTCGTTTAGGGTCATCATAGATTATTGGGTCGTACTGGAAGAGGCCTTCCTCTGCCTCCTGTGATGTCGGTTTCCGATGAGGTCGCCTCGGGTTCAGTAGGCGGCGAGGGAACGATTGTATTTTGTGATTTTTCGTTGCAACTAGAGAGTAACCGCAAGATTTAGCACAGTCATTCCCAATTTGACGTGAAAGTTTTACCTATCAGATCTTTGCCTGAAATCCCAAATTTCGTACTCGTGGGTGCGAGAGCACTAATAGCATGGGGAAAGATGTACGACTCTTCGAACGCAAAGACATCGGTTGCAGCCTTGTCGAAGGACGACATATCAGAACTGAGAGAAGAACATCGGAGGAGGCGGAGTCAGCAGAGTTTCAATCATGCGAACTAGAAAGGCTTACCTTTCAGTTTTATCGTCTGGTCCTTGCCCCTCGTAAAGTTCCACAGTCACTACCCGATATCCCTTCGTCCGATGGACGTCACTGCTGGGGACCTCACTCTCGTAGTAGTGGTACACCAGCCAGTTTTCGGATAGGGTAGCCTGGATATTGCAGGCTCCATTGTTGGCTGGGAGTTGTACTTGGTAAATGACAGTGCCCTTAGCACTGTCCACGAGATAGAGCCCACAGAGGTTCTTCGATGCTGTGACAGTGTAAGCGATGAAAAGCCGGGGATTGAGGTACTTGTAGAGTGTTGTGCGATCTCCGAGAACCTTTCCAAGAGATGCAACGGGTCCTCGGTGAGCATGGTCGATTGTCTGGACTCGTTCATCCTTGGGCAAAGGCAGTTCCCATGTTCGATATGCGACAGGATGCTCGCCGGCGTCTTCGTTGAAAGCGAAATGAGAGCCGAAGATCACTGTATGACCATTCTTGCTTGCCAATGAGGGCAACGACAGTTTGGAATGACTATCGGCGAACGCTCTTCGGGATTCTTCATTATCGGGGTAAAAGTGGACCTGCAATGTGGTTGGTTGTGTTTCTCTCGCACATTGGGCCTGAAACTCACTCGTTGGAGATCATCGAGTATGACAATGAATTTAGAGCCGTAGTCGAGCAAGAAGGCGTCCGATCCTTGACCCCGGACAGCGGTTGTTCCTGAGCCAGCGACATCTTCACCGGTCAGGGCATTGAGGTGGAATACTACTGTGTCCCGTGCCTGTGGATGAACAGGATCAGCTAACTGGTATTGTCGTTCCAGGAAGGTAACATACCTCTTCTGACCGCTTTTCGGTAACGATGACGACTTCGGGATCGACACCGTCGCTGACCGCTTTGATAGTAAATATTTTGCTGGGGGTGACACCAGCCCCAAGTGCGCGCGACCACAGAATGTCCCCGTTGCTTGAGTCGATCCCGAAAACCTTTCCGCCAACGTGCGAAGCGGTAACAATAACTTGTCTGAATCCAAAGGCATCCCGCGAGAGTTTACCGTCGGCAGCGGCGGTAGCAGCGGACGTTGCAGAAGCATAGGACCCGGTAACAAAACGACGAACGAAGCTGGAGAAATATCGGGGGAAGTCCTGAGAATCCCGTTAATGAACACCTCGAGATCAGCGAGCGACGACCGGGCGTACCTGAGCTTGCACGGCATGTCTAAGGAGGCGGTGGGTAAACGATTCACCCTTCGCATCTGCTTCCGCTGAGATTTGCTCTGGGAGCTCGACAAACTCCGCGATGGTGGTCGTTGCGAGGCTTTCTTCTCGGCTCCATTGCACTTGTGTTCCGGTGTAGAGCTGAACAGTTCCGGACTCGGTTGTCAGGAATACTTGAGGCTCTCCTGATGAGGCGACGTGCAATGTGAGGTGAGCAACATCAGTGTGTTCCAGGGGGAGGGTTGTCGGAGCCGAGGCGTCTAAGGCGTTGACCTCGAGGGTGTATTTCTCTGCCGAGGTGGACCAGAAGGACTTGGCGATGTGTGGTTTCCCGTCAGCGTGGAACCCGGCGTAGATGGTACTCGCATCGCTGCTGCCAATGGTGCTCCCAAGAGATGCGTTATCCACAAGGTTTATGACTGTAGAACCCCGACTACCCTTGCCAACGAAAAGACCGAGGTCAGATAGTCCAACGTCGAGCAGTTCCTCGAAACTCTGCTTGGGAAGAGTCTGAGCCTTCTTGTTCTTGAGGGTGGGGGAGAGCGAGAGTGATCGTGCGTTTCCCTTTTCCAACCAGGCGGCGAAGGCACTGCCGGAATGTACGAAAGCGAAGAGGTCGGCACTGGCATTCACGATACTTGAAGGAATCTCGGAGTCGGCCAGAACTTGCCCGGTTGAGCTCGATAGAGAGACGATATGGAGGGTATATGAGGCGAATGAGCTGGAAACGCCGATGACATAAACGGTGTCCGTCGTGGTAAGGAGCTTGGTGAACAGGGTAAGGGACGATTGGTCTTGTCCAGACCAAGTCCAACTAGGCTTTCCAGTGGACTTGTCCAGGCGAGTAACTGTATGTCCGTTGGTCAGGGTATAGACGTCTTGAGAGGTGGTGCCAATGGCTATTCCCTTGCCGAGGTCGTTGGGGTCAACGAGTAAACCTTCAGAGTTGGGATGAAGCCGTCGTTCGAAAGTTAGGACGCCGGTCTTGATGTCCAACCCTCGAGCAATAGCGCCACCAGGTCCAGACAATGTTACCACAGCTACAGATGGTTAGGACTAGATATATACGAGGATAAGATGTCACGCACTGTTGCCATTCTGGTAGAATCCTGCAATCCTGTCCTCCGGATCGAAAACGTACCTCCACGCTATATATCAGGTTTAACAGAGCTCCAGGGAGTTTAACTATGGCTTCCTCACCTACTGTGCCATCTTTGGCATCTAGAGCAGCAAGAACGTTGTTCGCAGTCGCCGTCAAGATGACATTTCTATCATCTACCGATGCGAATCTGGGCGCAGTCGCTGAGGATTTGTATAGTGGGATTCCAACGAGTTTCTTGTGCCAATCGACAGTTCCAACGTCAGATTCGTGAATTGCCCAGCATCCTAGGGCATGTATGAGGAAGAGTAGTGGTAAAAACCGCATAATTGCGGGGGGAGGATGGCGGCGTCGAGCCAAGGTTCGTCACCGCCGTCGGCGCCAGCGACGCGACTGGTAAAGTCAGTGGTCTAATGCGGAAGGAGGTTCCCACATTACTGGCAGCTCTTTCCGCTACTGCATCCTTACCCTTCTCCACGCTCTTTTCCACCGACCGCCATCTTCTGGACTTATCTACGCTGGACTGCTTCTTACAATGCCATATACACCAGATAAATGGATTGAACAGCTTCGGGAATGTCAGCATCTCTCAGAACAAGACATGACCGTGCTCTGCGACAAGGTTAAAAGCATTTTGCTCGAAGAATCGAACATCCAACCCGTCTCAAGCCCAGTCACAATATGTGGAGATATTCATGGCCAATTCTGGGATCTGATTGAACTATTGCGGAAAGGAGGGGAGATACCAGAGACAAGCTATATATTCATGGCACGTAGGTTGCTCTATACTCCAGAGTGCTGTGAAGTAACTCAAGTTCATTGGGATATCAGGGCGATTTTGTCGATAGAGGTCACTACAGTCTAGAGACTGTATCGTTGCTATTTGTGTTGAAGGCAA
The DNA here is from genome assembly GCA_013368325.1 of Ephemerocybe angulata. Lineage (NCBI taxonomy): Eukaryota > Fungi > Basidiomycota > Agaricomycetes > Agaricales > Psathyrellaceae > Ephemerocybe > Ephemerocybe angulata. The sequence continues at coordinate 2,270,129 of JAACJK010000163.1, read as the reverse complement.
GGTAAGCAGATAACCGTTCGGTCAGGGTTCATCCTCACCGATTCGCGCCTAGGTATCCTGATAAGGTCACCCTCCTGCGCGGAAACCACGAAAGCAGACAAATTACGCAGGTTTACGGGTTCTACGGTGAGCGTACCCGGAATGCTGCGTCTCAAAACCCTCCCTGAACTTTCGTTCCAAGACGAATGTCAGCAGAAGTACGGAAGTGGAACTGTTTGGAAAGCGTGTTGTAGTGTATTCGATTTTCTCAGCATTGCGGCTGTGCGTATCCTTCTCTCCTTCATCCCTCGTGGTCTTGAACGGCATGTCAGATTATCGACGGCACGACGTTCTGTGTCCACGGAGGACTATCACCAGATATCAGGACGCTAGACCAGATCCGTGTGCTATCAAGGTCCCAAGAGATCCCTCATGAAGGGGCGTTCTGTGGTATGTATGCCGACTTCCAAATGCCCTCTTGACCTAATCACCCTCTAGATCTTATGTGGTCAGATCCGGACGACATTGAATCGTGGGCGGTAAGTCCACGAGGGGCTGGGTGGTTATTTGGAGGGAGCATCGCACAAGAGGTGAGTCTTCGTATGTTTGAGAAGAAACCGTCGCTGAATCCCAGCAGTTTAACCATGTCAACAAACTGAACGTCATCGCCCGAGCACATCAACTTGTCCAAGAAGGATACAAGTACATGTTCGACGAGCAACTTGTAACAGTCTGGTCGGCTCCGAACTACTGTTATCGCTGCGGAAATATGGCATCTATAATGACTGTGCATGAAGATGGGAGCAGAACCTTCACGGTGTACGATGCGGCAGCAGAAAACGATCGAGACAAAGGCCAGGGTAGAAGAATAGTAAGTTCCAGCCCTCATTCTCCCTGCTCATCCGTTCTTACAGTTCCTTCCAGAGTAATATGCCATACTTTGTGTAGTCTCTCTCCCCGACAGACCCCATGTTCATGCGTCCTTGATGATACCACTGCTTTTCTTTCGGATTCGGCAGACCGTTCACGGCGACGTGAGCCTGGTGACCAACTGGCTTCTCTACTATCTATATGCGGTTGGGTTCTCGTATATTGGAAATCTTGGACACCTCTAGTTGGGGTTCCATGCCGATCGAGAGCTAATCGGACTGGCTCTCAGGAACTCATATTGGTCTGAATCGATTGGACTTCGCAAAGCGCTGGCGTGCGCTCGCATTGGCGCCCATACTTACGTAGGAAACCGGTGGTGGGGCCAAGGCGATATGGGTCGGAGTCAATGACGTTGCAGCCCCTGATCGGGGCATGACGACTGTGAGTCTCCACACTGAAAACACTTATAATCTCCAGTGTCTAGCTATACAGGGAGCCTCACTATACGCCACTACATTCGCCATGGACTCCATCGACAACCCTCTACACAGGCTTTCTTCCCCAAACAAGCACCTCGACAACATTGCAGAACCTCTGAAAAGCTTCGCTGACGGCCCGATCACCAAACCCGTCGAAAGCGTTTCACGAGTGTCCAACTCGACTGCGAAGGTCGTGGAGAACCATCTAGACCCTCGGACGGGCCCCCATTCAGCTGCAGCTCAAAAGATCGTGCTGGCGAAGGGCATCTTTGATGTTTTCCTCTCCCTCTCGCTTATATTCTTCCCCTCGCTTCTCTACGATGGGCCTATACCCAAAGCTCTCTCGTTTGTGACAGGATTGGTGCGATACTCGGTTACATTGGCACCTTTTCGAATCGTGCTGACGATTCCAGTAGTCGAAAGCCAATTGGGATAGGGATACATCCTCCGCCTTCGCTCTTTCGTCTCTGATCATGGGCTGCGGCTTCGCCGGAATCGTCGCTGGGGAGTCCACCTCTGACGATGCCTACAAAGTTGTTGGTGCGTCAATCCAACCGTACTCATCTACATAGTTCAGTCCTCAACCATCTTTCTCCAGCCGCGCTGAACGGTGTGTTCGCCGTCATGTCGCTAATCGGCAGCGTCCTGCACCCCCACAAATTCGGGTCGTCCTTCCTCTTCCTCGCCGCCCTCCAAGACGTCTTCTGGTTCACCGCCATTGTTCGGGCAGGCAACTACGAAGTCCTCGATACGCTTGGGCTGTCGTTCGCCAAGGTCAAGAAAGAGGCGGATAATATGGCTGGGAAGGCTGCGGAGCGCTACGCTGCCAATGGCGCGGAGGGGTATGTGAAGGGCACCGTTCGGGGTGTTCAGGGTGAGGGCGAGCGTGTTATGACCTCCCCGTTCAAGCCCCAGAGAGCTCAGGATTAATTCACATTTTTGGACCTGATTCAAATGTACCGTAGTCCTCTTCTAAGTGTATTCCTTGCTGTTTCTGCACAATCCAATAACCGATATTCAACGAGAGGAGTAAAGCAGTAATATAAGAGGATGGTCGTTTCATTTCGACTGATGGACAGACAGCACCGACCGATTGCAACTCCAATACTTATCAGAACTATCAGAGGATGCACATAGGCGATATGAATGTGCCCACAATAACTTGAATAAGCCACTTGCGATGTAGGTACTAACTCTACTTATTGCGGATGGCCCAAAGCTTATGAGATTTGAAGAGAAGAAAGAGTAGAGTGCAAGCGCTTTCACCCAGAGGGATTGGACGCAGGGTCTCAAAAGTGTAGTAAGTAAAGGGGGAAAACGAAGCCTACTGCGTGATATAGCTAGAGGTATCTAAGAAACTGTTGACTTCTTCAAGTCGTCGATGTGAGTATCTAAGAAGTCGGCGAAGAATGTTCCTTTGCTCCCCGGGAACGAAAACAACTCGATGCCAAGGACTTTGTCTAAGAAAGTCAGACCATCGTATCCCATCAGCTCTTCCTTCAACTTCGCTAACGAAGGGCCTTCCGGAGCGCGCCTCTTATTTACGGTTAGAGGGACACCCTCGTCTGGCCCTCTATTTCTCGCCGCCGCCTCCATCAGGCGAATGTTCCCTGAAAGCCCTTCACGTGTACCAATGTACGCCTGCAGGAAGGTGACCGCGTTAACGATGACTCCCCACATGGCTGGAGACAACGACGTTGGGCCGGCGAGTGATCCCGTACTAATTTCGTCGAAGGTGTGCTTGCGCCTGACCCCGCACATTTCGTATTGATTCTGGACCCATTCCTCCAGCGGTGGGTCGGGGACCAGTTTCCCATCACGGTAACGAAAGACCACCCAGACGAGGACCGCGATGAAGGACTCAAAGTCATGCCGGTAGAGCCGGGGTACTCTTCCATCCATGGCCTTTTGGGTAAGCAGCTCCATAGCCATGAAGGCCCATGTCCCGGTATTCGAGTGGCCAGAAGGGCGTTCTTGGTCGCTGACATGGGACAGGTCAAAGTCGCACAGTTTGGGCTTCTTGTCCTTCTTGTCGTACATGAGATTCCCCTCGCTGATGTCGCCATGTTCAACTCCGACAGACCAGAGCATGACATGGCCTAGGAGGAGGCCATCAGTTTTAACATAGTGTAGATCGAAGCAATGTGATACTCACAGTATATCAGGGAAAGGAAGAAATCGACACGTTCAATCTCTGTCAGGGTGGTTATGTGGCCGATGGGTTCGTACTTCGGCATGAGTACAAGGACTGGACAACGCCGCGCGAGAGGGCGCTCCAGCTCGTAGGCTTTGTAGTCTGAATCATGCAGGATCGCCTTCCGCCTGATGCGAGTGTCGAACTCGTGAAAGACCTGCTCGGCTATGATCTCCGGGAGGAATTCTTGAGGGTCATAGCCTTCGGGGAATGTCTTCCCCTTGAATCCTTTACGGGCTTTCTCAAGGATAGCCGATTCGCGAAGCCTGCTCATTTCGCCCCAAGACAGCTTCAAAGCAACCTCCCGTTCCACCGTCAGCTTTCCCTTCTCGTCATAGACGAAAAGCTTCCCTCTCTTGACTCCGGTAGAGCGACCGTTAAGGCCAAACCTGGTGGGAACTTCATCGCCCTTCTTGCACTTGAATATGGCACTCTTGCCTCCGGGGAACATGCTTGAGAGGTCCACCGTTCGAGTTTTATCCTTCTCGATGATTTCTTCTGCCTTCTTTCCAACGTCAATCTTCACACCGCCTTCCTTTTCGATTTTCTTGGCCTCTTCCTCAGCGAGCTTCATCGCCTTGTGATCGGTGATAGCCCGCCTGTTCAGGTCGTCGAACTGCGGAAGAAATCCCCAATCTGTGCGCGTGAACCGCTGTAGGACGAAAAGAAAGAGGAGAAAGTAGGGGAAGTCCTGGATGAAGTCGAATCCACCCAGCTGGATAGGGCACTCGTGGTCGTAAACCCACACGTTCAGCACAGATCCTGAGAAAGAATAGATCGATAAGTGAAAGAGCCACATTTGACTAGGTAGAACGCACCAGAGATCAGAAGACCCATGGCGTTATCGCGGCCGAAAGTGTTGAAGTTTGCCTCAGCGATGTAGTCCGCAAGCTGCACGACGGGGTGCTCTTCCGTCAAATCGGGAAGTGACACGGGCTTGGGCTGCCATTGCTTGCTATCCATTGGCTTCTTAGTCTCCCTCGTCCTGGGCTTCTTCTTCTCGCTCTCGATAGCATCCAGTTCAGCTTGAGAAGCACTACGCTTCTTTCCTCCTCCTAGCAGACATAGATTTAGTTTCTCGTCTAACAAACTTCGTACACGATACTCACCTTGATTCGATCCTCCCGCCTGCTTTGGTGACTCTGAGGCTGGAAGAGCTGCCCCTTCTCCTGCGTTTTCCTTCGCAGTTCTAGCGATGGCTTCCGCTAGATCGGACCTGGATATGACATCGAATTCTTTCAATTCATAGGTTGGATCTTTCCATTTGGAGATTTCCGGAGGTGACTTGAGTTCCTTGGGACCTAGCTTCTTCTCGACGAATAAAAGGCCCTCACCTCAGTCCATTCAAGACGAGACTGCGGTTTCCCCGTAACGGCCTTCAGGAGTGCCTGGGAGTCCAGGGGTTCGGATGTCGGGTCGTGGTAGCGGGGCGCGATGTCGCGACGGTATCCGAGTACGATGGCCGGCTCATTGTGGTCTGATTGCATGGAAAGCATGTCGTGCCTCATGAATAAGACCGAGTTGGGATGCTCGAAGGCAACAGGCGGCTGGGAATGGTGGATTTTGAGGCGTTGAAGGAGTTCGAGCGAAGTATTGCCTGCCAGAACGAAGTGTTTGTATCGCACGGTCTCGGTCGGGGTTTTCGCACTTGGAAACGAAAAGCGGTAAGCGGGTGAATGTACCAGCGATGTATGATAGTACTCACTAGGACTCCAGCTCAGACCGTATGGTCTTAAATCTATCTTCTTCCTTGTCCATCAAATCGATGATTGGAGCCAAACAAGTCCTCAAATCCTTGTCGATGTCGAGCTGCTTATCATCCTCAGGCCTGGGAATCGCGTTTAGGCGGGACAGTTGTGAGTGAAGCCAACGCTTGGCAGAGCCACGGAGGAAGTTGGAAACATCCTTTATCAGGAGCTCTCGGACGTCCGGAGCACTGGTCGAAGTTTGGGTTCAACAAGACACTTCCAAAGCGAGGCGGGTGAAAGAACTCACAGCGGGATATGCAAAGAGGCTGCCGCAGCGTGCGAGTTCCTGTTTGCTGGTGTAGACGTTAGCAAGGGCCGAGCCGCAGAGCGTGGCGTAACGGGCGGCTGTAGCCCAGAAGTGCCAGATGTCGACGCCATAGGGAAGGTGGTTCAAGGTCAAGAGGCCGCGGGAAATGTGTGCTGCGATTCAACGGCGCTTCACAACAGTCAGGTCCAAAAGGACCTATCCGCATTTGGATAACAATGCCAATCATCGCTTCGGCACGCCCGGCATGCCACTTCCGGCCATCAACTGGCAGTGGTGGCCTACTTACTGTATGATGTACCCAGCTCAACAACTTTCAGGGTCATCGATTGTTAAGCTCTGAAAGAAAGGAACAGTTTCTGCTGACATCAGTCGCTGCTACTAGTTCTTGGAGCGTTTGAGCCTTGACGGTCCACGCATTCAAGTTGTGCGGCGGACCTGACTTGTGACGAGTTCGCTGAGATATAATACATATGAGGAAGTACAGTGACGAAGCCGGACAAAAAGTGGCTGGGAAAAGAGTCTGTTAATAAAGAGAGGCATCTAACTTTGAGAACCTGTTGGGGGTTTCAAATCTTCGATGTGGGTATCTAAAAGTTCAGCAAAGAATGATCCATGGCTCCCGTCGAATGAAAACAACCACATGTCAAGGACTTTGTCTAAGAAAACCAGACCATCGTATCCCTTCAGCTCTTCCTTCAACTTCGCTAACGAATGGCCTTCCGGGGCGGGCTTCCGCCTCTTATTTACGGTTCGAGGCTCGCCCTCGTCTGGCCCTCTATTTCTCGCCGCCCACTCCATCATGCGAATATCGATTGCAAGCCCCTCACATCTATTAATGCACCGCTGCAGGTCGGTGACCGCCCCACGGATGACTTTCCACATGGCTGGAGACAACGACGTTGGGCCGGCGAGTGATCCCTTTCTAATATGATCGAAGGTGTGCTTGCGATTGGCCGCGCAACATATGTAGCGATTAAGCTGGGCCCATTCCACCAGCCACAGTGGTGGGTCAGAGACCAATTTCCCATCACGGTATCGAAAGACCACCCAGATTAGGATGGCGATGAAAGACTCAAAGTCATGCCGGTAGAGCCGAGCCACTTCACCATTCATGGCGTCTATGGTAAGCAGTTCCATGGCCATGAAGGCCCATGTCCCAGTATTCGAGTAGCCAGAAGGGTGATCTCGTCCTCTGACATGGGCAAGGTCAAAGTCGCATAGCTTGGGCTTCTTGTTCTTGTCGTCGAACATGAGATTCCCCTCGGTGATGTCGCCATGTTCAATTCCGATAGACCAGAGAATAGCATGACCTAGGCGAAAATCATCAGCTTTATGTAAAGAAATGCAGATCACAGGACTGCAGGACTCCTCACAATATATCAGGGCAAGGAAAGCATTGAGAAGTTCAATCTCTGTCATAGAGATTGTGGTGCTGATGGGTTCGTACTTCGACAGGAGTATGAAGACTGGATAACCCCGCGCAAGAGGGCGCTCCGCCTTGCAGGCCTTGTTGTCTTGCCGGATAGCCTTTTGCCTGACGCTACGGTCAATATCTTCAAAGGCCTCCTCGGCTAGGATACCCGACAGCAAATCCTTTTCGGAAGGCCTGGTAATCTCTGTACCCACCGTTGCGTTTGTTGCCACGGCATTCATTGGAAAGGCGTTTGATCTTTGAACACTCGGGCCTGAGGGATGGTGGTGGTCCGAGTTGAAGAGAACACGGAGGCATTTGGTGGGATCTTACTGTGGCCCTGCTTGATGTCAATGAGCGTGAGAGCATGCCTTTGTTCAGCGGCTTCATGGGCAACGAATTCTTCATGATACATAGCGAGTCAGATCCAAGTCCAACTGTCCAACACTGCGTGGCGCCGCGATCACAGGTTGGCGTCTTGGGCACACCCGCCATGGCTAGGCCTATGTAATGTTGGCGGGATCTCTCACCAGGAAGTTATAAAAGGGATCACAGCGTTGAAGGATTTAGAGGAGAGCATACGTACATGGAGAAGTTGAGAAAGTGTAGTAAGTAAAGGAGGGAAACGAAGCCTACTACGTGATATAGAGAGGTATCTAAGAAACTGTTGACTTCTTCAAGTCGTCGATGTGGGTATCTAACAAGTCGGTGAAGAATGTTCCTTTGCTTCCCGGGAATGAAAACAACTCCATGCCAAGGACTTTGTCTAAGAAAGTCAGACCATCATATCCCATCAGCTCTTCCTTCAACTTCGCTAACGAAGGGCGTTCCGGAGCGGGCTTCCGCCTCTTATTTACGGTTAGAGGGTCGCCCTCGTCTGGCCCTCTATTTCGAGCCTCCTCCTCCTCCTCCTCCATCCTGGAAATCTTGATTGCAAGCACCTCACATGTAGGAATGTACACCTGCAGGTGGGTGACCGCCTCAACGATGGCTCCCCACATGGCTGGAGACAACGACGTTGGGCCGGCGAGTAATTTCTTACTAATATGATCGAAGGTGTGCTTGCGATTGGCCGCGCAACATATGTAGCGATTAAGCTGGGCCCATTCCACCAGCCGCAGTGGTGGGTCAGGGACCAATTTCCCATCACGGTATCGAAAGACCACCCAGATTAGGACGGCGATGAAAGACTCAAAGTCATGCCGGTAGAGCCGAGCCACTTCACCATTCATGGCGCCTATGGTAAGCAGTTTCATGGCCATGAAGGCCCATGTCCCAGTATTCGAGTAGCCAGAAGGGTGATCTCGGCCTCTGATATGGGCAAGGTCAAAGTCGCATAGTTTGGGCTTCTTGTTCTTGTCGTCGAACATGAGATTCCCCTCGGTGATGTCGCCATGTTCAACTCCGATAGACCAAAGGATAGCATGACCTAGGCAGGCACATCCTGTTGAGTTTCCAAAACACATATCGAACGATCTTACCACTTACCGTATATTAAAGCAAGGAAAGCATTTAGAATTTCCACCTCTGACATAGAGGTTACGGTGGCGATCGGTTTGAACATAGGCAAGAGAACGAGTACGGGATCTCGCGCAGCCACCCTACTTGCCTTGCAGTCCTGCCGAATAGCATTCTGCCACAAGTCGATGTCGAACCACTCAGGCACCTTCTGGCTAGGCCTACTCTTCGCGCTCCAAGACAGCCTTATAGCAGCTGGACGGTTCGACTCCTGCTCATTCGAGTTTGCGAAGTTGTAGCCTGCGACCTGGGTCGGATGCCCGCGGACATAGCCGTCTAGATCCTGCATGTATCCTGGGGGAAGGACGTCGGTCAAAATGTTCAATGAATTTAATTCACGGGAGGAAAGTACCGGTGACCGTTAGGCCTGTACTAGCATCAAAAGAGCTGGACACCTCAGTGGTCATCCCCGCAGCATAGTCTGCAAGCCAAACCACGAGATTCGCTTTCGCGTTACATGAGAGGTCGAACATCATGTCTAAACTCTCGATCGACCCGAACTTCTGTATCTTCCCTTTCGATTGCTGGATCCTTTTCACCATTTTTTGCTCAGCGCCCGAAGGATCTTGAAGGTCGGCTTCAGAGGCACGGCGCTTCCTTGTTTCGACTGGGTAAAAAGTCAGATTTACTCAGTCAACCATAATAGCTCTTCTGAAGCCTACCTTCTCTCGCATGCGCTTGCCACTCCATGGCAGGTACTGACTGTGTCTCCAGTAACGTCTCTCTAGCCATGGGTCCCGTATCTCCGAGCCTTCCGACGTCGAAATATCGCATCAATCTTTCGGTATGGGGGCAATGAACCTCGAGCTGAAGAGATGGTGGTTCAGATCGAAGGCACGACAGGCGTTCAACGTCCAACTGTTTCCGCATTTGTGTCGCATTGTGACCGGCGATCACTGATATTAGTAGAGCTGGCAGTTCGCGCCAGTTTTGATCCCAGTTCTGATTTCAGTTCTGTGGGACCCAGAACCGTGTGAACAACCTGAACTGCCTCGTTTCTGAACTGCCACGAGAGCCGGTTTTACGCTCGAACTGCATTCACCAGAACTGAGTTCTCCTCCCCTCCCTCTTCCCCTGTCCCACTCCTATCCAACGCCCCTATCGTTTTGTTTGTACTTTGTTTGTACTCAATGAGCCTTTTTCATCAACGCGTCTACGCTCTCTTGCGCGATCGCCACCACCTGCGCCGTCCACCCATTCCTTCACCGTCTTCCCTTTACTATGCCAGGTCGCAAGGGTCAAAAGAAAAAGGCTGTCACGCCCGAAGTTTCTCCAAGCCCCGTCAAGGCAACCAAAAAAGGGAGGAAGAAGAAGTCTGACGTGATTCCCCTTCCCAAGCCACCCACGAAGCGGGAATTGCAAAAGGCGCAGACCAAGGCGACGGACGCACTTGTGGATGCTGCTAAGGAAGTTGTTTGCGAGTGCGTAGCCCTATTCCCTTTGTCCCATTGCGTTCTCACACCCGGCACTCCCAGCTGGAAAAACAACGCCGACCTCACCGACTCGATTCTTACGTTCATCAAGGATAACGACGAGATACGAAACGGCCTCTTCCCTGGCAGCGGTTCCAACGTCTCGTACGCTCTTGGTGGTGGTAAAAAGAAGGTGGACCACCATGCCGCCATCGCCATCGAGATCTTCACCGACCACCCTGTCTACGGCGACGCCTTTAAGCCTGCTATTCAAGCTGGCAGTCCTCATGCGGCGAAGGTCCTCAAGATTTGGACTGAGAAGGTTCACAACCGCATGAAAAGGTAACGTAGCTTCACCTATCGTCCAATACCCCGCTCATATGCTTGTTTCTTTTTTAGTCTTATTAAAGCGACGCAGGCTGGTGTTACCGCCCTACTCACACCCGGCACTCCCAGCTGGAAAAACAACGCCGACCTCTACCGCCCTACTCACACCCGGCACTCCCAGCTGGAAAAACAACGCCGACCTCACCGACTCGATTCTTACGTTCATCAAGGATAACGACGAGATACGAAACGGCCTCTTCCCTGGCAGCGGTTCCAACGTCTCGTACGCTCTTGGTGGTGGTAAAAAGAAGGTGGACCACCATGCCGCCATCGCCATCGAGATCTTCACCGACCACCCTGTCTACGGCGACGCCTTTAAGCCTGCTATTCAAGCTGGCAGTCCTCATGCGGCGAAGGTCCTCAAGATTTGGACTGAGAAGGTTCACAACCGCATGAAAAGGTAACATAGCTTCACCTATCGTCCAATACCCCGCTCATATGCTTGTTTCTTTTTTAGTCTTATTAAAGCGACGCAGGCTGGTGTTACCGCCCTAGGCACTACCGGCGAAGGGATCATGAAGGAGTCGGATGTGGATCGGTCTGATCCCAAGAGCAAGTTCGTGACGAAGATAGGTAAGTGTCTGTTAACTATGGTCTACCGTTCCCTATGCTAACATCTATTAGATGAAGTCGTCGCTGGGTTCCCATGGTTTTGGGAAATGAGGGCCCTTAACGCCAACCGCCCCAACCTCACTCCCATCGGTCTCGGTGACAGCACCACTGTTCCGAATGTCGCTCTCATCGCAGGAAGCCCCCCGCCGGAGAAAGAGAAGAAAGCAGAGGACACCGACGGATCCGATGACGAGAAGGCCGGCACTGGAACCCGTAAGCGCAAGGCTCCCGATTCCGATGACGAAGGGTCTGGCTTCGATGAAGACGATGATGAAGAGGATGTGGAAGACGAGGGTAGTGAAGCTAGCACGGACAAGAAGGACGACACCCTCGACATCAAGCCTGTCCTCAAGACGCCCACCAAAAAGTCACTTCGCGCTGCGCTCAAGGCTCGAATCAAGTCGCCGAAGAAGTCGCCGAAGAAGTCGCCTGCTCGTGGGCCATCGAAGACTCGATCTGGCAACAACAAACTCTCTGAGTTTGCATCGGTCGTCGAAGCAGAGGAGAAGACGCGCTTGAAGGAGCTCGAGCTAGAGAAGGTCAAGGCAGAGGGGCTCATCAAGTTGAAGGTCAAGTCGCAGGAGGTTGGTCTGCAGAAGAAGAAGATGAAGTACGATATGCGCCTCCAGCTCAGCCTTGCTCGCATGCAGCAGCGCCACGAGCTTCAGATGGCAAAGGTTCGTCAGGGCACTCTCCCCGTCGCGTCGACTTCTAAGATGGATTTCGATGATGACTTCCAAGTCGGGCATGGAATCAACATGCTTGATATGTCTTCCTCGCCGGCGCCGGTTGGTTCTACTAGTTTCTTACCTTCTTCTGATGGTAACATGATGTTTAATTCGGGATATGACAACTGATTAGAGTCAATTACATGTTATTAGATAGAGGTTTAGAACGGTACAAGTACTAGCTCAATCCAACCAACCAAATGCATTCTCCTGATAACGGCTGTTTGACTCAAAGAGGGCTGTCTTGAGTTCTTCTCGGTGCTGCTTACCGGCGGCCAAGGTAACTGACCGTGCAGCACCACCAGGTGCCCCTTGCACGTCTGCCAGACGAGCTGCTCGCCTCTGTGCTTCGGTACCAGATAGTCCCTCGTTAAGAAAGTCACTGTTTGATCCATCGTCACTATCGTGGCTGCCGGCATCTGTTTCTTCTGCTTCGCACTCCATGGCGAAGTTGTGGATTGCAACACAGCATATGATCCAGTACACGGCAAGCTGGTGGGTTCGCTTGCTGCGGATTTTTACCCGTAGGCCTTTGAGAGATTGGAAGCGCCCTTTGAGGTAGCCAATAGCATGCTCAGAGCGGATACGGAGTTGTGATACCTTGTTGTTAAAGGTCGCGTTCTCCTCCTTGTTGCTCTCAGGCTTCTTGTACGGCGCAACGACCCATGTTTGGATCTGGGGTAGGTATATTAAGCACACACTTAGGCACACAGAAGTACTGTCACATACCGGATAGGCAGAATCACCCCATATAAATTCGCTAACTCCAAACACCGCTCGATGGTTCTTAAAGACATATGTCCCCTCCCACGCACTTGCGCAGTGGCCGTCGCAATGCGCGGCTTGTTACGAGTCCGTGTTCAGGTTTTGACTCTAATTTACAATAACCTAACTTATTTTTTGTGTAATGCATTTTATAGCTTAGGAATATAGATAGCTGATTGCACATTCTTGTTCCCTTTATGCTTAAGGTCACCTAGTGCAGATATTATACCCTCATACTCTGCTTGCCCACCATTGATCATGCCATCATGGTACCAGACTTGGTCTCCTTTGATTATCCGAGATGTAAAATGTAATCCTCCATAGTATATTATACCTGCTAATGTATATTCTTGTACCTCTCCACCTTCAGTTGGTATATTAAGCAAAGTTGGTATTTGCATGTGCTCGTGTCTATCAAATGCAACCCATACAATGTGACTTGTATTGCTTAATAGCCTTACTCTAGATGGAAGTCGCCCATTGCAAATTTGGCATTGCAAATCTTCTTGCATATTAGCAAATAAATCTGGACTCAACCATGTTTGAATAGATGACCCTTCATCATCTGCATTGAGTTGGAGGTTTGCTGTATGCATATAACCCCGTCTTCTATTAGGTTCAGCACAATTATCACAAACTTGAAGTATTTTGTGTACTGGATTTTCAAATACAAACATATAGTCGATCAGATTGATAACACTAGTATAGTTTCCCAGACTAAACAAATCTGGAGATAAGTGTGCCATACTCTGCCTCCAATTCTCACGTGCTGCTTCGAGGGTGTTTCTTTTTGCCCGATATTCCTCAAATCCAATTGATAGCGCCTCAGTTGATTCTGGAAGTTGTACTGATGCAAAATAAGCAGACCATTCATGGGGATTGGTAATCCATATAGCATACAGAATGCAAAGCATTGAGTCATAAGCACAACTATTATTTTGCCACTGTGATCCAGGAGGAGAGATATCTTGAGTCTGTATATCCATCATATCGACATCATCCGCAGATCCTCGGTATGTATCATCAAGTTTGAGCTTTTTAAATCTATCTTCATCACTAATATCATTAGCCATGGCCTTACGCTTAAGTTTATTTGAGCCTACTGCAGGTACAAATGCCTTGAAAGGATCTATATTCTTTGAGCTATCAGTCTTTTTGGTGCATTTTTGGTCTTCTTTTATAAGTTGCCATTCTATGTGAGGGTTGTCATCTACGGTCCATGGCTTGTCATTATCCCATCTCAGAGATCTATGTATACTCTGAGGCACGTAACACTCTCCTTTCCACTTGCGGAAAGATGCAATCAATTCTTTTCTATGGATACCAAAAATCTCGACAGGCAGTATACCCTTGTACCGCATATCAGTTATCTCATGAAGTAATGCTAACTCTCTGAATTCTTGGCGCTGCCTGCCTGATATGCCATTCATGACAATACTTGGTGAAAAATCTCGTAGCAATAATGTTCCTTCTGCACATGTTCCACGTGATAATGCTGTATACATTGAGTGATGTGTTCTGCAAGCTTGGAGATCAACTACATTAAAGTCTCTTGTCTTTCCTTGAGAAGCAAAGTCAGTCATTGCAAAATTGGGTAACATATCGACTTGAGTACGGTCAATTAAGACTTTTGTGCCACCACGAAGTGAACAGAGCAGCTGATGTGTAGTCGTTGGTAGTATAGGAACAACATTTTCTGGTAATCCACTCAGATTGATTTTTGATGGTGGATTGACCAATTGTACAAAGACAGTTTCAAGAACAGGTTGACCTTTAGAGCCTACTGTAGACTGCCAGCTATGAATAAAGCCTTCTTGCCCATTTGTAATGCCCAGCTCAGTTGCACTATTATTACGTATTAAAATGGGCATACCGATGCATATACCCAATCTTCCAGGTACATGTTTGTCAGTAGTAGAAGGAATCTGATACCATAAGTCTCTTTGCATAGCTTCATTTATATTATGTGCAGTACTCTTGCCCTTGACTCTACGCCTAGATGATTCTCCAGACTCTATAGATATATGATCTTCTGAATAAAAATACACGAGCTCCTGATTTGATTCAGCAGCAAATCGCTTTGATCCAATATCATTCATTGTATCTTTGAAGAGATTACGAGTGGTGATAACTGAGACATTTCTAAATTCTGGACTACAGATTGAAGTTCGACCAGGTAGACTTGATGAAATGCGTGAGCGCAAAAACTGAATATCATCCCATGTGCATGATTTGTACCGCATATTCTCTAACATTGTACGGAATGCCTCATCACCTGGCTTTACCTGCCGCATGTTTTCTTTGAGCATAACTACAGTTGTAAACTCATGCCATATGCATTGGCCAATCAACTCCTTTTGCTTATTTGGGTTAGTTGAGGAGTACTTGATGTGTCCATATAGAGATGTTGCTTCCCCACCCACAACGGGAGGCAATTGAGCAAAATCACCAACTAAAATCATGTTAAGTCCACCAAAGCTTTCATCTGGATTATTAAGAGCATGGCATAAACGTTCACTAATACGGTAAATATCACGACAGCTGAGCATAGAGACTTCATCAAAAAAGACATACTCAACACCAGTTAGTCGATCTTTGACAGATGCTAAGTTGGACTTGCTAGTTTTATCATTTATACCAAATGCACTATGGTAGGTCATACCACCTAGTAGTGCTGCAGCACTCCCAGTAGGTGCAA
Organism: Ephemerocybe angulata; assembly: GCA_013368325.1. Lineage (NCBI taxonomy): Eukaryota > Fungi > Basidiomycota > Agaricomycetes > Agaricales > Psathyrellaceae > Ephemerocybe > Ephemerocybe angulata. The sequence continues at coordinate 2,255,060 of JAACJK010000163.1, read as the reverse complement.
CAACTATAAGCTTATAAGACTCTTTGCGCAGTCCAAAAAAGTATGATAAGGCCTTTAATACCTGTGATTTGCCAGTCCCACCCATTCCTCCAATATACATGTGTAGCACCTCGGAGTATGGATCAACTGCATGATTGGCTACAATGCGGAAAGCTTTTTCTTGTTCGTAATTGAGACTAAATTGCTTTATACTATTATTCACAAATGTTAGATGCTCCTCCTCATTAATTGAAAAGCTTTTGAGCAAGTATGACTTATCTGCAACAAATACTTTGCTATCTGGTCTAGACCTTTTCTCAAGGACATTTTTAGTTTCATTAGTAGCAGGCATTTGTATAGCTCGAGCATCCATAATCTCTACACGTTTGTTCTGTACAAGTGCTTTCCAATGTGAAGGTGGCATCTTAGATGGATATTTTGTTTTAATCTGTGCCGTATCTTTAGCAACTGCTTGGTCCCACCCAATATCATGTAACACAGAAGTCATGTCTTGTACCTTCTTAAGTCTTTCAAGTTCAGCAGTACTAAGTGCCCCATTTTCAATAGCATCAAGCTCAAGGCCTTCTTGTGCAACTGTCCATTCAGGGGCTAATATTCCATCGTCACACTGCTCAAAGTCGATCCCAGAGAGATGTCCATCATAAATTCTACTTGACTGATGCATCTGTGCTCTGTAATCATCTCTCGCATCTAAGCACTCATATTTAAGATTAATATTTGCCATAATCTGAACATAGCGATCAGGAAAGCGGTAGTTACTGAATGTCTCATGCCATCCGCTATATCCAGTGCGCAGATCAATACCACTTCTCCAGGGCTTAAAAAGACTGAGCATAGCTACAGCATAGTCACCTTGGTCACCAACATCACATCTCGGTAATGGTGGTCCCAAAATATTAGGTACTATGTGATTAACGAATCCACAATTTACTTTTAGTGCATGTGTTTCTGAAAGAGGGTGTCCTTCCATAAATCTATATGTGTTTTTAGACAATTTATCCTGATCACCTTTCGGTATAGCAATTGAAGTACATCGTTGAATGAATTCATATACACACAAAGTCTCTACTTCAGATGGGCGAAAGATATAGTCATGTACAAATGAGAGGCCCACATATTTTCCATCTTTCTTCATGATTATGATCTTATCAGATTCATCGTCTTCTGCCTCTGTTGGAAAAGCTCTTCTAGCCTCGAACATATACTGCTTCCAATACATGGGTTTGAATGTGTGGCTAGTGTAATGATCAGGATTATCTAGCAGATATAGAGATATTATTGGAGCACCTAGCTCCATCTTTGCAGAAATTGAATTGACCATTCTGGTCATCAAGCGCCTTGCTTTTTCTTTTGCTTTCATATCACCGACCAGTATATCTGAGCTTTTGGATATAATTGATTGAATAGCATCATATAGAACATGTGTTTTCAACCCTTGCTTTGTAATGTAATCAGTAATATATACAATGACTGCCTTAACCGCAGTACCAGACATTAAGCTAGTTACATCAGTATTGCACCCCAACACAAATGTGACTACACGATTAACATAATTGACCCAAGCTTCACCTTTCTTCATAATGAGTGCTCCTGTTGTTGGATCAACTTTGGTCTCTGCATGTAGAGGTCTAGGAAAGCGCGCTCTACATCTTTTGAATATATTATCAGTACAGGCTCGATACACCATTTTTCGGCTTGTAGTTCCATCTAGGTTGATGTATCGCTGACATGAATGCAAATTAGATCGCAAAAACACGGTATCAAATCTGTATAGAAAATATGACCACCACCCTTGCTTTGATTTACAGAATTTACAGTCACATAGATCATCTTGATCAGGCATGGTACCGTCACACTTTCCTGAAGGTGGAGCAATTGGAAGGGTTTCAACTTCATCATATGGTGCACTTTGTTCTGCTGTATCAGCACGTGCAGTAACCTCAGATTGTGAACCAGTTGCAAATTCTCCACAGTGCGTGGACTCAAGCCATTCCACGACTGTTTTTTGCCAGACCAAATCATTCATAATTTTATGTCTCATTTGCTGTGGGCTTAGATTACCTTTAAGCCAAATAAGCATATGCAAATGCAATGTTAACCGCCCTTGTTGCTCAACAGTGCCATAGTAAGCTGAAACATTTCCAAATATGCCTTGACCATCTATATCAACTCCCATAAGATCTCGGATAAATATCAAAACCATGTAATGAAAGAATCGTGCAGCAGCAACGGGGTTTTTGCAGACTTTTAGCAATCTCTCTTTTTCTGGACCAATATCTGGAGTGAATTTAATGTTATCAGAGGCAAAATAGATACACAAAGGATGTTTAGTATCAATAGGTGCCATAGTAAAATACCAAGATGGACTACCATGACTAGCCACCAAAGACCAAGCCTCATTACGCATTCCTTTTTTAGCTGTTATGGAACCCTTCACATTAGACATTATGCAGTCAAGATCAGAAACGACATTTTTGCATTGCTTTTCCATATCGGTTTCAGCCTTGACAATTTCACCATTAGCCATACGTGTAGCCAGGGATTGAAGAACAGTTGTATCGACAGAGAGTAACCGATTGGTTATTTCATCAAAGTTTGCTCGGTTGGTCGCAACCCTTCCAGATGTAGAAACAGCTCCCATCTGTTCATGGCTAAAGGCAATGAAAGGAAAATTAGGATCTACTTGAAAGCGTTTGTCATGGTACATAAGAAGGCGGCGCTTATGCATTTTACTTGATAACCCTTCAATTGATCCTACTCCTCCAAGGCCATATGGAAACAGCCAGGGAAACATCTGTGGATAGAGCTGCGGATTACTCCAAATAGAAACCAAGTCAAGGCGCCCTACATTGAGGAATCTTCCCTCATTATTCAAATGGTGAACAGCCCTTGCTTTCAGCTTTCTAACAGAGACAGTTTCGATATCTTGTGCTGTAATGCCATGTACTGTAAATGGACATTCTCCTTCTTCAGTACCATCTTCATCATCCATGTCATGTGTACTTGTACTTTCTGCAAGCTTGTTTCCAATTTTCTGAATATACTCGACAGTTACGGGAGGTACGTCTTCAGGATAAGAGTCAAGGTTCTTCTGAGATATGTCGATATTCGCATAGTCAGAATGGTTTAGCTTCAACCACTTTAGTGCCCGGGCAACGTGATTTCTTCGTACAAGAAATGGTGTACGTTTATAAGTTGTGTGATCAGGCTTGGTCGGTCCTGTGAATAGAATTGCCAAAACCTCCTCGATATCCTCCCTTGGGGGTGGTAGTCTTTCATATATCTGAGGCATTGGTGACTCAAAGGCAACAAAGTTAGCCTTCATTTTTCGCATGCCTGTTGATACTTTTGCCCAGCAAACTGTATGGCGAACTTTGGCAATAAGGAGTCTTTCAACATATCGTAACTCGGACAATTCCTTGGGAATATTACCAAGCCAGAGGCCATTAGCCAATGCATACTTTGGGATATCACCTTTGCGTAGAGAAGCTCTGCAGTCATCACATACTTTATCACATGTATTATCTATCACAGGTGAATTATATTCTTTTACTGGTTCATTATCAGACTTCCTTTCTCTCTTGGCACAGCCATCACGGTTCAAGATGTCTAAATGACCTTGAATGGACTTCAGCTTGCTTAGCTGTTTCAGTGGAACTAACATTCCACATACTGCACACCCTGCTTCTTCAAACTCAGATGGCTCAAATCTGGCGCAAGCTCGGGCTGCAATTTCCATCTCAACATCAGGTGTAAGAGGTGGTGGAGGAAAAGGAGCACTTTCAACTTTCTCTTGTATGAACTCGAGTGGAATTTCCTTATTCTTGGCACGAAAGTTGTTTTTACGCACATTTGCTTGCATTTGCTTTCCTGGTACAAGCTCTAACCCAGCTGCAAATTCAATGCATGTGTTACATTGATGAGCATGAAGTGCAGCATCAATATCTGCTCTCTTCGCACGAGCAGGAAGAACTATACCATGGTGCAACAGGACATCCCTAGCAGTCGTAATTATTAGAAGTGGAGCAAGTAGACTTAAAGGTATATTGGCATACACAAGATCCTGTACACCATCAGAGGTAGTAACAATTTTTTCTGCAGGGCCGTATGAAACATACTTCAGAGAGTATCCAGAAAAAGATGTTGATCGGTGCAATGAAATAATATACTGATCAAGAGAAGACGAAAACGGAATAGCCTTGGCAAGACCACCCCCATACACCACGCGGGGCGTGTTGCTCAAAGCAATATCATTGGACCCCACTAAGGGCATGTCAATACATTCAGAGCCCACTTGGGCTGCGTCGCTCAAAGCAATATCATCAGACCCCACTCGGGGCACCTCACTTGAGGTAAGGACTTCAAACCCCACTCGGGGCAGCATAGATTCAGACCTCACGCTGGGTAAGATAGATGTTGACCCCACTCGGGGCGGAATAAAAGTAGTAGACCCCATGTTGGGCAGAATAGATGTAGACCCCATGCGGGGCAGAATAGATGTAGACCCCACTCGGGGCAGAATATATTCAGACCCCACTTGGGGCGCCTCACTCGAGGTAATGAGTTCAGACCCCACTCGGGGTATAATAGTTTCAGACCCGAATCCGGGTGTAGTAGTTTTAGACCCCACTCGGGGTACCTCAGTCGAGGTCAGCGAGTGAGCACGGACGGGCACTGCATTGGAAGAGATGGTTGAGGCGCAAGGATTGGGCGGCACAGCCAACGAGCACGTACTGGTAGGCCAACAGGAGCAAGAGTACAAGGATACTGTCAAGTCGTCACAAGACAAGCAAAGATCGGGTGGTACCCATGACACATATAACGAGCGAGCACCGGTGGGCACAGCCGAAGACAAACAATCACAGGGCACCTTGTGTGAGCAAGCTACAATGCGCCCAGTTGAATTACGAGTGCCGGTAGGCACCGTCGAAGCACGAGTGTCAGCGGAATCAGTCAAGGGGTGAGCGTTCATGGGCAAAATTGAAGCACGAGTGTCAGAGGTCTCGGTCAAGGGGTGAGCGTTGATTGGCACAGGCTGAGCACAAGCGCAAATAGGCGCAGCGGAAGCACGAGCACGGATAGAGATGGGCGCAGCTGAAGTATGAGCGTCGATAGACACACTTGAAGCACGAGCATCGATAGGAACAGTTGAAGCACAAGTGTCGGAGAATTCCGTCAACGAGGGAGCATCGACGGGCACAATCAAAGTACGAGTGTCAGCGGACACGGTCAATGAGGGAGTGGCGATGGGTATTGTCGATAACTCCATGGCCAGCATGTGGGCAGGGGGCACGGGCGTTGACAGGACGCTGGACGGCGGCACCAAAGATGGATCTGTGGTAGGGGTGTTTTCGCTAGATACCATGGGGGCAGCACCGACGGTTGGGTTGGTTGGTGGTTGGTTGAGCACTATGGAGCTGTGTGAGGGTTTAATAACACAGACATGAGTAAAGAGCACAGTACCAGAAGTTGTAGACAGCCCGTTGAAGACAATGGCTGTAGGCAGGGGGCGCCGTGGCAACAGGAAGACGCTGCCCGCAAGGCCACAGAGGGCATGGCCCCCGATTCCCAATGGGCCTCCACCAGAACGGTGGAGAAAGACGACGGCAAGAAACCGAGATAGAGCTTGGATCATGTTAAGCAGTTGCAAAAGGTGGTCAAGCGGTGCAGCGAAAGGACTGCGATGATGGTGGAGAGAGGCAAGCCGGGACTTGACGTGGCAGCTCTGCCGCACGCCCGGAATCCCGCGGTGTCAAGTGATGTCATCAATGCCCCGTCCTCTCCGGCTCAAGTTCTCTCGAAATCTTGTTGACTAAAGCTATTCACAATAGATCTTGATTTGTACAATACATGACTACTTACACAGAACAATAAGATGACACTGGCGGTCTTGAATGGTGCTGAAATTCGGTGTACGTAGTGGTAGTGAGGAAGATGGGCGACGGCAAGAGGCCATTGCGTCGAGCGCGACGAGAGAAGTGTACATAGTGTCATAGTGATTGTGGGTCGCTGAGAGCGATGGTCTTCTATGGAGAGCATGGCGAGAATCGCGCTGAATCCCAGTGCCTGTGGAAGGTTGTGGAGACATGGAGAGAGGCCTTGTGTAGGTCCTTCAGGCGATTGGCCTCGTCGATGCTCGCAACGGAGCTCGGGCATCGTGGTCTTGAGCTTGAGCCCGTGGCCAGCGACAGCGGCAGGGTGTGCCTCAACGCTGCTCACGGCCACCCTGGTAGAGGCTGGTAGAGGCGGCGGCTGGGTCTCCAACAGAGTGGGTTCCCGCTGGGACATTGGAGGGGTCATTGGACACAAATGCAAGGTGGGTACGACTAAAGAGGAGGTGCTAGCGACGTTCGAGGTGGTCTGCTTGCCTGCCTCATGTACTCCTCGAAGGTCGAGGAGCCAAGATATGGAGGCCTGGTAGTCGGTGGGGGACTGACATTCGATTTTGTCCTGGAATTTGGATGAGTATCATCAACTACGAGTATGAGAGAAAGCTCTTACCTTCTCCAGGCGGAAGATGAATTGATCGTGGCGCTTGTGGTGAAGAACTTCTCGGTCCCATCGACGTTCCCGTTCAGCTGGTTACGCTCGACTTCAAGGATTTTCTCGTCGGATACGCCCTAATCAAACGAGTTGTGAACAGGATGCCCTTCTACAGTGACCAAAGTACTCACCTTCGCGTTACCCCTCATCTCCCTCAGCTTCGACCTCATGCCACTCTTCTCCTCCCCCTTTGCCTCGCCGCTGAGTGCCTCCCACTGCCTGCCCTCCCCTGCTGCCAAACCTCCTGACTCACGCGCACGATGGCGCACTTCCACTGCAGCACCGAGCGCCTGCTGCCTCACACCCGATCGACGACAGGGTGCTCGCGGCCCGAAAGAACCTCCTGCGCAAGACCCGCGTCCTGGACCTTATGATACGCCTGATACCCCTCACTAGCGATGTCGTCGACGGTCTTCGCCCCTCCCTCGTGCCCTCCCTCGTCGCCATAACGCCATGGGGCGGCGGCCCTGCTCATGGGGACACATGCAGAGCTCGGGCTCCTTGCCCTGGACGTTCACCTTCTTCGGGGGTCTCGTCGAGGCCCGCGGTGCGGCCGTGTGCGGTGTGGAACTGGTTGCGGAGCGCGGCCTCGTCGACGCGGTCGATCTTGTGCTTGCGCCGGGCGAGGATCTCGGCGATGCCAACGGAGAGGACGTCGGCCAATGAGGGAGAAGTCCGAGAAGACCTTGGGAGTGAGGAAGAGGGTGAAGAGGGTGAAGAGGGTGAAGAGGGCGAAGAGGTGATTGACGGCTATGGTCAGAGTTGATTTGAGGAACGTTGGTGATGAGGGGAATGTACCTTCATCTTTCTGGCCACTGGGAGACATTTCGCCGGCGACAGCCCTTTCCACGGTTCCGGCGACACCATTTCCGTGCCCTAAGTATGCCAGATGAAACCTTTGGACGAGCTCGTGGGCGTTCTTAATAACTTCGTAAAGGTGGGTTCGAATTCATGTTCGTTGGGTTGGATCGGTCGAGACGTCGTGCTAAGGTGAGGACGAGAATCACCATCGGCATTCAAGATGGCAGTGATAATCACAGATGGGGCCGAGGGCTTGGCTGGATCGTCTGGGATTCAGAATTAGAGGTGAGTAGAGGAAAAGGAGGCGAAAAGGAGCGACGTACCGGGGCAACCAGGCTCTCCAACACGTCGGCGGCAGCAAATTACAGTGCTAGTCGAGCACTGCCAGTGAAGTTCAACACTACGATTACCGGCTGACGGCGCTGAACGGTGCAGAATGGCTCTAGTCTGCAGAGAAGGACGTAGATGAGGAATCGAGGGGCGTCAATGGTGAACGTTGTTCTCCGGCATTTCAGAGGTCCGGCTCCGAACGAGCAGGTTTCCCACACAGTAGGTTCTCTCTTCCCATCCACCTTGATCTTGGCTCACCTCTCCTCTCCAGATCCCCATGTCCATGACCGCCCACCGCGTTGAATAACGCGCTCAGACTGGCCCACCACAAGCTTAACCGCATGCACCACCACCGCCAATGTCCTCTTGACCGCTGACTGCCATCGCGTTGAACAACGCGCCCAGAAAGTGCTACCACAGTCCACCTTCACCTCCCACGTCGCTCGACTTTCGCCACGCCCAGTCGCTCCACCCGCGTCGCTCAACATTCACGATGCCCACCGACCCCACGTTGCTCAACGTTCATCCCCCGCATTCACTGTTCCGTCATTGTCGCCGCCGCATCCGTCGCGTTGAGTTACGCCTGAAGCTCCCACCTTCGCGGCTACCACGACTCCCAGTTCCTCGGCGTCCAGAACAACCACCCACATGTCGTCATCGCATCGAGCGCCCAAGCCAGCCCAAGTCCCACCCATCAAGTCCTCCACCGTCCATTCTTGTTCCGTCCCTCGAGGGTCCACGGCGCCGAACTCATTCGACAAATGGATAGACGTCTCGATGAAGGGAGGCGTAGGGTTGCGGCGGGGCGAAATGGAGTGCGTCCGCCCCGAGGTATGCTTCTATTATTCTTTTCATGGGTTTCTTTCTTCAGGTCGCCTATGTGATACCTCCTGCAGCTTGACATCACTCGGGGTTGCCGTTGCGACACCTCGCCAGCGGCTCGACTTTGCGTCGGACGTCTGGGGCCCTTAGATTATTTTCTTCATTTTATGTTACTGGCCTTCCATGTAGTGTAGGTAGTATTCAATTATAATCCAGTTCGCGCTATGTTTGCTCGGCCTGGTCGCACTGAACTTCCCCCCCTTGCAAGTTTCCAACGTCTGAAACCTGCAAATCCCAGAATCGCTCGCGGATCAGTGGCTGTGCACCATCCCCCAATCGCCCCTGCAATCGAGAGCGTTCCCTGCGAGCAAGGGAGAGAGTGAATCAGTGATGCCATCACACGCGGATCAGTGGCTGTGCCCAATTGCCTAAAGTCGCTTGAGAGCGTTCCAGAAAATGGACCGTAACAGAACGATTCCTTCGTTTTACTACGGACTCGTAACTTGCATCATGAGTACTCCCGGTATGCCCATATCCAATGTCAATAATGCGGAGGTTAGGGAGGGATACAACCTATCAAAGGTCTCTTCCGTGAGGTGCAATCTCGTGAGGAATAAGGTGGTCACATACCTGAAGGTTCAAAGAGTAGTTGGACTTTCGGTCAAAGTAGCTCTCTGGGAACCAATGCGGTCGCTCATAGAGCGGAATCAGTGTTCCGTCAACCATGCACCATCCGCCTCTCCATGCTGCACAAGAGTGATCTTCAATCCATCTCTTTGCCTCTTCCTTTTCCTCGGGTGTCGGTAGCCGTATGTTTTCCTTCTGAAATTCAGGTCGCAAAATAGCAGTCATGACTCTATTCACAACTGCCTTCACTGTACCCTTTCCATAGCCTGACCATCGAGCGACCTTCTTCATGCCAGCTGCGTTTCCGAAATGCCCAAAACGGTATAGTGCGATAGCGAGCTGATGTTCGATCGGCATCTGCTCGTTGTTGGCGTTGTTGCTAAACACAGGATCGTGCTCCAGCCGTGCAAGTAGTCGGTCAAATGTAGCAGGCGACACACGGAGTTCCTCGCGAAATGACTTGGGGTCGCGTTCTCTATCAACGTCAAGGACATGGCGCATGGTCGCTGGTGGACGGTCCTTGTTGACCTTTCGGGGCTTCTGGTATCGGCTCGAATGCATGTCGTAAATCTCGTTATAGACACGGCGGGCAAGCGACGGTGGGCGGGGAATGTTTGGCATAAGGTCACTTGGCAGGGAGTCTGAAGACTCTGAATCCGAATCGGACTGCTCGGGCTCACTTGAATGATAATCTAGCTCATCTGAGTTGCATCTGAGGATCCTGAGCTATACTCATCATCCCCATAAGGCTGAGCACGAGTCCGGGTTGCCGGTGGGTACCCGTGACTTGAACCGTGGGAAACCCGCCAAAACCCGGACCCGTGAGCTCGGGTCATCCGTGGGAAAATACCCATACGGGTCCGGGTATTGGATTTGAAATGTGGTCAACCTGTGGGTAAGGCTGGTTTTGTCTACGATCTCTATAATTTATCAGTATTTAGTATCTGTGTGACAATTATGTTCCTATTGTCTAAAGAAACATGGTTAAAGTATAGTAAATAAGCAATATACCCACTATGTCTACACTCAGGATAAGCTATAGGCAAAATGCCATGGGTACTTGCAGGTAAACTCGTGGGAATACCCGCTGTGACCTGGATCCGCAGGTCGTGGGTGATCCGTGGAAATACCTGTCTGAGTCTGGGTATTAAAATTTTCGTCATGGGTACCCGCCGGTGGATCCGGGTAAACCCACGGGTGCACTCGTGCTCAGCCTTACATCCCCAATGTAGCTGCCCACTGAATCCACTGATTCCGAGCCTTGTCCATCATCAGGCTCTGACAGCTCACCAACTCGGTCATGGTAGAGGCTGCCAGCGTCAGAAAAGCCTTCATCCGATGATGTTTCAGAATCAGAAGTGGACTCAGTCGAGGACGAACTAGTGGGAGACTCGGAGCTGTCTTCATCCAATTCATCAGACCCCGAGGAACTTGCTGTATCATCAAGAAGGTCATCTAGACCACCCTCCTCTACAAGGTAAGAAAAGGGCAGTAGGTTCGGGTTGACGTCGAATGGGTTGTGCCGCCGGCTGCGAAGCAGATGCTCTCGGTGCCGCTGGCGTATCTTGTAGCGGGCTTTCAGTCGGTGATAAGCCAAAAACGAGTTGAGCAAGTTGGATGTTTTACGTTGGCGCTCTGTGACACCCATGGTGGTATAGACAGTAAAACATAGTGGGTTACGCCAAGGGGGCACCACGATAGCGAGCGATGAAATGTGGTCACCCGGTCGGGTCCGTGGGAAAAGGTTACTTTCTTTGGAGGCGAGGCTTCAGAAAGGTGCTTTCAGTGTCTATATTTCGCGCTTTTAGCAGAGATAGTAGTCTAACTGAGGTCTATGAGCAGGATTGTGCATGTATCCCGAGTTTGGGAAGACCGCGATGCGCCAGAGCTCAGCAAATGTCCTCTTCATTGAGATTTCGGTCTGTGCCCACTGACGAGGGGGATGCTGCCATCATAGTGCAGATTTATACCCAAGGCGCGCTAATATGGTATATCCAAGTCTTTCGTTACCATTTAATCTTCTTGAAGGCCTTTCCTGCACCACCAAGGGTCAAATTGCGAGGATTGGAGAAAATAGGGGCTTAAATATTAGTATAAAAAGTATTGATCTCTCACGACCCGGCCGGGTAACCACATTTCATCGCTCGCTATCGTGGTGCCCCCTTGGGTTACGCTGACTTATATATTTCGATCGGTCGTCGGTCGATCGACGATCATTGGTGCCCAAAACTGGAGTTTGGATTAACATAAGTGCGGGGTGGTCAGAGTTGAACCGCAGTTCACGAAAAATCTTGGCGCGGAAAAGGTACCTAAACTGGAGCTCGAACTGGGATCAGAACTGGCGCGAACTGCCAGCTCTGACCCCTACTATTGCATTGATTGGCCCATTGTTATCAGGGCTTTTCTTCGCGCCGAGCGAGCTTCAGAAGGGCTTTCTGGTTTTATGGCGGAATTTCTCAACAACGACTGTCGAATCTACGACATGTTCCCCGGTCTTGTCGACGTTGGGTTCCGTACTGAGCTTTTCTGCACGCAGCTGGGCAACCTCCAGCGCTTAAATCATGGTAGACCAGTCACGGGTTTGAGCTGCTATGCAACGAAGAACGCAAATAAGCTGAGCAGGTCGTCGACGTGCCACAATTTTGTACCTTCGATAGAGATATCGACGTTGGAGATTCGAAGTTGGAAGAAACTAGCAGTTAAATTTCCTGGGAGTTCATGTTGCCTGGAGTGGTCATTCTCATAAGCTCGTTGAAGTTGTAGATTAGCATCCGATTATAGTCCCTGGTGTCGACGCCATTGGGGAGATGGTGGTTGTTGTGATCCCAGAGGTGACGGACTTGGAGGCCGAGTGCGGCGTGTCCCGGGGCCCGGCCGGCGGTCCAGAGGCCATCGCGATTCGCCAGGTTCAACCGTTCAACGAGCGGGCATAAAGCTGCATATGTACTTGTAAACCAAGTTCTTAGTATACAACGTCTGGCCAGTCCATCTACACGGCTTCTATAGCCTCGCGCCTGAAGGCAAGCGCCCAGTCTAGAGAGAAGAAAGCATGCACATGGCGACGGAGAAGGGTGGTGAGGAGGCAAGATAATGGAACATGCACGCAGACCCCCTTTCTCAGGCTTCCCCGCAGCAATAGGCCAAGGCTGAAAACAAAGAAGGACGGATCTGGAGACCAGAACAAATACATTCGATGAGATGAATCAATCTGTGAACAAGAAGGGGTAACGGGCTGAAATGGGGAATACGAGGACCCAGAAGCGAGAGAAGACGAAGAGGAACGAAAGATGTTTCAAGAAAAGACAGGAAAGCCGTATTCATACGCCCCCAGAGTGAGAAGGAAGACAAGAGATACAAACAATATAATATTGTGCAGCAGATAAGTGCAGAACAAGCAACAAGAACTGAAGGCGGTGTGATATCAAGGGTTTGGCATTCCAGTGACCACAAAAGTATGAATCTCCAAAGAAAGGTAGGGAACGAACAAGAACGAGAAGATCAGAATAGTAGTTCATGGGGAAAGAGATGAATAATCGTATCCAGGCTCCGAGAGAATTGGTGATATAAAAAAAGAGATCCGCAAAAGAAAAGTAACAGTGCAGAGAAGATTTATGGCTGCTTGGACTTGAATCGCAGCAACGGCGCCAGTCCCGAAGGGCCGCAAGCCTTCTGCAGGAACTCGTGCTAAAGAAACGAATTAGCATACATCAACAAATTCATCGACGAAGTGGTGAACTTACGCTCAGGAGCTCGTCGGCAGTCGCTCGGCTCGAAACATCTACACAGAGACAAACGGCCAAGAAGCTCTTCAGCTCGCGACTTAGCGCCTCAGGCTTCTTCAGGGTGGGGGTACCGTTCGTGGCGATGAGGTACAACGCTTTCAAAGGTTCTTCGTCGAGGTATGGTGGCTCGTTCTCGATCATCTCGATCGCCATGATACCAAGAGACCAGATATCAACCTTCGCCCCGTATTCCTTCTGCTTCACGACCTCCGGCGCCATCCAGTACGGCGTTCCGACCATGGTCGCACGCTTCGACTTCTGGTCAGTTAGTTTGGCGCAGAAACCGAAATCCGCTATGAGGGACATGAGTGGGCATTCGTTTGGGCGAAATTAGCGTATGCTTACTGATCTTGACTCGGCCATGGGCATCGAGGAGAACGTTATCGGACTTGATATCACGATGGATGATACTCTGGCTGTGGAGATGCATCAAACCTTTACAGGTCTAATCGAACAGGGAGTCAGCAGCCATACCAACGAGAAGCATACGCCGACGTACCTCGAAGCAGATACTAGAAATCTGATCCTCCACGAGGGTGTTGTTCTCGATGATGTCGGTCAACGCACCACCCTCCATGTACTCCATAACGACCCACAGCTCGTTGTTCTTAACAAGATATGAATCGAGGTAGTTGACGATATTGGGGTGCTGCGACTCCTTCATGACGAGAATCTCATTAACGATGAGCTCCTTGCGAGGCTGATGTGAGAGGTCCATCTCCTTGATCGCGACCTTCTTGCCGGTGGCGAGCTCTTTAGCGACATAGACGTGGCCAGAAGCACTGTTAACGCCTATCAGTGATTGAAAATAAATAAGAGAATCTAAAAGCTTACCCCTGGCCGACCTTCCTGATCTTGCTATATATCGCTTTGGGATCCTCATCGGTAACAACCTGGCGCAACTTCTCCATGATCTGCACCTCAGTCATCGTGCTAATCCTCTTCTCCTTCGGCTTTTCCAAGGCCGCGGCGGCGGCAGCAACGCCAGCGGGCTTGACAGGCTTTTCCTGTTGCTGGATCTGCACCTTCTTGGGCTGAAGGGGAAGAACGGGCGGTGGCCCTTCAAGAGCGCCAGCAGGGCCTGTAGCGGGCTGAGTGGCAGGAGAGGATGTGGCGGGCGATGATTTCGATGGGGGACCCAGGGGCGGGCGCGAAGCCTCCGACCTCTGCTGGGCGGCCTGTCGATCTTCGCGGTCACGCAGCTCTCGGTCTTCCTGCTGGCGCCTCCGTTCATCTTGCTGTTCCTGCTTCCGTTGCTCCGCCAACCGTTGCTGCTCTTGTTGCCTGCTCTGGCTGACAGAAGACTGGATGGAGGGTGGTGTGGGAAGCGATTCTTTGCGTGAAGGAAGATTGGAACCCGGTGGCGGGGTTGGTCCATTAGGCCTGTTGCGCGAGCGGAGCTCATCAGACGAGGGTGTAACGTCTCGGGGAGGTTGGGGGGCAGGACGGTTGGACACAACTGGGCGGGGAGGGGGTGGCCGGGAGGCTTGGGGAAGAGATGGAATGGGGAGCGGGCCGCGGGGACCTTGCACTGAGGAGATGGCATTAGCGACATGGGATCCATTAACATGTTCCGCGGCACGAGCAGCAGCGCTCGGAAGGTTATCGCTGCTGCCTCCAGTCAGACCAGGGGGGGACGTCTCTTGTCGCTTCGGCAAGGGTCGCGGTGCATCAGGACTGATCTTGCCCATCCCCCCGAGACCGGTGCCTGCATTGAAGCGAGGTGGCGCACCGACTGTGATATCTTCGAGCTCCTGCTTCTGGCGATCGGTGTAAAACTCGAGTACGTCAAGCACAGCTTGAGGATCTTTGGCGTAATCCTCTCTCGTGATGGCGGATTTGGTCAACAGCTTGCTCCATTGTTCGGGTAAGCCCTGTCGTTTGGCATTAGCGCCGTACCACCCGCCCACAGTGCCTACTCACAGTGAACGCTCCTGAGACCGGGTCAAAGCCAACATGGACCTTGTGAACGAAGTTGGTAGGACTGCTTACACCCATCAAAGGGCTTCGGGAATAGACATCATCTTGCCAGCCGTAGAGTTCTTCGTCGTTCTTGAGCGACAGGAAGTAGCGCTTATCCTTGGTCTCCAATAACAAGCAGTATGGCTTCAAATCTGTCCGCTCGACGTTCGAAATATCGCGTAGGTAGATGGTGTTTTGGGTAGGCGCATTCTATGATCCAAAGCGCTCGATAAGCACGAAAGACCCGAAACAAAAGGGGCGTACCTCGCTTTTGTGCACACTCAACGTCTGCTCCTTCAGCACCAGCCATTTCCTCTGCCATAACCAGTTACCAAAGCCGTCCTCCTTCATGCTCACAGTCCCGTTACGGATGATTTGAGTGTTCATGGTGTCGTCTGAACCTCGGTTGGGCGTTCCACCAATCCCCGAGTATGACAGGTTGCTATAGGACGACCCTGAGGACTGCGAGTTGTAGTTCATGTTGAACGAATTGCTGTAGCCCGGGTTGGAGGGGGCAGGGCCTGTTGCGTAAAGTTGGTCGTTGCGCCGCGGTGCTTGGGGTGCCGGACGCGATGGTGTCAGCGAGTTCTGCGACACCTGGTGGTAAGACATGACGACCCAGAGATTTCCGGTATTAGGTCGAAGCTTTGGCCACCGGCGGTGACGATCAGAATGGAGGCGATGTCACCGAAGCTGGGTCGAATGGGGGCGTCGTCGCAGGTCGTGAGGGCGTTGTTCAGCGTGGTCGCGGCGCAGCGTTGGGGTCGCCTCCGTCGTCGAGATCGCTAGATCTCGTGTCGTCGTCGTCGTTGTCGACGGCGGCGATGTGTGTCTGAGATCGCAATGTTTGCGGGGTTTGATTTGAGGCACCGCCACACGGCGATGTCCGTTTGTGGGTTTCTGTGGCCAGCGTCTGCAGTTCTGACTTGGGCTAGAGGGCCGCTGCTTCGCACGGCGGTTCCGAGTCTTTACTTAGTTCTTTTCTTTCCGGAGCTGTAGAGACGGATAACCAGATAGTACAGTATTATTACTACAGACATATTGAACACATTTGTGATTACATTGTAATCCTAACCGTGGAATTCGAACACTTTTGTGACGACCAAACCGGTGTCAAGCTGGGCGACATCGCGCAATGCGCCCTGTTAAATGTGACGCATCAGAAATGGGGGACACGTTATCAGGTATGAGTACGTACCGTCTCGTTGTCCCTGACCAGGTAGTTTCCCGGGTTCAACTCCTTCTCGACCCACCCCAAGCGCGTCATAGTCGCCGGCCCCCCGGGAGACGGGTTGTAGACAACCAAGTCACCCCTTCGGATCTGACCACAAAGATACGTGACATTGATCGTGAAAGTCTCTTCCCGGGCATCCGCAGTTTCGAGATCGGCCTCGAGCCCCACCACATAGGCCTCATCGGTGTCGACCTCTGGCCCGAAGTGCGGGGCACTGGATCTCAGCGCGAGGACATGGCCCAGGAAAGGTCCGTACACGACCTGAGCAGCATGCCCGAGAGGGAACCGATATGCGGACCGGTAGAAGTCTGACAGCTTGCGCTCTGCAAAAGGCCATGGATCGGGATCACTGGGTGCCGTCCGAGGGTTGTTGACGAATGCCTGCTTGTAGAGGGAGGTGTTAATCTCTGAGGGCCGGCTTGGAGGCATGGCCTGCTTGACGTTGATGTCTATCAACTCGAGACCTCCAAAGAAGGTACGGTAGGTCTTCGTCCCCATGGGGAGGACGTAGTGGAGGTCGTCCAGCTCTAAGACCCGATTGGCGCCGAATGCAGCTCTGGCGTCCTTCGCCCGTGCCAATGCGGGTTGGGCGTGTGGCGTAACAACGGGCAAGCATGCGAGGCGGGCCTTTTGCCATTCTGGACCGGACCGAGTGATAAACCCTCGAAGAAGATATATGCGGTCCTGGCCATCTGCATCCTGTTGTAGATGGTAGAAGTCGAGCCACGTTCCGACAGACGTTTCAGGGTAATTCAACCTCTCGTCGAAGAGGGAAAATATATCCCCAGGAACCTGAGTGACAGGAGGCCTTGATGCCAAGCCATAGTAGGGGTCGGGAATGGCCTTCAGAAACATGTCCAACACCATACGATTCCCGACCCGGACGAACAGGCGATCGACGAATCTCGGGCACCAAGCGATAGAGGTAAGCGCCTTGAAACGCCCGTCTTGCTCGAGGATAGCAACCCTGGCAAGCATGGCTATATGCCCAGGAACGTCCCACCACGGAAGCTGGATATCACCACTGGTCAGCGCCGTTTCCCGTAAAGAAGCTTTAACTTGACGCACTGCATGGTGCACCATGTATAACTGGGCGTCTGCGTCATCCTCTCTTATCTGAGCTACCACGTTCTCCCTTTCCCACAGGATTTTCTTTTCCGCTGTTAGGCAGCCCGTGAGTTACAATATTTCCAATCGAGCGAGCGGCGCTTTACCGTCAAACCACGGGACGGGGTTGTTGCTCACCTAGTGAGATAAGATCATGGTCAGGGCATTACGGGACGGAGGGAGGAGGTCTACTTACTATCTGAACGTTGAGTATATCCGACAAATCAATCGTCTTTACCATCCTCCAAATTGCGAGGGGTGCAATGTAATAGTGAGAAGCGCCCAAGGTGATCGTCGGAGCGCCATGCAAAATGAGCCGTGTGTTTGGTCCTGTGCGGTCCATCAGCAATTGATCCGAGATCTCCTGAGGATGTACAGACTGAGAGAATCTGCCAGGCAGGCGAAGGTATTTGCTTTTACTACGGTGTTACATACATGCTGTATTACACTACTGCAGTCTCCCGTAAATTGCCCACACGCGCTTGTAGTCTTGTGGACCCGTGTTAAGCCACTCGTTGTCTTGATCTCCCCCGACTAGAAGGGATTCGTAAACGAGATCCCTTCCTGTGACGGCCCCGTCGTGATACCATACCCCACCAGAAGGATCAACGACACGAGAAGTGAAGTGACCGCCAAGCGTGCTGTGGTAAATAACCCCTCTCAAACTCAAGAGGCAATGACCATGCGTGGAAGGCAAGCGAAGCATCGGCTCCAAGCGTTGAACATCGTTGTCAGCCAATTCCAATGCCAGTAAGTCGGGGAAGACTGCGATATCCATCTGGCGCCACATGAAGGAGAACGTCCCAAGACGATTTGCACAGTTGGGACACACGTCAGGGGTGCTTGTGGCCTGTGAATACAGCGCGTCTTCGATACCGGTTTTGGCGAGGGAGCCAGGCCTTTTGGTGCGATTTGTGTTCGGGCGGAGTGTGGTGACCGTGTAGAGAACAACGCCGTTGCTCCCGTCTTCAGGGCTGGTGTAGGAGCACGCAATGCAGACCTCCTTTGTAGCACCAAATATTTCATCCGATTCAAGCATGGTCCTCACAAGGACATCGATGGAAGCGAATTGACGACCTTTCGGGAATTCTTCAGGCATCGTACGAAACAGCAACTCACGCATGTTGTCTCGACCTTCCTCCATCGTCAGTGTCCCGTCTGATATCTGGGTGAAGTTCTGTACGAGCTCCTTCATCATGGGCGTCAGCCCTCTTAGCCTCGGGCCCCACACGTCCGGTGCCGGTGTCCATATGTTGTACAAGACAGTAAAAAGTGCATCATACGCGCAACTGTAGCTTTTAGAATCCCAGATAAATCCATCTGGTGAGTCTGGGTCTCCCTCTCTGGACTCTCCCCTGGCCTTCTTTGTGGTGTGGCCTGTGCTGTCGTTGTAGTCGGTCAAACGGTTTATTTCCTCGGCCCCTTTTCCCTTCTTCCCTTGCCGTTTTCGCTTGTCCTTTGGGGCTTGTGGATAGCTTAGCGCTTTGCTGTTCCATAGAATGTTGCTCTTCGAGAACTCCTCGTTATGAATGACACGGTTCTTGTTGCGTTTGGGCTCCACGATACCTTCAAGGAGGTTCGGGTCTTCCGTGATGGCGGGCTGGGTCCCGGCTAACGCCCTAAAGCTCTTGATCAACGGGTACCTCATATCGCCTTTGACCCCCTCAGGAAGGGTTTCCTCGTACTGCATTTCGGTGATCTTGTCCAACCAAGCAAGCTCTCTAAATTCCTGGCGCTGATATCCATCTATGCCAGAACCTATCAGCTTTCGCATACTAAAGCTCTGAACTATCACGGTTCCTTCTGCACTACGGCTTCGGGAAAGTGCTGTGTAGACATTTTGAACGTCAGGCGCCATGCTAAGGTCCACGATATTGACCGTTCGGGATTTTCCCTGCGATGCGTAGTCTGTCATAGAGAAGTTGGGGAGGATATTGACTTGTTGTCGCTCTATGGCCAGTCCGCCTTTCGGCTTTCCGTCAGGCATGTCACAAGAGATCTCCGTTTTGCTCTTCGTGATTGGGACCACGTTCTTGTCCAGGCCTGGTAAGCTTACAGATTTTGGGGGGTCCAGCAGCTTGACATATACTGTCTCCAGCGTTTGGGTGTTGTACTTCCCAGGGCGGCTGTCCCATCCAACTACCAGCCCTTCCTGGCCTTTGGTGATGCAAAGTTCTGTCGCATCGTTGTTGCGCAGCATGACGGGCATTCCCTTGCACAATTTCAAGACGGCCGGAATATGGTCGCTAGTATGAGGTTCCTGTGTCCAAAGCAAGCGCTGCAGCGATTCTGGAAGACCAACCTTAGTTGCCTTTCGCTTACCCAACCTTTTCTTGTCAGCTGTTTCGTCCTTGTTATTCGCCATGAAGTCCACAGAATGGAAGGTATGTAGAGTCTCCCCTCGGCCTTTTGCGAAACTTTCGCACCCAAGCTCGTTGTATCTGTCCTTGTAGCTGTTTCTCGATGTGATAATCGACACGTTGCGAAAGATTGGGAGGGAAAGGCATTTGGTCTCGCTCCCTCGCCTAGCGATGAGAGTGCGAAGGAATGCAAAGTCTTCTTCATCGCAGGCCCCATACCTCATGTTCTCAAGGGCCCGTCGATACCGGGCATCGGGGCCGCCTTCCAGCGTCTGACGCATGTTTTGCTTCAATATTACCACTACACAGACCTGGTGCCATATGAACTTCCCGATGGCTACCTTCTGCTGATGTAGACTCTTCCCGGCCGATGCTCTGCTTGCGAGTGCTTTATCTGTGATAGTGGGCCGGTAGAGGGCGACGCCACCAACGGGTGGTAATTGAGCAAAGTCTCCAGCAAGAATCAAGCTCTTCCCTCTGAACGGCAGGTCTGCTCTACCAGTGATGTCGGCGAGTCGGGAACTGATGGCGTAGAGATTCTCGCAGGAGACCATGGATACCTCATCGATGAATACATAGTCGACACCAGAAAGACGCTGCTGGGCCTGTGCCACGCTGAGAGACTCTTCCCTGACTCCACAGTCATCACTTTCGCGCTTTGCCTTCTTACCAGCCGTTCGCATGCCAAGCATGGAGTGGTATGTTGAACCCCGAAGCAGAGCGGCTGCTGTACCAGTGGGTGCTAACACAATGAATCGATGACTCTCCTTCTTCTTCTTGAACATCCACTTGAGTGCCTTGATCACCTGTGTCTTCCCTGTCCCGCCCATCCCGCCGAGATACATGCGTAGTTGCTGGGGACCCGAAAGGGTGGCGTGGTTTGCCACTATCTTGTAAGCTCGCTCTTGCTCCTTGTTTAGTTTCCACTGGATAGCGCCATGATCAATAAGGTCTTGAACCTTTCTCTGGGGTTCATCAACTCTGAACGTCTTTGTCAAGTAAGACCCTTTGACCAATTTAACGCCTTCGAATACAGGTCCTGCTGTGGTAGCGGCATCCGACTTGGAGGTTGTAGTAGCCGCGTGCTTCTTCTTCTTAGTCAATATAAGCTTACGCTGATTTGCAACAACCGTTTTCCAATGCTGGGCGGCGTTCTCTGACGTTACGAGGTCTTTGTGGATGATGGAACCCTCTGACAAGTCCTCATCTTCCGATCCAGAGTCAGACTCAGAGTCCGCAGATTCATCCCACCAACGTCTGGAGGGAGCTTTAATCGTCGTCTCGACAGCTTCCTTTGCGGGTTCAGGCTCAACAACGGAGTCCTTTGACTTAGAGGGCGAGGGTACGTCGGGATGCCCCATACGGTCCAACCATCCGGTAGGGGCAATGATCCTAGACGCCTCTGACATCTCAGTAAGTTTACCTTGTCGGGCTTTTCCAAGGAGGCAATGTCCGTCTTTGTCGTAGGCATCCGCGAGGGAGTTTATATAGTCATCGTCGTACTGGTCTAGCACATCGCTACACTCCTCTTCCAAGAAGGGTAACCCAAGCTTCATTTTCTTGCGGTGCGTTTCGAGCTGAGAATGGTAGTCGTCTCGGGCATCGAGGCATTCATACTTCAGATTCATGTTCTTCATCACCTGAGTGTAAAACGCGCTGAAAGTATGCTCAACAAATGCGTCATCCCATAGGCCTGTGGGCCCGTTCTTCAACTCCTGACCTGTTCTCCACGGTTTGAAAAGGGTTAGCATCACCATGCAGTAGTATTCCCGGTCTCCTTGATCGCTGCGGGGCACCGTTCCTCCAAGCCAGGTGGGCAAAGGTGCGTCCTTCTTGAAGTCGCATCGTACTTCGTGCGTCCCAAACAGGGGATGCTCAGGCATGAACGCATGGTAAGAGCCCGGCTTTGCGGGAGCTGCAGGTTCGTTTTCTACAGGCTTGGTAATGTGTGCTAGGTCTTCCCATCCTTCCTCAGGATCGCTCTCCGAGTGGTCGGATGGTTGATCATCTTCCTCGGCCTCCTCATCATCTCTTCGGGCTTTCTTTGAGACACCTGCCTTCCTCTTCCTGACCGTACGTTTCTTGTGATACCTAATCCAATCGTATAGGGTTACTGAGCTGTAGCATTCGGGCCTGTACGCGTAGTCGTCAACATGAGACCTTGCGATGACCTCACCGTCTGATTTACGGATGTCTATCATGACGCGCTCATCCAAGTACCTATCGTCTGCCTCAACTGGGCGTGATGATCCGGACCCCCCTGCCATCTTCTCCGTTTCTTTTACCCAGAATGCTTGGACCCTATTGACGTACCTCCTCCAGAAGAAGGGTACGAACTTGTGGCTCGTATAGTGGTCTGGGAACCCCAGAAGGTACAAGCACGCGAGGGGACTTCCTATCTCCAGCCTCGCGGTGAGGGAGTTAGTGACCTTGAGAAGCAGACGTCGTGCACCGTCGTCGTCGGGCTCGTGTTCACCAATAAGATCAGCATTTTTCTGGAATATGTCGTACGCAGCAGAGAAGACGTGGTGGCTCTTCAGGTTGACCTTGGTGATGTAGTCCGTCACATACATGATCACTGCTTTCATCGTTGTACCCGACATCATGCATGTTACATCTGAGTTGCAGCGTAGAAGATACGTTAGAAGGGGGGTGTAGTTGTTGATCCTCGATTCAAGCTTTTTCATAAGTATACGTCCATCCTTTTCGTCAAAGACAGTCTTTGGAATAAGCTCTCTAGGAAAACGTGCCTTGCAAATACCGTCCTTGTCGAGGCATCCCCTGCTAGCGTCGCATGTGTGGAGGTTGGATCGAATTACAAGATCATCTATAACCCTTTTGACAGCGTCCCACCACGTCAAGTGGAGGAGACAGTTCTCACACGTTTCAGAGCAGCTTTTTATATCTTTGCATGGTGGAGTTGGAGGAGGGGCGGGGAGGGTCTTTGTCGGATCGATGTAGTTAGCGCTAGCAGAATCCTTACTTGCAGCCTTCTTCTCTTCAGGTTTTTTGGGCTTGGTAGCAGGAGGGACTTCAATGGCATGGATGCCGCGTCCGATAGACTTCAGATCGTTGGGCTTCTTCTCGGCCGGAATCCTGGCTGCGACCTCATCGAGCGTACCGGTGGAGAATTCGCCTTGGTGTGCAGACTCCATGTAGGCAAACAACTCCTTCTGGAAGTCAGTGTCTTTGCTAAGGAGGCGGTCACGCACATCCTGTGGAGACATTCCACCCGCTATCCAAAGCAAGATGTGAAGGTGGAGCGTGAGGCGACCTTGCTGCTCAACAGTACTGTAGAATGCAGATGGCGTACCGTACAGGCCTCTTTTATCATCGTCCCAGCCAAACAGGTGTTTCAAGATCATCTGGACCAAAAAATGGAAGAAGCGCGCTGCAGCGACGGGATTCTCGGATATAAGTGTTCGGCGTTCCTCCGAGGACAGGATGGGTATGTTGAACTCAACCCCCGTTCCGGCATAATACAAACATAACGGGTGCTTCACGTCTGCAGGTGAAAATGTTATGAACCAGTTGGGTGATCCCTTGTGGGTTACAAGCGACCAGATCTCGTTCCGCATCAGCTTCTTGCTGGACATGAAGCCGTCTGAGAACCTCCCAACATGGTCTA
The DNA here is from genome assembly GCA_013368325.1 of Ephemerocybe angulata. Lineage (NCBI taxonomy): Eukaryota > Fungi > Basidiomycota > Agaricomycetes > Agaricales > Psathyrellaceae > Ephemerocybe > Ephemerocybe angulata. The sequence continues at coordinate 2,231,864 of JAACJK010000163.1, read as the reverse complement.
TGTCGTCCAGAATTGCACATGCCTGTTTCTCGTCCTCGTTCTGGGGTTTGATAGACTCCCCGTTAGCCGCCCTGTCCGCAATGATGCCCAAAGCACCGTTCTTGAACGACTTTGTGAGACGCTCAGATATATCGCTGAAATCCCGACGTTTCGAAAATATGTGACTGCCGGTGATGTTGGTCTTCATCTGCTCCTGATTAAAAGAAATCATGGGGAAGTAGTAGTCGGTCTGAAACCGCTTATCGTGGTACATAAGCAGGCGCTTCTTGTGCTCTCGGTTTCCCAACTTTTTTTTATGGGAAGCTTGCCCGATTCCTCCTGCCCCATAGGGAAAAAGCCATGGAAACATTGAAGGGTATGCCTGCGAGTTATTGTACAGGGATTCTGGTTCTGCGCTGTGACCGATCCCGAGCATTCTGCCATCCTTGCTATCGCGGTGATCAAGCGCGTGAAGTTTGAGGGCTTCAATATCCAGGTTCTCGTACTGCGCTCCAGTCAAGCCGCGAACAACGAAGGGGCATTTACTGACCTCTGTGCCTTGGTCTACGTCTTCATCAACCTCATGCATGCTTTGCTCTAGAGGATCACGCTGGGTGGGAGCGTCCTTATTCCCCGGGTAACGCATGTCGACCTTGACAGGGACACCCGCCAAAGGATAGGAATCCAAGTTCTCTCTTGAGATCTCGAGTTCGGTGTAGTCTGCATGGTTTAGTTTCAGCCAGTCGAGGGCTTTCGACACGCGTTCTCTCCGAACAAGCATAGGGCTGCGCGAAATATCGTCGTCCGTCGGCTCAGAGGATCCTATAAAGATAAATGCAAGTACTTCCTTCATGTCCTCTCTAGATGGCGGAAGAGCGTGGTACACCTTTGCCATAGGAGCTTCGAACATAATGCAATTGGACGTCATCTTCGCTCGACCGGATTTCGCGACGCGGACCACGCAACGGTTATGGCGTACTTTGGACAAGAGAAGCTTCTCTGCAAAGGAAAGATCTTGGAGGACCTCGGGTACTTCTCCAAGCCATAGTTTGTTCGAAAGAGAGAACGTGGGGCGCTTTTTAGCCTTCAAGGATTTCAGGCAACTCTTGCACACAGTATCGCCGCAGGTTTCGTCGAGGATGGGGCCTTCCTCATACTCTATAGGATCGGCAGAGGAGGTCCTTTCTTTCCGAGCAAGATTATGGTTCACGAGAAGGGAAAGATCAACTTTCTGTTGGCTCAAGGGAAGTAAATCTTTTACGAGAACCAGTTGACCGCACACTGAGCAACCCGACTCCTCGATATTGGCAGGGGTGAGCTCAGCGCAGAAATCGCGAACGATCTTAATCTGGTCCGCGACATGGAGGGGCGCAGGAGGGAACTTGGGAGGGGAAAGAATTTCTTCATCGCGCGCATTGATCATTCTGGCATACTCCTCGACATCTGCGGAACCCGGTACACGAACATCCTGAAGATCAGCGGCATCCTTCTTCTTATTCGCTTTTTTTTTTGTGACTGGGGCCTTCGAAGGGAGAAGCTTGAATATATACCTGAGCTCCGGGCACGTACTACATACATGGTTGGTAAGAAGATGGACCAGTGTACCGCGTGTGCTAGTTTTCATATAAACCGACGAGTAGCGATGTAGGACAGCCGAGAGGAACAGATTGTATTTATCCATAAATTGAAAGGAATCGGTGACACTGAGAGTTACCGCGACTAGATCACCCGGCTGCTCGAGCAGCTGTTTCGTGTCTTGAAGAGTGCAGACGGTCACGAATTCAAAGGTATCATGGGGCAGGTATGGGCCACCAATCGCTGTGACGTCGCCGGTCAGCAAAGCCAGGAGATCTGGGTAAGAAATTTTGGGCTTAGCTCGCTGTGCAGCCCCTCCGTAGTGCCACCCGGCAATGGCAGCCGAGAACCGTCCAATGTTCGCAGTAGAAAGCAGCTGCGTGATATCTGCGGATGGTAGCGATACATCCGTGTCGTTCGCGCATGGGCGTGGTGGTGCTGTTTCTGCGCTGCTCAGCGGAGGCGAGTTCTCTGCGACGTGCAGTGGGGGCTTCTCTGCGCAAGGCAGCGTGGAGTTCTCTGCGACAGGCAGCTGGCATATGTTCTCTGCGCAAGGCAGTCGGGGATTCTCTGTACAAGACAGCGGGGGGTTCTCTGCAACGTGCAGCGGGGCGGGGCGACTTCGAGGCGGAGAGAAGTGGTACACAGGCACTGGTTGACTATTGTCTGCGGGGCGGCCGAAAATGTATGGAGGGCTGGACATCGTTGTTGATAGGTAAGGAGGACGATATGTTTTGATCCGGATTCACTCGCTCGCGCCATCGGGCTTATCTAAGGACGCATGATTATAGGGGCGCACCAGTTAGCTATGCAGCAAAAGATACATGGTATTATACACAGGGAGAAGGATACATTGTACAGCGATGTAGAAGAAGATTGATAGAGCGATCTAAAGACTACAACCCACCGGCTTGAGGATTATCAATGAGAGCTGCAGATTGACTTTCATTATTGGTTACGAGGGCCTTGAATTGAGATGACTGCTTCAGACGTCTTCGCCATTCGCTCCGAGGAAGGGGTTTGAAGTCTTTCTGAATCTCGTTTATCCGACCGACGTAGAACGCTTCCGCATCCGTTGACCAACCCGCAAAGCCATAACGTTGGTCCCACAGATCTGCGGGTGGCCACCACGAAAATCGAGCCACTTGGAGGTGTCGTTCGTCTAAAAAGAGTTGGTTAACATGAATAGGTACAAAGAATAGAGCACTTACCGTAGACGTCGTAGTGCCCGCAGATGGCATCCACTTCGTCGATAGACAGGGCGTCATCGACGAGAAAGCCCCCGTGGCCGTTGCTTCTCACTATCCCCTTCCCTTCCAATGCGTGGTGACTTGGACCGGCCAAAACGTCGGAAGTACTGATGTTCGAAACGGCAAGACGCCATATGATGCCCCCTCTCAGCAAAGCCGCACGCCCGATATGAGTCTTAAACAAGGACTGACAGTTCCTTGTGTAGTTGTCATAGTCCGTGGCATCGAATACTGTGAGCCGCTTTCGAAACTTGATTAAGCGAGATGACGAAGTGAGGGTGATGTGCGGTACGTGCGAGACCTCCTGCCAAGTGTGGAAACGTACACCTTGACCGATGAGATCGAACGCGAGGGCGATGGGCGTTTTGTTCGCATCGGAGCGACATATCGAAAGAGCCACAGCGGCAGATGTGCAGCCAAGGCGCCACCGTTGCCCATAATCGATAGAGAACCAATACGCCGTCGCGTTCTGTGACACAGTCCGAGTGGATCGGCCGTCCACGTTGTCCCAGTCGATGACCTGTGCGAGGACGGTGTCGGTGTGGTGACGCAGGGATTTGAAGCGGGGGGTAGAGACGACGGGCATGCGGTTGTACCTGGAGAGGTCCCAGAGGTCAGGGGGTGGCGCTCCTTTCCCCAACGCAGTAATGAATCTAATGAGAGCCTGACCAACGGGCTCCATCCAGTAACCCCTGTCCCTTTGACACGTATGATAACCCAACGCCTTGGCCGCATACCCCATGGGAACTGAAGGCACGCTTGTATCAGTTGCAACCGGAAGGGGAGTGTAGCCGTACAGTATGTATGCAAAGAGATCTGGCTCGTATTGGGCGACGTTGAGGGAGTGGTGCAGGGCGGCGAGAGTAGAACCTCCGCTGGCGACAAGAGTAGAATCTTGGCTGTCGCCTGGTGGGAATGTGGGCGGATTAGAGGCTGTTTGGACAGCTGAGGGGGAGGCGGATGGCGGGTCAGCGGAAGGCGGTTCAGCGGAAGGCGGGTCTGCGGAGGGCGGGTCTGTATCAATGGGTTGATCCTGATCAGCGGAAGGGGGTTCAGCGGAAGGCGGGTCTGCGGAGGGCGGGTCTGTATCAATGGGTTGATCCTGACAAGGAGACGACGGAGAAGGTGTAGGATTGGGTTGGATAGGGACGGGTATGATGCCGTAGTAGATCTTCAGGCGCGCTAAAGCATTATTGAACGACACGCCTAGGTAATCCGCGTCATCCTCCGCAAGGTGGGTGAGCTTCTGATCATCCGGGACGCCAAAGAACTCGCACAGGTCCCACTCGTTGAAAACCGCGTCGTACCGTGCTTGGGTTCGGCAGTATCGACCATCAACGTCAAAGAGGTCGCATAGATCGTCATCTTCAGCCTTACGCCGCCGAAAGACGCCATCCTCATCCTTGTCCCAGACAAAGAACTTGGTCTTCTTAAGCGACGTCGGTGGGCAGCGCAGCCTACTCTCCCTCCGTTCTTTTTGGGCGTTTGTCTGGGTGGCCAGAATCTCCGCGTGCCGTTGGCTCCTGTCTTTGAACCACGGTTCCCAAGTTCTCTGTGCAGGAAGAGGTTCCTCGCGAACATCAAAGTGACGAGGCTTTGTGGAAAGGGCGACGTTATCACGCTCAGCGGAAGGTGCAGAAATTTGAGGGGAAGATTTGGGTGTAACGTAGACCGAGCAGGAGGTTGGACCGAACCTCTGCCAAAAGGGATAGCGCTTCGTGATGTCGACTTCTCGGGGACCCCAAGCGTACCACACTGGCACATTGAATTCACAGAGCCAGTCGATCGACACCATCTCGTCTGATCGAGGCTCATCGTCGTCCGGAATGGTAACGAAGGTTCCAACACGCTCGATGGACGGATCGAAGCAGGCTAGACAGGTATTGGGAAGGTCCGAGACGAAGCGCTCTTCAACGGGGGAAGCATCTGCAGAGGACGGTTGCGAGGCCGTGTCGCTTGACAGGACTTCCATCCACTGAGGGAGGATACGGCGGCCAAGCACTGTTGCTTCCCTAGCCATTGCCTCGCTGACTGCTACGGCGTAAGCAAAACAGCCGAACCAGATAGAGAACCAAGACAGCGCTGAAAGGATATCCTCTCTCAGCATTGCCTTTGATCCCGGACCCTTGTAGGAGGTGTTATCGACGTGGGTGCAAGGATAGGCAGGGCGGACGGCGGGCGCAAGAGATCGATGCAGCAGGAGGTGGATGGAGTGGACGATTTTGCCCTGAAGATCCCTCCAAGCGTTCCATGCAGTTCTTTCAGGGTAGACGAAAGCGCCCATCCTATCGTACATAATCCTCGGCAATCTCAGGAGGGGATGCAAGGGGGAGGGCGAGAGGTCGGGTCTTAGAGGCACGAACGCCAAGTAACCATGCGATTTTGTCCACCAAGACGGTTGCAGGAAAGGCGCAAGGTCGTAGTCGCGGCCGTGGATAGCACCGTCGTTTGAGTTAACGAGGGGAGGGGGAGCCTTAACATTCAAACGACGGCAGTTCGGAGAGAAGTACGTCTTGCCGTCTAGTTCGTATAGGAAGCCTCCCTCGCGAACCGAGGCCTTGAAACGAACGTCATCATCGCAACGCTTTTGGATAATGGCTCCTGGGACCTTTGCAGAGCCCAAAAGTGCAGGGGGCTTCATGTTGTATTAGTGTGACGGAGCCAAAGCTAACATAAGATTGGCCCATACGTCAGTCGTTGAACTACGCGAAGGCTGAGGATGCGACGTACGAACTCGTTGGGCTACGACGTGGATCTGTTCCAGCAGGGAAAGCGATGACGACGTGGAGTGACAGTGAATGTTGCCCCAGTCGCTTCACAGCTACACAGGCTTCAGGGAGGAACAGCGAACGTTGCCCCCTGGAAGTGCGAACGCAACATCAACTTAAGCGCCGCGGTCTCCGGCGCCTGGATAAACATTTGATGCTTTGTCATCCATTGTTCGACAAGCCTGGGTAAAGGCACGTGCCAAGCGTTGGTGGTTGTTGAACGGCTGTTGGTCCTCGACTACTCAAACGTTGAGCTGCGGGTGTTGTCCAACAATGCTCGCAGGGTCTGAAGCGGGAGTCGTACAGCGATCCTCGTGGGCGCGTTCAATTGGAATAGACCATCGCAAATACCGACGCTCAGCGGAAAGTAAGACACGCTGGCGGTATGGACCGCGAATACGTGGCGGGCAGCGTGAGCAGGCGCAGTCCGTGGGCGGTGTGGAGGCGGGAGTAGTTCAACGACTCTCCCTCCTGGTTCTTGACCAAGGTCGGCGTTGGGGTCGAAGCGGCTAAGCGCCCGTAACGGGACAGGCGCGCGCGCCCGGACGTGTCCGTTCGTACCCGCTTTGGGGGCGAAAGTGATGCAGAATTTTTATCGAAAATGCATCACCTTACCTCAGCTCATCGATAACAGAGAGGGGCAGAGGTACAGAGAGGCGTCCCTGAATGGCTAGTTCAATTCTGAGGGCCAGGACGTCACCGGTGCTCCCATACGCGGCACCTAGGATGTATCGGGTCTTACCCTCTTTCGGGGCGAAAGTGATGCATTTTTTTTATCGAAAATGCATCACCTTACCTCAGCCCATCGATAAGCGAGACGGGCAGAGGTACAGAGGGAGCCCAGTCCAGTTCGTCCACTTTCGAGGACAAGGTCCGCTTATTCTGGACAGGCTGTGCTTTGACGGTTTGGGTGTGGGGTCAGGCATTGCGAGAGGAGTCGACCTCGTTTCGACCTGCATCTTCCAGTATGCCTCTACCTTCTAGGGTTGCGTCCTCGTGTCGAGAGGAACCGTTGGTCTTACAGGGCAGGAATACCCGACTTCCTGACCTGTACGAGGTGTTCGACCATCCGAAACACCCGTTGAATAATCCGGGTCGGTCGATAGTCATCAAATATGACACTCGTCCCATCGCCATGAAAGATCAGAAACAATTCGAAGAGTCTCTTGAAGTACCGCTGGGACAACGGGAAGAACTTAAAGCACAGGGTACGTTTCGCGTCTCGTGTGGAATTAGAGCAGGAACTGACGACGATGCAGGACTTTTCGAGCTGCGGCCCGGCGACTACGTGTTCTGTAGGCCTGGTTTGGAGAATACAGACCCCCGAGACGACATTACCATCGGATGGGTTGTCGGGCCGTACGTACCAGCCTGTTTCTGCGAAAGCCGACCTCTAAACATTGATCCAACAGAGAGAAGCATAGCCAAAAGTGCAAACACGCCCTCGACGAAGCCACGGACTCTGCACTGGGACCGAAGGAGACCCGCACCGCTACCGAAGTTCCATTAGAGAGAGGGGCCGAGAGAGTAGGCGAGGGACGCTGCTACAACATAGCGATCAGCGTCGAGCTGCCTACAGGGTGCATAGCGCCCCAGGCCGCCATGAAGCCAAGCGGAAATTGCGAGCAATTCCACAAGCTCTGCCGCGTCCTTTCCACTGTAAGTTTCGACGCGAAGCATAACGGCAGACTTATACTGATGGAGACTTCGAAGGCGATCGCCAAGATCTCGATGGAGGATATGGACCTCGCGCCTGTGGACTTGCAGGACCTCATACGCACGCGCACGGAGATGCTCGGTCTTCCGAGGGTAGGTACCCACGGAAACTACGCGTTCCAGACGATCCAGTGCAACATAGCGGCTGCCGGCGGACTAGCGTCGTTGGCAGCCCAGCTGGCGAGCTTCGGCGAGGCCCATTTCGATGATAAGGACTGCCCTGGGCATACGACGAACATGCAAGTAGCGTCTCAGCTCCCAGAGGGGTGGGATCCTGGGTACTTCCACCTTGTGGGCCTTGGTGTGTTCGTAGCACTCGACAAGCACACCAGTTTCAACTTCCAGGGCAATCGAAGGCACGGAGCGTCGGGACCGTTCCCGCCACCCGGCACAGATCTAAGCTCAATTCCTGCGTGGGCATACCGCTTTACGCTCATATCGTACCCGCCTTCGAGAATGTGCAACCAGAAATGTCGCTACCGCGTTGCTGCAACGCCGTCTTCAGAGCCCATTTTTCTAGCGCCAGAAATGCAGAACCCCGAGTACGTCGAGCGACAGGACCTGAGACCATTCACTGACCTGTGTACCAGGTACGACCCCTCCAAGGTCACGTCGACGACCGTAGGCAGTGCGAACTTCTTCCGTGATGGGCACCACTTCATGGACAATAAGTCGCATGTCGAGTTTGCGATTCAAAGTCTGTATCGCCAGACCCACTATCTTCTGAAGCAGCTGCCGGCGCATCTCGGCGTTCAGAGACTATCGACGAGCAACTTCTTCAACGACATAACGTATCTCAACGAAGAAGGGGAACGTGTCGCAGTAGAGGCGTGGGAGTGGGCCCCGCCGCTTGGAGGGGAGGAGGAAGAACGTTTCCTGGAACGATGGCGGGCGGGTACTGCGGAATGGGATGCGCATGTGCAGAAGGCAACATCGATGATCCCCGCAAAGTCCTATCGCAGCGCAACAGCGAGAGCAGAGTCCGCTGTCGGAGGTACGTACATTTCCTCACGTACGAAACGGGCGCTTAACTTACAGAATAACATCTAGGACCGAGTTCAACGTCGCGCGCTGAAGGGACTCCCAGAGACACCGCCCGACAATCCACAGCTTCAGGGAGCATCGTTCGCGTCAACGCAGAGGCGTCGACGAGTACGAACCCCGGGCCTTCCCGGAAACGATGCTGGGTGGAAATCCAAACGCCTAGGTTTCTGTTGGACAAACGACGCCTCGAAGCGGAGGCCATCCGTCAAGGAGAACGCGCGCCCAAGCGCCTCAGAACTACGGGGTCATACACGGCGAACCACGGAGGAAAGGGGTCGCTCGGCAAGGCCGCAATGGGTGAGGATGAATGGACCTCCTCGGCGAGCAGTGACGACGACTTAGAGACGGCAAAGGGAGGGAAAGGGAAAGGTGGAACGAAGGGCAAGGGCAAAGGGGTGGTAAAGCGACAGCGGACCAAAGCGTCTAAGGGGAAGGGGAAGGAGTCGAAGAACACTCAGAGCGAAGTTCTTGCATCACAGGGTAAGTCGGATGGCCGCACGTATGATGCACGCGCTCACTCTCGCTTTATTTCATAGGATTCGTGTTCAGGCTCATGAACTTCTCAGATGCGAGCCACGTTCACGCAGAACTTAACAAGCTCTTGGCAGGTGCCCAAACGATCCCAACCGACATGGCAGTAGACGTGGAGGAGTACGACGACCGATACGAAGGCACGACGAGCATGATCGAAAGCGACCCGTTGAGCTTGAACACCGTTCGCGCCGTGTTCGATATGAAGCAAGGCTCCGACGCGATCTACGCCATGGTCCAGCAATCGGAGTATGCAAACCGACAGCATCATAAACGCTACGCGTTGGCCAAGCTGCGAACGTGGAAATGGCTCCGCAGCATACGTGAAGCTGCATGTGTCCTCATAAAGAAAGGGAAGGCCAGTCTGAGGAATGAGAAGTCCTGGCTGGGTCGCCTGGTGTTACAGTTGATTTACGCACACGAGTCGAGTGAGCGATACCTGACGATATCCTCCGGTGCTGTCGGATTCCACGTCCCACCGGAACTGCCCGTCGACTTCATCTACGACAACAGGATGGCATGGCGAGCGTTTGGACACGTACTCCAGAATATGGACGAGCCCGTAGCTGACGCCGTCGTCGAGGCGGTCAGAACGTGGATGCGCTGGGACTTGCTGAAAGACGTGAAGCTCGGGTGGTTCGTGGAGATAGTCGAGGAGCAGCTTGGGGACGCAGCGCTCACGATGGACTACGTGTGGTCGATCGTGGCGAGCTTCCGATCTTCAGACGTCAGCTTGGGCGCCCCTCCGGCCAGAAGTGGTTACAAGTATGAGCGGGATACGAAACTGTTCAGAGAGACGCTCACCGACCATCCCATCACGGACACCACGTCTCACGAAGGCCACTTATACCGACAGTATCGCGACTTCCTAAACGGAGACCTATCGCCCGAGGAACTTCACATCGAGGAGCTAGACGGGAGCTGGAACCAGTACGCCGACATGTGGCGAAAGGCGTTGGAGTACACTCGGGACCCGGACCAGGTGACGGACGACAAGTTCATCCAGCTGCTTCAGGGCGATGCCGACTTTTACCTTCCCATTCGCGAGAAAGCTCCAAGTCGGGTACGCAGCAGGTCGGAGCTTGGCCCATACCGGGCAGAGGTGATCGCGACACCGGCGGGCATCTTCAGCGCTGTGGTATGGAGGGCGATCACTTACCGAAGCGAGTTCTCGAAAAACCATAGCATGACATTCGAGAGCTCCGAAGCCCTCGCCGCCCTGGTTCGCTCCATTACCGAGGCCAATCCAACCGCTGCAGCGAAGCAAAACAGCAAGGGTAACACGTATTTCTGCGATCGCAAGGCATACGGACAGCCAACCCGGCGGAGCATGGACCTCCATCCCCTGTACTGGGACTCGATACAGCAGAAAGTTTGGTCGAAATTCGTGCACGCCAACCCGAAGCCAACGTTCTCGGCAGCGATCAAGTACTTCCAGGAAGACAAGGCCATCCCCTCAAAGGTGTTTCCACAGCTAGGAGATCTCGGCCGACTCACGCTAACGGGGGACTTGGTGTACGCCGGGGTGGTGCAGGAACCTACGGTCGTCGAGATGGCACAGGCAATTGTCGAACTCGATGCGGGTGCGATAGCGGGTTTGCGAGCTCTGAAGTTCCTGACGAGGACGTGGCCGGCGATGCGCGGAGCAAAGGTGGAAGCAGTCGTCGAGGCGCTCGGGGCTATCCAGGAAAAAATGACAGATACGTTCACGGAGCAGGAGATGGAAGAGGCCGGTTTCGACCTCTTGTCTCTGGAGCATTCGCTTTGCAAGTTTTCTCGGGCGCTTAGACTGAACGTTCTTTCGAAGGACATATGAACTGACATTGACAAGTATTTATCTACACATGCGGACGAATATGTACACTAGGGCGTAGCAAACAGGATGACGTTGCGGATCCAGAAGTTGAGCTTCCAAGGGTTGTCACCGGTCTGCATGGCGCTCGCGGTGTAGGTGACGCACACGCAGGAGCCGATGGGAACCTCCTTGGTGTACGTCGGGCAGCGGGTCATAGACCCCTCGACGTCGCTGAAGTCGAAATCGACCTTGCGGGCGTCGAACACGGGTACTGGAACAGGCGTCAGCACGAGAAGCAAAGCAGGGCATGAACGAACGTACTTTCCGACTTCCAAGTAAGCGGAGCGAGCACCTCAGTCACCCGGACCGGGGACCTCCTTAGGTACCCAAGACCAGACAGTCCACCCACCTAAGAAGGGGGTCCCTGGTGGTTCTGTCCAAGGCTGGATTTTTTCCACTGGGCTGGTTTTGGTCCATTGGTGTGTCCGTTTGTCCAGGTGTCTGGGGTCTTTGTTAATGGATTTTTTTCCAGGGTTGGAATTTTGTCCAATCAGCTGGACCTTTTCCATTTGATCTAGTATGGACTTGACCAGCATTGGACTTTTCCAATCATGATTGTGGACTAGTCCACTAACCTTTTTGCATAGATTGGACAAGTCCATTATATTTTGGACTAGTCCACTGCTGTCATTTGATGAATTGGACTAGTCCATTATTGTATGGTCTAGTCCACCGCTGTTATTTGATAAATTGGTCTAGTCCACTGCTGATGGCATCAGTCTAATGACATTGATGGTACCTGTACCTATGATGTCATGATCTACATTGATGGACCCTGTGCCTGTATCATTATGACGTCATTGATGGTACCTGTGCCTGATTTGCATGACATCATTGATGGTACCTGTACCTGTGATGTCATGATCTACATGATGTCACTTTGATTAATGACTGTCATGATGTCATGCAAATCATGATGTCATGCTCATTTATATAAGAGGTGTGCTGAACAGATTCCCTCATATCTCACTCAGTTCCTGTCTGATAGGGATGGTTTTAGTATCATTGGAAAGTGTAAAATGAGAAGAGTAGAGTGGCCTATGTAGTGCATCCTATTCTCATAATATATATACCTTGAAAATGATGGAAATGTCATTACACCAACAGGAAGCTCATTTAGATAAGGAGAATGTGGGACTGATTCATTCATATTTCACTCAGTTCTCCTCTGATAAGGATGAATCTAGTATCATTTTAAACCTTAGCTTAAGGGGTATACAGTGGTATATGTGGCATCCCCACTCCACATTATCTTACCATTCAATACTCCAAAGGTGCCAATTGTGAGAAGCATTAGGGTTAGTGTCACTGAAGACCTAAAGCAAGGGTAGATGGTAAACATCTATACCCAGTATGCCTTTAGACATATCATGTAGCCAATCCAGCACCAAGTTTTGCTATCCATAGATGATTGGTGATGTAATGGTGTAATTGCCCAAGCTTGGTTCCTGTGCTACAAATCACTATTTTTTGACCCTTTTCTGATAGTTCTAGCAATATACATACTTGGATAGGAAAGGGACAAACACCTAGTTGAGAATGCAAAAGAAAGTAGCCAAAACCATCCAGTGAGCATGGAGATATGTCTAGTCTTAGCCTTAACTATGGTCTGAAGATGTACAAGTGTGCAACTAAAGATTCAAGGATGCACTTAGAGCTAGTTCTTCTTGTAGATCATCTTCTACTGCTTGGATTTGCTTGCAGTCTTTTGGAATAGAAACCTACTATTTGAGGGTATACTTTCACAGTGTCCTTGTACCTCTACCTGCTTACCATAAATAGCAATTGAGACAATTGTGCCATTTTAAAGCTGGTTTGCATAAAGTCATGTTTCTCCAAAGATAGATGCACTGCAGAGCTGTGACACTATAGGTTACCTCATTGGACATTACTAGTGGTCTGGTGTATACTTGTAAGGCTTTATATTCATGAAATAGTGTCTGGAGAAGTGTAATCTTACTAGACATTGAGTCTCAGGTTGCATGCCACATTCAGGTTTGTACAAAGGGTTTTAAGGGGTGACGTAGTCATAGATTTACTCTAGGTTGCCGGAGCTTTCTATTGATACACATTTTATTTAAATTGATTAAGAAATGGGTGAGATATTCAGCTATCTTGACCAAAGCTCACCCTAATATACATCTTAAATGGCATTTTCATGATTTCACAAGCTATAGCCCCACATGAAGAGCGCACAACATACCCCACTGTACTCTCCTTACTTCACACTTTCCAATGACATCAAAACCATTCTTATCAGACAGGAACTGAGTGAGATATGAGGGAATCTGTTCAGCACACCTCTTATCTAAATGAGCATGACATCATGATTTGCATGACATCATGACAGTCATTAATCAAAGTGACATCATGTAGATCATGACATCACAGGTACAGGTACCATCAATGATGTCATGCAAATCAGGCACAGGTACCATCAATGATGTCATGCAAATCAGGCACAGGTACCATCAATGATGTCATAATGATACAGGCACAGGGTCCATCAATGTAGATCATGACATCATAGGTACAGGTACCATCAATGTCATTAGGCTGATGCCATCAGCAGTGGACTAGACCAATTTATCAAATAACAGCAGTGGACTAGTCCAGACAATAGTGGACTAGTCCAATTCATCAAATGACAGCAGTGGACTAGTCCAGACTATAATGGACTTGTCCAATCTATGCAAAACAGGTTGGTGGACTGGTCCACAATCATGATTGGAAAAGTCCAATGCTGGTCAAGTCCATACTAGATCAAATGGAAAAAGTCCAGCTGATTGGACAAAATTCCAACCCTGGAAAAAAATCCATTAACAAAGACCCCAGACACCTGGACAAACGGACACACCAATGGACCAAAACCAGCCCAGTGGAAAAAATCCAGCCTTGGACAGAACCACCAGGGACCCCCTTCTTAGGTGGGTGGACTGTCTGGTCTTGGGTACCTAAGGAGGTCCCCGGTCCGGGTGACTGAGGTGGAGCGAGAGGGGACATCGACGACGACGACTTCTTGGTGGGAGAAGCGGAATAGGAGGCCTTGACGAACTTCTTCTTCGGGCTGGTATTCTTCTGGGAGAATTCGTCCTCTGCAGCGGAACAGTCAGGCAGTGGCACAAAAGAGGACAAAGGGCTGGCCCCACCTGCAGCCTCGTTGGAGAACTTGTGCTTCGTTTGGTACTGGATGTTGCGTTCTGCGTCCATCTGGCAAGTGATGACCTCCTGCTGCACGATCATCGGGAAGAAAGCAAGCGTGCGGTCCAGAAAGGCTTTGTGACCAAGACCCTCGATGAAGCGGTACACCATCCCGTTCTCGGACTCGGGAAAGCGGGCAGCGGTGACGCTGCTGTCGGCAACGATGATCAAGGACATGAACAGAACGGGAAAGAGACGCAACCCCTCCCGGCCCATAACGTCGAGAGTGGTAATGACCTTCTCGACCTTCTCCTCGCCAGGCCTCTTGCTCATAAACTTGTTGACGGAACGCCTGGCGGCGAACCTGGTAACGTCAGCCCTCGCAGGGGAAAATATGTTGCCGCTCTCCGCGAAGAGTAAAATCTTCCCGAGCAATCTAAACCTGACATTGAGACCATGCCTCGAAGAAAAGGGGGGGACGACGTACTCATCAGAGACATTGCGGTTGTTCACCTTCCAGGACTCGCAGTCCATGGCACTGATCACCACCTGACCCTCTTCGTCGACCTCAGGCTCTGCCTTCGACCAGGTCTTGGCTTGTGCCTCACTGCATGCCCCCGTTAACATCAAGGGCACCTGTCATAGACGAACACGCACCTGAGACAGTTGGTGAAAGGATACATGCCCTTGACGCCCATGAGGCCTTCGTCCATGAAGGCGGGTTGGTTGGTAGAGTCGTATCTAGGTCCAGTTCTGGGTTGACGGTAAGCAGTCGTACGACTAGGGCACCGGTAGAAGGACTCACTCGACATAGAGAATCTTACCGCCGTCTACCTGGCGGAACGTGACGGCGAGGAGGGCATCCATGTCGTCAGGCGGACTGTCGGTCTTGGCCTTCTTTCCCCTGAGATAAGACATCAGCAATGGAAGCGATGGAGAACACGATAGTATGTACTTTGGGTTATCGGAGTTGTCGACATCGCCTTCAACCTCCCTGAATTTGGGCGTCAGCAACGGGCGCGATGGTGAAGGATCAATGGGACATACTCTGGAATGACGGTCGCAGGCCCTTTGCCGTCGTTGTCACTGTCAGTTAAATCCGTCAGATCCGAGCTTCGTGCACCGCAGAGACGTGAGACGGTGAACACAATCGGAGAAGATAAACTTACAGGTTAGGATCGACTATTTTCTTTTTGCTAAGGCCATGAACGTCAGCGAAACAGCCAAGAAAGGCGAAGAGACACATACACTGCCATGTTGGAGATGGAAGATGGAAGAAGAGAATGAAAGGAAGGGAAAACGTGGGGCCGCCTTTTTATAGGAGGGCGGGACCGTTATCGATGGCAAATCGCACGGTCGTGCGCCCCCGAACGGACGAAAGTCCGGCTGATGGGGAAGGGGCACCAGGTGGGTTCCAGATGGGCTCCAGTAGGCACCAGTATTTAACCGGGCGCAACTCCTGTGCGACCTCATCCCCCCCTTTACGCTGAACATGGACGAGCACTACGCCTTCGATGCGGCAGGTAAGCCAGATCTTGTTCAAGACCAACGTGGCGAAACTTATAGAGGTGCCCAACAGAGAACCGGCTCACTGAGATCGCTGCGGAAGCTCTACAGACTCCAGGCTCAAAAGTCTATCTCGGATTAAGCAAGGTCAGGACGTTCGTCTTTCTAAAGCACAAGGCTTACGCTCGCATGCAGATGTTGGAAGGTGACCGTTACCGAGTGGTGAAGACGCCCGATCCCGCCCTGTTCAGGCTCTGCACGACGAGCATCGATGGGGATGTAGAGGAAGAGGTCTTCCGAGTGCACGGCATTGTCTGCGGGAAGGATCTCCCGCCCCTGCCCATGAACGTGTAAGTCATGTTCTCGTATGCAATCCACGACGCGACGCTGACCTGTCACAAGCACCAAGTTGGCGAAGAAGCGCCTGTTTCTTCGACAGAGCATCCGGCTTACAGGCCTTGACGACATGCACTTTGCAAGGGCTGTTGAGCAGGTCGAAGAAGGTTTTGTCAAGATCTCCATGGACGCAGAAGGCCGAGAGATGGATGCATACGACTGGTCCAACTTCAACGGTCGTCGCATCCTTGAAGCCTCGACTCGCTACTTCACTCACAAGAGCCAGGCAGGAGGCGGAAGCTCGGTTCCCTTCGCCGAGGAAGTCGATCCTCACGGCACACTCAGGGCTCTGACCATGGATGGTGACTTCCTTCATCTTCAAGAAAACGACGTCGTTTATAGCGAACGTTTCATCGACACGGACAAAAGTATTAGGTACGTTTGCATTTCATTAGGTCTCGATGCAATCACCTAACCATGGATCAGGTTCAGACGAGTAAGCCCAAGCGCCTTCGACGTCGGAGACCTTGTCGAGGCGTCGGTCGCATTTGTCGGGGTCCCTACAAAGCGAGGATCAGTGACCATGAAGCTGGTCCTTCGGGGCCTCGTGCTTCTGGACCGACAAGAACGCATGGTAAGTACCGTATCAACTCGCCAGAAAATACTACGGATCTAACAGCCTGCGACCCATGCAGAAGGGGAGTGTGCTCCGCATGCGCTCCCGCTTCACCGCGCCTGCGCCGACAGCGACTGCGGTCAAGAGAAAAGCCCTGTTTGAAGACGGTGAAGTCGAAGATACTAGGAGGAAATTGGAGAAGACGTTCATATAAGGACGTCAATATACTAGGAGGACATAGGAAAAATTCGTTGTGGTAAGGACGTCGAGTACCGTAGATAGTCAGGGGTCGGGCGTCAAATTTCCATGACATATGCAAAAATTCGACGAGAAGGGCGATGCAACGTCGCCATGGCAGGTCCAATCTTTCCAAACAGAAGGACGGAAATACACGGCGGGCGGCAGCCAGGCGCAACAGTGCACCGCAATGGGCGATATCGCACCATCGGCGTCAGCCAATTGGCAAATAGCAGCTGCATGGGGGGGATGGCCCGGCGATTGCGAATACCGAACATACCCTTCGCGTGTAACTTCCACCAAACTTCCATCCCAACCAGGAGACGAACAGGAGTATCCATGCCCTACCCAGGTACGCCCTAGCACACAGAACACCCGCCTGCCGTGACTGACATCGAATAACAGCATCTCCTCCTGCAACACCGCAGGGAAAAGGAGGGAGACAGTGGAACCCTTCGCTTCTTGGTGAGTGTTCAAGACTTTTTCCTGGCCGGAGGCGCGCTGACGGATCGCAGCCTCCCCCCCCTGACTCCATTGGAGAGGAAGATCTTGACAAAGAAGCTTTCCCCCAAGAAAAAGAAGGCGAAGGAGGAAGAGGTCAAGGTCAAGCCAGAAGTCACCTTGAGGGACGGACTCATCAAGCCCATCGCCGCCGCCGTCTTCGAGAACCTTGACGAGCGGGACCTGTGCTCCTTCATGGGAGTCAGCACTTGGGCGCGGCGGCTTGTTGCGGGTCACTGGCGCGACAGGATGACCCCGGTCTTTGAACGCATGGGCCTCGACGACCCCCCCCTACTCCTCAACGAGCTGGACCGTTTGGGAGCGATGGTGTCAGGGCCCGATGTGCTCAACGTCGTGAGGCCAGGGTCCGTGCCCAAGTACCATTTCTGGTCTCGGCTCGAGCTGCACATCGCAAGCGACGTTGGCAACGAGCGAAAAGCGCAAGAGCTCCTCGAGAGTATGGGCTTCGTGGCTCAACGCGAATGGAGGGAAGCGGATGACATACGCTATGCGGCGTGGCAATGGCTTGGTTACTCTCGCCTCGATATCACCGCCCGAAGGGTCGTGCAGATGGAGAAAGCGCACGACAGGTACATATTCGTCAAGGCGTACATTATCGTCAGCAAGCACTGGGACTCGCCGCTCCTCACCGTCCTCTCCCAACCCACCACTGCCTTCATGAACGCCATCTCCAGCGACGCGATCCATGTTCTATACCCAATCCTGACCTTCGCAGGAAAGGGTCTCGTGAACGGGACGACGGTGAACGGGATACCGACCAGGCTCCGCGACTTCGACGGGCCCATGCTCTCGCTTCAGGACTCACTCAACAAGTGGGACGAATACGCCAAGCACAGGTGTGGGCAGGATCTGAGCTGCCCCTTCAAGATGCGCTCGCTCCTCGACGGTTTGATCATGACCGCCCCGATCACCCACCAGGACGACCCGTTTAGGATTCCCAAGAAGAGTCACGTCGTACCGGAACTGCTTTGGCGCCTCCGCAGCGCTCCAACCTGCGGAGATCGACTTCCATGCATTCACGAACAAGTGGTGGGAGGGCGTTACGCCTTTCAGTTCGGATGGATCGGTAGGTTGTCTTCCAACAAAAGTGACAGAAGGACTGACGACAGTTTAGATGATCTACCGGAGGAGCACCAAGACCACCATGCGCATTTAGACTTTGTTTAGATTACTCTGGAGGGTCGAGACGCAGACCGTAAAAAATGATAACTTGTTTTAACTGGCTCCATAACTACGACAGACTCGGACCTGATTAACTGCCAAGCGCATTTTCGACCGCGTCGTACCAGAAGTCACCGGGGTAAAGCTTCTTCCCAAAGAAACGCTCTCTCTCCTTCCCATCCACGACGACGATTAGCGTGAAGACCGGGTATCTTGGCCATGAAACACCCGGAACGTAAGGGTCGTCGTCGTTGCCCCCAACCGGCTCAACTTCGTTTATCTGAACCCAGCGAACATCCGGTCCAACATTCAGAGGGACAACGTCGCCAAAGCCCACGCGAAGATGATACGTGTCGGACGCCCTTCGCTCGGCCAACAAGCATGTCCTCCCGACGAGGTGATCGCAGGTACTGCTGTCGCATTGCTGTTTGCACTGCACGTCGAATGCGTAGAGCTTGCGGTACTTGTCAATACAACCACGCCAAGCGAACATGGCTATGTTGCGGGCGCTGGCCCCACCTGTCAGCATCGAGCAAGGTGGCGAGTTCAAAATCCCTAGAGAAGCATGAGCCAAGGACGGGCCCATTACGCAAAGGAGGCGCACCTTTCTTTGCGGTGGTCAACGCAGGGTAACAACAAACGACAGCCTCCGAAGAAACATAGTTCATGACCAAGGTGGTGGGGGAGTAGAGGATGGGTACAAGGGGTGACAGAGAGAGGGATTCCACCACATTCACCCCCTGAAGAGTTTCGAGACTTCCGAGGGTGTAAACCCTCTTGACCCCCATGCCAGGAGAAACCGGATCCCGACCCCCGAAAGACAAGTCATGGTATCCTCGGGCCTTGAAGAAGTCTAGGACCAACCCAGCATTACCCAGCGGGCAGTAGAAATCCAGGTTGCAAGGGACGAGGGTGTTGGGGTGGATCATGCTCAATGCAGCGGAGCCGCCGAGGACAGAGCCCGTGGTCCTCATCATGTTTCGCGACGCAAGGTCGTCGAGACCCCACAAAGAGAGGAGGAGACGGAGCCTCTCCTTCAGAACAAATTGGACAACGGATGGAAGGCCTGTCGCGTGGGTGAAGGCTTGAAGATCGTGTAGAGAGGCACCCTTCAGGATGCGAACAAGGATTTCGTTCGGGACCCCGAGGAAGGCTAAAGACGATGGGGGGTTTCGATTAAGAAGTGCACAACAGAAGGGCTACCTACACTCACGAGGAGAGCCACGAGAAGAGATACTCATTCTGAGGCGGCTGGCGATGACATGTGAAGAAGATAGAACGACCGACCGACCTCAAACCTGACAAATCATTGCGCGATCACGACGAGCAGACGCGATCCCAAGCTTGACTTCCCCCACTAAGCCCTCAAATCGCCCGCAACATGGTTCGACACTTCTACGTAGGGCAGAGGACTACTTTCGTACGTCGCATCTATACTATCAGATCCTACACTAACGATAAATTAGACCGACGACAATCCTGTCCCATGGATCGACCTCGACAGCATGGCCGGCGACGTCGACAACGAAATTCTGAAAGATAACTGGCCCAGAGACAATTTGGTTTTTCGCATGAGAGACGACGCACCGGACAGCAAACTGTACATGGTGCACCATGTGGTAAGCAGCAAGAACGAGTGCAAACGTAACGTGCTAACGTTGGATATATGCCAGGTTCCCCCCAAGGGAGTCGCACGGTACCTGAAAGATGTGTCGACGAAGTGCTGGAATGAAGACACAGCGTACAAGACGCTTTCGTCGATCTCTTGGTGCCCACGATTTGTCGACCAACTTTTCATCCGCACCTCGGACACGTCGGAATACAAGAAGCTTCTGGGCCAGGCTTACGAGGACGGGGAGCTCGAAGTGCGCGACGACATCTTCGACCGCCTGAACGACAGCGAGATGTACAACTACGTGGAGGCCGAGATCGGTTGCTGGGTCGAGGTGTTCTTGAGGGACACCAACCTCCGCGGCGAGGCGCGCATCTACCAAGCTACAGGATTCGTGACGGCAGCTGGGCAACGATGGCAGGAGTTCGAGGTGGCGTTTATCCCAGCAATCAAGAACCCAGACCAACCGGAGCTGCTCACCATCGAAGAGATTGAAGAGCACTTCGCAGGCGAGTACGGGATCGACGTAGGCTGGGACCTCAAGGGCAACGAAGTGGGACTCGTGCACACACCTGAACAGCGCAGGTTATTCTGGAACGGGCTGGAGAAGAGGCTGGTTAATATCAAGCAGGTTTGTGAGCCGATGAAGGGAATGGAGCAGATCGACGTCGCCCTGTTTCGCGAAGCGTTCCATCGACAGCCAAACTTCGAGGAGCGGCCCAACCAATGGATAGCGGGAGAGTACTGGCTCAAGGCCTTACTCCGGGCACCCAACTCGTTTGGAAGCAAGAACGTGCGCATAGCCAGAGGTCCATTCATGGGACACCACGTCGTGGTTCAAGATCTGTCTGCGGACGAGATACCCGGGCTTCAAGCAGACGAAGTAATGGTGGAGCTTCTCCTGGACAAGGACGCCGGGAGGAAGGGGACGATGGTCATGAAGGTGTGCCATCTACGGGGTGATGTCGAACCCATGGATCTGGTGTTCTTCCAAGACGAAAACGAACCGAGCGGGCACGGATACGGGTGGATCGTGGAGGTGAACGATATCACTAAACCTTACAAGGTGCTGAAGGATAGATCGGTACGTAAATGCGCTCTCGGGCTAGTGCGGATGGCTGACGAACTCGATGCCAGGGAGAAGTTCTTGAGCTGGAGCAACACGAGATGTTCTACCAGCAAACTCGATACATCGAGTTCGAGTACGAAGAAGGAGAAGGGGAGGACGTTGTATAACAGGAACCAAAATATATTCATTACTACCACCCCCTAAATTAGACAGCAGCAAGAGTTTTCATTGTGAACAGAAGCATGTATGAGGCAAAAACATGGGCCTCCTCCTCCTTCACTGTGGGGCGGGCACTCCAAGAAATGGCAGCGAACTCGAGTGGAACGATCTTCGGCAAATCGAGTGGAAAGCCTCGCAATCTCGGGTCCCCAGGAGTTGATGACGAGCGAAAGCTGGGAAGACGATGAGCAGTTGGAACCCCTGAGGAAGAAGAATAATGAACACACTACATGACGACAGATGCGTTGGCAGTCCACATCAGGAGAGGGTGGGGGCACAGACAAAGGGGCGGGGGATGAACGCTGAGGACGAAGACCAAGGGCATGCAAACGCTCTGCACGAGCAACCGAGTATAAATGCCTCCAGAGTATCTGAAAGGAAGGAAAGTTAGGCCAAAGTTAGGCAGAACAACATCAAGGCCAAACCAGACACACCGTCGCTCCCTGAGGGGTATCTCTTAACCAAGGAACAAAGGAAGACAAGCGGTCAAGAAGGACATCAACGTTAAACGTGAACGCATCCATGGCGCTGCGGTCTCCCGAGAGGCGCACAGCGTTGTACAAAGGAGCCAAATCGGCGAAGACATTGGCAAACTCCCTTCTGAAAAGGGGAGAGGTATCGGGCGTCATTTGGGGCGGGAGGGAAGCGACAAGGGCCAATGCACGCAGCTCCTGTGCTTCGAGAAAAGATTGACGGAGGGAAGGGGGCAGGGAGCCACGATCGGCGACCCTAGCGTCGGTTGGGGCAAAATCGACGGGTGAGCATTTGACAAGGAGTCCGAATCGAGGAGCAGCAAGCTGTTCAAAGGAGGGGGATGGCGGCATATCAAGGAAGACGAGTTGAAGATGAGGCGTGACAAAAAGAGACAACCAAAGGGATCGAAGATCAACGCAAGGCGAACCGCCTAACAAGACCGCCGCGTGAAACGCTACAATTCCGGCCCCTGATTACATTGGCGTTTTCGGGTCGCACGTTGGTCACCCGTCTCTTGGTGTCAGGACGCCTTGCGTGGCCAGCATCGTCTACAACGTAGACCACTCTGCACTCACGTACAACCCACTCACAGACTGTCGTCGACAAGAGGTCATTGCAGACCAGCGTGATATGATGCGCACCGCTATGGTCGATTTCCAAACGCGGAACCGAAACGCTGTGACCCACATTATCTTCTAGCAGACGGGGTGTCTGAAGGAGAATACGACCAAGTGAAGGGCATTGAACTGCACTCACTGTCGATTTGCAAACGCGGAACCGAAACGCAGTGACCCACATTATCTTCTAGCAGACGGGGTGTCTGAAGGAGAATACGACCAAGTGAAGGGCATTGAACTGCACTCACTGTCGATTTGCAAACGCGGAACCGAAACGCAGTGACCCACATTATCTTCTAGCAGACGGGGTGAAGGAGAATACGACCAAGTGAAGGGCATTGAAAATGCAGCAAGAGTATGTGGTCAATGACAATACGTGATTCTCGATAATAGTATAGCCTCGTGGTATTATCCCTTCCCATCCTGCCCATCCCATTGTTCCGTGGCTTCTCATTCTCCCCATGTCCCTTAGTCCTTTCGCCTTCTCGTCCATCCCCGCCCTTCACGACCCGCCCCATACATGCTGTGCTCCCCACGAGAAATTCAATCTGTCTTACTGTGTCCGAACAATTCAAGCGCGACTTTATACCATTTGCTGCCTGAACCAACCCTCCCCTCGGCGACGAACACCTCCAGCTCCTTCTTTCCATGCACTGCTACCAGGGTCGATGACCGATCAGATGTCCCCCTCCACGACACCTCAGGGCCAGGGGATACACACACATTGTCTGTGAAAGACAGACGCAAGCAAAACTTGTCTGACGTCCTTCGCAGGACCTGGAGGCAATGCCGCGGACTCGAAGAGCGACACTGCGGGGATCTGTTTCCGTCATGGTGCTCGCAGCGGCAGGATTCTTGAAGGCTGAACCCGACCTCACGGTATTTTGACAGGGACTGTTCTCGACGAAAGCTGTCATCGTATCGAGACGAGAACAGGAGACCTGGAACACTGTCAGTGAGATACATCCACAGCGAATATCGAACGAACCTTTCCCTCCTTTCGCGAGAACAGGAAAGCAGCAAGTAACCCCCGTCGAAGAAACATAATTCATGCCAAGGGTGCAGTCAAAGAAGAGGATGGGGACGAGAGGAGAGGAGCTTGATAGGGATTCAACGACGCTGAGACCTCTGAGGACGACAGAGCTTGCGAGGGTGTAGGTGATGTTGACGCCCTTGTTGGCGTATGGAGGAACATACCCACCAGCCCCGCGCATGTTGTAGTAAGACTGTGTGCGGAAAAAGGCGACGACTTCATGAGCCCTTCCTAACGGGCAATAAAAATCCAGGTTCAGTGGGAACCAAGACCGATCTGGGAGGACCACAGCCAAAGCGCCAGATCCGCCGAGGACCGTTTGAGTGTCTCGCATCATCGTCACTGTGCCCGCAACGTCGAGACCCCACAGACGCAAGAGGTCCTTGAATCTGTCATCCAGGGCAGTCCGGGCTAATGCGCGCTGTCGAGACGCCTGGGCAAAGGCCTGAAGATCCATCACAGGCAAGAGTTTGATGATTCGAAGGTTGATTTCATCGGGTATATCTACCCAAGTATAAGGAGGTCAGTTGTACAGGAAATGCGCGTTCCGCAAGTACTCACCGAGAACTGTAGGGGTAGCCGACATTATGAAGATCAAACTGAAAGGGAGAGGTCAATGCGATCAAGACAGAACCCAGCGATCGGGGGGAGGAGGTCAAATCGGATCAACGGCCAACACCCGAAGGCATACAAGTTCGGCCCAGGGGCAGTGTTATCAGGCGATGAAGGAGAGTAACCAATTCATAGCTGCTCGAGGGGAGATAAATTGAAGATATTTTATTACATGCACAGTTCAGCTGATCACAGGGGAGGAGAAAGCTATATCAAGCAGCAACAACGAGAAGGGTCATGAGAGGAAGGGGTTACAAAACAAAGGCAGGGCCCTGTCCCCCCCTCAGCGGCAGGGCGACAGGTGAGAAAATGAAGGAGAACTCGAGACCGCCGCTCCTCAAGAAAGACAGCCAGAATTCTCTCAGTTTCTCCGCTCCAATGTACGGCCTGTTGAATCTAGAAAGCAGACGCACGACACTCCATAAGCAAGGGGATGCACAGAAAGGGCTCTCGGGAAGCCACGCACCAGATGTTCCGAAACCGGTCGCCAGGAGAGATCCTCCTGCCACGCGTTGACAAAGCGATCAGGAGGCAAGGACGCCAGGCTCGTTGTACGAGCAGTGTTCAGCAAGCGGGACCACAAACGCTGGAAAGGAGATGAGCGGTCGAAGGGGAACGGTCCTGATTACGCACCTGCATGGCGGAAGTGTCTTCCCTCAGCCAGGGTACAAAACCCCGGCACCGACGAAGGAGGTCACGAAACAGAGATAAAAAGGCCCTCTTCCCGGCGTCGGGACCTCGCGGACAGGTGAATATCGCGCGGATGTAGGTGGGGACGAACCAGTCAACGAGGCGGAAGAGTTCATCCATAAAAAGGTGTCTGGTGTCGACGGCGACGAAGGGAGGAAGGCTTGAAACGACGGCATCGGCGCGGACCTCCTGCTTCTGCGCGAAGGAAGAGCGAGTGGCATGGGCGAGGGACGGATGGGCCACCACGGTGGTATCAGCAACCGCAAATTGGATCATAGCCACCTCCGCAACCAAACGGGAGTGAACGGTCGTGTTGGGCAGAGGGCCCGGTGGGGGTGGCATTGGGAAAGAAAGAGAAGGAAAGCCGCCGGCAGGGCGCAATAGCAAAGCCCCCGAGCCGAAGGTCTATCACGCATTTAAGAAATCAAGTGGCTGACCATGCTGGCCCCCGTCGGATTCACACAACAACGGCGAGCGTTCCTATGTCTACGCCTAATCCAAGACATCCACTGCACACACCCGCGCCTATTCCCCATCACTCAGATCCTCCAAAGACATAAACCCAGGGTCGAATGAATAGAGAATATCTGAAGCCACAATCCTCCTGAACACGAACGATTGCCCTTCCCTCCACTTCGGATACGATGCCCTATCCCATGCCTCAAACTCCGTCTGAGTAAGGCCCAAAGCGGAGGCCGCCACCTCCATAGCTCTGTGCCTCCTTTTTTCTTCTCTCTCCATGTGTTTGAGCTTGCAGGCCTTCCTTTGGGCTCTGTTCGACCTGATTTGGGCCGGGGTTGGGATGAGCCAGGGGAATTGTGCGAGGAACGGGTCCGGCGTATTAACCACGCGAGTCGATTCAGACTGCCAATCGAGTTGTAAACTTGGCTCTGTTGTCGGAAGGAAGGTACTACAGACGTACCATGGTATTGACGGCGATGGAAAGTGAACCGCTACGGTAGAAGAAAACGTGGGTCACAGCAGTTTGGTACCGAATTTGCAAATCGAACACAAGCAGCGCGCTTCCCATATGTCTAGATCGAAAATCCGAACGCCCGAACACGCGCGACGGCGCCAAAAAGCAGAAAAACATTCGAATAAGCGATTATTTCGAGCGCCCCGCGCAGATCGGAAAGAAACGTGATGACACGTGCAAGTCACGTAATCACGTGTAATCACGTGGTCACGTGCAATTCACGCGACCACAAAAAACTCCGGAAAATCCGGATGACGCGCACGGCGGGAAAATCAGGGGCGGGAAAGGCGCCCAAAAAGGGCGGGGCGCCAGCGCCTAAATGACATTTACATAAAAATTGAGTAAGGCGAGAAAAAAGCCATCAAGGCATGGAAGCACAGCAGTTTATCACCTCAACGACAGCCAACGCGTGCCCCACGCCCATCCAACTCCCATCCACCCTCTCCTACAATGCTGAGCGCACAAATCGAAGGAAAGGAAGCGCCGAAGATGAGCGGGTAAGTCGTCTGAACGCGCCCGTCTGCCCTGCGTGCTAATGAGACGGTTTCGGCTGCACAGGGAGACGAGCGAAACCGCTGACCACCGGCGAATCGAGGCGAGCAAGGAAGTCGTTCGAAGTTGGACTTCGAACGACGGGACGGGCGAAGGAAGGCAGGAGGAGAGGTTGAAGAAGGGCGGAGACGAGGGAGGGCGCAAGGACGAGAGCGAGACCGCTCACCACCTGGCAACGAAGACGAGCGAGGACGTCGTTCGAAGTTCATCTTCGAACGACGACGCCCCGAACGCGCCATGCGACGAGCGCAACCGGGACGCGCCCAACGCCAGCCAGGCAGAGGTCAGCAGGAGGGAGGAGGAGGCCGAGTGCGGGGGCAACGTGGAGCACGTCGACGAAATGGTCGTCGACGAAGGAGGCGAACAGAGAGGCGACGGCGAGACCGGCTCTCTCGACCACGCCAGGGAGAGCGCGAATGGAGGAAAGGGGGCGTGTAACGGGGAGGAGGAAGGTGGGCTGGGGGAGGCAGGGGAACTGCTGGAAGGTGAACGCCAAGGGTGAGTCCAGACACGCGAGGCGGGCAGGCAACTAACCTTTTCGTCGCCAGGGACATCGAAAAGGGCGGTGTCGGACAGGGCAGGCGGACCACGGCGGAGAAGGCGAGGGCGGCGGTGGACGTTGTGAAGGATGTGTGTGTGATCGTGGGCGGGATTACCGCGACGGCGGTGTTTGTGCAGATCGTGAGGGGGTGGGTGCTGCACTTGTGAGTTTTCGGATGCGGGCTTGTGAGGGTGTGGGCGCGGGTAGCCAAAGATCGAGGAGGGCTAGTGAATATATCTTGATGTACAGGCGCGAAGGCGCATAGTTATACCCTAAAACCTGGTAAAAGTCATAGAGAATACGTATATATTTGAATGAATACCCTATTTGATAAATACATGAGTTCTAACTACAAGAAAAACGAAGTACGAGGGACGCAGGCGAACGACGAGGTAAGCGCCCAAGGTTGAGGGTTCGAAAAAGGCCCGTGCGCAGGGCCACGCGGTTGATGGAGCCGAAACGCCGGGCACCAGCGGAGCCACGGGTTCGAAATCGGCCGGTGCCCCAGAAGGGGAACGAAACGGAGGCCCAGACCGCCCGGTCGACCCAAAAGAGCGGGCGCGAGTGCAGGCACGCGTTGAAAACCGGCCAATGGGCCAGAAGGGGGACAGAAATGGAGACCACACCGCGCGAAGGCCGCCCGTGGGACCGAAAGCACCAAATCAGGGAGAACCGGCCGTCGGCAAAGCGCCAAGGCCCGGGCGAAAGTTCAATTGGGGGTACAGGGCTCTTTTTGGGCTTGGCAAAAGAGCCCCCTCCCACTTTGAAGAACCGTTCCTTTACATAAGTAAAGACTCGGAACTTGTTCCTTTCTGCCAGCTAAGTACATGTACATGTTCTGGGTCTCCAGGGAAGGCCACACCGATAGCAAAACTCCTGCGTACACCGACACACCATGTGGTTGCACCCCTCGGTCTTCTCGATGATGGCCTTGCACTTGGGACAACTTCTCCACAATTGCTCTGCAGCCAGCTTCTTCGTCTTCTCGAGCGCTTTGCTCTCCGCACAGCTCTCTCCCGGATGAGCAACCTCCTTGCACTTGGTGCAGACTGATATGCTACACGCTCTGCACTGAACACTTGGACCTGACGCAGGTCCAAGGAACGCGGAACACTTGGGTCGAGGACAATACACCCTTCTTTCTGGGGAGAGCCCGAATTCCAAGCAAGCCGCCGTATAAAGTAACCTGAGGCTTTCATCCAGGAACGGAGATATGTCGGCTGGTTTCATAGGTTGCTTGCAACACTTCATCGGGAAGCAAGCCTCGTCCTTGATGGAGATGCTGACCAGTGTTGCCACACATACCTCGCAGAAGTAGTGGTCGCAAGTCGCACGCAGGCAGTCGATCTCGACGAACGTATCGCAGCAACCGACGCATTCCACCCTGGATTCGCTTCTCAGTAAAATTTCTTGAAGCTCTCTAGGACTCGCACCTTTTCATGCCGTCTCCCAGCGCCTTTCCATTGTCCCACCACTGGGCTCCCCAATCAAGCACTGGAGCTGGCAATTTCAGGCTCTTCCTGCATCGAATGATTATCAAGATGTTGTCCGCTTAAAGCACTTCACGTACTCGTACGAAATCTTCATGCTCTCGAATAGAACATTGAACTCTTGATGCCCCACCAGAATCTGGCAATGAGTCTTGTCCAGAACGATTCCCGTGTTTCTCCATGCAAAACCCTCGCGATTATCATCGACATCGTATTGCTTTAGCAACGTTCTGATTACCCTTTCATACCTGCGTGAAAGGTCAGTCAACGACAGGGCAAGGCAACTAAACCCAGGTGTCACCTTGCTACTACGGAACCATTCTCCCTGAATGAGAACATTAGGTGTAACGTAGTTTAGTTGGGTTTGCAACTCACTGCATGTCTCCCTCCCCAAGCAGACTTAGAAATCGTGTATTCTCCACAACGCCTTGACACTTGGTGACTGCTGGGAGCACCCTTCCTCCGTTCAAAGCCATCGCCGCCGCATGATCATCCGACTGTGCCTGCTCCAAGATCGAGAGTGCGAGCAGACACAGCAAGCTCTCGTGCTCGTGCAATTTCTCCATCCCTATCTTTGGGGATACCGTCGCGGGTAGTTCCTGCAAAGCAACATACAAAACCCTCGCCTGATCCTGAATAAACCTCTCCTCGTCGCCGACCTTCTTCCCCCCAATCCCCGTCGAATCACTTCGATGAAAGATGGACGAGACAACGGGCGTTCGATCCTGATTCTTCGCTGATAACGCATCGTCGGCGTCAAACACTGCAAACATCACCTCCAACAGTGCAGCGCCCAGCTCCAGGTGCTGGAGCAGCACCATCGGATCTTCCGAAGCGGTGGATGAGGCGTTGGCAGACATGGCTGGCACACAGAGAGACGATCGGTGGGTGCCAGATGGCTGCTGCGATAGCGCCACCCCGTGTACGACGTGCCTTTAAATACCTTAGGCGCCTTGCAACGTGTTGGATGATGTAAGAGGAGCTGAATACGTACAGTCATACATTCGGAGGGATACAGATGGATGATACACCAAAACGGTCTCTACAGTAAGTTATCCATACACACAACACAGAATAAATAGGCCACTGCGCAAGGGAAATATACAAACACGTAGAAGAGATGAATAGTACAAGCCAGCCATCAAGAATCGTCGTCAGAAGAGGATGCATAAGTATCATAGGTGCGTTCATGAACAAAGACAAAATGATGGGAATGGGAATACGGTACGAGTGGTATAACAAGGGGGGATGGGACATAGACGTGACATATACAGACCTGAGTGCGAAAGGGGAACCATGAGTACACATACGATAGCGCATAATAGCCATAACATAGGAGCGGCTTCAGTAGTTGCTGCCGCTCATCATGATAACCCGGTAGAGGGTGTTGGCTTCCTCGAAACGGGCGTAGTGGAGGCAGAAGCTGCAGATCTCGGCGCAGTCGGTGTCAGAGCTTGGATCTATAATTTGGAGTTTGATCAATGACAGGAAGAAACGGCACAGCTGGATGAACAAAGAGTGTCAGAATATCCACAAAAATCTCGGTGTGAAATGACATACGTGTTGCAGCCCCTTCTCCCACCGATCATCGCTGATCTTCCCCTCCATCTGGTCCCGCTCAGCCTGTTCGATCCAGTGGATACTCTGCTGGATGAAGAGACCCAAAACCCTAATTCGAACGAGGTCCGCCACAGTCGAGTATCCTTCAACGGTGTCCACCGTGATTCGGGTGGGATCGCGCAGAAGTCGTCCAAACAGGTCGAAGGTCGGCAATGTTGGAGGGAGGTACGGTAAGACTTCAACAAACGGCATGGGCCGGTTATTCTCCGGAATGGGGTTCGACACTAGGCTGACGAAAAGTGGGTGAGCGATGGACGGATTGTAGGCGACGATGGGAGCAATGTCGATGGATGTGACCAAGCGTGAGGATGCGACTTCGGGAAGCAATGGAAGCAGGGTCCTCTGCTCGGAGAGGTTCAGGACGCGTTCCCTTGCGTGGAGCAGGAGTTTCACCGCGAACATCTGCCGCTCATTTTGCTTATCCCGCTCCAGAGAGTACGCCGGAGATACGACTCGCGAAGGTATTTGCGTGAATTCGTTAGTATCGGAGGGGGCCGATTGCCCGCGTTTGTGTTGGAAATAATGATAAGCCGAGTCGTCTCTGCAACAATGCTCAGCAAAACGGAAAGATCGAACAAAAGAATCAACTCACAGGTCAGGGATAGTGTTATACAGTGAGTCATCGAGAACCAGATTAATTGCTCTAAGTTTAGGAGGTAACGGAGACCGGGCCAGGGTGCTTGGGGAATAGGGACCAATCTGGAAAGTGATTAGCGCCAGAATAGGCTTGTGAAGAGACAGATTGCCGCTCACATCATTGCCATTTCCTCTGAGTATCTTCCACAGAACCCACACAAGCTGCTCGTTCGGGCTTGTTCCACCGTCGTTGGCAACGCTGACAGCCTTTTCTCTTTCACTGAGGTAAGTACCGAATAGAGCCGACTTGAACGGGTTCACGGCGATAGGATGTGGCGCGTAGAGGGTATACAGAATGAACGAGACAAGAATACGGCTTGCAAGCTGTGATACGAAGTAAGTCAGGGTCGGACATCCCGATCTAAAAGGGCCTAAACTGACCTCCGCCGGCGTCGTCGAATCAAGAATCGGCAACAACGCGTCAAGGGCCAGCTGGAAGCGTGCCGTCGGTTGTACGAGTTGGTTAAAGGCCAGGGCTCCCTTTGAGCACGGTAATGCGTGGGCCCTGGACAACAGGTGGTTGACCGATGTCCTGGCGTCCGTCGGACCTGGCGTCGGCGGCGACATCGGAAGACTCTTTGCCGGAGAAAGGAAGCCCTGCATTGAGGTCTGCATTGAGGTCTGCATCGCCCTCGAGCCAGGCGCTAAGTTCGGAAACGACCTCACGGCGTTTTCCTGGACTAGAGTGGACGTCTTCGTCCTGGTCGTCGTCGTCGTCGTCAACGTTGAACAGAGCCTGAGCTCACCGCCGCGGCTATCGATAGGTTTATGTAATTACGTATCCCACGACATTTAAAACGGTCCGGCCGTCCGAAGCCCCTATTCTTCGAGGCGTGCCCAGATTGTCAGGGAGGATAGGTATTGCTTGAGATATAAATTTATAAAGTACTGTGTTTGAGCCAAATAGTATGACTATTCTATGGTAGGGCGCTTTTAGGAAGTTCGACAATTCCGGACTGTGCTAGGCGTCCTCATTGTACGATCATCGCCTCGGCCGGCCATTTCAGGGCACTGGCTCCATGCAATGATACGCCGCTCCTGAGATAGAAGGTGGTGGGGCGAGAGGAGTTCAATATTCATCGCACAAAGTGCACCGGAGTCTGGGAGATGAGGCCCCTCCGCTGCCCAAATGGGCAAGCGCCCGCCCAGCGCTTATTTATACCCTGCATCTATGATCGAGCGTCGACAGGGCAATATCGGCAATATCCAAAGGGCCTGCAGATGTCGATGTGGAGTTCAATCGTCACATTGATAGGCCAATGAACTTATACGGGCGTGTCGGCGACGGGGAAGATCCCCGTTTGATACGGAGAGGATATCAGCTCAGTCAGTGGATTGAGCACTCCATTAAACAGCTGTTCTCTGGTACTTAAGTAAATGACTGGGCCAGGGATTGATTGTACAGCGTTCGGATGGCTTTGATCCGTGTCACCGGTCACCTTTAAGCGATTCGGCTGTACACAGGGATCATGTCAACCCGGAGCGATTGTGTTTGAGAAGTATGTATGGGTCTCCCAGGAATGCAAACTACGTGATATGCTGGTCCATAACTTGAAGATTAGGCGTCAGGCCTCAGAGATGTCAGACGGCACACCAGGCGCAAGATCACATGAGTTGACAATTAGTTTGTGGTATCGTACAGAAGTCCCAGACATCGGGGAAGCATTATTACAGAGTTTCTACGGTAGCAGCGCTCATCATCATCCTATCATTGACTTTTAGTGTCCATTTCTCTTGGAGTTACACTTGTCGCGTAAGCGTTCGGGGGCGAAGGCGAGGGTGGGGTTGTTTAACGGTGCTCCAGGTGCTGGGCCGAGGTTGGGGGCAGCGGCTGGTAAATTCTGGGCAGGTGCACCGGATACGGTGGTTGCGTTGGGTGCTCCTTGTGCCTGGCCATTGCCGACGACGGGAGCATTGGCTTGTGAATTTTGGGACATGTTCTTGAACTGGTTAAGTTGTTCTTGGGGTGCTGAATGGCCTCTGAGCACCACATCCTTGTTTATATACTCCTTCTCGTGCTAAGTGATGTCCACGGGGATGGTTTTCAGGCTCTGTCACCGCTTAGCTAGGAATGACTAAATTTTGGCGCATCAATGTGACCTCCCTGAAGGCTACCCCGGCCATAGCGCGGACTCTCGCCTTTCAAAAAAAGAATGCATTTTCGACGGCATGTTGCACCCTCCGGGATCATCGAACAATGCCATAGGCTCACAGCAGCTTAGTATTGGGCGGATGGAAATAATACCTGCCTAGCTCCTTGCGTTAGTAGCGTTTGCTTCACTCTGACGAAAGTCCCATGGGCGCCTAATGCTTAACCGACCTGGGTCGATGTCAGGCTTGAAGCGTGATGGGTGTCATCTTCCGAGCAAGGCGCGACCCCATCTCAGACCACCTCCGTGGTTTCATGCGCTTAGTAAACCTCAGTTTCCAAGTGTACACTCCGTCCAACCCAGATATCGTGATGTAGAGCCACACCAAGCCTTTCATTACTGCATTACACCTCACGTCGACCACACGAATTCGCGTTTTGGGTGCGTAAGTCACGGGTAACCTGTTTCCGACAATCCCTGAATCGACTTGGGTACATACATGTTTATTGAATAACGAGATTTAAGTAACCAACCGAGCTCAAGCAGACCTCAGTTACCCACCTAAAGACGGTGCTCGCTCATCAAATGCCATCTTGGCTTGCTTCTGGGTAAGCTAAGGATAAGCATACCCGGACAGGTGCATTCAAGGTACTTACACACACGTGCCCTCGTATTCTCACTTGAGATGTGTAATTGCACATTAGTCATGCTATTTCAAATTTCCGGCGCAGTACTTGCGTTGAAACCTGTTTGAAAACGTTGAACGCTTCTGAATCTCTAGGCTTTTGCTCCCTCGGCACAGAGACTCGCAATGACAAGAGCTTACTTGGGACATTGATATAGAATGCTTGTAGATGAGAATAGTATGTTCGGAATCGCTGCGATATGGGGAATGTTTTGCAGCGCTACCAGCGGTGGTGATGAGCCTATAAATGCCTCAGCCCCTTTGAAAATAAGACTCACCGGTGCCGCCGTTCGTTCTGGTTCGCATACTAAGTTGTCCTGACCGTTACGCATCGCTTCAAAGTGGATATGGTATTATCCCTGTTGTTCTTACATAGGCATTAAAGCCTAGGCTCGATTCCAGAACCTTGGGGTTTGTTTCACGGTTATTTTCAGCAGCTCATGCAGACTCGGGGAAGATGTGGACGACCACCTTGCTCGGGTGGAGAGTAACAGCCAGAATATAGGCTAATATTAACACTTTCCAATAGTCCAAACTGAAGGAATGGCACGGTGGTACGTGGCACACAAAAACAAGTACAACCGACTCCGGTGTTACATATAGCCCACCTCCTACACCCCGCGTCCACACTAACAGTGGGTTAATGGGAGCCCCAAATGAGATCCAACCGCTTCTCCGCCATCAACACCCTCAAAGGTGAACCCTGAAGGCTTGGCGTTTCACTGGTACCAAGTCAACCCCTCTTCTCCCCTCAACACCGGTTTCAACAAGGCTCTCCTCTCCAAGACCGACAAGACAACCAATGCAGCGATAACCCCAATCTCCGCAGCCACAATGATGATTTCAATGATCCCCCTCAAACGCCTGAATTCAGTGGTCCACCACATCAGGATACCCCATCCAGCGAGCCAGAGGAGAAGGAGGAAAAACCTCGCCACGATGGCCGTCCTGCGGAGCGCGATCGGGAGGGGAGTGGGGTCCGGGGTGGGCTCTTCAGGATCTCCGCCTTCCGAGCTATCCTTGGGAGAACTTGGAGCATCGGTGGCCGGCGCGGTTACGGGGGCAGGCGCTGGGGCAGTAAGAGCGGGTTCAGCGGGTTTGGGCTTGCGATCGCCGGCGAGGAGGAATGCTTCGATGGCGAAGGTGAAGACATTGGCGTGGAGGATCACCCAGAAAGACGAGCTGCCCAAGCTGGTTCCCAAATCCGTGAAAAATATCGTCCAGGAGAGGAGGAGATTAACGAATTGGAGGCGGTAGATCGTACGCCCGCGGCGTGAAATATCCTTTATCGTGCTGGAGGGAGGCATCGGTAGATGGTGGTGGTGATGGCGGCTTCGAGATCAAGTGTTGCCTTTATATACGAATGCAGGGTCGAAACGATTGTGTTGCGGGCGCTACGACCTGCTGCGCTTACCCATGCCTCGGTAGCCACCGCAGCCACCGCAGCACCGGCGTTTGGGAACAACAAGAAAGGCTGCCTTCCACTCTAGCCTCGGTGCACTCTCTTACTGCGCACGGGCTGAGAAGGCCGTGACATTGGTCGATCATCCTTAATTGCTCATGACGAAGTGCCCAAGATGGGGCCTGGTAGCCATGCGGGTCACCGGACCAGGCTTATCCCAAGAGATCATCAAGGTAGTCTTCCATGGCCACCTTGGTGTCACTGGGTTTCGGAGCGGCCCCATCAGCTGAAGGTAATTCGGGGGCCAATTCATACTTTTCTAATGTAAGGAAGACGTTGAGCCTTCAAGTCGATGGAACTTGGGCGATCACATACCAGCTTGACGTTCGCGCGTGGACTTGAAGACAGGTTTCCCCTTGAGCTTCTCCGATTTTGCCTTGAAACGGGCTTTCAGATCTATGACCCCGCACATACATCAGCGCGAGATTTGAAACGGGAGATAGGGAGACCCGGACCTCTCTGGGCTTCTGCTGCGGCTTTTGCTCTACTCATTTCCTCCAGCTCTCGATCCCACTGTATTTCTTGCACCTTTCCTTTCCTATCTGCCGTGTTCTTCGTGGGGTTCGAAGTTATGTGAGATAAGCTTTGGTCGACCTCGTCCTCTTCAAACTTTTTCACTTCAGATCCAACTACCACTGTGGTATCCGAGATCTTCTGCTTCTCAAGGAAGGAAGACAGATCGACTTCGGGTTCCACAATAGGCTCCCCTAGTAGGTCGCAAGGACCATTCAGATTCACATATCTTATGAAACTGACTGCACTTACCGTCAGAGTCCAATTCTGGCTCAGGTTCGACATATCTGTCGGCATTTGTACCCATCTGCCTCCTTGAGTACTTCGCAGCCTTCTCCGCAGCCAGTTCCGCTTCTTCGTCATTTAAAGGCCCTTCTCCTTCCAGCAACAGGCGTTCGCGAAAGACCGCGGGTCGTCCACCACCTCGATGACCGCGACCACGAGCTCGAAGATACTTTCCAAGACCACCTCGAGATTTTCCCCTTCCCCGGCCACGGCCGCCAGAGTCAGTGGATGCTGGGCTCAATTCTGAATCGGCCATGCGGTTGATATCAACTGGGTTAGTGAGGGGATCGTTCAATGTGAGGTCGTGGTGGGATGAGAAACTGGTTTGATCGCATTGATCCCTGGCAGGATCGCTGCTCCGGTAGGACCGGTACTCGTTGTTCCGAAACTTCCATGATGTTTGACTCCCTGAGTCCCTCCTCCTCAACGTCTTCGTTCTTATCTATTCCAACCTGAATATTCATCCTCAAAATGAATACAAGACGTGGTGGATACGCTTACGTGAAGTGGATTCTCGCAATGTCACCGTTCCACCTTCCACCTTGCCGTTATGCCCTTGTTTGAATTGAGCACAAGGTCGTGAAGGTGCTTCCCTCTGCCCACCAAAATCCTTATATGATCTCTACCTCGGTCAATGATGATGTATACCATTCTCTCTTCTATTCTTTCTACTGTAATCGTGAGTCAATGTTCTTGCAACGTTGACTCGCCAGCTGATAATGTTCCTAAGCTCGGCGCGCCCCATGGCATTCCATCTTGGCTCTACGCTTCTCAAGCAAGCCACGGAAACCCTGACAAGCTTATCCATGACCTGGCCTGGAGCCCAGGATGCTATCGCTCAAAAGACTTGGTCGCCCTTCCTCTGGGCCCCTAGCGGTTGGGTGGCCTCATTGCTGTTTTCTGTGCGTGCCTCCTCGTCGAAGCAGGTTCTTGACGCTGCTGGAGGTACTGCCAAGTACGTGGAGGAAATAGGAAACCAGGAGACGCCAATGATCATCAGCACAGAGCCCCAGCTAGCGGTTCTAGAGGATTCCAGGTCGCCAGACTTGAACTTTCCACATGAAGCGCCCATCATCCCTACTACAGTGGATTCGCACCCAACTATGGAACATAAGGAGCCCTTTCGACCAGATGCTTCCTCGGACTCGAGCTCGGACAAACCATCTGTTGATTACGCTCAGTCAGAAATCATCTGTGAAGCCACGAGTCTTCCGGTGCGTTATCTAACTCATTTATCCTCGGTCCTCGGGATTGTGCTTATTGGCTCGAAACCAGAATGCCAACACGCAGGTCACACAAGGCTCAGTGGTGGAAGAGAGTGCTGCACTCACCTCTCGTAGGAGAGTCACCAAGGATCACGAACCTCCAGTGAGTCCACCTCCATTATTTAGTGCGTAGGGTGTGTCGTAACATCTGTTCCCTAGGTACCGCGCGCCCTGAACTTGAACGACTTGCCCACGGAAATACTTTCCAGAATCTTCTCGTTATACCTGGATGACCCGGTCATCTCACCCGAGCAGAAGGCAAAACGCACCCCTATCTCCCTTTGCCCTGGTGCAACCGTCAGCCCTGTCGACCTCACGTGGATCTGCCGCCGCTGGCGAACCATCGCCGAATCCCAGTCCACGTTGTGGTCCAGGGTGTACATCGACATACCCCGAGACAAAGATATACTTCTTCTGACCCAATGGCTTGCGCGATCAAGAAATACACCACTCGACTTGTCGGTCGTCATCAAGAAGAATCGCAAATCGGCAGCAAGAAAAACTGTGGAATTGGTGATGCAACAGTCGCATCGCTGGAGGACGATATTCTTCAACCTTCACAACAGCATAGAGAATGTGGCTACCTCATCGTTCACAAAATTGCCTGTTCTCCTCGAGGACTCCAAGATCGATTTGTATGAATGGTCTGCGACATCGACCATCAACTTCTGCGAAAAGCTGTACTCCGCGCCGAACCTCCGAAAGGTCCGCTGGGGGTACGAAGTTTCCGGCTACTGGTCGCTCTACGGCGGGTCTGCATGGACTGTGCATAGTCTCATGTTCCTCAGTCTGAAAACGGCCAAGGCTGATCAGCTCCTCCCTTTCCTTTCGGGAAGCGCGAATCTCCAACACCTCGAAATCGGATACCTCGAAGAACGTGGTCCTAAAACCGACATTACCCTCCCGTCCCTGACGAGCCTCGTCGTGAAAAAGATCGACTTCCCCGGCGTCCTCAGCTCCTTCCATCTTCCCGCTCTTACCACCCTGAAGCTCGGTCAAGACTTCTTTGTCAACTACATGACGGGTGCTTGGATGGACTTCAAAAAACCCCTTTTCCAGATGATCGAACAGAGCCAACCAGGCCTTCGGTCTTTCACGGTGTCGTGGGACTTCACATACCACATGGAAGATGACGAGCGCCTCATGCTTGGCATTCTTCGCGAGATGAAAGGCCTTCAACATCTCTCGCTTGGTACCCCTGCCTCGGATATCACTCTACAGGCGCTGACTTTTAGCAATGAACCTTGGGACTTGTACCCGCTACTTCCTAACCTGTCCCAGGTGCACTTCGCGGACTGCCAGTCGTCCGACGGGGTGCTTGCTGAGATGATCACCTCAAGGAATGGATGTGTAAAGGGTGTTTCGGTCATGTTCCCACTCGGGGCGTGTCATAGCGTGGACAGGGAGCGGTTGTCGAGTCTACCGTCCATCAAAGTCAATTTGCAGGATGCGTTGGATCGGGCGGTTCAAGGTTATGGGTTTTTCTAGGTATTATAATATCGTGTACTAAGCCAAGGGATTGTGTCAAATCGGTTTCCGACAGGGAGTGCGATAAGCAGAAAGGGGTACACATCGTGTTCGCTGCACTGCATGTCCCTGGATAGGCTACAGGATTCAGACTCAGAGATGTGCGTCAGAGTGCGTCA
Organism: Ephemerocybe angulata; assembly: GCA_013368325.1. Lineage (NCBI taxonomy): Eukaryota > Fungi > Basidiomycota > Agaricomycetes > Agaricales > Psathyrellaceae > Ephemerocybe > Ephemerocybe angulata. The sequence continues at coordinate 2,193,540 of JAACJK010000163.1, read as the reverse complement.
CAGCTAAATCACGTCGCGATACTTCCTTTCACTCCAGTTAAATAATCGGGCGATCAATGCTATGTTGCGACTTCACTCCAGCCCAGGCAGAGAAATGGGCCTCTTCTGGTGCTCAGCCAGGGCGATTCCTTCAAAGCTCAGCTATATTTGCAATTTCGTTGGGCAGGAGGCGCTTAATCGTGAGGGCAGCACCTACCCCTCGTGTTGACCACAAGGCCTAATGTGTGGTGCTGTATCCATCAGGGGGAGTAGAATGTTTGGTATGTATACCATTCATAACTGACCTTTACACAGAACGACCACTTCCTGTCCACCATGGCCCCTCAACGAGGCAAGCCGCGACGGTGAGTGCCATTCAGGCTTCGTCGTCACAGTCCCATGAGCTCACGGGTAAACACAGCTCGCCATCCTCATACCTGGGGTCCCTGGACATCCATATTCGTTCCTGCGCTCCAAAGCGTTTGAAAAAAGCTGCCAATGACGGAGACCTTCAGGAATTGGAGAGTTCGCCTGCGGCCATCCGTGGGTCCACTATTGAAGCTCCGTCGAGGCCTCTTAGTTCCTTCCTGCCCACAAAGTGGCCATCTTTCGCAATCTCTCTAAACCGGCTCAAGCGTGGCGTAAATAAAACGAATGCCAGCAAGAAACCCATGACGACGGAAGTCACGGAACCGCAGGGCGCAGTCGAAAACGAGCTCAAACAATTGATGAGTGCCATGGACGACTCGGTGCTGGCCGACGCGACTTGGGACGCGTCCAAAGCTATACTCCGACCGTACCGGGGATCCCATGAAGACCAGGAGGCCGTATCCGGTAGCTCTTGCCGTACAGTCCCAGACCGCCCCGCAGGCACGGTGAGTATTGAAGTCTCCATCCCCCTACGAGCTTTGCCACAGGAACTGACACTGAGGTGCGGCAACTCAGCCCGGAAGGGCGACAATCCAAGACCTACCCCCGGAGCTTCTATGCGAAATATTTGCCGCCTACCTCAAAGAGCAGGACTACTCTAAGGGCCCGGACCCTAGGCCTGGGATATTCCCCTGGGATGGTGCGACGGTGACCCCGTTCCACCTAACACACATCTGTGGGGTGTGGCGGGACCTGGTCCATTCAACCACGCGATTTTGGTCCGACATTCGTATCAATATTCCCCGGCCTTGCGACCTTCGACTCCTCGGTCTGTGGCTTCAACACACAGGCACGCAGCCTCTCAACCTTTCAGCGAGGCTGCATGGGGCGACAGAGCTAAACAGGCAAGCTATGAGCTCGATCATGCATCTTTCACGTCGGTGGAAAACCTTGCAACTTTTTGTTCAACCCGACGTTCAGGACATATGCTCGAAGGCGAGTTGGAACACACCGGAGCATCTGGGCATTTTCGTTATCGATTTCGGTGGATACTACTGGGCACGAAATGCCGTGGATCAGTTCGCTTCATTCCTCTACTCTTCCCCAAACCTTCGCATAGGGTGCTGTCTGAATTCGCAATACCACGCCACTGGCTTGGAGAGCTCCCTTTGGACGAGGTTGACTCACATTCACTTCCAAACAGTGGAAATGTCGCGTCTACTTGGCGCCTTACCGAACTGCCCTCAGCTGGAACTCCTCCAGCTCGATGCCTGCATCAACGACCTGTGGCCGGGCAGAGACGTTGTTGCCATCGAGGTACCATCGTTGAAGGCACTCAACCTCCAAAGGCATAACACGTCAGGACTTGTTCGCCACCTTACCCTCCCCGCCCTCAAGAGACTACGCTTATCAAGTGGATTCTTTACTCCGAGCCCATTCCATCGAGTTCAATCCGGATTGGATGACCCTTGCACGCTGCTACTCGCCCTCTTGGAAAGGAGTCAATGCTTCGTTGATTGGTTCATGCTCATACATTGTGAAGAATGCGGAGACGTTTCTTTGGACAACGAAATAATACTCAAGGTTCTACGGTGCAAGCAGTTTGCAAAACTCCGTGAACTTGCCATCAGCCCGTATGTCGACGACGCAATCCCTCAAGCGCTGACGGCCACAGCGGGACCCATTCTTCTTCCCGAGCTTATAGATGTGGATTTCCGCAACTGCCGCACTTCGAAAGACCTAGTCCGCAAGATGTTTGTGTCCCTGTGTAAAAGGACGGTCCCTGTACGCCTGGAGGGCGTCAAAGTCAAGTTTGCAGCAGAGGGAGAAACGGACGTATTCTGGGGCCACGTAGATATAAAAGCCGTATCTTGCTCTCCCGATACTTATGAAGTATAGTCACAGCACATATCCTCTGAATCTCTATGAATCATGCCTCACAATGCGGCAGAGCTCTTATTAACTTGGGAATCCGAGTCACAGCTTCATGAAAGTATAGACGCTCAACGCACGGACCAAAGTGGCATGGTGCGTGGCCACAGGTGGCCACTGTGCCAAAGGCGTTGATCCGGGATACCTCCGTGATGGCCATCATTGCCAGGGCTATCGGAACGCTGCTTGGACCGTACCGTCATGAACCAGGCTTCCGAAGTCACCCATTCAAATTGTCATTGCAGATTGAGCATGGACGCTATGGTGAACAAAGGCACGCTCTCACGTTCATTGGACAGTACAAGATATGATCCCGCCAAATGTCCCCGTCTTCGCTTCAACTTGAACCACCACCACCTCTCTGGCTCGGAGCCGCGTGTTCTTCTTTCAATGAATGCAGCGATGAGAGCTACGTTGGGTACAGAGGCGTCACCAGAGACGCGGTCAACACCTGTGGAGAACCAAGCACATGCGAGAGAAGGTCGGCTGCGAAAGAGCTACAGTGCTTTCCAGAATTGAACTAAATTTCTGTCTAGGCGAAACAAAGAAGCGCCGTGCCTATGAAGCCGAGCTCGAGCCTTCAAGCGCTGCGCGAAAAATGCTAAAGAGGACTCAGCAATCGAGAACGGCGATGCAGGAGCTCGAGCCGATGGAGAGCTCAGACGTGACGTTCCAGCTCTTTTATGATACGATAGAGCGTCCCGTCATGCCGCTCGCAGACTATGCAGCAGAGCCTACCATGTTCAGCTCCTTCGGCTGCCACAATCACACCATGGGTTTTACGGTCACCGGTACTTTCTCCCCGTGCATCCAGTGCATCGAACATTCTTCTTACCGCCGTTTCTGTTACCAGGGTCTATGCGCGATGTATGCAATCCCGTCTACGAGTACTCGGTGTACCCGATCCAGGTGGAAGGTTGCGATTTTGCAGCTGGAGAGAAGGCCGAGTCTGAACGGGAAGTTGCCGTGAATCTGTCTTGGCGCGAGATGAGCAGGCCTTATGAAAAGGATTTGCTGTCGTGTATCCTAGCCGAGGAAGTATTTGAAGACATTGACCGTAGCGTCAGGCAAAAGGCTATCCGGGAAGACAATAAGGCCTACAAGGCACAGCGCCCTCTCGCGCGACCTTATCCAGTCCTTGTACTCCTGACGAAGTACGAACCCATCAGCACCATAACCTCTATGACAGAGGTTGAACTCCTGAATGCTTTTCTTGCCCTGATATATTGTAAGGAGTCCTGCAGTCCTGCGATCTGCATTTCGTTAAAGCTGATGATTTTCGCCTAGGTCATGCTGTGCTCTGGTCTATCGGAATTGAACATCGCGACATCAGCGAGGGGAATCTTATGTTCGACAAAACGACCAAAAATCCAAAACTGTGCGACTATGACCTATCCCATCTCAGAGGCGAACGTCGCCCTTCTGGCTACTCGAATACTGGGACATGGGCTTTCATGGCTATGGAATTGCTTACCCCGGCCATGGATGGACCGGTGGCTCGGCTCTACCGGCATGACTTTGAGTCTTTCATCGCCGTCCTGGTCTGGGTGGTCCTTCGATACCGTGATGGGAAACGGGTCCCTGACCCACCGCTGGAGGAATGGGTCCAGAATCAGTTCGAAATGTGCGCGGCCAATCGCAAGCACACCTTCGACCATATTGGAAAGGGATTACTCGCCCGTCCAACGTGGATGACTCGGACCATGTGGTCTATCATCGAAGGGGCGGTCGCTGGCCTGCAGGTATACATTGCTATATGTGAGATGCTTGCAAAGAAGATTCGCAAGATGGAATGGGACGCGGCATATGAAGAGGGCGACGTTGATCCGACCGGTGATGGCGGTTTTGGCGAGATGGTCGACTACAAGAAACCCAACGCGGGTCAGCCTTCATTAGCGAGCGTGAAGGAAGAGCTGGAGGGGTACAACACTCTCCTTTTCTTGGACAAGGTCTTCGAGTCCTTGAAGTTGTTCTCACCCTCCAACAGCCGCGGACCACTCTTCGTTGACTTGCTGAGAACCCACTGTATCGACGGCTTGAAGAAACCACCTTTTTCTTAGCTTCTCTATACATGTAGTACATGTAGCCTCTGTTTCTTTGGTGACTGATCCGACTGCGTCGTTATACCGTGTCCTATGTGTTATATCTTTTCAATGTATTCTCTCGTCTCTAAATCCTTCAACGCCGTGATACTTTCAACATCCCCCGTTCGGTTCACTGGGTAAATCAACAGCATGCCCGAGAAGACGCCGACCTGTGATCGCCACTCTCTTGGACTTGGACCAGACTGTCATGAAGAATTGGTTGCCCATTGTTACTTGGACGCTGGTGAACAAAGGCACGCTCTCACGCTCATTAGCTGCTATATATAAGGTCCCACCAAATGCCTCCGTGCTCTCTTCAACTTGAACCATCTCCTCCATGGCGTCGACTATCCTGCCGATTGGCCCTCACGCTGTAGCGTCTAGCAATCAATCGCGAACCTCGATGACTGCCATATTCTTGAAAGGGAAGAAAGGCGAAGAAGTCCCCACCAGATCCTGTTTCAATGCTCGCTCCACAGGGATCAAGGGATTGGGACTTTCTATCTCTACGGATGACGATGGAAAGGATAAACCTGACCAGGGGGTCGCTCTGAAGCTTTCCTGGGGCGAGATGAGCCGCACTCGCGAGAAGGTTATCGTTGACACGGCGCGGAAGGTGTTTGTGGGGAAAGAGTTCTCTGAAGGGGGCGACCCCTGTGACTACCTCCCAGAGATCTTGGGAGAGAAGGTCTTCGCCGATTTCGACACTGATATTGGGATAGCCTTTCTGGAGACCTATAAAGGCAACAGGGCGAAGCGTCCACTCGCAAAGCGCTATCCAGTACTCGTCCTCACGCCGGAGTATAAACCGATCAGCTCCATAACTTCGCTGCCAGTGGCCGGAGGCGTGAGTCTTTTCATTGCGCTGATTTATTGTGAGTACAACCAAGTCTAATCTCACCTTTACGAACTAATCACTATTTTTGTAGGCCACGCAATACTCTGGTCAGTCGGGATTGAACACGGTGACATTAGCGAAGGCAATCTCATGGTCGAAGAGTCTACCGGATGGCCTAAGTTGTGCGACTACGACCTCTCCAATTTTCGGGGAGCCAAGCCTGGTGGATACTTTAATGCGGGCACCTGGGTCTTTATGGCTTCTGAGCTGCTTACCTTGGATGCCATGGACGGCAAAGTAACTCGCCTTTATCGACACGACTTCGAATCCTTCATCACAGTTCTTGTCTGGGTTTTCCTTCGATACAACAATGGGAAACTGGTCCCCAATTCTCTATTGGAGGAATGGGTTCAAGATGGCTTCGGGGCCTGTAGGGACTTCCGGGAGAGAACATACAGCGCAATCAGGGATTCGCACCTCGCCCGTCCAGATTGGTTGCCAAACGACATGTGGAATGCCATCAACGACCTCCTCACCGATTTCTACGAACTCTTTACCTCGAGACAAGCCGCGTTCGCTCAAATGAAAGGCTTGGTGAAGCGCAAGGAGGAGAAATCCCAGAACCCTACACTCGGCGCCGTTAACCCGGAAACTCCGTTCCTTTCCCTTCTATCCAGGAAGGGCAAAATTGTGGCAACGGCGATGTGGACGGAGAAAGATGAAGAGCAACTGACAACGTTAAAGAAAGTCGTTGAGGAATATGATGACCTTCGCTTCACGAACAAGGCCATCTCCAAAATGGCCTTATTCAAATTCCCAATGAGCCTTGGTACCCACTTTACTAAGTTGCTAAAAGGCCACCTAAATGTAGAGAGTGTCACGACCCAGCAGCATAGCAAATTTGGCCACCCTTCGCCCTGTCTGGCTCGCGTTCAAGTTTGGTTTGACTCCATCCAACACAATGTGGCCTCCAAGCACCATCTGTACCTATAATTTTGTACCGGCATGGCTCTCCACATTATATAAATCTGGTTTAGACTCATGAAGATACAAAGATCTAAGCTTCGTCGATTCCTGACTCAAACAGAACTCTGCATTTGCCTAACATTGTCACGGTCGTACTTAGGGGCAAACCCCGCTGGGGATGCCCGGCTTGATTGCCGGAGCCGATCCGGCGAACAATAGAGCAATCACCACAGAAACTGGTCCTGCCAGAAGACAATTGCATGGGCCACACAGACTGTCAACGACAAGGGATTATAGCCTGAATCATGGCGAAACGAGGTCTACTTGAAACCACCTTCATCGTCTACTCACTACCACTCTGTAGTCCTCTACCAGAGTCTATTACCACCACAAACGGTTCACGAGCGTCCTCCCCTGGCTGACGACGCTATTGCTCTGGCTCACGCCCTCGATCTTCACGAAGCAGAGGCAGATCTGTTGAACCTACTCTCCCGACTTTAACACCATACGAAACTGGAGACATCATGCCTCTCAAGAGGGACATAGGAATGGCGACGAGGCGTGTTTCCCCCTCGAGTCCTCGATCCATCTTCCCATCAAGAATTAGTTTTAGCGCCAGTTGCGGGAGTTCAGCAGGTACCCTATACGCCTTGACCCATCCAAAGACGAGCTAATCCTCTGGTTTGATAGAACAAACTCATGATACACGACTCGCGCATACCCCATTGGCTGGATCGTCGCGGGTGAGCCCATCCTCGAGACCAGAAGCTCATATCCGCAGTAAGCCCCTCGTCTTTCGTACACTCAGTCGGAGAGAGCACTGCTTATACTGAGTTTCTCGAAGAACCACCCAGCCCCTCCGTCGACGTCGAAGCCATGTTCCAAAGCTCTCTTGCGAGGTTCAAGAGCTCCCGGACGACTTTTTCAATGGGTACGCTGGATTCAGTCTAGCAGGTGCTTTCAGCAAGGCTGACGTTGCTGTGTAGACGATTCACCAACATCCCCGAAGTCTCGTCCAGCTTCAGTAGAAACCCCCGCTACCCCGATTGGCAGAACCACTGCTGCATTACAACGTGAGTCAAGCATTCTCAACGAGGGGTAGCTCACGCTTATGCTCTCTGCTGCTGGTCCATCAGAGCATCGAAACATATTCAGGCAAGTTACTCCGACGGAAGAGGAGGAGATGCAGGAGGAACGACAGGTCGAACACATACTCCTCGCGCCCTCACCTAAACAATCCCATGGTCAAAAGGCTTCCAAAATATCGATCTTCAACCAACTCTTCATCGTCGTCGCCTTGATCTGGGCTTGGGCGAAGGCAACATACGCTCGCTTTTGCAACTATATTTTCACCCCAACGAGAACGACTCGGTCAAAGCGAAACGACAGCCCCCTCAGCTGGGGAATGTCGTACCCAGTCTGGCTTTCCTTTGGAGGTTTCCGTGCTCGGCCAATCCCACCTAGAATACCCGGTATGGAGAACTACGCCAATGCACCCAGACCACTACCGAGAAGCGGAAAGATTCCTCGCAGTACGTATAATCCTTTCTGTGCATGCGTGACGCGTGTTTAACTTTGGACGCCCCAAAGTCTACAAGATGGACCACAGCGAAACATCAACGAGAATTATCCCCGGCATCTTTCATGCTACAAGAAAAAGCGGAAATTCATCCATTCTGAGGGCGACAAGTCCGACCAATGGATCGATACGGAAGTCCGTTATCCTTTCCATGAAGATGGCCTCGCAAGTGTTAGCCCAGATATGTCAGTCAGCGCTCGCGACCCTCCACTTCCTCGTCCAAGACTCTCTCAAAGCAATACACGCTTCCTGGAACCTTACCGTGTCCGCATCCTCCGCCACAGCCACTGCGTTGACAAGCTCGCTATCATCGCTCCGCACCCAACTCACGTCCTGGCTCACTCGCCCACGTCCCCTCTACCAAACACCCACCCATATTCCCTCCGGCCCAACCTTCGTCACCACCACCGAGACCTCCTACGCGCCCACCCCGAATCCCACCTCCAGGCGGCGTCGCAACCTCATTCGGACTGAGATACCTCCCACTGAGTCCCCTGCCTTGAAAGCCCTTTCCGCACCATCCCCTCGAAGGCACTGGAAGCGCAAATCGCTGCAGAGTCGAGGCCCACAGTACATTGCCACCATCGACCAAGCGACCACCGCGTCGCAGAATCGTCGAGGGTCATCCCCCTTGCCGAAGATTGACATCCAGTTCCAAGTCGCGAGACGCGCGCTCAGCAGTGGATTTGGGAAGCTCAAGTCGTTCTTCAAGTATGAGGGCGTTGGGGCGGACGAGGAGGCACAGAGGCAGATGGAGGAGTTCTACGACAACCCAGCCCCTGACAGCATCGACTTGAAGAGCAAGCTCTTTTGGCAGACACAGGGGAAGTCGAACCAGCAACAGCCGGGGATCGTCACGCATAGGATGTATTGGCAGGGAGAGATGAGCCTGGTGCCCGAGGTGCTGTCTGTTGCAATGTCGACGATGGTGACACACCTCACTATCACCCACTGCCACATCCTTCTGGACGATGTGATAGCCATTCTCTCGATGTCCCCGTTCCTCGAGACGCTCGCTGTCTCGCAAGTGGTCTCGACAGAAAGTGGGGTGATGCCGGCCCTTTCCTTAAGCCACGACCCCCGAGATCGGTCTGCCTTGTCACATGCGCGGAACCTGACGTCCCTTTCCTTGACTTCAAGAACCCGATTGGACAATCTGTTCCAGCGAGTTCGAATGCAAGCATTGGGTCGGTTTAGCGTGCGGCTGTTGGAGGAGGCAAATACCACGAACTTCCGCGGCTTAGTATCGGCCCTCACACCAACCTCGCGAGGACAGGACCAGGAGATCGAACTGTGGGGCAACCTCGGTTCTTTGAAGCGGCAGAAGCTGGAAGAAAGGCTTCAGGAAGTGGGTATCACTTCCAAGTTGCTGACCACACCCGGCCAGGCGACCAGCACCCAATAAACATCGTAGATAGCGTAGTCAGTAGTCAGTAGTCGGTAGGTAGACGTAGATAGTTGTAGATAGTTGTAGGTAGTTGTAGGTAGTTGTAGGTAGTTGTAGGTAGTTGTAGATAGACGTAGGTAGTATAGACAACGAAAGTCCGAGTGACCTCTTCAATATCCTATAGAAAATCCTGGCTTCGAGGCAACGAGCTGTTGGTAAGGAATAAATAAGGAAGGTTTTTTCAATACGTCCAAGCTCATTATCACCACATCGAGCTCCCTCAAACCTGGCCTCGATAATATCATGGCTTCGAGCGCCTCGGCTGACCCCTCGCAGGCTTGAAGCTCCAGTGACTGGAGTGACGGAAAATGTGTGTTTTCTCCTCTCGATGTCAGAAATGCCAATGTGACATCACTCGTGCGTCCCCACAAACGAAGGTGAAGCAGATCGAGGGCATGACCTCCAAGACTGGAGAAGTGTGGAAGGGCTTCGACACCAGAGACATCTGTCCAAGTTAATGACCTGATACAGCACCCAGATCGTTCTACCAGCCTTCCCAAAGCATGCAAGCCGGTAACGGCGGATATTTCGAACCCGAAGCCTAGGCCCAAGGATAACTCTGTCAAGGACGGAAGGGTGACCGAAATGAAAAGATTCGAGATATCCGGATATCGACCGAGCGTCAGTGTAGAAAGGTTGGGGAGGACGATCGGAGAGTATGTTGCGGAAAGGGTAGCGGGCGGCGGGGGTCCATAGTTCGTGGCAAGATCATCGATGGTTAATGACTGAACATGCATCATCTGGGAGAGGGAAGGGATGAGATCGGCCAGGAAGATCGTCCCAATACGAATGGTGGAGAGGGACTGATACGACGAGCCCGGGTGTTGCAACGCCATATTCCAAGCGCCAGATCGAACCCTAGGGCCGTTGGTCATGATTTCGGATATGTAGAGCCATCCTTTTGCCGACCAGGTGGTGAGGTTCAGATCGAACTCTTCCAGCAAGGGAATGGTTAAAGTGGGGGAAAGGGAAAGGAACGGGGTCTCCATATTCGGCTGGAGCTGCAGACTGAGCTTTCGCCACCGTGACGAATGTCGCGCCAGGGCTGAGATGATTTCGATGGTAACGGGTTCCACCACCTCCTCATAGCCCTTGTACCGTTGGATGACCGTCACGTCCAATGGGCAGGTGGTGGAGCGGGCGAGCCAGTATTCGAGTAATGGGATGTCGTGTGCTTCGGCTCGCGAGATACAAACTCTTGCCCATAGGGATGGGTAAGAGGTGACTACGCGTCGCCAAGTGGAGCAGACGTGGCTGAGGGAGATCGGAGTGGTGACAGCCCCTCGGCGGGAAAGGATACGACGGTAAGATCCTTGTAAGGGGAGGGAGGAGCGGCCTCCACCCCTGGTTGTGCCGTGAACGTATTCCCAAAAGATCTTCTCCAGGAGCTCTTGAGGAAGGTTATTTATGAAGGTCGGGGGTACTTCATGACGAAGGAACGGTGGGGTGGAACCGAGAATGGGGTTGGAGTGGATGGGGTGGCCGGATCGTAGATAGCCTCTCGGGGTGAAGGTAGGTGAAACAGGTGGTGAGGGCCCGAAGAGCCAGCCTGACAATTCACGGCCTGCTTTGAGGACGACGCTGGTTGGGTTCCACGAAGGCGCGTCTTGCATGATCACGTCCTGGGACTCGTCCACCGGAGAGTAATCGTTCCATCCGACGCGCAGAGACATGATGCTAGAGTAAAGGTAAGCTCCTGTTCACAGAGATAGTGTGGATCCATACCTTTCAGAGGGTTGAGCAAGGCACTACAGCGACTACCAGAGTCGTCTGGGAGGAGAGGGAAGGAAATGGGGGCTAGGGAGGGAAACAAGGCGCCCTCATATCGTCGGGGGCTGTTTCTAGTATTCAAGAGCGCCTTGTGGCCGCTTCGGAGGGCGCAGTACGTTGCTCTGCGAAGGCATGTCAACGATCTTGAAGCGTTGCCAATCCATGATGAGAGCTCCAGCCATTTCGTGATTCCGCGTCGTCTTGCCCAGGAGTACAAGACCTATGGGTTACCCCGCATAGCATTTGGTTTGTACTGTGGAAGTAGAAGGCCTCATTTTCGATAGAACAGAAGAAGGATGGTGTCAGTACAGAGGACAAGGTCGTCAAGAGCGCGTCGGATTCTCTGGAACCCGTTCTGGAAGCTTTGCTCCCACGGGTAACACCGCCACCTTATTGCGCCTGCCGCCGGCATTAGCGCGCGCTCGAGCACTTGTCCAGGTCTTCGTGAACTGCGCTGGGAGAATTCAAGCGTATCCTGCCTCTAAACTAGAGGGCCATACATTTACGGTGTAACTATCAAGCCAGTATTAGGTGCACAATAAAGAAGTGCACACTTCCTCGCATCCCTTAACACCCAACCCTTGAATAGACTCGAGCTGGGGACACGAAGGAGAAAAATCAGCCAGGGTCAGACCTCGCAAGTGGTCTCGTCAGAAAGTGGTGTGGTGCCGGCCTTTTCCTTAACCCACGACTCCCAAGATCGGTCCGTGGCACATGCAAGGAACCTGACATCCCTTTCCTTGGCTTCAAGAACTCGATTAGACAGTCTGTTCCGACGGGTTCGAATGCAGGCGCTGGGCAGGCTTAGCATGCGGCTGTTGGAGGAGGCAAATACTACGGACTTCGAGGACCTAGCATCGGCCCTCACACCAACGTCGCGAGGACAGGAGCAAGAGGTCGAGCTGCGGGGTAGACTCGGTTCTCTGATACGGCAGAGGCTGGAAGAAAGCCTTCAGCAAGCGGGTATAACCTCCAAGTTGCTGGTATCATGACCACACCCGGCCCAACCAACCCCAAATAAACATCGTAGATAGCGTAGTCAGTAGTCAGTAGTCAGTAGGTAGACATAGATAGTTGTAGATAGTTGTAGGTAGACGTAGGTAGAACGTAGGTAGAACGTAGGTAGAATAGTAGTCAGTAGATAGGCAAAACAAAAGTCCGGCTTGTGACTTTAAGCCTTTGCAGAGCTTCAATATCCTATAGAAAACCCTGGCTTCGAGGCAACGAGTTGTTGGTAGGGAACAAACAAGGAAGGCCTTTTCAATATGTCCATGCTCAGAATCGCCACATCGAGCTCCCTCAAACTTGGCCTCGATGATATCATGGTTCCGAGAGCCTCGGCTGACCCCTCGCAAGCGGGAAGCTCCAATGATTGGAGTGAGGGGAAAAGATTGTTTTCTTCTCCCAACGTCAAGAGCGCCAAGGTGGAATCGCTCGTTCGCCCGCGCAGACAGAGGTGAACTAGGTTGAGGGCACGATCTCCAAGTCTAGAGAAGAGTGGAAGGGCTTGGTCACCAGAGGCATCTGCCCAGGTTAATGACCTAATACAGCACCCGGATCGTTCAACCAGCCTTGCAAATGCGAGGACGCCCGTTGCTGCGGATATCTCGAACCCGAAGCCTAAGCCCAAGTATAACTCTGTCAAGGATGGAAGAGACACCGAGTTGAAAAGAATCGAGATATCCGGATACCGACCGAGCGTCAGTGTAGAAAGGTTGGGGAGCACGATCAGAGAGAATTTCGCGGAAAGTGTAGCGGGCGGCGGGGGTCCATAGCTCGTGGCAAGATCATCGATGGTTAATGACTGAACATGCATCATCTGGGAGAGGGAAGGGATGAGATCGGCCAGGAAGATCGTCCCAATACGAATGGTGGAGAGGGACTGATACGACGTGCCCGGGTGTTGCAACGCCATATTCCAGGCACCAGATCGAACCCTGGGGCCGTTGGTCATGATTTCGGATATGTAGAGCCATCCTTTTGCCGACCAGGTGTTGAGGTTCAGATCGAACTCTTCCAGCAAAGGGAGGGTTAAACTGGGGGAAAGGGAAAGGAACGGGGTCTCCATATTCGGCTGGAGCTGCAGACTGAGTTTTCGCCACCGTGAGGAATGTCGCGCCAGGGCTGAGATGATTTCGATGGTAATGGGATCCACCACCTCCTCATAGCCCTTGTACCGTTGGATGACCGTCACGTCCAATGGGCAGGTGGTGGAGCGGGCGAGCCAGTATTCGAGTAATGGGATGTCGTGTGCTTCGGCTCGCGAGATACAAACTCTTGCCCATAGGGATGGGTAAGAGGTGACTACGCGTCGCCAAGAGGAGCAGACGTGGCTGAGGGAGATCGGAGTGGTGACAGCCCCTCGGCGGGAAAGGATACGATGGTAAGATCCTTGTAAGGGAAGGGAGGAGCGGCCTCCACCCCTGGTTGTGCCGTGAACGTATTCCCAAAAGATCTTCTCCAGGAGCTCTTGGGGGAGATTGTTTATGAAGGTCGGGGGTACGTCATGACGAAGGAACGGTGGGGTGGAACCGAGAATGGGGTTGGAGTGGATGGGGTGGCCGTATCGTAGATAGCCTCTCGGGGTGAAGGTAGGTGACGCAGGTGGGGAGGACCCAAAGAGCCAGCCTGAGAGTTCATGGCCAGCTTTGAGAACGACGCTGGTTGGGTTCCACGAAGGCGCGTCTTGCATGACCACGTCCTGGGACTCGTCCGCCGGAGAGTAATCGTTCCATCCGACGCGCAGAGACATGATGCTAGAGTAAAGGTAAGCTCCTGTTCACAGAGATAGTGTGGATCCATACCTTGCAGACGTTTGAGCAAGGCACTACAGCGACTACCAGAGTCGTCTGGGAGGAGAGGGAAGGAAATGGGGAGCTTGGAAGGGAAACAAGGCGCCCTCATATCGTCGGGGGCTGTTTCTAGTATTCAAGAGCGCCTTGTGGCCGCTTCGGAGGGCGCAGTACGTTGCTCTGCGAAGGCATGTCAATGATCTTGAAGCGTTGCCAATCCATGACTAGAGCTCCAGCCATTTCGTGATTCCGCGTCGTCCCGCCCAGGAGTACAAGACCTATGGGTTACCCCGCAGAGCATTTGGTTTGTACTGTGGAAGTAGAAGGCCTCATTTTCGATAGAACAGAAGAAAGATGGTGCCAGTACAGAGGACAAGGTCGTCAAGAGCGCGTCGGATTCTCTGGAACCCGTTCTGGAAGCTTTGCTCCCACGGGCAACACCGCCACCTTATTGCACCTGGCGCCAGGCTCATTAGCACGCGCTCCAGCATTTGTCCAGCACTTTGTGGACTGCGCTGGGAGTAATTCGAGCGTATTCAGGCTCTAAAGTAGAGGACCATACATTTATAGTGTAACTATCAAGCGAGTATTAGGTGCACAATAAAGAAGTACTCACTTCCTCGCATCCCTTACTAACACCCGCCTGTACCCGTGAATAGACTCGAGCTGGAGACACGAAGGAGAAAAATCATCCAGAGTCAGACAGTACAGCTAAATACATTAGGCACAGCAAAACTCTTTCAGGCTAACAGTTGAAATGGGGTGCTTCAAAGACGATTTAGCGGTTGGCTTGGGCGCTTATCTGTGTCGGTGCTCATGTCCAATTACGGCTGCACCCAGAAGAAAGGCAACGAAAGAAGCGAGATAAGTCGACCCAGAGGGATTGGACGCAGGGTCTCAAAAGTGTAGTAAGTATCAATGATCATAGTGTTAGAGCAGGGAAACGAAGCCTACTACGTGATATAGTAGAGAGGCATGGAAGCAACTGTTGGCTTCTTCAAGTCGTCGATGTGGGTATCTAACAAGTCGGCGAAGAATCCTCCATCGCTCCCGTCGAATGAAAACAACCGCATGTCAAGGACTTTGTCTAAGAAAATCAGACCATCGTATCCCTTCATCTCTTCCTTCAACATCACTAACGAAGGGGCTTCCCGGGCGGAAGCCCGCCTCTTTGACGCTCCAGTTCTCGCCTCGTCCTCGTACGCACTTGCAAGTGCTCGACGTGTATCGATGAACCGGCGCAGCTTTGAGACCGCGTTAACGATGACTCCCCACATGGCTGGAGACAACGCCGTTGGGCCGGCGAGTGATCGATTGCTGATATGGTCGAAGGTTCGCTTGCGCTTGACCCCGCACATTTCGAATTGATTCTGGACCCATTCCTCCAGCGGTGGGTCGGGGACCAGTTTCCCATCACGGTAACGAAAGACCACCCAGACGAGGACGGCGATGAAGGACTCAAAGTCATGTCGATAGAGCCGGGGTACCAGTCCATCCATGGCATCTTGGGTAAGCAATTCCATAGCCATGAAGGCCCAGGTCCCGGTATTCGAGTAGCCAGAAGGGTGATCTCGGCCTCTGACATGGGCAAGGTCAAAGTCGCATAGTTTGGGCTCCTTGTTCTTGTCGTCGAACATGAGATTCCCCTCGCTGATGTCGCCATGTTCAACTCCGATAGACCAAAGGATGGCATGACCTAGGCAGACACACCCTGTTGAGTTTCCAAAACACATTCGAACGACTTTACCACTTACCGTATATCAAAGCAAGAAAAGCATTTAGAAGTTCCATCTCTAACATAGAGGTTACGGTCGCGATCGGTTTGAACGTAGGCAAGAGAACGAGGACGGGATCTCGCGCAGCCACCCTATTTGCCTTGCAGTCTTGCCGAATAGCATTCTGCCTCAAGCCGATGACGAACCGCTCGGGCGCCTTCTCGCGAGGCCTACTCTTCGCGCTCCAAGACAGCTTCATAGCAGCTGGATGGTCCGACTCCTGAGTCGGATATCTTTGGACATAGCCGTCTAGATCCTGCCTGTATCCTGGGGGAGGAACGTCTGTCAGAAATGTTCAATGAATTGAATTCACGGGAGGAAAGTACCGGTGACCGTCAGGCCTGTAGGGTCAAAAGAGCTGGACATCCCAGTGGTCATCCCCGAAGCATAGTCTGCAAGCCGAATGACGAGATTCGCTTTCGCATTATATGAGACGTCGAACATCATGTCTAAGCTCTCCATCGACCCGACCTTCTGTATCTCCCTTTGGCTAAACAGCAACAGCAGAGTGGCGGTTGGGCTAACGGCGACAAAAAGGTGGAAAGCGTTCTAGACAAGAGAGAGTAGTGTGCTGGCGACGCTCGCGGAGACGTTACTCACAAGGTGATGGATGTACGCTGTTTCAAATGCTGCCGGCTTCTGGATATCGTTGAAATCAATTTAAAGCGCGACGCGACGCGTTTAGCTGTCGTGTTCGGGAAGGCTCTTTTCCATGGATTCTCGCCCACACCGCATTTCTGTCCACTTTTCTGTCCTTTCCTTCTCAGATCTATTCTCCCGACAGTCCTTATAGTCCTGCCCGAGCGGTCAGAGGGCTCCCGATAGCAATGGACAAAGCCAAAGCCGTCGGCGGCGTCGGGAAATGCCGCCAGAGAATGATGGCAGCCGCATTCGGACTCCGATGCCGAGCCCCTATCTATCAGGCATGGTACTGCCTCCGGCCGTTCTTCCAACAACGACGAACGCGAAGACGAACGTCGAAAACGTTGCACTGTTCCTATCTAAGATCTTTTCAGATAATCGTCGGGGTGTGGAATGATGATAGAAGAATGGATGACAGGATCCAAGTAAGTCTACCTGCTGTTCCAAGGATTCAGGCGCGCGATTGACCATTGTTGGACAAAGACGCGCTCCAACAGCCTCGGCTAGCTTCTCATTGGAGATCATGAGTTTACAGCTTCTATAATCCACGGACAACGACCATTGATAACAACGAGCACAGGCAAAGCAAAGGCTCTTGAAAGGCTCAATCCCTGCGGGGCTTAAGTGGGGTAAACGTATTTGATTGCCGAGAAGCAAACAATAAGCCTGCAGGCAGAGACTGTGTCCGAGCTGCCAATGCGGTTTGGACGACACCACCGCTTTCATTCTTACCACCTAGGCGCTGTTCAGCTCTTTGTCTGTTCAAAGCCCTGTGCTTTGCCACGAGCCCATATATACCCCCCAGCCAGCCCAGCAGGGCCCACCAACACCCCCCACTTTTTGCCTCTGCCCACATCGTACATCCGATTACATCGAGTGGCCCACCCCCGTCTCGACGAAGAACAACCCAGCATCGACACGATCCATACACCAATCGTCTACAGTCGAACCTACACCATGCGTTTTTCAGCAAAAGCACCCACTCAGCGCGCTGCGACAGGCAACGCCCGCAAGCCCGCCGAGAACCACACCTATATCGTGAACGACAATCACCGCGCGCCTGGTATGTACTGTCGCGCCTTCCTCTCCTGCATAACACTGATTAACTGGCCCCTCTTCTCCTAGCTATAGGTCAGCGACGCGGTGTACTCAAAATTAAACAGGGGTCCAGTCTCAAGGAACGCCTTGCCGAGGCTGGCCTCCCCTCCCAAGATTATTCGTGGATCAGTAGGAACCCCGTGAGGAGCAGGGGAGTAGAATTTGCACATGGTGAGTACCACATTTCTATCCCGAATTGCAGGCCAACTCATAGCTATTCAGGCACCAAACCACCCAACGATCCCTGTCGAAGCTTTGAAACGCGTTCGACGCGTCCAAGGTCACGGTATCGCCACCAGTCGCAGGGGCCCCATACAGGATCTTACAGATACATCGACGACAGCAGCATCCCGCCTCAGGAGCACTTCTACACGCCCCGTCAGCGTCACTACCAAGACACCGAGGAGGAGGATCAGCTCGCACCGCAAGCCCACGAGGACGACGACGAAGAAGAAGAAGACCAAGGCTCCTGCCTTCAGCTCCTCGTGATCCTCAGCGCGATGTTCTACGCTTTGTACAAAGTCTCCCTGCCCTACCTCTACTCCGTGCTTTGCTCTTCGGCGAATGCCATCGTGCAATACATCACAACAAGCTACACCGAATGGATCGAAAAGCGGAAACCACCCCCTCGGAAGAGAGCCAGGAGCAATAACATCGTCTTCCAAAGCCCGGACACCATCATCTACAGTAATCGTACGTACCACACTATCAGATCTGCCATGTAACAGCTGAACTGACTTCAACTTTCTAGCCAACCTACCCAACCCCCTCATCCCAAGACGCAACCCAGAACATGGTGCCAACCCTCGTCCAGCCGCGAGGGCACCTGCACCCCAGCCAAGAGTCTACATCGACCTCACCGGCGACACCCCAGTCGAGCGCTACAACGTCCAACCCAGGCGAAGGCAGCCTGAACCCACCCCCACTTTCTGGTTTCGCCTCACCTCGGCCCTCAGCACCATCTCTATCACGCTCTCCACTCTGATGCTCCCCACCCTCGGCCTCATCTCTGGAATCCAAGCCTGGTGGGCCAGCCAGAACGCTCCCCCCCTCGGACCTGCCCCCTTCGCATCTCACCAACCGTCCGCCGCACCCCCCTCAAACCCAGCCCCCTCCGCACCCAAAGCGCCCGTCCGTCGCCGCCACCTCGCAGGCCAGCTGGAGCACCTGAACACCCACCGCAACGCCATCGCCGGTCCCTCCCACTCGCACTCGCACTCCAGGTTCGCCCCACCACAACAGGTGTCCCTTCAAGGAGAAGCTGAGCACTGGAACCGCAGATCCCTCCAGGACAGCCGAGCGAACGACACCTCCCCGAGCAACACGCCCCATTCGTCCTTGGAGTCCAGCGCCATCATCATGCCCTTCATCGAGATCCAGTTCCAAGCCGCCCGAGACGCGCTGAGCAACGGCTTTGCCAAGCTGCAGTCGTTCTTCAGGTACACTCTGACTGGATCCTCACCGGAGGCGGAGGAGATGATGGACGCTGCCGAGGCCGCCTTCGTCCATAGACAGGCGTTGGAGGAGCAGGAGATGCAGATGCGGGATATCTTCGCGAACCCCGTTCCGCGGGTGGACGCGCAGGATGGGAGGATCATTTGGCAGCCGAAAGTGGGGGCGTCTCAGCCTGGAGTTGTGACCCATCGGATGGGGTGGAAGGGGGAGAGCGAGCAGGTGCCTGAGGCGCTTTCGTGTGCCCTGTCGACGGCGTTGACCCATCTCTCGATCCATGGATGCAATGTTAGCTTGAACGACGTGATTTCGATCATCTCGATGTCCGTGTTCTTGGAGAGCTTGGAGGTCCAGCAGATCACGCCTGAGGAGTTGGCGATCGCTCCTTCGATCTTGGAGGAAGAGGAAGCACACGACGGGACTGTCATCAAAGTGATGAACTTGACGACCCTGAAGCTGACCTCGCATGTCCCACTTGACACTCTATTCGATGAGGTCCGATTTGAATCCCTCTCCCACCTTTCCTTGCGACTCCTCGGCCGCGCATCTTCGACGGATTTCGACTTCCTCGCCGCGAACACGTTCAGACCATCCCCCAAACCGCAAATCTTCCAACTTCGAGCCAACGTCCCACCCTGGATTTTCTCGAACTTGCAAGAGGCGATGAGGAGCGCAGGGGTGCATACTGACTTTGGTCGTACCTGGCGAAGATAGAGCGCGGCCCTGCGCGCACATATTACCAAACGACTTCGCTTTCGTTCAAGTTGTCGTCCACATCACCTCGCACATTGCGAAGGGTGTTGCAGGCTTAGTCGGCGTCGATCTCACTCTGGTCGCACCCGGCAGTGATAGCCTTATCATGTTGCTTTTATCAGCAGCACTAAACGTCGTAGTCAGTAGTCAGTAGATAGTTCCCCTTCCCCCATCCTAAACGTCGTAGTCAGTAGATAGAGTAGTCAGTAGATAGTATCTTTTTCCTCCCCGCTGCATTTTGCAGTGTAGAAACAACTAAATGCCGTAGTCAGTAGATAGAGTAGTCGGTAGATAGTAGCCTCTCTCCTCGCCCCATCGCCGTCCATCCATCACCCCCTTTTCGATCCCCCTCTGTACTTGGCTGAAGGGCTCCCTTTCTCCTTTCTCCTTTCTCATTATACTCTTACGTCGACCTCTCCTTCCTCTTTCCTCTGGACTCCCCACTTGGTCACCTGTACTTGGCTGAAGATAGTTTATTTGGTATCTACATAATAGGATGATAGGCTGGTAATCGTCCAATTAAAGTTCGATGAAGAATCTCCCAGGCCTGCAAGCGGTCAATTGCTGATACAGTGCAGAAGACGATTCGGTAGGATAAAGCGAGCATTTGATCTTGACATGGAGATCTTGAAGGAGGGGTCGTGACAACACCATGGAAATTAGTGTCGCGTCGCGGGCTCTGCAACTACGCAGTGCAAGAGAGGTAAGGCAAGGAAGCCTGGCGGAATCTCCCCCCAGCGTCAAAGCACTGACAAACTGATCACCGACAGGCGAGCAGATTCTAAGATACTCTAACTCGGGGAAAATATGGTCTGAGGCGTGGTTAAATAGACGGACCATCACATCCTCTTCCATCCGCCGGCGGGACCAGTCGAAAGACAACAGACGGCAGTGTGAACGTTCCACGAGCTTCTCGAGGGATGGCCAGCCTCTACCTTCAGGAATGCCCAAACCAAATCCGTGGCCGAGGGACAGGTTGGTGAGGGAGGGTAGGAGAAGAGAGTCGAGAAGGGGGCAAAGGTTGCTGTAGAACCCGAAGGAAAGTGTCGTGAGATGAGGAAGGTTGATGGAGGCGAGGTGTTCACTTCCCAGGGCGCTGCAATCGAT
The DNA here is from genome assembly GCA_013368325.1 of Ephemerocybe angulata. Taxonomy (NCBI): domain Eukaryota; kingdom Fungi; phylum Basidiomycota; class Agaricomycetes; order Agaricales; family Psathyrellaceae; genus Ephemerocybe; species Ephemerocybe angulata. The sequence goes on along the minus strand of JAACJK010000163.1, from coordinate 2,172,957 downwards.
GTCGAGGTCGTCTATTCGCAGTGACTGGAGCGCTAGCATTTGCGGGAGATGGGTGAAAAGATCGGACAATCCGATGTGTCCGAGTTCGATGGTAGATAGGGTTGACCAAAGAGTGTCGAAGTGGCCATAGATCTCTCCGCACGTGGACCCCCAGCGCGCTGTGTGAAGAGTTGGGGACGCCAAGAGGAGCTGAGAGAGAACACCGCAGCCCTCTGGCGACCAGTTCATCAGATTGAGTTGAAACTGTTCGAGCGAGGGAGCGATAGAGTCGGTGGTCCCTCCGAAAAGGTGTTCCATATCGACGTCTAGCTGCAATGAGACGCTTCTTAGAGAAGCATGCCGTAGCGTCATAGCCAGTATCTGGGGGGTATCGTGATCCACCAACTCTCCAACGCGTTTGTATCGTTGCACGATCGTGAGGTCCAGTGGCGAGTTCGATATTCGAGCCAACCAAAACTCGAGGAGAGGGAAGTCGGCCGCATGGGCATGAAAGACGCAAAGCCTTGACCATAGTGCCGGGTATGAAAGAACGACTGCCCTCCAGGAGGGACATACGTGAGCGAGCAGCATTGGAGTGGTGTTTGCCCCGAGGTGGGAAACGATGCGCTGGTAGGATCCCGTTAGAGATCGTCCGGATGAAAGCGACGATGCGGATGGGCTGTGGATATATTCTCGGAAAATTTCTTCCAGCAGTTCTTGGGGCAGGGATTGGATATATGAAGGATGATGGGGAGGGGCATGAAACGTGGATGGAATTCTTGGTTCCGGCCAGGCGCACTCGTGTTCCTTTGAGAGCGGAAGGAACCTGGTGTATGGGGTGGGCGGTGAGACTGGAGGCGATATTCCTAGAATCCAGTCTGAGAGTTGGCGACCAGCCCTGAGGAGGGAGCTGCTTGGTCTCCAGCACGGCGCGTCCTGCATGACCACATCGTGGCATTCGTGCGCTGGGGCGCTATAATTCCATCCCACATGAAGAGACATGGTATTGCTACAGGATATTTAGAACATTGTGGAAAGCTTAAAGTCGAACGACGCACCTGGATCGAATAGAGCGTGGGGTGCTGCGCTGACTGCCAGAGTCAGATTACCAGAGTAGGAAGGGGAAGGTCGAGTCGAGTCAGCAAAACAAAGACGCGCTGCATCACTAATATATCTCTTACCCATTTACGGCTCGTAACCGTCTCTAAATTCCCCGTGCACTCGGAGGATAAGGTCTCCAGATCGTTGCTATTGCATTACTGCGATTAAACAAAATTTCCAGCCCGTTTCCAACAGAAACGAGTCACGTATAAGACTCCATTACTTTGTATATCGCTTCGTTTGTGTTTAAAGGCAGAAGGGTGGGGTCGAGAAGTGAGGAGAACAAGAACAGGGGGATATTGAACTGTCGATGCTGAGAAGATGGAATACAAGGTCGCCAGGAGCGAGCTCGAACGAAGGCCGAACAGTGTTCTTCCGCGACGGAGGCTTTAGCCTCCCGAACCTAACAAAACCAAAGATGTATTTCCAGACTTGTTTGGGACCCACAATGCCTTCCAATCTTGAAGAGAAGGAGGAAGTCAAAGATAACCAAGAAGGGCGATGAAATTGGCGGTCCACACCGATTCATACTATCTATGTAGTTATCTTACGATACATATTCCACCTGAGGTTTTTGTCGTCCCAGTCTTTGTCACGGCGCCACACCTTCAACCTTTCCATCTGAGGTCGAGCGTGAAGAAATGGGAGCAATTGCAAAGAGCTGTCGTCGACATTCCAGGGCGCAATGCTGATGAGGTTAAGGCTACGGAGGTCAGGAAAGCGGGGGCGGCCGTCGTCGTGCGAGCGCCTCTGAATTATCAGGAAGGGGCAGCGGCGACCGAGGGGAAGGTCTTCAACACGACAGTAGCCCATGGAAAAGGATTTCGCTACCGCATGCGTAAGCCAGTTCTTGAGATCCTCTTCGTACGGCGTGTCATACTTGTTCGAGCCCACATGACGAATGGTAAGATCCTGGACCCAAAACGCGATGTGCTCTGAAGCAACTTCCAAGTTTTCGAATAGCAATCCAGGAGAGGTGGTATATCCACCACCATAGAACGTCCATGCAAGCTCGAGTGGACGACACTCAGAGCGTGCCAAGAAATCGGCGAGTTCAGGCCAAGCCTGAGGGTAACTCCAGTGTTGGCTTATGTGTGTGACGGTGCTGTCGAAGGGAGACACGGCCAGGTAGGATAGGGATGGTGCCGCGATGTTGTCGAGGAAGACGAACGGAGATTGGCCGAATTCAAGAATGAGGGAAAGCCTTGTTAACTTGGGGAGGTGGAGGATCCTGCTTAACCACGGCGCTACGCCTTCTTCATCGAATCCCTCGTATACGGAAAGTGAGTCCAGGAATCGCATTTGGGACAGGATGGTGAGAAGGATGGATGGCCGGATCCTCGTGAATCCAACGGTCGTGAGTGCTGCCCAAGGGATAGGGAGGGAGGAGTCGAGGGTGGATCGGTGACCGAACTTATGCCTTCCCCACTGGACTATCCGGATGGGTGCATTGGCGAGCAAGATACCCCACAGTTGTGACTCCCAGGTTGCTATGCAGTCGCTGGTGCTGAGCTTGACCTTTACGAGGTGGGTGAACGCAATACCCGTCAGAAGCCGAAGGAGGAGGAAGTAGGGGCGCCCGCCGATGATGGAGAAATCGATGCTTCGCCAACGAGAGGCGTGTCGACAAAGTGCTGATAAAATGTCGAGGACATCGTCAGGCTCAGAACGGTACCAATAAGGACGAGGTCGTGGTTCGGGGAGTTGCTGTTCGAATGTCACGTCCAAGGGCAAATACGAAGACCGTTCCAGCCACGTCTCAAGCATGGGAAGGTCTTTGACGGTTAAGGACTTCGCAACAATGGTGCACCATAGGGAGGGAGTCGACGCGGCAATGATTCTCCAGTGGGAGCAGACATGCCCGAGTTTGATGGGTGAGATACGAGGCGAACGGAGCCCATAGCCAGAGCCATAAACCCATTCTTGAACGTCCTCGTCCGCGTCGGATGGTAGTTTATCCGCGTGAATGGCTTCCCGAAAGATCTGCTCCATGAGCTCGCGCGGCAAGCCTTGGATGTACGAGATAGGTGGAGGGATAAGGATTGGGGTTCGAAGGTGGTTGAAGGGGGAGAGCGTCGATAATCCTAGGGCCCAGTCCCAGACTTCGGTGAGGGCTCCAAATGTAGCACTACTGGAGAGGCTCTTGCATGGGATATCGTTGGTGACCACGCTTGTGCGTAGCCCTGGGGTCCATCCAATACGGAACGGCATGTTGGTAACTGAATGCTCATTAAATCATAGGATAGAGCACAAGTGCGGAATCCCGGCTCACCTTTGCGGTTTTTGTGAGAGGGTTTCAAAGGGATGGGTTGTGCAGGAAGGGAATACATCCTGCATGGTATAATATAGTCCTCCTGGTAGTCGCTACTCGTGCCATGGTTCGATGCCCGTTGGCAACGATACAACAAGATAGTAGATAGTCTTCGCTTCTGAACTGCCATAGATTGTCGCCAGCCATGTCAAAGTACTCGTCTTTGTCTCTTATTGTAGACTTGTGATAGGAAGCGTGCCAGCATCAGTCTGCCTTCAAAGTTCAATTGTTGCCAGTTGTTGCCAGCCTTCGCGATAATATAAGGTCGTCATGTCTCCGGAAGATGCTATGTGGTTTCCTGGAACTGGGGCCGCGCGAGGATGGGTGAGAGAAGATGGAGTAATCGAAAATCAGCGAAAGCGATAAAGAGCAGAGACTTCCAAGTTCCATTTCGCTTCACGGTCTTGAGTGAAGGCTGATCATGATGAAGGGCGGAAACACAAAGGCGCTCTGCACTGTCTTCAGCCGCACCGTCACCGCCGCTTCCTCCGGAGGGCGCCGGTCACCGGTCACCTCCAGAGCAATCATGTACAAGCAGTCTAAGCGCCCAGGAACAGCCTTCCGACCAAAGCTTGACAAAAAATCCCATAACGAAGGAGCAATTGAACCAAGAGCCGCAGAGCTTACCTGTCAAGGGATGAAATGGAACACAAAAATATATTTTGAAGCAAGCTGCAATGGCCTTGCAACAACGCAAGTTGCAATCATACAAACCACAAAACTCTAATTCCCCTCCTACTTGGAGAAACGACCGCGCAGACGCCGTAGTCGTCGATCAATTAAGCCTATCTGCACCAAGGATACCAGTGTTGCGCCAGGTCTCGAACGGATCTTCCGATATATCCCCAGTCGAGCCGACTTCAAGATCAACTAGAGAGGGCTGGCGCGACTCCCGCATCTGCTCGATCCTCCTGGCGCCCGCATGATACGCACACACACAGTGGTGAAGCTTGATGGAGCGAAGGAATGGGAAAAGAACCTCCTCCTCCTCCTGGATCGATATTGTCAGATGATCTATGGTACGCCGACCAGTCGGGCATTGGATTTCAAGGTGACGAATTCCAGTTCGAAGGGCTTCGAAGTGGGATGAGGCGTATTTGAGCTGCTCGAGCATCATGGTGTCGCGTTCGGGTGATTGGGTGGTTTCTTGAAGTGTTTCGGTTCCTTGAGTCACGATTCCTTGAAGCTCGAAAGCGCTGATATCAATGACATTCGGCCATACGAGGGTTTCAAGATTGCAGCCCGACCGATCGACAAGCTTTGACAACGCCAGCCAATCTCGCTCATAGAATAAGTTCGAGGGGCGGAGCACGATGGTTGTAAGTGAAGGGAGTATGAGTGAGTCGAGGAAGAACTGGAGTGCGCTATCATCCGGGTTTGCGACCTCCAACCATTGCAAGCGCTTCAGACGGTGTGGCGAACGCGGTTGCCCCAGATGGGAGAGGGGTCTGAATAAATCGCAAACGGATAGGTGGGCCACGTTCGGAGCCAGCTGAACCACCTTGAGGAGGTCGCTCAATGGCGTCGAACCAATGGATATGGACGATAGGGACGACCAAGAGATGGAGTGGAATGTGGATACGCTGAAGGGAGTTTCTGCACCCCATGCGCCTTTCCAGACGAGCGGGCCCGAAAGTAGTCGTTCGCAAAAACTTCGTTTCGCTTCCTTACCCCAGCGATGAAGATTGAGGTGGAATGCTCGGAGCATTGGTGCAAGGTGAGAAACCTGACCCATGATGAGCTCTTCCAATTCGGCGCCGAGGTACAAGATGGCCGTCCTCCAACGCATAGATTCCTCAAGACATTGCCAGAAGAGGGCTTGGCCAGTAGAAGGGTTCCTCTCCGAGTCAGTCGCCCTTTTCTGGATGAACGTCAGGTACAGCGGGTGCCTCCACGTCGACCGGCCTTGCTTGCACCACAGCTTCAGCAACTCGGCATCCTGCTCCTCAGGTTGGTCGACGTAGAGGTGAGACCACAGCCCAGGATTGAAAAACACCGCGGTTCTCCACAGCGCACAGACGTGGCCGAGCTGCAACGGGGAGGTGACCGCCCCCTTCGAAACGGCGACGCGGCGGTACGACCCCGTCAAAGGCTTCAGTCCAGCGCGTTCCAAAGAGTGGTCATAAAGGTATTCGGTGAAGATTTTCGTGAGGATTTCCGAGGGAAGGTTGTTAATGGACATCCTGGAAACCGTTGGTGGTGAAGGTGGGGGTGAAGCTTCTGGCGTCTGAGTGACGGATGGAAAAGCCATTTTTCTGCGGCCGTCAACCTTGTGGGAGGAGATCTCAGGAAATTTGGAAGGACAATTCGACCTTCTTCGACATGTTTCACCCTAGTGAGCACTGTCTTGGAGGATCCCCGTTGGGCTGTCTGTGTCATCAACTGATCATAAACCGTCGATTGACCTTGGGATGAAAAGATAAAGCATTCGACATGATGAACTGGTGGTATGTGTTCTACTTACTAAGACTGGGAGACGGGCGTTTATGGTGTTAACTTGGGTGTGGTTGTGACCTGAACCTCCTGAACGACTTGTGAAACTGACCGACAGCAACTTGAAGGCTTCAAGGCTTGAAGGATTCTCACGCATATCGGCAAATGCCGATCGGCAGAGGCTTGCCGCTTCGGTCATGCAGACTGGAACCCATTGTTGAGCAGCGCTCGAAGCAAAAACGTGCGCAGGTTTAGGTCCCTTGAAATCAGGTTTGTGGGAATTAAATAATATGCGTCGGAATCAGACATATGTACAAAGTACGGCTTATGGCAATGGGCCCGCCAGAGCTCTAAGTATGGCGGGCCGTTTGTCTAAATAATCAGCGCGCAAATATTCGGCTCCGCGCGCATAATTTTGGCCTTCGCGCGCAAATCTGAGGTGATAACGCATCTAGCGCGCAAATTTTGAGTCAGCGCGCAAATATTTCGTGATGCAGCGCAAAAATCGAGGTGCGCAAATTCAGCGCGCAAATTCAGATCAAGCGCGCAAACCAAGCGCAAACCCAAATAAGGGCTCACCAAATAACGCTGAATCGTAGACCTTTCAATTACCTAGTGAGATACACACAGTTTGCACACCGTAATACTGGTCAGATTGCGCAACAAAGTCCTGCTGGGATTGACCTGCATCCCCGGGCGTGCCCTGTGGAAGCCACACGGCGTTCGTTATCTGATGTCGACGCGTGGAGAACAATTAAAGAAACAATGGAATAGCCTGCGTACGAATATACACGGTTGTAGACCGAGGAAAACGCAGTCCGAGCGGGCGACCCAACTGTAGGGCTCGCGAGCGTAAGAACGAGGCCATGGACCTTATGGGAGCGCTCGTATCAGTAGGATAACACACCATATCCCTGATATATGTGCAATAATAGCACTTGCTATCTAACAAGATGAATAGAATAGGAGGGTGAAGATGAGTAATATTGAACATCCCCGTAGTATCACCTTTCCACCCGGACTTGAGAGAGAGTACTGATTCAAACTTGCATCGCGATCGGTCCCCATAGTAAATGAGGGGAGCTGGGATGGCTCCAGGATGACGAGGGCAAATCTGGTAGGTATAGTTTGCTCAATACGATGTGACTGTGTCATGTGTGCATGACCCACCGCAGCTGGTCTCTCTGTGTCAGCCGGGTCGGGTGTTGACCCCGCATGAGATGGAATGGAAGGTGTTGGGAAGGTGGAACCGGTGTTGTACGCACGGCGGCGCAGACACGCACATCATCCTTGTGGGGTCATTGGGATGTTTAACAGTCGATCTATTCACAATTATAATTACTGAGACTTCCTACTACAGCGGTCTATTCTGGTCTAGCGAGTATCGAGAGTCAGAGGTCACCTCCGTTCGATCAGCATGCAATATTGACTGGCTAAGGCTAAGTACTTAGCCAAACGTTACCCGCACTACGCTCCTAATATGGGCACCTACTTTAGCTTGGATTACCTCCTGAGAATCCCCCCATGAGGACCCTTGAGTCGATGTGAATTTGCGCGCTGGATTTGCGCGCACCTCGATTTTTGCGCTGCATCACGAAATATTTGCGCGCTGACTCAAAATTTGCGCGCTAGATGCGCGTTGAGCTTTCATGCCGTTATCACCTCAGATTTGCGCGCGAAGGCCAAAATTATGCGCGCGGAGCCGAATATTTGCGCGCTGATTATTTAGACAAACGGCCCGCCATATCTAAGCTTTAAGTCGAGAAATTCCCTTTACTTTGATCCAGTGATAGGCTTCGCGAGAGGCCAAGTAGCCAGGTGCCCGTCCATCCACTGCATGTGGGCGGGAGCCTCCCCATTTCCCTATATAGATACGCGTCAGAAAGTGCCCAATAGAAAGTGGGAAAAACCAGGTCGCTCACGATCATGCTGTGAGGGAACCCGAGATCGAACTTGGTTGCACCCTCAATGGCGGCGAGATGCTCCGGAGTAAGCGAAATTTCCAAAGCCTGGATGTTCTCCAAGAGTTGCTCAACCTTCCTTCCACCAACTATGGGGAAGACAAATCTGGTCTTGTGCAAAACGTAGGCGATTGCAACTAGATTCAAAGCAAATTGGTTAGCGTGTCTAACACCACCCATTAGAAAGTGGGAATGACTAACTGGAAGTGAGGCTCTTCACACCAATCTCAGCACCAATCTTCTCGAGTACCGCACACACCTTCTTCTCATCCTCGGTCCTGAGCCAGTCAAGGCCAAAGATCTCGCGTCCTTTCTCTCCGGACTGGATGCGGCGCTCCTCCTCCTCATCGGTCCGAATTTTCCCTCCCCCGAGGACGTTCCACGGGCACAAGGCCATCCCATCGTCGCGAGCCATGGGAATAATGTCGCGCTCAAAAGAGCGCTCCATCACATTCCACGCACCCTGGTACACACAGAAGGGAGTGAGTCCGTGGTCGCGGGCGTATTGGTTCGCCTTCGACACGACCCAGGCGGGGGTGTCGGAAATACCCTGTTGGGGTTGTCGTTAACGAAAGGAAGATGGGTAAGATAATATTGGTGTACGTACCAGGTAGAGGACCTTGCGGGCAAGCACGAGGGCGTGCAAAGCCTGCATCAGCTCGGGGATGCTGGTATCGAAGTCCCAATAATGGACGTAGAACAGGTCGATGTATGTGGTCCTGAGGTTCTTCAAGGAGCCTTCAAGAGCAAGGTGCATGGACTTGGCATTGTTACCTCCAAGAAGCACCCTAGGGACGACGGAGTCGTCATAATGCTTGGAGTTGAAGGAATACTAGGCGGACGACGTGAGTTTTAATTTTTCTGTGTATTTGGGGACCTATTTACCTTGGTCGCAATGAAGAGCAAATCACGGATGCCCTTGGATTCAGCCCATTCCCCAATAAACTGCTCGGAGGACTCATTCTGGCTATTAGCAACACAAACAGTTAGTCAATCTGCGTAGGAGTTGTCAAGCAGGGCAGAGGGACGTACTAGGCGTTGGCAGTATCAATAAAATTTCCACCCAAGTCGAAATAGGCATCAAGGAGCTTGAAGCTATCTTCCTTGGACATAGACCCCATTCCGTATGCCGTCCATTTGTCGCCAATGCTGCCTCCCCCGAGGACGATGGGGGATACATGCACACCAGCATGGGTGCTAAACTTGCGATAAAGGCCCAACTTGGACTTGGGAGCAGGAGCGGGAGCGAAAAGCTGAGGCATGTTTAGCTAGATTTGTTAAATTGGTTTGAGGGTGTTGAAGCTTGAGTGAGGATGAACCGATGAGTGGCCTGCTGTCTTTGTCTCCCTTATATACTAATTTTATTACTGCCATAGTATTTAGACGTGTAAGCAAAATTGACAGGGCTGGTGAAAACTTTGGAGACACAGAGTTGCTTCAATGCTTAGCGATACTGAAGCATGCTGCCCTTTGGAAGGGCCATCAAGCCACAGATCGTTTAAGGAAACTCTCCTCGGGCTGGAATCGGATGGCCGAGCCCTAGGCAGCAGGGAGAACCAGTGAGAAGGCTTTCATGTGTCTAGATGCCGATGTCATGTTTTGTTGGCGGTTCGCCGAAGTCACACGAGTCACTCTTTCCGTTTATCCATCTACCGTTCAGCCTTCCGCATACCCGCTCCCATTTTGGAAATGATTCAATCTTAGTAAGTACGTAGATGATAGGAAGGGATCTCAGCAACGGGCATAAGTATAGGACCTAACTGCCCTACAAAGTATTAGTGATCGGTAACTACTCTCAGTAAGGCAATTTCTTGGCAGGAGCTTACCCATCATTGAACCTCTTGATATTTACTTGTTTGAATGTCTCTGTAGGACATGCACTTCATAGAATAGGCCATTATCAGACGATATCGACATATCTCAGTGAGCCTGAAGGTAAAGATGCTCATTCGTCGTCATAGTGGGCTCTCTTGCGCTTCTTTTCCATATAAGGGTCCGATCCTGATGGGCGCTTTCTGGGCGCTTAGTCGGGATCACAGTCGATGAATACATTACATGACCATTGCGCTAAGCGCGCGCACCTGGACACCGTGCCATTTAATTGAGCTTAAAGGGTGCATGGTCATGTTGGAGTCAATGTCGCAGGTTGGTCGCATGATACAGAGTGATATCCCGATGAGGTGGAGCTTCTGCACCTTCATAGTCAACAGAAAAAGAAATGTGTCCCAAAATACATAATATATCAAATATCAACAGAAAACAACGAGAGAATGATACATAAGACCTGAAATCGAACCGAGCACCTCTCGAACAAAGAATTCGGAGCCTTCACACTTCCAAACCTCCACCCAGAGGCAAGTACTTTCCCTCCTTCTACGATGCCGCACGGCCAGCGCTGCTACGCGACGCAGGTCGTAGAGGAGGCTGAGGTTCTGTGAGGGAATTTTCAAACTGTTCGTCCTCGGTCTGATACCCGGTGGCCTCCACCTCCATCTCGACGTCGATGTTGTCGTACGTATCAGCGGTTTGAGGAGGAGGCCGAAATTCTGAGAGGAATTTTTCAAATTGTTCGTCCTCGGTCTGAAACCCGGTGGTCTCCGCCTCCATCTCGACGTCGATGTTCTCGTACGTATCGCTCGATCCCCCTTCGTCAATATCCTCCTCCTCACTTGACTCTGTCGCTGCCTTCTGTTTGCCTTTTCGATCTGTCGAGGTGCGCTTGCATGGGAGGGGTGAAGTCGTCGCTTTTCCAGAAGCCGGATTGACTGTAGCTTTCAGGATGGCTCGCTCGGGTCTGAGGAACTCGAGTTCAATCTTCCTTGTTTCTGAATGCCTGCGAACATCCTCTTGGGAGAAGCGGGTGTAGATGTTGGCGAGGGGCCCCAAAACAAGGTAGATATTCGTCGAGTACGAGTTCGAGACCGGGTTCTCCTTCAAGTACTGCTTGATGACGAGATGCACAATAAGCTGCTCAACCTCCTGTGGGCCGAAAGGACTGTTAGTTCAGGAAGTCCAACTTAGAGGAAAGCTACTCACTTTCTTTGACAATTCGACAGGGCCACCACAGACCCTATCCAGATCCAATCCCACGCTCTCCTCGGTCTTCGCCCTGCCCTTACCCTTCGCCACATCGACCTTTGACCCGCCCTTGCCTCTCGCGAGCTTCGCCAATGACGCGAGTGTAAGCGTACCCTGGACCTTACCGATCTCGGCCACGATGCGCAAGATTTGCCACGCAGCGGGCGTCACATCCCGCTTGATGATGGACGCTGGATCCCGCAGGCAGTTGTCGCAGTGCCCGCACCGGTCGAGTGCGCTCGATTCTTGTGTCGTCCAGGAGGTGATGGAGAGTTTCCACCAGCGCTGAAAGTAGCTTCGGGTAGGATATTAGATCGGTATGAAGGAGCGAGCAGGAAAGACGGGAAAGGAAATAAATACGTCGACGGAATGCTTGTGATACAGGCACTCACTTCGCGAATTGAATCTTCCGGCACTCCTTCACATCTTGGATGAACGCGAGTAGATCGTGCACTGTGAAATATATGAGTGCCTATGAATCGAGGTCGACCGTCGGAGGGGGTGAACTACGCACGTTTGCGCTGCCCATCCATGTCTCCTTCGGTGAGGCCGCTGATGTGGGTGGCGTCCATAGGGCGGTAGTACAGCACACAATCGGCGTCGTTGCCGTCTCGCCCTGCCCGTCCGGATTCCTCGTAGAACCCTTCAAGTGATTTCTTAATGGCAAGGTCAGTATACACCAGGACCAAAATGAAACATCCACAAACCGAGATCTAAAACAGGTATCAGAGGGGTATGAAGAGAGTAGGGCTATTCGTCGTACCGTGTGGTGAATCACGAATCGCACATCACATTTGTCGATGCCTAGGCCAAATGCTAAAAGGGCATCAGCGATCATCTATCGTCTGTGACTCGTAGCACGCACCGATAGTAGCACATACGACGTGCACATTGCCATTCCTCCAGCCCTCGCGAACACTGTGTTTCTCATAAAGCTCTACTTCAGCGTGATATGTCCCAGTTCGGATCTTATGATTGCTGAGCTCCTGAATCTTCTCAGCGCAGACTTGGGAATCCTATAGCATAAACGGTAAGCGAAGCCAACACCGAGCGCACGTCGAGCGCATACCTTTCTCGAGAAGCAATATATGATGCCTGACTCATTCGGATGATGCTTGAGGATCCATTCGACGATTGACTTGTAGATAGCATCACTGCCCGAAGGCTTTGCTAAGACCTTATAGTGGAGATTCTTGCGGTACAGCGGGGCCGTAAAGTAAACGGTACCCTCGGTGTTGGCATCTATAGCTCGTGAGCGCCGAGTCAATGCCTAAGTCAGCTACGTTCACTCACTTTCCCCTCCAACGATCGGCGGCAATTGCAGAACCTTGATGATATCTTGGAGGACCATGGGGGGACACATCGCCGATAGGGCCATGATAGGCACTCCCGGGAGGCTGTTCTTGAGGATATGCAGCTTCCCATAGTTAGGCCGGAAGTCGTGACCATAGCTTGACACGCAGTGGGCTTCCTCAAGGACGATGCGGGCGAGCTTCCCCTTCGAATGGAGGTCGTGTAATATTCCTAGAAAACCGCTGTCTTTGACGATTTTCTCTGGCTGTGAACCGGTCAGAACGCGGGTCGGTACATGTTCTCTATCTCTCCGACTCACTGTCACATAGCATAGCTTTATTTCTCTGTCGTCGTGTACATTTCCCCTGGACATCTCCCGGAGACGTTGGTTGATTCGTTTCTTCTCTTCATTCTTCGTCGTACCCAAGAGCATGACAGCTTCAACTAAGATGCCGTTCATCAGACTTGAACATAGAATGAAGTTGAACACCTTACTATTGTGGTTTCTCAAGTTCATGACCTGATCCTCGATTCGGGCAATAAGGGGGGAGATGATGACGGTGACCCCGATGGTCAGAAGCGCTGGAAGTTGGTATGTTAACGACTTCCCCCTCCTGTCGGCATCATGCATATGAGATCCCGACCGTCGATATTCGCGTTACACACCCTGATAGAAAGATAAGCCTATGTAGGAACTGTAACTGTTGCGACACACCCTCTCTGACAGAGCCGAAAGTCCGGTATGTTGAATATACCATTGCTCTTCGCGACGAGCATCCGATCCCAGTCGAAAGTGTCGGTCTGGTAGTTGATTCCTTTTGACGCACTTGTTTGGGATTTACTTTGAGATTGTAGCTGTCGACTCAGCTCCTCCAACTCTCTCGCTTTCTTGTCCCTTGCTTTCTTCAACTGTGCGAGGTCTTCGTCGAATTGTCGCAAGTCTGCTTCGCCATTTGCCATTCTCATCTTCAGTTCACGTTCTGAGGCCGCGGTCAATCTAGTTGTCGGGTAGATTCACAATGTTTCTACACACCGGTGGAGTTGAATACCGAATTTTGCCCATCCTGGGTCGCATTATGGTGCCGCGGTCCTAGGGACGGTTGATCTCGGGTTAGAGCAAGCCTCTGATTGCATGTGGGAGAAGCGCACCTATTCCATTGTTCCTCCCATCCCCAGTGTTTCTAGAGCTCTCAGCCTGTGCGACTCTTAGTGAGAAAGTGAGGATGTCCTCCATCTGCAGCCTTTCAGTACTTTTGCCGCACGCGTGGGTTGAAGTTGATGTACCTCGTCGGACTCGGCGTAATCTTCCTGTGAGAATGAGCTAGTCATCGTGCGGTATTGCTGTATAATCACGTCTGTATAGTTTATTTTGGTGTTACTACCTCCGTATTCGTCCAGTCGTGGTCGTCGTTGCCGCCGTGGTCGTGGTGGTCATCAAGCTTTCATTAGGCGCGTCGCGACGCGGTCGCGATCATGCCGATGGGAAAGTATTATATAACATTCCCACATCCAGCCAGGGGTGATGACGGCGTGTTCGACGTCGTGGAAGATGGCCTGCTCACCGTCTTCGAAAATCGACCTTTGCGTGGTCGCCATCGTCGACCCCGCTGCTGGCCATCGGAACCGTCGCTGGCGCTCTCGACAAGTCGTTCAGCAACGCGAGCTTGCGATTTGAGCGCTGGAGCACCAAATTTTCTGGAGCAGGAAGAGTATGATCTCAGCGGCATCGACCAGAAGGGCCCTAGAGGTTCCGTACACGATACGGCAAGGTGCGCAGACCCGATCCTTGCACCCAAAATGCACTGAACAATGTCTGCCAGATTTAACCGACTGGCTTGGGGATATGTGAATTCACGCCGCCCACGGCGAGCTCACTTTGTGGGAACCTGAGAGGATGTCCTGGTAGGCGAAGGCGCCGAAGAATCACTCATCATGCGCAACGCCATCCACAACGGCCCTATGCGCGGCCTCGACTACAACCCGATCCAGACGAACCTGCTCACCTCTGGCGCTGTCGGCTGAGAGGTCTATATCTGGGATCTCAAGGACCCCAGCACGCCGTATACGCCGACGCCCAGGTCAACGAGCAGCAAGCTCGACGAGATCACCAACGTAGCGCCCTCGACCTCGATCGAATCCACGCCTCCTTCGGCACAGTATGCGGTTGAAAGTCCCAGCCTTTAAAAATCTGGCCGAAGGTATACATATGTATTTCAGACTTCTTAGAACAGCACCACCACCATCGCTACGTTCACGATGGCGCACAAGTGCAGTAACCGCATTTCATTCTTCCTTTTCGCCCCTTCTTGCCTCCCTTCTTCTTCACTCCTTTCCACCAAACCGCCACCACCACAACATACTTTTCGCCAAATTCAAGATGGCTCGTACCAAGATTCGTATATACTCTTCTAATGGTTCAAATTGACCTTGGCTGACGATATAAAATTGAATTGCTCTTCGTCGTCGTCGTCGTCGCCAGTAAACCGCCCGCAAGTCGACCGGAGGTACGTCACTTTCATCTAATTAGTGAACTTGGCGCTGAACTTGGCCATAGGAAAGGCTCCCCGTAAGCAGCTCGCCAACAATGCAGCGCGCAAGACCGCACAGGTGAGCTCGACTTCCCCATTGCGCTCGTCGCCGTCGTCATCGCCGTTGCTGGGGAGTGGCACTGCCATTTGATGACACCCAGGTCCGGTGCCTCGAGTCCCTTTCCGGGCGCACTGATGTCGTTAATTAACGCTTAACACACCGCTAACGCATTTCGTTTCGTAGACTGCAACTGGAGGCATGAAGAAGCCCCGTCGTTTCAGGCCCGAAACTGTCGCTCTACGTGAGATCAGGAGGTACCAGAAGAGCACGGAGCTCCTTATCAGGTAGCTCCCCTTCCAGAGGCTCGTTCGTGAGATCGCTCAGGACTTCAAAGTGCGCTTGTCGTCGTTGTCATACCCTACTCATTGTCATACTGACTCACCCTCCCACAGACCGGCTTTCGCTTCCAGTCCTCCGCCGTCATGGCTCTCCAGGAGGCCGCCGAAGCTTACATCGTCTCCCTCTTCGAGGACACCAATTTGGACGCCATCCACGCCAAGCGTGTCACCATGTCCGTATCATTGCCACCCCCATACCATCACAGTGTCATTGACCCCATTTTCTCTTTAGCCAACCCAAGGATCTCGCGCTCGCCCGCCGCCTCCATGGCGAAAGGTCTTAAGTGCATCCCTCTGCGGTCTTGAGTCAAGATGACTGAATGACTGCCTTGACCATTGTATATGTTCGAGGGATGAAATTATAAGTGAGCTTTTGAGAGGGGTTTCAAGTTTCAAGTTTGACCTGTTGTCTATCCCCGAGGGAGCTGCTTTGTAAAAGACAATTCGCAACATCATTCAAATCATTTAGTACTCGGTATACAAGTGGTCATAATCAGTGTCAGGATACACCTGAGGGGAAGGCCCTTCCCAAATCCTACATTTGTATGTTCGTCCTAATATAGTAACTATGTCATATTTCTTTGGGCGCTTAACCAGGTGTCTCCGTAGCTTTGGCCAGAAGAGAGACAGTGGCACCGAACTGGGGTTGCAAATTGGGTTCAACGTTGTGCAGAGGGTGGTACTCAGCCGTGAATGTGGACAAAGGCTTGTAGATATCCAGAAAGTCCTTTCTCGTCTGAGTCGTCTTAGCCTCTAAAGCCCAGCCAGTTGGAATTGTATATGTCAATCAGGATCGTCCCCAGAGGCACCTGACTTGTGATTGTAGGGTACATATTTGATCCATTATGCTCCTCGAGCTCCCTAAGAGAAGACGGATAGGCGCCCTCTGCACAACTTCTGAGGCACGTATCTCCCGAACGGCGTGGAGAATGCACCGCCCTTCTTGAAACCGCTGTGCAGTCAGTGACTCTTGTCCCCGAGATTGCGGGGATGTACTGGAAGGTCGGCAAGCGCTAGGCAGCCGGGGACCAGAGATACGAACCTAGTGAATGGTAGGATAGAGTTTCTTTCAACGTGTAGTAAGCGGATCTAAAGTGTTCGAGAAATCGCCAGTCGTCACATACCCGTCCTATTTCGATATCACCTCGAAACAGGCGAGGCGGAAACTTCGAAAGCCTTGTCGACCGTGCGCTGAAATTGCTACACTGAGTCACTTGCTGGACAGTACAGCCTCATCGAGCGCTTGATCAGAACGATGGGGTTATTTGAGAAAACAGAACTGCTTATGCCCCCCTCGCTAGTTCAAGAAGATAGCGCTGGGCTTTTCCTGTGAAGGTATGTCAACGGCTCCTCCCGGGGCCTCCAAATTCGTGACACAGAATGTAGATCGGCATCTACTATCATAACTGTTATATCAGCGAAGGTTGGTGGCCAGATGGAGGAGGGTGGGTACTGCCCCGGGATTTGTATTAAAGGAAGGTCGTGGAGTAGTCGTCCCGAGGGTTTGAGTGAAATGGCGATCAGGGGGAAAAAAGGTCCTCCTCTCACTATCAGAGTCATTAACTTGAAAGATGCATCTTATCGGGTAGAAAATGGTCCAGTTGTAATACCACATTGCTCTAGTGTATCGGAGCACCTCTTGAATATGTAGGTCATGGAAGACTGAGGGATATACAGTTTACTCGGCAACAGGCACGAACCGACTTAGCATGCAACTCCCAAGCAATCACGACGACAAAGTGAAAGAAAGAGTCAGGATTTGATAGGGTGGGATATTGAATTACATTTAATTTTAGAGGCCTCGTAGACCAAACATCTCTCGACACTGAAGATATGACTGATAATATGGCGGCAGTATCTAAGTAAGAGCGAAGGCATGAGACATTGAATGGTCGTTTCAGTAATATACAGATGGGGAGTAGGAAATCGAGGCCAGGAGCCTAAGATCGACTAAAGGAGCGCGATATAGAAGACCCATGCGGAGGAGATAGTGCCTAAGCACAGTCCAAAGTACAATAGCAAGTGGTAGTAACCGTGAAGACAACGAAAGCAGGTCGGTAGAGGGTATGTACACAAAGCATGAATTCAGAAGAAACTGTGCAAGAAAGCATTAGAATGCAGATGAGAAACTGAGCAAGAAAGCATTAGAATGCAGATGAGAAACAAACGAAATGGTCTGAGAGACAAAAGCAAATGAAAGTGAAAACATAGCGAACTATGAGCGGAGCGACACCGGACAGCCAAATCGCCCTTTCAGTAAGAGTAGTTGATGCTGTTCCCCTGGACCCGTCCACTCAACGCTAGCGACGACTCAACCCCTTGCACGGCCGAACAATGCTGGGCGTTTCTCGGTTCTGCACTGTAGTAGCTGCTTTCTTGCTCCACGTCGTACGAGTCGGAATATCCACCCGAGCTCCCGCCTGCGTGCGACGTTGTCACGTCTCGGGGTGCAAGGACGTAGTTTTGACCTTCGTAACCCGTTGATGGCGGATAAGACTGTGAGTGTGGAAGAGCTGCAGGGTACTGGTGGCGAAGATGACCCGGGGCGGCGTAGGTGGTATCCCGCGATAGGTATCCGTGAGATGGAACCGAGGCCCACTGCTGCCTTGAAGTCGACGAGTCGGTTGATGGCATCCTGCCTTCCCGCGACGCATAGCTTGCAGGATGCGAGGGGCCCCTGGCGGAGGATCCTGCCGGGTGATCGAATTCAGGAGAAACATTCGCCACATGTCGGGCGCTGCGCGACGGAGAGGGCATTCTCGCTTCGATCTCGAAGTGGTAGACGATGGACACCTTACGCCCCTTGGCACCTTGGGACGTCCTAGTGATGGTCGGCGTCAGCGATTGCAGGATCGTAATGCGATTCGGGTCTATAAGGCGAGTATGAACGTCAAGAAGGAGCGAGGGAGGATTCGATGAGACGTACCTTTAGACACACAAATATCCCCCAGGATGGGCCAGCAAGGTCGCATTCATATATCCATACGGTGCTGACCTCACTGGGCCGCGACACCTGCCTAAGGTTCACCTTCTCCTGCCTGATCACCTGTTTGCCTTCGTAGATGATGAATTTGGTCTCCTGGTTCAAGCTCCAACTCGAATATATCTGGACCACGTTTGAAAACATGGAAAGAACCGATTGCGCGCTGCTCGCTGGGATGGACTGCCCATGTGGGTATGCGGTGGGGGTCAGAGCGATAGTGAAGGGATCAGCCAGCTCGTTCTCAATGAACTCGAGCTGAGGGATGTGGTAGGAGGGTGTCGTCAGCTGCGCATTCACTTGAGCATAGACGACGACCTGTCGTCGGCTCTGGGACTCGCTCTCGTCCCGGAAGGGAGCGTCGCCAGTTTGGGCACCCATCGACGGCGGCGGTGTGACGTCGGGCTCTGGCT
Organism: Ephemerocybe angulata; assembly: GCA_013368325.1. Taxonomy (NCBI): domain Eukaryota; kingdom Fungi; phylum Basidiomycota; class Agaricomycetes; order Agaricales; family Psathyrellaceae; genus Ephemerocybe; species Ephemerocybe angulata. Next base: position 2,154,481 of record JAACJK010000163.1, on the reverse strand, counting down.
TGCAATTGTCTTCCGGGGCGTCACACCATCCGAGTCCACTAGAAATGAGAGCAAGGACTGTGTAAGAGAGACAGAAAGGAGCAGTTAGAAGGGGGTCAATCGGAAGAAACTGGAATGAACACACTTCTACTATCTTCGCAGGTGTCTCGCAGCTGTTGCAAACGACTTCCCACCTGTTTGTAAGTACGATTCTTCCCAGTCCTCTCATATATAAACTGGGAGATGAACCGATTACGGTATGGGAACCGGAGTGACCCATCCCTGCTTCTCTGAGGCTTATAGTCGTCACTGAACTGGTATTGCTCAAGGGCTGGGGCAAAGGGTGGACATTAGTATCGCGCTCATCTGTGAACGTAGTCGAATATAATTACCGTCGATTAACACAGCTTCTCTAAAATATCGGCGTTAATTATGAGGAAAGTTAAAGGCGTGAACTGAACGATGAGCTTACAGTTTCGGGCCCCAGACAGCCTCAGCTTTGCCTTTCAAAGTCTTCCAGCAGCGACGACCCGTGGCTTTGATCTGGGCAACGTCACGACTTTTCTGGACTTCGGAAGGGCTATACGACAAGTCCTCTACAGTGGACATAGAAGTTGTGAAAGACAACTCCTGCCCTTCGCCCTTGGTTCCAACCGAAACAGCGGGGAACCAGTCTCTTGGAGAAGCCATAGAGTGAGTATAGGGTAGGGCTGGTGGGTGGAGGAGACTCGAGAGGGTTTGATGTCAACGAGGCACTTGCGGGGTGAGCACTCCAATGAGAATCAAGACATTGGTTGGGTTTTGTACTAAGCGCAGCAAAGTGAAAATTATATTCGATGAGAGTGCCTGCCCCTTTCCGCATTTTGTGTGGATCGAGGGGTGTGATGACAGAGAACTGCCACACCCTGGCCTCAATCAGAATCCAGCTCCGAGACGAATCTCGGTTCCCAGATCGACCCAAATGGGGGTGAGCACTGCAAGGCCGGTTTGAAATCGTGCCTCGGGAGCTACAAAGTTTACAGGTAAATAGATAAGCTGCTTACCGCGTGTCTAGCTCAGTAAGTACTCACCTGGGCAGAGCAATATGAGCACGGTGATCATTAGATACCCTCAGGGCCCCTTCTTGGTCGCCGTACGGTGGACGAAAGGCGGATGTCCAGACAGAAAACAGTCCTGTGGGCTGACTCGGACATTTCCCAGAGCTGTCTGGACTCCGCAATGGTGAACGAGTTTCCATGGTGTTTGAGGAGGTGTTGCTGCACGTTGTATCGCCATACCGCTGAGCTTCCCTTTTTGCAAAGGGGCACACACTAGGATGTTCGAACATGGCGATCCTGATAATCCTTCCATCCACTTTGATGGTAGGGATGGCCTTGTGCGTAGTGGCTGGTCAATATCTAGTGGTAGAGGTGGATCATCTTCAGAGAGGGTGGCGGGGACCCGCGGACAATAATCCTACAATCATGACGGTAGCATTGTAAGCAGCGAATGTGCGAAATCAATATCGTGGGAAGTATCGCTGCTTCTGGTGAACATGCTCCTGACACCTGCCCCACTGTTATGTAAACTCGAGCGAGACCTTTCTCCGTGTTCCCTACACACCCCCAATAACTTACTCGACAACAAATCCTAACGGATCCGTTTCTCAACAGCAATTGCCAAACTATCAGACGTCCCACCAAAGTTCCTGGGCTAATATGCCAACAGCCAATGTACCTGGACATGGGAGAATAGCAGACGTGATCGGAGGAGGAAAACGACGTTGAAGCGGCATCGCTTTGTCGCACGTCTCACTCCAAGGGTCCGCCTGATCCTCAATGTCTTAACCTGGCTATGGATACCTCTTCTATCTATGGTCGCCCAGTCTCTGTGGATGGCCTATGGAAGACGCTTCTGACCCCTAGATCTGATTGTCTGCATGCTGTGGAGGAAGCAATTGGGGCATTGACTCGCAATCCTCTCCCATCGCTAGCAGGCCATTCGAGCTAGTTGGGCTAAAGCGCCCTCAAGCTATCGACTGAACTTGACATCACCTTCCAGATGCCCCTATTATACGGATCGATCTCCGTGCCAGGTAGATATCTCAACACGTTCAGTACCGTCGGGGCCTATGCACTACGCCCGTCCGGATGTCCGAGTTACCAAACACCTTATTCTGCTCCATCTTCTGGGCGGTTACCTCCCGAACATTACTGTCTCTCCATAAACTCAGACTTTCGATGGGAAGAAGTGCCATACTAGTGAGTCCTGAATCTATGGGAAGTTCGCCGCCGTAAGTTCACCATACTGGGAGGATGAAGGTTATGTTTAAGATGACGGTTTATGTGGTTATAGGAGACGCCCGAGCATACCCACACAAGATTGAACTGCTGCAAGGACGGGTCCTGTTTTTGCGTGGATGAAAGAGTGCTATGCGGTATATCTCCTCGCCTACCAACCCCTGTTCGGTTTGCCTTGATCACCGACAGACAGCTGCGAGAGGATTAAGCAGATGCACGGCTTCTGCGGTATAACCTCATCGCCGTCTCCGAAACATTCAGGAGTCTCAACAAAGGTATAGTGAACGGGACTATGTGTGGGAGGACCGCGACGCGGAAAGTAGCGCAGTCGATCTCGGCATCGGCTTTTGTGCTCGAGAATGCATTATGAGATCTCAGAATCGTTGGGAGGGAATAATGGACCATGGTACGCTATGCTTCTTTGTAACCACTTGATGCGACTCTCACCGACAGCTTAAATCACCCACTAAGCTTGACCTAGGGACTGTACCGACAGAACATGGGGAGCGGGCAATGGAACGTCCATCTATCTTTGTCCAAGAGATTAATATCATAGTGAGATTGTGTTGAAGCTATCTGATCTCCCGTCAATGCATTTACAATCATTTTTGCGGAATAAGGCTTACATTGCGTGGTCGTCTACATGGTTTGACTTGAATGAGTTGGCCTGCATATTGTAGGGGTCAGGGTAATTTGTCACTTCGTTTATGCATACCTCCGTATCTGAGCAGAAATGATGACCCAGTGTCAATCACACGCAGTTCCTGGTTGGATCGTTTCACAGTCTCAGACCGACCAAGGGAGCTGAGTGGTAGGTAAGGATTATTCATGTCAAACTCGATATATACATGGTAATAACAGGTCAATTGCCACGAGAAGGGTGGAAGCGAGAGGCACTGCCTACTTGTAACAGCTACGGACCGTCGAAGCACGTCCGGAAAGAGGGAGAAGTGCCTCCTTGTCACTGCCTAGAAGGTAGATAGGCCTAGAATGTCTACTGCGCGGCAGCTGCGATGAACACGAAATGATATGGGTAAAACTGCAAAGGACTTTGTAGCGAGGCGGACTCGTGCCAAGCAGAGTAAGGAGGGCGAGTAGTAGGACAGCCTGTGTTCCAAACGGAAATACAAATTCTACAAACCTCAGTGAATGATCAAGCCTCGCCTGGATGATGTAAAACGAGCGGCGAAGCCTGAGATATGAAGGGATGTAGAACGCCCTGAACTCAATGTAGGAGACAAATGTGAAGTGGTCAAAGTGGATCGGAACTCGTCGCATGTCACAGTGGGTAACTTCAGAGTTTTGTGTTCCGATGAAGTTGGCGTCGCCAGGGAATAAAAGATGGGTGAAGTTCTCGGAAAGGTTCCGGACAATCCACAGAAACGCCTCCAAGCTGGCAAATGAGAGGCTGCGACCCTCGACCTCATCCTCTAAAAGTATGTATTCTTTGTCAGAAGGGTCCCTTAATGTGATGCGCTGTGTGGCTTACCTTCTGTCATCTTGGCGGCTTCGTCGCATTCGCTTTCGTGAACCAAGTTCCAGTCTTCGATGGTGCACTGATCACTACAGTACGCCACCTTCTTACATGCAACACATGGTAGTATGGCTCTTCCGCCTCCATTCGAAAAGTGTTCCGAGCACTGATTTTTATTGTTAGATAGTTATGCACGGATGAAGGAAACGAAAAGCTTACCTTTACGAAAGAACAGGACGGAAGGAGGTAGGTCTCGCTGTTATCGTCATGGGCTGCGGAGTAGGACTGATATAGATGCCAGGTAAACATATCGCCTTGCTCCAGGGTGTTATCGAAATAAACGTCGTTTTCGTCAAGAAAGCGATGTAACGGTACGCTGACTGCATCGTGTGAAGTGTGCGACGAAATATGCTTCAGAACGAATTCAGCGGTGTGGATAGCACTCGCATTCCCTTCGGCTGCAGGAAACGACAACGAGAGCGGGATGAGCTTGACCAGTCCACCTTCTATGAGCTGGCCGAGAGTTTCAAGCTGGTGTGGAAGGGGGAAAGTCGTCTCGAAGAGACTTGATAGAGCTGAACGCGACAGTTGTGATTTTCGATCCGATCCAAACGGAGGGTCCAGGACACATCCCCTTTCCAAAGTGTCCACCGCGACGCGGGCGCCTATCGTGAATACATTGCATTGGAGCAAGGCTCGTCTGAGTCTGGCATCCTTTGAGAGCTGGGTCGCCACTGCCAACACACTCTGTAGGAGACGGATGACTTCTTTGGGCCGCAGCACTCCCGAGGAACCCGAACCATCAACGAGTGCAGATTGAAGGAAACATAGGCGATCTTTGAACCCTTCAACAAAGTCGTCGGTCGAGATTGAAGCGATGTCGATGGCCCGAGAAAGTTCCATCCTCGCGTCTGAGTACTGAAGGAGGAGTCCGGAAATTACAAAAGGGCACACCACACTCCGTCCAGAAGAAACGTCGATGAGGCCTTGGAGAGCATGAGAAACGTTGCATGGCTTCCAAATTAGCTTTAGAAGCTTTAGAAGGGACGGAAGGATACGATCCCACCTCTCCAATGGTTTGGATTGGTAGAATGTTCGACATAGAAGGTGGAAAAAGGATGTGGCGACAAAGGCACAGGCTTCTTTTGAGAGGTCATGGAAGCCCTGAGGTTCGACGAAGTCGATGAGAAACTCCGTCCACGAAAAAACTGGTCCCCATGCTTCTGAGAAAAGACGGCAGAGGTCCGCGGAATTTGACTGGATCCTCGTTGCCTGTGTCGTGAGGAGGCCGACACGAGTGCAAACAAGACGGATAGTGTTGAGATCGTTTGGGTCTAGGCTGTCGCAGGAATTTGGGGGCGGAGTTGTCGACATGACACGTATGGCTAAACGAGCAATATTCTCGACGGTGGGGATGAGATACTCTTCCATACTTTCTGAGTGCCGAGGACGAATGCTGGGAAACGACTAATGCGGACCATCAGTACGCTGGACTAACAAGGCTCTTGCGCGCAGCATGCACTTGATAAAATCTCACCATGTATGTTTAAGGCGGGGAGAAGGAGGGTGGAAGGTTAATGAACGGGTGGAAGGAAGCGCCGGTGTGCAGGGAACAGCATTCGACCATTAATACGAATATGGATGACAACTTCGAGACAGCAGTGGGAAACGGCTATCGGGGCGGGCATTTAAGATGTAAGTCAAGATCAATACGTGTTACACTGTCTGCCAAGACTATCCGCGGCACCCATGGAGTACCTTCACAAGTACAAAACTGAGCACCCGTCAACGTGCCTCAAACTCGTCTGTCCCTTCATGGACAACGGTCCTCATCCATGCCTCTTCGGCATGGTCAATATTAGGATGTGCAAATACATTCTTAGGTTAGGGCTGTGGTGTGTGATGCTTTCTATGATGGTGATTAACTTTCCTGTTTACGTCGTAGGAGGCAGAATTCTGAATACCCGTGTTCAAGCTCGTATGCCCGAAGGAGCAGGACCCGACACCAAGGCGGCTCCCTTATTCAATTGAAATACAGTTTACCCGTTTATGGTTAATAGCCCCACATCGTGTGTCCTCCACGCAATGAACTTGTGCCAGTGGGAGGCTTCTAAAGGGAGTAGATACAATAACAGACAAATGACATAGTGCGATAGCTTGAGGGCTCTTCATCCGAAGGATGGCTGACAGAATCACTCCTGACTGAAATGTGCGGATTGTGTTTATAGGTGAAGCTAGGGCATACACATGGAACAGGTCACAGCATCAGGCTCCGTGTTTGTGGCGTCCAGACTACCCCTGAGAGGAAACACGTGCTGTCCATGGTCCGTTCATATCGCTCAAAAGCATAACTGTGGAGGGAAGGAAAATTTTCTATCGTGAACCAAACCTTTGGGGTGATGGAATGGGGTAATCAGATCAGCTTGTCTCTCCTCCAACCAATATAGAACATATCATTTTGGCATCCGCAAGTGGGGGAGGGCGCCAGGAGACAGTACACCCAGATTTATGTCGTGCAATGCCCTGAATCATAGAATAAAGTACTTGAGTCTACAGTTATCCCATCTCTAACGAGAAGTGCCAGAGGAGAAAAAAGGATCAAGGGGCATCACTGCCCGGCTCCTGCCAGTCGCTCCTCCCGCCACGATTCCTTAATTCGTACTTCACGCACATTCCCGGGGTGGATAGATCAAATGATCGCCGATCTGATGCTAAGTTCATAACTCATGTACCCCATTTTCTCAAACTATGATTGGCTTTTACCCACTAAACTGCTAACCGGACTAGCTATTTTGAGAAAAGGGGAAGGCCTGGGAAGGCCCGGGGAGGGTGGTACTTCCTTCCTGCTTTGAACACGATGATGTAAAGTTCCGTGGAGGAGTATTGCAAACCGCCGATAGCCTTTTGAGGCTTGGATCGAGATTAGCGACAAAGTAAAAAGAGTCTCCAACGTGAATGATAAGACTCAGAAGCGGTCCCCATTGGTAATCTAATGAATACGAGTAGTCTGATGTTCCCAATAGTGCACTCGTTGCCCACTTCGACGATGAAGGCCTTTTGTCATGTCCCTGCTGATGTTCAGAAGGAACTTGCCCTCGGCATGCTCACGCGACAGGGAGACTTAAGTGGAAGACATTGAAGAAGAGTGAAGAGAATATATGTGGTACTGAACCCTGTTGGTCTTAAAGATTCTATTGCCATAAGTATACTAACCGAAACAAGGGAGAACGTACTCATCGAAGCCGAGAGATGAATTCTGTATACGGTCACTGATCTGTACTGAACCTACTTTGGCAGGACTGTCGGCGTGCTGAGCATGTGAGACTTTCAAGCCGAACCAGCGCCAAGAAGGCTTCAAGCTTTACAATCGTAACCGTTTCTTCTCTTGCTACATTGACGACAAGTCATGTCGAAGTGGAACTTACAAGCAGATTTCGAGTAAACTTCAAGTAGACTTCAGGGTTGAGCGTCTCCGAGGAGGTTAAAGAATTGTATCCAAAGACGAAAGACGACTTTTGGAATGGTCGACGAGACCTGACGCTGACAATACAGTCCAGATGGGCTGTCGTTCACGGTCAATTCATCTTCGACACAAACAACGACAGACATCGAGACCCTTGTTTCGAACTAACACCCCTGCAACGCGCGCCTGCCTCCATCGACCACACCTATGCGATAGACGTCCCAAAAAAGATAGTTGTCAAGTGGATAAGTGAGTGCTCTTGCAGATGAACACCCTCCTCCGGGCACTCACATTTTCAGAGCAGAACATATACGTCAGGCTGAGGCTCACCTTCAAGGATCCTGATTTTATCTCCGTGAGCCTGTTATCAGCCATTTCATGCGGCTCCAAGTTGATATCCTCTTTGTCTTCGATAGTCCTGGAAGGACTCCCGCAGTCCATCGCTCTCATTCTCCTACTAGTAAGGTAAATTACCAATATTCACATAATCCAGTCTCAGCACTCGAGAGTCATGGGACAAATACCCATACTCCCACAACCTGGACTCCCAAAACAAGCTGCGAAACGTTCGAAGTTACGGTGGGTGGGTTTGTGCAGGGTGCAATTCCTTCGCTGGCAAGCGTACTTTTAGGAACCCGTTCAGCAGGCGGATACACATGGCGTCCTCACTGCAGAGGCGGATACAATTGAATTCCTTCCTGTGGATGCAGATACGCATGCAATCCTTGCTGCGGACGCGGATACGCATGTCATCCTTTCCGAGGAGGCTGATATACGTGGAGAGGTCCTCTCTCGAGCCTCTCCAAAGATGGCTACCGAAACAACGCCCTCGCTCGCTCAATACGGATATAGACAGGCATGTTTTTGTCACTTTGACTCTTACACAGGGTGCTGAATGACATGTGAAGTAGGAATGGCACATGCCGCAACGAGGGGTAGACTTTGTCGCCTACCCCTTGGAATAGATCAAGCCCGTGCCTCTAGTCTTGCTCACTATCGATACACAAGTCGATTGGGGAATGTCATCAATGTGTCCATCCTCAGTAGTTGTATGCCCCGGATTCCGATACTTAGCCTGGCGTATTTCGTCTACTATTGATATATGAGTTCTAACAGAAGAGCTGGATTCCCGCTACTTTACTCTCCCCATCGGCCAACCAAGAAGTTCGGACCTTGACCAAAAAAGGGAATTTTGGGCGCCTAGGTTGCCTCTACGATACAGATTTATTGAATTAAGGATATAAGGATATATTCCGCTATTGCCTACTCTGTAGATTGCTTAAAAAGTCCCTCGTGGGAATCGCTGATATCCTAGCTCAGCGCCGTGACTGGGACGACGACCCTCGACGTACGAAGGTGCCAACACTGATACAAGCCAAAGCTATACCCAAAACGCCAGTCCTCAGTACTTGACAGGGAATTACGCTGGCGCCGCCGTGACTCTTCTCACATGCTGCAGGCGTGGGCGAGCACTCGCTGAAGAGGAATACTCCCGCCATCGAGATCCTGAAGAAGGCGGATATGGATGCGTCTATCGACATGCTGGCACCCGACGGCGTACTGCTTGCCAACGTGCCACTGGCCCAGGACGATATCGACGAGAGTGCGGAGAAACTTGCAGTCAGAATGGGCGACAATACAAGCACGCCGCCTGACGCTACTCCGCAATCAATTGCAGGTCAGACCTTCGTCGACATCGAAGACGAGATTGCCGATGCAGCAGCGCCGATGCAGCAGTAACCATGGATCTTGCAGAGAAGGCTACGAATACCGACATCCCGACAGTTCCCAGAAGGCTCCTCATTCCATTCTAGTTGGCGACAAGCGAATGCTGAAGTCGAGGTTGCTGTCGATGTTCAGCCACTATCGAAAACAGGTGCAGTCAGCCGACCGATCGAAGCGCGTGCAAGAGATGGATCATTACCATTCGTCGCAGGCCAACCAGTCTGTGGACCTCCGAAGCGGCTCTCAGCTCCTCCTAATCCATGACCCATTCTCCACTCTTGTATACGCAGATTCGCGCCTTTGGTCGGCGATCGGAGAGGTGAACGGCCTCTAGTTTTCCGCGAAGCCCCTTGACCGGATCAGGCATAGCCTTATCAAGGAAGCTGCTACAAAGGTCTCGTTTCAGCTACTCGGCGTGTGTCAGCTAGAAGTGGAAGATATGGCGGGAGGGCCATGTAACTGGCGTACCCGCATGACGCCAGGAGTCTCCTACAACCTGTCAGGGAAATGTGTTGAGACTCTCGCTTCCGAATCAACACTGACAGACGGTAAATACCACTATCGTCTTGAATCACTGGCCCTTGTTGCTACAGCCACACCACTCGTTCAACGGCTCACTCCTGTTGACCTCAAGTCTCTACCCAAACGTCAAGTCAGTATAGATTATCCGTATCGCGAACATAGAGGAAACGTACCGTAATTCCTGTTGCGCCAAGGTGAAAGAAGACGATCTTGCCAGCGTTGCAAACGGGAACCTGTACAAATGCATGACATGCCACCCACCTGTCACATGTCCCCCCGGAGACCAATGCACAGCGCGTGCTCGAACATTTAGTACGGGCGCGCATATCCTTCTCAATTCATGCATCGATCGAACCACCGACCCCTGCAGTCTCTCTGCTTGATGCCGAGTCAAACCTGCCCGTACTTCGTCATGAAATGGAAGGGGTCGAAAGGAAGCCGTCATGTCGATGCGAAACGCTCGTCTGGGTGTGCAAGAAAGGTTAACTTCCAATATCGCAGTGCAGAGACGTCAACAGACCGCGCACCTTGCTCGAACCTCCGATCCCATGTCCGCTACGCCCCACGATCTGGCGCTATAACTTCCGCAAACACTTCATCAAGTCGCATTCGGCGGAAGCAGCATTGCAATATCGCGAATTGTGGGAGATTAGTGCCGATGAGCGCAGGGCTATGCGGTCTCGAAAGAACATAGCTCATCATCAGCCCTAACTGCTGCACCGTGAGTTTCGTTCTGCACTTCAAGATATCTAGTACTCACCGGTATTCTCCTGCAGCCTCGAGGTAACCGACAGTTCGGGTAGTCTTACTGAGGACATCGAGGGTCAAAACGAAGCATAGACAAGTCAGACGACGAAGAGATGGCTGCGGATGAGAAAGATACTCACGAAACTTGGGAGTGGTGCTTCTCTCGGTTGAAGGTGAAGGTGAGCTCGGAGGTTGGAGAGGAAGAAGAGATTGATGTGGTGGACTGCGAGATCGTGGTTGACAACAAAGAAGCAACCAAATTGTTCCCAGCCAAACCGCCCATCCAAACACCGCCGCAAACAATCACAACAGTCGCCGACACTATGATTATCGGTCAAATCGGTCAATCCACCAGTTGGTTGGAGCGGGCACGTAGGGTGCGTAAATGACGGCTTCATCTGAATAGCTGCGTGTGTGGTGAGGTTGCAATGTGCACGATGTCGGCAATCCTGTGGTGGAGTGTAAGAAAAGGGGGTGCAAGACCCAACTGCGATGCCTGCAAGCCCATAGGCGCTCGCGGGCCCAAGCGCGCACGAGGCTGATTAGTACCCTGAGCTTGTTGAATCACTAGAATGCTTACTAGACAATTTACTAGTTTTCTCTGGCTTCTGGTTCTCCCTGGCTGGGAGGCGCGAGCTTCTCTCTGGGCGCGCTGAGGACCTTGCTGCTGCGGGAAACTCCCCTGGCGAGTGCGTCGAGCCCGACAGCTTTGGATTCTTCGACAGTGCGGGAGAGTTCCACCAGGCACAGGTTCTCTCAGGAGAAGAGGAAAGAAATCTATGCAGCCTTTGCGAAGAATGATGTCGAGTATTTCAAGGCGGCTTTCTGAGCCTCCTTTGATTTACCAAGTGTTCCGCATAAGCGGTTTGGAGGTGGGATGCGGAAGATGTATACAATGCTAGACATTATGACGTGAAAAATTATGTGAAAGGGACTTATCTCTTAGCATGGCTTTACTTGAGACCCACGGGCGCGCTTTGTCATTGCGCCTGGCGCTTATTTAAGCGCTCACACGATCCACACTGTGATAACATGCATGCGTTGGTGTCCAGGCATAATAATTGGACTCAGGCACTTGGGACGCGCCCGACGCGACCTTGCGGTGCTATCTTGATTCTTATGTTTACGCTCTACCCCTCTGAGATACTGGGTTAGATGTTTAGCCCTTGAATTGACCAAGGTCACGGTGTGCGATCGCCGATAGGATTCGACTCATGGGCACTGTTACCTTCCCTTCAGCAGGAAACGAAAGGAGGAAGGTATATGAAGGTATGTGGGCATTGCGTTCCGACGAGACGACTTATATTGTCAAGAAGTGGTATATGACATCAATTTGCAGCGCGAACCGAAGTCGGAGTGGTCATGATCAAGCCCGAAGGCTTTCCTCCTGGAGAAAATTGGCAATGCGACCATAGTCCTCGTCCCATGCCAACGTCTGGCCAAGAGCGATGTTCAACCCGTCTTCGATCATTCCCCTTATCTCGACAAGCGTCATAGGAGCCCACGGCGAGATCTCCATGGGGCCTCGCTTCTGTCTTGAACACATCTCGGGATCTTACAGGATCAGCTTCCAACCTGCCACTGGGTTCTATCATTTTCAAGGAGGACTGGCGACCCGGTAGTTTGCCGGTCAACTTCACAGCGTGCGAGCGAATTTCTGATCACCCAATAACGTTCGTCATGCTTGGGCTCGTCATGCATATCCTTGATGGGGCCCAGTTTAGTGGAGATGCGGTAGAGAGGCAAGGCCATTTGACGACGGGATTCCTCCTGGTCGCTCATACGTCTGATTACGAGCAGTTCTCTTCCTTTTTGCTACTCACGCACAGGACGACGATCTTCAATTACGAACCGTGTTCTACTCTTCCAGACACGCAAACGTCCGAATGTCGCTAAGACACCAGCCCCGAACGGAAAGGGACTTCCTGGTGGCGTATCCGATATGTTCAAGGTGGGAAAGGTCTCTCTCGAGGCATCGCCCAGGAAGCGGTCCAGCATGCCTCGCGTTCCCTTCTCACAACTGGACTTCACCGATGAAAGTGTGTCAACTGTCCCTTTATTTTCATCATCATTACTCTATGCTAACCTCAAATGTTTCGCCACCAGTTACTGTCTTCGATGGTCGGAAGACACCTTTTGATCCATCCGACGTAGCAGGCTCCCTCGCTTCTCCGCCCAGGTGGACTAAAGAGGAGATAGACAGTGCGGGAGTCGTCGTTGGGTATTCTGCCACTCACAATACATACAACGCATACACCCGTATATCATTCTACGTGCGCTGGGTTGTGGTTGTTGCTATTTAATCATGTTGGATGCTGGCTCCCCTCCTTTTGTCATTACGCGCTTGTGTGCTCGGGTGGACCTTGCTCCAATCGGCGTTAGTATCCTAGTATGGTTCAGTGAATGCAAGCCTATTTGATCGGCGACCTCTATCGGAACAGGCACGTAACACTATCGCAGTTTCCAGGTGCTGCTATAGAGTGCGCTTTACGTTCCTACAATTCCTTTCTGGCTTGCCCACGATCCCGTTACGGACTCGCGTCAAGGTAGGCTCCAAGAGCTCGACATTCATCTTTCTTTCTGCGACCATCACATTCCCTTGAAGCATGGCATGTACGTCGTTTCCTCTCCCGCTGGCTCGCATGCACTTATCATTTTTACCATTTGAAGCGTGCGGTGTGGTCGACTACCTACTTTCCCTTATTGGGCAGAGACCTTCGGCCCATTGCTACCAATTACTTCGCGACTCCGATGTCGTTTATCCCTGGGGGGGAGACTCGGGAGACTCTGGGTTGAAGGAAAAGAGCCATGATTCTCGCAATAATTCTGGTACGCCCGGCTCGCTCACCGTGCATCTAAGTCACTTCCTAACTTATAGTTCCTCCGCAGTGAACGTTCGAATTATTCCGCCCCGTAACTCTTACTTTCGCTACTTCCATAAACGTCAGGACATGGTGCAAGAGAGCATAGGTGTGTGTATATTTGGAGCCACTCCCATAAGTCTTAAGAATACCGCCTCATCTCTTGAACTCAGTCCTAGAAATGATAGACCGATATCGAACCGTGTCATCGAGTAGGTGAGTTCTGGGTCTTCCCTACAGGAGGTTGCGCATATTCACGGATAGTCACTCTCGAAGCTCTGTGGTCGTACATGTCAGTGTCTCAAGGGGCTCTACGAGCACCCTGCATGCATAGCCATCTCTTTTTCACCTTGTACTTCCCACCGGGGTTTGCATAATGGTGTACTCCAATTATTTACCGACTCGGTCCCCATTCTCTCCCAGTAGAGGATACTCACCTTTTCCGGAGTAGACGTGGTTCGTGCCTATGCTTTTCAGTACCTCCACAGCTGTAATAACCCTGCGCTCCCGTGTGTCCACCATGCACAGCACCCTGGCGTATACTCATCTTGTGGTCAGGTCCTTCGAAATGGGCCGCCTGCTCGTCTCGCCGTCCTCAATTACTATGTCTATATGGATGTAAGCCCTTGTTACAATCGAGATCTATTGCTATTTGTGGCTGACCCCATCCGGCGTAGTACTGTTCGCTCGCCACCTCGAACTGTTGACAGTCCTGGGTGTGAGAATCAATTTCAAATAGAGCGCAGCACCCACCGGACTGTCGCACCTGCCCTTCGCACCATCAGTCTCTAGGTGAGCTTCTCAATTGTGTCTACCGTTCTCCACCCCTCGCCGCATAGACAACTGCGAAGATTGTCCGCGTCTGGCCTCCAGAGCCCAATGGGTGAGTGTTCCACCTCAGCGTCTTTGTGGGACCCTCCTGATTATTCTCCGTGCCTAGTCTTCTTGTGAGACCATTGGCAGTATGAGCGACGAGGAAAGGGCCGACGTAGCCATAAAAAATGCATAAGGGCAATATGGAGAGGTACCGTGAGTCGTTGAAGAGGCTGCACGAGTGTGAGGCCCTCCACAGTGCCGCAATCGAGCGTAACGGACTACTTCCTCTCGCCGTTGCAGCATTGACGTCGGGATATATCGAAGGAGACAGGATGGAGGCCGACGCTGAGGACTCCCTGGCATCGGTGGAGGCACGGGATGACGCAAACAACGCCCAGTTTCGCGTTACTCTGTCCTCTCGGGCTTTTGAGCATCACTTACGCGACTTTCGGTCTCGGCCCCCCTCTCCTCGTCGTGATCGACTTATCATTCCAATGACGACCGGTATGTTGCCTCTATTTCGTTTGGGCGGTACAAAGTGTTCACGCCTCAGTTTACAGCATTCTACCATCCCTACAGCGATTAGCGTTTGGGCACCACGTACCGCCGCTGCTATATTCACAGAGATATGTGTCAAGTCTGCCTGGCTATGGATCCAAGTACCTGCCTCGTTATTGTAACCTACCAGTCATTCTGTACCACATGTCTTAGTCTAAATGGGTATCTTTGAGTAAAGGGCGCTATGCTCTCCCTTTTTATTCGCACCAAGTACGATGGTCCGATGTTAGCTATGCGCCTGTGCCTCCATCCATTCCTGGCTGAGGCTCTATTTTCGCGGCGCGTTTAGCTGCATTTACCTTCATGGTGAGCGTACGTATCCTCCAGCCTTAGGGTCATACCCAACTCGGCTGATGTGACCATTTCTCGAATGTGACTAGTGACTGATATCTGGTCCGAGGGGTTTTTAACCTGTGTTGTTAGCAGTCGATGTCTATCTTGGGCGCTTATTTGGTAGCACCTCTCTGTCAAAGAAAATTCGCCGTTCCCTGCGCACCATCTGCCCCCAGGTGCACAATTCTTTTAGCATCGTAGCATTAAGGTAGATGCATGCATACGGAAGCGGTAAAAGTAGCAGGCGTATACGGAAATGCTACCCATAAATACGCTCAGTCGTCCTGGAGATCGAATTGCATTAGCTGCTGGTCGTGTGTACCTGATCTTACACCTGCGCCCAAGGCGACTGTGATATCCTGTACGAGGCATCCATACCACCCAGCCTCAGAGCCTGGACTATTTGTTCTATCTTCTGCAACGATGTGTAGTACTCGACCGCCGCCTCGTGGTAACTAAAGGACGAGGTCAGGTACTCACACAGGAGATCGTGGCCTAAAGACCGTGACCCTCCGCACTTTCGTATGCACGAGAGTGCGCGTTTAAGCAGGTGGTTCGTGGGCTTTGAAGAAGATGGCTGCGTCGAGGGTCCCAGCGCGTAAACGAAATTTTGAACAGAGAAGATTCATACGCCCTGAGTCGGTCCTCGCGGTACGCGTGTGCCTGCATGTAGCGTTCCAACTGCCACCAGTAGGTCCCGAGTTCCGCCTGTATGCCGTCCACCACTTGGATGAGCCACTTCCTGCCTTTCGATAGTTTGAGCTGACTGTGCGACTCACCCTTGTGTATCGTCGGTACCTGCGGTCGAGAGATGTGGGAATACCGTGGAGGGGCATTGATTTGGCGGCTCTTTAGGTGGTCGAGATATGGCTAGCTGAAAGTGAAGGGTGTTGTTCCTATTCACTTTCAGGCATGTTTTTTGATCGGCTATGCCCGTATGCTTCTCCAACTGATTCATCCCAATAGTATACGATAGTACGTACTACTTTCTCACCCCAGTGCTCTGGCTAGGCCCCCATATGTGTCCTCACCGCCTGAACATTCTTTCTGATATTGGAGCACTATGCCTTGAGTGCTGTTTGCACTACTGTCATGTCTTTTACTCATGATATAAGCAATTAAACACCTTCCAAGGGGTTGGTCGCACAATTCACCGAGTCCTCGACAAGTAACTATCTATGTAAAGCAACATATCCATGGAATGCTCATTCAGTCGGAAGCGATGGGTACGAGTTCTACATTGGACTGGCAGGTGACTAATGTTCTGTTGTGGGTAGCATCGCTCTGATTGTGCCAGATTGAAGGGCTTCCCACCATAGTCTGACCAGACTGTCGCAGTACTGAGCGTGTATACTAGAGGTGGACGGGACTTTCTGCTCCCTCGCGACGGTAGAAAAATGGAGTGGCCGCTGAACTAGCAGCAGTATACCGTCGGGGGTGGAGGACGCTATGATCCAAATAACATTTCACGCTATGCCCTTTCAGTACAGATTCGATCGGACCTTTGTATCCTGTTGTAACGGTGCCTCATGCGGCCCAAATTTATTTCTTGGAATGTGACGCACCCGACAGGATGGATGGGACGTGACATGGCTAAGCATCACTTCTACAATTCAGTTGCTGTCCTTCGTGCGTCTTTTCTTTCGGAACTACGCTTGACAGATCTAGAAAGGAGCAACGGCGGGACCCCAAATTCCCGCGTCTTTTCTCCACCCACCACTTCTCTACAAACTTCCTGGACCCTCTCGCATAGGCATGAACACCCTTCGCAGGATTAGGCAAGCAGTCGCTGGGCGACTATTAGTCCAGGTTGTAAGTTTGTGTAGTTCTTGTATTTCGCGGGTCTCCGCCGCATGCATGGAGTCACCATCGTCTTACTCCTTCCCTAGAATTCCGTGGACAACATCTGGGACTCTTACACCACCCGGCCTATTGTCCTACCTTCCAATGTCAGCATAACACAGGAGCTCGACGGCGAAGAAAAATCACTCCTTTGGCGCGATGTGCGTGACCCTCCCTCGCAGCTCTATTTTTACTTTCTAACGCATGCCGCAGCTCAGAATGCAGGCCTCCCTTATCGCCATCGTTAGCAGGGCTGTCAGCAACCTCACTTCTGCGCTTTCGCACCACACCGCTGCTCAACAAATAGAGTCCAGTATGCATGCTCTATATATTGCTGCCATGGATCCAGGCCGCATCATGGGACTCCCGTCCTCTCCCCAGGAAGACTCATTCGAGGAACCTCCTCTACCAATCGTGAACATGCAGGAGTATTTTGATTCGTACTCAGATTCATGTCACTCTGTTACCGACGCTTCGCTTCTCCTCGACATTGCTCAGTGCGGAGTGCTTGACGTCCTAGAGTTCCTCCGCAAAAACTTCACCCCCACTCCCTTTATACAAGAGCTCGACGCCCAGCTGCATTCAGGTATGTACGGTCCACAGTCTTGAGCAGCGCGAGTTCTCACTTACCATTTGTTGCCAGCATTGCACACCGTCCCTGTTGCTCTTAGAGTCACCCACCTGTAGCATGTGTCGCCCTGGGTTGTGTGATGACCTAATTACATGAGGATCTGCTCGTACCCGTTACTTGCCCCTTTACGTACATCTACAAACCTGTGTTGCTTTTCTTCAGCTTTTTGAATTCATCGTGCCATATCCACTCACTACCGTCTTCCCTCTTTTTACCTGTCCTTCACTTCTTATTACTGTATACCTGTATGTCTGAGTCCTGACCGGTCAGTAGGGTTGCCTGTCGGACGGGCGGATGATCTTGATGCCGCCGTGCCAGCGCCACCGTTGATCCCAAAGTGGTTTAGGGCGCATGTCAGCGCGCTTCACCCCATCACCCAGTCAAACATCGTGATGGCTACAATGTTCTTGTGTAGATTTCATGGTATGGAAATCTACGTAAATGCGACGAAATAACTCCACCAATGTCAAAAGCTTCTGCTGAAAGGGGCAGTAGTCGTCCCCGCCATGCCGCTCATCTTCTACTTGACCTCGACTCGCGTGAGGCGAATCCGCGTTTGTACATCGATAGTATATTTATTTTGCCCTTGGTATACACCTGGTTTTGCAGATGGCATGGCTTCGACTAGACAGCGACGGCGGTTGAACTGTATGCAGACGTGTCCGCGCCGCTCGATCGAGGCACAGCACACCACGCCAATCATCCGAAAAAATAATTTATCATGGGAGGTGCTTGGGAGGTGCTATCCCAAGTTCTCACTACCTAATAGCATGGGACTCGCCAGGGTGAATACCAGTATCATGTCCCGGCATAGAGGTATACTTGTATACGGGTGGGTACCCCTTTCCGTGTTGCGCAGATGATGTCGTATTTCTCGCCGAACCTTGGCCGAACCCTGTCATTGAATGGTGTGGCAGTGCAGATGGGATAGGCGCCGAGGATGCTGATAATGGGATTAGATTAGACAAGACATCATAGATTAGATTAGATAGAGTACGTACAGGCTCAGAGCGGTTCCTGCATCGCCTCCTCCCCCGTTCGATGGTCTGGATGGTGGAGGAAGATATATTAGCAGTTTGCATAGTGGAATAGATGGTCGATGCGCGAAACCGAGGCAAGGGGGAGCGGTCAACGGATGAGATTCATTGTTTGCTACTTATGAACCACCATGTAGCTCCTGTCAGAGATCTTATTGCTGTTTAAGCAAAAATGATACACAACAACAATGACAATCTAGGCGATCAACTTGGGGCAGTGGCCTCGTTGACACGGTCGTGCGTGCGTCGATACTACCTTTCTGTCACCCGTTGTCACTGTTTCACTTGTGCCGAGCTGGATGAAAAATTGATTCATGAGAGCAATGAAGAGGGCCAGGCCGGCGACCGATCCAATCTTGGCGATAAGTTCGGCGAGGGGTGCTACATAGTACAGAGACTGTTAAGACTTGCTGTTAGCCAAAGGAACAAGACACTCACCCATCATGATGCGACTGTTCAAACTCTGCATTCTAACCGCCACAACAACACACTTTCCAAGACCTTCGAGAACTTTGCTACCATACGGAAAGTCATCCACTGATCATGAAGTAGTCGACGTGGAGAGAATGACGGTCCTTCGGGCGAACCTCCCCCCAGTACTTATCAAGGCCGGACGGCCGGTTACCCGGAAAGCCGGATTCCCGCCCTTGCCGGACAGCCCCCGGTTCCGAATTCGTGGTATTGACTAAATCGCCCGCAACGTTGCAGTCAAGGTTGGCCGCAGTCCAATCGACGCCTCTTTTCCTCAATACGTTCACAATTTGGGGATATGACCTGGTATGTATTCCGTCTCGCCCTAATTACACAATTTCTCTAACTCACGTTTAGTGACTTTCCTTTTGAAATATGGCGGAAGATCGTTGGTCTATCTCTGCATCATGCCGATCTCGTCAAAGCACCTGAAAACTGCTCACCCAATCCCTCACCCCTTCCTGCCCTATTTGACCGCCCGCAAGTCCTCAAGGATTTAGCCAGAATTTCCCTTACAAACCGTTCACTGAACGCTGTCGCCATGGAATATGCATGGCCGTGGCTCGTCATCCTGGGTCAGCAGCAGCTTGCGCGCCTTCTTGTTGCTGCCAGAACATCCTCAAGAGGCAGCCAAACACGCCGTATTGATGTTCTAGCCACCGACGACGTAAACTCAACCGACCTTCACCAGCTATTATCCTTCCTCCCTCTTCTCCAGGCTTTGGTGGTCTCAAAGCCGTTCTCCGACGCTGCACAAGATGTTCTGCCTGCAGGCAAAGTGGTCACTTCGCTGCTGCCTCCGTGCAACTCCCTGACGCACCTCGTTCTTACTGGAAGCATGCAGGCGTTTGGAGTCGCCGACATTGCCTCTCTGAGCTTTACATATCCAAGCCTGCAAGTTCTCCACATCGAGGCCATGGATAGCAGCGAGGACTTGGAAGTACTCAACGACACCCGACTTTCTTTCAACTTTCAAAACCTCAGGCGTCTTTCTTTGGAGACTATCCACGCATACCGCAACATCGAGATGATGTCTTGGAAACCATTTGAAGCACTTATTGTCGCGCTTTCACGGGGTGCCAAACTCCCTAACCTTTTTCGATTCGATACGTTTTACAGCGTTGTTCGTTGGGGTGCTCTTGAGCAGTTCTTCAAGACCTTCGGACAAACCTTCCAGCACATCACATACGGCTCCGGGGATTTAGATGTATACGACGAATTGGGTCCATGGCTTCCAGATCCGAAGCATCTCCTTGACTTCGCGCCAAACGTAACCCATCTCACCATCATCGCTGAAGAAAATCTTGCAGATGCCTCAATTCCAACCGGTCACCCGAACCTGATGCACCTCATGATAGTGGCCGACATCGAGGCTGGCTGCGCGTTTCCTGACACCGTTTGCGAGGTTTCCACCGAGATCCTTGAATCCATAACAAGGGCCAATGTTCCACGCCTCATGGATGTTCAAGTACAAGACCACAGTTCTGATAATGGCATCTGGCGAAACCGCCTTCGCTTGATGGTCGCGCGGTCCAACGCAACTGTTTCTTTTTTAAAGTTGACGAACCCTTGGTATGCTCCCTTGCTTGATCTAAGAATTGATCTGACTTTGGTATCTATTTCGTAGACAAAACCTGACAGGGTTTATTACTTTTAACCCTCCACTCTTATGTGAAAAGATGACTGGAATACATCGCCAACATTGTCAGATCTCAGGCAGTCAGTCGTTTACACGCCGAGGCCGTCGTAGGTTATGAAATCAGACCTGTTATATTTTCCTGCTGAGTCCTGGCGCGTTGGAACGTAGCCGGGCGCGGATGGTGGGCATTTGAAGGGGCGCAGTCAGTTTCTGACGCAAAAACCACGTAGATTGTAAAGTGTATTGAAAATTCTCGAGGCGCCAGTCAATACGAGCGCCAAAAGTTCTTTACTTCCATGGATAATGGAATGCGGCCGCACTTCTTCTTCGACTTCTCTTCACTACCCCTAGATTTCCTCGTCCGCTGACCCCGCCCCTTGCTCAATATCATCTTGCCGACTTTGTCGTCCAATTCGCAGTCGTCTGTTTCCCCAATTCCACGGCCATCGGCCCTGGACTTTGAATGGACTCGTCATTGGATCGGTTAATGATATTGCGTCTTGCCGGCAAGTCCTTATGAAGTTATCAGCAAGAATGTCGGATCAGTGGGATATGTGGGGCTCTAGATTGGTCGCCGACTCCAGAGGGCTGAGAACGCGTGTTTCTGGCTCCGAGTTCGACGATCGTAATGTACCGTTGAATATCGGCGACGAGGATGCGTTTAAAGCGATACATTGAGAGGCGACGGTGCGAAGATCCGGTAGATAATGCGATTCTGATATTCTTGAAGCTATCTATCGGGGAGAAAAGTCGCGGAAGGCTGTTTTATCCTTTGAGGAGAGATGGGACGCACAAAGATTCGAATTTACCTACCACGCCTCCGTACGAGGTATCTTTCTTCGATCGCCCAACAGGGCGCATGAGATTGAGCCTGAGACAGGCTCAGTGCGAACTCGCTGCCCCCCCCCCCCCCCGCTCTGAATCCGGCATTACAAGATTCCCAATAATCCTAGCGACAACAAGCCCCATAACATCACCCAGCATGAACAAGCTAACCGTCGTCCCAAGGCTCGTTGAGCAGAGACACGCACGGGGCGCGAAGGACGTGAGCACCGAAAACCCAAAGTCGCATGGAAGAACGCTGAGGGCGATGGGCGCGAGAATGCCCCCACGGCGATGGCCGCACCAAGGTTCTAAGCGTCCAGGAGGAGCGAAGCGGGAGTGCTGAGCCCCGCGTCGAAGATGAGCAGGATGAGGCCGACGTACCCCGGAAACCTGAGTAATGGGATGTAGTCTTCCGGGAGGAGAAGGGCTGGGGCGGTAGGTATAGCGAGCGCCAGAGAATGCCATTGCCAAGGGGCAGAGGTCTGAGGAGGTCAGTTTTACTTAGGAGCGTAATTTTAAGGGAGGAGAGGTGGAAACAGACTGGAGTGAATGAATGATAATCGTGAATGGGGATAGATATTTACAACACGGAATGAACGAGGTCAAGTGGCAGAAGAGGAGAGAGATACCTTATTTGATGATAGAAGGACATGAATAACAGGGCAGGAGAAACGCATAATAAATAAGGGCGGGCTTCAGGTTGTGGAATATCGAAGATAGGAGGAGGAAATGTCATCAAGAAGGTGACATGAGCACCCCAGAGGTAAGGTAGAAAGATGAAAGATGAAATAGACATATAACGTCGTATCCGAGAACCCGAATGCCGGATCCGTAGCCTTGTTGCGCCTTGCCATGTAAAGTCGGGACATCGCGACGTACCAGGCGCAGTGCCTGTTTCGAAAATGGTCAAGGAAAGAGAAACGCAGATCTCCGATATCGGACTCTTCGTAAGGCACCTCATCCACGATAGCAGGAAGGGGCTCCAGTTCCTTCTTTTTGGGGGCAGAAGAGATGCGAGGGCCTAAGATACCAAACGTCGTTAGTAGTGCTTAGATTTAGAACAATCGTCAGTTACCTTTAGATCGATCGTCTTCAGCCATTAGTCATCGGGCATCTCCAAAGTCAATATGGCGTGCATGTCACCCTTGTCATCCGGACGTTTGTAGATTGGCATTCCCTCTCCCCTCAGGATGATGGTCTCTTGCATCGTCGTCGTATACGACATACCCTACCCCAAAGGCAACGGCGGCGATTGAGAATCAATGAGCTCACGCCGAGCCAACTGACATTCTAGGAGCGAGGTGAGTAAGGTAGGTACGGATTCCGCACAGTTCTGAGAGTACTCACAATCCTCTTCGTCGCACAGCAGTCTCCTTCACCGCTGCGCGACTAAGCCGACACCTCCGACTATCCACGTCGTTACCCCGGTCGTGAATGTAGAGTGGATTCTGTCGTGGTGTGGGTGCTTGAGGCGTGGACTTCTCCTGAAGTCAAAGAACGAAATAGATGAGGGAACAGCGTAAAAGCTCACCCTAGGTAGTGGCCCAGAGCTGCCGGTGGGGAGCGCCCTGATCCGAGAGTGCTGCGAGGGCTGTGCTCCACGGCGCTTGTTCGGGCGCTTAGACGGGCCCTACCAAACTGACCAGCGCACCGACTCACGAGCACATAAGAAGGCTTGAAAACAACAACACGACAATACGACGCAGGGAGTGGTATTGAGCCTTCCGTATCTGTACCCAATGCCCTGTACACACCTGTAATAAAAGCTCACTCCTAGTCAAGAAACGGTGCCGACTCACGCATCGCACAATCCCATGGCTACGGCCGCTGCGCTCCCTTCCGAGCTCCCTCCCGCGCTCGTCTCCTCCACCTTGCCGGTTGCGGTACTCGTTCCAGAACTCCATCCCAAACTCATCACAGTTTGTCTTCCCCACAATGGCTGCACCATCTCGGCGCAAGTGCTTCATGACCGTGGCGTCGAAGGGGAACACGAAGTCTATCGTGAAATATCAGTTGCTCATCCCTGATGGTGTGAAGTAGCAACCAACCTTTGAGAATGGCGGAGGAACACGTCGTTGGGAGTCCTTTGTCACGATGGCATCGGAGATGATATACCCGGGCTTGAGGAGGAAGCGGCGGATGAAGGTGTTGACGGTCGTGAGGTACTGGAGCAGGGCGGGGTCGCGCGAGGCGTCGTCCATGATGAGGTTGAAGGGGTCGAGGACGACGTAGAAGCTTTTGGATCTCGAGCTTTGTCGCCTTGAGCTTGTGGCCGGAGGCGGCCGCGGGTGGGCCTTGAAGCCGCCCATGACGCCTGTGGGTGGGGCACCGGCCATTCTGATAGAGATCCATAGTCGATGAGACGTCCGCCAAAACCGACCACGATGGAGAGGAGATCGCTGTGATGAAAACCCGCGGACACGCTGCCGAGCACAGCGTCAACTGGCGGAGGAAAAGCTTGGCGCTGACCTAAGTGTTTCCAAATGGGGTAGAAGAATCTAAAGTTCTGATCTATCAGATAATCAAATCTCACGTGATTATTACCTATTTTAGACCAATGCAAGAAATCTGTGAAAGAGACTCGGAGTGTCCAGGTATACGTCTTGCTTGAACCGCTCAACCACTTCGTTCCAACATGCTTCGTAACCGATAGACTGCTTTCTCTGCCCAGCTCTCGCTTTTCTCAGTATACTCACTGCGCCTTCAAAGTTCATACCCTCCCGATACCCCTCGCGCCGAATCCGCTGTACAATCGACCATCTTCGGCTGCTACGCTGGTTCAGATTGTCATACCACCTGCAGATCTCGTTCTCTCTCTGGAAGACCTACCCATCTCGTCGCACAACGCCCTACCATCTTCGGCTGCTACGCTGGTTCAGATTGTCATACCACCTGCAGATCTCGTTCTCTCTCTGGAAGATCTACCCACCTCGTTGCACAACCCCCTCTGTCCCACCATCCGGCAATACTCTATCAGGGCATGGAATGCTTGATACTGACGAATCTAATCGGCAAACGACGTCGCAACTCCACTGGGCTGCAGGCCCTGCTATGTCGGCTCTACGCGTTACTCCTTGGCGTACCCCATCGGCCGTCTCCAGCTCAGAAGGACGCACCAGCCAGGTGCCCACGATGCCATGCCATCGACACCCGACCGCTCCTTGTTCCCTATCCCACATTTAACTCTGGTTGGGGGACCTCCGTGCAGTCTGTCCCGCGATATGAAGGGCTGCTCCACCTTGTCCTGGGACGACTTCGGCCCCGGCCTACCAGTACGACGATATTCCGCCAGTCGTCGTTGGTTCCGTAAATGAAAGCCATCATGTTGAGAATCTCTTTGAGTTTGTTCACTTCCTGCGTATGGCTGGTGCGCTGAATGCGTTGATTCAACTGGCAGACCTTACCATGTTGGGCGTGGGCAGGCTGCTCGAACTTGCCCTAGCATCATTGACGCAATTCTGCAGGAGATCTCCCACAAGCCGCATCTCAATTCTGACTTTCTTGTCATTCTAAGGGAGTTACCTGTGCTGTCGCTGTCCAGACCTCGTCCTAAGCGGCAAGGCCGCACGGACTATTCGACATCGGTTCAACCAACTGACATACCGAGCGCCCTTTGCACGTATCGCGCTAAGTTGAACCCAACTGCGTCCAGCCCGCTGCCCTTTCCGCCTGCTGTGTCAATGGATCGCCAGGAGGACATGATCCGCGGTTTCTGCAACAAGCTGACACCTGATCACTGGCACATCGAAGAGTCTGGCTGCAAATACGAAGTCGACACGGATCAGGGTGCGTCTGAAGGACCTCACCCGCTGATAGTGAGAAGTCTCTCAGGTCCCGAGTATGAGCATATGCCTCCTCATGTTGTAAAGACTCACGCTATACAGCTCAGGTCACCACAAGCGGGGAAACTACAAACGTTTGCAAGACCCGCACTGCGCCCACACTGCGTAGCATGCCCTTGTCGTGCCTTTCAGCTGGTGGTGGCACCTGGACCTGGAAGCGAAACCAGCCCATCGAGGTTCAGGGTCCGTCGACGCGCAACGTTCGATCGCCAATGCAAGCACACCGGATTCGTGATTCCCAACTGCTCATGAACCGCTACGACGATCACAGAGAGAGAGAAGGCGACAGGGGATGTGAACTCAGCCGCTGAGTATCGGTTGGGAGATGGGCATCTCCCTGCAAAATGCTGATGGAACGGATGTTGTGCTCGGAACCAGCTGTGCTTGACCCTGGTAAGCCATTCGGCTGGCCTCATCATACCTGACAGGGTACTTATTCTCGGACGACCACTTACTAACCTACAATTCTTCGTAGTATAGCATATATATATATATATGCCTGGCAGGCAGAAACGCTCACAAACTCGAATCCATCTCAAATAGAATCTTGAAGAAATTTCCGAACTGTTAAAAAGCGACGTGGTATGTCTGCAAACGAGAGCGCACTGTATCGACTGGTCTGCAGTATCTTGAGCAGGTGCAGGCGGCTTCAGATGCTTTAACGTTCCGTAGGAAAGCCTTCCCGTCCTCACAATCAGAACGTTGAAGATTGGCCTTTAAGCAGTCGGGTAGAGCCAAATAATATTTGAAGGTAACATTTGTACATACGACGTCGAGCATGTCCAGGTATGCATCACGAAGGTGTGCGCTTAGATATCGCGTAAAGCCCGAGACTTTGGTGTCGCCCGTTGGTAGGAGCACATGGGGCACTTGAAGCCATAGAAGCCGTTGGGAACTGGCTTTGGAGGGCGCAGTAATACTTCGAGCGTCATTAGCACCTTCTCCATCCCAGACGCTGCCATATTGTGGTACGGGGATATCGATCCACCAGGGCGGCGTGCTTCCGGTTAATTCAGGTGGGGTGTAAACCTATCGTCAATGTCATTCGTTTGAGTGATCACTGGGGCGACTGTTTGAGGAACTTGTGAAATGAGCTGCGACAGGTGGAAATGAATAGGCAATATAGGAAGGATGGGGTTGATAGTGCCACTGTCGTTGAAACCAAGTCTGTTGTCGGAAAAAGCTCAATCACGGTCGCCCTAATCCACCTCCCCGACTCAATGAATATTAGGCAGCATCCTTGTGGAACGTAAACGCGCTATTTGATGAGCAGCCTCTATACGTACCCACACAATCAATTCACACTAAGCTGCCAGTTTCAAGGTCGCACAGTCGCCAGAGGGAGAGAACATAATTAGGTAGAGTAACATAGTAGGTAATTGCCTTAGGGGGCATCATCGTAGACTCACGTGAGGAATGGACAACCTTGTGAGGTCCGCAATCGATCAGATGATGCCCCCATTGCCAGGGCATATTTCATGACTCCACATGGGGACTAGGATGAGGCTGGTGGGAGAGCACTCCCAGCCACAGTAGAATTTATACGTCTCTCGAGGCTAGTGGAGCGTAAGGTCGAATACTACAGGCAAAGACTATGTAAACAAGTGGCAGCAGCAGATAACAAACACTCGATCCCTACACCTGGACATTGTTGCACGTCACAAACGTAGTTGGGGAGCTACTAAAGGGTAATGCCAGCGACACTGGCTCCTAGAGCCTTGGTTATGCGACCGCCATTCTTCCTGACGATATGCCATAGCGGAGTAGCCAGATAGCCAAGACCCGTGATTCCTACGTTAACGAAGACTTCCAGAACCATCTTTTTCGCGCGCTTCGAACTTTTCCTGCTCGTCAAGTAATGTTTCGTCGCGAATGTAAGGCGCCTAATCCCCGTTCCCCCTCGAGCGACTGAGTAGTTGCGGATTTGTAGTACTCGGTAGGCCGCCAGAGCGAGTGCGGTCGTCCTGTGACCTTTACGGCGCCCTTTGCACGCTTCATTTGCTAGCTTGAGCCAGTACGCAGCCTGTCGAAACTTGAACCAAGATATTCGGAAAACCTCGATGGTCAATTTCACAAGTTCCTTGGGACTGAGGTCCTCCGACCATCCTTTCGGGTCCTGCTCAGCGCCATTGTTAGTGTATGTACCATGTCAGTGTGAGGTATGGTGTCGACGCTCACCCTGAAGCGTAACACGCGCGCGGGTGGCCTACCAGGCATTTGAGGCATTGGGGAGGTCTGTAATCTGGTGAGAGTGGATCTAACGTCAAGGGTGGGGTACGTACAAATCGCGAATGCACTCCGAGTCGCCGTCGGTGTGTGTTATGTGTCACATACTAGGTGTGACACGGTCATAGTCCCTGGATGACAAGTCAAATCACATCGAGGTTTACTCTATTCTGTTTTAAGCCTCCTTTCTGCGTCCGTCTGGCCTGATGGGAGAACAGAATTCCGACGGCGTACAAATCTCTGTTATGTCTCAATGCCTAGAAGTTGCTCCATTCTGGCCGTTCTAGATGCGTGTAGTGGGTGCGGGAGACATGCTGTTGGACACAATAGATCAATTTCGCAAGTCGTGGCTACATGCTCGATATCGGCTACACAGCCTGTCCTGTTCTAGTATACGGTATGAGTAGCATCGGAAAATTGGAATTTGACAATGAACGTTCACCATCTCCGTTTAGCGTTCAGCGTTTAACCCGAGACTCGCATCAGAAGGCATTCATCAAACCCAGAAGACGACCTCCATACAAGTTGCAATTGCAGAGGATTCGCACAGTGACAGCGCAATCAACCACATTGCCCGCTATTCCCTTTCAACAATACACCGGGCTGTCGATGTCGTAACAGGCACACAACGGAGGAAAAATGGTGAAATCAAAGCTTCGGAACTACCCGACATATTAGTCTCAGGTTTTCGGCCTGGAGACGACTGGCCGCACCTTTCTGCTGATTTCGACTTACCTATTTCAATCAATCGAATTACATCGCAAGTAATGGCAGACCCACCCGTTGGAGACAATGCAATAACACATACGGACCCCAACGTGAGTCCCTTTCATCAGTACAGCTGCCGATGAAGTTCCCGACTAATTATCCTTCAGATTCACTGTATCATCACCATTGCCCACAATATTCAGAACGAAATCGTAATCTTTGCATACCATCATGGACGCTATATACGAGCACACGCGCATCGCGAAGCGACTCTCTGTGCATACAGTGCCAGCCCGCATCGAGTCATCGGCACCCACTGGAACCCGGCAACTGAGCATCTCCAAAATGCGTCGATGCTTCTCGTGCACCGAGTCCTGGATTGCCTCCTCCATACCAGATCTCCATCAAGCGGGCATGTCCTTCTTCTTCAGTATCTTTCTGCTTGCTGCCTCTATCGGGACCGCGTTATGGAATATCTGATGGCTTGGCGAAGAATGCGGTATCTCATCGCGAACATACGCCAATGTGGATTCGATCTTGTTGCGGGAGACATAGAAATTATGTTGGCTCGAGGTAAGTGGAGATAATATCACCCAGTGAAACGTTTCCAAACGACACACAATAACTTGAACCCATCACATGATACAGCTACTACGCCTTCAGGCGCATTTGCCTAAGCGGGCTTTTTCCCCTTTAGCATGTAGATGCAGCCGTCGCAACGGTCGCACTGAGGCTGTTTGTAAGGACGGAGCACTGCTATCACTATCAATATATACTCAAGACTGGTACATGAGCCGGGTCGGAGACTGTAAAAAATCACGCAAGAAAACACGAGTCCTGGGTGCTTGTCTGGCGAAGAGCTCGGAAACGCGTCGAGCAGGTGAGTGGGGAAGGCAAGGTTAGATGTCCATTGGGGGGGGGGTGTTGTCGAACGGTGTGGCGGTGTTCATGGGTCCACACATCGTCGAATGGTCTGTGATTCCCGCAAATCAGTGTCCCAGCCCATTCAAGGTCAACGAGGAACTTACTCAGTGGATAGTATCCAACGATATGTTTCATGCGTATCACTAGCGAAAAGGATACCGTAGGACGTGGCGAGGCGACCGAGGCAACTATCTCGACTGGAAGAGTCATCGCGACAAGCGCTCCCACTGGCGCTGTCAGAGAGCATGAGCTCAGTTCGACCGTATAGTTGTACTCCGGCACTCATGATAGAATACACGCAAGGAACTCCAACATGCGACCCGCGACAGGCATAGCCTAACATCCTCTCTAACGGCTGACGTAACATACCCAGGCCTCAAGCCTCATACAACCCCGCGCAGCTAAGTAGTGTCCCCGTTGGAACAGACAACCTAATATAAGTGATATCACTCTCCAGAACTACCGCATTTGCACCTGTGGATCTTGATGCATGATCGATTATCACATTATCACGCGGTACCGGTACCGATCACGCCGAATGTCATTCATCAATCAATTGGCGCCCGCTGTACCGTTACGAGGTTACTCGTCGTGTGAGTGTCCAGCGTCCACGGAGGGAGCGTTGTCCAGAAAACGCGTTACTTTTCCACCCTATTTATTTATTTCTACTATACTACATCAGTTGATTCTCAATCCTCCTCAACATTGGCCTGCTTCGACCGATCCTGGTATCAGCCAGGCAAACAGAGAGGCTGCTCGGCAAGCGGTTAACATTCAGGGGAGCTTAAGAAGGCGTACACCCCTTTTTCACCGCATATGCGTTAATGGCATCACCCCGATTGGTGCATCCGGCCCACCCGCAGGAGTCGGCTCCCCATTTCTCTCCAAAATCATGGACCGTGCCGTGTTCGTAGCACTAGCGCGGATTCTCCCGAATTTTCTCTGATGTATTCAGGTGCTCAATTATGAGGCCATAGGAACTCACAAACTGGTGAAAATAATATCTGATTCTGTGTCAACAAATGTAGACCGCTCGCTCCCCCCGCGGTCCAGGCTTCACGCACAGGACAGCAAAGGTCAGAGAATCAACCTCCACGACTCCAGGTGTCATCTAAACACGCGGTGGAAACGGCCTTACTGAAGGCTCAACCAAAGCTCCATATCGCAGTGTAGGGTTTCAAAATGACAGTTGTGCGCATGTCCCTGACAGCAAGCGACACCCCATTACGTTCTGCCCAAGTCCCCGTGCATTGCGCCGCCGCCTGATCTCCGTACAACACCTCACATCAGAAGCATAAACGGCAGCGCCAAATACAAGAAAAAATGTCGACAGGGGCGCTCTAGTAAACATTCTGTTTCCCATGTAAAATGAACCTTTTGTGAGGGTGGAAGTTATCAATCGAGCGTAATCGCCCTAGGTAAAGCGAGCTACTAGTCACATTTGTTGCACTTGGTTTCCGTGGTCCCGCGACCGAGTGACCCACAAACGTTACACAGTTTACTTCGACGTTCGCAGATATAGGACAGGTGGGAATAAACGATACAAATCTTGTTGAAACGATACCCTAATAGAGCAGTCGGAATGGAAAACATGTCGATTAACGGAGGGGAGAAGTTGCCTCGGAGCTCTGCACCTCGACATTCAAAACACGAATACACGAGAGACACTCCATTCTGTCAAGTAGATCATCCCGACCGATAGCCTGTATCTCAGCTACAAGCCTGGAAAGAAACTCGTCGTGAAAGACTGTGGCAGCTTCAGCGTCGTCCTTCGCATTCTCCGCCTCCGTGTACTCCCTGAAACGGCAATGAACAGTGTCATCTATCGCAAGTTGGTAGACACCTGTCCTATACGCCCAGAAGACTGTCGCAATACTCCAATCCCTCGACGTGATATCATTTAGTGAGTTCGAGGCTTCCTGGTACGCCTTCATTGCCTGTCGATATTTCTCGTCGAGCGCATTATGCGCTTCTATGGCCAAGGCGACAACATCATCGGGTGTCTGAAAAAGGAATGGCTGGTCAAAGAACTGAATGAACGACAGTGTTAGTTGAACGTAACAGCAGCACCATAAAGACTTGGTCACCTACCAAACTACCTGCAGGTAGATGTACACCGCTAGGCATGATAGCGATATGTTAAGGGTTTCTCAGTGAGCACTAAAGCAAGTGAGCGTGCCGTGTGGGTGACTCGCAGGCAAGAGGCTGGATAATGTAGTACCACCCACGCGGCATGATCCCCTTTCAATGCCACGGAACATTCCAATGGAGAAAACATACCATGACCCATGCAGTTCCTCTAATACTTCCGATTTATTCGAATAAGGAAACCGACAACCTACCAGTGCATTCCCAGCCCAACACAAGGAAGCAGCGTGTTCGCAAAACAGGGACGACAGGCTTAGCAGATATCCAAACAATGGAAAAGTGAAATGAAGAGACTGGAGCTCCACTAATCCGAGTAAAGGTGCTAAAGTTTCCCTCGCATAAACACGGTCTGGGTCGCCGCCGGGGTCTATGTCACCGGCTCCGATCCGGAGAGTTGGACACAGCAAGAGTGGGCACGAGAAATGTGGAGACAGGATACTGTACAGGGATTTTTGGCACACACTACCCATCGAACTCTCTAGTCTCGTCGCAAGACATACCTCCCCGTGGGAGGGTCTTGTGACAAACTAGGCCATCAAAAGGGCAATGCATGTGGGAAGTGTATTGATATCATCAAATCCTGACTTGTATGACTACATTTCTGAAGTTCATTACCTTTGAATGTAATGGATTTAGTGATTCAATACGAATAGGCCGATTTACCCTCATCTTTCCACCGCTCCCCAAGACCTTCTAGTAGGCGAACTACTCTGGTTTTTGTACCCCCCGATTCTCAACGATGAGTAGAGCAAAAGTCGTCACCCAACCATCCCAGCATATGCCGTAGATTCATCTCAGCAGCCGAATTACATTGCCTTACATTGCCCTTCAAAAAGCCTATGTTGTTATAAGCCCCTCTCCGCTTACGCGTGAGAGGGTTTCCTTTTTTGAGCCTATCGAACTCTCCCTAAGAATATCGCGCAATCTCGTCACATACATATATATCCCATTCTCATTGCCCATGTTCCTTTTTGTTATCGCACCTGCACACCAACTGTTCGTGCACATCCGACAGGAAACATTGACCATAGGTACACTCAGAGATTCCGCAATACGCACTCGGCAAGTAGTTAATATATAGGCGATGCAAATGCATGTGCACCTCACACGGGATCCCGCCATTTTCCTTGTCGTCAACACGGGCGCTAAACGCGACTGATCTCAATCAGCGTGCCCGATTTCGTTTTGGTTTTCGCGAAAGGGGGCTGTGCTGCTCTGCCGTGTTCAACTCCGACGCTCCGAGATAAGACGAAGATAACCGTTGTATGTATGCAGGGCTTTCTTCTCTACGAAAAGGCGGGTTATCGCTACTTCAACACTAAAAGAACTAGAATACAAATTAGTATGCCTAGTGGAATAGTAGATGCTCTTGACTTACCTTCCACGCATATTCGGCGAGATAGCGGCATAGCCTTTAAATTTGATGGGACCTGGTGGGCAGTGGCTCCCAGGAAAGGTGGTTTCTCGGATTTTCCCGGAGATTGGGAATTGAAACAAAATCAGTGTTTCGAAACAGCTGTTGCGTTACCTGGAATTCCCCTATTGCATGTAGATGCATCGCTCGGGACGTGTCACCCTGTGGTGCGCTGAATACATGCGTCTCTAGATGAATCGGCACGCCTGACAAACCTCCACAGCACCCACGATACTCTCTGTATCTGACGATACCTACACACTTAAACGTTGGCAAAGCCACATTTAGTCAGTGCACACAGTGGACTGACCGAGAATTGTTCTACATGGCTACTCGAGCGGATGGCGCTGCCTGTGGGGCGGTCCTCACCATGGAACGACAAGGCAATTGTCGGCCAGGCAATTGATGAGTGGACACCTTCGACGGGAACTGTCGTGCTTCGACCTTAATGTTAAGTAAATACATGAGGGAGAGCGAGACTGTATGCTAGACACATAGATTGTCGGGTGATTTCATGGCTGTCCGTGCGCCGGCCGGTCAGGATAAAGTTACACTCTCAAGAACGAGAGGGAGATCTAAGGCTCACCATGATATTCAATTCACCGATGGGGCCGATTGGCTTGCACAAGGCTTGCACTCTCTACAGTTCACATTACCCTCCAAGCGAACAGCGATGTCGAATTCTATAGATACTGGTGTTTGTCTCCAGAACTTGGCTAATAGGCTCGAACCCTCGAACCCTCGAGCACCATATCCTTCAGCATCAGCCTCAAGATGACAACGACCTTGCAACAATCTGTTATCAGCTGAGGTCGAAGATTCCCGGAATCAAAAAAGTGTGCCTGTAACAGATAAAAGGGATACAAGACTGTAGATTACCGATACCACATGCACGATCCATGGTAACACCGGTATTGTCCCCCAACTGCCTAATCTGCTCGTCCTCCATCACGATAGTAGGAGACGGATCCGTGGAGCGGATGGGTATCCTCGGAGTCCCCTGGAGCGCGGTGCTCTCCCTCATTCCCCAAATCGCTTTCAATATTCCTCTTGCCTTCGATGATAACAAGAACTGTAGGTGTTGTAATCAATGCGGAGGTAAGGTCCGAAGGATTGGAAACAGGGAGGTCGATACTTACGTGCCGCATCGGTACAGCAACGTCGTAACTGTTGCACTCGACTGCCGACCTGCGTAGGTGTTCTATATTGTCCAGTCTTCTCCTGGATATATTGCGAGAGAAACTGATTTCGCCCGGTGTTTCTGGGCGGCTTTCTTCCTGTCCATCCCTGGTCACCCTTTTGAATACGATAATCTTCCAGGCCTGGTCCCTAACGGTCAGCCATTCCCGAACACCGCTCAAATTGCT
This sequence comes from Ephemerocybe angulata, assembly GCA_013368325.1. NCBI lineage: Eukaryota > Fungi > Basidiomycota > Agaricomycetes > Agaricales > Psathyrellaceae > Ephemerocybe > Ephemerocybe angulata. Next base: position 2,120,650 of record JAACJK010000163.1, on the reverse strand, counting down.
CCAGACCTTCGATCAGAGCAGCTTCCCTACAAAAGTTATAGGTTTACCGTTTGTTGTGTCACAAAAGCTGAGTTACTTACACATCAACCGGCCAAACATCGTACGAGACTCCAGGGGGTCTCCTCCACCTGATACGACCAGTGGCCTTTAGTTGTTGTGGGATCCCAGTATGAAGCATGTTCGTATCTATGGTCTTCTCACTGGCTTATCCTTAAAAAGAGCATTGTCCCACCTTTCACGGCGCCCACAATGACTTGAACGATGAATGATGACGTCCATCTCCCTAATCACATTCAAAGTTCAAAGTACACACGTATCTTCCGCACGGCATCAGCATCGAACCATATTCCAAAGCCACCCCCTGAATCTTATTTTCCCCACTTGTAATGTTCTTTCTGTGTCCCTTCCAGCCCCTGATTACATGGTGCCTTGTCAACACATGTTCCACAGTCCATCCTCCATTGCGGTACAATCTAGGGTGAAATGGCAGCATGCCCCATTGCAAAATGTCCAGTGCGATCACAACGCACTTTTACTAAGGCCCAGTCAATGGTGCTACATCTATATGGTTTAGCATTCCTTCTCCCGAGATTTCAATCGAAGAACGCCACAGCTCCATAGTACATAGTGTGAGTAGGGCATGGCAGAAACTAAAGGGGTTATCTGTGCAATGTACATGCCCCTTGTCTGTGCAGCACAGACACGTGTGTTGGCCATGCTTTCACCTAGGTACACTCTATTCTCTAAACCAGCGCCCCCAAGCTACGTCCACACGGCTTTACGGCTTTGAAAGACCACAGAGTACACTCTATCCAGCTAATGGCCCCTGACTTCTCAGTGAAGGTGCCACCCCATGCTATACTTTCATACTAGACTTGGCGCTCAGCCACTATGGCAACACAGAGAACAGGAAATGCCGCACAATATTAACTTCTCGTGAATAAGCTCGAGAGCACCTGCGATCCCGCCCGTGCCCTTTGCATCCCTACCCTTCTACTCGGCTCCAAACACCCAGAACACCTGCGAGGTTTCAACTTCCGGTTGGGGTCGTTGAATGGCGATGATGAGTGGGTGGCAAAAAGGTTAATAACTTACATACTTACTGCCTATTGAGACACTGTGAGTGCGCACGTTACGGATCTTGCCGGTCTGGACCCTGGAGTCTAGACGTCGAAGCATTTATGGATACATTAGATAGACCATTTACTTCCTTAACCGGTGCATAAGTTACTTGTACACGTCCAGCGGCTCTATACATTGGTCCGTGTCTTCTCGAATTTGTGATCACAGGCAATCCCTTTGAGGATCCCAAACTATGGTCTCTCATAGCACACGTGGGAGACGTATGGCTATTGGCCTTAGTGTCCGATAACACCGACAACAGTAACAAATCTTGGTCTTCTTCTCCGCCGACCCTCGTCCCTTGCTGGAAATTATGGCTCTATTATATTCATATCTATTATACCGTATAAACATTCCATTCTAATGGTTGAACTCCCCAAATGAACGAAGAAATGTGAAAACGGGCCTCCACTTTAACCGACGCATTCAGCACCCGTCCACCATTTGAGGACTAGTGATGGTAGTGGTGTCCAGCAATAACCCACCACTTACTCACCATGCCTACTTCGACTAATGCCATGCACACATACACATGATCACAAGTACCAGACTGTGCCAGAATGACAAGAGATGGAAGGAAACACGAGTTCGAGAAAACTGAAGAGACACGAGAGTACAAGATATCAACAAAGACAATATTTTCTATGTGCACACTACTGCACCATTTGTGTCGTAATGCCTGAGGTGATCCGGTGGCGTAGCTTGGAGGCGCTTCTCCCAACAACCACTTCCACAGTACTCGAGGAACGGCATGCAGGACCGCAACGACAACAGTCACTTGTGGTCGAGCGATGCGTCGAGTGTGAACCACTGAAAGGATTCGTTGGGAGACCTGAGCACCAGCGAGCGAGCCACGAGCAACTGAGATGTTCGCACCAAATGCAAAGGGAGGAATGCGGCGCCAATCGCTCTTCACGCCCATATATAGCACCTCTTTTCACACTCCGATCCACAGCGCTTGATGGGACGGACGCTGTAACATATGGCCACTTTGACCCAGTCCCAGCTGTTGGAGTACACTTTTACACGACGAACTTCAGTTACGTTTCAATGTCAGTGCATGGAAGCGAAGGACTGCCACGAGTAGTGTCTCAACTATCATTCAAGGCAGAACGCCCATGTTACCAGCGATGTGACTAAGAAATGGAGCATTGTCGTAAGCCCATGCCTTGTTCCCCTTCCGATCAGCCAAGTTCGAAACGTCGACGTTTCGAATCTTGACAGGTGGGACTGTGAGCTAGACCGAAAGAACGGGGATTCGCAGTGAAATATCCGCAGCTTCGTAGAAGTGCGCTTCTACGGTTGGCGGCTGGGCTAAGGTCTAATTTTCGTACAAACAGCAGCTTCCATGCGCTTCGAAATGATGCTCGGGTGGTACCAGGGGTCTTGCTTCACATTGGTGATACCCTTGTCACACATTATCCGTAGCGTCCCCTAATAACAGTAACTATGTATTTTTTGCCAGATTTTGTTTCCCATATCCTCTCCCCTTCCAGAGGAGGGAGGTTGCGTTATGCACTTGTAAATGAGCTGACATGACAGCTATCTGCGAAAACGTAGGCGGGTCCCAAAATCCTATGCAGTTTGTATGCAGTAGCCGCCAGGCCTTCTCACCCCACCTGATTGTGCGCCATTTACCGTAAGGGAAACGATTCCCGTCCTCTGCACTGCTTTTACCGTCAAAATCGAACGGCGCACGACATCCTCTCCCGTATTGAGGAGCTCTCGGGGAGGCGGCGGCACCAAAGCATGATGTCATTCTCTCCTTGCGGGCTTATGGCACACATTCAGCCAAATTTCCATCCCGCCTACGTTTTTGCAGATAGCTGGAAGCTATGAAGGCCAATCTTACTGCCCTCGGCACCCCCTAAAATATAGGGCCGACCAAAAGGGTCGGTGCCGGGAGGAAGGGACGTCGGATACCCCGGCCCCTACTGCGACTTTTTGTGTGTGCGTGATGCCCGTGTGTAGTTTCGTTTACAGTTTATTACAGGGTATGATACCTGCTCTGCCCAGGGCTCATGTCCTTCTCGCTAGCCTTTAGCGGTGAATCCAAACGAGTTTTATCGAGCCTGATGTATTCAGCACGCTGAAAAACATAGCGATGCCGTGGTAGCCGTCGCTTCCTCGTAATACTCGAGTATGGGAAAGGGTCGAAAGGGAGGGGGTGTAGGCACAGGCAAGCCAGGAAGCCACTACGCGACCATGTCGAAACGAACGCGGCCGTGTGTGTCTCCAAAGTCTGGGATTCTGAACTAACAAACGAATATGGTAAGTCAGATGTCACCGCCGTCGACCCAAACAACGCACTACTCACCTGTCGCGTCGATCGCGGCGCGCAGGCACGCCACCATGAAAGCCTTGAAGCTTTGAAATACAGCACAGGGAGTCGGGACCCAGGTCTAAATGAAAGAGGGGTTAGTAATGTGTCGCTCTACACAGACACAAGTACTCAACAAGAAAAGCTTGTCGTCGACGACCTCAACACAGGTCAAGACAGCGATCTGGGAACATCGACGACACCATCAGCACGAGTTTCAACGAGCACGACGTCAACTTACTAGTGCAGGACACATACGACTGAAGGCTCCGGGCTGCGCGAAGGGCAAGCGCATCCCGACAACGGCAGCTCACCCTTTCGTACAATGACCACACTCGTGTGCACGTCGTGTTGCACCGTGCTCCACCTTCGAGGGGTCGTGTTGCGTGACGGGAGCGGTTGTGCTGTGGCTGAGCCGACGGTGGGCACAGCGGGTGGTGGACGAGGTTGGAGGGAATCTGAGCACGTCGGTGAGCACCAAATCATCGTCTCTCGCAGCGTCAGAGGAGACTGACTTAGCCTGCATAAGCCAGCGCTGTCCCGTCTGCCCTGTCATGATCATTGTAATCTAGAGGGTCATTGTGGATGCGAAAACACGGCAAGGGCGTTGGTGGAGACGACGGTGACGGCTCCTGGGCAGGGTTGACGGTAAGTCTTCAGCGCGAGATGGGGGAAATCTGGGAATGTCGGTGAGCACCAAATTGTCGTCGTTCGCAGTGTTGGAAGAGACTGACATACCCTGGAGACACCATCATGGTGACGACTATGGACTATTATCGTTGCCGTCATTGGAGGGCCGCCGGCTGTCAACAACAGTCACGACGTCTGTGCACGTTGGTGGGGATGCCTGGAAGTCGATGTCAATCCCAGCCCTCGTCTTTTGCGGTGTCAGAAGTAACTGACGTACCTCTGTAGTCTCTGCGACAAGTCACGACCAACAACCATGAACGTCGCCATCATGCTGCGCTCGTCTCTCTCGGGGATTGACGATCACAGAGCCCGTTGAGGTCTTGGGGAAGGCAGACATCGGCGCCCAAGGGGTCTGCAGAATCGGCGTTGCCTGTTTGTGCAGGAGATCGATGGAGAGGGGCGAGGGGTTGTTCCTCCCGGATTCAAGGAAGGAGAAGAGACTGTGGGACATGGAGTGCTTGTGGTGGTGTCCGTGTCGCGCGGGTTTGGAGAATACGGGGCCACCGTTTGCTGTTGGACTTGGGGCTTCACGGTTGGTGCCATCGTCCGCTGTGGAGCTGGCCGCCGAATTTGAAGCCCTGGCCCGGTGTCAGTGGGGTGCGGGGCGCAGGGACAGGTTCTGACGATGAGGGAGCCAGGTAAGTTGTGTCTCGGTCTCATGCGCATTGTGCTTACCTTGTTCTCATACCCCAAGATCTACCACTGCGCCGCTTGCGCCCGTCGTCCCTACTTATTGCGGGGCATGCGCCTGTTCAGGGAGCACGTATTGCTCAGCGGTCACGGCCTTCCACTAACTGGTCGCCGTTGGAGCTGTTGACCTGAGGCTTGAGCAAAGCAGAAACATTTTTGGGAAAACAGGAAGGAGGGCACGAAGAAGGAAAGGTTCCGGGACTGAGCGGCAGGTTGGGGAGGGAAATGATGCAGTGATGCAACAGGGAGGCTCGAAGGCATCCCAGTCCTAAGGGCCGGGTATTACCGGTCGTGGAAGTGACCGGTAGCCGGAAATGATGGAATGATGCACAGGGACTATGAATGTCACATCAGAAAATAGGTGCAGATGGGGACCCAGTAGTCATGTAAGTCACAATGTATTCCATAGTTCTCATTCCTTCGCGGAAGAGAGCATATCCCCAACCTTTTGGCAAAGGATTCCCCTTCACCCTCCAACTTGGAAATGCGCCCAACGCCTCTCCATGAGCCTCTTCGGGCTCAATATACCGTTTTCTGAAAAGATATATCCAGTATCTGTGCCCCGTAATCATAAAGCATGTGTGGGACACACAGAGTAACGTTGTGCTCTGCCGACATGTTGCCGTTGGATGGTCCCAATCAGAAGGAAAGAGGCGTACAGGTAGATGGTATATCTGAACGTGAACTGTCATACCAACCCCTGCTGATGAGCCACAAAGACAGTTATCTATGGTATATGTAGGAGCACTACATCAGAAGCACACACCGTTGCGTATGCATCAGTCCCCCATGGAGGGCGTCAGCGTAACGAGAATCGGGAGGAAGGGTCACCCGATCGCTCGGTGTGGTATGCTGATACGTACCCTGTGACGCTGAACGACTTATATTTAAGAATACGGTCGGTCCTTCGTCCGTCCCTGTCCCTGTATGACTTCCAGCCATTGTTATTGATATACACCCTTTCTAGACCTTTGAACCGTCACTTTGCATTCACTCCGCAATCGAGGTCTACACCTTGTGCGTAGTCAACACATTGTGGTTTGTTAGTGTGGCGATGGTTCTGGGCGAATGCGGAGGCCATGTTCGCGAGTAGCCATGCAACAGCCCAGAAACCCTCAGTATCATTACCTTCAAGTCCGTCATTCTCGTTTCCATCCACCAGGTGTTTCTACCTACACTAACGCTGGCATATCTCGTATTGTCATTGGTGCCCCCTTAAATAAAACCCACTTGCGCGCCCGCTTTAAAACAGGTAGATTGCAGATTTCTTTCCCAATGCGGTCGCTTCCGACCGCAGTCGCAACATACGAGACCGCAATTCCTCCCGTGATTATAGAGTCCGCGATCGATAACATAAGGGCATCGTATGGCGATGTGGCAGACAGTTGGGTCAACGCTGTGTGTAAATACCGGTTAGATGAATGGATAGACACCCTCGTTTCCGAAGGCATGTTCTGCGTGACCCAACGTAGAGCCGACGCGACCGAGAAAACATCCCAATAAAACTTTCTACTCTTCTTACGCTGACGTCGCTTAACCTGTCGTCGAAATGCCAGGTACAATGCTGGCATCCAAAATGTAACTCCAGAAATGGTAGATTCGCAGTGGATGTGAAAAGGATGAGTGGATTCGCATGTATGTGGCCCCCACCGAAGGCTCCTTAGCTCTGGGCGCAATGACAAGTGGTGCGCGAACCACATTAATTGGTCTCGCACTGACCGGGAAACTTTCACGCTCCTGGTGACCGCGGACCTACCTCGCATGCTCTCAACCAGTGCAGTCATTCCAGGACGTAGGATGGGCATGACTTGTATTCCCCATGTCATCCATCCTATTAGTCGTTGATAGTCGATCAGCGGCTGCATAGGTATGTCGACATTGATAAATTGCGTCACGGCTGCCGCCAAAATATTTGCGTCTGAAGCACCGATTGAGGATGTTGCGGCCACAGTATCGAGTATGATACCGTCGATCTCAACACGCGTTCCCCATTTGTGATCATGTATCGCATGTGGGATACCAACTTGATCCCATAGCTCCAGTAACCTCGCCAGTTTCGACGGCATGACCACGGGCTCCATGTAACCCGCGTACATGGAGTTCACATTAGCGTATTCCCATGAGTATACCGTATCAACCGAGCAAAACAGATCCTGGATATCAAGACTCTCCCTTGCTACCCAGAGCAACAGAGCTATGACGCTCCCCCATAATCGTCCAGATGACCCATTGCCCAGACTTGCACACCTATCCACATGATAGCACCCATTCACATGTACGACCTGCTTCATTTGCCAACACGGATGCATGGGAATGAGCCTAGCTGTACTGGCGATACGGGTCCGGAAAATAATCATAGGAATCCCAGGATGTCCGAACGTGTAGATTTGCTGTAACACACCGACCAGGTCTTTCACAGCATCCCATTGTATGGTTGATTTCCCACCTCTGTCAATATGAGCATTGTAAACCCCTTGGCGGGAGATAATTGTGGGCTCCAATTGCCCCACCGACCCAATAACAGATCTGACGGTGTGGGGTAAGGATACCATACCTGGTAATAACCCTCTGAACGCGGGGGAGAAGCGGCGATTGCGGACCTCTCTGCTGCAAGCCAGAACCTCGTCGATTGATCCGGTATCGATTGAGTGATGCCATGGTGGATCTATTACGGCCCGACTTTCGCCATCCAAGATGAAGGGCCATGCGCCAATTCGTAGTACCCTCACAACAGAGCTAACGAGAGGTATATTGGGATGATTTGACAGTAACGCCTCTATTGCACAGGCCTTTAGAGGTGTGCTGACCGTAAATAGGTGCGGGTGGTTTGTGATCGTCTGCACAGCCTCTTTGTCCCTCAAGGCATATCCGGGAACACTGGGTAATGGCGACATCCCCACAGTACGTGACCACAAAGGTGGTGCATCCACGGACGATACATCAAGGGGCCAAACATAGCCAGCCGTCCGAATCGGACGGAGATGAAACAATGGAGATTCATCAAAAATAATATCATCCTCGGGGAAGAGTGCTATCAGGGTACCGCTAGGAGCACCGGGTGGGGACTCGGTGGTGGAGTATGCATCAACCTCTGCTCCCAACTGCGCCGCGTAGGCCTGCGCAGGCTGCGCCGCGGTATCGGATAGTTTCGCCGGTCCCATCAACTGGCACCCAACATCCGCGAAATCCCATGGTCGTACTTTCGAACTCCCCTTGCAGAAACGACCCCCAATGTCGAGATTTTGCGAAGACCACAAGGTCGCCATTGCACCATGCGGAGTAACAAATGGGTACTGAGAAATGGGTCCCGGGTCGGTAGCCGTGAGTTGAGGCGTACGAGCCAGGCAATTCTGCTCATCCTCTTCACACGAAGTACCGCCCATCGATTCATCACAGTCACTTCCCGTATACCGCATCGACTTATTCGCTAGTGTGTTCTGAGGAGACAAAGTCCTCCGCGGCGCGTCCATGGCTTCGTCATCCGTTGAAGAGCTCCTGCAATTCAATAAGATAGCTGTATAAGCCAGAATGAGTACCATACCGAAGTTCTACTCACATTTGCTCGTCCATCAATTCGGCTTCCAACGACGGGCTTTCCTGATCGTCGGGCCCGAACATCCTCAACAAGACCGAGGGCATGACCCATGACTCCCGCTCATGGAGTAAGTCATGAAGTTCAACAACGAAGTCGTCCTCTGAAGTTACAGACGACATGATGTCGCCACAGTCTCCACGCCGATGGCTTATATAGGTGCTCTGTGAGGTGGCACTACTCGACAAGGGATGAACTAAATTGCCGATACAACGGCAGAGCTACGGCATCGTTACGGTAAGAGTGCTACTAAACGGGGCTCTGACCAACACAGGCCAGGACAAGCCAGAACTCCTGAACGGCATAGAATGCTCTAATTGGCCTTTCCCAGTATGGAACACAAGTTCCGTCATTGCTCCCGACACGCCACAAAGTCCCGATCCGGACTTACCCATAACGAAGTCACAGCCATAAGAACGCAACCCATTACGAATACAGTTATAATCGTACGTACTTTTCGAAGGCGCGGTAATTTTTTTTCAAGGCCATGAGCGACATTACATCAGTGAACTCCAGTACGTACCGTCTGACACTATCTTGCGCTACAGATAGCCGTAATTTCACCACAGACTTGTGTTACTTCCGGTTAACTGGTATCGACACCCCCTACGGCACTCCAGTTCTGGAAGTCGCCTCGCTACGTCGGCTAAACACGTATCTAGACGTCATCGATGTCACTACCAACATGAGTATTCTAGGAGGGCATATCTCAAACCCAACTACGCTCGTGATATTTGCGGATTTGAAGGAGTTCATACGCGGCTTCCGATTTCTTCAAATCAAACACCTCAAGATATTTGCTGAAATCCACAAATGCGTCGCCTACAACCGAACCAAGTCCCAATTGACATTGGATCTCTCCAACCACGACTGCGCTACGACATGTCCACCTGTATACATTGTATTGAGATACCGAGCCCGACCGAGAGCTAGAATCGACCAACCATTCGTCCAGAGAAAAATCCAGCTACCAAAACCCACGTTACCGACCCCACCCGTCATCACCGACAACTTGTCCACAGCTGGATTACGCGAGACCGTGGAAAGGACTACAGATACAGCACACCTCACAGTCATGACGGACGAGGACAAACAGTCCGTTATCAAAGAATGGAGAGAGCACCTTAGCGTGGAGAATATGAAGCAATCCCCATGTGCCATCTGTAGCAGACTGCTCAGTGCATCCGCACTTCGCTGGATCGACCCTGACTCATTTGACCTAGCACTGCTTCGAAACGAACATATTCCAAGCCACTTACTCCCCGACGACTACAACCTTGTGGCCTACGGTGGCGCTCTTCTTTGTGCAGATGGACTGCGAAGTAGACTGACCAAAGACGACATGAAGGTATGCGATCCGTGCCTTTCGGACTTGCGACAGGGAAGAATGCCAAAGTTCTCACTGGCCAATTTTCTCTATTACGGAAGGAGCAGACTCCCCCCCGAGGCTGCCACGGCTTTTTCTGAGTCGACCTGCTTTGAGCGAGCTCTCGTGGCTCGTGCACGATGCAATAGTCTTTGTGCGAGGATTCCCGTTTCAAACACTCCGGAGCCGGGCGAAGAGAGGTCATCGACCGTATTCTGGAAAGTGAAGAAGGCCATCAAGGGCAACGTCATTGTCTCGCCTCTTGATACAGTGCGCATGCGCACCGCCCTCCCACCGTCTATTGACTCCATACGAGACACATTATGCGCTGTGTTCATTGCCCAAAAATGCCTGATAGACAGACAATACGGAAGCTAAATCCCGTTCTTGTTCGCCGCACGAGGGTGGAACAGATGCTTCACTTTCTTCTCGCTAACAATCCATACTATCGAACGGTGGATGGCTTCAAGGGCTTCAGTGCGGATAATCTCAATTCACTATTTAAAGACAACGACTATGGCTCTCCAGTACAGTTTGGTTTCTTGCCGACAAACCCTGCGCTGAGCGCTGCCAACGCAGGATTTACTGAGTGCAATATTGCGACGGCCGAAGGCAGGGAGGTAGAAGGAATCCTCATGGAGAATGTCGGCTACACTGTGTCTGATGAGACACCTGTGAACTATCGCGAAATGAAGTATCGAGCCGTAAACCGCTGTCTCAGCGGAAAACCATTCATGACTTCTCGCACCGGAAATCGCATGGTCCCAGACTTTGATAATCCATTTCTGTTATCATGGCTATTTCCCCATCTCGACCCCTGGGGTATCGGGGGGTTTCATCATCCACTTCGACAGCGTACGTTGACTCTGGAGGACCAGCTGCGACACCTCCTCCAGATTAGCGACCGCGCTTTCCAGAGTGACCCTGAGTTCGCCTTTGTATTCTACAACATCATGCGAAAGAAAAATGTCTCGACATCCCTCGCATTTACAGTCCCCGTTGCATCTTACGACAACATCATTCGCGACATCATGGCCCTCGACAAAGATGAGGTCATTGCCCTAGGTCAGAAGTACAAACAATCACCGACATATATCTGTTTTACAGAGACAGAAAAGAAGATATCGAAAGTACTGGCTTCCGTAGGGCCTGTTGCTAGGCGGGTTCCCGGTAGTGTTGGCTATAAGTTAAGCCGTCGGAACGAAATCCGCGCGTTAATCAACTTCCGTGGTGCGCCCACCCTGTTTGTTACCCTCACACCTTCAGACCTGCACAGTCCAATCGTCAGCATACTCGCAGGAAGAGACGTACCCTCGAACGAGGAACTGGAATCGTGGACCGACGAAACTTATCAAAGGGCATTGACCGCCGCAAAAAACCCTGCGGCGTGCGCCAAATTCTTCGACATCATTGTGAAGTCATACGTAGATATCATCTTGCGCTTTGGCCGAGTCAAGCCTGGTCTTTACGGACACTGTGACGCGTACTACGGAGTTGTTGAAGCGCAAGGGCGCGGGACGCTACATTGTCACATGCTCCTTTGGTTGCGGGGTCACCCCGCTCCATCCGTCCTCAAAGACATAATCCTATCGGGGTGCATCGACTATGAAACGAAGCTGAAGATATGGCTTGACGCCATTGTCCAATCTGGATATCTGGAACCTACTGCCACGGCCGCAGCGGAAGAGGCACGCATGCAGGACGCCCGTAAAGATGTCGGTATTATGGAGCTACATCCCGGATTGAATCATATCCCCGAGCTCGAGCGTCTTTCGGCAAACGCGTTTAAATACCATTTCTCCAAGCATGTTAACCGCCTTTTAACGGCATTCAACATACATGAGCACAACGCAACCTGCTGGAAATATCTCAAAAGGGGCGAAAAGAAAACCGACAACAACTGTAGGCTGGGAATGGATGGGAAGGTGCGCCTCGGCACCACGATCGATCGCGCAACAGGCGACGTTTCCACTAGCCGGAACCATCGTATGATGTCCTCCTTCAGCGATCTATGCACCGCACTGTTACAATGCAATTACAACATCAAGTTTGCCGGATCCGGCGACGCTGCTAATGCTTTCATACATTATGCCACAGACTACACCGCAAAGCCATTACTGACAATGCATGCTGGCCTGGCAGCTCTCTCATACGCTATGTCAAAAGTCGCCGACAAACAAGCTACCGCCGAGGCAACACAAAGACCGTCGACTTTGAAAGCTTTCACAACTGTCGTGAACAGTATGCTCGGTCAACAAGAGCTATCTCAGCAACAAGTCATGAGTTATTTTGTCGGCAATGGAGACATTTACACGAACGAACAGTTCATCTTCGTAAACTGGGCTCGGATAGTTTCCGAGGTAGAAAAGGCGTGGTCGAAATTGGATGGTCGCAGTATAGCCGACGCCGACAGCACGACGATATCATTGGTACCGACGCGTGGTAACATCACAGTGTCGGATACATTGCTAGATTATATATATCGCAGCGACGAGGCGGCATACGAAAGCATGTGCCTCTACCACTTTGTCTCAAGTGTTAAAAAGAAGGCAATGCACGTCGACGCCAACGGAATCGCAATCAAAGGGAGAGCCCAAAGTTTCTTTCTCGAGGACCACCCCCAACATCACAGCCAAGCCACCGCAATGCGTTCAAAGTATGTAATTCCAGTCCTTCTCGGTCCACGATTACCATTATGCAAGACTGGGGGTGGTGACAATGAGCAGTGGTCGAGATATGTCCTGGTTCTCTTCAAGCCTTGGCGCACACCCGAATGCCTCAAGCAAAAATCGCAGTCGTGGGATGAGGCGTACGCCTCGTACTGCGATGAAATAGAGCCTCGATGGAAAAACATCATTGATAATATGGGCACGTTAGCGGCCAGTAGGGAAGCAGCAAAGGAGCAAAAGGAGACGAGAGGGACAAACATATTTCTGGGTGAAATGGTGGAGAACATCTTTGGCCCATCTGGGGATTGCTACGAGCTCAACGCATTCAACAATCTAGAAAACTCGAAAGGTCACGTAGAGAAGGAAGGCACGGATCTCGTTGGGCTTAAATCTATTCTCGGGGATACCCAGATCAAAATATTCGATAGCTGTTACCCAACGGGAGACGAAACCCTAGAGTCGGATGACCAGGCGGTGCAAATGGACGGCGCCCTTTCGGAAACTGTCCAAATCCATAGGCAACATATGTCCCACCTGAAAAAGGCACTCCTAGCCACACGCCTGCAAACCTCGGAAGCGAAGGAAACTAAAACCATTACAGAGAGAGACATACCGCCCCAAGTCCTCATAGCCAGCCTAACCGGCGAAGACCATCCCTTCGGAATATCTACACAACAATCTGACATATGCGAAGCTAGTATGGCATGCGTCTCTGAAGTGGTCAACGAGTTTTCGTTGGACTCGAATCCTGAGCAACATCGCGCCTTTCGCATAATATCAGACCACATCACAATGGGCGGGAAACAGCTCCTGATCTACGTCGGAGGTTCTGGGGGAACCGGGAAGTCCCACGTTATCAAGGCCATCGTGGCTCTATTCACGCGACTCGGTAGACGCTCCGAGCTCCTCTTGGGTGCACCAACCGGAATTGCTGCCGTCCTGATTGGAGGCAGCACACTGCATTCTCTCGCACTGATTAATCCGAGTGGCAACTCAAGCAGTAATCACAAACTCCAAGAGGTATGGCGGGGGGTCAAATATCTCGTCATAGATGAGATCTCCATGGTGGGCGCACGCTTTCTTGCTACGTTTGCAAAGCGAGTGGCACTAGGGAAAGGCGAACACAAAGAAGTATCGGACACACTCTTCGGCGGTGTGAATGTGATTTTTACAGGCGACTTTTGCCAATTGACACCGCCTAAGCAGCAGTCCCTATTCAGTTACCGGGTCGCGCAGCCATCGTTCGAACAAGGCTCATCAAACAATGGAATTGAGGAAATGAGCGGGACATACATGTGGCAGAAAGTCGATGTCGTGGTGAAACTACTGAAGAATCAGAGACAGGCAACCGATAGCACTTTCGCCACAGTACTGAGCCACATCGCCATGGGGACCTGTAGAATGGCCGAGAAAGCGGGGCTGAAGCCAGGGAATCTAACCATATACGAGTATCTGCTATCTCGAGAGTTAAGCCGTGTTAAGTCTTCGAACCCCCAAAGTTTACAGGACTTTTGGGATGCACCAATTATCGTTGGCAGCAAGATTCTTCGCGATCGAATCAACGCTCGGCTAATACCCTACCACGCCAAGAGGCATCACTCCGAAGTTCACCTGTACTGCTCCTCGGATCGTATACTCGGTGATGAGGTGCACGAGGGGCTGAAGGGCGAGCTGTGGAGGCTACCTTCACGAAAAACGTCCGACATGCTTGGAAAATTACCCTTGTTCATCGGAATGAAGGTCATGGTAACTGACAATATCGCACTGGGACACGGAATTGTCAACGGCATGGAGGGGGCTGTCACAGACATTGTGTATCGATGCGACGCTCGAAAAAGGAGAATAGCTGAAGTGGTCTACATCGAGATTCCGAATTGCGGCCTCCGTATTCCTGGCCTCGAACCAGATGTTGTTCCCATACTGCCGAAAAGCGTAACAGTGCCATATAACGTATGCGGCGCATCCACGACTCGCGCATCGTCGTTCAGAAGATCGCAAGTGCCACTCGTTCCCTCATACGCCTACACCGACTACAAAAGCCAGGGGCGCTCACTTTCAAGAGCAATCATTGACTTGGTGACCGCGCGGGGTCAGGGCGTCTACGTCATGCTTTCCAGGGTCAAGACGCTGGACGGACTTTTGATACTCCGCTGGTTTACTCCTACAAAAATATACCAGAAGATGTCCCCAGAGCTCAAGACTGAGTTGGAACGACTACACCAAATCAATGAAGACACAAAGGCGAAACTAGAGCTTTGGGATCAGCAGCAGGCCCTCTCTCAGCTGGAACAGCAGATTCCGATGTCGCTCGACCGTACCAACAACCCAATATTCCAGACTTAATGATCGCAATGCTCCGACCCCCCAACCCTGTCGCGCGCTGAGACTAATCCCTATACCAGCAGTCCCGATCGGGAAACGCGGGTGATGCAGTCAAGCGCTCACGAGTGCCAATTGCCCCGTCGCACGAACTTCGTTCTAATTCCCGCTCTCCGTGTTCAAACATCCGGCTCCAACGTTTGAACGACACATTGACTCCGCCAGTTTCTTGTATTAACAAGAACGGACACTTAGCACTCTCTTTGTACCCGCTGGTATCCGTTGAGTCATATTGTGATATCTATATTTGATCTATTATAATATCTCCACACATACATAATAAGTCAACTTCAGCGGCGTTCAAGTTGAATAATTTCTGCGAAGCGCTTACAATACTTTACGTCGTCTCTAATGCTGGAGTAGTCCAAACCTCCAGGCGCGTGCCCAGCAGACTCTAACTCGAGCTCGTTAACACCTCGAGCAGGTGAAGGGGGGGAAGCAAGGCTGAATGACCATTCTCAGCGCACTGGCGTTGTCTCCATCGGTACATGATGATGCAATCTAATCTTATCTCAGGTGGTCTAGTACGAGCAGGTGAGGTGAGTGCCAACAGCCGCAGTGGCCCACGTTTGACTTCCCAGTGTGGCAGGCTGAGGTACCACGGCACTATAATGGGAAGCGGGCCGCTGCTGCGCACGGCAGTGTACCCCCAGCATTTTGACTCGCTTTTAAGTAGTTGAATTAAAACGAAATATGGACTAGCTTGAACGATAATAGAGATTTTGTATGACTAAGTTTGAGAGGGAAGAAGTAGAATCACTCTTCCCCAGCGGCTTTGGAGAGGCATGCGACATCCTCCGCATAAGCCATGGCACATGTGCATTTAGAGAAAGGGAGGTGGAGGGAGATGCGGAGGCGGAGGATTTGCGTCCCGCTCCTCGTGCGGCGCGGGATTTTGGCGTGCGGGCTCGGGGGGAGGAGGCGGTGGGTTCTTACGAGGGTTCCACACTCTCAATCTACGCATTTGAGGTCGAAGGCGTTCGCAAGCACGATCTTGAAGATCTTCTGCACGTTTATTGAGGCCGACGTTTCCACAGAAATGAGAGACGCATGCATGGCCCTGGCAAAGCGTTTGGCCCAGTCGTTCATTGACATTGTAGTTAGTGCCGGGAAGTAGTGGTAGGGTGGGTATGCATACCTGATTCGTTAACCCGTCATGCTCGTCCCGGGGAAACATCGCGAACCAATCGAACTATCAGAAAGGGGATCGCAGTCTGGGTAGTGTGTCGGTCGGACGTCAGTGCTCAGCCTCGAGGCATGGCAATGGGAACGCGTACGCAGCAGCACCACTAAGGGACACGCCTCTCCGCCCTTCTTCAACCCCTTCCACAACGGCCCCCGAGCTCTGATTGGCTCACGCGAGACCGTCGACGAGCCCTCTTCCGCCAACGCGCCCTTTTCTCCTGCAAAATGAAATCAACCGCGCGCAACGGCGAGCTCGCGTGCTCGATGCCAACGGCGACACCAGCAAGCACGGGCTGGGTCTAGGGGTGAGAGGTGAGTGCTCAATTCAATTCTCAGCACCTCCCAATGTACTCACATTTCATCAGGGATACTTGTGTTCGGCGCATGGCTAATGTGGGCATCCAGCACACACAGGATTAGATCTAGGCTAGAGGTGAGTCATGAACAGCGAGGAATCGTGATTTTTCTCACCTCAGGTCGACCTCCA
The DNA here is from genome assembly GCA_013368325.1 of Ephemerocybe angulata. NCBI lineage: Eukaryota > Fungi > Basidiomycota > Agaricomycetes > Agaricales > Psathyrellaceae > Ephemerocybe > Ephemerocybe angulata. Next base: position 2,104,150 of record JAACJK010000163.1, on the reverse strand, counting down.
CGCCCGCGCAACGACCCTAAAACACAGGTTGTTGACGCCCCGCACACCATACACCGCACAGCACAATTATCACCGCGTCCGCTCGACTAGTCTAACACGACGATGGTCACCATCTATAGTATCCCGGCGTATGGCAGACGACCCAGGAGTGTACTATAGCTCTGAATGAGAAGGTAAGCATTTTCTATAGTTAGGATCACCGGCTTTACTCACCCCTTTATTAGAGCTCGTCGTGTGCAGCAAGCGTGCGCGTGCGCCGACACTCGAAACGGCAAAGGCAGGGCAAGGTCTAAGACGGAGGTGAGTAATAAATGGCTAGACTCGCGCTGGTACTCACTGATTGGCCTCCACGCACTCGCAACAACCCAAAATCGTTAATTTCCAAGCACCCTGCATCCCGACACGAAAGCGCAACACTGCTGCGCGCACAGGTCACCCATGACCAACCGAAACGACGAGTCACGATGGCCACGACAAGGTCTCGGTTGGTCTGGAGCAAGCGCAGACGGTGCGATGGAATCTATAAGAAAGGTAAGTAAGGAATTAATAGCTGGGACTCGTGATTGAACTTACCTCTTGATGAGGCCTCGGGAAGCCCATTCAATCCACGCTCACGCAGAAACCCCAAAAACTGACTTTCAGGCCTCGCACATTGAGCCTAGGCTACCCGACGCTGCATCACACCTCTCAGCACGCCGCGCCACGTACGGCTCGGAAGCAGACTCACCTCGCCCAGCCGATGACGGACGACCGAGTTGTGCGATGGGTGTGGAGCGTAGGCGAGTGCTGAAACGAGAGTAGGGGAGGTGAGTGAACAGACGTTAACTCACGATGTGCGCAAGACTCACCGGCGACAAGCCGAGGGCACTTTGTTGAACGAGCTATGATAGATACCAAAAAAGTAGCTTCCCGGAAGGCTTCGAGTGCGGGCGATAGAGGGCCTGGCAGGTGTGGGGTATTGAGATATGAAGTTTACTGAACGGCGGTTCGCGACCGTCACCTACCTGTCGCGCGATTAGGGTGGTTCAAGCAATACCTGGCACGATGCTTACCTTGAGCTCTGTCGGCGGCGCGAAGAGCAGCGGCCATCCTGTTCCGCAGTACGAAAAGACGACGAAGGAGAAGATCCGATGGTTGCAGACAGCTTCAGTTGGGTCGTGTATAGCCCTCGAAACTTTCTGCAAAACTGTCAGCATCCGAAAGAGTTGAATATTGGGGTGAACACACGGGTTGGAGACGTTCCAGCGAGGCGGTGGAACTCATTGGACGTGACCGTGAAGTGCTGATGGTCGTCGGCGGCGATGGTGGGCGTCACTGGACGCGAGTGGTGGGGTGTGGCGAGGTAGTGGTGGCCGGCTGGACGCAATGGCGTCGTCTGACGGATGGGTTCTGGCGGTTGGTGAGCAGGCGGGCGGTGGGAGTCAAGGGCGTCAACCGAACATGCGGCAAATGCCGCCGAAATCATGGAAAAAACTGAGGGGCGGGAACTGCCGTCTGCAATCACGGCAACACCCGGCCGAGCACAACATCAACCGGCGCTTCACGGTACCCGAGTCAAAAATCCCTCGAAATTTTCGGCATCTGCGCATCCTTAATCACAGCAGCGAAGCTGTCGCTGCTATCGTATAATTCCCTCTGCCTGGCCTGTAGTCCTATAGTACAGTACCACAGCAGAAATACCGCAAGAATATATGTGTGAGGAACGGCCTCATTACAATCACTACGGTATCCCTGCCCCCGGCCAACGCCCCTCCAGTTCCCAAAACGAATAATGGGATCTCCCGTAACTCTGTGGTCCGAGTCGTTCCACCACCTTTCAGATGGGTGAGATATATGTACTTATATTCCACCCCTCCTGCCCCTCGCCAAGTCGCCTATATTCATACTGACCCATTCTGACACGGTTTAATTTTAAGTTTACGAATTTCAATATGGCGAGACTTTCTCGAAACGTTTTCCCTTCCGTAGTTTCCTTCGGTTCCAAGGTGCGCGCGTCTGCGTACCAAGTCTCCGGATTGAGCGTGACAGTCGATAGGTGCTTCAGGTCGTCTTTGGTTTCAATCAGCCCAACCATAAATCGCTGATTTAAAGTCGCCGAACAGTAAGTACCACGATTTTCTGAGGATACTGCACTCCCTCAGATACTCACGTAATGGTCTAATGCGGACTGGTGAACACATAGTTCCCGTAATCCTGGCATCGCGCGCGCGATTCTCGACACGAAAGACTGAATGTCCCAACGTTTTCGGATGTGTACTTCTAAGGCAAGCAACGAATGCATTAGAGATGTCCATGGCCCCTGTCCCACACGCCTGGTCATTATGGCTGGAGTCCAGGTAGTGCCGACAACGCAATATCTTTCTATTTTGCGGAATGCAATTAAATTATTGAAATAGGCGTATTGAATAGCATTGAGAGATTTCAACTTCGGGAGCACATTGTAACTGAACAAGGGTCTGAATGGCACCGTGGACGTTAAAAATGTGCCATCCTGAGAACGACGAACAAAGCCATTGGACGTGCCCACAAACTCCTGCAGTATTATGTCGTTGGGTATGAAGACCTGGACCGTAAGGGTATGCAATTGTCTCAGATGTCTGACAGATAGACAGAAGCTACGCGCCCAGTGACTCCGCTCAGATCTCTTCGAGGTGGCCGGTGCAACGTAATGGGCGCTGAAGACAAGAGACTTGTACCACCGAGTAAGTTTCCCAGCTGCCATCAAGGTCCTAGCGAGTCGCGTCCCCTGGGTTGTCCCGCCCATCAAAGTGACATGCTCGTAGAGTGCACCTGCCATCGCCCAGTGCCATCCTCGACAGCACGCCATCGCACGGGATATATCACACGGGCGCTTCAGGTAATACGCTACGTGGCGGAGAACCTCAGGGGGGAGTAAGTCAGCCATTGAGCAGTGGCGAGTGCCAACATGTTGACTCTTGAGCCGTATATTGCATGAGAACTGTTACGTACCTGAACATCATCTAAAAGTAGAATGACCTAAACTGGAAGGTCGTTTACGGCAACACGGCGGAAAGACACGATGAGGAACCAGCGTGCCGGCGTACGTAATAAACTTGTACGTACCTGTGCAGGCACAGCCTGTCACAGCCTGGACATTGTATACGTTCTTGCTGAATGGGGTTTGGCGCGGCTGTGAGACTGTAACCAGTCGCAGTACGATATATACGCCAAGCGTCGGGACGTAGTAGAGCCACTGTACTGTTGGTCATGTCGGCAATTCCGTACGAGCTGGCGTCCGCCATATGCGACCTCCTGGAAACCCGCGCGGATGTGTCCATGTTCATGAGATCATGTAGCACATACAACCGAATAGGGGCGTTGCGCCTGTATAACGACCTGGAAGTAGACTCCGCGGTGGACAGCACATTACTGCTTACCCGTACCCTATGCGCGAAAACGGATACAGCATTACTATATGGCTCCTGTGTCCGGACAATGAGATTTTTTGCGCATGCCAACATGGTGTCGAATCGACAAACGGACAAATCTATCTGGCGCTTATTCAAAGCTACTGAACAGCTCCCAAAGTTAGAATCGTTTTCGATGCACTTTTACTACACGTCAAAATGGATTCCACGACGACACGGCATCTTGCCCCTGGAGATGCGTTCAGAGTATGCGACCGCGAGCAACATTGAAAGACCTCTAGTGTCCTTTCCAACCCTAAAGCGCCTACATTTGCGCGGGCATATACGCCTTCCACCTTTCTCCCAGCTCGATCAATTGGAAGAACTTCGCGTTTTGCAACTAATACACTCTATGAAGAAGCTGACTAGAGTTTTACGCCTCGTCAGCAAGTCCTTCCTTAAACTTACCACCCTGGAACTTCATTTCGCAGCCAACCTCGACTTCAAGCTCGCATTTCCTGTGTTCACTGATCAGATGCCGATTCTTAGAGCTTTATGCATCCACCAAAGCTTCAATGATCCGGTCGTATGTTCATCCGCAGTAAAGTCTGACATTTCCGTCCTTACTAATGGAAGTAGGACATCATACAATTTCTAAACAAAAATGAGGACGAATTACCCGCCCTCGCCGCCCTATCCCTCAACACCTCCTACACTTACCTGTGGAGACGAGACGAGGTATCGCGAGTCGATTACATCCCGTACTGGGATAACTGGGATTGTAACCAAACAGAAGAGAACTTTCTCACCGCGTTGCAACGAACCATCATTCGCAGACCTCTACTTGAACTGGTTCGAGTCGGGATCCAAAACTACAGACGTCCAGTAAATCACGGGGACACGTGGAGGGTAGAATACACAACTGGCACTTTATCCGCGAAAGTCAACTTTATCGGTCAGTGAACATGAAAAGTAACCTCGCCCAAGCCTCAGCTAACCGATTTTCGTCTATCCAGGTGATGTTCGCCCCCGAGTATGGGACTTCCGCTCCGAAAGATAAGCGTTTAGGTCTATAGCGACATTAGGTAGTTAGCCTAGTCATATTACAGTTGTACAGTCTATATTTCTCTCCCCTTATACACACCGAAAGTGTGCGCAACAGAAAATCCACAGCAGCGTCATGGACTACGACGCCCAGCCTGTCAGGAATGAATACATTGAACGGAGAAGCACAAGGCAACGAACGAGCCTATAACAAGTCAACATCCGCGACCGAGATAACAGAGTCGAGGCTCATAAGGAAAGCATTATGAGCTCGAGGATGAAGGCGTCACTATGTGGACTTTGCCTCAGCTCTTTCACGTCCATAATTACTCGGATCGAATCCCGATAAGCCCACGTCATTGGGTTATGATTATACCTGTGTCTAGCGAGGTATCCCGTACGCACCAGTGCGGGAGACGGCGCCAGGTTGTTTGAAGCCCGTCCAGCCCCGGCGGCTCACGTACCACAGTAAATCTTAAGCGTCCGCGCCCAACGGACCATTGTTTCCATATTGGGGTGATAGTATCACCGATTCGACCGGCAAGGCGCTGAACCTCCTGAAACACAACAAATACTTACCTACGATAAAGGAAAACTCCTCCCGTCGACGATATGCAACCGTGTTTACTTTACGTTACCAGTTACGCGGCTGGGAACGTCGTCGTGGATATACATCATTCTCTTGACATTTGCGCACCAGGTGTACATGTGACATATAAATTGCTAAGTCTCTCTGGTTCGTACTCCACCTGCACTCAACATTTATTTGCATCGTGGCCAGGGAACAGTTGAGCATAGACTACTGTGGCTCAGTCAACGGGGATGTATCTCTCCTTTTCTTCCGCCGAGACTCGCCTCCCGTCTCCGACTGTGATCCGTCGCATCCTTCGCCTACGTTCTCGCCCTCGACGGTAAACACACGCGCCCCTTTCCGACGCACAGGACCCGTCGGGCGGGTACGGTGCGGGAGATAATTAGTGATTGGGCTACAAGAGATCGGAGATTCGGCCGGCGGGCAATTGGCAGTCGAGTTCCCACCGGATGTCGTGGACGTCGCTTCCGAAAGGGCATCCCCGGTGTTGACGTCGTCCCCTGTTGCTCGCCTCACTCTGACGAGGTCAACCGGAACATACTCCGACCACCACTTGTCGGCATCCCGACAGTAGAATACGTTGAAAGATACCCACATATGATCTCCTTTATAAAGCTCCGGGTACGCATAATCTGTCAATGACAGGAGACGTGAACCTCGCAGATCGAAAATACGGGTTTTTCCTCGATTGGCTATCCACGCGGGGTTGTTGGGCGAAGTAGCATTTCGAATATGTTCATGTAGCTTGTAGGGAACCTGATACGTTCCATCCGGGTTTAAATTCTGTCCAGTTGCTCTTTCAAACAGACGGCAGATCATCAATAGGTCTGCACCGGATCCACGTCGCCCCGCTAGTTCCTGGTCTACGGCCCGTGGTTTTCGGTCGGGATTGAACGATCTGGAGCTCCAGAGTACCCAATGATCTATTGTCTACTTCCTGTGAGAATTCCACACACGACGACTCATTATGATAGAATGTACTTTACCCTGAGATAGTGAAAGGCTTGGGCACTTGCGTCTTTGTGAAACCCATATGCAACGACGCCGTCACGTCCAACGTACGAGGCTGAGCTACGCAACATCATGTACGTCAGACAATGTTGTGCGTGCACGAGGAAGGTATGGATCGACGCACACGCAGTCTCCCATATTTCTCTTTCCTTTTACATCCCACTCAAAATTGCCCGTGTTGAGGTTGTTGCTTTTACTCAGTTCGAGGGCATAGCTGAGACATACGGGCTCTCCAGAGCTTGCGTGGGCAAGCTAGCGACAACGAGTGAGCCGCCGTTTATGTAGGTACCAGGTTACAGTGCTTACCACAAATCGATCGAGTTCTCCACTCTCTCGTAAGACAAACGACCTAGTTCCGTCCGCAATTTCACTTGCGGTACGAGCCAGCGGATTGTCCCACCGCCTGAATTGATAGCCTTGCCAGTCTTCTAAGGTTGTAGGGTAAGCGTGCATGGTTGTTCTGTGACAACCCCACCTCTCACAGATCCTTCAAGTTATATACACCCACGCAATCGGGCTCAGGATCGGCTTTCTCACCAGAAACCCTAATGGGCGTCACTAAAACCGCTGTTGCGGCGATGCAAGGCGATGAACGTCCGATTGTTTCACCCTCGTGACCACAAGCTGCGGGGTTTTCTCTAAGGAGAACACTATGTCGTAAGGTACCAAGACCGCATTCAACACTTAACCAAAACCAATGCTTCATACAGTGTGCAATTCGAAAATGCCTCCATCTTTTCTCATCTGGTGGACTCGCCTACCCTCTCGCGTTCATAATATCATTTTTGACAGGTGCAATCCTACTACGTTGCATAACTTATGTCGTACATGTCGCAGTACGCGCGACAGTCTCCAGGACTATTATCGGATTCATTTCGACATCGAACGTTTCCTTGCCCCTTGGTTCGACACCCCATCATCCTTCCTAGATTCCCTGCGTACCGCCCAGGGAGTCATATCGGGATCACAGATGGTGAACTTCTTCGACCGGGTACCCGCACGCGTGACTAGCGATCTCGACGTCTTCGTTGAGACCACGAGTGCTGACTCATTGCTGTCCGACATCGAGGCCTCGGGTTATTCAACGCGCGAAACAAATGATATGCCTGCACCCTCGCGTGCTCGCGAGTATTGGCGAATCAAAGGACACCCTCGACCCAAGTCGAACATACTCCGCATTGTCAACCTATACAAATCAGATTTAGCAACTGCTGGTAACGCTCGGCATGTCCAAGTCGTGGTTCTCAATTGCGATGCCCTCACAAGCATATTGTCCACATTTCATTCAAGTGTGTTTCATATTAGAACTTGACAATTCACGGTTTTACACGAGCCCTAACACCTTCTATAGCTGGTGTTATGAATTACTGTGATGGTCATGCCAGTGTTTCGCTGTACCCAAACCTTACCTTCGGGGAACGTGTTTTTCTCTATTTCAATGACACCACACATCGGAGACAGTGGATGCACAAATACCAACGCAGGGGATTTCATGTGCTCCCTGAGGATGAATGGCCCACAGAACAACTGCTAAACAGGAGAGCAATGGACGAGAAATGCTGGATTATCCGTCGCCAGTGACACCCCATCGTAAACTTACTCTCTTTAGCTTAGTACGCTATGACGCCGTGTAACATTATTCCACCTAACTCTCAATACTACGGCTTCTCTAAGGAGACCCACACACAGCCGACCCACCAACCGACAATTCCGGCATGACAAAACTAGATACATATATTCGAGGCTTGGAATGATGCACATTTGAGCCACTCAAGCGGCTGTGCGTGGGTGTATTTATCATTCCAGTGGACGAGGTTTCACCATGCCAACAATTAGACACAGAGCCCGTCACCTAATGCCCTGGCTGTGTCTTCCTCCTTCCCCTATTACGTGGGATGGACCCAGCACTGCTTAGCACTACGCCAGTCAACCGGGGCTACGCAACGCGCCGGAGTTATTTAATCGCGATCCCCAATGTGACTATGTTGGCACTGAATTTGTCACAGGTAAAACGATCGTTTTCTGCTAGGGTACTCAGGTCGCACCATGTCTATATACTTGACGTCGCACTGTGTCAGCATCACTGTCATTCACCCAACATGAAAGATTTTCCACCTGAAATTTGGAATGCAATCGCCGCGCAGTCTCTTAACAACCATCCAATTACACCCGACAGAACGGAAGACGCCCTCTGCTCTTTGGAATTGGGGGACTACCCCGAGGACCGCATACAGCTAGCAAAGACATACGCTCTCATCTCCCGGGCGTCTAGCAATGGCATACGCAGTCTACTGTGGCAATATGTCCTGATCAAAACCAGCTCCCATCTACAACTGGTGTTGACCACATTGAGCAATGGATGCGTACGTGAAGGCAGAAAGTACGGAGTATGGGTTCGGCGGATAGATGTCTTAATTCCAGACTCCTACAGCGCAGAGCAGGTAATACCCAACGCACTCTCAATACTTCTAGAGCTTCACTGACTTTCTGGCAGGTGTGTGCGATAGTCAGCCAGACCCCCAACCTGCAAACTCTTTATCTTCGCAGTAAAGGCACATCCGACTACGGCTTATTCGAATCCGGCCTCGCGTCACGTCTGGGCGAACACTGCCCAAATATGCAACGTCTTCACATCGCCGGTGTCGCTGATGCGCCCTCCGTGGAACATCTCAGCACATTGGGAACAAAACTCACACAGTTGCACACACTGCAAATCATCAGAATCTCCCCATCCGTGCCTCACGACAAGGCAAAACACCCTTTTATTTTCCCCAGGCTGAAGACACTGTGGGTGGGGGGATCTGCATCAGGAACATGGGCGTTCGAACCGGCCGGCTTCGACTTATTGACACTCACATCGGAAACGGGATTGGAATTACCATCCCTTGTCCGCCTTGATGTTCGTCTAGAATGTCGGGGACTGGACCGCTTTCTGGAAAGGCATGGACGTAAAATTATCACTGTGACTGTGAGCACAACACACAGCTGCCTGGTTTCAGGCGCCATACTTCACAAATGTCCAAATCTTCGAGGACTCCGCCTTCACTACGAAGGACTGAAATCACGTACTTTGAATGGGGGTCACAGAAACCTTGAAACGATCGTTGTCACAGCAAGCCGCCATATTTCCAATCTTAGATCCAGGCGGCTGATTCTGATGGATATTGACGAACTCTTACGAAAGGTGGCGTCGTTTTCTGCGCCGAGGCTTTCGACTGTTGTTGTCGACGCCATTGGTCCTCTTCACCGAGCGGATGACCCCAATTGGTGGTGGCCCTGGCTCATCAAATTTTTCAACGTCAATGTCACCTTCCGGGCTGACGGTCCTGGCACTTGGCCGGAAGTACCCCAAAAGGAGAAGCCAAGGGTGTGGTGTGCCAACGTGAATTAAATATATGAGTACAGTAGAACCTCCCATAAGTCATACCCCTCGGTGCCCACCTCAGGCTGTGACTTTCTGGGGGTTATGACTTTTCAGAGGTCCTTTTGGCGGGGGCAAGAGATTCGGTGGACTGCCGAGCGTATGACTTCTTCGCGGTTATGACTTTTCAGGGTATGACTTAAGGGAGGTTCTACTGTAGCTTCTATCAGCCGTGCTAGCTACCTAAATGCTAGTAGTAGTGCGCTATAGTCACGAGATGACTGACCATGGTCAATGCGACCCTGGTGTCGTGATATTTGTCGAAGGGTATGTACCAAGGAAAAACGGCAGCAAGAGTCTGCATTGTGGGACTACCCAACACCTCGTACTACTGTGGGAGCTGCTCTCCGGCAACTATAACTACGCAAGGCCGGGGTGTGACGATGGCCGCAAGGGCAGGTGGGACGATGGCCGACGTGTACATGGTAGACAACCGGAACAATGGTCGTACACCAGTGTATTATGCGTAGCAGAATACGGAATGCCCGCGTAAATTATATGTCTGATTGACAAATACACTACAAACCAGAGGTCTTCACACGTTTGACTGCGCGATCAGATATTTCCATCTGAAATCACGAGTTAGTCTGTGTCATAACAGTCACCAAGGACGTCGTCTACCATGTACACGTCGGCCATCGTCACACCCCGCCCTTGCGGTCGCGGAGGCATAACCGGCCTGACGAAGTCCTTTACAACTTGCATGGATGATAGCCTGGGTTGGCAAGTTCTAGTATTAGACTCTGCTAACGCAGATGTTGGACCGAAGGCTTCAATCAACTCAAACGACATATCGGTGTTCTCCTCGCGGCTCGAAGAGATGCTGCTATCGTAGTCGGTAACATCGGTCATATCAGCGCCTACGCCCGTCCCATCGTCCATCTCCACTCCTACGATGACGTCGGGAAAGTGGTATGGTCCATTTTGCGCGATGTTTCTTTCCTGTGCAACGCGTCCCAGGGTAGATCCATTGGCATCCACTACAGGCGCCATAAGCATCGCACATAAGCGCCATACACCACCCACATGGTACGTGAGACAGTGTTCCGCACCTGCTCTCGGAGGCATTTCTCCTATCCATAAGTTCCCATTCTGCAGTATGCGGCTCAGGTCAACTAAAATAAAATTTCAGCTTCCTGCCCGCTGACATCCAAACTTAAACAGTAGAAATTTACCGGCGTAACCGCATTTCACTTCCTTTGCACATATTATGTGATAGTTTTTAGCGTCATACTTCCCGCTCTCTACGACAGTACCCGCGACAGCATGATAACACAGAGGAAAACAAAAGTTGTGGGTTCGACTATGCTCTATCAGGCGGCTCGGATGAACCCTTGTGCCTGAAGGCAGTACTGGGCTTACATTTGTAATGTCAGTCACGCAGTAAGGCAGGTACTGACGGGCCTACTATGGGGTCAAAGACAATGTTCCGAGAGGCTGACCAGGATGAAACGTTGTAAGGTGGTTGGCGACAGCCTGATTGCAGAACACATCAGTTGTGCGATACATTGAAGTTTGCGAAACCACTTGTTATGAGATATACAGTGCTCTTATACACATCTCGACACGTTATCACTACCACTCAATCTAAATTACCCCTTATTTGCATTTTTATTTTCCTGGTGTCCATCGGACATGTGACTCCGACTCGCCAGTGTCGGTCGGGAGCACTCTAGCAAGGCATTGCCCCTTATTTACGTACATAGTTGGGTGTCCACATATCGGACAGGACCCCTGAGGGGCTACGCAACCCCACGGAGCTGTGTTCACGGCAGAGCTGTGTTACCGACAGGGCAAGACGTAGACTCCCAACGGAACACTTAAACCGGAATATACTCCCCACTCCCTCCCCTTTGTATTCTGAAATGCAGAACGGACGCACTCAACTTACGCCGCGGATATTGAAAGGCATCTGCCAGTTCATCCAGCTTGACACCGATCGTTACAGCTTCATATGTGTCAGTCGCCACTGGCATGCCCACGGCGCCCCAGTACTGTATGAAAAGGTTGATTTGACCAACGGGCGCCGCCGCCGGGAGCGGGTATTCTGGACAACAATCATGACGTCTGATGAGAGGGAATGTAACCGCTATAGCGATATGGTGAAGGCCCTACGTTATACGCCACAGACAACGTTCCTGGGCAGGCGAGAAAGGCTTCGTACATTTACTGCCGGACTCGCCTCCCTTCGCCACATACACACGCTCACCATTTACTTCACCATTCAACATGATCAAGCGTTCACTGACCTGCTCACCAAATACAATCTCGTCCGCGTCTGGAGAAGTGGTATTCCTTATTGCGCCGCCTCCTCCCCTCCGTATAGCGTAAATGCTTTACCAATGCTACGCAATCTCCGAATCTATGGCCATTATGCATTAGTTGAGATGGTGGACTATAGACATGTCAAGGACCTGACGCTGCTGAGCCCATGCCGGTATAGCGATCTTATCAGAATATCAAACAGTATCAACAAATCTTTCTCGTCGCTCAGTCGCCTCGATATCAATCTTCAAAGACCGGTCGACGTTGTAGGCCTGATGCGAACATTGGCAGGCGACCTTCCAGAACTGGAACGCCTTCGACTGCAACGCTCCGAATTCCCCTTTGTCGTAAGAGCATCATCAGCGTGGCGCATCCGAATCCTGACCCAAACGTTACCAATAGGCGTTCATAACCTTTTTATCCGATTATGGGATACTATTTCAAAACCTTATGTCAGTTCAACTCAAGTCATCAGCGCCCACGCGCCACGGAATACACATGGGGGAAAAGGATGACGGGACTGACGACAATTCGACTGAAACACTCTGCGTCCACAGCATTTTGCAAGCCTTTTATCGTTTACGTGATAGCGACAAAAGGTTCCGGCCTAACACACTATCCTTAGGAATGTCATCAGGACAAAAGCAAAGTGCACGCGTCTCCTACGTCAAACTCGTCGTAAACGGTTGGCGACGGGCAGGGCGCGGCCCCAATCGTGCACATTGAGGTGCACGCAGGCGGGCACCGCTTTTTCTTGTAATTTGCCATAGGTAACATACAGGTGGCAATGTGATCATAGTTTCTGGCAATGTGATCATAGTTTCAATGGGCCTTTGGGGAAACATTACTGAGGTCTCAAACTTCGATAAAGAGGACCCAGTAATTTCTGGCAACTACATACTTCATTCAAAGCTCGGCCACCCTCTCCACTCACACCAACCAGCGTCACTAACACTTACGGATCTCGACATGCAGACCCAGTCCACCCCAATGTCTGTCACCCTGAAGGCCACTACCCCACGCGCAGCGCTCCCGCCTTTGAGTATACCTGGGCCCCGAAAGATAACCCGAGGCGTTCTTCTCTCCGAACGATGTGAGCAGTCCGTTCCACATAGATACACAAATATCCACGCCTTCCACAGATCGCTTGTGCAAGCCCATCGCGCTCGGGAAACAAGCATATCTGTGGGAAGGCGTAGACACAGCAGACCAGAAGGCAGTGAGAGTCCGCGTGTTTAGAATTCCAGGAAACCGCCTCAATCAGCTCGCGCGTATGACGAGGATACTGGAAGGACTGTCGTCTGCCGCCCCGTCAAACGAGAGGTCAGCACCACACATTCAATCCTATACTCCAATTCATGACGCCTCGCAGCTACATGGCAACCTTCCTTACAGCTGGTGATATCGACAAAAGAAACTTCCTTGTCTTTGCCGCATACGGAGACAGCCTTCGCCAAATAATTGAGCGCGCCGATCTGATGCCTTTACCAATTAATCAAGTCAAAGCAATCGCCCATCAAGTCTCCAGTGGGATTAATTGTACGTGCACACCTTTGTTCCCTTCTTCAACGCTGACTACGCTGGCAGTCCTTCATACCCAGAAGCTCATACACACAAATATCAAACCAGAGAACATTGTTCTAGTAGACTCGAGCACCTCCGAAATAACAACGTTCGCGAACCGGACTTTCCAGACGAGGGTAAGCGCAATTAGTATCCGGTGTCCATGCCTCAGTTCTAAAAATGTCTATGGCGCCAAGCTCGTCCTTAAGACGCCCATCGTGCGCATCGTGGACTACGAGCACTCGGAGTTCACAGGTGTCCGTCGGCAATACCAAGTGGGAACATGCGAGTACCGCGCCCCAGAGATCACCATGGGTACTAATCAAAGCACGTTGTCATTGGCTTGTTAACTTACGTGGTCCCACAGGGCTGCCATGGTCCAAGCCAGTCGACATCTTCGCGATGGGATGCGTGATCTACGAATTATGCACAGGAACCCGACTTCTACACCGTACCAGTGACATTGTGGAGCGCTTAGCGACGATTGAGAAAGCAGTCGCCCCATTTCCCCGTCAATACGTCACGGCGATTCTCCCTTGCGACCGATACTTCTTCGATGGCAATCCCCAACCACGGGTACTATTTCCCGCGTCTTATCATCGCATCAACTCGGCGGACCTAAGAGTCAAAAACGTAAGAAATATTCGAGTAAGTCGCAAGATAGATCATGTCCTAAGTCACGGAACCGACACTGATCAATAACACCGTTACAGACAACAGTCAAAGCGAAGTCGCTGCAACAATTTCTTATTCGATGCCTGGCCCCAGCCCCTGCCGATAGAATTGGCGCTTCTGATGCAATGGCGCATACCTTCATCATGTCTGCAACGCACATCTAGCAGACCAACACTACTGTAACAAAGAGCGGTTATAACCGTCTGTACGCGTAAACTATTTAAATTTGAATACACAGATATGATCAATGCACGAAGTTGCCCTTTCCTTACTAAACTCCCCAACACAGTCTCAGATACTCGGTCTCGGGTACTCATCTTGCGGAGTTGAAAACCTTCTCGTGGTTATAACACCGTTGTAAGCTCACATTAGGATCCTAAGAGCTCCGTGAGGTGGGTAGTCTGACTACCCTCCGACGCCGTCAGCGCAAACGCGGATCAACGTCCAGCCGCCCACATGCCCGATTAGGCACGCGCTGACACGACTAGGCGCCCAACTTGAACGTCCACCTCACGCGTGGGGTCGATCCCTCGGCCCCCTCGCGTTCGGGGTTTCGACCGTTTTTTTCTCTCTCTCCCCATAAGTATCACCTAATCATCGATCTATTGATTTCTGTCTACGCTGTGGCAAAGTGAGCCTTAGCCTAGACCTCGTGCCCACGCTCCCTCCGCACTTGCACCACTCGCGTTCACCACAGCTCCGTCACATTCATGTAATTCTAGAAACGAGCGTTGGAATTGGCCGAAGATCCGAGTCATGGAACTAAAAAGCGGAGGCAGGCACGTCTTCGGGCCCCAGAAAGGCGATGTTTAAAGTCCACTCACTTTGCGCCACGCAGGCGGCGGCCTGCGGCTTCGGCGCGCATGGCGAAAGAGCGCAAGTGGCATGCGTATGTGAAGCACATATGCCCCTGGGCCTGGGTACACCAGAGATGGTCTGGAAATGACAGCAATGGCTCGCACCGGCATTGCTCAGGACTTGTGTCAGTGGCCAGAGCGTCCACCTGGCAGTTACGAGTCCGTTGGTGTTTCCGAGTTGCGAAACACTTAAAACGAAACGTACCATCGTCCCCTAGTCGTGCTCATGCACAGCTAACTTCAACTTCTCAGGCACAGTAGATGAAAATGCTCGGTCAAGCTGTCAATAAATACAATGTGCATAAGTACACGGGAGTGACTGGAGATGAAGTCGGGATCCCTAGACTCTATCGACTTGCGCATGGCGGTCGACAGGAACTCCACATACATGTGCACCTGGTCGATCAGCTCGGGATCCGCCGTTAGCCCCACCTGCTACTCTAGCGCCAGTGTTGCACTGTGGGCACGCTGTCAAGTTCGTCCAAGATAAGTAATGAGAACATATGCCTCGAGCGTTGCGGCTGCCACACGGGCAGACTCGTTCTGGTAGTGCATCGAGTGCGCTGTTTTAATAACGAGTTCATAGTGTTTCGGGGTATTCCGAAGCAAGCGGCGGCATTTTGGGTGTAGCGTAGAGGAGGGGTCGCCGAGTCGATGTCTATCGAGCCATTATGAGGACATTTGGAGCAGAATTTTCGTCTCGCACCTTCTTGCACCGGGGCCTGGAAGCGTGGGTGGTGGACGCTCCGCATGGGTCCGCCTCTGTCCATTGCAAAGGCGAGCAATCACAGCGTCTATGCCAATCCCGATTCCTAATTTCGTTGTCGACGAACCCCTCCAAGCTCTCAGTCCTACGATAAGGTTGAGCTCCGCATCCTGGGCACATTGCATCCAGTGCCATATCGTTGGAATAACATACCATCTTCACCAGGATCTGCGAACTGTGTCCCTCTCCACGTGGTTGCACACGACAGTACCCTTCCTAGGTGCTAGCCGACGTACGCATGAAAGGCTGTTTGGGTCGCCGTACTTGTCGGCACGTCCTTGCACTGGAAGATTGGCATGTTGAGGCACAGATCCCCAAACAAGGCGAAGAAATACTTGTCGACGCGCTCGACGAGTTCGCGGCAGAACATCGCGGAGGGGTCAAAGTCGAGTGCGTCCTGGTGTTGCAGGTTCAGTGTCCTGTCCCCCGGCAAACAAGTAATTGCGACGCACCTTGGTGGTCTTGAGTAGCAGCCTCTCCTTCTTCTTATCTTCCATCTCATCTCCAGCAACAACCGCATCCTTTCTTGGGCCTCTCCTTCCCATACAGCCTTTGCGGCACCCCTTTGCGCTTCGGTTTCGCTTCGTTGTTTTGGCTTCGTTAGTGCCTCCGGGTGGCGGCACTCTTGTCACTTTTCAGCCGGAGCTCTTTGAACCTCATTGTTTGGGCAGCGATCTCAGCTCCGAAAGCCACGGGTGTGACAGGGATATTGCTGGGGACGGTGCTGAGCAAGGATAGCTAAGGACCTGAGCTCGAGGTTGAAGAGGATCATGACTGTACACACCTGGCAGATCCCTGCACACGAAGAAAAGGACCGTCGGCCACCAACCGACCACACGTCCAACCACAGACCTCCCCCTCCACCAAACCCTTAACATGGAAGCTATACAGCACACGACATTTTCCTTTTTCTCGTTTTCCTTTTTATCATAAACGTTACACGGACCCACACCACCTAATAGGTACCCTCCCCTCATGTACCCGTGTCCTTGGCACATCCTAGCTTGCCTCTTAGCACGTTAAACAGAGACTCAAAAAAAAAAAAAAAAAAACCCATCGGGATTTCCCCGCAAGTTCAGGGATCGCCGACCGGCATATGCGGCATCTCGGATACTTCCGAGGCATGTGACATCGCGCTTCGTGCCAGCCTGGCACTCCGCACTTGCTCATGTTCAACCTGACGAATACCAGTCGTTCTGCAGCTTCCGTTCTCTCCCAAAAGTTCCCGAGACGGGCTCTTTTACATGCGTTCTAGTCTATGGCTTGTCGCTGGCCGTCGTTCACGAGATCGGATGTCCGAGCAAGAGTGCGGCATCCGATGTGAACTAGAGGAAGAAGAAGAAGTGTTAGCAATGCAGATGGAGTATACGGGTAACTCGCCGTCAGGCGGTTCAGTGTCGCCATCTTGCGCTGACCATGACACCTCCTCCCCCGTCGCACTAGCCTTTGTCCATGGGAGTTTGAACACTGTGGACCGGAGGCCCTTGTCGTCGACCTCGACCCGGACGTCGGCTGGCGTGATGTGCTCCGTGGGCTTGAACGACTTCGGGCCACTGAGAGTCTTGACTGTGAATTCGCCGAGGCGCGCCGCCGTGTAGAAGGTAGTTGTGAGACATGCGAAGACAGCGATGTGCAGGGGGTCTGTTGCGAGATCGAGTCCGCACCGAAGGGCGCTGATGTAATCCACCGTGTACGGCTGGCGCTTCTTCTTCGGCGGTGGAGCCATGGTGCTCGCCGCCTTCAGCAATCCCTCTATCTCGCTTTCATTCATCTCCCACCTCAATCCGTGGAGGACGTGCCATGCCCTCACTCCAAAGACGTAGTTCCTAATTGTGGAGGCTGCGTACACGCCTGCCAAGTCCGAGATGAATGCCGCAACGACGATGGATGGTGCCGGTGCCCTCTGCTGTTCTGCTATTCCCCGGCTGTCACAGAAGATATGGAAGGTGAGTAGACCTGATCCATATACCTCCCTCGTCCCTTCCGCCCACGCCTTCTCGAGCACTGACAGAATTTGGTCAAGATCCTTCCCCGTGAGATTGGTGGGTCTGCCGTGTTCGTCCAAGGTGTTCCGTGCTCCAATGGGCGTCCACCGGCGCAGCCTGTCCCTCGCTGCAATGCCACTTGGCCTGAGACGAGATGTGCTTATCGCCGCTGCTGGGCGGTACCGACGCTGCCCTCCCTGCGGACCCTGCCTAGTCGTGCTCGTGTTGCGCCGCGTGACTCCAATAGTCGAAGCCCTCGTTCTCGCCAATGCCTGTGGTTGGGGCGCGGTAGTTGATGTTTCCTGGTCCTTTTGCCACCGGCTGCGGTGACCGTCCTTCGCGTAGAAGGCGGAGCTCAGTCGCCGTGTGAGGCTCGTCGAAGTCGACGACGTACTTCTCGAGCTCTGTTGGAATTGGGATTCGTGGTAGGAGGAGGTCGATGGGTCCGTAAATTCCTCGCGATGGGTCGTCGGCCGGGTTCTCTTCACTAGTGACATAGCGAGTGTGGAAGGTTGCGTCGGCGTCTGTCGAGGCTTGGTGTATGCGCCTGAAGATGTTGTTGGTCGGCCAGTTCCTGCTCCTTCCTCTCCACCAGCCTTCCACCACCCCGTTGTTGTCGCTGAAGACCCTGAAATGGACTCCCCGTGCCCGCTCTTTCCAGAGTTCCAGAATGGTAGTGACGAGAAAGAGAAAACCGACTGCCTCGGCCCAACCAATGTCCCGCCGCTCTGCCTTCCATCCTGGGAGTAGCCGCCATGCTCGCCACCTCTCGTCGATGACGATTCCGATGCCCACTTCTGAGCTTGCGTCCGAGAATGCCCGTGTGTCGACGATTGGCTGGGGAGGTCGTAGGACTCGCGTGAGGCTGCCTGTGGTAAGTTGTTCTGTCCACCAGTCCAGGTCGCTTTCCGTGTGTCGAGGAGGGGTACGTGGCATGAAAGGACGGTTACCGAAGACCCCCATGAAGGTCTCCAAGCTGGTGAGGTAAGCGCGTCCCTCTGGAATGACATGGCAGATGTGTAGAAGCTTCCCATACAGCTGCTGGGCATCGTCGAGCGAATGCACGGTGCTCCTTTTCCATTCTGAGATCGCTGTCCTGTATTTCTCTCGTTTGGCGTCCGTGATGGTGACTGACCGAGCTTCGAGGTTCCATAGGAACCCCGCGAAAGGGACCGTCGAACGAAAGGAGATGTCCTTCTCCGACTCCCATACAATCCCCAACCGCTCACTCGCCTCGTCGATATCCCGCATGCTGTACGTGTATAGCTTGTCGTCGCCCATCTGCTCGATTCCGTCGCCTTGTACCGTGATGGGAGACGTGCAATCCTCATCAAACTCTTCTGGCTGTCCATCCGGCTGGATAGCACCTTTGTACCAGATTCTCCCCCCGTCTTGCTGCTTTCCTCCGCTTTCTCGTATCTCTGTTGCCCACTGCTCTCTCTGCTGATTATACTCGTGTGCTGCATCGCGTCTGATTCGGATGAAAATGTGATCATCGACCCATTTCGAGATCGGGCCCATGCCCTGCCTCCGAAGGAGCATTGCCCCCGTGTCTGCAATCCGTCTGTACACCCCCGCCCCTGCTGCAAGGCCAAAGCAATCGCACGTGTCCACGGCGAACGAGTCCTCCCCCAGTCTGATGACGATGCCCGGCCACTGCGAATGGTGTAACGGAACGGTGCGGTACGCCTCTTTGACATCACGCACTGCTGCTTGGGAACCGGCTGGTAATCTTGCGATGAGGAGTGCGATGGTGAGGAATGTGCCCCAGGTGCACGGGAAGTCGTTGGAGTTGATCTGCTGGTTAATGGACACCACGGCGCTTTCGATGCTGGTTCTGTGCGGGTACGACAGGTTCTGAATGAGGCGATATTTGTCCTGCCTCCCCGGTTTAGGTATGATGCCGCTCGGTGATGATTGAAACGGTCCCAGCAATTCCTCCACTTCCGCTCTCGTGAACGGCCCCAGGTAGCGGCCCTTGTCGAGCTCCGCTTGAACCAGTGCGTTAAACGCCTCTCCGAATTCCGAGACCGAGCTACGATTTGGTGGTGTGAACGTTTGTTTGATTGGGGGGATGCCGGCCCAGAAGCCTTCCAGCAAGCCCTTCGTGATGAATGCTGCCTCCTCCTCCATTCCTGCCGCCCGGAGTTGCCTTCCCCACTCCTCCGGGATGTACGGCGAGATTGCTCTACGCTTTCTCGCCTCGAGGGCAGCCTTGAGCCCCGTGATCCTTCTTTCCACATCCGGAGCACTCGTGCTTGTCGTCGTGTGTGGAGTCGCTGCACCCGTTCTCCGTCTGCCAGTTTGAGCAGAGGATCTTGCCTGTGGGATCCTGTAATCGATTTTTCTCGTTCTTCCGGCACCGTGCTGGTGATCCGTCCCATAGAGTCTTGGAGGTGCAGGTGTAGACGTTGTGGGGGAAGCGACCGAGGCAAAGGGTGCAGGCCGAGAGTGGGGTCGCTGCGCCTGCACCCTGGCCAAAATGGCCTTCTGACTTTTGACGCTTTGGCTGCCGTGGGGATCTGGATCGGCGCCTCTGCCCCTGACTCGACTTCTCGCGCCTGCGCACGGAGTTCGTTGGAGTGGGCGACGGCGAGCGACCTCTCTTATGTGATGCGTGCGGCGTCTTCCGTGGTGTGGACAATGCGAGAGACTGCGCCAGTCTTTCCTCGAGCCTGTGAAGCGGAAGCGGAAGCAGGTCAGAGATGTAAATAGATGTATGTATGATGCAATGTACAGTAAGTATGTGCGTTATCGTTTGTACGTAGGGGGAAACCGCAGGGGGAAACGTCGAGATGGTACGGTGTATTGTTGTCCAACGATGTAAATAAAGAAATGAAAAGGGTGTGAATTGGGAACGTATCAATAGGAAGTCGAAGTGTCCGGTAGTTATTGAGTAGCCAAGGGCGTTCACGTTAGAAGAGAAAATGTTATCAATACCGTATAAGCGGGACATGAACAGACGGTCGTGTCCGACGAAAATTCGAGCCGTTTTATCAAATGAAAGGTGTGATCGTGAGCCGTTGTCCGAAATGAAGCGGTAACGGCGCCAGCGAGCGCAGCGCCGTGCGTGCGTGAAGCCAAAATGAAGCATGGTGCAGTCGGTAGGTTGTACCATGAAGCGGTATGATGCGAAGCAGTGTGATGCGAAGCGGTGTGATGCGAAGGTGTGTCGAGTGTTGTATGTGCCATGTTGGGGGAGAGCGAGGGGCAGTTAATCGTCAGTACTGTGGAAGGGTGTGGCTGCAGTGACGACTCACCGTGCTAGCCCCGATGCCTGCTTCTGGGTAAGCAGTTTGTCGTATATCCGCCCTAGGCGTGTCTCGTTGATGATGCCGATGTCGAATGGCTCGACCGTGTCGTCCGTGCTTCGAAGCTGCTCTTGCCATTCCCTGCGCACTTCTGCCTGGTACTGAAGTAGAGCCTCCTCCCCGTAATCACGGCGTCTCAGCTCGTGACAGTCCAGCTCGAGGAAGAAGGAGCCGAGGGCGACTACGTGCTCCTCCGGCCAGTTCTCTTCTGCCCTCATGCTCTGGAGGAGCCCTGTCTTCGCGATGGACATGTCGCGCCACGAGATCTTCTCGTCTGCGACCGCCTTCGTTGAACCCTTGTGCGCCGCAGCCGGGGTAAAGAGTGCTCGCCCCGCGCCGTCGTCACTGGTCAATGCCAATACGGTGCTCGAGACGGTGCGGTCTTGGATGGCGGCGTCTGCGCAGCCGTCGGGTGTCCAGTACCACAGTTCGACGTACTCGAGGTTCTTGACCTTGTTGAGGGCATACTGGGAGGCCCGTATCACCGCAAAGTTGTTGACCGGCTTGTTGGCGACGAAAGCCTTGACCTTGGGCTTTTTCTTGTCCTTCTCTGCCCTTTCTAGCCGCCTCTGCTCCTCTTGCGCCGCCGCTCGTTCCTGTTCCTCTCTTTCCCGCTCCGCCTCGAGCTGCTGCTCCTCCGCCGCGTCTTCTGCTACTTGAGCCTGCCACGCATCTAGCTTCTTCTGGTGGCTCGCTGTCCAGGCGTCCTTGCTGCGTTGAATGATCGCTTCTAAGGTGTTGCCCTCAGTGACTAGAGCCTCGAAAGCGGTTCTGAAGTCGTCGGAGTCGAAGTCCGGCATCTCTTCCAAGTTGGGGTCTCGGGTGATACGTGGCATCTTAGCTGTGACGTTCTCGGAGAGGTGTGTAGAGGTACGCGTGTATTGGAGAAGAAAATAAAAGAAAACAAGAGGCCTCCAGAGACTGAAGGGCTCTACGACGCCAGCGGGTGGTGGTGGTCGGTGAACAAGAAGCGTGATGTTCACCGACTGCCTCCGCTGATCCATAGACGTCACCCTAACCCTACGCTCATTCTTCCCTTCACGCTAGGCCCACAAACTTTTTCCGCGTGGCCATGTCTCAGATGCTCCCCGACGCTCTCGTGCTCGACCTCGTGAAGGTGTACAACGATGTCGACTACGGGAAGAAGGGGGAGGACACTACGATTGCACTGCCTTGATTCAGCCTCCTGGAAATGCCAACGAGGTCGTTCAGAACGTCATTGACGAGGTGTGTCGCGAATGTTCTGATTCAAGTCCATATCGTTGACGCCGGTGCAGTTCACCCGGATGATTACATCGAGAGCACTGTGGCCGACAAGGCCTTTCTCCATTCCCGATTTAATTTGTGTGGTCCCACCCCAGCGGGCGGACTAAAGTAAGTCGTGACACGCACCAAGCTTCCCGGCATCATCGAAGACGCCGCCGCGAAGCGCGAAGGTCGGCACAAGCCAAAACGGCATTGTCGAGTGTTCCCCCCCAACATCGCCAGTAGCTTCCTGTCAGGCATTTGCGCTGAATGATCACCAGCACGTTCCTCCCAACCTATGCATATCACAGGGTCTCTTGCTAGGACATGATCTCCATGAGCTGCCTCGGCGACCGGGAACGCAGGCGCGTGTTTTCGACTTTCAAGTGCCCTGACGCTAACAGCCTTCCAGTTCGGCCTTACCGCGATGGAAGCCCACGCGTTCGAGGACCTGTTCGAAATCTACGTGCAGGTAAAAAAAGGACGTGGAGACGAACCCGACGCTGAAGCAAACGGCGGCGAAACGGTTCAAGCGCATGGCGGGCAGCGACGAGGCGGCCCTTGACATCCATCGCCCCGGCCCCTGACCTCCTCCACACCCGGTGTGCCAATCCTGGCATGGACGTCCAGTACGAGCCATTCGCAGCCGGGAGCCCCACTCGCTCTGATCCGCGCACGAGCGTCGCCGCTCCATGCGCTGGACGATATCGGCACGTCCCCTGGGCCCACTACCCCGACGCGCACTGTCGTTCTACCCTCTGTCGGCGGAATCTTCCCCACTACCTCCAACGCCCCCATCCTCCAACTTGTACACCCGGTACCCCATCCAATAGTACGGTGATGCCCCATCCCCACGCCAGGTTTCCGTCTGCACCATCCCCGTCGAATGGGCAGCCTGTTACATTCAACTAGCTCCAACCATTCGCATCAGGCGTCGGGAATTTGGCTCGCGTCGTCTACATCTACAAGTCTTTACTACGTATGCATCCTTGCGTACGATATAACCACGCTGAATGAATGACGGTCCCTAACATTCCAAGTCCAACTTTCGGGTGCTCAGTACTCACCGCTGAACCCCGTCTGGCGTCCGCCCCATTCTGACTTTGGCTGTTGTAGATATCTGTGTGATACGACAGAGATTATGACCGGTGATCTCGTGCTCTGTGGCTCATTCGGTGTGAGGCTAGATAGTAGTCCGTGCCCAGAATGATGGGACACGAGACGTTGAATCAACGGGGGGGAGAGAGTTGGGTGTTCCACGCGCAGTAATGATGGACCTGAGGGGCTCAAATCGACGTGCGGTAGAATGGCCCGTGCACATATCACTGATAGGATCACAAACGACAAGTTTTCGGACACTACAAAACGAATCCTTCGCAACGTCGGACTCGTAACATGGTACATCAGATCTACCGGCCATCCCTAGTACGTATGTCATATGCATTTGTTCAACAATCTAGGGCGACATATACCAGTCTCTGAGGATGTGGTAATACCCAAGGCGCAGTACCCGGTACGGCAACAGAAGACACCTTTCCTCGTTCCGTAACCTACGCCTATCTACCCCACGTCCAGGAGACTGCCAAGAGTAACGTAAATATACAAGTGGCGTACTTCCCTTAGGGACCGTACGAGATAGGCTAAGCTCGAGACCGAAACCGCCAAGGCCGACGTCGTCGCAAGGAGCGAAAAGGAATACATAGTCCCCTCGAAGGCACTTAGGAGAAAAAAGTACAAGCAACTGCTCACACAAGCCACGAAACATGGATGTCGCCGCATCTAATCCGCCGGCAACGAAGGTCGTTGGAACCCCACCCCCGTCTCAAACGAAGCCTAATGTGAGTGTCGACTCTGAAGACTTTCTGCAGCTTGCTTCTACTAATGACTGATACAGACTTCGGACGCCACGCACGACCCTTTCGATAGTCCTGAACCATTGGCAAGAATATGCGCACGGTTTATTACGCATCTCTTTGCCTGCCCAGTAGCTCCCGCGCGGGATCGACGTTTACAGTCGCGTCTGGACCACTTCATCGCGTACACCCTCCGACGTACAAACCTTGCCCCGCCCATTACATTTGCTTCCCTTATTCTACTTCAACGATTGAAGTTTAAATTCCCCACTACTGCGGGGAACGACGGCCACCGACTATTTATCACAGCCTTCATGATCTCCTCCAAAGTCTTTTGCGACCACACATTCTCGAACGAGTCATGGCGTCTTGTCAGCAGGAACATGTTCACCCTTAAGCAACTGAATCGAATGGAACGGGAAATGTGCAATTACCTAGATTGGAACCTCAACGTGGACGCACACGTTCTAGCCAATTTCGAAGTCACCATCACCTCGGACTTCCATCAGTACCGCCCCCAATATCCCCGATACTCACCGATTATGTTGTCACACCACAACACAGGCGCACAAGATTCAAAGTCCATGACCGAGGTAGTAACGGAAGCTGTAAGCACTGGAAACCCACAAACCGAAATGTCCGTACCCATCAACTCTTTACAGCAACCCATCGACACCAGCATCATAACCCAGCCTGTGGGACCTGGGCCGACTGACACGGCACGTCATCCGACCAACGATCCCACGCCATCCGTCCATCAGGACGGTGTAAAGGCTGATACTTTTTTTCCTGGCTTAAGGGCGACTGACGATTGCGATGCAGCCATTCCCCTCCGCGGTCGGATGTACAAGTTCGCTTCGGGATCCGCTTTTTAGATTGTAGCACTATTGTCGCACCTTCCTCTTAGCGTTCCGGATACTTTTATTATCGAGCATCAATAATAATGACACTCCATTCTCAGCGGGTTTTCGCCAGAGGCATTTCAGGAACTACGGGATGACCATGTGGGACGCTGATACCTAGCGCGCTCCCGCATGGGGACCGACAACTTTGTCGGTAATGACTGCCGCCATATCCAGCGTCCGAAGCGACAAGGTGTCTTTTCCAACACCTTGGCATCATCTGGGGTTGATTGCCCACGGCGAGTTAGCAATTGTAAAAGACCGCTGGCGAAACCCAGCTTACGAAATGGTGATACGAGTTAGGGAGATACAAAAACTACATAACGAAAACGCAAACGTGAGCTTCGAATGAGTGCCCAGCAGACGGCCGGTGTACCGCAGCGAACCTTCTCCGCCCACCGTAATGCAGGTATCACGGAAAGGCGGGCCCTGGCCTACGTATACATGGATGCCTGCAATGATCTAAAGTTTACTTGGGTACGCCGTGACGCCATATTCGAACAGTTGATGGCACGCTGCGGGATGGGGCAGATGTGCCCAACCCCAACATGAACTGTGCAGATATTGAGAAACGAGAGCAAATTACCCAGTCCGTTTGGAGGGCCAATACCATCACATCTTCAATGCCATTGATAGCCGCCCTCCAATGTCGACTCAATGGCTCCCGGTACTCCCTTCGCATCACTCGTTCTGACCACCTGATATTGTGTATTCTTACGTAACCCGCTTGCTAAATAAAAAACACGAGCCAGTATCCACGACAAATGTTACCAGACCTCCTCTACTTACAATAACACGTCCATCGGCTTACGAATACTGCGACGGTAAATATAATCTGCCGCTATACAGCACCTTTCCTTTTAGCCGCACGCTTTGCTCGCCCACCTGTCTCCTGACGGACACCGACCAAGTCTATGTTATCGGACGAGGACTGACTCATTCCTTCACCGCCGCCACGCAAGTCATCCAATCCTTGACTGACATCTGTCCAGCCGTCAAGCCCCTCGGTTCCTTCGTTTGCACCACCTTCTCCAATTACACCCCGCTCTTCGACCTCCATGTCCACTGTATCATCTTCGATTTCATCAGCGGTTTCTTCCTCGCCCTCGGTTACCGTCTTTGGATCCGACAGTGACAACAGAGACTCATACGTATCGTCTTCTGCCAATTCTTCGGAATTGTCTTCTAAACGGGTTCGTGACACCCGAACGATCTCCATTGGTATTAGCTCAGTCATCCAAGTTTCGGGCTTCTCGACGTAGATGAGTTTGAATAGAACCCAGCAGGGATCACCGACGTCCATTTTAGGACAATCAGACTGCGCCAAGGGCCGAAGAGAACCCTCATGAAATTCGAGCATCTCCACTTTGCGAGTATTGGCTATCCAGCGTCTATTGTTTGGTGATGTCGCCTTGACTATCCATGGGTGTAGCGGGTACGCAGACGTATATTCCCCTTGCGCATTCGTGTTCTTGCGACTTGCCGCCTCAAATAACGCAGACGACATGAATAGTCTATTAGCTGCCATTGGCACAAGGTCTGTGTCCTGGAATCGTTCCCTCGGTTTGTTGTTCACGTTGAACGTAGGACACGCGCTCGCCGCGACGTCATCTATAATCTGGAAAGCCCTCGTCAGGCAAGACCTCCATCGCCGTGGCCCTTTCTGACTTACCGACAACAATGTATGTGCATTCGATGATCCACTCTCGGGGCTTGTATCAAGGGAAAATAACACTGCACAGGCCGGGCCAGGTGTAGAGAATCTACTCATGTTCTCTAAATTTAGATACGAAGAAATGAAAGGATTACAGAAACTTCCTCACTTCGTAAGATTGCTTCCATCGTCGGAGTCGTGAGTCCCCGCGTGAGCGCGTGGCACATAGTTGCCAGTTTCTAGATTGGTAGACCAATTCCACGGGAATGCGTAACAGATATGGACGGGGGCTCTCGACTTGCTGTGGCACAACTGCGTCCAGGAAGCACATTTGTAAAGATTCCATGCATTAAGCAAGGAAACTCACCGCAAAGCGGTTTCGGACAGGGGTCTTCATCACGACGTATTCGTCCAGAGACGCGTTGAGTGAGTTTGCGATGTCCTCCAGCGGTATATTCGACATTCGAAATCTATGCCGCTGCCACTCTTCCAAAGTATTTGGCACAGTCCTTGTCGATGCATTGGCGTTGAGAGTGTGTGTAGCCATTGTATTCACGATAGTAGTGTCGAGAGCTACTAGTAGTGTTTTTGTGCCCCGAACAAAGACCTTGGCATATATATGTCTGTCACCTCACCATCACGGGTCCTCCGGATCTCGATCGATTTAGGACCACATGTACAGCATCTGGACTAAACTGGCAAATCTACTTTCATACCGATTCCGAAGTACAGGCCGTATCAGGCCGTGTCCTGCTGTGCATTATCTCCGACTGATCTGCTGCAACTGCGAAACACCGGTGGTATTCGAAATCCCTATCTAGACAGAAACAAGGCTCAACAGTCCTCCAGAACATCGCCTTTTCGAAACTCGAAGTGAACAGGCAAACCAACAAGACTCTGCGATGTGCGAGCAACTAAAACTCGCCGTTGGCGACACAGTGTTGGGCAAATGTACGCACACTGAAATGACCGCACTGTTTCTTACCCCTCCTAGATCTCGTTCGGAAGGTACTCCCCGGAAGTTCTTGTAGCACACACCTTGAAATCACTCTCATGGATACGACACACGCGCCCACTGTGTACGTTATCAAAAGTATACACCGCCAACTCCATGAAATAGACAGGGAACACCGCGAGGAAATGCGCTGGATGAAGCGCTTCTCAGGAAACATGTAAGACCACACCTGTAATCCCTACGTCAAGGCTCACAGGTCGTCTTCCAGGCGGATAGCGCGATTCGTCTCGAACGGAGTTCTTGGACACTGCCACATACTTTCCATCTTTCAGGTTGGCCAGCTCTCCCTGCGTGACTTCCGACGACGCAAACCAGAGACACTCTTCACTCGCCGCGACGTAAAGGACATCACAGCACAGCTGATGCATGCTGCCTCGTGTCCGTAGCCAGTTTAAGGTTGCTCCCGTACTGACCGAATGTTACTTAGATCTGCACTTACATGGCTTCCCTCACGGCAATATATCGCCCGACTGCATATATCTCGACGACGTAAGCACGTGTACGAGAAGCACGTACAATTGTCGTATTGGCGCTTGTACTGACCGGGTATGTGTAAATATATTTGCGACATATTCACCGGAGACCATTGATGGCTCACGCTGAACGCGCACTGTATTGGCAGGAAGAGCTCGTGCATAATACGATACAAGTACTATTTACTGGGGATCTAAGTCTAGGTGATACACAACCAACAGGAATTCGAGGATACAGTGCCCCGGAACTACTACTCGGTATTGTACTTCCGCATGCAGTTTCAATGCTGTGCATATTGATGGCATTGCCAAGACCAATCAATACTTCACAAGGAGATCGATAACTTCGCGATAGGAATAATTGCGGCAGAGCTCTATCTTGGGCGGACATTACTCTGGTCCCCTACATTTGCCAACGAAGACGTCAACCCCGCGTTGACCTTCAAAATAATGGACATTCTCTTCGGCCCCTTCCCCTCCGAACTCACTCTTCTCATCGAGAGAACAAACAACTCGATATACTTCGACGACGAAGGCGAACTCTGTGATATTCATGGGTGGAACCAGATCCACAAAACCCACCTGGAGACACTTACTGTGCTCGAAGTATGCTTTCCACACCGTTCATAATATTAAAAAACATTGACACGCTACTACTTCATCCATGAGGCCCTCATACCCGATACAGATCTCTCTGACGCAATCACAAAGCTGTGTCGCTTGGAAGCACGGGCTAGGCCGTCGATGACAACACTACTGAACACCCATCCTTTGTTCACCGGTACCTAATTGACATCCTATCATCAACCTGTAGTTCATTTGGTGGGCGTTGGCTGCGTGACAGGTAGGTAGCTACGTAGAAGGTTACGTCGTCCCAGTGTGTGACAAGGCCAAAGATCGGTGTAGGCAAAGTACAGGCGGGTGATAGTATTTGAGTCATTAATGCTTCCACGATGATGTACCACCTGCCCATTGCCCGCAATCTAAAGAGCTTACTCTATCAAATCGAAGCAAAGGTATCAAAGTCGCCTGATCTGTGCGTACGTGCGGTTGACTCATAGAAATACTATGTGTACGTATACCAGGCCTCCAAGTGTTTATTCGGGCGTATATACTCAACCTGAAACCATATAGACATATATCCCCCCCCCCAAAACACACATCGACCAATGCAAGGTATAGTCAATGGCATTCGCTGCACACCTCCAATGCATACGCAGTCCACGCAACCACGAGATGTTCTGCACCCACTCTTCCTTCGACAGGTAGGCCGTCTACTCTACAACGCAGCGCGTACCTTCGACATATGCCGCCACAGCATACGTACACCGACCCCTTCACGACTATGAGCCACGAACCTGTGAATCTCCTCTTACCGATTAACACTTGCACACAGCATGCGAGTGCTGATATCTCTTAACATAACCTCAGACAACTGCATCCACCATTATGCAAGGAGTTAACGTTACGTGCTTACTATACGACGCCCGCGGCACCTCCAGCTTACGGCCGTTTGCGAGAAAGGTCACAAGGGAGAATATTATTGAAACTCCGGAAGACGTTGACCTACGAAACTACTTTCCCGAAGGCGCATTCAGCGTGAGAGTTACCACAAATGGAAATACTGGTACTCGAGCACTACCTTCGTATCGATTCTATGTCTCCAACCACACCATCCTTTTACCCATTAACGAATCTATCCAAAACGAGTTTCGTCTGGATTGGTTAGGGCATGTCGTCGTAGCGAAGTACAGGGAAAAAGGCATGATCGAATCCTCATATTGCAACATTCGCTCCGTGGAACTCCCATACATCGACCTCTTAGCAAAGCGGTAAGTCCACGATCAAAACCCTAGATGCAAATACTCAGGAATCGATAGCTGGCTAACACGACAGATATCTGAAGGCATTTATAACGTCAAGCCATCTCCTCCTTGGCTATCACCGGTAAGCCAGGGCTGGCGCTATCTTCGCTGCTCTCCCCAAAGAAGCGAAAATTCTGACGCGATATTGATATAGAGCTCCACGCAACGAGACCCAGAATTCTCTCGCGGCTAGATATAAAGCAACATTCAGAAAGGACTTATGTAACACGTGCCAGGATGTTAACTTTCTCAGAAGCTCAGACCAGAGGCTACACAGAGTCTACCTGGATAGTCGTAGTTTTGCTTGTCCTATGATAGAAGCCCAGACCCCGGAGTTCAGGAATTGGACCAGCTCCGGTTAATATACTACTACTACTACTACTACCTTCTTGAATCCTTGGCCCGTATACCGATGTGTGACCCCCTTATATGCTCTATATGTCTGACAAGTCGAAAAGGTTACCGGTTGACCTCGCCTAACCCCACGCGACGATCTCACTGGTCCTCCTCGTCCTTTTCTGGGCAGGATGGTCAATGCAGGGGACGCCCGTGAAGCCGCCGCGCGAAATGTGATCGCGCGCGCCCAAAGGAAGCGACCGCCGGACATTTCGAACCAAATATGGTAATGCCATCAGCGCGGCCGGGATCTTGCGCGAGCGCCTATGCGAGGGAAAGCTTGTGTCAATATGGCTCCCGGAGACCTTGGAGGTTTGGAGTATCGAGGTGGTAGGATGGTGCGCCGATCGACTTCAAGTTAGAAGTTGTAAACTGAAGTGAACATTCAGAACCTCGCCTGGTGCACGTGCCACGCTGCACACCGCTATTCTTTGTTTGTCGGTACCGTCTACGACTAACTCGGGTGCACCTGCGGTCCCAGTGAGTCAGATGCTTCCGAGAAGATTCGCTCTGGTTTGGCCAGTTTGAAGAATCTGAGTTTGCTCTCAACTAAGCACTTACTTGATAGTAGGCGTAAGATGGTCGCCAACTCGGTGAGATGGGTATTCAGGCCTCGGGCAAGACAATTGGCAACGGTGGTGGTGGTATCGAAGAACTTCAAAGCGGCAATCAATTGGAACTTGCGCGCGTTATTATGGACACCACGGACACAATGTTGGGTAACGATCAAAAAATTAAGTGCAAAGAGTTGATGGAGACGCCAAGGCATAATGGGGAGGGAACTGTCAGAGCTGTAGCCATTTGGCGAAATTTTGCATGATCGATCTCAGAAGTTACACACCATTTCGTCGAAAAAACGAGGCGCTAACTCCGCGGCTGCTCAACATGAGTGGTGTGTTGACAAATGCAGTGTTTCTGTCATTGTTCAGTGAACTGTTGCCGTTCGTCTTCAGTACGCCATTGGCGCGTTAATGCGATTGTGCTGAGCGCCCGGCATCCGGAGCCAGTGTGCCTAGTTAATTGTTTATCGATTGTCCACGAGACGAACGATCGGCTCCACGCGCTTGCCACTGATGCTGCCCCTTTCGCCATAGCTCTGCTCACTATAAAGGCCATCACCCTGAGGAGTTCAGGACTCAGCACCAACCCTCACGCCAATAACCCACCAGAGATATGTCAAACAACGCCGCCACCCACACCTACACCCGCACCGACAACGACGAGCCTGAGCCAGGCATGCCCGACATGATTGACATGAGCTGGCTCAACAACCCCGGCGTCACGGTCAGCGGGACAATCACCGTCCTCAATGCTGGCCCCGGAAGCATTGTCATAGATCGCGGGCGAGGACGCACTGAGATCGTCAACAACGGTGCGCGAGTGCAAGCCTGGACGGCTACTGGAGGCACTGGCCCGCGAACCTTCACCCGAATGGACGGCAACGAGCTCGAGAGGCGCTTCCCCTTCGCCAATAGCCATACGTCGGCAATGGCTGCCGCTGCCACTAGGGACGCAGAGCATTTCAGGGCAACGTACTCGGCCCCGGGAAGGCAGGGGGACCAAGCTCGCGATCGCTATTACGGTGGCCAGTATTATGGCTTCGGGAATAGATCTCAGGCCGGGCCCCCCACTGTATATCGTCACCCTTACTATTCGAGGGCGGCTGATGTGGATACTACAGAGCCCAATCCTGCCCTCGCCACGACGCCGAGTGCAGACGTACCCCAAACGAATCCTCCAGCAAGAGAAGAAAGCCCTGTGGGTGCCCTGAACAGCAAGGCGTTGCCGGACGCAGGGGATGCTCCCCCTTCGACCGGCGACTTCATCGATGCTCTCGATTGAGCCATACTCGTTGCTTTGATATGTATACTGAGGCCCATAAACTGGGAAAAGCCATTGGCCCGCTTCCCACCCTTAATTTCATACTGGGGTGACCACCAATGGCTCGTCTGATGCACAGCGGCCCTCAGGCCAGTAATATATACTACCAAAATGTAATGAGGCCCTTTTACCCATTAGTACGCACCATCCAGCGTCGATACAAAGCACAGACACTTCCCTTGCCCAATTGGGAGGTACTCGACGCCTATCTCGACTCTCCCACACGCAGCGGGTGCCGGAAAGCGTGCCATTGGGATCCGAACAGTCATAGCACATGCCAAGGACCCGTGTACGAGGATGCGGTAACCTTACCTCACTCAAAAAGAGAGGTTACCTGAGGTTACATTGTCCAAGTCTGACCCCCTTATATGCTCTATGTATATGGTGTACATGCGAACAAATGTTGTATTTTGTGGAGCCAACACTCCCGACTCACCACACAACCGTACAAGCCTTTCATTACTACCTCTCCATACCAAACCTTCGTAAACCAGACTTACGAAAGCCTTCGGATCCTTCTACGCCGTAGCATTAACTGAATGAATCCGTTGACTCCGCATCCGCAGCCGGTGCGCTCGCCCGGCAGAAGTATTGCCCTATCTCATTACTTGCAACAACTCCGAACGGACCATCATGGGGGCTAGAATTCTGCGGACGCCACCTTTCCTCTGCCATATCTGAATACACAGAGGAGCCTTCAGAGGAGGAGCTTTCCATGGAGCTCTCGTCTGACCCCCAGTTGCCATCACGGCTATCTGAGCCCTCTGAATCGCTGCCATCATCACTGTCGTCCTCTACGCTGCCTTCTCTTTCCCCCAAGGATGGACTGGAGGCTGCAAACTCCCACTCCGTAACACCGTCTGGCTCGTCTTCTTCATCGCTATCCCCATATGTCCAGTTAGGCACGCGAAGCTTATTGTATTGGTCGATCATTGGCCACCGCAATCTATCTGGGAATAATTGCGTAAGTACTCCTTCGGATTCAATGGCGCGGAGGACTACCGATTCGCCTCGCATAGCGACATGTCAAACTGGGGCCCTGTCTTAACAGCGCCGACAGATCTACTAAGATATCATCCAGGCATGTCCCCTTTCAATAAATATTACTGTTACACCATACCCCTAAACGGACATTGCCGCGTCTGATCGTCCAACGCGATACGGCAGATAAGCACGAAACGGACGTCCTGGGTCATGTAGACCTCCGGCACAACGACTGCGGAAAGACCATCATAACATAATGGCAAATCAAACTGATGCGTTGAGGCGTGTGTTTCTAGGTCTTCGGGTTCCACCAATCGTCCATCACTGTCTAGGGGGCTTGCATACCACGTCAGGCCTGGAATTCGTAGAATTCACGCAATACCTACTAGCAGACCTCCACAGTTTGGACATGGGATCCCACAGAAATCACGCTCAGGAGGTTAAGGTGTAGAGCAGAGCCAGGATGGTCTTCCTCGTTGAACTGCATGGTTATATGCTTTGAAGTATGCGCGAGTTGGTGAAACTAATTGGGCAGCTTTCCTCGTCAATCTCTTTCCATATATAACAATGTCCACCGACAGCGGGCCGCCCAGGGCACACTGTACGTAAACACATACCGGGTTTTGCAGAGCCCTATCGGTATAGTGGACGCGAGTATGCGGTACCGAAGGCTGTGCCGTTGCTATTGTAGCTAAGGAACAGCCTCGATTTCTGTCTAGTATATGGAGGGCATATACGCAGCAAAGAAAAGCAATGGAGACTTTCATCCCATCTGAACTACCCACCGAATTATGGTGCTATATCTTCGAACTTCTACAGACACCACACGACATCTCAGCACTCATGCGCTCAACTCGCCACTGCCATGCCGTTGGCTCTATCCGGCTGTACCGAGACGTCGTGGTCAACGGGGGTTCCAAGCGAGGACGATTGTTGATGCGAACCCTTTCACACAGATCGCGCAATACATCACTTTACGCTTCTCACGTCAAAACCTTCCACTACTTGTCTCCGAAGACTTTAAACATGTCAAATAGACAGGGTCTAGCGGACTTACTAGTCGCATCCCTTATCCAGCTTAGGAACCTGGAAACGCTTATTATTTGGTCAAGCCTTTTCAACGACAGTGTTCTGCAGAAAGCCTTCAGCGCGGCATGCCCTTCCCCAGTGATTAGAAACAAGCGGAGTCACATACGCTTCGTTAATGACATGTCCATGGGTCTTTCACCGTACACCCAGCTTATTTTGCCAAATCTCAAACGCATAGAGATACAAGGACACACCGGACTGGTGGCACTTATACAGTACAGATTTATTAAAGAATTGCGACTCCTCCTCTTCCCTTTCACCTACCAATCACTGGAAGTGTTTCAACATGGCCTGACATTGGTGTATGGAGGTCTCCGGCATCTTGAATTACACACACACTCTGACATAGATACGTCACACGCGAACAATTCACGATATCCATGGCCGGAGATATTACTTCAACTGAGCACCGGTCTTCAGCAGCTGCAAAGCCTTGTGCTGAGAGGATACCGATGCGAGTCATTGAACCCGCTGGTAAGCGTTTCTTAATGTGGGAGACCTAGCTGATAACAGTCTATCCCGAAGCCGATTCTCCGCCTCCTACTGGACTATCCATTCGCATATCCCAAGCTAGAAGCACTTGGGGTCAGTGTCAGACCCGCACGTCGGACATGTGAATGCACAGCAGTTCTATGCGAGCCGTACGAACTCGAATACAGAGAAGAGATAGACATTTTGGCATGTTTGGACCGGATGCAAGAGACACGCGAATCGATGACGTACTTCAGGACATCCTTGCTCGAGTTCCGAAAGCCTGTACAGTTAGGGCAACGTTGGAATATGACATACGCCAGATTCAATTGTTTCGCACACAACAGAATGATCGCCTCTCGGTGGTACATCTTCGGCAATGATCCCTGAGGAAGTTTCACTGCGGCTACAACTATTTACCTACCTACCTACCTACGTAGCTGTCTCGCTCGTTACTTGCGAATTTCCCAATATCACCCGTTGTGATCGCAACTTCCCGTTTGAACGGCAGTTGTGTGCTATCTCCGGGCATATGCACCACTACAGCTGGGGCTGGCTGGGGCGATGATACAGTGTGATTAGCTTACACCAGATTAGAGAAGCTATCATACATTATAGTAACCACGGGTGGGTGGGCCCCTGCCACACATCTCCCCAATTGGACTGTGTATGTAGTTCCGGAATGGGACCACGTTACGTACGGGCCTGCCATGGGTCAGGCCGGTCCATTTATTGGTCCATTCAGTAGCCTTGCTCAGGTACGTCATCGTCGTAGGTGCCGATGGTGCCTCGTATATGAGACCATGTCACTACTGGTTATCTCGGACAAGAAAATGCCTCGGTGAGAGTCCATACACCATGCGTTTCCCGTCCATTACTCATACCCCCCTGGGATACAGTTCAACGTCAAAAAGCGAACTCGATGAAATCGAAATTATCCAGGACACGGCCTTGCGTCGCTCCATTCGCGCAGCACTTAGGTCAAATCATCGCCAAATATGCGTCGCATGCCTCTACAAAGGTGTCGCTGTTAGTACAGTCGACGACCAATACCTTTAAACATTCTAACTTTCCGACCAGTGCAATCTTTCCCGTGGTAGATGCGAGCCTTGCAAAGAGACAGGGTCCACCGTATGTTTTCAGCCTGTGTTCTGCCTCTGTCAACGTAACCCGTACGACGTTGATTATTTCAGTGCATATCCCAAGCAGTCGCGCTCGCTATGATCTCTGACGCCTCGCGATTTCGCACCCCGCCTCCTGCGGAAGGGCGTTCTGACGGTCCACTACGTTCGTGCCCCAGCAGATTCATTGATCGACGACTGACTTCTTCGCAGAGTTCAACAATACATTGCGCGAGGCGTACATCTCAGAAAAGGCACGTGTTTCCAACGAGCCCGCGTCCTCAACCTTATGTCATGAACAACCTGCACCGTCATCTTCACCTTATTTTACCCCGGGGAGTACACCAGAGTTGGACACCGGGTTGACGCATCGTGGAAGACCGCTAGCTGGGAGCGAAGAGCGTCCGCTCGATGATGTTGCGTTATGTGACAGATGCTCGTCCCTCTTTGTAATACCTCAAATATAAAGACACCAAAGTGTCCCGCGCTGTACTTGTTATCACCGAGACAAAGATTTCTAAACAGACACAACAGACACACGTGCAAGGCGCGCGTCGCAATAGAAAGGAAGGAAAAATGCGGCTCAAAGAGATCCTCGCACGCCTTGTAGAACACAGTAGCTATAGCGTCTGATATAACCTTCTAATGATCTAATTTATCCCACTGGTCATGGATGCATTCCAGTGCAGGTTGTACCACGACACCGTGTGAGATATCACGGCGTCTCAGAACCCCCCAATACAATTGCGCGTTTCTCTTTTCACAATCAGACATAAATCGTAACAACGTAGCTTTCTGACGGGCGCATCCGCCGTTTCAAGATAGTAATTGAATTACTCGCTGATATTATCGTTGATGTACAACATTGACATGACAAGGGCACGTAACCGTAAGCTATCGTCTACCAGCCTTTTACATCACACTGATTAGCGAGTGTACGTATGCCAACGCCGGGGTGGGGTAGAGCTTCAATGTCTCTCAGTCCTGTGAATTTGGCTAGGCGGGTTTGCAAAGTCGGCTGCTTCCGGTGATAAGCCTCTTCACTATGCAGGCCACGGGATGTCGTAATTGCTGTTTGCATTGAACGTCCCTGTAATCCCATGGGTGTCTATCCACGAAGCCCGGCCAAATCCAGCGCGGGTAGTGCTCGCCCAGTCTGCATATCGCGGGATAGTCTGATTCTTTGGCACATTTCTGACAGGGTGGAAATTATAGTAATCGGGGTTCGGAGCGTGACATAGAAATTTGGTTTTGACATAGCGATTGCGCCACGGAGTAGCAACTTTGCAGCCCAGCGGTATGACAGACTGTGGGGAGTGTAGGCCGCATCATTCGCCCAAAAGTTCGGGTGGGACTGGATATGCTCACGGAGACATGAAATCGACCTTTTTCTCTTAGCTTGAAGAGGTAGGGCGCCACTTCCGAGCGAATCTCGACTACCCCTTGCTGTGACACATCGATTTCTCTCGTAGCAATCCGCCCCAACGTGACGTGACAATTTGAAGTTAACTACGCAATAGTTGTCTTGTGACGTGACGAATTTCTATAATTTCCCCACCGTCATTATATGTACTTAAGGACCACCAGAACCGCATTTGAACACTCCGTGAACTACCTTCGTCGGCATACTATACATATTGCAATCATACGCCATGTATCGTCTTCCTCAACGGTACGACTCCGCGTTCGCTGCATGAAATAAGCTAATTTGCTGCCCACAGATCGCATATGGCGACTCCTCCTACCCAAGAAGGGTTAAACGACAGCGTGAAATCCTCGAATGCTATTACCACCAGTTCCGCGACCTCCCCGTCAGGCTGTTATACATGCTTTCTGCGCAGTAGTCAAGTACATGTCCTGCTTCGGGCCTTTGGTCTTGCCATGTTGCACCATTAACACGACCACAGTGCGACGGCCTCCTTCCCTCTTGCACTCCGTGCATGGCCGACAATACCTTCTTCGTACGTGGTCCGCACATTGCAGCTACTCACTTCAAATTAACTTTTATACCCATCTCAGTGCATGTCCTTTGAGGAAGCACGTGCCCGTGTCGCTAAGCCCCCGCACCAACAAGATCCAGGCCAGACACTAAGCGGCAATGGTGCGCATATACACACATGATATACTAAGAGGCCTATTGACGGCATCACTCGCAGACTTCTCACTTATGACAGTAAACAGTGGCAACATGCCTGGACTTGGAAACGGATCAATACGAACGGACTATAACGCCGCATGGATACAACCAACCAACATTCCTGCGACTGAGCGGATTAATGAACTCCTTCCCAAGCGTGAGCCGTTTTCGCTACTTCGTTTGCGTAAAACTGACCATGTCTGCACGTGCATATATCCACTCTTCATTGCCCTTAGAAGAGTTGACCATCCAACCAGGCATCCACTCCAACTTTACGGCCTCCTCTCTTGATACCATGATGCACTCCGTAAGATCCAAGGGTCCGGACACTTCTACACAACGGACTTCCTTTTCCGATATGGCAATGATCCCATCGGCGTCGCAATACAAGGTTACGATATGCCCCCAATGCGTTCGAGCATTGGCATGCGAGCGTCACAAAGCTCCAAAGCGGTATGTGCAAAGGATTATTCCTTTCGTGACTTCGCCGCTAACAGCGCATCACGTCCAGCGGGACCGTCGAGGGGGGACCGCATGCGTACGCGAGAACCACCCGCGACTTAACTCAGTCGCAACTTCCTCGACAGGGACCGTACTCGGCGACGGCGTAAGGCCGAAAGCGCTATCTTTCTCGTTCCGTGCCCACAGCTAACTCAATTTTGTGCCTCTTTAGCAGACCAATTGCCAGGAACCCGATCAAAAAGTGTGTACACCGCACTCTCTATAACCCTGCAACGAACGAATGATCTAGTGGACATGATAGGTCCAGCCCATTACCATGGGATGAGTTTTTACCGTCATCTTATCTCGACCCAAATACGACGACTACCGAGGTGGCCACGGCGTAAATCGCAGCTAGATAGGTCCGACACAAGGTGCATCATCATGCAGTGGGGCAGTGTACCCTACCCGGTTTACCTACCACCGCATTGCCACCGCAGCCAATGCATGTAGTACTTACGGTGCCCATTATGAAACAAAACATAAGAGACATTCAATACCGGAAAACCTGCAACCCCAGGCAACCCCTTAGTGAACGATTTTCTTCTCGATAGACGCGGGTTCACCCGACTACACCAGATCCAAGTTTGGCTTTTACATGCGCGTGCACCATCCAGATCGTTTTATGGGCCTTAGCATACGACCGCGAAACTCGTGGACCATACGACGCATTCTGAAGGCCTCTCTCACTGGTCAGGAACGGGTGCCGAGCAGAATGCTGGCTACCATTACCCGCATCATCCAAACCTCCCTGAGATACTTGAAACCCCGACGCGCTTCCTGTCGAGACTTGCTCAATGCTCGTCCTAGCCTAGAAAATAGATGGAATATTGACATGAAACCTACAGCACACCTGAAATATTTTCGTGTATTATACCTAAATTATATTCTTCATGCCACCCTGTAAACCAAAATACAGAAACCCCGTTCACACTAACTTTATCCCTCGGACCTCCCACGACGCACGACCCATCCTTAGAAGCGCAGAACCGTACTCCATTCACATTCCGTATGAATTGGTACCTCCATGCGAGCTTACGCTCACACGAACACTCACACCCATACGCACAACGACATCAGCGGCCCCGCACTCTCCCACTGATACTTACCTATGCCGACATGCCTTCAAAACAAGTCCACACTGCCACATTGCCATCAGACATTCTACGAAGCACCCTGAGGTGCTGATCTATACGTTGTCATCAGCACGATGCTTTAACCCAAGCGACCAAACGACCCCGAGTCTCCCGTAACTTACACATTTGACAATCTCAGGGACCCATCAGAACACCCCAACCTCATCAGACCATCTCATTCAACGACCTTTCCTCCATGATCTTGATCCTTGAACTGTATCTGCGGCCGCCGTTGTCACTTTTGGAGTCGTTCTACAATGAAATCGGAAGCTGGAAATCGACATCCCCAAACGTGTAGACCCGTGCAGCACGCACACACACGCCGACACATTCAAACGTAACTGCCGGCAGCGCTGCCCTATCTTATGTCACTCGTCCAAGTGCGCATACCTCCTCGTACGCGAACATTGCAGTTGTTCACATGGCCAGTCGACAACAGTGTAAGCCCCTACTGTCACAACACAGCCTTCTTTACTGCATCCCAGTTTCACAAGCCGAAGCTCTGCACACTTTGTCTGTTGTGACAACGTACTCCACAAAGACGCCAAGGCTGTTCCAATAGATTAACACTATTCTCGTGAACCCTTCGATAAGACTGTGCCTACATAAATACATGAACATCCCCACCCATTATCATCTCACAATCTCACCAGCACATTCAACTCGTACTCTCGCCCGCTCGCGACAGCAAGACACCATGAACACCGTCGAAGTCACGTCCAGAGCCAGGCCCCGCCCAACGACGCACCAGAGCGGGAACGACCTTCCAATGCCAGCTATTTATCTCTTACGGCTCTCCGCCCTATTACGTATGTATACGCCGTTGTACCAGACCCGTCTTCTTTGCCTCATACTTTCCGTTAAGGCTACGCTAAAGACGAATTGAAAATCGACATCAACAACATTCCCGATGGTAAGTACAATGGCCGACGCGCCACGACCCGCGTATATGGAGTGTTGCATAAACTCATCATTAATACTTTTTCTAGAATATCAGTGGAGTTTGTCGGCCAAGAGTCAATTTATCGAAAAAGTGTTCAAGAACGCGCATACAGCGCCATTCGTCATAGGTGCGGCACTCCACGGCGAGAATTTGCACGCGCCCTTTGTTCATTTCCAATCGTTATTCAGCTTCGAGGAAGAGACATCCGCACACATGCATCGACGGACGCGACAGATTATACGCATTGCTACAGTACGTCCCGAGCGATACTCCCACCCCCAACACTTCATCTCCGGCTGACTCCTTATCTCCTCTGTTTATCGCAGATTCCTCACTGGAAAGGTACGTTACAGCGACGCAGTTTACGATCCTAGATGCTGATCTGTTTTGCAGATTCCTTGTGCGTATCTTCGCTTTGCGTTTTTAAATACTGCAAGTCCTTATCACGACACATCTAACTCCGAATAGTCAAGGATTCGTCAGTATAAAGTTTCTATTTCCCGACGCATATACCAGTACTAACATATATTATATGCACAAACAGGAGAACCTACTGTCGTTATTGGTACACCTCCCAAGACATAAAACGCCGCAGGATAGTCACCGATGAATGGAAAGTTAAGTTCCTGGAGAAACAAATTATTATAATTGCCTACCAAAACGTAGCGCCCGACCCTTGCGCCGACACCTTCTTCTCCACGAGTCCCTATCGTCAAAAGCGAGAATCTACTACCAAGGGAAACAAATCAACTACAACGGCGTAATTGAGCTCCCCTTCAGTGACGCCCGGGGAGGCAACGCCCGGACGAGGCGTCGGAGACGAACTTCACAAGCGTGGTGACTAATCCACTGTATCGAATTAATGTGTACTTCATCTAGTTATTTATATGCTTTCTAAGATTAGCCGCCTGACCCTGACCATTAACCTTCCGAAGACACGAAAGACCTCTTCGAATGGTATGCGCAGGCAGTCGAATCTGCTGCGAGAAGTGTTACAACAGACACTTAAAAGTAAGCGAAGGAAATACGGGAACGGAGCCAAGACGGAGGAAGATAGAACGGGGACCTGCACGAACTTGGGCGCTTTATTCTGCTGCCAATTGGGCGCCTAAGCAATGGTGACGTCACGCATCGGCTCGGCCTGTGACGAAGGCATCAAATCGTAGGAATAATATATATACACCAAGTATGTAATAATGATGCGCATGTCCATACCCTACAACGCAGACATTTACGTATGGAATAAGTGTACTCTCCGTTCCTGGCAGTCTGCAGTGTGTGTACCATAATGTTTGGCTAAGTCTAGTTGCTGCGATACCTTGGCGGGGAGTACACTCAGAAGTTCTTGTTCAGATAAGCGCCTATCAAACGCTCGATGCACCGACGCCTCTCGATGCTGTCACTGACACCTGCTGCCTATGGAATAAATATGGAATCGCACCGTTAACTCACTTCGACAGACGAGCGCCGAAGCTAGAACGTTCAGGCAGTGCGTTAACGGTGCGGGCGAGCCGCATTACTCGCATTCTGTGCACGACGTCGATAGCGACGGTGAGCCGTGGGCTGGCTACAGCAAAAGCACTGCGCAAACACCCTCCACACCAGCCGCCTAACACTCTCACCCGTCCTCCAAGCTCCAGAACCCTGCTCGCAAGCCGATTTCAACCCGTAACCCATTTATTCCCCGCAATCTCAACGAGCGTCACAGTCTTATCACGTCCCCCCAAAACGCATTGCAGTCCCAACGACGATGTTCAGGCGCTTGCTGTAGACCTTCCCGCGGTCGAACGACAGAGCGTGGTTCGTCTCGATGAAGTGGGCCGGCCCCGTTGTCCGTCAATGGAGGCTTGACGCGGATGGCCACCAGTTACCGTGTCGTCTGTCGAGGTCAACGGTTAGTGGACTGTTGATGATGCATCGTGTCTGGGTCAGCGCAGAGAACAGCTGGCAGCACTCGCCTTTGGGTGCGTCCGCCGTCGGAGATGTAGATGAGTGCGTTCACATAGGCAGCGAGGGTGTGTTCCGGTATGTCCTCTGTTGTGTCGCGGGAAGCCGACAGGACGAGGTCGTTTGTCGGCGATAACACCGCTCGCACCTGTGGGATGGGAATCAGCTAGGCGTCTAGAGGTCATCGATTACACGGACGCACGTCGGATGAGTGCTGGGTCAACGTCGGCGGTCGCACATAGTTTGTACGGGATCATGCCATCGTCCTCTCGTCCGTCGCCGCCACCTTCTTCCATGGCCCGCGTTCTCATGTACTGGCCGTCGTCGCCGCCCCGCATGCCTTGTCGTCGCTTCGCGGGCATTGTCGCCAGACCCCTTCCCCTCCGTCGCGCTCATTTCGCGGCCATCGAAGTTCGACCGCGGACCTGATCACAAGAGATACAAACGCTGTCCGCTTCATCATTCCCAGTGAATCAATGGGTCGTGAATGGGCCGCCGTCGATGCCAGAGCCCTATGCGCAAGGTACGTGGATGGCAGCGTGTGCGTAGACACAGACGCGCGTTCTTTTGCGCATGAGCCGCGAGCGAAGGTAGAGGGGGTGGGGCACGGAACAATGAACAGCTTTTCGAAGACGTCAGCAATTCCCGGGGAGATTTTTGAGCGCACCAAGACCCGCATCGCGTCCCATCCAACCGACCCTCCGCCTTCAGACTCGTCCCCATCAGCTGGCAATTGAAGATTGAGGCGAGAAGTCCACGGCGACCACATCCCCCTCGCCCTCGCGCTCTCGCTCTCATTCCCAACTCCCTCAAGTTCAAAACGACCCACCCCAATCCCTAGGATACTGCCCGACAGTCTTGTACGCGAGCCCAATGTGGTGGTGCGCGTCGTCGGACGCGAGAAATGGTGGTGGGCCTCCTTGGATGTAAGTACGGTAGGTGTCAGAACGTGGTACCCCGGCATGAGCGTCGCCTGACGTGAAGGGCTGGGGATAGGAAAGTAATGGCGGTTGGCGAGCAGGCGATGAATCGATGATGGGCGGTGGACTAACGCGGGAACATACGAAAAATGCTGGAAACAGGGGGGCGGGAAATGCCGTTCGCAATCACGGCAACACCCGGCCGAGCACAGCTTCCACCGGCGCTGCGCAGGCTTAGCGCCATCGAGCTCAAAAATCGGTCCCCGCCCTCGGCTGCTAGGAAGCTTGCAGATTGCGTGTCACACCAAAGTTTCCTCCAATTCTTTCGTTGTGACAGGCTCCTCACGGATGCAGATGCGTGCTCTGGATTACGGGACGATCCAGGGTGTCGTCACCGTACTCGCTCCAGAAACGGAACGAGATTATCAAAGTTTCTACAACTACCACTCTCCCTAAATTTCTGTAGCTACAATCGTACTATTCGTGTCTACGCATGATTGAGTGGGCGTTACAGGTAAATTGCCAAACAGCTGCAAAGCACGTTGAACATACGCGCCCTTTCCCACTTGTATTGGTTCTCAAACGTTGGACTCGTCCCGCTTGCGCCCCACTGTCGCCGCACGTTGCATATGCCATTAACCAAGGCCCACGAC
Source organism: Ephemerocybe angulata (assembly GCA_013368325.1). NCBI lineage: Eukaryota > Fungi > Basidiomycota > Agaricomycetes > Agaricales > Psathyrellaceae > Ephemerocybe > Ephemerocybe angulata. The sequence goes on along the minus strand of JAACJK010000163.1, from coordinate 2,060,106 downwards.
TGCTGCAGTGGCGAAAGTCAATCCACACGGGTGCTCGTTTGGTCAACCGTCCGAGAATAACGAGCGCGAACCCACCTGCGACAGTCGCGACCGGGCCCTACACGCCTCAGCAGTCCCAGCGCAAATCAATGTGCTGCACAGAGTAAGGGTATACTAAACTAATACATCCAAAGCATTACATGATACCAACGACATCCACTGGAACATTAATGTCCATGCAGCAACGACATCCGTTCGCGACAGCAGCGCGGACACGATTGGCAGTATCGGTATCGACGAATGTTACAGTCACCGCCCCAGTGCCCTTGTCTAGCTCAGCCGACGCAATTGCTGACGCCGGTAAGTTAAAATGCGACAAGATATCACGGATGTCCAATTGAGTATCCAAATACCCACCGGAGCCCGAGGGAGCGGAGCTACCAAAGGAGGCCTGCGCTTTGGAACGCTTGCGAATGCGCGCGTCGTGGATTGGGACCGCCGTGTGTTGATTCTGCCGACTTTCCGGTCCGCCAGTGCTCGTCGAGGGCTTCGTGTAGGGCGCGGGACGGCCGTAAACGTGCGCCGGCACATTCTGCTGACGACCTCCAGGACTCGACACAGACAACCCGTCCCATCTCCCGGTCGACATAGGGTCGCTGTTGCTGGGGTTACTATGCTGCACCCGGCTATTGGAAACGCGCGCTGTTGCTGACTGCGCCCCGCCGCCACCCAACGAATCCACCTTCTGCGCAATGTACAGTAGTAGATCGCGCACTTCCCCACTTCCCGCTACGGACGTTCCTGTCCCCTGCACTACAGGAGCTTGTCCACCGAGGTCCCCCCTGCGTTCGACGTCCCGATCCGTGAAGCCACTGAAATAACTCGGTTGAGGGATCATGGGAGTCGTGCCCGTGGTGTCCAGAAGCCCGCCGACGCGATGGGTACGACGCCTTTCACTTGAGCTGCGATGGCTAGCTAGACCGTATTCGCCTCCTTCTTCTCCTCTCGTGTTTCCAAGCAATGACATGATGCTGGGCGAAGTGTTTGACTGCGGACGAATGTTGGTTGAGTCAATGGAGTGGATGCCACTAGTTGAAACCGGATTCGGGGGGGAGCTGTCTTTGGACGCACTAAAGTGCGAATGGGAGACAAAGTCGACATCACAAGGAAAGAATGCAAAAACCAAAACCGTCGACCATGCGAAGCTACTACAGGTCAAACTGGAGACGAGTACGCGCCACATCCCTGGTTTTCCCCAGAAGCAACCAGGAACACGAAACATATGAATTACGACTAGTGTGCCGTACTTTTTATTCCATAACATGGAACTTGAATCTGATGAACAACCCTGCCCTTGTGTATTGCCCGGAGTCCCTTACCTTACATTACTCAATCACGCAGGAGTGGAATTCACACACTCAATACTGCAGCTGATCGGCCGCTTTGACGAATCCCTGCAACGTTTTTGAGATGCGACACATTCTGATACACACGACTGAATACGCTGATGAGTGTGTCAACGTGTAAGATGGCGTACACCTCCCTAAGCTCAGAATTCTACACAGACACGGCGACATTAGCTTATGACTTACTCCTCATGTCCGCCGACTCTTACACGACGGTACTTCGACACCTCGTCGCACGGAACATAAGCGATACGTACCGAACATTGTGCTTGACGGACCAGATGTCGTAAAGTGCTGCTCAGTTCCAGAAGCTCATTCTCGTCCTATCTCCCACACCCATCGCTCGGGAAAGATGTTACTCATTTTCTACATATCCATTTCCCCGTTACGCATCTCGCCCACTGCGGCCAGGGAATCGCAGTACCGATGTCTAGCCACATCAGGGCGATTACTCCATCATTTCCCCGCTGATTAACCTGATATGATACTGGGTCACCCAGCCACGGCAGGGACGTCTGCAAGAGGGTAACAAGAAAACAAGAACTTAGAGGAATCCAGCAGGACTTTTGCGAAAAATTGCAGCCTGACTTCAAGTTTCCCACTGGATCTGCTCGTACGGATTATTGCGATGCGTAATGTCCCACTGTGATCTCGGATCCACACATGTTCCATATATTCTGCATATGCTAATACGTAGCCACCTCACCAGCGCCTACTCAGTGGTTGACCCATTTGGCTATTCGTCTTCACCGATTATAGCTCGAGAAATGAAACGGTCCATGGGGGTCATGTGTATAGAAGCGCGGGACACGATTCCGTACTTCCACACGCCTATAAGACGACTGAGGTCGCGCGTATATCGTTGACACAGGCACAAATTATCGAAGAACAACATCAATCCGACACAAATGCAACCAGCCAACTCCCCTTTTACTTGCATGAGTCGTAAGAACTATTCCAACACGGAGAGTCGGCCATACCTCGTCGAGCCGCGCGGAGGGTCCGCAAACCACCCCGCACCACCTTCCAGCCGCTCACAGAACGTGTTATCGCACATAGCGACAGCCGTTCGTCGACGATGCATACGACCGACCCCGTCATGGGCACTGCCAAACGAAGGAGATTGTTCCGTCCCGCAGCGCAGTCCATGGGCGGCATGCAGCATTCATCCAGCAAACCACGTATGCCCCTTCGTTGGATGCAGTAGAGGATTTAGAGCAGCAGAAACCCTGCAGGAACACTTTCGAATAGCACACGTTACCAGAGCTTTAGCCCATACGCGTACCTGCTACCGGGGCCCAACGAAACCCGACTTATTGAAGCACGCGGGACACCACAGTCCACGTCCTGCCCAGGATCCCTCCGCCGCTAAGGCTAGGCAACGCGTACGGAAATGCGACGTTGTCGGTTGCGAAAGGACTTATATGACGTGGTACGGAGTCAGAAAACACAAGGAACATGACCATACCCACCATAGCGTTGACGCCAGTGACGCCCACCCCACGAAGGGTAAAGAGTATTGTACATGACAGCTTGCATTTATAACACACAATTTAAACGCGTAGGATTGGGATTGGTCCCATGAGTCTATGAATAGGATTTCGATGGCCCAATGAGCGCTTGAGCCCATGATAAAATAATAGATTGAATTAAGGTCCCGTTTCAGTTCACAAACGCCTTTCTCGCATTACTTTTCTCAAGTATCCCAGAGAAAGTTTTGTGACATGAAATTTGGGATAAAATCCCTGCACAATCCGGAGGAGATGAAAGCGCAATGACCGCCCTAGCACAGCGAAACAACGCTGGAAGCAGACAGAGTAGTAACATTGCAGATCTAGCACCGCAGATTTCGAACCACGAACCTCTGGTTCGCGAACTTACATGCCAGTCCGTCTGGAGTCATGTTACGGCCGTGACCTTTGGGGTCCAGTCTTGCGGTCCAGTCGATATGACCAATAGTCCGTAATCTTCGTCCTTTAGAGGCAGTCATGACTCTTCCCCTGCTCTCCGACCTCTCGATGAGCAGGATTCGGGAAACGTTCCAGAGAGGCTTTATGGGAGTAATGCGACACATTTCGTCCCTAGCAGCGTGAGACTGCACCCACAGTCGCCGTTGAAGGTCAGGCCAGTATACCAACTGATTGCTGAAGCGAGACATATACGTCGGCAAATTAGCTTGTATACGGAGTCGGCGGGAGTCTGCGGTCTCTCAACACGTCAGCTCGCGGGGTGAGGGTCAGTAATGATGGGAACACTCGTGTCCCTTACTCATCCTTTGAAAACTACACACACCCACGGACCGACGCTAAGTTCGCACTACCCGACGACCGACACACTGTGGCAGTGCAGATGCAATAGGCGCTGAGGATATTGCACAGTGTGACTAGATTACTTAAAAATAGACCAATTAGACGGGCCACTATAGATTACGCATAGACAGAGTGCGTAGGGGCTGTGTAGAGCGGCTCTGGGCAGAGCGGCGCCACTGCGCCAGCAATCACCCTCTTCCCATCTCGACGCGCACTCTGAACGTCTCCAACACATACCCGCTACTACGCAAGGTTCCCGAACAGGACGTTCGATCACCACATTTCGTCTCAGCGCCTCGCGACAGAGTCGAAGTACCTAAGTTAAACCTCGACGGACTTGGACGGGACTCACAAGGTCGTGAATTCGAGACACCTGAGGAGCCCCTTTTCACTTCGCAAATGGGACCCGAAAATACGAACGTGGCGGCGTGGAGAACATTGAACAAGGCGGGAGCGGGATGGATGGCGCATCATCCCAGCGCCCTGCCACCCGTCATTCCGTTTCTCCTCCTTCACTGGACACATTCTCGTGGTTTTCCTTCGCGGATCTTCTCAGATACCCTTTTAGACGACATGCCGACGAGCCCGCTCTGGACACCCACCGCGCTATTTCGTTCTCAATCTCCTCCCCCCGGATGAAATCTCATGCTTTTTTCGTCCATAGTTCCATGCCTCTGCGAAACAACGGTTCACCTACCCCTCGCGCACGGACCTCCTTTATCTAAAGAAACAAGGGACATTTCAACGAGGCAGTCCTCCGCACTCGCGCGACGTACACTCCATAACTGGATAAGACTGGAGAAGACGCATGGTAGGTAGACGAAGGTTCTGTGGTCCCAATCAGGAACAACCCGATCTACGTCAGACAGATTAGTTGGGGACGAATGTGTCTTGGGAGCAACGACGGCGCAGCAACGCCTTAAAAGCGGCCCCCGCATTCCAACAAATCTGCGGTACAGGCGACCGTGACATTATACATCGTCAGAAGTCCATAGCAGTTAGTTTCCACCCATAATAAATCTTGTTACTGTAGTGCTCCCAGGTGGTGCTAGTGCGGAGGGAATGACGGGACGATGGCCTAGCGGGGACTCACGTAGACACACGTAGACACAAAATGAATAGATTGAAGATGAGATACGAAAGACGAGACAAAGAGAAACGAGAGACAGAACGAGAGGGAACACCGAACACAACCCGACACGACGCGGAAGGAACACACGGGGAAGACGACCTAAACGGGAAGTCTTTTATACGAAAGAGAGGGGACAACTACGGGAAGAATCGGTGCGAGGAGTCCCGAGGACTCACGACGTGCCTGGAAAATGAGATGAACAATGTGCAACGGAGCGAGGGTGGTCGGGATCGACCACGCAGATTGTGGAACGTTGGGCGCCTAATTGTCCTAGTGCCTGCCTAATCGGGAATGCCGGCGGCTGGACGTTGGCCCGCGCTCGGTGCTGACGCATTTTGGAGGACAGTCAGACTACCCACCCCACATTACATCCATGGCCTGTTGATGTCGCTTTTGCCTAGAAATACCCTCCTTGTCCTCCAGCAGCATTTGAGACCTGAAGGATTGTGCCTCCTGACACGTTATCGCCGAAGTTTGCATTCCCGATAGACCCAATATTGAATTGACCTGAACGCCAACGGTTAGTAATATGACCGCAACTCTTCGTATATCCCAACACACCGACCTCGAGCTCCGGAATACGATGGAATCATCGGGTCCCCAAAACGACTTTCGACTGGTGACCGAACGTGGTGCACCCTGTCTGGCCCTAACGAAGAACTGGCTATGGTAAGTTATCGGCGTGCGTAAAAGTGACTAAAAACACTCACTTTGACCATTTCGAAGGCGTACCGGCTTGGGGGGGCCGGTGTCCTTGGTAATCATGGCATTGGCTCTCACCAAGAAGTTGAGTACGAGAAGTCTGACGAGCGTCCCAGCTCTCCTCTAAGTGGTATTCATGATGGCCTTGTCGATATGGCGATAATTCGAGGCTCGACTGGGCCGTTGTGCTCCTCGCCACGTCGGTCGGAGTCGATGGGGACACTGGGGACAACTCATAGGAAGTTGCCGTGCTCGCGGCGAGCATTACATTATTTGCCTTCCTAATCACCTCAAGGTCCCGCAACATCCGTTTCATGTTGGGGTCAACTTCATCCTTCATAAGCCGCCGAATATCGACGACAGACTTCATCAACAACGCGTCGCGCGCGGCTTGAAATTGACGTTTGTAGTGGAAGATCCTCCGTTCGTTGTCGCCCTTCTTGAAGAAACGCATGAACCTGTTCTGCTTCAAGACTTCTCGACAGAAATAGCGCAGCGAATAGAGCACCCTGACAGGAAGAAATACCGTCAGAACTCCCTTGCAGTACCGTATTAAGAACGGAACCCTACGTTGCCGCACCCACGAGATCCCCTTTAATCGACAAATCCTTTGTCTTTTTATGCTGTGCGTATATCATGGCGTACATTTGATGGACCTCGCCACTAAGGAAGGCAAAGTCGGCCTTATTGTGTCGAATGTCCTAAGAAAGGGGATTAGGGAGTAGCCAAACGATGTGATGTGTACACCACGTTACCTTACAGGTCTGTCCGATTTCAGCAACAAGCTTCCCGACTCCTGCTACGACCCCTAGGCCCGTGGCAGACGCTAGCCCAGCGACGAGAGGGATGATGACATCGACTACAACGGATGAGCTCATTCCCGGATCGAATCCAGTCCACTGCGGAATGTCAAGTTCGCCGAGCGTCCCATCCGCTGCGGCCGGTTCCGCGTCACTGACTTCAGCTGATCCCGACATATCAGGACTTGCCTCGGTCTGGTCCGCTCCAAGAGTCGTAACCGCGCCGTCACGCGAAGTACACGGTAGGCAAGTCGGAGGAGGTGGAGGAGGGAATTGTTGACATGGGCGCATTTCGGGCGACGATTACAGTGATAAGTGTACCTGGGGACAACGAAGCAATGAGAATTCCCGCATTTAAGATACCTGTCTATGTTTGCATTATATGTACCCCGATGCCGCTGAGAAAGTGTAGAACATAACCCGTCAGGCTTCGACTACGTCAATTATGAAACGGCGGTTTCGGATTTCGGAGATCATGTCCTTCCCAGAAATGTAACCCTTTACGTATTGCAGCGAACATTATCACATCCATGATTTCATCATGCGTGCAAGTCAGTAGACGTTAACGTCCATCTTGTAAGCGGTACAATAACACGTTATCACCCATTGGGAGGAGCAGTACACCCATCATCTCTCGTAGTACATGCAAGCGACAGGTCGGAACTTCGTATGTAATTACATACAGATCGACGATGTTGTACACGGTATCACGCACAACATGAATCCGAACATTCTGTCACTGAATAGCGTAAGTAATGAGATGAGTACCATGAATATGATCATTACGACTTCGACATTATCGTTACATCAGAATCAGGTCGGGGGTCTGAGCTCCCATTGCAACTTTACAAAGGTGAAACGCGTGACTGCTCTATGGAACCGTTGTGCCGTCGCCAGTGCGATATTTTTTGCTGTCTGGCGCAGCAGCCGGGGCGAGACGCATAAATGGACATGTCTAGAGAGCAGGAAGGACCAAGGACGGCGTGAACATGAACTCCGGGAAAGGGCGTCGCGGTCAACAATGTTTTCAGCAAGGTTTGCGAGACGTAGGGATTGCAGGAAGAGGAACTGTCGTTATCAACAGCGCAGAAAGGGTCCTGAAGGCACATTGCATGCGGATGATTGACTTAGATACACGGAACCTCTCCTTATATATCTAATGAGCGGCCTTATTCCCCTCGTTGTACCAGCATTTTGCAGGGCTCCGTGCCAAACCCTTTGGCTCAGACGAGCGGGGAGGGGGATCTGGTCCATAAAGCTGTCAGGTTTCAGTGCGGAGAGTAGGGACATATGATAACATGCTTGATGAGACAAGATAAGAGCACTGCCCGGCTGCGGTTGAGGAATGACCTTAACTAAAGACTCGGATTCCGTGGAATGCGTCGGAGGAACGGAGGTACAGAGGATCCTTACTTTGAAGTTGTGCTCAAGATGATATGTGCACGGAAGTACGATGAAACCTCACGCTGCGGGAGGTGGTGATGAAGAGAGATCCGCGACGCACCCGCGTCTGGATCGAATGATGGTTCCCACTACATGGAGGCACATACAGTAGAACCTCCCATAAGTCATACCCCTCGGTGCCCACCTCAGGCTGTGACTTTCTGGGGGTTATGACTTTTCAGAGGTCATTTTGGCGGGGGCAAGAGATTCGGTGGACTGCCGAGCGTATGACTTCTTCGCGGTTATGATTTTTCAGGGTATGACTTAAGGGAGGTTCTACTGTACACACACACGCACACGCACGCAGGTACTAAATTTCCTCCTCCTCTGGTTCATCAATAGATTCCGCGTTATTCCATGCCTGCCGCACGCGCTTTTGATCGTGCGGCACTAGCGTATTATAACCCGGAACAAGACATACGTTCCAGTGCTTGCGGCGAGCTAAAACAACTATGTCCAGCGTGACGCATTCCCAGTGCTTCCACGCACTACAAGAAAACGGTCATCAAAGAGCGAACGGGAGTCACGAGTCAACGTACATTGGATATTTCTTGTTGCTGTGAGGAGGGACGGGAGAGCTGGATCCGAGCCTAAGTTCGCCCTTGTCTATTTTCGAGGCTTCCGAGTCAAATTTCTGTGTTAGCTCACTGGCAGGCAGTACAAGGAAAGGAATGTCGTCGCACTAGGCTCGTGTCCTGCACGCGAGTTCGCATGAGAAGCTGCACGGTCACAGTCTCGGCAATGGGAATACGAACCGCTACATTTTGCACGCCCAGTAGGTGCATAAGCGAGATAATACTGCGAATGTTCGTTCCAACTCATTGAACGTCGATGGCTCGAGTTACTGGTTGTCAAATCTATAAACCTGGCAAAAAATGCAGTACCTCCCGAGCAGTGCACAGGGTCCAGCAGCGGGCAGTGCTGTCCTTAAATATACCATGCCAACCGAATTGGACCAGTGTGTGAATGTGGCATTTGGGTACGGGCAGGCGATACGTACGAAACGGTTTTGGACTCGTTACGCACGCGGCGGCACATGTGGCACCGCGTACCTCGGTGCCATTCAATTCCTCGCCGTTCGATCTCTATACGAGTACTCCAAGAACACCTTCACGGAAATACGGTGGGCCATCGGACTGTAGTGCACTCGAAAAGAGTGCTAAATGCCGTCACTGACTGCGGGCGCTTAATCGTTAGGGCGCTGCTCCGCCAAAATTTCGACGGACTCACGTGCTCGATGAAAGGCTTCTCGAAACTCCAATTGCTGAACAGTGAAGAGGGAACGAAGGACGTTGCCCAGAAGCATCATAATACAAAGATCAGTATGTTCTAAGGCTTCAAGGTACCTCACAGCCTTCGATAGCTTTCAAGTGAACTCGGACTGCCCTATATTTGAACTATCCTATCATTACTTTGCGAATGAGAGGTTTCTCACCCAGTCCCGGCGCACGTAACACTCGCGGCAGTCCGTGTCTCAAGCCATCTCTTCCTAGCGTTGCGAACCGAAACATATCTGCGCCCAATCTTGGATATAGCATGTCGTTCTCGCTTCACGATTTAGGGTGGGGTGCAACAATAATTCGTCTTGCATTTGTTTGCGGACTGCGTAGGTTACAAGGCATGTAGTAAACTACGTTACGGTACAAGTACGCTGACTGGTCGCTTACTGGGTATATAAACGCCTCGAAAACAGTATGTGTTGCTCTACAGTCCCGAGAGATACCTCGTCATTGTCTCCCCTATTGTCCGGCCCCAACAGGTCCACATCCACAAGGTCTACGACCTTAGTTGATCCCATTCGTGACATGCACATGCGGTTGACAGTATCGAGTGCCATGTTGCAATGGCCGAGAGATATCGCTCTCAAGGAGGGTAAAAGAGCCGTGGTATCGTTGACAGTGAGCGCCTGCACGACGGGGCTATTTACGACGACGGAGATGTTCAAGTTCTGGATATTGTGGAAATGGGGCCATTGCAATATGGTGAGGATAATTTGGTTGTCGATGTAGATATCTTGACAGGTGCGGCAATAACCAAGGGTGAAGCTCTCGAGGCGGCATTGACTCCTGTTGAGAAGTGACAGAAGCTTGTCGCAGGGATTGCGGCCTCCTAATCCGGCTGATAGGAAGAAGCCGGTCGACAATGTCAGGCTGACGAGCTTGGGGACCGTCAGGTAGTCCGCGACGATGGCTGTGTCGTGGAGTTGTAGCTGAAGGCTTTTCAGATTGGGGAGGGTGACCACGGGCTGCCCTGAACTGGACAGCGCTTGAAGGTTTCCGAAGCTGCCAATTTGGAGGAATTCTAGTTGCCGACACTCCCGAAGGGTATCCAGCAGTCGCACGACGTCGATTTTTTCGATGACGAGGTACGTTACGGGTATCCAGAGGCAACGATCCAACGAACGACATTGTCGTTGAGCGTTTAGCCAACAGGAACCTCGCAGGCGCGGACTGGAAAACATAAAGGCGGAGAACTTGATGAGATTGATCTGTGTCCAATCACTACCGAGGTCGATAGCGAAGACCCTGAGCAATTCGGGTTTCCCGCGTACCCAATACGCCGAACAAATGTTCTCAACGTCTGAGCGCAGGCGCAGGTCGACGGCTTCCCACCGCTTGTAGACCGAAAGCAATGTGGACATCGTGATTCGGTTTGAAAACGAGTCGCCGTGCAATGTTGCTGTGATCCGAAGGGGCTGAGATCGAGATCGCTGGAACCACAAGTCGAGGAGGGGGAGTTGATGAGAAGAAGGACTGTGGATGCATACTTGAGCCCAGAGGCGGGGAAGAGACGTGGCGAGACGACGCCATGCGTCGCAAACCCAGGTCAAAAGGAGAGGGGTTACTGTTGCACCAAGCCACAGGAAGACGCCGGACCGGGGAGCGCCAGTACTGCTTTCGTCCTGCTTTAGGTACAGCGAGAACACGTGGGCAGCGACATCCAAAGGTAAATCATCAAACGATACAGCAGCCTGATTGTAGTACGAATGATATGGTTAGCATGATGTACATCGAGTGATAGTGGATTCCGACTGACTGCTGAACCGTTGACCGGTGCGAGGCTTGGGGACAGTGTTACTTCCGTCCCCGTGGGACTTTGGTGTCGTGGGCCTGAATGCGTCATTTTGGGCGGGGGCGAGGCGGGGGTATCTGCCACATGGCTTTCGTCATTTGTGAGTCTAAATGGCCGGGGCAGACACATAGGGGTGCCAAGTCGGGATGTGGGGTCTTCGCCGGTCATGTCCAACGAAAGAAGAACAGTCAACTATTGGTAGAACTTGAGAGAGTGGTTGTTTTATTTGTCTGGCTGGAATCCTGAACGCGCGGTACTTATGCTCTGTAAAACATGGATCGGAAACGTAAGGAACATTGGTGACGGGATGACGGCGGCAGATTGTCTGCACTGTGCTGGCCCGCAACACGTACAACAAAGGTCCCCGCCCCAGATGGCAACGAAAAGGTGTTCCTCCCGAAGCTTCCGATGGGGTTATGCGTGACATGTGAGGACCTATGCGCAGGTAACGAAAACGTCGTTGTTTCACACCAGGAGTCACTGTGGAAGTCGATGGTAACCTGCAACACCGTCTCCATGTTGAAGGACGTATACGTGATGTTACACGGGACGAGGAGATTAAAGGCATCTGGCTGACTGCAGTGTACGCTTTTACGAGACGTTCCTGTGGGTAACTCGGCCCCAGTTGCGCCACAAAGACCATAACGAAAATGCGCGGTAGGACCAAAGGTGCGGAATCTGTTGAGGTGTGTGGAGGAATGGCTGCTACCGTAAGGCTAGTGTTGCGGCAAGGTGAGGTACCTTAGAGGTCAGGTACCTTAAGGTCGTCAGAGCTTAAATTCTCAACCTTAAGGGACCTTAAGGTCTGCATCAAGGGCCTTGAAGAACTTTCCCATCCGCGAGAGAAACGCTGCGAAACGGCGACTTGAGGCGGTGTGCCCCAAATCGGTATGGTGCGCAGTGACATCACGCGAGAATTGGCGCCGATGGGACTTCGCGTAGGCGGGCTTTTCCCCTCATCTAGCATACTGTATCGCTACCCCAAGGTAAACGATTGTGGAATGTGTTTACATGATCTGGGTAAATGCTCCAGTTCGCTGTGCAAGGTTTTCCAGAGCCTCCAGCCGTCACTGCACCAAGCTCCAGCCTCGTTATGGACCCCGTTGCAACTGGCAGAGTGCAGAAATCATTCAACTTTTCTCAGAGAGTAATTAGCATGTGTAGGGGGTGATACAACCACCTTTTTAAGCTCGTAAACGTCGTAATAGTTATTTCTCGACCTCGAAATCCAGAGCTCGTCGTGCTTCCCCCTACAGTTCCCAAAAGGGAATGGCTGTGCCGAGACCTTAAGGTTCCTTAAGGTCTCCTAAGGGACGCCACCAAAAAAACTCAAGGTACCTTCACCTCACCTTGGCGAAACACTAAATTATAGTATGATCGAGCAATGAGCGCTTGTTGGCCTGAACAATATACAGTAGAACCTCCCATAAGTCATACCCCTCGGTGCCCACCTCAGGCTGTGACTTTCTGGGGGTTATGACTTTTCAGAGGTCCTTTTGGCGGAGGCAAGAGATTCGGTGGACTGCCGAGCGTATGACTTCTTCGCGGTTATGACTTTTCAGGGTATGACTTAAGGGAGGTTCTACTGTATTTCGGCCACATCTAACGTTAGATGCCGGTATTCAGACAGTCCGAGTCAGGGCTATAATACAGACCTCGTGATGTGGACGAATGAAATCGTGGCAACTGTCGTGCGACCCCTTTGCGACCCTGGACGTTCCGTAAGGAATGGTAGGGCTTCGTAGGGCTGTGTCGATCTAGGTTGCTTCTGCCTCCGGCGGCAGTGGCGAAAACGTGCAAAGCCCAAAGGGGACAAGTTCTTGAATCATTGACGAGAAACCGCGTATTCCGCGTTTAGCATAGATATAATTGGATCATGTTTCGACGTCACACACGGAGAAATGAATGGTTCTGGAAATGACACAACACCCCAGATTCGGCGCTCGCATAAACTCATTTGTGCTTATATTGGGACAGAGGCGAAGCTCTTGGGTGCACAATACTCATGTCCGAATATAAGGTATAAACCTTACACTGATGGTTGTAAACTTGCCTCGTTCATTACTGATGACTCGACAGCACAAACAGAACTCCGGAGAGGAAGTAGATAACCTGCCGGAGATACTGGCGGTGCTCGCCGGTCGGGAACGGCTCAGCTATGCCACGGAACATCCATCGAGAGTTCATTCCTCGACGGCGGTGGAGGAGGCGCCTTTGGAACCGGATGAGCGGTGGGGCCGTAACGCGATAGACCTTTCAGCACTGCATAACGCTTTGAGAAACAGAAGAGAACGTACTTTTGACGACAATGTCAAAAACGCTTTTTGGTCGAACGTGCATGGTGTTGTGAAGGAGTTGGAACACCTCACCCCACATCGGAACTCCGCGTCGATGGTTGCGGATGTTCTGTACATGATCACGCTCGCAGATTCAGAGTTGGGGGCTTATCTGCTACGAACGCCTCGCGCGATTGAAATAATCCTCTTTCTGTGGGCTATTAGCGATCCCGGAACAGGCGATGCATTCTTTGCATTGGACGGTGTCTCTCCCGCGTTGCACGTCCTATCCAGCATATGTCGCGACGCGGCTTCACGATCGGCCCTGTTGAAGGCGATGAACGATATGTCACTGCTGAAGCTTCAGCGATTGGCAAAAGGAATTAAACTGCGGCTCAATGAAATAGACTGCAAGCTCCATACAGACGGAATGTCAGTAGCGGTTGCGATCCCTTTGGTCCAGAGCTTGACAGATGTCATATACGACCTGGTAATGGACGACGGATTTCTGGAAGAAACAGCGAGCTCGTTAGGTATTTCCGATATTCTTATCGCTTTACTTCATCAATTAGGGGCTATTTATGAACACGGTCGAGAAACGGACGCGTGCACCACGGGAGTTGGGGTGTACGTCCGAAAGATTGTGACTATCTTTCGCACCAAGACTCCCGGGTTTCAAGCGATGCTTGCTTGCGTGGCAGCGTTGGCGGACACCAACGTGATTAGACTTCTATTGGAAATAACAAATAAGGAATGGACAAACTCACAAGACCTGGGGAGTGCGTGTTTCAGCGATTTGTCTTGGCTAGCAGGACACTGTGTCTATCGCTCTGTCGCCAAAGCTGTTAACAGGCGCTTCCTTGACCTCCCGCAAGGACTGATTAGGTCACTTGCGTCAAGAAAGGCAGGAAAGAAGTTTTTGGATGAGTTTCGCGCGTTAGCAGGGTGTTGGGAGGCAAGAGAGACGGGCCGCGCCCGTAAATTTATGCGTCGTAGGTGCTGTGATAGTGCAGTGGTACGTCCCCCTTGAGCGATTATCTTATTGCGCTACTGACTACCATTTCCTAGCACCACCTGCGCTTGGAGACCGGGACGCTTCAGGACTCAAAACAGTGCGGCAGGTGTAGATCATGGCTTTATTGTTCACCGGAGTGTCAGCGTGATGACTGGCCGACCCATATGCCTGAATGCTACCCATGGAACGAGTATGAGGAGGGAAAGGTGGAAGTTCGCCTAGGCCTGTCCTTGCACGCGAAAGTAGGCATAATGGCCTTCGCAGAAAGTTACATCAACCGCAGGCTTATAAATTGGGCGAGCTCCGGATGGCTTCAAGAACTCACTGGCGACAGCAGTGAGGAGGGGTCCTTCATGCTCAGTGTCGACGCTTCTGTCGTTCCATGGACGATATCTCTCGTACCGTATGAGGATGACGCGCTGCCACAGCATAGATCGAAGTATAGGCCTCGTGCTGAGCGACTTATTCTCGCATGGTGGAATCAGAGCGACGTTCAATTGATGCATCTGACATTTCGGTATGGTATGAGGACGCCTGAAGTCCTTGCTCTTACGAGGTGGCAGGGAAAGGCCATCCGGGTGCTCAGTTGGGTTTTTTACCTTAGGCAGACTTAGATACTCCATACTCCGGTTGATCTTCGGATTATTGACGGCACATGTGGATTGGGAGGGACTCAAAAAAACAATACAAAGAAATTGTGGCTGCGCGAGGGGCTGTGAACGACCGCCCGATGTCCCCGAGCGCCAAGTCCTTTGGTCAAACTGACCGTTATCCCGTACCGCCACCTAAAGCCTCAGCGTAGTGTGTGTTTTCGAAACTGAGAGATTGAAGCTGGCCCTGTTGAATTGAATAAGTACATTGAGTGTAAATAGCATCTAGTAAGCGGAAACTTGAAGGGCAGATTGACTCAAGGGGGCACCACGATTGCGGATGATGAATCCCACCCGGTCGGGTACGTGGGAAATCACTCCCCATTATGGTAATTCTGAAGGAGGTTGGCATACATGTCCTTTGCTCCTCGAAGTATACACACCAGATCTGTGAATGTAATGGTACAAAACTATAAGTATAGGCCGTTTGCAGCCAGATCTGTGTTTTTGGGGTGTAGGGAGCCCTGTAGTGAGTGCAATCTGCCCCGAGCCTTCACCTGGGCGAATACTCACTGAATCACCTTCTGGTTCAGTTCAATGACATCCTAGTCGCACCAAATTTGCGATCCGCAACCCTCTGAATGCCTGCAGCTCGAATAAGGCATGGTTTCCCACGTACCCGACCGGGTGGGTTGGATTCATCATCCGTGGTGCCCCCCTGGATTGACTCGGACTTTTCGTGGCGCCTTCTCATGTTCGCGACGGCATCGCACCAAACGAGTAGTTGTGTCCCACGCGTCGTATCAACAGCATTCGTCAGACGCACTTCGTCTCTAATCTACATCATCCTCTACGCTATCTGTGCTCTACGGCGCCATTTCTCTTTACGCCACGACTCGCCTCACCCGATTCTAGTCGCATTTCCCCGCCCTGCCCACCAGAGATCACCGACCGGCACCACGAGCTCAAGACCGCCACATGCAGCCTGGCGACAGCGACCGCGAGTAGCGCTATAAGCGCAACGAGGGCTACACTCGTAAAGCATGTCAGTGCGTCATAAAGCACAAAATAACCTTTTTTCGCAGCAGAAGCGAGAAGCGGTGCAAGGCCCGAGCACGAAGATCGAGTTGGTGGGGTGGATGTGCGTGCGGCGCCGCGGGTACGACGGACATCTCAGCCGCCGTGCTATAGGCGCAGAAGACGTCAGTACGTATCGAATACATTAACCGGACACACACTTACATTCATTCGACTCCAGAATGCATGCGATGAGCAACAGAAAGGCTCAAGCAGCTCAAATATCCGAGATGGGGATGCGTGGCTATGGGTCGAAAGACGGAACGAATCAGTAAGCACGACCAATAGCTTTGTAACGAAGAAACTCACCGTATGCTGTTGCCATACACCAACAACCGCACACGTCTCAGCCCTTCGATACTTGACGAGCTGCCGGCATCCGTGAAGTCACGAGAAGGTAGGCTAGAATGTGAATACGTGAGTACGACCCCAATCGTCCATCACCGGATTTACTGACGCGTCCTACGCGCATAAGAAGGACGCTCACACCATTCAAGGCCACACGGCGCCGCCGCTACGAACACCGACAAGCTGCATGGACAAACCACAAGGTCAGTCGTCGTTCTTGAAGCACATCCCACAAAAGCTTACCATCACTCACACAGATTCAAGACTACGATCCCAGACAGCCACGATATCACACTGTTGGATCGACGTGCACGCCCACAGTGCAGATGACAGGTATATAGGTCGGCGATGAGGTCAGTAAATCGTTGTAGCCATCACTACTCCAAACTTACCTTGGATCTCGCAGCATCCACGGCGCACCCTCCACTCGCTCACCCCGCCCACCAACCATCCCAGGCGTAGTCGATACACCAATTCGTGAGTCCAGTCGCAATGGGACGTCGAACACTGACCCTGACGAAAGCTTTGGGGCCTGGACGCGATCGACGAGATCAGTTATTCGCCATGACTGTGAATACTCCAAACTCACCCTGACTAGACCCAACGACGTCGACACACATTCGCCCTCGCTCGTCACCCAACGCCAGCACCCCTGTTCTTGAATTTTCGGCTCGACTCGGTCTAGAGGTCGCGAATGTAACAAAACGAAAGGTCTACAGGTCAAATCGAGGTCAGTGAATCGTCTTGGAATCATAGACTCGACGCTTACCTTGGATCTAGACCCAACATCCAACCCCGGCAAGGCGACACACACACCGTCCGTATCGGGGACCGTGCTCTCGGTCTGGAAAGTTGTGAGTCCCAAGTCACGATAATGTGTTACTGGCCGACTTGACGATATTAGGTCACGACTGCGGCCGGCGACGGTCTGTTCACGAATGACAAGGTCATTAATGCATTCTACGCATGAATTCTCCAGACTCGCCTTCATGACAGACCTTGACTGCACGACGACGGTGAGTTTAGTGGGGTCCGTGGTCGCTCGCCTGCTCTCGAAATCGTGCTATCATTATGTGTCCGTCGACTATTGTCCGAACGAAAAGTACAATTGTATGAGGTCTAATTTACATCCTTCATTCCTTCTAAATTGCGACCCCTCAGTTTCCAGAATGGAATCATGGTTCGTCACGCATACAAATCTCGACATCTTCCCAACAGAAAGGTAACATACCTGACAACCCCGTTAGAGCCTGACGTGCTTGAAGCGCAACTACCGGTCGCCCACGTTATTCATCAGACAGCCGGTCGAGGTCTACTGTATGAATAGTTAACGCGTGGTGGGAGTGGCGGATTGGAGCATATACTGAGGCGCCTTACAGGCGTATTCGTCGTGCGCAGAGGCTGTGAGTAGCCGTCGATGACGGGTCGACGACCGCGTCGTAGTGTGAAGTCGGGTTGGTGCCATACTCAGGGCCGTCTCGCATACTGCATCACGCTGCTCATCGAGAGCATGATGTTGGGATACGTACGGCCTTCATCGTCGTTACGAGGGCTGGTGCTGGGGGACGAGGATCGCCTTCGTCAAGGATCAACGACCTCATCAACAACCAACGTCACTTACATCGGTCCGACAGGCGGCGAATCGCTTCCTAGGGGACTCTGGGCGTATCTGAGGGGGCTTGAAAGGGACTAAATGGATTGGAGGATAGGTTTTTGGGGAGAGAAACGGCGGTCAAAGCAATAAGCGCCCGCCTGACGACACGGGCGCCTGGTTCTGAGCAGGTCGCGGCCTTCTTTATAATGACCATTGCGTCGCGGCCTTCTTTATAACACCGTCCAAGTGGCCGTCCCGGGCGCGAACGTAAGGCAGGCGGTCGTGGTCATAAGGAAACGGCCACACCGACTGGACATCGTCATAATCTTTGACCATCGCTCACGGATAAGTGATAGCTGGCCGAGTGATGGAATCGTCGTGGATCAGATGGCTTCCAAAGTCGCTTTCACCAAATCGAAAGAATCCAAGATGCGACCTGAATGCAACACAACGCTTCCTCCGTAAACTATAACTACGGACTCATAACCAACTTGAAAGTAAACGACAAAGTCATACACGGTTAAGACTTCATACGGTGCGCTGGTGAATTATCTATATTTAATTTAAGAGTCGCGCAGCTTCGTAGCAACCCCGTAGCTGTTATGACTAATGTTCTTGCGGCAATACCTAGTGAATACGACGGGGTATAAATGAAATGGGGGCCAGAAAACGCGTTATAGACGACCCATGGAAAGAAGATAGTGTCTAATAGGAATCCAAAGTACACTACTAGCGAGTGGTAGTACCCGTGAAGACAAGGAAAGCAGGGTGGTTGTGGGTACACAAAGCACGGGTTCAGAAAAAACGGAGTAAAACACCGTTGGAACGCATATGTAAAGCAAACAAATGGTCATAGAGACAAAAACAGATGAAAGTAAAACATAGCAAAGTACGATAGGAAACCGGAAAACCCAAGCGCCCTTTCAGTAGTAAGGGTAGTCGGTACTGCACCCCTGGGCACGGCAACTCACCGTGAGCGACGACTCAACCCCTTTCACGGCCGACCACTCCTGGGCGGCCCTCGGTTCTGCACTGCAGTCGCTCTTTCCTTGCTCCGCGTCGCACGAGTAGGAATACTCACCCGATCCCCCGTCTGAGTGTGACCTCATCATACCTTGGGGTGCAAGGACGTAATTTTGACCCTGATAACCCATCGAAGGCGGATAAGGCTCTGCGTGTGGAAGAGCTGTGGCGTGCTGGTAGCGAAGATGTTCCGGGTCGTCGGGCATGGCATAGCTTGTACCCCGCGATAAGAATCCGTGAGATGGAACCGAGGGCCACTGCTGCCTCCACGACGGCGAGTCAGTGGACGGCGTACCGACTTCCTGCGATGGATAGCTTGCATACAACGAAGGGCTTCCGGAGGAGGATCCTGACGGGTGACCGACTTCAATAAAACCGTGTCCGATATGTCGGGCGTTGCGCGACGGAGAGGGCATTCTCGCTTCAATCTCGAAGTGGTAGACGATGGACACCTTACGCCCCTTGGCGCCCCTTTGGGACGTCCTAGTGATGCTCGGCGTCAACGATTGCAGGATCGTGATGCGACTCGGGTCTAGAAGGCGAGTATTAACATCAAGGAGACGCGAGTGAGGATTCGATGAGACGCACCTTTTGACGCAGAAATATACCGCCAAGACGATCCAGCAAGGTCGCACTCGTATATCCATACATAGCTGACCTCACTGGGCCGCGACACTTGCCTAAGGTTCACCTTCTCATGCCTAACCACCTGTTCGCCTTCGTATATGACGAATTTAGTCTCCTGGTTCAAGCTCCAGCTCGAATATAGCTGGACTACGTTTGAGAACATGCAAAGGATGGATTGCGCGCTGCTCGCTGGGATGGACTGCCCATGTGGGTCTGCGGTGGGGGTGAGAGCGATAGTGAAGGGATCAGACAGCTCGTTGTCGAAGAAGTTGAGCTGAGGGATGTGGTAGGAAGGTGTCGTCAGCTGCGCAGTCACTTGAGTATAGACGACGACCTGTCGTGGGCTCTGGGACTCGCCCTCGTCCCCCAAGGGAGCGTCACCGGTTCGAGCACCCGCAGCCGGGGGCGGTGTGACATCGGTCTCTGGTTTGCACTCGTCCTCCGGATCGTCACACGATCCATAAGAAATGAGAGCAAGGACTGCACAAAGGACAAAGAAAAGAAAAATTAGAAGACGATCAATAGGAAGACGCGGAAACGAACACACTTCTACTATCTTCGCAAGTATCTCGCAGCTGTTGCAAGCGACTTCCCACTTGTTTATGAGTCCGATTTTTGCCAGTCTTCTCATATATAAACTGGGAGATGAACCGATTACGGTACGGGAATCGAACCCCGCGCTTGTTCATCTGAGGCTTATTGTTGTCGGTGTACTGATATTTCGCAAGGGCTGTGGCAAGAGTCGACGTTACTATTGCGCTTATCTGCAAATGTGGTTGAATATAATTACCGTCGATTAACACAGCTTCCCTAATATCGACGCGTTAATTAGAAGGAAGGTTAACGATGTGGAAGCGATGAGCTTACAGTTTCGGGCCCCAGACGGCCTCCGCTTTGCCTTTCAAAGTCTTCCAGGCGCGACGACCCGTGGCTTTCATGTGGGCACGGTCACGACTTTTCTGGGCATCAGAAGGGGCATACGACAAGTCCTCGATAGTGGACATAGAAGTGGTAAAAGTCGCTTCCTGCCCTTCGCCCTTGAGTCCAGTCTGGACGGCAGGGAACCAGTCTCGTGGAGAATCCATGGTGTAAGTTTAGGGTAGGGCTGGTGGGGCGGAGAAGGTTTGGTCAGGGTGAGCCACCGAAACTCAAAACATCGAATGGGTTTTATACTAAGCGCGGCACAATGAAAATAAGATTCCATGACAGTGCCTGTCCCTTTCTGCATGTTGTGTGAAGAAGGCCTATATCGAGGAGATCGTGCGATGACAGAGAAATGCAGAATCCAGCATATTGCATCCGAGACAAATCTCCGTCTTGAGATTATGCTCCCAGATTCATCCCAATGGGGATGAGCAATCCAACGAGAATCAAGACGAGCTACAAAGTTACACTTAGATAGACAAGCCCCGTACGCGTGTCTGGCTCAGTAAATACTCACCAGGCCAGAGTAATACGCGCACGATATCATTAGATACACTCAGTAGGCCCAATTCTCTTATTTGGTTGACGTATGGTGGAAAAAAGGCTTCTGTCAGAAAGCGGTCCTGTGCGCTCGGACTTCCTTCCCATTGCCCACGGCGAAATCAATACATCGTGGGAAATAACTCGAGGCTTAAGCATATGCACCGCTTCCTATAACCCCATTGCCGTCGCCGAAATGCTCAGGAGTCTGAACAACTGAACAACAGTATAGTTAACGAGGAATGTGTGCGGGGCCGGAACGTGATGCGCAAAGTGATCCGGTCGATCTCCAAGGCATTGGCTTTTTCCTCGAGGATACAGGAAGAGGATCTCAGAACCGTCGGAAAAGAATAATGGTTCGCTGTGCTTCTTCGTCAATGCTTGATGCGACTCTCACCAACAGTTCAAACAAGCCACGGAACTTGAGATCGGCACTGTACCGAAGGCATACATCGAGCGGGCAACGGAACGCACACCTGTCCAAAAGGATAATCTCGTAGGGACGTCCGAGAATTGTTCCGGGCATTGGTTTCTATTGTTAGATAGCTAATTGGGCAGAACAAACAAAACGCTTCCTCTTACGAAAGAACAGGACGAAGGGAGGTAGGGTTCAACGTCCTGGGCCGCAGAGTAGGACTGACGTAGATGCCATCGCGTCTTGCTTCAGGGCGTTTTCTTCGAACCCTTCAACAACGACTGAAAATGAGGTAATGTCGACCCGGGTAAGTTCCTGTCTTATGTCCGGGTACTGGAGAAGGAGCTCGGAAATTACAAACGGGCACGCCACACTCCTCCTGGAAGAAATGGCGCCCAACGTAGCGTAAGAAGCTGCAGGAGGGATGGAATGACATGACCCCACCTCTCCAATGGTTGGGATTGATTGCACATTTTACAAAGAACATGAAAAATGGATGTGCCGATGAAGACACGAGTCCCTTTTGCGCGGTTGTGGAAGCCCTGAAGTTCGAAGTTCAAGAGAAACTCTACCTACGAAAACACTGATTCCCAGCCTTCTGTAAACAGACGACCGAGGTCCGCGGAGTTCGATGGGGACCTCGTTGCCTGCACCGTAAAGAGACAGACACTATCACAAACGAGACGGACGGCGTTCAAATCGTCTGGGTCTACGCCGTGGCAGCAAGTGAGGGCAGGAGTTGTCCACATGGCACGTATGGCGAGGCAAGCAATATTCTCAACGGTGGGGTTGAGATACTCTTCATAGTCACTGAATAGCGGGGACGAATGCTAGGAGACGACTAATGTGGAACATCCCCATGCGCATAATGAAGATCTCGCATGCAGAATAAATCTTACGATGTAGGTTTGAGGCAAGAACAAGGAGGGTGGAAGACAGGAGTCACGAACGGCTATCAACGCGGGCATTAAGATAGAAGTCAGGACGATTTACGTGTTACACAACTCACACTGTCTGCCGAGACTATTCGCGGCACTCAAGGAGGACCTTCACTACTACAAAACCTCCCACCCGTCAACGAGGGAATTCGTGTGTCCCCACCATGGACAATGGCTCACATTCACGCCTCTTCGAGGTGGTCAACATTGGGACGTGAGTCGATACATCTTATGTCAGGGCTCTGTTTTGTTTCCTATGCTGGCGATTAACTTTTCTGTTTACGTAGAAGGCAAAATAACCGTGTTCAAGTAGTCTCATCCCCATCCTCTCCCTCTGAAATTTGTCCCAATGGCGACTTCCTCTCCCGATCGGAGGTCCCGATTGGGACGAATTCCAGAGGGAGACGATGGGGATGAGACTAGTGTTCAAGGTCATGTGGAGCATTCCCAAAGGAGCAGGACCCAACAACAAGGCAACTCCCTTACTCAATTGAAATACAGCTTACCAATTTATCCGGTTATGGTCAATAGCCCACCTCGTGTCCACGGCGCACACAATGAATATATGGGAGGTTTCTAAAGGGAGTAGCTATAATTACCGACAAACATCACAATACGATAACTTGAGGGCGCTTCTTCACCCAAAGGGCTGATGACAGAGTTGCTCTGCAGAAATGGGAGAACTGTTCGTAGCCGAAGCTAAGGTATACAAATGGGACAGGTCACAGCCTCCATGCTTGTGGCGTCCAGACCACTGACAGGAATCCATGGTCCGTCCATATCGCTCAAACGTGTAACTGCGCAGGCAACAAAGTTTTCTCAGAACCTGTGGGGTGGTGGAATGGGGTAATTGGATCCCCTCCTCCGACCCATATAGAACATCTCATTTTGGTACCCGCAAGCGGGAAAGGGTGCCAGGAGCAGCACACCCTGATTTATGCCACTTGATTCCCTGAATCATAGAATACAGTACTTGAGCCTCCAGTTATCCAACTATAAGTCTCACAGGAGCGAAAGGAATGGGAGGGGCATCACCGCCCGGCTCCTGGGGCCCCCCACAATTCCTTAATTGGTATTTCACACATTCCCGAGGTGGATAGATCAAATGATCGCCGATCTGATGCTAAGTTGATAACGCGTGTACCCCGCGGATGTGCCAGTGACGCTAAGGTCGTAACTCGCGTACTTAGTACCCCCGTTTTCTCACATTCTTATGAGCCTTAAACCCACCACCTCGAACAGTTTCGCTCGCTGCGCTCGCTTTACCTTCTCCGCACGGGCCACGGCTCGCCGGGGTTCTGTCCCTGTACCCACTCCGAAGGCTTAGCCTTTAGACTCGGATGCGCCACGCGCCTGACGTTGAAAACCTATTTATCTTCCTAACCGAGCACTTACGACTCCGTTCTGGGGTTGGCGGAGTTCCGATCGAGCGACGGTTTCAAGCCGATCTCGACCAAGCAAGGGTTCAGATTCCCCCACCCCGACCGCTTCATTTTATCTTGGGAACTACCCAGAGCCGTCACACGTACAAGCAGATCAGCAGTCGTTGGGGCACCTGCGCAATACCCAACAGGATAGTAACAGTGAACAAGTGACCGTTAAAAGCGTCCATCGCTTTCTTTCTAACCTCCCTATTTCCAGACTCCAGTCATAGATTTACTTCGAGGCACTTCATAGATCGAATATACCTCCGACAAAGCGCGAAAACGAGTCTTACGTATGACATCTCGGTTTACGAATACGATAGTGCATGTTCTCTGTGGAATGTGGCGTCTATCGGCTCAGGTGTGTGTACTACATCCCAGTACTCTAGCACATACACTCATGGCGATCGCAGATCTAGGTTCTTTGAGAATTTCTCAGACGCCGTTTCAAGCATATCTCCCTCCCAAACTGGTGAACCATTGCAAACGGCCACCCCACACGATCGCTTAGTCTTTCGACACTTGAAGCCACTCGGAGGAAGACATCGACCACGGTCTCGTTCATAGATAGACGTGGGAGGAAGTAGGTGAATCTTTATCTACGCCTGAATCTCTTGCTAATGCCTGCATCTCAGACTTACCGGCAGTCTGGCGCGATCGATGCGTCATGAGGTTTCCCATAGTTGGCGTCTACCGTCCAGAAGTGAGAATAACTATAAATGTGACCATCCAAGCGATACACGCCTCTTCATTTGTGAGAGCAATTGCAAATTCTCATGCTGAACCGGCAAAAACCCGTTGCAAGCGTGCAAAGGTCTCATTCAATTCACCTTCCTCTTCAGTCATTAGACTCTGAACACGCCTCGTTGGCGTGTCGCCGTGTCCTATCGCGATATATACCCCAGATCGTACCTCTTGGACGCTTGGCACCCTTACTATGAGCGCCAACGTTGGTAAGAAGAGAGCATCCGACTCAAACAGTTTGGGACCTGGTTGGTCCACGAAATCGTAATATCTGTTCATTCTCTTCTCTAGACGACATACACTCATAGTTTCCTAGAACGAAGTACTTTTACGAAGGTGCGACACGAACACACGCTACGGAAGGACACTTACCAAGACCGATCCTCTGATTTGGTAATAGGGTTTGTCATCTACCAAGAATACATGGGACTCCCAGCCACATTTTCCTCGAACGCACGGTCAAGGGATCTCTTTATAACGAACCACGTCTGGGATAAGTGCGAGGAGTATATCCCTCCGTCCGAAGTACGAACAACAGTGGAGACGACCTTCTCCTTCCGGGAGCTGCCTGATGGTGATGCATGTTTGCTTTGTATTCCCGTCAAAGCGACTGACTCTACCTGTCCTCTCAGTCTCAAGACTCACTGCTGCCGATACCAGAACCCTCTTTGTCCCGATTTCTCAGCCAAACCGTTTCATCGCCGCTTATCTGTACCTGGAACAAGCGCAGCGAGACCACGCCGGAGGCCGTTCGGGTCGAATTCAGGTATCTGTGCCAAGCATCCTGTCCATGAACGCCTACCGACAGATCAGTCCCATTCGTGTGAGGATGAAGGACGATTTCTGGAATGGCCAGCGGGATCTGGCATTGACAGTCCAGTCCAGGTGGGAGGTCGAGTACGCACAATTCATCTACGACGAAAGCAACGACCGGCATCACGGCACTCGCTTCGAACTGACACCTCGTAGCCTGCACTCCATAAACCATACCTATGCAATAGATCTTCCAAGGAAGAAGGTTAAGCAGTTGATTGGTAGCTCTAGTGTTATCCATAGCTGCATTAACGCTCATGCTTTTCTATTCTTCCAGCAGCGTCAGCCCTTATCAAACTGAGGCTTACATTCACAGAAGAAAGCTATGTGGCCATGTCCTTGACGGCCAAGACAGCTCGCTGCGAACGGACTGGATCGCCTAGTAGCGTCGACATTGTCATAAGTCTAGACCCTCGTAATACGGCTTTCACCGCGCACCAGGTTGGCTTATCAAGTACCGCTCGAGCAGTGTCCGCTATCGGTGAGTGTATTCCAAGACATGACACTGACATAAATCGGCTTATTTTGGCTTATTTCGATGTAAAGCTGCGGAACCGCTCCCCAATGTCGAGGCGCATCTATCCTCCAGCTCTTCAACAGTGAGCGATTTACCCTCTCGTAGTCTCTCCCATCTTTTTATACTTACCCGTGCTACTTAGGGTACTGGAGCACAGCAGGTCCAAAGACTTGACGGGAGGCGTATCCATAATATCGAGAGCCCTCTTAACATACCCAATTCCAGTCCACCTACTCGCCAGCAAACCGTCCACGGCGAAGAGACTTATTCCACCACTGTTTTTGCGGTTGATTTAGACCCTACCATTGTGGGGAGAGCCCCCGTCTCGGAGGTGTGTATTCATATGCTTATCTACTCCGGGGATCCTCATTCACCTCTTTCATATTACAGAGTCTCCCGGATGGCTCTTATACAAACGCGGCCGTAGGATGGTTTCCCGTCGATTACCCTGCTACGCAAGCCACGGACCCGTACAGCCCCATTCAGCCTCATTCTTTGGGGACGACATACGTTTCTTACACCAATCAGAATGGTGGCGAGCCAGATTACGAGCACGAGTAACCGTATTCCTGTATCCGTAGAAGCACTGTGACATGTCCAAGTTCGCGGGGCTAGCGCAATGATCATTTGAATCTCCGAACCGTGCTTTCGCACTCAGAGCCGGGGCGCCTATTTCATTTCGATCTCCTCCACCTTGAAGCTCGGGATATCTGTCTCCGTGGCACTGCCTTCCGCTCTCCACCACTGTCGGTTTCGTCACTCGCGCTGCAATCCAGGGCACCGCTGTGCCAGCCCGTTCAAGACTAATCAACTAATCAACGTGGGCACCTTTCAATTGTCTAAATGGGTGGGCCAGTCGTCCGGTGCGTCGTGTCCTTCTGCTGAGACAGAGGCGCTCAGATTCTTGACAACTATGGTAAGTGACATAGCAACGATTCGGGAACAAAAAGTGATCTCTTCCTTCGATTCTACAGTACCATACGACCAGCATCACAGGCAACCTCTCCATTTGGTGGGGCGATCCAAACTCCCCACACGCCAGCCCATTCGCGAACTTGAAACAGGTCCACGGTCGCCGAGTTTCGGGACGTGGTGCAAGACTCATCAACACTTCTGAGGTGAGTCAGCTGAGAGATTCATGTAACATGTTCCTACTTAGTTGATACAACGGGGACAGAATCGCAATTGTGCTAAAGACCTGGAGTCGGCCCAACCACAGCCGTCGTAGAAATCGCCGTACACCCAGGTACCATCGTCGCCGTCCCCGGACCCTCCTGCACAGGATTACACCCAGGCAACTCCTTAATATCTGCAAAAGCAAAGTAGAAATGAGAATTTGCCCTGACGATGGAAACGAAGAGAAAGAGAGCAAGAGAGCAACTACTCACATCCACCTTCGACGACCTCGTCCACCCTGGGCCTCTGCACGCACTTATTGATCTCCTCGTCAGAGAGGATCGTGAGCTCAGGACACGCCTCCGGCCATCCAAAGCCGTCGTGGCAGTTATCCATCGCGCGCTGGAGGGAGTCGCCTTCCCAACCGAAGATGTAGTCGCCGTGCTGCCCAAACCCAGTTCTACAAATGTCGACCCAACACACACACGGCTATCAGCCTGTAGGCTCGGCATTGAGCGAGCGAAGCTATACGTACGGATCACCCATGCTGAGCACGAGAGGTTGTCTCCCATCGGTGGGCCACACATCCTTGAAGATCTCGGTATCCCAGTAGGTCTCGTAGAAGAGCATCGGGATGCGGACGGGATGCGTCGACGGGCACGTCCCGTTGAAGAAGAAGATGGACCTGCTCGGGTCGACTTTGCCCTGCATGAACGCAACATGGCTCTACAAAGCACGATACAATATAGTAAGCTTCCTCCAACGAACATTTAAAATCATAGATAGAGAAGAGGGGTGTGCGTACGTGATGATCAGGCATATCGAGGTTCACGCCATCCCAGCAGCTCGGGAAGTAGATGTTCGCCCTGATGCCCTTGGGGCACCTCTTAGGCGGGAGACCGACAGTATCGTACGGGCCCGCTCCGGGTGCGAACGAGTTGTTGGGCCCGAAGAAGTCACCTGTCTCCCAGCAGCGGAAGGAGAGCGCATAGGCTTCGGGCGAGGTGAGGTCGAGCGGTTCGTGCGGGGCGAGCTTTGGATGCGACTGGCGCGTACGAAGCATGGGATCGCCGACGATCATGCGGAAGCCCTGAAAGAGGGGGCGAAGTTAGGACTGGGATGATGAGGCTGAGGAGGAGGAGAGCGGTCACTGACCTTGGGGAAAGAGGTGACTTTGCCCTCGGCGCCGATGCCTGGGGGTTGGATGTAGTAGATCGTCATTCCGCCTTGCGGGCCGCCGATGTAGTGGTTTGCAATTTGAGGAACCTGATTACGAGGTGAGTAATTGCAGGTTACGGTTTTTGAGATGTCAGCCTTACTCGGACAAAGCTCCCGTTATCGTGCTTGAAGTACATGACGGCCGTCCAGTAGTTCGAGAGATCCTCTTTGAATCGACATGTCGTGCAGGTAGACAGAGTCGGGAGGTCAAGCGAGGGGTCCATCGTCAGATTGAACCTAGTACAGATGTTCAGCGGCTTGTCTATCTTTGTGTGGGAGGGACAACGAGGCGTACGAGTTCTATTCAGAGAATCATCGTCAGTCTCTGGTTTGATAGCAAAGGGAAGACTCACTCCGCCGATAATCTGGTGAACATGGGGTGCTACTTGGCCTGGGGTGACGAGTCTATGTGCGCGTCAGCGAGTATGCCGGTAGAGGGAAGGTCGACGTACGGATCGAAGCGCTGTGTAACAAGCTGTGAGCATCCAAACCTTAGAATTGCGTAGCTCTCCTGGGCGAGAAAGATAGACGACACGACACTCGCTGCGACGAGCGAGCGCATGCTCTTGAGGGTAAGCATACTGTGTAAGCCTCGAAGCGTTAGGTTGGACAAAACTGGGCAACTTGCGCGAGGGTGAACAACGATGTATCACACACATTAATATACAACAACACCCAATATTGGGAAGAAGGGATTAGGATGATCCCTGTGCCCTATCAATGCCAAACGGAGTGGAGAGGCAGTGGGATCACGAGGGATGGGAAGGACGCCAAGAGCGAATTCGAAAGAGCTCCATCCAATCATACATCGTAAAGCACCCAGAAGGGACCGACGAATTGAATGAGTGAGAAGCACGAGGAAAGAATGTCGGAGAAAAAAGAAAAGGGACGAGTGCAGTCCAAGAATAGCCTTTGAGCGGTAAACTGTTTTGGAGGATACCGCCGCAAAACCAGTGTAACCTCACGCTCCTCCGGTGGCCGTCATGGTATGCACGAACCGAATCTTCCCCCCTTCTATCCTGAACTCGTGGGTATCAGGAATCTTGTTGTTTCCAAAGTCAACGAATACGTCGACCTCCCCGACCGTTTCGTCGATCACATAGCGCCTGTTGGTCAGAGGCACTCCGGACGGTACTCCAACGTTGCACGAGTCCGTCGGCGCCCCGCTCCCAGTGTAGGCCCCTCCTTCCAGCCGAGCGCAGGGGGTTCCCCACGGCACCTTTACACTTGGGTCGTTGAAAAGGTCGAGGTAGGCGTCTGCGGCTGCCTGTATAACAGCTCGAGTGTCTCGCTTCTCAACGGGGATGGTGCCCCAGTTCTCGACGCTCGCCCATTTGAGGGTACCGGTGGCGTTGAAGAGCCAGTCTCCAGCATCAGTCACGACGGAGTTGATGTTCGTCAAGGTAGTTCCGTCGGAGGAGAAACGAAGCTGGGTGCCGATGACATAGGGGTGCGAGGGGTTGGTGACGATGATTTCGGTATAGGTCGCGCACTGTGTGGTATCGTGGGTGCTGCGACTGAAGTCGATGCGAAGGGGCCGACTGATGACGCCTGAGCTGATGTTCACGGGGCGGAAATTCTCCGTGTAAGCAGCAGATGAGGCGGTCGTGGCGAACGCGCCCGTGGCCTGCTGGGTCACGTAGGCCTTCGTGAACTCCTGCAGTGATGCATAGGTGCACTCTGCGGATACAGAAGAAAGGTAGAGAGCAGTCGCGACTAGGATTTGTTTCAGCATTTAGTCTGGTTCGTGGAGTAAATTTCAATTTTGCGCACCGAGTTTTTATGCTGCCATCCAGCGGTTCTTCCGAGAAGGCTACTCGTGACAAGAGCTCAAGTACTCGAGGGTTAACATAAAGACTTAATTCTGACCATGCCGTGGGCAGTTTCGACCAAATGTCGAGCACAAGAAGAGTCTGAGATGGTGAGCGGAGAAAGGAGAAAGGAAGTCAAGTTTGATGCCAGCTGTCATGCGGGCGCTTGTCCTGCCGTAGGCCCCGATTTAACACACAGTCAAATAGTGTGACAACACAAGTTTTGATGCATCTTTCTAACCTTTGACCAAACCTTGACCTCTTCCGCCTATGCATCTTAACACATTCCTTCTCCAATGAGTTACAGGACTCTCAAGTCACCTACGATTCTGCGAATACAATAGCGGGAATTGGGATACTCATGAAGTGTTGTTCCTCAACCTCGGAGCTACTCTTGCTTCGCTATTTTGCGATTGGACGACTGTTCCTCCGCCAATCTTCGAATTCTTGCTCGCTTTGAAAGAGCTACGGCAGAAAAACCTTCCTATCAGCTCTGTATCTCCAATGCTCCACCATCACGAAGGACAGTCAATATGGGCTGGATTGTATAATTCAATCTCTCTGCCATTGTTCGTTGCCAGCCTGAAGTTGACCGCGAAATGATACGCCTCCTCCTCCTTCTCATCTGCGCAGGTCTACGGGCTCACGCCCTTCTCCGCTTTGGATGCTCCCAACTCGTCACCGAGCGTCTTGACCCGTAAGCATCCCTCATTCCACCGTTTATACAATACCCAACTGACGCAACGCTGCATGGAGGTTGGGTACACCAGGCCAAGTATCTCCTCATGTCCACCAAATCATTGGAGGGGTAAGTCTCTTCTCAAAAAACACAGAAAAAAGCAGCTGGATGGGAATGTGACCGCTGTTAGAACGCCTTCAACGTGACGATGGACCCAGCGCTCGACATCCCATCCGTTGCGACCTGCACGACATGCAAATTTACGGAAGACAAATCAAACTACTGGACCGCTGTTATGTATTTCAAGCACCCAAATGGGACATTCACCCGCGTCCCACAAATCCCGAACCATTTTGTGGGCTCGACGGATGGGGGAATGACAGTTTACTACGTTCAGCCGGGAGGAAACAGGGTCTCAGCGTTCCCAAAGGTCATTACTTACTCAGCTTAGCCGTACCTCCTTGCCAATTGACGATCTCCTGCGCGTTTTAGGGATTCCGAATGATCACTGGCAATCCCAAGGTCCGCCTCTCCAGTCCCTCAGAGCCATCAGACGTAGCCTCTTGGGCCCTTTCCTTCAGATGCTGGGAGTCCCCCGACCCATTTGGTCCCTCTAACACTTATCCACCCGGTGCCGGCCAGTACGATACGCGCCACCTTCCCAACAAGAAATGTGCCGGAGGTATAAGGTCCAACGTCTTCTTCCCATCGTACGTATCAGCAGTTTCCCGAGTCCTCCTCTGTATCTCAGTCAACTGACGCGGTACTGCCTGTATAGATGCTGGGACGGCAAGAACACAGACATGCCAGACCACTCAAGCCACACCGCTTACCCCGTAGGCTCTGTCAACCCCAACGTCGGCATCTTGGGCTTCGCCGGCGAAGGCTGCCCCAGCTCGCACCCCATTCGCGTGCCCCACGTCTTATACGAGACGTACTGGGATACATCCAAGTTCAATCAGCTCCTTACCGATGAGGAGTGGGAGACTGAGCAGCCGCTCGTGCTGAGTATGGGTGATCCGTGAGTGCTCCGAGGCTGGATGATGAGAGATGCGATGCTCATGAGGACTTCGATTGTAGGACGGGGTATGGACAGCATGGAGATTACCTCTTTGGATGGGAAGGCGACTCGCTCCAGCGTGCGATGGATAATTGCATGGACGGGTTTGGGTGGCCTGAGGCGTGCACTGAGCTCACAGTACAGACTGACGAAGAGATGAATAGTTGCAAGTTGGCTACGAAGGTCGCCGAGAATGTTGGGGAAAGTGAACGTGAGCGGCTCCGTTATCTT
The DNA here is from genome assembly GCA_013368325.1 of Ephemerocybe angulata. Classification (NCBI taxonomy): domain Eukaryota; kingdom Fungi; phylum Basidiomycota; class Agaricomycetes; order Agaricales; family Psathyrellaceae; genus Ephemerocybe; species Ephemerocybe angulata. The sequence goes on along the minus strand of JAACJK010000163.1, from coordinate 2,028,283 downwards.
ATGATGGGATGGATGTTGATGGCTTGCGCAGGCCGTCGACTGAATAGAACCGTCAGTACACTCGTTTGCCCAGATCAAACGCACGTACTGACCTCTATTCCAGACCTCGACGCCGTCTGTCCTGCCTTCTATGCGATGCTTCTAATTCTGTCAGTACATCGTCGGGAACAATGCTAGCAATGCTAGTTTCCCGCGGGTTTCCACGTCGTGAATGGCGTGAAGTGAGAGATCGCGTGGCGTCGCTCATGATCGAGCTGCGGGGCAAGGAGGACTGGGTAGAGCAGGGGAGGCGGGGATTGGATGGGCTCATGGAAGCGCATAAATGGGTGGTGGATCTGGTGGAGAACGAGCAGCGTGCCAGTGCGGAGGTCGCAGAGGCGCAATGGCACGCGGACGAATGGAAGGACGTATTGGCTGAACGGGATGGGAGTGCGAGAAGCTGCGGATGCACGTCCCAGAGCCCGGACATGAAACGGACGAGCGTTTGAAGGGGTGCTGGAGCAGCTCGGAGAGAATTGTATGAGCGCACGCAGGAGTAGAGGGAACGCGAACTTGAGGATAGCGTTGTCGAGGGCGAGCGAAACGTGGCTGAGCTCGAGGCGATGAGACAGCAAGCTGTCAACGAGCAGGTATTTGAGCTCGAGGATGAGAGTGGGCGGTTGAACGCAGTTGGAGCAGGCGGCGCAGGAGAGGAGCGGTTAGAGGCCGTTGAAACGACGCTGAAGGAGAGGGATGCAACACTCCAGACTGAGATTCAGGTTCCTGTTGATGCATCGGCCAGCCTCAAGTGTCCATCTCTGAGCACAACGCGCGACAAGAAGAGCTCGTGCGGGCTACTCGGCTTCGGAGCCGAGCGAGGTGAAAGTCTGAGACGCGCTGTGAATGCGGAGCAGGGTTTGAAGAAGGCACAGAATCAGCTCGAGCCTCCTGCAAGCGTACTCGCCTTTTTAACTCTCAATGTGTGACATTGTGGACGTGGTGTCAGAGGGAACGGTGGAGCAGTGGGGGAGTTCGGCAAGCTGACAGCGAAATGTTTTCAGTGTTCACGGGTACCTGCTCTCACTATCTACTTCCTGAACATCATTGTTGTGTATATACTGACCTGGCATACGACTAATTCAAATACTTTACAATTGACTAGGCAATGGAAGACAAGAGCAGCTCCACAAAGGCACAGGAAAGTTTACTCAATACCCACCTTGAACGCATGTCTTGAAAACCCGATAGGATTGCTCGAGAGTGTGGCGGTTGCGCTCCTGCCAGTTTCATTATCCTCATGGAGGATCGTTCAAACCACGTAGAATAGGAGACGTAGGACGTCGGCAAACGGCGAACAGTCCCTAAGGCACTAGCGCTCTCCTGGACAATGTTGGTGAATATCGTAAAGCCTGCTCCTGGACAGGCGGTTATCACCTCAGTCGCAAACTCGATGACGAAGGCGCTCTGATTTGTCGAACCTGAATGTCGATTCCAAGCGCATGAAGAAATGATTCAAGGGGTGGGTCGAAAGCATGAGACGCGTGCTTGCGAGCATCGATCTGGATCCCATGTTTGGAAGATACGAATCATATGACCTTTACATTAAGGAATTGATGATAGAGTATAAGTAAATGGGGCGGCAGGGACGAAACTACGAGATTAACATCCCCAATCCTGTATCAAATCATGTCAAGGCAGCCAAATCAGCGTACAACAATAAGGGCCACGGGATTGTCAAGCAAAGGAATCGTTAGGGGTCCCGGGCGTAAGTAAGAGACAAGCCGAATATTTTGGGCCTTTCCGTGGAGAGTAAACATGAATGATCGAAAGACGCGTCGTATGAGGCAGGGAAATTCGCAAGAACTAAAGTCTCTAGGCCAGGCAGAAGAGATGGTGAGCCATGAAAATCAAGAAACAAGGGGGAGGAGCCGATGAAGAAAGGGTTGGATATAGTGAGGTGTTTCACTGAAAGAAGGTTAGAAAGGGCGGCGCCTAACAAAAAAGGGGTAGTGCAGGCTCCGGAAAGCATCATAGAAACCAGAGACTTTTGAATGTGAGATCTACGAATATAGAGAGATAATAAAGAGGGGAAAGCTATCCCATCCTCAATCCCCATATCCAGATCGAGATTAAGGGTAGTAAGCGTAGGGGTAGTGATGTATTGAAGTAAATCGGCGTCGGAGTTGGATATTGTCAAGGATTGGAGATACTTCAGCTTTAGGGGAGCAGCACGTAGTCGGACGAGAGTCGGGTCATCCACTCGATGCCTCAACTCGTAAGTATAGTCAAAATCGAGAGATAGCCGACGAATGATGGCTAGGTGACCGATTATGTCGAGCAGAGACACACCCATCCAAGAAGATTGAAGGGTAAGTTCTGTTAAAACACGCATGTGATCGTTCGCCAGTTTGAGTGGTGTCCCTATAACGGCTGCAGTGGGTAAGGGGGGAAGGATTAGCTCAAGCCTCTCGACCATGGGAAGGGTCTGTAAAGCGACATCTAGAGCATGGATTTCCTCCGCACCCTCCGATTCCTGCTGATTGAAGCATAAAGCAAGAGATTTCAACGTATCCCATGGTCGATTGGGCGAGGTATCATCAGGGAGAGGCAATGATCCAATGAACGAATTGAACGCGATGACACTATTGACGTTGAAAGTCAAGTGTTCCAGTGTTGGTCCTCGTGATAGAAGCATGCCGAAAAGGGGGGGTATGGACGCGAGGTGATGTCTTTCGTAGCAACGACAGTTTAAGCCTTCGAGCATAACCTTTTTGGAAACGCCTCTTGCCCTATCAAGCCAGCCTTCAAGGAAAGGATACGTGTCGACGATAGGGGGCCCAGGAATGATGCTGTGAAAGGACGAACACTTTCGGGGTTGTAAGACGATTGCACACCACAGGGGAGCAGTGGTCAAGCAAACTTTGCGCCACCTACGACAAACGGAAGCCAACCATAACACCTGCCGTCTAGCGCTGTGATCCTTGAAGAGGGAGGGACAGGCCAAAGTGAAGACGATGCTGAGAATCTCAGGGGGGATAAAGGTAAACGAACCCTCGGGGAAGGATGACTGAACCCCAACGTCGCTTGACATACATTCGGCTCTGATATCGGACCGAATTTTTTGGAAGTGGACTCCTACTTCTTGGTCTGATAGATCGGAGATGCCAAGGAGGAGTTCAAGGTTAGCTTCTCGGAAAGTCCACGACGAGAATAGTTCCTTCCGTTGTACGAGTATCGACCGGAATACGACGAATGTCATTTGACGAATCTGGGTTTCGTCAGTCTCAGACACATAGTGAATGTATGATCTTGCGATGTACTCACCGCTCTATCGGTGAAAGGGCTCCTAAACACCATTATTCTAAAAGCATCTGCCAATTCCATCTTCTGTTCCTCAAGTAAACTGTGCGACAGGCCTTCAATCAGGAGTAAAGCGAACAGAAACTCGACTGCGAGCGTCTGAGCAAAAGTTGCGTAGCTTTTTCTTTCTGCAATGACTCTATTAGCTCTTTCTTACTGGACGTTATCAGGTCGACAAGTGCTCACCTGCGATCAATGAATCGACAGTCGTCGCCAACAAACCCCTGCAAGCGCCTTTTCTCCTTACGACGGCCAGAGCGACTCTGAGGCCAGACTTATCGTCTGCCGCTAACCAATCATCAACGGAACGCTTCTTCAAGCCTGAAGAGTTTATAGTCATCTGCGAGTCTCGTAAATGCCAGAACTGATGCCATAGGTGACAAAACTCACAATGACTTCCCTCAATTTGACCGCCTCTCGTCCAAGTGCTCTGGGATGATCCTCGAGTAAACCCAACACGGAAGCCAAGAAGATGTCGCTAAACACGTCTGAACCTAAAGTATCAGCTACAGCTATGTGACCGCTGTCGAGGGCACTCACCACTGTTAACTGGTAAATCCTTGATTCCCATTGCTGTCCAGAGGAGTGTGATAGATATCCCGAGAACCCTTCCCTCAAATCCCATCTTCTCGTCAGAAAGTGAAACAGGAATCCTACAACCCCATTCGGGCTCGGTCCCGACAGCAGAAACATATCGCTCGACGCATCGGCAGAGTAGAGGGACGAGGTCGGACCAGACGTGTACCAATCTCAGTGGAAGTTCGACCATGAGAGTTGTATGGCCTATATTGCACTCCAAAAGGCGTAGAAGGACAAATAAGGAGACGGGATCAGTTACCTGCGATCACAAAAGAAGGCAGGTAAGTGGTCGAAGGTGCCTCCGTCCGATCACCACTCACCTCAGTCGCAAACTCGATGATGAAGGCACTCTGATTTGTCGAACCTGAATGTCGATTCCAAGCATGAAGAAATGATTCAAGGGGTGGGTCAGTGGATTGATCGGTACGGGATACGACGGCTAGATTGACGGGATGGTAAGCCATATAACGTTGACGAGGAGCGTGGATCTTACAGGTGTAATTGAGGCAAAGTGCCAAAAACGACTGAAGAACGGAAGACTGAGAGGAAACCGTAGAATGTTCGGGGTTGGAAAGTGTACTGATATAGTTTCGATGCCTTTTGTGTATACTCAGTAAACGGGCTAATAAACCGCGAGGGAAGGACGCGAATGCACGCAAACAAGTCCAGGCGATTCCGCTGCAACGGGAGGGCGGCGTGCGTTTGTCCGTCGGGCGACTGTGACCGCGCGGCAGGGTGCAGGAAACCCAGAGAATGCTGCACGAATACACGCAAACAAGTCGAGGCGGCTCGGACGCGAATATCGCTCACCTTGAGAGAACGTTGCTAGTGAAGCCTCGCTTGACTCGTTGGCTTTACCCGCATTACCAACCGTGTCGTCCATTTGCGATCTTGGGGGAAAAGGTTGATTTAAAAAGTATGAAACCAGATATAGAGGAAACGGATTCGAACGACAAAACTCGACGCGTGTGGATAAGGAAAAAGGACAACCGTCGGCTTCCATGATCAGTAACTGATCGGCATTATCCGAAACCCCCGAAATGATACATCGCCAAACATTGGGGAAGCTTAGGTTCTCAACGCCAGAGGGCGATGATTTCCTTCTCGGTCCGTTTGGCAGACTTTCATTTTTAACTAAACAATGGCTTCGTTAGACGCTGTGGCAGTGCAGATTGCACCTGTGCACAGAGTTCCTTGGAGAGCGACATGGAAGTAGTTGCCTTCCGCTCTCCAACACTGTCGGCTTCGCCACTCGCTTTGGGCAAGCTACTAGCTCCATGCAATGCGATTCTCGCGGTTGGCTACCATCTTGGCGGCCGCTTCCATGTGTCGAGTTCAATTCTCGAAATGGTTCGACGAGAACTCACCGTTATACCGCTGAAGGATGGAAAAGTAACTGCCACCATCGCCTTCACGACACTTTTGAAAAACGCAAGCCCGAGAAATCCGGAAAGGCTTAATGACGACTGTGGGTGAAGCAGACCATTCATGCACCGACCTGATATCTTGAATGGCAGACGTGAATACCTAGGAGAGCGACAATGGACATTTCGATCGCAACGAGCATTTGTCACTTCTTCCCACGCCTGAGGTCCCTGCACGGGTCACGGCTGGTAGCCGTGCAGGGGCTAAGCCCGTGGAGCCCGTTCCGACGGCTTCGCATTAATTTGGAGCTTCGCGCCAAAGCGAAGTTGGCAGGAACAAGTCGTCGCGACGAAGTCCTATTGTGTGTATGCACAAAAGTACAAACTGGCAAGCGAAGCGACGAAGCAGGCAGTCGAACTGGAAAAAGTAACACATTTGTGGGGAAGACGCAAGGTACTTGCGTAGCAGGGGCCCGCGTTACGCGTCGGGATATGAACAGCGGGAAGCAACGGGGTGGGAAAAAGTGACAGTCACAAAAACGCGATGTAACAAAAAAGGAATGAGGAGGCGGGTACACGTGACACGTCCTAAAACGGCAAAAGCTAGGAATAACCGAACCCAAACACTAAGAAGTTAGTGTCCAGGCACACAGAATCGCCCGATCAAAACTATACGAGAAGCTATGAGCGTAAAATATTGACGTTGATTTCTAGAAAAAGCTATTCTGAGGCTCTCCCCAGTCGGCGATAACCTCTACTCCAGGCATGACGAGCATCAGATCCCTGCTGAAGTTCGACTGCGAAGATCCCTTGAGAAGGACATGGGCCTTCTCCAAGCAACGAGATACTGCCTTCCCACCCTTGAAGTGAGCTCTTGAGCGCGATAGTACCATTTCTGACCAAGTGCCGTCGGTCGACCAACATTCGTTGATAACGAGAATTTGGAGGTTGGGTAGTACGAGTCTGGCAGCAGCACCGCCCTCAGATGTCTGAGACGAAGCATGCTGCAGAGTGAGTGCCCTCAGCGTTCTATCCCCCAATCTCCCTGTGAAGCTTAAAAGCCTGAGCGATTCCATAACTGGGGCTTCTAACAGCCGCCCAAGGGCCGCTTCGTTGATAGGAGGAACGGCGATGTCCAACTGGTTTCCGTCACCTCCATATCGCGTGTACACGAGCGATTCAAGTTTGCATTTCGAGCGTTCGAGCATCCCACGCACCGCGTCCCACCCAACGTCCGCGTAGTGGTGGTGCGAGGACGTTAGGTTGTTCGCGCCGGTCATGTCCCAAAAGTGATCGATCGCAAGGGTGCGGAGAGCCGGTAGCTCGAGGGCTGCGAACACGTGTGTGAGCGTCGATAGGGTGTGAAGGGATATGGTGTGGAGGTGCTCGAGCTTGAGGCTGTCCCTCGGACTCGACGTGGGGCCCAATGCCATCATAGATTGCACCGATGTCGTCCAAACCGAAGAAGGTTTGCAGACGTAGCTGCGCAGCTGCTCGAGATGCTCGTGTCGCGCGAGCGCGGGGAGGAGGTCCTCGAGGGAATGGAAGTCGCCCAGGTCGATGCTGCGGACTGTGTCCGTGGGGAGGTCCTCGAGGAGTGATCGTGTGACGCGTCCGTTGGCGTTGGTGTAGAGGCCCTTCCACTTCACGGTCTTCAGCCTGGGACTGCGGTGCAGATACGCGGAGAATTTGAGCGCGTTGCGGCTGCTCCAGCCGGGGAGGCGGACGCTGAGCTCCTCGAGGTGGACGGGGGGCGTCGAGGATGGCGGGAGCCGAGCAACGAGCGCGTGCTCCAAGGCCCAGCTAATGTCGAGGTAGATCCGGCGACAACGAGGAAATTGTGATATGGCGAGGGCGCACGTTCCCCAATGTCGCGTTGTTCCGTGCCGGTCTGCGAGGGAGGGAGCGCGCCAGATCTTCATGGTGAGTGTGAGGAGGTTCGTTCCGCTTCGCGAGACGTAGAGTAGGAGGCGGTCAGCAAAGCCTGGGCAGTTGTCATCGACGTGGATCGTGGACCATAGGTTAGGGGAAGATACAACTATAGCGCGCCAAAGTGGGCATACATGGCTGAGGAGCATGGGGGATCCTGGTGGGGTTCCGTATGATGGAACTTCGAAGCTGGACGTTGTGCCAGACTTACTTGGAGCCTGGACACGGACAGCGATGTTTGACTCGTGGACGTATTTCCAGAAGATCTCTAGTAGCAGCTCAACAGGGAGTTGGTTGAGTGGGGAGCGGTTAGGCACTAGGTTGATAATGAGCCATAGTCGACTTTTACGAGCTCACAAACATACATTGATTGCGCTCACAAGTCGTTCTTGTCAGAAATTTGACGCCCAGCTCCGAGCAGGAGCTAGGATCGGTTGCATCCTGCGCCTTTATACCGCGACCCCCGAAGTTATTGACAACACGATCTAAGGAAACTATCAGTCTCCTCGCTATCTCAGGTTAGATAAAGAGAACATACCTGCGGTCAATGCTGGCAATCGTTGAGTTAGAGGTTTTCCCTGCTTTATCGAGCTGTATTGAAGGTACGTACCTCGGGACATCATTAGGAGAGGCATGCTGGGAAGGTAGTGGATGAAGGTCAAGATGTGAAAGCGTTGCTCTGGCCATATATAGCGTCCTGTAGACAATCTGGGGGCAGAAATGAAGCAGTTGGATGATGACTTGATGGGGCCAGTGTGGGATAAATGTGAAGTGATCCAACGACATAATTGCCTTGTGGGCTCTTTAAGCGCTCTACGATAGTGTTTCGACAACGAAGAGTGACAGTCCTGAGTTCACTATGTGGTGTAGATACTCCCAATGGCCTCAAGGAAGTGTTTCTCTGAGGGTATAATATTGCTATAAACCCAGATGCAAGATTTCCTTACCCCCACCCGTGGGAAACATCCTATGACGTCCGAGCGGCCGGCTCAGCCTCCTTCATCATCGACCACGACGTCAACATGTCCTCGAAATTGTTCGCCACAGCGACAACAACGCCTTTACTGGAAACCACCTCGCAATATACCGCACCTCTAGCTCAACTCGTACCCTATGTCAAGGCTACCTCCCTCTTCTTGCTCAGAGCCGCAAATTCCGCATTTCAGTTCTCCAAACACCTCGTGGTCCCCATACCCATTCTCGCGTACATCTTCGCTCCTGTGACGGTTTTCCTGGGCTACCTCTTCTACATCTTTGTCTTCGCGCCGTACTCCACGCTGTTGTACCTCCTGGAAGCGTTGCATCCGTTATATGTGTTCTGTGGAGTCGCGTGCTTGACTGGGATACTCTTGGGCTTGGTGGGCAGGGGAGTTGCAGCAGTACTCATCGCGTTTCTGGCCATACCAAATGAGCCACAAGCGGTTGTCAAAGCGGAAAATACGATGAAAAAGGAGGAATCTTCGACGGACGAGGAGCACGAAAGCTAGATTACGATAACGCACGTACGTCGGTTGCCTGTACGCTAGAATCTGCCAGTCCCTTAGCTGACGGACTCGCGATAGCAAGAACACAATACTATGCCTTGCTTTCTCTCGGATTAGGACCCCAGCATCAGACTACGACTACGGCCGCCCACGAAAATAGGTGAAGGGAGCTTCGGCGTGGGCCACTCGCTCAACGACGCAGCCCTTCTTCAAATGTCATATCGCTTGGTACCTGCGCTCCGATAGCCTATTTGGTACGTTCAGAATTAACTCTCTTCCGATGCAGCAGCCTAACATCTGGTCCTTTAGTATCTTTTCAGCGGCCGATTTAGTCGATAGACCATCATGCCCAGACGCCCTCAACCTCTCTCGCGAGGATTGTGGTGACACCGTAAAAGACATGATACCCGTAGTAATGATTAACTTCACAACTGTCTGCAGATGTCCTTTCCACGGCCAATGCAAAACAACACCAGGTGCTGTCGGAAGTGTTTGAGGTGAGGCGTGTGGGTCCATGCGAGGGAAGAGGGAACGAGGAGCAGAACCCAAGAGTAATCGCCCCGAACACGAAAATCTGACTGATTCAGATTACCCATAAATGTCTCTTCACAACTTTCCGCTGATCCTGTCTACCAGCTGAGAGCTTTGCCACAGCCGGCCCCTCCATGTACAGATAACGTTCTACTGGAAGCCCTCGGGAGCGTCGACATGGTTCCTGATGGGTCGCATCGTCTAGTGGGGTGGCGGAAGAACTTTATCTGTATCTGCGGGTGTACATCAGCCCTCCGCCGGTGCAGTGGCACCTTCCCCCAGATATAGGTCCTCCAAGATTTTCATCGACGAGGGGTTGATAAATCTCCTTGCCGTATCCATAGGAGAACTCCAGTACCGCCGCCCATCGCGTGCCAAGGATTGAGCGAGATCGCCCCCTTCGGGTAACTCGTATGTTGAGCCGTCTGGAGCTACCGGGTCCAAAAGCTTGAGGATTCGGAGAACTAGTTTGACTTCCTCCTCTTGCGAGGGACGGTCAGCGTCGCTTGTACTTCCCTTCCTCAGCTCGAACCTAGCAACGACATAACCTACGAAAGGGAGTCTCAGCTATGGGTACGTTATGGAGTCTCGTAGAACGCACCGTCATACGGCAGGCTCAACGGCGCGACCTTAGGTTTCGGTGTCCACCTCCAGCACACGTTCCATGCCGCTGGATACGATCGTACAATGCCCTCTTCGCGAAGGAGGGTGGCACGGATGGTCTGTATCGGTAGTCGCAATGTAAATGGATCCGATATCCTCTCAAGGATGAGTGGATCCCTTGTATAATTTTTTTGTCTGCAGGATAGCACTGTTGGACCGTCGCATCTTGCGAAGGGGTGATGAGACCTTGGCGAAGTAGCAGCCGACGGATATGGACGCCCTGTGCTTTGGTGTACAGGTGGAGCATGTGTATTCGCCAAGGAGCGTGGTCGGCATGGTCGAGCAGGTCCTTTCCACGTGCGAAAAGTTCAGTGGCAGAATCTGATACATAACCAGGGTCCAAAACGCGAAACCTGATCTCTCCTGCGCCAGGAGGGAGGCATGGCCTGCGGTGAAGGTATAAGAAGCCTCTGGTCCCCGGGGGGAATGGAACAGGGGTCTTACGAGTTCTACCAGGAGGCGTAGTGGAATGGTAATGAAGAACACAAACCCCAGAGGTTCCAAAGATAGCACTGGGATAATTGGACCCAGATAATTCAATGATATCTGAAATGTGAAGGCGGTCTGGATCCAGGCTGTTGACTGTACTGCGTGCACGACGGGTGTGCACTTGACCAGCAGAAGTTGACATCAGGCTAAACAGTTGGGGATTTCTGTTGGTTTTCATGCGGTTGTGGGTCTCCCCACACCCCTCTAGAATGGGCACGCCCGTCCTTGGAATCCAGCGTGAAAAACAAACGGGGCGCTACGTAGCAAAGCATCTCGCGTCAGAACCTGCCCTCAGAATCTTTCGCGACACGTACCGCAACGCGCCGAAGGGCACTTAAAGCGCGCTGAAGCATATCCCGTTGAAATAGAGTGCGTTAGGGATGGTGGTGGTGGAGGAAAGGCGAGTCGCGACTCGGATCCTGTCAACGTTCCGGAAGCCCTTGCCAAACATCCACAAAATCCGATGAGCGCCGAACAAGCGCCAGGTAAGGACGTTTCAAGCCAAACCACACAGTTGTTGCTAATGCCCGCTGCACTGTGTACATTCCTCGTAAGACCGTTACTGGCAGAACTGTTGAAATCCGTCAGGCCAGTCTGGCATAGTTTGTTCAGAGACAGTACAAGGAACCAGATGACACCACGATCGCTGATCACGGCCACCAAGTAAGAGTAACATTATGAATCCACCGACAGTCAAGCCAAGAGAGTGTAAGTCGAAAGGAAGGGACGAGAAAGAGCCGTTGGTAAAGATGTGTATAATGGTACAGTCCATCCGGGGAATAAATAAAGTATCTCAGGCGGATTATATGAAGGGGATGGTATCAAGGATAGTAGGTATGCTGTTCGTGAGGTAGATGCTGAGTGAAGGTCGTGGACTTGTCTCGTGGGTATGGTGGTGGTACAACAAGGCGACGTTGGCTTCGTTTTGGTTGGCATGAGAAGTGAGGCGCGTGCGTCCATGCGAAAGAAAGTGGGGAAGGAGGGGGGTCGAGAGCAGTCGCAGGGGAAGGAGGTCAGTCAAAGCTTGAAAGATCCATTCATAGCTTTCCGTCAATCCTGTCTTCCACAAGCTTCGCCACGGCCGGCCCATGTACAGGGATGGCGTTCTGCTGGAAACACTCGGGGTAGTCCACATTAGGCTTGTCGGGCCACGTCCTGGCGGTATCGTTCCACATAGCCCAATGTCTGATCCCCAAACTCCGTGCCGTCCACCAATAGTCATGCGCGAAACCAGGCGGGCAGAAGATTTCGATGACGCTCGACACCCGCGTCGGCTTCATCCACACTAGATGTGTAAGACCGTTTCCGTGAACGCCGAGAAGGATGGTCGTGCGCGCCGCAGCTTGGACCTGCTGGTCTTTCGACAGATGCTCGGCTTCAAGAACGCGGAACTCCCAGGGCGGGATCGTGTCTTTCGGAGACTTGGCCAGGGCGACCTTCCTCTCCTCGTTCTTCCGCTTGACAAGGTCGTCCATCGACTCCACGAGCAGCTTGTGGTCATCGACAGTCAGCTTGCGGTTCCGTGCGCTCTGCCTGGAGATATATGTGATAACGATCTCGCTCGGCATCGGCAGCGCAGCCTGCGTCTCCTCTCCAACATCCACAACACCCTTCTCCTCAGCCGCGACGGCATGCGCATGCGCCAGATGCGCGTCATCCTCATTCCCGACCCTAGCGTTCGTTCCCACCTTGAACGCAACCTGCGCTCCGTCAATGACACCCCCAGCCTGAACCTCCACGCCTGCGAACTTCCAGATCGCCTCACGCACGGGTGCCCACCACCCGCCAACATGGATCCCTCTTAATTTACCCTCCTTGCGCATGTGGTCCCAGGCCTCCGCAGCGATGCGTTGCGTCTCACTTCCGCAGATCCCGCCGCGGTGCGCTGCGCTGCGGTCTGTTAATAGTGCAACGGGGAAGCGCCAGACGCGCTCGCCGCTGCTCCCGTCCTTGACGCCCTCCATGCTCGCGGCGACGCGGTCCTGCCAGTCCTCCTCGTGCTCGACCGTGAGTGAGGGAAAGGCGGCGCGTAGGAAGTATCTGTTGAATCCTGGGCCGTCGCGCCAGCCGTCTGCGTTGGAGTGGATAAATATAGTGCGGTGGACGGGGGGTGCGTCTGCGGTATGATTCGTGCTGAAGTGCACTGGGAGGGCCGATTCGGACTTGAGAATCGCTGGTGTGAACGCGGAGTGCCAGAAAGCCTGCACGCCTAGGAATAGTTCGGCGACAAGGTGGTAGTAGTGCCGCAGGAACTGTGATGGTTCATTGACAAGAAGCTAAGAGGGACGAGGAGAAGAAGATTTATATCAGGATAACGGCACAGAGAGGTAAGATAGTGGGATTTGCTTACTGAGTTTCCTTGAACGATCCATACCCGACTCTCGGTCCTCTTCTTCCCGTGCTCGTCCGTCAAGACGACTTCTCCCCACCGCCTCCTAGCTTCCTTGACCCCGATGAATTGCATGTTCTGTGGGATGGGCTCGCGACTTGCGATGTTCTCGGGGCTATTCACCGCACTAAGCCCCGTGCTTGTCATCATACGTATTTCCGGCCAGCCGTCAGCTTTCGTATAGCCGTATGTGAGATCTTCGCCTTTGGGGCCATAGAACTCGGGTCTGCGCTCGCGCGAGTATTCTGGGCGGCTCCGCGAGGGCGTTGAGAAGTGTTTGTCCGTTACGATGTAGAGCGTGTCGTTCGTCATGTAGAGGTTGCGGAAGAGGGTCCATCCTGGGGCATGTGCGATGAGACCAGTCTGAGGGAGGACGTCGTCCGAGCGTGTGCTCAAGGATTGGAGTTCTGCAAGTTTGTCGATCTGTGCGTAGCTCCAGCCCTCGAGCGACTCGACAACCTGCGTCTCCGTCGCCTTCTCGGTGACCGTCGAGGTAGCTGTCGTCGCCACTTTGACAGTCGTGGTGGTGGTTGACGTCCTGGCCACTGTATCGAGCAGGGCACTCGAACTGCTGGTACGCCCAAAGGGTACGACGGAGAATTCTTCGGCTGCTGATGGATTGAGGCCTTGTAGGACGAGCGACCATAGGTGCATGGATGAAGCGCCCAGCAGGACGAGGAAGGCGTCCCGCCTCGTCAGAGCGAATCGGAACATGGTATGTGAGATAGATGTACAGCAACCTGCTGCAATCCATTAGCGTTGGTTACTTTCGACGACGAGTAGAGCTCACCTAGGCTCCGAGCCCAAAAGAATGTGGGATGGCGGAAAAGACTGTCGATGGAAGAAAGCAAGAACCGTGTACATCGACTGTCAGAACTCACGTATTGACCAGGGCCGGCAATCAGAACATGACAAACGGCCTACACGCCGGCGATGATATCCGCCGGCATGCCGCTAGCGCCCAGGGACCTCCAGGTCAAAGCATCCTTCACGGTACGCACAATAAGCCCCTGTTATATCGTTTAAATCTCTCGAGAGAAGTACTTTTTGAAATGATCAATACTAACAGCACTGTCCATGGCCGCAGACGCCCTAAAATCGAATGTGTCCGCTACCTTGGATAGTCAAGGCTCCGATCAAGGACCATATTACCTGGGGACGGAGAATGGCCTACTGGGAGGTAAGTAGGGTTGTCCATGAGGACTCCCAGTATTTCCTTCCACTCCAGCCGTGTGTGTTCAGAGCTCGATTCAAACCGCAGTTCTTGTCAGGGGTTTGGCGTTTCAGGCGATCTCTAGAAACGTATACAGCCGCATAAAGCCTCGAGTTAAATGATGGGTATAGTGCGAGTGAGAAAACAGAAAGAAAAAAAAAACGCACTCGATAGGTAACGGACGAGATTCAATATGGTGTCCGGCAGCAAGGTGTTCCCGGACTGAGCATGCCGTACTTCGTGGACCGCCGCAAGTTCTGGTCCAAAAGGTCACGATACACCGCTCCAAGGCGTAGAGACTTTTCGTTTCTCCTCATTCACCAATTGTTCGCCCATGTAGATAAAATGTTGCGTGACGTACGCGGTGTTACGGTGCGGCCACCTTCTCGAATCCTCGTGTTATTGTCCGATGAACGAATAGATCTAGAATGCAACTGTAATGGACCAGCGTCGACCAACCTTGAGTAGCTCAGTCTATGCATCGATCCTTGGGGTGGTACATGGTGGAGATATAAGGAACGTGGTGGTGGAGAGAAGAAAGGAATGATCCTTGCAGTTTGCATGAGAAGTATGAATGGAAATTGTGATGAGATCATAGAACTGGATCGTCGCGTCGCGTCGCGTCTCTAAGTAAGCCCCTATTACTTTCACTGTTCATCACCACCAACGTACAGAGATAAGACCTCAAGCGCATGTATTAAGGGGCAACTGCATGTTGCATAGAGTCGTTGTTCCCCATGGTTCTCTATTACTATTCTTCATCCGAAGTCAGTCCTCCAGTGGTATCAGACTCCCCATCACAATTTACGCCCCACATCATCTTCCTAAACCTCTTCAACTCGTCCTCCTTCCACAGAGGATACGACTCCCATTTCCAAGATGCATATTCGGATGTTGTGAGGCCCAACGCGTTAGCCACAGTGTTCATCGCGTTGCTCCTCGCCTCCGTTGCGACTCGCATATGGTGTCGTTTGATCCTCCTTCTCTCTGCTCTGTTTTTATTGATACGGTCTCGCCGGCTGGTAGGACCATCGCAGTAATACCGCTCGAAGTTGATCGTCATCAGCTGGGGTGCTCCAGAGCTCGTATCCAGATAATAGAAGGCTAGCGTCCTGCAGTCAGTGGGCCGTGACTCTCCCTATTCCACTGGGACACGAGAGACTGACCTTGGTATTCCGCCACTTTAGGGATATGTTTCAGTACTGGAGATATGATTATCTGGTGTATGCCGCAGTCTTATGGGCGTCGTTTTCACAGGGGGACGCAGAAGAAGAAAAATTAAGTGGCTGACCATGCTCCAGTCGGATTCACAGACCGTCTCAATGTTCAGTGTCAGCCACCCTGAGGTGGCCTGGCCCCTTGAAGGTCCTACAACGGCGAGCGTTCCTACCTCTTCATATTTACGACAGCCAATCCGACAAGTGTACAGGCTATTGTCTACGTCTAATCCAAGACATCCACTCCACACACCCGCGCCTATTCCCCGTCACTCAGATCCTTCAAAGACATAAACTCAGGGTCGAATGAATAGAGAATCCCCGGTGCAACGATCCTCCTAAACGCGCCTAAATGCCCTTCCCTCCATTTCGGATACGACGCCCTATCCCACTCCTCGAACTCCGTCTGAGTAAGGCCCAAAGCGGA
Source organism: Ephemerocybe angulata (assembly GCA_013368325.1). Taxonomy (NCBI): domain Eukaryota; kingdom Fungi; phylum Basidiomycota; class Agaricomycetes; order Agaricales; family Psathyrellaceae; genus Ephemerocybe; species Ephemerocybe angulata. The sequence continues at coordinate 2,012,659 of JAACJK010000163.1, read as the reverse complement.
GGCCGCGACCTCCATAGCTCTGCGTCTCCTTTTTTCTTCTCTCTCCATGTGTTTGAGCTTGCAGGCCTTCCTTTGGGCTCTGTTCGACCTGATTTGAGCCGGGGTTGGGATGAGCCAGGGGAATTGTGCGAGGAGCGGGTCCGGCGTATTAACCATGCGAGTCACGTCGATTCAGACTGCCACTCGATTTGTTAACTTGACTCTGTTGTCTGAAGGAAGGTACTACAGACGTACCGTGGTATTGAGGGCGATCCAACGTGAATCTCGTATGTCTCTGAATCGATACGTGGTGTAATGAAAGGGAAGCAGTATTATTAGGTCGGTCATTGAAAGGAATCTGTTTCATATAAGCTAAGGTTCGATCGGGGCAATGCCTGTACCGGTAAAGATCAAAATTCAAAGGGGACTTTCGAAACTGGAAGTGGGCGGGAATGAATCAGGTATGAAGTTGCCAAACAACATCTTTGGCTACGCTCTGGAGGAGGCAACGTGTGGTGTCGTCGATAGCCGAACCACATTCCAGAAATTCAAGCCGCTTGATGCCCATATTATCCTTTGCTCGGACCTGGGATAGCAGGGTAACAAGATTTCTGGCATAGTCTACATCCCAGAGCAGTTCCGTTTCCTTGAAGACTGGGACGATAAGGGCGAGAGATGGGAAAGGCCTGCCGCCATGTTCAACGGCTTCCCTCAAAGTTTGGATGAAGTTATCATCGAGGCTTGTGACCCAGTATCTGAGCTCCATCAACGTTGTGATGCAGGCGATGGTCCGCCAGAAAGACAACGGTAGGGTGTGCGCGATTTCTATGGTCTGCAGCTGGCAGTAAAGCCAGTCATGTGAATGGAAGGAGGGAATGGGTAGATTGAGATTCTCATCCGAAGAGGGAGTGCCCTGGGATCTTGAACTGGATAGAGGAGACAGGGCTACTTCGATTTGGGTGGTTCCAATGAGATGTCGGCCCCTGATCGAAGGATTTCGTAAAGCTACGAATTCGACAGCACCCAGGAGGCGCGAATGTGGTATCCTGATTTGTAGATACTGCGGGGAAGTTAGAACGGCGAGCCCATGTTGCAGGGCTGTTGCAATCTCCTCGATGTGGTTTCCAACAGCGTCTGACACTGATTGCCAGAGGATTATTTCCCGGACGGAGGAGGGAAGGCGAATTAGCGTGAATAGTGCCGCCACGACGCCCAGTGAAGAAGATACGAGCGTAAGTTGCTCTAAACAAGGCATATCGATTGGTGGCATGACGGTGTCGTTTAACGAGAAGACTTGGGGGATTGTTTGGAATCCAAAAACGAGTTTGAGGTCTCTCAAGCTCGGCCCCACGTTCCTCAAGCACGCGAGAAATGCGTGCATGATGTGGGTAGCGGGAGGCCCGACAGTGAAGTCAATTTCAAGTTTAACAAGGGCGAAGGGTTGGAACGATAGGGGGATCAGAAGGGTGTTCCAGTTGTATATGGTGAGTTCTTTAAGTTTTGGGAGATCAAAAAAGGTGTCAGCTTCTTGAAAACCGGGATAAGTGCGGAAAGGCTTCGTCGATATCCCGATATCCAAGACCTCGAGTACTTCGCGACAGGTCTTGAGTTCCTGAAGCACAGGTCTCATCACTTCGATATTTCCATATAGTGCTGCTCTTTTCAACCGTTTTGTTTCCGTCCGAAAGATATGACGCACGCCAGCGATCCCGTCCTTGTTGATATTGTACACGTCGACGTGTAAAGGTAGGTTTTTCGCCATTTTCCTGGAGAAATCGAGGTATTCCATCTTTGTAGTGTCCCGTACGTGTATTTCTGACCACAGCTCCGGCGATTCGTGGCCAACAGTCCTCCAGTCATGAGATACGTGGGTGATGGAGAGCTTTGTGACCTCGGGGTGAATTTCCGCTCGTTTCAAACTGCCTGCCTCTATGAATGGGATACTGAGGTAGAAAATCCTGATAAGCAGCTCCGGGGGAAGCAGAGAGACGGGTGATAACATGTTTCGTCGTCGCTTGAGGTTTATCAGATCTTGCTCGAGCTGCGCGATTTCGATGTCCAAATCCTTCTGGGACTTGGGTGTCGTCGACATGGCTGTGAATCTCGATGGAATGTTGAATGCTGGCATAGAGAGGTTACGCGAAAATGCCTGGTAGGGTCTTGCCTGGTAGACTTGCGGCTCGAGATCGAGGTTAGCGTTCGTCGTTCGATGTCGGATGGACGAACCCGGTCCGAGGCCCTTCTCCGGGCTGTGACAGGGTAACGGGTGGATGGAATCATCCCACGCGGGGTCACCTGTCACGCTGGAGTAGGTAGGGAGGTCGGTGGGGAGGTAGGGCAGGTAGGTAGGGATTGGGTAGGGAGGTAAAGGTTTAATCTGCTTAATACCTAAGATGTCCGTGAACTGACTGATGGGCCCCTTTCTGTGTTTTACCTTGTACGTATGTACGTATAACACAGAACTCGTATCTAGAAATGCTCTCCATCGATCAGCCAGTGATATACTTCAAGTTTTGCCTGGCTTTCTACCCTGTCAGCCAAAATCAAGCGGCAACCGGAGTGTCCTGGTGGGTCTCTTCCTTGGGGAAACCCACGGCCTGCGCATTGGTGCACGACTCAGATTGAAGTTCTTGCCGCCATGTTTTCTGGCCAGACGAGGCCTACCTGACGGTTTCCCATTTGCCCGTCTGTAACGAGGAATGCGGCATCCATGAGAATTGCATGAGAAAGAATTCCTATGCTGGATCGACAGCTATGTCACATACTAGTAGTTGCTCAGATGACCCCACATAGAAGACCCACCGTGAGGCGACCTCAACGACATGGACACACAAGGCGAGGTATACTTTACAGCTGAGCGACATTCGCCGCAAATAAAGGAAAGGGATGGTCGGAAGAATGTATGTATGCACATGGAATTGAACCAAGGCTATTCATCTAATAACATACACCTGTGGGTTCGATCTTTACAGCTGTGAAGCTGGTAAGGGGAAACTTCTACAGCACATCACATTTCCCCCGAGTATAAAGTTTACCTCTCCCTAGCAGTGGTACTCTCCTCCAACAGCCCATCCCGCAGAAAAGATGGAGTCTTTACCAGCGGGCCCAACAGGAGTACCCACCTCTCATCGCCAAAGGCAGATCCATCGCCTGCTCTGGGCCTCCCTCGGCCTCAGCCTTGTTATCTTCGCCATAGCCATGATCTGGTTTGGGTGGGATGCACGATACCTCTCCATCATCGGTTCCATCGCCACCCTCATATTCGACGCAAGCCTCCTCTTCATGCTGTTTCGCGACTGCCGGCGCCTTCAATCGCAACCCCACACAAACGCCCACCCTAACATCCAGGATGCAAATCAAAGAGCCTCGCGGTCCCAGCTTCCATGCATCCTTCACAAAGCTTCTATCATCCTCGCGGTGGGCCTCGTGGCGCTCTGGTTGGGCGCGGTAGGGGTGCTGTGCTGGGCCTTGTCGTTGACGTCTCGGTATGAGGGGAAGTTTCCCACGTCACGGGCCTGGATTGCACGGGCGGTTGTTGAGACGGTTCTGTGTGCAGCGCATGCGGGAGTTCTGGGCGCTTATGCAGTATTGTGTATGAAGGAGAGAAAGAAGTTAGTGGGTGCGGGGTTGAAGTGGTACCAACTTGGGGAATATGGCGTCCAGTAATGGGGCGAGGCAAAACAGACCTTTTCGTTGAAGTTGAAGGAAAGTACCTATTGGGGTTTAAGGTGGAATTAAATCGGTTTGTCTGTTGTGCTGGAAAGGGCGAATCTGTGGGATCGGAGCTGTAGCGCTGTTAGTACCTCTTAGCGTGTGCATGGTGCTAGTTGTTTCTACCTGGGGGTCTCAGACAAGCACAGAGGATTCTGCAAGAAAGGAAACACGATGTCGGGAGTGCTTTTATATAAATCACGGCGCGATCGAGCCCGTAACGCATAAGTGACATCGACTCTGCAATTATTTAGTGACCACGTCCTCCTCTTCCATCATGTCACGAATTAATTGGTCTGGTATATGTAGACCCATCCCCTCCGAATATCGTTTTTTGATCCTTCTCCTCCACCTCTCGTTCGATTCCCTTTCCCATTCGGTGTGGCCGGTCTCCGAGAGACCCAAAGCAACAGCCACTACTGACATTGCCCGCTTCCTGGCTTTGATATCGAAGTGAAGGAAGCTACGCATGAACTCAATTTGTCTTCGCTTGAAAGGTCCATTATCGTCGCCCGGGAGGTGGATATAGCCGGAATCTGAGTCGTCCGAGTCTGATGAGACCACGTAGACAGCTAGGGAAGTGCAAACGGTTAGTCAAAGTTGTTCTTTCCCCGTTTCGTTTCATTCAATAAGTCAGAGAACCCACCAGGTGTTGCATGAGGTGAATCTGAGCTCATTATGATGTTGGTTTCTGCCAAAGAGAGGACTTATCACCCAAGATCGGAGAGAGGTGGGATCGCAAGATCAGTCACGCGTTAACCTTCTGGGCGTCACATTGAATTGCAACTTTGGGCTTATAAATAGGCCTCCTTTCGTCATGGAGGTTACAGTGGTACATGAACAAAACCTCTAGTCGGGTTTGAAGCCAATCCGTATTCCAATCGGCCATTACATCCGATTGAAGGAGCATCGACGGCAAACCGTCAAGTTGCAGTCGCGACACATCTAAATATTATGCCCAGATCAATTAGATTCATCCCACACAAAGACGCACAAATAGCCGAAAGCCATACCTTTAAGAAAACGGGTAGATAATCTCCGCATTCCTCACAATTCCCTCCTCCGGTTCCCCTCCACCGATGCGGATCACAATCATGCGCAACCCTCAAGTTCTCCGCAATCCTCTCAACCTCTCTCGCCCACCTCACGGGCTCCGCCGCCTGCGCCCTCGCCCCCAGTTCATTCCCAACACGCATCTGGGCCGTCGCCAACAGTCTATCCTCATTCCACTGGGGGCATGCACAGTTCTTCCAGCGCACCCCGCACAGGAAGCAGAACTCGGCGCGACAGTGGCACGTCATATGGTTGCACCCGTGGTGCAAGTCGACGACGGTGTTACACCCAGGGCACGTCTGCCACCCCTCCTCCCTCGCGAGGGCGCGCAGTTGTTCGACTGCCTCGCTGCCCTTGCAAGTGTTCCCTGCGTGAGCGGGGTTGCGACAAGTCGAGCAGGTGCGCGTTCCGCAGCCGAACCTTCGGCAGAGAATGTCAGGCTGACCTATGGGCTGGGCTTCGCTGCTGCCTAGGAACATGGAACATCGAGGCGCGGCACAGTAGACCCTGTTCTGCGCCGGCACTTCGTATTCTTGGCGCTTCGCGTCAAACTGATCGAATAGGCGCCGGTTGTTGAGATGCGCAGAGACGTCGGCGGAATTGAACGCGTTCTTGCAGCAGCGGAGAGGGTGGAGGCTCTCGTCTCTAAGGTAAACTTCGATAAGCCCTTTGAGGCACGCAGAGCACCAGTAGTGCTGGCAGGTTGTCAAGACTGCATCCCCGGTTCGAAGGCGGGTATCGCAGCCAACACATTGGACTCTGCAGAAGTGTTATGTTCCATTATATTTGATCTCTGAAGAGTGATACGCACCTCTTGTAGCGATCTACACTAGGACCTGCGCCTTGCTTCAAGCTTTCCGAGAGGTCGTCAAAACGCCAGATCGAATCAAGAGGCTCTTCTTCGCCGAGCTGGGGGGCAGGGGGCATACCCGTCGGGACTCGGGGGCGAGACGCCGCAGTTCCGCCACTGCATACACTTCAGTTTTAGGCCCTAGTGAGCATTATAGACAGACTCACCTCTCCGAAGCGCGGTCCAAGTTGAACGTCCTGCTCTCCAGACGTGTCTGAGCATCTGTGGGCCTGGGCGCCTGCAACCCACGCGAGATCGCTTCTGCAGTACGTCTGTCCGCTTCAGCGGCCTCCTCCATGACCCTGTACGCGTCCAAGAGCGCCGTGTCGCGTTCAATCGCGTCGTTCAGGCTCTTGGCAAGGGTGTAGTCTTCGTAATTCTGCTTCCACGACCCCAGCTCGGCTTGTTGAATCTGAAAAGCTATTTCTTCGTCGGAGAGGGACGTTCCTGCGCGTGACTTCCCCTTGCGGCCCTTTGAGACCTCGAGGGCATCTTCGAGCTGCAGCTGCGCGATAAGAAGCGCAGATTCGATATCCTGATCAAGGGATGCCATGGTGGTGATTCAAGAAGGGATAGAGAGTGTTGCTGTCTCGCTACTCAGTTCGAGTGGGTGGTGAATCTGAAGAACGAGAAAGCAAAACGGGGATCAATGATGAGTCGGCCGTTCTTTGTTATATCCTCGCTGCGGAAGTTGCCGGGACCTTCTGCGGCAGCTTATCGATGGGATTGGCTGATAGACTGGTCAGGATCGGAAGGTGAAAAGAAGGCGCATGTGCTATCCGACAGCCCGCGGCCCTTGGGGAGAATGTCAACGGCGAAGTTTACGTCTTTCAAAGAGTACGTACTGCAGCGCATAGGTCTCTCAGGCAGGGCACGAGAGTCGGGGGGATACTCCTGCTTCTTAACCATTCCCGCGTCCTAAGTTTGTGAACGCCGCACACCTTTTAAGTTAAACACGCGAGGCGTTGGAATGCCTCGTGCCTTGTAGGCCTTGAACTCCACAGGCCGGCTTGGGCGCTTACTGCAGGAGTGCTGGCCACCAATCTATGTGAAGGGTGCATAGGAATGGTCGCTGGTGGTGGTATCGGAGAAATGGGCGGCAATCAATTGGAATATCTTGGGCGCTTGATAATGGACTGTGACAGTGATGGTAATGATAGCAGAGTTCGACCGAACACTAAGTCCAATGAGTCGATGGAGACGCCGAGGCATAATGGGGCGTAATAAGTATCGTACCAAAGGAGAAAGGAAGTCACGTCCCAGAGTCCGTGAGAAGTCCATATGTAAGAATAAGATAGAATGAATGGGGAAGGTTGGAGAAATCAAGCTTTGTACACCCCTAATTGCCACCACTTCAATTTCTGCGCTTGGCCCAGCAGGCGCCTCCTCTCCTTCGTGCAGAGAGTAGCCAATGTGATAACCACACCAATCTCCAACCCGACAAACCCGCACTCGACACCTGCTGCTGCAGTGTTGTCGTGCCCCTCGCCGAAATCTGGGTCGGTTGCCCCAAGCACCGTGAAGGAAACAGCCATGCCAAGCGTCGCCATCCACAAAACGGCGAGCAGGGATCCAAAAATGATGGCTGGCTTGCGGCTAGTGCAGGGCAGTCCGTGAAAAGGGGTACGATGTTGGGCGGGAGGGTAGGATGCGGCAGGGCCGTCTGTCGTTGCTGGGGAAGGGTCGGTTGCTGATCTGGGAGTGCGTTGGCGCTTGCGTTCGACGAACGTCTTGGCAAGTAATGTGATGGTGTAGATGAAGGTTACCCCTGCTGATGTCGGGGACAGGAATAGGGACGTCTTGCCTAGATTCGCCATGGAGACGCCTAGGATTGTTGCAGCGAAGAGGAGTGCGAGCCCCACTAGACGCAAGATCCATCTCTGCTGGGGGGTGATGATGGAAGGAATCAAGGTCGGTCCCTGTTTATCCTGCAGGATGGAAAGGCTCTTGCGCTCCTTCACACAAAGCACAATGAGCCATACCAGGATCCCAATCTGGAATGCTATCGATACAATTTCCACGTATGCCACTGGGAACCTCTTCCGACTATCCGATTCAGAAACGGTCCCCCAGGTGGTCTGGTTGTCGCTGACTGCAACTAGACATATCGACGTGATGAAAGCGGCGAGCCAGGCAACCACAACGAATATTGCGGCGGAAATAGTCGCGCTCCGGCATGTGGAAGGAAGGTCGGGGGTAGGTGCTGAGGTCGGTGGCTTTGTATTTGGGCTGGCCGTCGCTGGGGCCATAGCTGGCTCGAGCGCAGCACTCTTCCGCTCTTTCGCACTCAGAATGAGCAGAGTTATGTCGAAAATTGCAGAAAACAAGAAGGCTGCTGGTGAGATGAACAGTGATATCCACCCTAGAAGCACCAATGATAGCGCAATGGTGACGCATCCAACTCCTAGAGAGGCCCATAGCAGCCTCTGAATGAGAAATGGTCGGGGAGGAAGGAGGATGGCGGTCATGGAGGAAGCAGGATATCCAAGATGCCAAGAGGCGTTGATGAACATTGGACCTTTATAGGAAGAGCCGGGACTTAGTATGCATACATGGTGGCTTCGCGCTCAAATCAACGCCAAGCACCCCGTTCACCTTGCTTGAGCTTTTAGAGCGCGTGGATTTACCCTTTCAGGTTTCGGAGGGCAGTGCAGCGTCGGCAATGAAGCGAACTTGAAGCCAAGATGCCTGCACGTCTCGCTTGGCCCGGGGAGCTATGCAACTACCGATCCGCAGCTCTTTACAGCATTAGCCAAAAGAAGTGCTTCCTCGGATTGTCGATCAAGGCGCCTGGTGGTAAATTGGGTGCCATGAGGTTCGCTCTCATGCGCTCGCTCTCCACGCGGTTTTCTTAAGGCGCGCACTAAGAGACGCTAAGAATTGAGTGTGGCTATTAACTTCTCAGAACCTCCATTTTTCTTGAACAGTGTAGACGCGGCGACAGAGTACTGTTTAAGCTATTATAAGTGAGGATTTCCCCGGCTCACGTTTGCGCATTACACGCTTTAGACCCCAGGGGTACATAGTGACGTAGGGTCAGCCTTGGGCCAGGCCTACTACGACCATAAAGGCATGTCGCCAAGGTCTTGATAAATATCACAGCCGACTTTGGTCAAGCTGTGCGTTGCCAACATCTCACCTTTGGCAATAACCCAAGGGTGAAGCCAAGTAGATTAGGGACTAAAAGCCTATGTCTGGTAATCGCCCCGGTGAACGATGGCCGTGAGTTATGCACTTGCCTTGCTAATGGTTGGCTGATTCGGCAGTCGGGGACAAGAGCCACTGCCTTCAGAGGAGATCAAGGAACGGAGAGAGACGGATTTAATTTTGTTAGTGAGTGTGGATTGCCGCAAACTGCTCGGCAGGTGACCAAGTTGCTTTGATACACGGCAAAGGCTCTCTTTGTTCCGATATGTCGATTTTATCTAACCCCACAGACCAAGTGCATCGCTTTCAATTTAGTCACAGTGTTAGTTATCGTAATGGGATACGGTGACATACACTGAGGTTGTAAGCCGCCATCGGAGTAATTGTGAGATAACTTAAAAGGGATATCTCATAGGGCGTACGAGTTCGGACTTCTGAGCGTAGAGGTTCTCACCTAACTCTGGGGAACGGGGGGCTCGGAATAATTCGCCCCCCGCATGGACCCTGAATATTTTTTCGATGACCTTGTCCTCGTGTTCTTAAGCACGTCTGCTGTATCTATCATCCTGGGCTGATGTTCTATCCCAACATCAGAAAAGAGGGGTGCTGTGTGAGTAGACAATCAAATTATAGTACTCAGCGCTCATTCAGCAGAATGAAGCGAGGCTAAAGCTGAGTTATCGATGAGGGAACTGACAGAGCTGTAGCCATTTGGCGAAATTTTGCATGATCGATCTCAGGTCGATAGCAGAAGTTACACACCATTTCGTCAAAAAAACGAGGCGCTAACTCCGCTGGCTGCTCAACATGAGTGGCATGTTGATAAATGCAGTGTTTCTGTCATTGTTCAGGATGCCACTGGCGCGTTAACTCGATCGTGCTGAGCGCCCGGGAACCATTGTGCCTAGTCAATTGTTTATCGACTGTCCACGACGAACGATCGGCGCCCATGCGCTTGCATGCTGCCGCTTGGAGCCACAGCTCTGCTCACTATAAAAGCCATCGCCCTGAGGAGTTCAGGAATCAGCACCAACCCTCACGCCAATACCCAACCCAGAGAGATGTCAAACAACACCGACACCCGCACCGACAACGACGAGCCTGAGCCAGACATGCCCGACATGAGCTGGCTCAACAACCCCGGCATCACGGTCAGAGGGACAATCACCGTCGTCTCCACCGGCCCCGGAAGCATCGTCATAGATCGCGGGCGAGGACGCACAGAGATCGTCCCCAACGGTGCCCGCGTGCAAGCCTGGACGGCGACTGGAGGCACAGGCCCGCGAACCTTCACCCGAATGGACGGCAACGAGCTCGAGAGGCACTTCCCCTTCGCCGACAGCCATACGTCGGCAATGGCTTCCGCTGCTTCCAGGGATGCAGAGCATCTCAGGACAACGTACTCGGCCCCAGGAAGGCAGGGGGACCAAGCTCGCGATCGCTATTACGGTAGCCAGTATGGCTTCGGAAATAGACAGGCACAGGCCGGGCCCCTCACTGCATATCGTCACCCTTACTATTCGAGGGCGGTTGCTGTGGCTACTACAGAGACCAATCCTGCCCTCGCCACTGCGGCGAGTGCAGACGTACCCCAAACGAATCCTTCAGCAAGCGAAGAAAGCCCTGCGGGTGCCCTGAACAGCAAGGCGTTGCCGGACGCAGGGGATGCTCCTCCTTCGACCTCCGACTTCATCGATGCTCTCGATTGATCCATACGCGACTTAGGGACCCAGATGCGTAGTTTGACCCAAGCTGCCATTCCAGTTTCTCAACCTACCACTCCCTCGCTCGAAGATGCCCTTCTATAGCTCCTAGTTGTATGTCCAATACATTCGCCCTTCCCATCGACCCCAGAGCCTTCCCTTGAGCCGTTCGTGTGTGCTTCCAGCACTACTGAGTCGAGTACGTTGAGTACAGCTACAGCGAGCCCAGCCCCAGAGTTATCGCGAGTAAGTCACAGAGAATCGTAGAAACGGCAGCATGAAATTCGAATCGCGAAGCCACCCAGCTCAGAGATAGACTTGTCGCCGAACGGTTTGGGAGCGGCGAACGTAAGTTGGTTAACATCCAGTGATACGTAGACTCGGAATGGTGAACGAGGTCCAGCAATCAGCTTCGGATGTTCCATCCGACCCCCAGCCCGAGCTAGATCTTACAGCGTTGACCACCTCGAATACGAGCTTATATGTATGTTTACCTGCCGTTTCATGGGCTCACGCCCAACCTCAGCGAAGCTTTTTCGACTGACTTTGAGCCGCATGCTCCTGTGCGCCCTCTTCTTTCCACCACTACAACGTCGCCCAAAGGCTCATATGAGTCCGACTCGTCGTGCCCAATATCAATTTCACCGACTCACCTGAACCGTCTCTCGTACAGCCTGCTCGAGCGTGACAGTTGGCTTATAGCCCAACAACCTCTCCGCCTATTGCCCCGACCCTCATTAGATCCTCTCTCTCTGCCCGCCTACACCATGCTAGCGACGCACCTTGTCGCACCGATACCACTGCTCCATCGTCACCGTCTTCACCACAAACTCCGTCAAGATCGTATGTCCTCCGACCAATCCTCTCCACCTCTCCACGAAGAACGCCAGGCCCAGACACAACCACCTCGGCAGCTTCACAACCCAAAAATCGTCCGAGGCGCCGAGCTCCCGCCACACGAGACGCGGGTACTTGTAGAATGGGACCGGAATGCCGTCGGTGATGAAGAACGCCTGGCCTCCGACGGCGGGGGAAGTGGAGTCGCGGAGGAGAGCAGCGGCAGCGAGCAGGTGCGCTCGGGCGACGTCTGTGACGCTGATGGTGCTAAACAGGTTCGTGCCCGAGCCGATTTGGAAATGGTATTGGCCCGAGGTGTAGTTCTCGACGAGTCGCCAGATAGCTTGGTTGTCCCCGGGCCTGAAGCGCGCGTACCTGTTAGCCAGATCGTTTTGCCACGATTCAAAGCAGCGCGCCGCACCCAATGATCGCGTGTGGCCTCAGTGCGGCAGTTTTCAACTTGTCTCCATTCGCAGCCAAGACCTGGCCGCCCTCGCCGTCGTCAGTTAAACTCACTCACAAGGATAGGATGGGACTCACAGCTTTCTCCCCGATCCCTTTCGTCGCTGAATATGCCTCCAATCCCATCTCGGGAATCTCGACCTCGTCTTCAGTAGCGCCGCTGATATCCTTCCCATTCCATACCACCCCGCTCGAGGACGTATAGACGAGAGCTCGCACGCAACCCGCCTCAGCACTAGCGGGCGATGTAGAAGCGAAGGCAGAAGCTCGCTTGCATGCGTTGATGACAGCTTGTGTGCCGAGTACGTTTACCGCGTAGTATGCAGACTCGTCGTCGTTGTGTGGTGGGGAAACGGTGTGGAAGACAACTGTTGCTTCTGTCTGAAGGTCACCAGTCAGCAAACCAATGCCCACCCACCCGGGCCTGCGCCACACCATCCTCTACCTTACCGTCCTGCACATTCGGTCATACTTACCTCAAGCATGATCTGCACCAATTTCTCCTCATCCTGGACGCCGCCCGTATAGTACTGCACTCCCCCTAGGACCTTCTTTGCGGGCGGAAGTGAACGGCTGTATGAGGCGATTCTCGTGCTGCTGCTGGCAGCAAGAGCTTTGAGGATGTGCGAGCCGACGAATCCAGTGCCGCCGAGGACGAGATAGCTTTCAGCTCTTCCTTCGTTCGTCATATCACTGAGGGCTAGGAGCCTGGAGGGACGTGGAGGTGTAAGGGGAAGATGAGCGCTCGGTTACGCGGTCAGTCAGGCCATCATTCGGGGTGTCGTACGATAGCAGGCACCCTTGGCACAATTTGCTCACCCGAGTCCCTAGATAGTTTCCTGCAACTGAGCTGATTCATGTCCTCACTATTTTGTTTATGCTGAGAAAGTCTCTGGTGTCCATCTTCAGCGATTTGGGAAGGATATGGTTTGTTATTTGGGACTGAGTCTGAGTGAGGGTGGTGGTACCGTGGTAGAAGGAAAATAAATGGTGGCGCGCCGGCAATCAGCGTCTGTTGGGTGCGAGTCACCGGCCGGCGATCTTCACTCGGCCAATCATGTAAAAGGTAGCAGAACAAGAACACACTGAGTATGATACAGTAGAGATCACGCAGACATATCCTTTGAATTTTCAAGTTGCTTAGACCCGGTGTTGGGCAGCTGCAATAATTGGTTGCAGTTGAACTGGCGACCAAATAGGCGCCAGCGAGTCATGCCTTGTTTCGACGGTATACCCCTGGGAGGTAGGGACATCCCCCACCACGAGATACATTCAGAAGCGTACATACCAGTAGACGAGCAGTGCACCGCCAAACACGCATCTTTTCAGCCAGGCGCAGAACCCCGCCACAGGATATACCACCGAATTTGGTCACCCCACGCCGACAAAGTTCAGCTATCACCCTTTAGGCCTTCAGGCCCAACGTCCTACAAAGATGTCAGCCAGAAACTTGAATACGACCTGACATCCAATACGTGACTCTTGTGGTGACGAATATTCTCTAGAAAGCGGCTAGGGACAAGATAGTTATGTTATTATAGTAGGTCCAATATAGCGTGAAGTTACCCCAAAGAGTATCTGAAATGCGGTTGGAGCTGGAGTATAAAACGAACTAAAAAATTGGGTCGGCCAGCATAAGGTAGAGAATGTAGATATATATATGTGTGCATAAAATAAGGGAATATAAAGTATAATTGCAATGAATAAAGTGAGGTGGGTCCATGTGAACTGAGTGAGACGTGATAGAAGTCGTAATCACCACTTTATTCGGTCCCTAGCTCAAACGTTAAACCTCTTCGTTCACCTCGTAGATTACTGAGAGACCAGCAGAATGTACTGCACTCAGTTCTTCCATGGCAAACTGATGGGTACGCATTGAGTATTGAAGTAAGAGCATAGAGGTAAAGTTTAAGTTACTCACCAGCTCCGCGAGTTCTTCTTCGAACGCCTTCGCATTTGCATCATCGGGGTCGGACCAGTCCTTGAACTCCTTGTAGTCCGCCTCCAGATCCTGTTCAAATTGTTCCATCTGGTCTCCCCCAGCTTGAACATCGTGTGTGATGACCACTGTAAGGCCCAAGGCCTTTTTGAGTGGATTGGGCGACTTCATGACAGAAGAGTAGACCGTGCTGCTGATGTTCGGGATCTTGCTATAGGCAAGATCACAGTCTTCCTTGGTAATACTAGATCCCCTTCGATTGGACCCAAAGGAGCGAGCAAGCTTGAATCCGCTCCCAAACGCATGGATAGGTCTCTCAGTCATCTTGACGTCGACCTTAGGCGGCGCAGGAAGCATGGGAAGGAGTGGGGGGAGAGGAAAGGCTTTCAGCAGATCCCACGGAGCCTCGTCATCGTCGTCGTCGCCCTCACCGCCATCTTCTTCGATCACTTCGTCAAGCAAGCTTGTAAATGCAGCTATCTCCCTCGAATGCTGTTGGAGGTAAGTAAAATATCAGTAACCGGCCACAGTTTCTGGAGATATTGAAGCTTACCTCCATCGCAAAAGCATCCTCGTCCCCGAAGCTGTCTGATGAAGCGCTTTGAGACTCAAGCTCGTCGCCCACAACTGTCTCCGAATCTTCAACGTCATCAAGCTCGTCAAACATATCTGGAATCTCAGGCAGATCCATGTCTGGAGTGGGCCAAAGCGCCTTCGGAGTAGGGAAGGTATTTGTCCACGCATCGTCGTCCTCAGGGTCTAGGTCTCCGAGGCCAACATTTGACTCGTTCTTGAAGAAACCGAATGGGCTGGCCTTCCAATCCGTGCTTTGCTCCGGTTTCGCGGCTCGCACACGAGAAGGGCTTTTCATGTCGGAGGCCCTTTCTCCTACCTTCCTGGTAGGCGTAGCGTGGGGGGTAGGCGTCTCGGAGTCACACCGTGCTCTCGATCTTCCGCGCTTGGGGGACTCAGGCGTGACGGGTGGCTGATCTGAGGTCTTCGTAATGTAATGGCGGCTCGTTCGATTAGCTTGAGGACTCTGAGCGAGAATGGCGTAAGTCTTAGTGTCGGGCCTCGCATCAAGTAGGCCGAGTTTAATAAGATACGACTCCATTCTCTGCAGACATGATGCAAGTTGATTAACGTGGTAAAGGATAGGGCATAGCAACTTACGATTGAATCCTCGGGCAAATTATCGTAGTAAGTCGATGTGAGAGGCTGGGAGTGGCTGTCAGCTACAGTGCGAAACCTTTTGAAGGCGCCAGCGAAGAGCACAAGGGCTCTCAAATGTAGTTGAAAGAATATCTCCCTCTATAGATAATAGTGGTCAGTAGCAGTTTAGCTGAAGGTTGGTCTGGATATGAATGATTCTTACTTCCAAAACCGAAGACCTCTTGGGAAGTTTCTCCAGGAGGAGAGGAATGGTCATAGCCTCAAAGCAGATATCCTCGAACGGAAGCCCACCAACAGGTCCAGGACAGGCACCAGCGACTTGAGCATCACGATCGTGGGGCGAAGAAGCAGTCATATTCAAGGCGTAGATGATATCAAAGCGCGCTTCGGAGTACGGGGAGTCGGGGGAGATGTACAAATGGCAGACTGTGGTGGCAAGAGAAAGAGAGGGTGTAAATCAGCCACCAAATTCACGTTATCAACAGCGTCGTCCGAAGAGATCATGCCCCGATTTGGCAGGACGCGTGAACGCGACTGGCTAAGTCCCATTGTTGAGCCACATTTCGAACCCCGCTTGGTGACGGCAACACGCGGCGATTGGGACTTTGGACCAGCAATCGGCAATCCAGATCTTGAGTTGATTATGATATGGCCCTTATCTCGCAACCTTTGTTTGGTAGCTTCTTGAGATGATAAAAGAGTGCCCTCAATGGTAGAGGTCGGTGCGGGGTTCAGTTTTCGTGTGCGGACTGTTGTTTACCCACGACACGACATTGTTGAGGAGGGACAGTCCAGAGCAGTGCTCTGATAATACATCCGCCCTCTCTCGTTGGTTCATTCAGTGCTGGTGCTCACTGGTAGATTCGTTCTCGGATTTACTCAAGAAGACGTCCCAGGGGACCATTTAAAGTCGAAGTTAAAATCTCTACAGATTACTCGAATGAAAGCACTTATAATTCTGACATGCTTGTATTGTAGCAACTATGCAGGCGGGGACTTCACGGAGGAGCACAGGACACGATTTTATAAACGCACAATGGATCCGAAACGAAGTAGCAGTGACAGCAAACAAAGCAAAAGGCAAAGCGAGGGAGTAGACAGTAAGACCGGGGTACAACAAGGTGAAATGGATGAAAAGTTAATGATACAAGTGAAGGACTGAAGAAAATGCGAAATAAACAATCATAAAAGTCGTAGCCGAATGAGATCCATTCTAAGTCCAATCCCTCTACTTCTCCTCCTCATCCTCCTCGGTGACAGTGGACATGCACTTGGACTTCCCAGCCAAGTTGGAGTTGGCCTTTGCCATCAGGGATGCGAGTCTAGTGGCAGCTGCCATATCGCCATTGGCGGCCCGCTCCTCCAACTCGGGCCCCTCTAGAATGAGCTGTATCATAGCAGCCTTGTGGGCGGGGGCGTTGCGCTAATTAGAGTGATGCACAAGTAAGTATTCAAGTAGAAACTGATGTAGCAATGCAATTACTGACTCCAATATAGTAATCGACGGAAAGCTGGCTATCCCGATCGGAAACGGAAGCATGACGACTGTCGACTCTGGAAAGAGTTCTGTCATCGGTGGTGGTTGAGGATGTAGACGCCATGATGATGGATGAAAGCAAATGGTGGTGCGTCTGGAACGTTGGTATGGGAGTGGCAAGACTCGTTGATGGGTGAAAATGGGAAAGTCCCAAGCTCAGAGCCGACCCAGGCTTTATAGCCCTCTGCAGGCATTCGACCAGTTCTCAATTGGGATACGTCCTTTTCGCTGTAAGCGAACCGTGGATACATCCCGGTGCTCACAAAGAAAGGCCCGCACGCCGGGCGCGCGATTTTGATCAAATTGGCCCGATATGGGTCTTACCCCGGTGCTCGATGGTCCTGAGACCCTAACATCTCCGTGCTCACTTCTGCGGTCTTCGTAGCCTGGGGATAGGCCTTTGACAGCATGAGCGCGGGGATAGGGTCATGCGCCTGATACCTCGGTAACTGCTCCTGTGGTCATTGGGTGCAGAAGACTGCCTCACCGCATTACACCCCAGATCTCCCCCGAAACTGATCGGAATTGTTGCAGGAACGCCGGGGGACCAGCTCAACCGCTCGCGGCTGCCTGTCCTCTCGCTTATCACCAGACGCTACAACCTGGCGCTCTACTGCTCATATCCTATAGCTACGTATTGCTGTCCCTTTGAGGGGACTTGGCTCTAAGGTCAACGAATTTCATCCATTTTCCTCAGATACTGACCAAAATAGTTGACCAACAATTCGGATCGGCCACCTTGGATCCGTCGATGACGACACTTTCCGTCCCTTTATCTCGCCAACAAGCCCCGAGGTTCGGGACAAAACAGATGGCCGGAACAAGCGCGAGCTTGAAGCAAGCGTGGGATGGGTCTGACGACGATGGTGGGGGAGAAACAAACGGCGTTGGTGAGAAGAAAAAAGAGCTTACACTGCAAAGGCCTCCACATTATATAGGGGTTTCAAAGGCGACGATTTCCGAGTCAAAAAAAAAAAAGACCAGCGAACAATCAACGAACACCTGGTGACCCCACTTATCTCCGGATGTGATTCTCTCCCGCCCCACCCCTCCAGGCGCTTTGATTCTGGAAGGTGCAGAGCCCGGGCATACGCGTCGTTCCACAAAGAATTCTCACAGCTGTCAGTTTCTCGGAATGCGGCAGCAAGCCCGTGAGGAACCGTGCTTTGCACCGGGTGCAAAGCACGGTTCGACACGGCCCCCAGAGACACAATGACCGACGGCCGGTGCTGGTCGCTGGAGGTGCTGAGGCAGTACAGTATAAACCACGAGACTTTCTTCCCGATACCGCGTTCCGGTCACGCCCTTTGAGAAGTTGAGTTCGATGAATCCTGGAGACATGGGGCCGGAAGCCTGTTGGCCCGACATCCCAATGAAGGGACATCCATTTGCGCGATAAGTTTGGAAGTAAAACATATACCTTTTTTTTAGTCTGTTCAACAGTTTTCATGGGATCCCACTGGGACCTAGGAAGTGTTCTCGTAAAGCATTCATTTAGCGCCCAATTTCGGCATTTGCCGAGAACAGAATGACCAGTTCAATTGCGCTCAAAAGGCGACAAAGCAATACCGAGCCAGGGAGAAATATTGTTCTCAAATATCTGAACACACAAGGAAGCCTTGTGTGATCCACTGCATTTGAGGAGGGAGTGTTTTCGGCGTGACAGCCCCATAACCACAGCCAAACCGCGCTCAACGGACACCATCAATGCGCGTTGGTTTGGTTGGCCCGCTTAACCTAACTTAACCCACACCCAACCGGGTATCCGGAAGGGGCCTAAGGAGCGCCCATCTGTCAATTTCTTTTACTGGAACCTCGCTTAAGCGTGGACTCTGGACTTTCCAGAATCCAAGGGCCTGAGGGGCTGGGCGGGCAAGGGTACCTTCGGGGATAAGTGAAGTCACCGTCACTGTCACACATAAAACATCCGCATCCGGCAGTGGTCCTCGTTGATTGTGACAAAATTTGGTCCCTTTCTTTGAAAACGGGAGGCGTCATCGTCTCTGGGAGGCCTATATAATGTGCAGGACCTAGAGGAACTTTTTTTTCTTTCCCACAGACGCGCTTTGCTTTCCCCCACCACCTTCCCCCCAGACCCATCTCGCGTTTGCTCTGATCGGGGTTTCATTGGGCAGGATGCCTCTCACTTCGACCCCCGCTCAAGATGCCAATAATTCTGGGACTTTTCTTGGCGCCGTGGAGGAGCTGGAGTTCCCTGACATGTGCTTGGAGGCCGCGACTATCCCTATCTTCTTGGAGAAGATCCCTTCTTTCCCCGCTGCTAGGACAGAGGTGAGTACTTGGCGTGACGGCGTTTACAAGATATAATGGTTAACATAAAATATCTACAGAGGGCCGAATTCTTTGCTTTGCATGCGATGAATCTCGAGATCTTCGCCCATGGTTTTCGGAAGTTCCGTAGCATCGCCGATGGGCACCAACGACTCAACCAGCCCGAAGCATCGGTAAGTCGAAAGCGATATGTGACTTCATCTGTACTAATCGAAGAACTATTGCAGACCTACTATGCGAATCTGCCTCATGAGTACCTTGTAAGTCTACTTACATTTCGTTCTTCGAAGGTGAAACCCTTTGCTGACCTGAATTTTCAAATAGCGGATGGAGGCATACCTGATCGAGTTCGGATACCTGGAGCCGCGAGATGACGCGACCTCGTACTCTGCCCTCGCCAGTCCTGCCCGCGCTAAGCAGCACCACGGCAACGGCCCTCCCACTCAGCCCAACTCCCCTGTCGCCATCCCCCGGTTTGAGCTCACAGTCACTTCACCCTCGGGCTCGACTGTTTCTACTGCCAAAGGATCTCCCGGCAAATCAAAATCGACCACCCCCGAGAGGTCTCCTGCGAAGATCTCTGGACTGGGCCGCAAGACCGCCAAGTCACTCATTGGCCTTTTCAGGAAGGACAAGGTCGACGCCAAAGCCGAGTTCCAGACTGAGGACTGGAGCGAGAGCAAGCTTGCTCAGAAGACCTTCACTGCTGGACCCGATGAGTTCGGCTGCCTTCCCGCTGACGCCGATTTCAACGAGGACGACGAAGATACCATCAAGGCTAGCAAGGTGAATGGAAAGGGGAAGGGGGTCGTCACCGAGGACGACCAGGAGCCCAATCCTTTCATCGACGCCGACAACGGACTTGGACTCCGCCGCCAGGATAGTGCAGGTGCTGGGTCGAGCGGTCTTGGCCTCCGTCGCCAGACCAGCATCGAGGCCACGGAGTCTTCCGGTAGCAACATGGACCATCTCCTCGCCCTCTCCCGTATGGTGCGCACTCCTTTTCACCAATTATCCCGAGATAGCTTTCTAACTTGTTACCATCCTCAGCGCATGATGAGGCTTGGACTTTCTAGGCCCGAAATGTCTACCTCGAAGACCGCAGCTGAGGGCGAGGACGACGATGATGAAGACCCGTTCAACGTCCCCATTTCCTCCGTTCCCTCTTTCGGCACCCTTCGTGGTATCTCTGGCAGGAGCTACTCGACCATCGAGGTGGGCGAAGAAGAGCCTGTGCGCCGCGACCTCTTCAACTCCACCCGTTTCTTCGAATCCGCCGAGGATAACATCGATGAGGAGGACGAGGCTCAGACTTCGGCGGAGGCTGGTGCGGAAAGATATCTCCCTACCATCGTCGAAGAAGAGTACTGAGCTGCCGGAACCGAACATTCACGCCTTTCACGACACTTTACGAACTTGCTATCGATTTGCTATCTGTAAAACCCCTTGTTATCGCTATCTCTATCATGTTTTTATGTTGTACTTCCCTTTCCCTTTGCTGTCCTAGTTGTCTTTTATCCTTTCTCATCCCCCATCTGTACTCATATCTGTGCATCTGCAGCAATACCATCGATTCTCTCGTTTCTCAAGTGCGATGCGGAGGTTTTGTGGACCTTGACATGTTGAAACAGGCCGACCAGTTGTTTCACATTCAGATCTATGGTCAGCAATAATATCTTTCTCGTACAGTCTGTACTCACCTTTCGCGCTCTAAGCTCGCATAGTCGATGTCGAGTTCAACCAGACTCGGCGTCAAGCGACTTCACAAGACAATAGCGTGGGAACGTTGGCGCACCTGGGACGCGACTTCTTCCGGCGTTCAGCGCTCTTTGAAGTCTTTCCACCCTCTACACCCCACTTTGCTTCAGATCTGCCTAGGGCCCCCACAAAAAGTGTGCCTTCTTTGCGGCTGGGAACTCAGAACCAGCTTCTTGCTTGAAGTCCTTGGGCACCTCCAGGTTTCTACCCTCGATGCTCTCTCGATGCTCTCTCGATGCTCCGATCTGCCACTCATCCCACTACCCCTCCTCTCTGAATGACCCAAGGCCGCTCTAGAAGCCCTAACGCACAATCTCTTCTCGAAAGAAGCTGGCCATACCTTGCTTGGCAGAAGTACTTCTTCGCTTCTGCGCATACACGACTCGTAGAATGCGAAGCTATATACACACCTGGAACTGGACCTCCCCGAGTCGTCTTGGAAGATTCCTCGACGGTGCTCCTTTGGGCGACAAGCTGGCTGTCGATTTCTGTTCTACTAAGATCGACTCACCCCTTATCACGATTCACTTTCGCTACACCGGATTCTAGGTGACTTTTCAAGGGCGAGCTACGCAATCTACACCAGCTTATCCATTCCTCCTCGTGAACTCAGGTGCTAGGGATAACATGCGCCTTTTCCTCGTTTCATCACCATTTTTCAGCCCACTCCCAGTTCCACATCTCCCTTCTGCCTGTCAGTTGAGGGTTCAATAGTGGAATCCGTATCGCTACTGACCCAACCATGGGAGGATGATGTGCCGAAGTCACTATCCTCGCTCAGGGCGCTCCACCGAAGTTCAATGAACGTACCTCTCAGCAAATGGCCATGCCTCTCCGACCTCCTTGTTATAGGTTCCCGAGGCTTTCTGCGTCTGTTCCGCAGGATTATCAAGGTATTCTACTCGTCATCTTGGACGCCTGTAGCCCATTCAACTGCACCAGTGTTTCGTGTGTGGCAGCGGCCTTGATACATCTCCGTCGTGGGGATTAGCGCAGGGGTGTGCTCACCGCACCTCGCCTAGACTGGTAACAGCTCAAACTTGGCCCAAGGTCAACAATACCGATGGGGAAGAACGCCAAGCTCGGTGCCCCACCAATTATCTGCCTGATCTCAGACTTCCTGCCTTTTTGACCGCCGCTCCTTGCCTCAGCCGATGGACTCACAGCTTAGCCCCGCCGCTCGACACTTCATGAATCCGTTAATAGCAATCGACGGCGGCCTACTTCAAACGACTCTATGCGATGGACTTAGTCGCCACTTTGGCCCGACCTGTGGTTTTCACCTCCCTAGACAACAATATATCAACTTCACCTAGCCCTCTTTACGCTCGATGTCCCGTAATGCTCTATCGAAGCCGTACGACTTGGTGAACGGCACCTCGAGCTTTCGAACAAACACGTTTCCCTGAGTGAAGGCTCGATCTTGTAAAGTATAGAAGCATTGACATAGTCGCGAAATGAAGCCTTTATGTGCCACGCAATTGCGAATTGAAACCCCTCCAGCGTTTTAACACCAACGTATACCTATATGATTCCAGTTGGACCGGGCGCCAACCTTTACAATGAAACAGTGAAAGACGGTTGAGGGGCAAAACACTATGGTACATTGAACATTATGGTACATTGTTTTCTGCTTCTGACCTTGTTGTACACACACGGGTAATTCTGAGTCAATGACTCGTAGTTTAAGAACGAAAGCGAGGAGGAGGACGACAAAGCTAAGTATGGCACAGCGAGGATGGCAAATTACAAGCAAAGCAGGGGGTCATGGGGATAGCGCCGGGAAAACGAAAGGAAGGCGGCGACAAAGAGCATGAAAAAAACCCCACAGAAAGCAAGGGAAGGCGACAACTTGAACGAATGGTGAACGAATGCGTATGCCTCGAAGGCCTGCTGCGCCCAGCATGGTGGAGAAATGGAGCACCTAGGTGAAGATGAACTGCATCGGCAACGATAAGCATAATGGCCAGGATAGTTGGACTAACCGATCATGAAATTATGCATGCGATGAGTGCAGGCTGCCCGTTAGAGCCTTGAGAGCCTGATCCTCGAGGGGAGTCCTCATTAACTGGAACTTCATTCGAAGGTGGTCGGTGCGTCGTCTGGGCTGACGGCCGTGAGGGTGCGTCCTTCCCGAGAAGCGACATAACGTCGAAGTCCTCGTCGAAGTCGGCACCTAGAGCGGGTGCACTCAGCGTGAGGAAGATGTCCATGGAAGTCGATGGGCAGGAGCTCGAGGAGATGCACATGGCAATTGCGGCTGAGGGATAGGGGGTCGTGGAGAGATGGTATGGCTTGCTCGTAAGGCTGGCGGGCGCCAATTGTCAGATGGGTGGCTCAGGAGAGCCACTCCAGCTTTTATAGATTTTGTGGCAATTTTTTTTGTTGATTTTCCCGCGCTCCGCGCCTCGAAAGGTCTGACTCGGCATGATGATAGGGGTGCAAAAGAAAAGGTGAATAGAAGTGTAAGAGGGAAAAAAATGCAGCAAGATCTGTGGATCTTGGATAGATATGGACTATTATTATGGAGGACTCTCTTTGAGTGGCCATAAATAAAGATGCGGTACGTGTGGAATCACGCGGGCGCCTGCCGCCTGCCGTACTCTGCCGTACTTAGTCCCGATAGTACCATGCCGTTCCGGGTTCCGAGAAAACGAGCCGAGCCAAAGCAAACCGTGCATTCTAAATCAGCGTTGCTACGTCAGATTGGTATCGCTGGTATCGTTCGGTGCCAGACCGATTCAGATTGGTCATGGGTGAGCTACTACATGATACAGAATTGCGTGCGTCGGCGTGAAGTGGTTATATAGATACAATAAAGATAAGATGCGGGTATAGAACGAACGAATCCTTGGCCTGGTGCGCTTGGTAAATATGAGATAATATGATAACAGGTATCGGTATGGCGGATATGATGGGGTCGACCTGCCACGAATATGGGGTATATAGCAGAGTTGCTGGTGTGCGGCATACGGTTGGATGGCAATGATAACTGGTTCAGAGGCCGATGTTAAGGCTTGAGGTATGACGAACGACGATAGAAAGGATGACGAGAAGGAAATATGCTAGACACGTATGAGTTAAGGAGTTCTGAAGCATTTTCTTAGCTCTAGAGATACTCACCAGGTAAAACTTGGGCTACTCCAGCCAGTATCGCGACAGTGAAAAGGGTAGTCCTGGCTCAAGTGGGTAGATTGGCACATGCGCTGGTTCAGAGTTAGAGACAGTAGTAGTCGTACTCGGCTTGGATACTCACCTCTTAGCAGATCGTGCAGCCCACAACACCAGGCTGACCGCGCTGGTACGAGTCGCTGTCCACCGGTCCCGCCTCGGAGTTCGACCCCAACTGCGGTTGGGTAGCAGCTTCAGAGGGAATCAAAGTTGAAACATCGAAGTCCTCGCCTAGCTCAGCAACGAGCTCAGGAAGACCGAGTGTAAGGAACAGATCCATAGTAGAGTAGAAAGGGCTTGGGGGTAAAGTTGGTATTGGTGGGTACGACGATGCCGTGAGCGATCGGTGAGCGATGGAAAGGTTGGATGCAAGTTTTCGGAGGGAAGGATGTCTCGCAGTCGTCAGGGAGGGAGCGCGTACCTTAAAGCCAATCCATCCAGCTTTTAACCTACCCCTGCTGGCCTCGCCTCGCATTGTTCCCTTTCGGCGAAATATCGGCACAGGAGCAGGTATTGTCCTGGACTCATTGTTCTCCCAGTTTGGACGCGTATGGTGCCAAACTTAACCACAGTCACGTGTTTTGGTTCAGACAACAGCGCCCAATATTGAATATTGTTGTTCTGCATTCTCGAAAGCGGCAATCTGACCTTGATGCTACTATGAAGAGGCGGCCGTCATTAAGGCGCATTGAGGATCAACAAAAAGATGAATTTGATTCCTGAGCAAGAGGTAGAGGGAACATATCCATGGTTACAAGTCAAGTGCGGTCATCGATGTAATTGGACTCGTAAGGAGCGAAGCGTTAGAGGAGATATAAAAGAGATATAACAATAGTGCAGAGGGTAAAAGGGGAAGAATAAGTTGCGGTAGATGATACAAGGTGCAGCGATGGCGGGCGTCGCTGGTATGCGATTTTAGCATTATCACTGCCAGAGTTGATCAGAAATATAGGGTAAGAAAACGAAGTGCGAAAGTGAATGGCGATGATGGGTATCGAGAGGTCCGCGACTTGGCAGTACGGGCAGAACAATAAAAGACGTAAGTATGCATGAGGGTCTGTGGTCGTGAAGGTAGGAAGAGGCTAAGGAAATTCAGAATTATTCGTGTCGGCGCGGGAGTTCCGATGATATCGACGACACCATTTGGATGGTGACAACAATACCATCCGGCGAAATAGGGCCCTCGATAGCGCCAGGATGCGGTGCCGTGCGCGGGTAGGGAAGGGGAGGAGAGAATGGTCGATGGAACATGGGAGCAGTCGCAGTGGAGAAAGGTGGTGGTGATATTGGGAAGGGCCGGTCGACGAGATCCACGTAGAATCGATCCCGCGAAGCGAAGGACTGCATGCTCAGCTTCCACTTGAGATCTGAAGGCGAAGGTTCCCCCTTCAGAGTAGCAGAGTCTGACTCCGCAGAGGTAGTCGGTGATTCGAGGAACTCGGAGGGGCTGTAGGCTGATACGTCGAATGGAACATGCTGTGGTGGCGAGCGTGCATAGGCAGGAGGAGTCGGTAGATATGTAGAAGAAGACGAGAAGCGGCCGGCCGAGCTTTCAATATCGCCATGGCCAGAGTATGAGTCGAGTTGGATATCCGTTGAGACGGAAGAAGTAAATGTCGGGGGGGCCTTGCGAGGAACGGAGAAACTGGTTTCAGGGATGACTGTGGACCCTTTCGATGAGCTGGAAGCAGACTTGAGCGGCTTAACCCAGCTAGAACCCAATGTTAGCAACGTCGCGATGATTATCGATACGAGAAGAAGCACACCTTGGAAGGGGGTCCTTGGGTTTCTCAGACGGTTGTCTCTTGAAGCCGAGGGGCGTAGCCACGGCCCAGAAGGCACGTACGTACTCCTTCTTAGCTTCGACAGCAAAGCCGAAGAGTCCGAAGAATATGAAGGCACACACGACGGGGAGCCACCGGGTCAACTCGACGGACACCAGATAATTTGGGTCTTTCCGCCATAGAATAGCTTGGATCTCGACGACCCGACCGAAGTTGAAATGTGTATCCTCCCAGGATACCCATGGGCGAAGGCCAACACCTTTGACTCCGAAGTAAAGCGTGAAAATGCCAAGAGGAACAGTGCATAACATGTCCATTATCGCGAGGAGCATCAGGCGAAGATACCGGCTAGCGGTCAAGGAGCTATTGGCAGCGAAGAGAGAGGTGAACTGGGCGCGGCGAAGCCAGAAGAATCGAAGAGTGAAAGCTGGGAACTTGTCAGACCGATAGAATTGGCACGGGTCGAAGGCGCACGTACCTGAGTAAACAAACGATGCGGCACCCAGCACGAGTGGCCACATGAAGTAGACGAAGTACGCCGGAATAGAGTTGTACACGACAGGGTAGCACCCGACAGTTCCCAAGATGTCGAACCTGTGTCCCTGCACGACGTAGTCTGTTTCACAGGTCAATAGTGCGACTAGGAGATTGCACGAAGACGACGACGTACGAAGTATCATGACGATGACCGGGATTCCTACGGCAATACACAGATCAACGAGGACCATCCGTCGTTTCTGTAAGGTATCGGTCAGTCGCTACCCTGTGGCTAACTCGCAGCTCGGAAGTGCTCACATCGGCGGGTGTGATAGATACAGTCTGCACCGCGGTGAGCGTGTACAATCGTCGACTGATACATAGGACTGAAGCTGGAATCCCAACGCTGACGCCGATGATGATCTTGGAAGCTAGAGAGATTCGGATATGAGACGAGGTTTCCGGGACGAATGCGATTTTGAAAACGTACAGATATCACACCAAACCGGCGCGATGTTACGCGCATGGTCCTTCCAGACCAACGAGTTGACGAAAGAGTTCAAGCAGGAAAGTGCAGTCCATATCATGTACGCGCAAGTACCAGAATTCCATGCCTGGATATGCCACGGCAACGGAATCAAGCAAACAAGAAAGCCCAAGAACGAGAATACGGGGAATAGCGGATACGTTGGATCATGGTTCAGAATCATGGCGTTCGTCAAAGAGGGATATTCTGGAAGAGTCGCAAATCGTAAAGGATGAGAGAGAAAGCATCTTGGGTCATTTCAAGAGGTGGATAAAGAGCCTTTGTGGGGACAATGTCAGCGTTTGTTTGCAAGCCTAGGTGTGACGCATTGTGACGCTTGTCACGGCCATTGTCCGGCGCTTCAAACTTTCAAGCTCCGCTGACTCTCCCGCCCAGTGCGCGATCAAACTCGATTGTCCTCTCTTCGCACAATGGGAAGCGCTGTTGACGACTATTTGGATTCATTTGGATTCATAGTCCCCTAGACGTTATATTCTTGAAGCAAGAATACCCAGTGCGATATTCAAAGTCGTCGTCACCTTCCTTCCTCCCCCCTCTGGTACCCCATCCCGCCGCCACAGACAACAGTCAACCCCCATCACTACCCACTGTCCTAAGCTACTATGGACTGCTTCACCACTCTTACTTTCGATGAGTTCGGATTGGAGTCGGACTCGTGCTTTATGGTTATGGCTGAAGCGCTGCCAACTGAAGCATTCTCCGAGAGCATTCAGCACCTCGCTTCACACACGGAAAGCGAGGCCCCTCCCAAGAACCAAGAGGCGAAACCTCTCCCGTGTGCTCTATGTACCATATGCTAGCCTAAAATCTCGCGGTATGTTGAAGGCCTACTAAGGATAAGAGCAACCTACTTACGCTTCGCATTTCTAAAGATGTAAACTCGAGGCTGCGAGCCAGCCATTCTGCGTTCCGTCGCCTCACAGCGACTGCACGTCAGGACGCACTTTCTTTCTGCCCGCTGTCTCTTCTCGTACCACGACCACCAGTTGCCCTTCGTATATAAGGGAGCGCCCCACTCCTCCCGATTGCATTCCCCAGGAGGGTTTTGTTCTATGTATAATTATTTCTTTGGAGTTTCACGCCTTCTATCCTTCCTTCATTACTTACGATACCCCTCACGCCTCGTGCCCTTACGCATACTTGTGTATTATAGAATGTAGCATAGTAGCATAGTTATACCTCAAAGATATTCTGAAAATGCCTCACCGTCCCATTGAACCGGAAATTGCTTAATTCTCGTCGCCAGATAACAGGGATTTTGAGGCGACCATTTATGAAAGTGATAGTACTCTATGAATCGATTGTTCGCTAAGCTGAATAAAGAGGAAGATAGGAATTGGATTGAGCTATTGTACATTTGTTACAGTTCGTGACTATTTGATATTGTACATATGTAGGACATGGGAAAGCGAGATTGAGCGCGTTGGACGGCATAACAAAGCAACAACGAGACTCAGGCAAAAGCGAGAACGACAACAGCAAACGGAACAACGGCTGGAACGAAGGCAACAAAGACAACAAAGAACGGCGAAAGCGAAAGCGATGGTGGGGGAGATGAAGGGGTGGTAAGACGCCGTGGTCGGCATATTGCCAGGGGTGGGCGGAGCGAGGACAGAGAGGTCGCGTTTGATGGTATAGGCTACTCCCGAGATCGAAGGAATATGTCAGATTAGTGAAGGGCACTCAAGGCGAGAAGCAGGGAGACTCACATGGGTTTCGGCGTCCTGGGCATTCACTAGCAGATAGTGCATAATGCTGCTGGGCGAGGATTCGATTCACAGTTTCGTGGAGCATCGCTCTCCGACTGCGAATCGCTACCCCAGGGAGTTGGCTCCTCTACCACCGCCGGGAATGCCTCCACACCGAAAACGATGTCCTGAACAGAGAGCGTAGTGAAGCAGTCCATTGGGCTTGAGCGGAGCAATGTATAGGAGGAAAGTTATTTGGTGGAGTTATAGCAGCTTGGGGGCGGTCATTGGTGCATCGAAGAAAAACGCAGGCCTCATTTATACTTTTTCTTCGTTTATCGAACTTCACACGCCTGAAACGGCTGTGTGTCTGCTGACTCGAAAGTGGGGTACGAGCGGATGAAAGGCTATGAAAGGGGCACAGATAATCAGGTGCCGGTACGGCTTGCATCATATGGCTTCCAGAAGACCCCCTTCCCGATTCGTTCTTGAGTTGAGCCACTGAGCCACTCCAGTCGGTTACCGGAGGCATTCCCCGCCCCGACCGGTTCGCCTCTCAAAAATGGGTCGCCAGGTAGTTCAGTTCAAAGCCCTCCCACAGCTGGATCTCTCGCTTGAGACAGGGGTGGGGCTCAAAATGGAGACGCCCGGACAGCCGCATGCTTCAAGTTGCAACGTGCTAAGTCCACCCGTCCACTGGCAACCGTCGTGCTGCCGAGTGCAAGGGGTTAGACTCCGATAACCAGACTACAGTCGATGAACTCCTGGGTGTCAGCGATGCATCCCTCCACAGGGATACAGTATAGGTGGATGTATTCCATTGAATCACGCGAGAGTTTGTCGAGGGTGATGCTCATCCCCGAATACACAGCGCCAATGTAACACGCGTCGCTTCGATCCATGCGATAACGCCCATAGTTCATGTTGGTAAGCTCCCGGTGCTCAGAAAATCCTTGGAAGAACTGGGTAAGGAAGTCTCGAACTGTGAAGCCGGGGTGCCGAGATGTGTCTCGGCCATCGATGTCGTCAAAATAGGAGACTCGCAGTGTTTGTAGTCGAGGAGACCAGCACCCGGGATAACGAGGGGTGTTGTACAACGACGACCAAGCTCGACTGCGACAGAGCATCACGAAGTTGGGGCCATTAGGCGCCAGCTAGCGTAAAAGAGGAAGGCGGAACTTTGGTAGGCAAAAGCCTTCCCCGTGCCGCGGACAAGGCTGCCGAGTTCGAGGTTACGGAGGTGGGGACAGTCGCAGGCTGAGCTGAAGTCCAAGATACTAGGAAGCGAATTGCCGCTGATACGTCGAATGATGAGCGAAGTAACTTCGGAAAGGTTGCCGAAAACGATTTCCATGATAGGCCTCATTTTATCTTCTTCGAGAGGATTGAGTACAGGGCTCGGTGTGCCGCTGGGATGAGCCCGGCCTGGCCCAAGCGAGAGAGGTAGCCCTTGAGCCTTTCCGCAGGGTCCTTGTCGTGCAAAGGATGAAGATCCTCTGGCACGCTGAGGGGACGTGGGCAACGATTGCTTTGAACAAGGGGGATGCTTCGGCGATGGAGTAAGGAAAGCAGTTTGGGAAATGAAGGCCCTCCCACACCGCATAGGAGTTATTGGGATGATCGAAATACGAAGGTTCATCCCAGAGCCAGGGGCTATCATCTTCCGTGTCGCTCACGGCGAATTCAAAGATACGTTCATGAGGCGGTCTATTCTTCAATTTCGGGAACCTAACCCAAGCTCCGGAGCTGAAAGGTATGAATATATACTAGACATGCAGCTAAATAGCAGAGGTACGCACCTTCGTAAAGCGAGAACTGGTCACTGGTGGAGGTTTATCATTAGGAGCAAATCGCACCTCGCCGGTTTTGAGAGTTGCCGAACCGTCGCGTCACGCGTCAACGCGTCACGGATCCAACCTTGCCTGTCACGCTGCGCCGCCTTCATGATTCTTCTTCTTCGCAAGAAAACGCGCCTTCGTTTCCTTTCTTTCGTTCCACTCTGCAATCGATCTAAGGCTACACATTGAGTCGTGTGTTCAGTTCCATGGTCAAGTTCTGTCATTTCAAAAAAGGGTCGTGTACATGTGCGTGCAGGGTCGTATAGTACAGGTGGAATAACGAATAGTGGTTTGCTAGTAATGTAGCGTGTCGAAGCGGGCAAGAAGGGGCCGTTAATAGTTCGAGTCAGTTGTGATGTGAATGCAGGGGGTCATGATAAGTTACGTATCCATCCGTCCATCCAGCGGCAAATCGAATCGAGTTTTGGTCGTTATGGGTAGCAATGGGGTTTGTATAAAAGCAGAAAGGGATGCGTAGAGAGGAAGGGGACACTCAGAAGGCTCTGCCGGTGCCACACTTCTCCGAGTCGTATTCTGGGAGGGAGTAACATGTCAAGGTCGGACTGCATAGGTCCGCAGAGGAAGAAAAGAGGGAGTCGGACTTCGACTTGCGAGGCGAGTGGGCGGAAGGCGGCGATTTTAGGGTCGAGACAGAATCGTTCCGCTTCATGCTGCTTGGGAGGGACACGACAGTAGAAGGAGAGGAGGAAGAGTACATGGGAAGAGTCGAAGACGAGGATTCCACTGAGAAGGCTGGACGCGGGCTGATGTAGCGGCTAGAGAGAGAAGTGAGATGATGAAAGCGTTGTTGACGGAGTAAGACAAACGTACGAGATAGAAACCAACTTCTCCTTGCTGCTGAACTTCTCTGTTGGCGGCGAGGGAGGGGACGTCGACCGGAAAGGCTTCGAGAGCCACATAAATGCCTTGACGTAGTTCTTCCGCGCCTCGTCCGCTACACCGAAGAACGCGAAAAAGATGATCGCACACGCAGGTCCAATCCAGCGGCTGAATTGGATGCCGGAAGCAGAAATGTGATTACTGCGCCAGAAGAGAGCCGGGTACGTGTCAACTCTTGAGAAGCCGTAGTGGGTGTCAGCCCAGCTGATATACGGGAAGATGGGCGTGGCGGTGGCATTGACCCAGATGCTGAAGATCGCAAGAGGGCTGGAGAGCAGGACGTCTGTCATAGCGAGCGCCATGAGGCGGAAGTAGCGGCCAAACGTGAGAGATGTCTGGTTGGAGCGGAGGAAGGAGCTGAACGCGAGGCGCCTCTGGTTGAAGGAGTAAAGCGTGGCGACTAGAGATATGGGGTCAGGTGGGAGGGAGCGCGAAAAAAGATAAGCGTGACGTACTGCAATATCCGGCAGAGACAAGTCCGATGACCAAAGGCCACATCGTGGAGATGAAGTACGTGGGGATGGTGTTGTAGATTGCTGGGAAACATCCGATGTCTTCAAGGATGTCGAACCGGTGTCCTTGAACAGCAGAAACTGGGAAGGATGTGAGGCTCTGGTGGTGACGCGACATGGAGGAGGACTAACCCAGGACGAGATAGATGATGGGGAAGCCAACACAGATCGCGGTGTCAACGAGAATATCCCTACGTTTCTGGGCAAAGGAAACAGGGTCAGACACGTAGCGACGCGCACAAAGGAGGTCGACGCACCTCTGCACGGGTACTCGAAACGGCTTGGACGCTTGCTATCTTGTAAAGGCGACGATTGATACATAGGGATGCAGCTGGGATTCCTACACCGGAGCCCATCATAATGCGGATGGCTGGAAAAAGGCGTCAGCGAAAAACAGATGACGAGCAAAGCGCTGCGGACTCACAGATTTCACACCAAGCTGGCGCTGAATTGCGGTAGTTACCCGCCCAAACGACTGAGTTTATGAACTGGTTGAGGCATGCCAGTGCCGACCATAGCATGAAGTATACAGTGCCAGAGTTCCATGCTTTCAGATGCCATGGAAGGGGGATAATGGAGATGATGAAGCCAATAAAAGCAAAAACAGGGAATATAGGATAGGTCGAGTCCGTCATGGCGCTGGGGAAGGGGCAAGGGCAGAGGAGAAAGGGGAAGTCGAATGGAAATTCCTTTCAAAACTTTCCATCTTCAAAGGATATGTATCCTTGATGCCTTTGCTACGCATTTTCTTTGTTCAAAGTGGTACAAAAGAGAAGGCCGCTCAGCCAAACACGTCCAGCATCAATTTGGCCGAGCCAAACACTCGCAACTTTTGATTGTCATCACGTGTCAAAGGGATCATTGTTCGCTCGAAACTCGAAGTCTCGAACTTTGCCAGTGCTTCTTCTTCGATGTTGTCAAGTCGTTGTTGCTCTCTCTCCTACTATCCATTTTTACGGGTACACGACCCGCTCCCTCCATAATCCATGCCTTATGCATGGCGACGGAGCAGCATCCATAGACCTTAGTCTCCAACCAGCATCGGCGCCCTCGCTGCCTCAGGGTCGAGCTTGCATTTCGCATTGTTCGCCCTCTCTATTATGCCCCTGATTGGGACAATAGGGAAGACTAACAGTGAAGCTTGGCACTTAAACTCTATATTTGACTCTGTATATGGAGTCCAAATACCTTTTTAAACTGGCATCCGACGTTCCATCCGCTCCAGCAACAAGCTTCCCCCACTTTCCTTCGCTCCCCGACTAGGCTCTATTTGTACCTACTACGCCCTTCACATCTTACCCTTGCCTCAACACAGAAATAAACCCACACATTTCCAATGGATAACTTCATGCCCCTCAACCTCGCCTGCCCCGTCACCTTCCAGTCCGACGGAGTCTGCCTCGTCGACAATGCCGACGAATTTGGCATCGAACTCGATATGCCATTTACCTCCCAGGCCGCGGTCAATCTCACCATCTCACAACCCGACTTCGAGGAGGAGCAAACAGCACAGGACACCGAGGCAATAAGCGATCGCACCCGTACAGCGTTCTGCACGATTGCCTAAGTGTATGCTGCCAAAACCACTTTCGTTCACCATACGACCCGTAAGTCGACCTAATCCCTACAATGTTGAACCAGATAGCTCATATCTATTTGAAGGGCTTCCACCGCACCCTTCGAGAATCATTGACGTTCTGCCATATCATTATTCGTTTCCTTCTTGTTCGAGATTCCACGCCTCTCCTTTTATTAGGGGTGTCCTTGCTTCGATATTTCACCGGAACCATCTGCAATCAATGCAGCGCAACTCACTCTCATTCACACCACACATTCACTCCCAAATACCCTTGCACCCCCCATTATATACCAACCTGCTGGTCAGCATGCCATGGCCCTCACGATCTAGATGCATACTCAGCTCGGGCAGCCGAATTTGCCGTATTACATATCTGTAGCGTACAATATTTCGATGCTGTATCATATC
The DNA here is from genome assembly GCA_013368325.1 of Ephemerocybe angulata. Classification (NCBI taxonomy): domain Eukaryota; kingdom Fungi; phylum Basidiomycota; class Agaricomycetes; order Agaricales; family Psathyrellaceae; genus Ephemerocybe; species Ephemerocybe angulata. The sequence goes on along the minus strand of JAACJK010000163.1, from coordinate 1,979,314 downwards.
CCATGTATTTCCTAACGACGACTCTTCGTAATGCTGCATGCAGCAAACAAACCGGTTCACGCCTTGCCTTGCCTTTCGGTCCAACATGATTCGGCCCGACGCGCGCCTGACAACTCGGATCTAATATGCATCACCTAATGCTTCCCACGAGCCACCGTTGATTGGGCGCCAAACCGACATGCACTTGACGTAGCCATCGGTTCGCGGACGAATCGATGGATAAGTCTAAACCACCCAGGACCCTCTTTTTTTTTTCGTTTCATGTTCTAGAAAGTATGAAGGAACGCTCGGGGCATGTGTCTAAGTCTGACCAATGAGAGGATCGGAATTGCTTTTGGAGTGTTCATTCTTCTGCGATTGTGACTCTGCTGTGCATGAACTATGACTCTCCTCTGCATAATGGCGTCGGGTCTTTGTTCAAAGGCATAGAGAAAGCCCCCCGTTCACGTCGCATGAAGCCTGGTTGGTCAAGGGGTCATCTTTCCTGAAGCTCGGATAGCGCTTTGAACGACAACCACATCATACTCTCACAGGCGCGCTTCCATCGGCTATACAGCACGGCAGATTCTGAAGAGAGAGATCTTTCCGATTCAGGATGTCTGAGGCGGACGCGCCGAACCTGATGACCTATAGCAGTGCTCAGCCGGAGCTCCACACCAATTGTACCCGTCAAAGACTGGGTCGCCTGAGGGGTATAAAAGGGACGTGGATTTCGCTCAAAGTTTTTCCTCAGTTCCCACCCTTACCAACCCTCCCCCTCACATATTTGTCGGCGACAGCCTCAGCTCACACAGCTCAAGCAACCAACAAGCTTCATCCTCGCGCTACCACTACTCAGCTCACGCAGCTCCAGCAACCAACAAACTTCATCCTCGCGTTACCACTACTCGGCTCTCGTAGCAATGGACTGCCCTACCACCTCCCGCGCCGCTACTCGCGCTGCCGCTGCGGAATCCGACGCCCTCTGCTTCATCGACAACATCGACGAGTTCGGTCTCGAGCTCGATGTCTCCGTCGAGTCTCGAGAGACCGACAGGCTCACCAACGCCGTTCTGTCTGTAAAAGACGAGCAGCCGCCTACCTCCGTTGACGAGGAGCACGGACAGGATCGTTCAAGAACGGCCTTCTGCACAATCGCCTAATGGTGATTGTGGCGGACTTTGCTTCATGACTCGTACGTTCACATTCAGTTGTCCCCGCCCGAGTATCACTCTGACGCCGACTACCCTAGCCCCCTTGTCCTCGCTATCAATATTCGTTCACACTCTCAACTGCTTCCACCTTCTTTCGCAATTCGTTCTTCAGTCACTTCGATCAAATCGTTTCGACCCGCCTTTTTGATTCATAACTTATCGCGGCCTCTTCGTTGCTTCCGCCTTTCGTTCTTCACGCCGCAGGGCCATCTTCATTCTTTGTCTACGGGTTCTCTACCTTTTTACGACCTTTTTACGACCTTTTACGATCTTGCTGTACAATATGCACCACTCGCGCTACCCCCGTCGCTTCTCCCTGTACGACCCATGATGCACAACCAATTACAAAGATGTACTTATATTCCCCGTTGCCTGTGTAGTATAAGCAATCAAACTTCGTGTTCTTATATTCCAATTCATCTGTCGCTTCGTTACGCTAGCCTTTGTCTGCCGTGCGCTTGACGACCATGCCTCTCAGCGTCTAAGTCTTCAGTCATAATGGGCCTGTGGCTTGAGCCACCGAATATCACGCGTGGTCCAAAAGTAACATGATGGCGCGGCTGGTGCTACTATAAGTTATGGGTCGCACCCTCTTGTGGACCTGTTCTCAACCACCACCGTCTATCGTATCCGTCCTCCAAACACGCGCGCCGGTCGCTCGTCCCCTCCATTAATAACGTATCGCACTCGTTCCTAACTCACTCTCTGTCCAAATCGACGCCCCGCGGTTCCTATTATGCCACCCGCCACCCGCGTCCGCAACACCGAGCGCGCTTCAACACCCACATCTACCCATCCATACCCGCGTAAATCTCCTCGTTTGCGCGCCAAATATGCCAAGGCGCCTACGCCGCCATCTCCCTCGCCCTCTACACCGCGTCGCGCAAAGGGTAAGCGTGGCGCAGGCAAGGGGAAAGCAGCAAACGCGACTTTGAAAGCCACTCCCAAGACCAGTGCCGCAGCCGCTGCCACTGCCAGTCGCGACACCACGCCTTCGCCCGCACCCAGGGCCACCAGGGTCGAATCCGAGACCAACGATGATCAAGACATCAATGCCACCAGTGCAACCACAGACGCGTCTGTGGCCATATCTGTCAAGTCCGCGGCGCCGGCGCCTCTGGGCATCAGCGTCCGCGGCCCGTCTCCCTGGGCGCTTGCGTTCCCCACCTACCCGATCTGGACTCCGCGCTGGTCAATGCTCTCGCTCAAGTCCAAGGTCAAGCCTGAGTCTGACACGCCCTCCAAGACCGTGACAGTGCCTATCGCTCGCCCTGTGCTTTCCAGGCCTGCTTCGATTAAGAGGGAGAACACGGAGGACTCGGAGGCGATCGTTGCTCGCACTTTGACGACTCTGCGCAGCGAATCGATGAGTGTTGATGGATTTGAGAGTGAGGAGGAGGGGGATGAAAATATGCCTATTCGATGAGTTGGGTGGAGCAAGAGGTACAGGTGTCGAGAGCATTGTTCAAATTGGATAAATACTGCTCCTCAGGCTATAATATTGGTGGGCGGTAGAGATCTGACAGCTTTCCTACTTCATCGCCGCATTTGAAAGCCGTCTACATTACTTGTACATAGCCTTATCATACTTTATTGCTGGCTACGTTGTGTCTTCCGGCGCTATATCTATTGCATCTCCCTCTGAGGGTTCCCGGCAGTTCCATTCCTGATCATTCCAGACGAGCACACCACGAACAACACTTCCGAGAATGCAAGCAGTCTCCTCGTCCAAGTTCTCTGAGCTGCATCCTTTAAATTCCAATATGGCCAAAGAGGAGCTTGAGACATGACTCTTCGCCCACCCTTCGCCTAAGAGTATGGCAAGGCTTCGGGCGTACTCGACATCCCATGTTATGTCTTTTTCCCGGAAGAAGGGACAGACGATGTTGAGTGAGGGGAAATGCTTTTCATCCCCTTCCACTGGGCCCACGCTCGCAACAATTCCTTGTAGGGCTTGGAGAAAGCCGTCATCGGGTCGTTTTACCAAGTAACGGATGGTCGACAGCGTTGGGATACGGGAAAAGGCCCGCCAGAACGCCAGGGGAAGGTCGGCCTCAAGAACGGCGGTGATCAAGGTACCGAAAAGCCAACCACTTGAACTTGGGAGAGGGATAATAGGTGTTTTAAGGCTGTCAGTTGAATAGAAGGTTGGGGCTGCGGCAACGCCAGGGAAAAAGGCGGTTGATAAAACGTTGATCTGGTCGCTTTTACGACCATGCTGCTGTGCAACGCCGATGTTTATGGCGTCAGGGTTGGATCGTCCACCCTGGCTTGGGTCCTTGACAAGGAAAAAGTCTGGGGTGAAGGTACTTGCGTATGATCGCTGTACAGCGGATGCAATAGTCTGGTACTCCAGGACGCTGGCGCTGGGCCCTCGTGCTACAAGATGCACCTCGCGAAACGAAGAGGGAGGACGAAAGTGCGATACAAGTTTTGACAGGATGCCCGGCGAGCAGGACAGAAGAGTCAAAAAAATGAGGGAAGGCATATCGATGGGTGACCTGCCAATGCTTTCTAAAACGTTTTGAGTCGAAAAAGGGGAGTCGAAGCCCAAAAGAAGGACTTCCAGTGTGGACGCAACAGTTCTCAGGGCTGAAAAGGTCGCGCGAATGATGTGGTTTGCTGGTGGGTGATGAGAAAAAGTAATTTCAAGTTTGACAAGGGAGGGTGGGTGGAATGTTGAGGGAATGAGTAGGGTGTCCCAGTAGAGTATCCGGAGGTGCCGAAGTTTTGGCAAGTTGAAGAATGTGTCGTGTTGAGTCAGATCGACGGGCGCCTGAACTACACCCCCATTTAGCTCCAGAAACTCGATCGTCTCGCAGGAACCTTTGAGGTCCGGGAGCAGGGACCGCATCACCTCGATCCGGGCATGCAGCGTTACACCGTTGATTCGGTGGGGCTCGGTTTGTAGGATATGGCGCACGCCAGCTGCCCCAGTGAGGGTGATATTGTAGCCTTCAACATACAAAGGCTGCATCTTCGAGTTATTCCTGGCAAGGGCAAGATACTCCACCTTCGTCGTGTCCCTTACGTGGATTTCAGACCACAGTTCGGGTGATTCGAGGGCGACAGTCCTCCAGTGATGATCGACGTGGCTGATCGAAAGTCTGGTGTACTCTGGAAGAATCTCCGTACGAGTCTTTTCGTCGGCCTGGATAAAATGGAGTCCGAGGTAGAATATTTTGCTCAGTAGCTCGGAAGGGAGCTGAGAAACGGGTGATAATGCGTTTCGTCGTCGCTTGAGAACGATGAGGTCCTGTTCAAGTCCCGCGATTTCGCAGTCGAGATCCTGCTGTAACTTGGACGCTGAAGACATGGCAGGTTTACTGAGAGGGGCGTCAGGTATCGAAGCGTGTGTGCTGAGACGTTTGTGTCCGCAGTTTTGGAGTGAAGGACGTGGTCGTTGGAGAAGGTCTGGGATCAATGGGATCGATGAAGATTTGCGGCGGTGTTTGGCTGCGCCATCAGTAGCAAATACGTTTAGGAACTGGTCGTGCAGCTCCAGAAACTTCGGTATTGAATATTGAGGTCCCATCCATGAACACCACTTCCCTGTACTATACATGTTTTTTTATCTACTTCACGATTTTCCAATTAGTCCCACATCTACACCCAGGGGTCTCTCGAGCAACACCGCCGTCACCCCCATATATATTTCAATCCCACAGAACCTCTGCTGCGGCACTTCTGAGAAGGTGAAGAGTATCCTCGTCAACAACCGTGACACATCCAATGAACTTGAGGGATTCCAGGTGAGTACTGCCCATCCCCCGAGTTTCATCCAGCACAGCGGCGAGATTCCGGGCATATTCCACCTCATGCTCAGAATCCATCGCTTGGAACCTCGCCCAAACGACGCGCAGCGAAGAAAAGGGCTCGCATCTGCCACTGTCCCCTTTCCAATCCACTCGCTCCCCAAGAGCCTCGAGAAACCCGACGTCGCCTTGCGTAACCCAATATTCAAGCTTCACGAGCGTGGGGATGCGTGAAAGAGCTTTCCAGAACGTCACGGGAAGAACATGTTCAATCTTGATCTCCTGCACGTTGCAGAAAGCCCAGTGCTCAGGGTTAGGGGAGGGGAGGGAAGCATCGCGAAATTCGGGTGCCCAGGGTGGCGGCGTGTGGAGGCTCACTACCGTTACGACCTGAGAATTTTGCGGCACCGTGTTCAGAGCATTCGCACCGGGAGAATCTTGCAACGCCGTGAGCTCGAAGCCTTCGGGAACTTGAAACCTTCCATCCGGCCTCGTCACAGTCAGATATCGCGGTCCTGGGATTTCGCTGCACGCTTGTCCCAAACGCGGGATAACAGCCTCGACTGCACTGTCTGAGTCGGGACCCACGTCTTTGTGTATAACAGTCAGCTTCCGGATGGAAGATGGGACGCGGATAATCGATAATAGTGTTGGTGCGACCCCCTGGATGTTCGAGGAGAGGCGGGCTTCTTCGAGTTTGGGAAGTGCAATTGGGGACATGCTAAAGCCGTCTAGCGTTGTATCTTGAGCGTCATAGCCAGATGTGTCGGAGAAAAAGGTTAGTTTGAGGAACTACAAAGTCGACGCTACGTTTCTCAGCGCCGTGAACAGGGCAACTGTGACAGGCTTCTCCGGGACATGGGAGAAGATTTCCATTCTGGCGAGAAACGGAGGATGAAATGTCGGCGTTATAAAGAGGGTGTGCCAGTGGTGTAGTCGTAAGTGCCGGAGCTTTGGAAAGTCGGGCAAGGTGTCGCCAGCTGTTGCGGGACTAACATGCCATAACCCAGTCAAGGTGACTACGAGATCCAAAAACTCGATTGTATTGCTGCAGGCCTTGAGGTCTGGGAGCAAGGATCGCAGTATATAGATAGGCGCATGCAGCGACACGCTGCTCAACCGCTCCATCTCGGTCCTGAGGATATGGCGCACACGGTCGACTCGAGAGCTATAGTCCATATCGAAGACTTCGACATGCAGGGGTATAGCCTTCGAGTTTTTGCAAACAAGGTCGAGATATTCGACCCTGGTGTCGTTTCGTATGTGAACTTCTGACCATAGTTGTGGTGATTCGAGCACGAGATTCCTCCAATGGCGAGTGCTTGTGCGGGTCAACCCATCAGCCTCAACGAACTGGAGGCTGAGATAGAAGATTCTTGTAAGAAGTTCGGCAGGGAGCTGGGTGATAGGAGATAAAGTGTTTCGGTCAATGAGCCTGAGAGCGACGTCCTCCTCCTCGAGTTGCACGGTCTCGATGCTGGGATCCTGAGAATGGGACGGTGATGCTGTGGACATGGTGGGTGCTAGAACGTTGGAAGAAACTAGACGGGTCAGAATCGGTGCTGGAAGACGTCAAGGTGTCAGCCTTCAAGCTTCAGGAGGAGGGTTCAAACTCAGGCTTCAACTGTCTGCAACGGAGGGCGCAGCCAAATGCCGCTGGCAAATCGATCCCAGGTCTTCTTCAAAGAGTATCGTGATTCGTCCTTCACTTCGAAACTGCGCGATGGAGTGGGGTGGCCCAACTCCAGAGAGGAGAAAAAGAAGGAGAGTAGAGTAGAGTAGATAAGCGCCGAGTAGGCTTGGTGTTTGGTTAGTGTTTGGTCGGGTTGTGTAGTGACTTCGGAGCTTAGTCAGCTTGCTGGCTTTTGCGACGCGTCGCGTCTCTTTCCAATACCATTGTGTTGTTTCTCTCGTCGTGCCTCTCGTCGTCGCAGTCTCTTACAGCTTGGTCTTCTTGTCGCGTTTTGGAGCAGTCTCAGTAGGCCAGTCCGGCGAACAATCGTTTCAACAGGATATCTAGTATCGCTTTCATGTCAGCACCCAAGTTACAGCAGGATCTCGACTGCAAAATCGCGCGACTTGAACAAGACCTCATAGTTCTCAAGCGACGGCGAAACGCGTTATCGCCCATTTCTCAGCTTCCTTCGGAGCTACTGCGCAAGATATTCTACCTCAGCCTCCATTTTCTCCAGGCCGACCGAAACAGTCGTACGAAGATTCTTCCGGAGGACACCAGACTTTCGATCAGCCACGTCGATCATCACTGGAGGACTGCCGTTCTCGAATCGCCCGAACTGTGGTCTGAAATCCACGTAAGGAACACGACGAAGGTGGAGTATCTTGCCATTGCCAGGAATAACTCGAAGATGCAGCCTTTGTACGTCGATGGCTACGATATCAACCTCACTGGGGCAGGTGGCGTGCGCCACATCCTACAAACCGAGCCTCACCGAATCAAGAGTGTGACGCTGCATGCCCCGATCGAGGTGATGCGGTCCCTCCTCCCGGACCTCAAGGTTTCCTGCGAGGCGATCGAGTTTCTGGAGCTAAATGGGAGTGCAGTTCAGGCGCACGTCGATCTGACTCAACATGACACATTCTTCAACTTTCCAAAACTTCGACACCTCCGGGTAACCTTCTGGGACACTCTCCTCATTCCCTCCTCATTCCACCCTCCCTCCCTCGTCAGACTTGAAATTTACTTCCATCGTTCTTCAGCGAACCACATCACCCGATCCACATTTGCGGCCCTGAGAACTGTTGCGTCTACCCTCGAAATCCTGGGCCTGCGTTTCCAATCAAGTGCTTCCTCTCAAGACATTCTCAACAGCATCGGCAGACTACCAATTCACATGCCTCGTCTGGATATGGCGTCGTTCTTGTCCAACTCACCAGGAATCTTGCCGGAACTTCTATCACTGTTTCACGTTCCCCCTTCTTTCCGCTCCGTCTCCCTGATAGCACAAGGGTCCGCCGCCAACGCGAACGAGTTCCAAGCCATCACATCGGCCCTGCAGAGATCGTACGCCAGCATCTACTCCCCAAACGTTCTCATTGTGAGACAAGGACCCCCGCCTATAACCCCTAGCTCCGACGCCATAGAGGTACTCATCAAGCACCGGGCTGGTGTGACCTTGAAGCACTGTATATCTGCTTTCCTCATCCCGTCGCGGGGCCGACAACCGATATTCTCATCAGATGATGACCACGCACTCCCTATTTCTTTCCCGAGTTCAAAGGGTTGGCTCTTTGGTACCTTACGCGACGTAAATGTCGAGGCCGACCTTCCCGTGGCGTTCTGGCGCGCTTTTGCCTATATCCCAACGCTATCGACCATCAAGTATCGGGTGACACGGCCTGATGATGGATTTCACCGAGCCCTAGAAGAAATTGTGGTGGGCGAGGGCCCTTTGGAAGGGGATGAAGAGGTTTTCCCCTCACTCACTGCCGTCTGTCCCACCTTTCGGGGAACATCCATAGAATGGGATGAAGACTATGCCCGGGGCCTAGCCGTACTCTTAGGCAGAGCATGGGCGAGGAGTGGCGTCTCGAGCCCTCCTTTGGCCCTATTGGAATTTAGAGGATGTAGCTCAAATCGCTTGGATGATGGGACCGTTCGCAGCTTCAGGAGTGTTGTTCGTGGTGTGGCCGTTTGGAATGATCAGCGTTGGGACTTCCGGGAAACCTCACAGTAACCTGCAATGAATATAGATCTGAGAGCTCGTTGTACCTAGCACTCCGTAGCTATCCAAGATACGCATGAAATTTTAATATGTACCACTCTTCACCCCCAACTAACCTCATTCGCAACAGTCCTAAGCAAAGAAAGAGTTTCCCGGCGAACATCTGCAACCCTCCCAACAAACCTCATCGACCTCAACGGTGGACACCCCCACTTAGCCTGGCGCTTCCCAAGCAGATCGGCGACAGCTCTCACAACACAAGCTCTACCCCACATCACATTCACATTCACACTATCATCTCTGAAGGCAATACCAAGAACTCCGAGGGAAGGAAACCGCTCCGCGGTGCCTCTCAGTTCCAAAGGAACTCTACCGCCGCCGAGTTCATCTCCTTCCTCCAGAGCCCAGAGGAATGGGTCTTGAATCCCGATGACAGAATGCTCAATCGCATATAGAGAGGGAAGGTGCGCGAGAGCGTGCCAGAAGGATACTGGGAGGGGATAGTTCAGGCTGATACTGCGCAACACGCCGAAGAGCCACGTATCGCTTTTGGGGAGTGGGATGGGTATTTCGTCGCTGCACGTTCTGTCACGGTCGAACCTGCCAAGTGGGATTGCAGTAAAGTCGCTTTGAGGGAGATCGGCGATGGGGGTTTCAATACTCACCCTCACGGTGGTCTCCCCTGGCTTGTTTCTGGCGCTGAGAGGGGCACACTCCGTGGCGGGGATGGTTGTGAAGTCCGAGGAGGCGTCGGGTAGGATAGAGTTGCTTATTGATGGCTCGCCTATGCGAAGATACTTGGGGGAGGAGAAGTTGAGACGCGCCTCTTGGAGGGCTGCGGAGATATCTTGCCAAGGATTATCTGCGACTCGGATGGGGTCTGACGAGCGTGTTACGATATTAATTGAGCGGGAGGACGCTGGGGCGCAGATGAGGGATGAGAGGGCTGGCAGGAGGCCAGGTATGTCGGAGGTGAGCGATAGGGTTTTGAGAATTGGCATTTTGATGGGGGACGAGCCCATTCTGGCCAAGAAATGATTTCGCTGAACGTTTGCGAATCCGGGAGCGAGGAGCACTAGGTTCAGGGACTTCAGATGGGGTCCTACTCTCCTCAGAAAGGCGAAGAGATCCCGGGCTATACGGGATACCGGCGCGGGGATAGAACGAAACGAGACGTCTAGGGTCTCGAGGGACGAGGGGTTGAACCATGCGAGAAATATGAGTGCCTCGAACCCGACGATCCTGAGGTGTCGAAGCCCCTGGCACTCGTCGAGCGGCGTAAGAATCCCCCGTACGACTGGCTCAGGGGGGGATCCACACACGAATGTGCCCATTTCCAGAAATTCGATTGTGTGGAGGTAGCCTTTGATGCTTGGGAAGAGGTGTCGCAGTACTCCGATGGAAGCGTAGAGAGTGGCTCCCTTGACACGTTGCGCGGCGGCTTGGAGTGTATGCTGCACGCCGCGGCCTTGGGTTCCGCCGGGGTGGTTTATCAAGTACGCCTCGATATATAACGGAGCATTCCTCGCGTTTTCCAGACAGATGTCGAGATAATGTAATTTGGTGGTGTCTCGGATGTGGATATCTGTCCAGAGTTCGGGCGAGATGAGGGTGATTGTCCGCCAGTGATGCGAAACGCGAAGAATTGACGCCCGAGTGTCCTCTGGAAGGATCTTCGATCTGCTACGCCCCCCTGCCTCCAGAAACGACAGGGAGAAATAGAATATCCTGTTTAAGAGCTCTGGAGGAAGGTAAGAGATGTAGGATAGGTATTTTTGTTGTCTTTCAAGGCCTATGACGTCCCGCTCGAGTTGTGTGATCTCCGCGTTGTGAATCAGGGGTGTCGTTGACATGCTTCCGGTTTGCCTAGGTGCTTTGATAGTATTGGTGGTGCAATTGAAAATGTTGAGGTAGAGATAAGGCCTAGTGACATCTAAGACGTTGAGAGTTGAACGTTGAGAAATGACTCGAGCAGGAGACTAAGTAAGCTCGAACGCCGCCTGTTTGCCATCGCCAATAGATACTAACATGAACAACTCGCGCCCAAGAGTCCAGTGGCGTCGCTTACTGTGGCGAGATCCTTTTCCAACTTCAAATCTACCAGTCCTGGTAGATGTCCATTATCTGCTCAGGTGAAGTGAAACTGAACCCTTAAGAGAGCGCGACACCAATCGCAACGCTATCCCAGCCAAATTGCTAATGCACTAAGCGTAGATCGAGAACAATGCTAGATCATAACATCTATCAACGATGTCTGGCTTCTTAGGAGCTGGAGACGGTCGGAGGTGGGGCTGACAGCGACGTTGACGCTGGCACGATCGGCGGGGGGAGGCTGGAAGGCGTTCAATATAGCATATTTTGGGTCTTGAATGGCACGGCGAGGGCAATAAGCATCTAGATCTGATAGAGAAAGACTGTAAGACTCGAGATTATAGCATCTACAGAATTCGAAAGCGATCCCAGAGTCCAAGTAGCTTAAAATTCCGCCTCCCATTACGCCTTCAAAAGTGCCCCGAGGGTTTAGAGTGATAAAACTGGTCGCGTATAGATTCGGACGACATGACACCTGAGGACTTGAGGCCTGAGGTCACACATGGCTCGGCGCTATCCCTCAGAAGGATTTTACCCAGATCATGGACCTCGCCCAATATCCATCCATCAGTTTAAACAAATGGATACCTAGAGATTCCTGCAGATATTTTAGTGAACCAAGTCGCCTCACGCACGCAATCTAAGCACATCCAGCTCCACCCGCTGCATTCGTACGCATCGCACACCGGTCTCTGTGAGAACGCTGCAATCTACCTACCCACACCTCGGCAAGCCTCTGTTTGTAATACGACCTGAACGAACTCGAGGCGAATCGACTCGTATATTTCGTTGCGACAGATATGGATTAGATTCAGAACGTGCGGAGTAAGCCCACCCGCTCCACCGGCTCTGTGAGAACGCCGATATCCTCGCTCAGCTTTAGGGGTACATACCAACCGACTCGTACTCAGGCGAGCTGGACTCGCCTCGAGACTTGTACATACTTACCGCGTATCTGGTTGCGACGTTCCAACAGAACGCAGCGCTTAGCGCGCGCAGTCGCCGCCCGCTCCAGAGCCGCACGGGCGCTCTATGATATCGATAAGATATAGATCTGTACCCTACATCCATGTCAAGGCGTGCTCACCTCATACTTATTCAGCCGAGCTCGACCGACTGCCTCATGCCGACTCGCCTTGCATACTTGCTTGCCTGTCGTCGCAACGGATCGCGCGTTCCAACAGAAAGCGCTTAGCGCGCGCAGTCGCCGCCCGTTCCAGAGCCGCACGGGCGCCCTATGACATCGATAAGATATAGATCTGTACCCTGCATATCTACCAAGGTGTGCTCACCTCCAAACCAACCGGACTCGACCGCCCACCTGCCGACTCGCCTCGCATACCTACTCGCCTGTCGTCCGACGCGCGCGCTCGCAACCATCTTCCCGGGAAAGCTCCGACGGTGGATACCTCTGTCAACCTCTGGCCTCGTGCTCTACTCGCGTAGACGTTACTCGGGGAATGGGGTGTGGGAGGTGAGAATGGAGTATAGAGGCGAGGCGAACCGAACCTCGGTGCGTTTTGCCAGTGCAGGTGCACTCGGTGTATTCTTATCTCTTTCCCCGCTCTCTCTGTCAACCTCTGGCCTCGTGCTCTACTCGCGTAGATGTTACTCGGGGAATGGGGTGTGGGAGGTGAGAATGGAGTATAGAGGCGAGGCAAACCGAACCTCGGTGCATTTTGCCAGTGCGCAGGACGCATCAGCGCCCCGGTGTATTCTTATCTCCTCCTCCGCTCTCCCGCCTAGCCCCGTTTTTCGTCCTCCACACCTACCTTTCCCTCCCTCCATATCTATGTACTTCACATCTGTATAAAAAGAGATAGTCGACTGTAGCTTCAGTTCTCTTCCTATGCCAGTAGGTTCGGCGATCAAGTTCGGAGAAGAACTGGGATCCACGGCGCATGGATGGGGAAAGTGCGGGAGCCAGTTTGCGGTTCGAAGATTTGGCCCGATAAGGGCTCGAGGGGGATCTTCCCTTTGGGAATTGGGTTGGGTTGGCAGATTCTGACAACCAACGGCATGATTCGATTCGATTCGAGTGATGGTGAACTGGGCGTTCCGCGGAACGCGGTCAGGTGAGTTGAACTGGTGGGGTGGAGGAAAGGTGGGTTGGATGAGCTGACCTTGTGGGAAGGGGCATGAGGTGTGCTGACGAATTAAGAGGGTCAGCGCATATGGTGGCAGGGAGCAAGTGGCAAGGACTGGAGTGGCTCGAGTGGCTCGACGCGTCGCGAACAAAAGGCGCGGCGCGCGCCGGTCACGGTGGCATTGTGACGCCTCACGTGCCGCATCACAATTGTCCTCGTCACGCCATAATGAGTCGTGGCGCGCCTCTCCTTTGACCGACGCGTCTCTTTCTCCTCCTCCACCACCACCATGAACCGTCTGCCCCTCACCATCTGGGACCGCATAATCCAACATGCCTCCACCCCCTCCCCACCGTCCTCAGACGACGAGGACCCCTACTATGTCACACCCGACGTGCCTCTAGACGCCCCCAACGCCTTCCCCTACGCGCTCTCCGCGGCCTCGCCCCTCTTCCACGCGATCCTCACGCGCACCCCCGCAGCCTGGCAACGCATCCTCGTCTTCCTCGACGAGCCCTTCCCCGCGAGCACCCTCACCCTCGCCCTCACGCGCCTCGCGCGCGCCGGGCTCAAGCCCACCGAGATCCTCCTCACCCGGAGGGGCTGGGCGGAGTACGCGGCGCGGGGCGCCGCGCCGCCGCTCGATCCGTTCGAGGAGGACAAGATGCTCGAGGTTATGGACGTGTTAAGATACCACCTTGGGGAGGTTAGGAGTTTGGTGATTCGGACGATCAGTGGGAATGCGCTGCCGAGTATTTTGGAGTTTAGTGATCTTTGTTGTCCCCATCTTGCGGTTTTGGAGATGGATAGTCTTGTGAGGGGCACGGGGCGCGTGCTGCCGCCGCCCCCGGCTCCGGCTGCGCCCGCGCCGGGGCCTCCTGCCCCTGCCGCCCCAGCGCCCTCTGCGTCTCCGTCCACGTCTGCTTCCGCGTCTCCACCCAAACCCAGTGGCAAAGGCAAAGGCAAGAACAAAGCCACCACCACCCCTGCTGCCACCCCCGCTGCCTCGACCTCCTCATGCACCACATCCACATCCACCCCCTCCCCCACCTCCCCTCCAATCGCCACCCCAAACCCCAACGCCCCCATCCGCCTCCCCTCCCTCACCTCCCTCTCCCTCACAGCCCCCAACTTCATCTCGCTCCTCCGCCACCCGCGCTGGCTCGCCTTCTACAAGACGCGCTTTGTCAAAGGCGTGCCCCGGTTCGAGTTTTTGCGGGTGTCGCATTATGATGATGTGGATGGGAGGGATACGAGGGCTTATGGGAGGGTTGGGGTGGGGGAGGTGTTGGGAAGGTTTTTTGAGGGGGTGAGGGGGCGGGGGGAGTTGGGCGGGTGGACTGCTAGGGGGTGGGATGCGGGGGATGATGTTTGTTTGAATGAGTCTGGTGTGGGTGCGCCTGGTGCGAATGGAAGTGCGAGTAATGGGAGTGCGAATGGGAGTGCGAATGGCGGAGGGAAGGCGATAGATGCGAGACCAGTCGAAGGCCTCACCGTCGTGCTCGACCGCGTCTCTGGCGCGACTCTAAACGCTTATCTGGCGCATATCGCGCCGTATGCGAGGAGGGCGACGGAGGTTGCGCCGAATCGGTGGACGCATGAATTTGTGGATGTTGCGCCGGTGGTGCCGAGGAGGTTGTTGTCTTCGGGGTATAGTCTTAGTGGGAGCGGAAGTAGGAGCGGGAGTGAATGTGGTGGAAGTGCGAGTGGGAAGGGAAGCGGTGCGAAGGGAAGTGTGACGGAGAAGGTGCCGGGCGACGCGGTGGTGCTAAAGTCCATGGCGGAGGCAAGAGCTGTGATGGGCGTTTTGGATTTAGTGGGGGAGGAGGTGTTTAGTCTTTGGGTCGAGGGGTGCCGCGGCTTCGACGACTCGGTTCTGATGCATTTGTGTCATCGGGCTGGGTGCGCTGCTGCTGGTGGAGGCGGGAATGGGAATGGAGAGTGCGATTGTGCCAGACCGGCGAAGAGTTTGCGCGCGTTGTATCTGAAGGGTACGGGTGTGTCGGTGCGTGGGTTGAAGACCTTGGTCGACAGTCTGAACGCCGGTTACATTCACGACGACCTCGATGATTTCGAGAGCACGGAGGACGGTATGGGAGATGAGGAAGAGGAAGAGTGGGGCAAGAAGGAATGGGACGTGAAGAACCCCGGGGTCTTGATGGACGTTGAGAAGGATATGGAGCGGTTTTATAGAGGTGTTTTGGATCCTGCTTGGGAGTTTGGGGAGGAGAAGGATGGGAGTGGGTATGACGATGAGGAAGAGGAGGAGGAGGGGGGCAAGTGTGAGATTGTGGAAGGGTTTCCGAAGCCTGGGGAGAGTTCGACTGGGGCGCCGTCCGCCTCAGGCGCAGGAACTGGGGCTGGGGTGGGTTTGGGACTTGGAGGAGGTGCAGTGGGACTGGGAACTGGACTGGGAGTGGGACTTGGAGGTGGGTTGGGATTGGCGGACGAATTGGAGGAGGAGGTGGACGATATCAGTGATTCGGAGTTGGAGAGTGTGTGTTTTGGGCCGCAGGTGCGGTTTGTGAGGGTTGAGGGGGTGGAGGTTGAGGAGGAGGATGTGGCGTGGTTTGCGGGGAGGGGGGTGAGGGTTGAAGTTTGCTAGATATTTGTGGATAAAGGATGGGGTGTGATTATTGTATGTGAATTGTTTAATTGGATTGGTTCGTGCTGCTTGGACTTTGTGGGTGTGGTCGTCTGGTGCTAAGTTTCGAACATAGTCGATAGTCTGAGCTTTCGGACGCGTCTCGCGAGATCGTCGATGGGGGCCGCCTTTATACCTACTTACAGGAGTGCTTGTATTAGGAAGACGACGCTCGGCGCAGGACAATCTCTGAGCTGGGTGGCTTTGTGATTCGAATTTCATGCTGCCATTTCTACGATTCTCTGTGACTTACTCGCGATAACTGGGGCTGGGCTCGCTATAGCTGTACTCAACTTACTCGACTCAGTGCTGGAAGCACACATGAAAGGCTCAAGGCAAGACTTTGGGGTTGATGGGATGGGCGAACGAATGTATTGTACATGCAACTAGGAGCTATAGAAGGACATCTTTGTGCGAGGGAGTGATAGGTTGAGAAACTCGAATGAGAGCTTGGGTCGAACTATGCATCTGGGTCCCTAAGTTGCGTATGGATCAATCGAGAGCATCGATGAAGTCGCCGGTCGAAGGAGGAGCATCCCCTGCGTCCGGCAACGTCTTGCTGTTCCGGGCACCCGCAGGGCTTTCTTCGCTTGCTGTAGGATTCGTTTGGGGGACGTCTGCACTCGCCGCGGTGGCGGGGGCAGTATTGGGCTCTGTAGTAGCCACAGCAGCCGCCCTCGAATAGTAAGGGTGACGATATTCAGTGGGGGGCCCGGCCTGTGCCTGGCTATTCCCGAAGCCATAATACTGGCTACCGTAATAGCGATCGCGAGCTTGGTCCCCCTGCCTTCCCGGGGCCTCGTACGCTGCCCTGAGATGCTCTGCGTCCCTAGCAGCAGCGGCAGCCATTGCCGACGTATGGCTATCGGCGAAGGGGAAGCGCCTCTCGAGCTCGTTGCCGTCCATTCGCGTGAAGGTTCGCGGGCCAGTGCCTCCACTGCCAGTCGCCGTCCAGGCTTGCACTCGCGCACCGTTGTTGACGATCTCTGTGCGTCCTCGCCCGCGATCTATGACGATGCTTCCGGGGCCAGTATTGAGGACGGTGATTGTCCCTCTGACCGTGACGCCGGGGTTGTTGAGCCAGCTCATGTCAATCATGTCGGGCATGCCTGGCTCAGGCTCGTCGTTGTCGGTGCGGGTGTGGGTGTGGGGGTCGGTGTTGTTTGACATCTCTCTGGGTGGGGTATTGGAGTGGGTGTGCTGAGTCCTGAACTCCTCAGGGTGATGGCCTTTATATAGTGAGCAGAGCTGTGGCGAAAGGGGCAGCATCAGTGGCAAGCGCGTGGAGCCGATCGTTCATCGTGGACAATCGATAAACAATTGACCAGGCACACTGGCTCCGGATGCCGGGCGCTCAGCACAATCGATTTAACGCGCCAATGGCATACTGAAGACGAACGGCAACAGTTCACTGAACAATGACAGAAACACTGCATTTGTCAACACGCCACTCATGTTGAGCAGCCGCGGAGTTAGCGCCTCGTTTTTTGACGAAATGGTGTGTAACTTCTGAGATCGATCATGCAAAATTTCGCCAAATGGCCACAGCTCTGCCAGTTTCCTCATCGATAATTCTGTTGGGATAGAACATCAGCCCAGGATGATACTTACACCCCAATATGCCTCGGCGTCTCCATGGACTCATTGCACTTAATTTTTTGATCGTTACCCAACATTGTGTCGGCATTTGGTGTCCATAATAAAGCGCCCAAGACGGCATTCCAATTGATTGCCGCTTCCAAGTTCTTCGAACAACCACCATCGTTGCCAATTGTCTTGCCCGAGGCCTGAATACCCATCTCATCGAGTTGGGGACCATCTTACGCATACTATCAACTAAGTACTTGGTTGAGAGCAAACTCAGAATCTTCAAACTGGCCAAACCAGAGCGAATCTTCTCAGAAGCATCAGGGACCCTGGGTGGCACCCGAGTTAGTCATAGAGGGTACCGACAAACAAAGAATAGCGGTCTGCGGCGTGCACCAGGCGAGGTTCTTCACTTCACTCCACAACTTGAAGTTCCAACTTGAAATCGATCGTCGCACCATCCTACCACCTCGATACTCCAAGTCTCCAAAGTCTACAGGAGCCATATTGACACAAGCGCAATGAGGACCACACGCGAGTCTCAACAAGCCCTTGACCTCGAAATTGCAAAACTAGAGCAGGACCTTGTCATACTTAGGCGACGGCGAAACAGTCTATCGCCGATCTCCCAGCTCCCTACAGAGCTGATATTCAGGATCTTCTATCTCAGCATCCACTGTCCAGAAACCGAGAGGAAAGTCCTGATATCGATTCGCCTTGAGGGTACTAGGCGTTCGATTACCCACGTGTCCCATGGCTGGAGGACTGTCGCTCTCGAATGGCCAAAGCTGTGGTCAGAAATCCACATCAGGGACCGAACGAACGTGGAGCACCTCGATCTCGCAAGGAAGAGGGCGAAGGATCTTCCTTTATCCATCGCTTTCTGTGGAGATAGGGTTTATGGGACCCCTGGCGTGTTCCATATCTTTCAGGTAGAGACCGAGCGACTGACCAGCGTGGTGCTGTCCGCGCCCATCGAGGTCCTACGGAGCCTCCTTCCGAAGATCAAGGCATGCAGCAACACGATACAATTTCTGAGATTGGAAGTGCCCCACTCCGGCCGTTGGACCCCGGTCGATCTTACCCAAATCGATAGTTTTTACAACTTCCCAAGGCTTCAACGTCTCGAGATTCAAAACTGGAACACGCTGTTCATTCCTCCTGCATTATTCAATCCGACTTCACTCACAATGCTGAAACTCGCCTTTTTCTGCCTCCCAGCGGCGCGCGTAATCCATGCTGTATTTGCATCCCTGAGGAATGTCGTGCAGCATTTAACTTCGCTGAGCCTCACCATCATCCTCCCACCTCACCTTGAGGACGTATCTTTGGACATCACCGGCACGCCGCCCATCAACATGCCCGCCCTCGAAGACATTGCGTTCATTTCGAACGGGGCGCGCGTCCTGTCAGAACTCTCTTCTGTGCTCTGCGTCCCTTCCTCCATTCGCACAGTCCGTATTCTGGCTCAACAAGGAGCAAGCTCTCAAGACGTCTCATTAGCCCTGCATCACGCATGCACCAACATTGCTAGCCCCAGATTCCTTCAGATAGATAATGAATTCGACCCTGGCGACGGCACGCACAAAATGGACGTTCGTGGATTGAAAAACCCCCCTTTAACCGCTCATTCAAACGCTCACATGTCGGAAAAACCCGACCTGCCGTTGATCCCGGTTGGAAGCCGGTCCCACGCAAGCCGGCCGATTTTCTATTCCAACGAATCCCGGAATCGTTGGAAAACCGGTCGGTCTGCGGGGGACAGGTGCTGTCAACCGCTGCCCAATTTGGGGCGATTGCGGTTGACAGCCCTTCCAACTGGGCGCAGCGACGGGAACCGGCCGGCAACGGAGCGGCCGTTGGAGTGCCGGGTCGGGTTTTTCCGACACAATGCTGTCACGCTCTCCTTCATTGCTGGGCCATACGCCGGGCGTCATCCACCAGAAGTTCAGCCTTACACGTTTCCCGTCCCACTCATCAATCCAGCCAACTGGCTCTTCTCGGCTCTACATCACATTCTCGTAACCTGCCAATTCCCTGTGCCGTTCTGGAAGGCTCTTGCATCCGTTCCGACGTTAAGGGTCATCGAATATCAGGTCACGAACTTTGAAGACGCGTTTTGTCGGGTTCTGGAAGAAGCGGTAGCATCTGGCCAAGTAGGGGCCGGCGATAGGACGTTCTATCCTTCCCTAAATGCCATTCGCATAACTTTCGAGGGAAAGAACGTGGCGTGGGATGTCGAGTACGCTGAAAGACTCGCTCTAGTATTGCTACACAAGCACCAGGGGATGGGGACTCCGACCTTTGAATGGCTCGACTTTAAAGGATGCGGGACTCATGTGGACGCAGACACCCTTCGGCTTCTCTTCAGTGTTTCTAAATCGGTTTGTTGGTATTGAAAAGGTTTGAGGCTGCGGTCCAGCGATTTATTTGCTTGGCACGAGCATGTTACTAGAAACATTGGCTGATCTTTCGGACAGTTACGTAGAACTGTATTTAGAACACTGTGAGGGAGTAGTGTAATAAAGCGCCATGTAGATGTACAGAGTAGTCAGAAGATATGCAATTATTTGAATTATGGGGTACTGGCGGGATGTAGAAGCTCGACTACTCGAACCTTCCTGGCGCGAGATCCGTCGGAGGCTAAAAGGCACTTTCTTGGAGAAAGACCTAACCTTTTAGAAACGTTTGTTTCAATTGTAGATATACATGTACTACTCAATTGAGGATAAACTCAGAGTGCGACGTCTTAGGCTGGCGGCTCTTTGGCGGCTCTGGGTCAAAGTTAGTCATAGACGGCGGAGGCAAATAAAGAATGCATGCACCAGGCGAGGACCGAGAATTGATGGTCAATTCATGACAACGTCCACGTCAATCGCCGTACTTACCATCTGGCCATTTCAATACTCCAGGCAGCCAAGGTCTAGGGAAGCCTCAATATCACAAGCACAATGTCGACCATACCCGAGTCTCAACAAGCTCTCGAACTTGAAATCGCGAAACTCGAGCAGGACCTTGCCTCCCTCAAACGACGGCGAAACGCCTTATCGGCCATATCTCAGCTTCCTACGGAACTGATGCATCGTATCTTCCACCTCAGCATCCGGTATCCAGATGAGGCTCGTGGGAGGGACTGGACACCGCTTTTGAACCTCGAGTATACCAGGCGTTCGGTTAGCCACGTATCTCATAACTGGAGGACTATCGCCCTCGAATGGCCCACGTTGTGGTCAGAAATTCACATCAGAAACACTCCGAAGGTGGCATATCTCGATCTCGTTAGGGAGAGGGCGAGGGGTATCCCTTTATCCTTGATGACCCACTGGATTGCAAACTCGGCGGTCCCAGCTGTGCGCCATATCCTCCAGTCAGAGAGAGCGCGGCTAAAGAGCGTAACACTTCACGAGCCTGTCTCTGTGCTACGAGACCTCCTTCCGGAGCTGAAGGCATGTTGCAATACGATAGAGTTCCTGGACCTCGATGACCCCTCCCGCCACGCTCTGGGCCCACCCGATCTTACGGAAACGGATGCCCTCTGCAACTTCCCGAAGCTTCGACACCTCCGCATCTCGGCCTGGGAAACACTGGTCATACCTCCTCTATCCTTCAATCCGACTTCGCTCATTCGCTCACAAGCCTGAAGTTCTTCTTTCTCCGTTTCCCAAGCACGCACGTTACCGATGCTTTATTCGGATCCCTGAGGAACGTCGCGCACCATTTATCTTCGCTTACCCTCTCCTTCATGTTGCCGAATCACCTTCAAGGCGGATCTTTGGCTATCGCCGGCATTCTGCCTATTGAAATGCCCTGCATTAAAGACATTACGCTCATTTCCAATAGACAGGGAGTCCTGCCAGTGCTCTCTTCTCTCCTCCTTGTTCCTTCCTCCATCCGCGAAATCCTTATTGTGGGTCGACAAGGAGGCAGCTCTCAAGACGTCTCATCAAGCCTACAGCACATATGCACCAACATTCCTAGCCCCGAATTCCTTCAACTGAATCATATATTCGTGCCCGATAACGGCGCGTACTCCACGTACGCCTCTGCATTGAAAACGACCCCTCTCAATTCTCAAGATGAAGCGTGGTGGAACCCTGATAATGCCGTCTCGCTCCGCCTCTTGCCTTCGCCGTACGTCGAGCCTTCACCGCAAGTCCAGCCCCACACATTTCCCGCTTCACTCGTCAATCCAGATGCCTGGCTCTTCTCGGCCCTACGCCGCATTGCCCTAACCTGTCCATTCCCCATCTTACCCTTCTGGAAGGCGCTTGCGCTCGTTCCAACTTTAGAAGTAATCGAGCATCTAGTCCCACACTTCGACGATGCGTTTTGCCGGGCTCTGGAAGAAGCGGTAGAAGCCGACCAAGTAGGCCTCGCCGAGGATGGGAAGTGTTTCCCTGCTCTAGTCGCCATTTGCACAACTTTCCAGCAAAAGGACCTGTCGTGGGATGTCGAGTATTCCGAGAGGCTCGCTATAGCGCTGATACGCAAGCTCCGGCGAAAGGGCACTCCGTACTTCGCATGGCTCGAATTCTATGGATGCCGAAGACATATAGACGCAGACACCCTTCGCCTTCTGTTCAGTGTCTCTAGAGAGGTTTGGTGGAAATTTAAGGCTTGAGGTTGCTTGCTTAGCACGGGTATGCTAGATATGTTGTTATGAATGATCTTATGAACATTTACGGGAAGCTGCGTTTATAATACTGAGGAGGGGTGATATACTGGGCTAGGTAGAAACTGTATATCGTAAAAGAAATGTGATTAGGAACGGGAGGACTCTTATTAGTCTTAATCCGGGCCAGAGTTAGTCATAGACGTCGCCGACAAACAAAAGAATGTGTGAACCAGGCTCAGGCTGCGAGGTCGCTCCCCATTGTCACGCCATCCTACCATTTCGATATCCAGGCCACCAGGGTCTAGGGGAACCTTATTGACACCAGCACAATGTCGACCTCACCCGAGTCTCAACAAGCTCTCGACCTTGAAATCGCGAAACTCGAGCAAGACCTTATCACGCTCAAACGACGGCGAAACGGCTTATCACCGATTTCCCAGCTCCCCACAGAGCTAATGAGCAGGATCTTCCATCTCAGCCTCCAGTTTCCTGAGGCCAAGGGGTGGGACCGGGCATCCATTCGCCACGAGGATACTAGACGTTCGATTACCCACGTGTCTCATGGCTGGAGAACTGTCGCCCTCGAATGGCCCAATTTCTGGTCCAAAATACACATCAGGGATGCTACGAAGGTGGATTACCTCGACCTCGTTAGGAAGAGGGCGAAGGACCTTCCTTTATCCATCGAGTTCTATGGTGGGAGCGCGGGTTATCTCAATGGGACGGTTGGGACCCCTGGCGTGTGCCATATCTTTCAGGTAGAGGCCGAGCGGCTGACCAGCGTGGTGCTGTACGCGCCCATCAAGATTCTAAGGAGCCTGCTTCCGAAGCTTACCGCTTGTTGCAATACGCTACAATTCCTGGCATTGGCAGCTCCCCATACCGTCGGTCGGAACCCCGTCAATCCAACCCAAATGGATACTTTTTGCAACTTCCCAAGGCTGCGACGTCTCGATATCACGGGCTGGAGCACACTCTTCATCTCTCCTACATCATTCAATCCGACCTCACTCACAACCATGGAAGTCAGCTTTTTCTGTGTGCCGGCGGCGCACGTAACCCATGCTTTCTTCGCCTCCTTGAGGATTGTTGCGCATCATTTAACCACACTGACCCTCGCCTTTATCTTGCCGAATCCCCTTGAAAGTGAATCTTTGGGTATCGCCGGCACGCCGCCCATTGACATGCCGCGCCTCAAATTCATTATTCTCCAGTCCAACGGACAAGGCATCCTGCCGGCTCTCTCTTCTGTCATCCGCATCCCTTCATTCATCCGCGATGTTCATATTGTAGCTCGACAAGGAGCAAGCTCTCAAGACATCTCATTAACCTTACAGGATGCATGCACCAACATTCCTAGCCCCGATCTCCTTCGTATAGATAAAAAAGTGTTCCCTCGCGACGGCACGTACAACATAGACGTCGATGCATTTAAAAGAGAAGGCCCTTTGAATTCTCCTTGGAGGGCTCACAGCGTTTTCAGGCTCTCCTTCTTCCCTCCGCCAATCACCGAGCGTCCCTCAATGGCAGTTGAGCCTTACACATTTCCCGTCCCACTCGTCACACCCACCAACTGGCTCTTCTCGGCTCTACGTTACCTTGACCTAACCTTTCCATTCCCTGTACCCTTCTGGAAGGCTCTTGCACTCGTTCCAACGTTGAAGGCAATCAAATATTGCGTCACACACCCTGACGATGCATTTTTCCAGACCCTCGAAGAAGCGATAGAAGCTGACCAAGTGGGCACCGACGATGGGAAGTTCTTCCCCTCGCTACTCAACCTTTTCCCAACGTTCCAGCAAACGGGCCTGTCGTGGGATGTCGAGTATGCCGAAAGGCTCGCTATACTATTGCTACACAAGTACCAGGGAAAGGGCTCTCCGTACTTTGAATGTCTCGATTTTGCAGGGTGCAGCAGACATCTCGACGCGGACACCCTTCGTCTTCTCTTCAGTGTTTCTAAAACGGTGTGTTGGAATGAAATGAGGTTGCGATTTGATTGTACGGCACGAGTATGCTAGACACGCTTGTATGGCTGATCGTAGATATACATAGTAGTCAGAAAGACATGCGATTACAGGGACTGGAAGACTGAGATGAAATTGAATCTGGGCTCGGCTACTCGCACCCTTCGCCAGAGTCATGTCGCGAGATCCGTCGAAGGTTGAAAGGCACTTTCTTGAAGAAGGACCGTATCTTCGACAAACACTTGTCTTGTAGCTCAGGTGTTTGATCTGGCCCCGCGACATCCCCCCGAAGAATGGTTTCGTCAACTGGAGTCTCATCCACCCGGTCACTGCCCACATACCCGTCCTCTTGAGCAGACACACCCTGAATAAGGGAAGCAAGCGCCCGCGCGACGTTTACGGCGGGGAGTTCAACATCCCATGGAACAACTTCCTCACTCGAATCAATCGGAGAAACAGGCGCCCGGGGGATGCTATTATCTTGACCATCCCCCTTCCAAACGAGTGCCGCATCCTGCAAGGGCAAGCTACGAATTGGCTCGCGCTCCTTCAGCGTTCCAGCGAGGTACACCCCTTGCGACTTCCGCACGCCCGTCGAGAGGTACCGGGACTTCGCGGCATCGCCTGAGTCGGACGGGCGCTTAGCCTCACGGGCAGTCCCACCGTAACGTTTAGCACGGCGGTGTGAGCGTCTCCGCGCTTTCGCTTCCATAGCTTTGCTTATGCAAGAAAGCTGTGGGCCTGGGGAGGGGTCGAGGTAGATTGCCGGTGTGAATACGAGGGTCGGGTGTTTGGACTGGCGTTTCTCTCTGCAGGGGAGGTGGAATACGCCTTTGGAGGGGAGTACGGTGCTTTGGGGCCGGGGTGGGCAATATACTGTTGAGGGCATTGCGGTGGGGAGTCGTGTGAGCTTCCAGTGGCTGACGGCGGCGTAGTAGGCTGCTGCGTCGTCGTTGTCATCGGTGGCGTCTTCCTCATCTTTCTGATCGCCCTTGTCGTCGCCCTCGGCACAGGACGGAATGCTATCAGAAGCCCTGGAGGGATACGGACATTTAGTGGTGGGAGTCGGACTGCTCGGTCCCTCGGCCGTGGGAGCACAGTAAGACCCGGCCCTGGGGGTACTGTCCCCACTCGCCCATCTGCTCGGAGTGGGCGTGCGTGAGCCAGAGGCGGTAGATTCGTCCTCGTCCTCGCGTTCGTCCTCGGTCTGCTCATCGGCATCACCCTGATTGTTCAATAACAACAATCCACCGTCCTCGAAGAACGCAGAGTTGGATCGATAGTACCTGCGAGGGCCGCCCTTCTCTCCCCGGTAGCGGTAGCCAAAGAACCAGTCCGTCTCGTCGTCCCAGATGCCTTCCGAGTCGTGGACGCAGTCGGTCTTGTGGTCGTTGCGGCAGGCTGGGCATGTGAAGAGGAAGCGAGGCTTCTTTGGGGACGCCGTCGTGGCGGGGATGAAGGAGTTTGAGGTTTGGGGAGGGGGATTGTAAACTCCGCTCGCCAGGGTGGAGACCTCTGGGCTCACAGTCGAGGACGAGTCTACCCCCGAGCCCGATCCCGGGCCTTCTTCCGAGTTGGAACTAGAGATAGAGCCGGAGTTCCTGTACTGATATCCATAGAAATGTCCGGACGCGTTATCATCGGCGCACCCGCCGACATCATGAGCTCCGTATGAGCTGACATGCTCCCAGGTAGCAAAGAACCTGTCTGCGGATGGTGCTGCTCGAGGAGCCGGGGATATGAGCGGGAGGCGGGGGAAAGGGACCTTGGAGTGGTCATTGAAGGCGTATGCGTACAAGCGCGAAATCGGGATATCGCTTGCCCTTGACCTGAAACCCGAGTATTCGCTCAAGCTTGAATCGGAGATGCGGGATTGCTATGAGGGCAAGAATTAGGGGGAAGAGACGGTTTGAGTATGTGGGTCCATAGCAATGCTTACCTGGAACCTCTGCTCGTCGTATGAAGAGCGGTGTTGCGAAGAGTGAGACTGATTCAGGTTGTAGAAAGATGACTGGGTGGACGGGGGAGAGATATGAGATGTCATTGTTCAGTTTTCGGAGCCGTAGTCGTAGCTGTACAGGGAGCGGAGTCGAGAGGAGTGTATAGTCGTGGAGCGAGAAAAAAAGAGAGAGCACCAGGCCTCTTGAGATAGAGAATGAGAGTTGAAAAGGGTGTGTGGGTAGGAGTGTCGCAGACAAAGGGAAACCTTGCAAAGCACCAAATGCCCTCCGTTTTATATGAGGCAAGTCTGGGTGGGCTCCCGAAGGCGAGAAGCCACAATAACAACAGGACCGTATCCACAAACGCGCTCCCATAGGAGCAGCAGGTCCAAGCACCCAGATCCGTCCTCCTAGAATAAAGCCTTGGTGGTGGTGGTGGTGGTGGTGGTGGTAGTGGTTAACCCAGTAGACCTAGCGGCGGCCGAAAAGTCGAGAACAATAGACAAGCCAACAACACGTCGCGGAGCGGGAATCGGAGGCCAAATTCAAGAGTCGAAGAGCATTCTAAAGTTCGAATACTGCGAATTTAAAGATAGAATCCTCAGCAGATCCTCCAGAGCACGGATGCTAGAGTTCTGAAATCGACATGGTGGTCGAGGACAAAGAAAAGAACGAGCCAAGATTTGCGCCACGGCGATCAATTGACCGTATTTGCCGTTGTTATGGCGCCCCCGTTCTTCCAGAAATTTGCTTTGCCCCCCGAAACTAACGCTCATCCTGTTCAGGCTTTCTCAGCGTACTCACACCCCCAGCAGCAGCCGAACTACATCGTGGTCTCTGCCGCACGCCCACAGGCTCGCGCTCCTGCACGGTATACTCTCTACCGTCCCGCCCCACTCTGGTTGTGGTAACCCACCTGTTCACGGTCTTGCGAGCTGGGCGAGGCTGAAGTTGCAGGGGCCTCGACGAAGAAGGGGTAGCTACAAGGCTGATACTAGTCCGTGCGTGAGGACTATTGGGGGATAGAGGGCTGTAGGGTGGGAGGGACTCGGAGGGTGGGTAGTACTCGTCGTACACCGGTGGGAGGTCAGAGCAAGTGTGAGTGCTTTCTCTTCTATTCCGAGTCTGAGGGTGCAGCTGTCTGCCTCTTTCACTTCTCCCGCCCGACCGCAAGCTACTATTCTCAGATCCTTGGCGTCCTATGACAGTTTGTGATACCACTGTCGTGCATTTGGCAGAGACGCGGCGCACTCGCGGCTTGCCTCTCGTGCTGCGCAGCGGGCGCACTGGGTCATGCTCAGGTACTCGCTGAGGTGAAGGTGGTGACGTAGATTGCGCTTTAGGCTTATAGATACTGTAGCGAATGGCGGAGGGGTCCATGCTTCTCGAGCGCCTGGTGGCTCGGGAGTACTGCACTCCAGCGGTCGTCTCTGGGATCCCAGGGGCAACGCCCATCGGAGGGTCTAGGTCACTGGGGTGCGTGATAGTCCGAGAAGGAATGTTAAGGCAAGCGCGCCAGAAGCAGATAATAGTGGTGGAAATGGGTGCCATGCTGGCGAAATGGACGGATTGGAGGGAAGGACTCGTTCAGTCGCAGAGATCTGAGTTAAAAGCATTTTCAGACCAGGAGCAAAGCAACGTTCATTGTGGACTGGGTCTAGTGAATTTACGCGAAGCTGCACAAAGCGCGCTGGCTTTGTTTTTTGGAGATGCAGTACGGGCCGACAAAGCAATGGCACCGCGCGCGAAGCATTTGACTGCTCTGTGGGATTAGTCTAACATATCTGCGAGGCTGAGTATTATCGTCAGTCCTCAGGGGATGGCCGAATGTGAATCTCTGACTTACCACGATGAGAGTGGTACCAGAATGTGCCGGTCTTTTTACGAGCACTGAAGCGATACAAGCACGAGTTACCTGGGGCGATAGGCACTGTGTCACTCCAGCAGTCCCATCCGTCCATGCCGAGCCGACTTGGGGGAGGTCGTGCCAATGCTATTGAAGGATTCGGTCTCCAAAGGCCGCCTTTTGAATCAAAAGACTTACAATGGTAGTCGTCCGCAGCATGCTTGGGTCAGCGAGGGAATCGATGACGTCCAAGCTGAATGAATCTCGCTGAAAGCATAACCACAGATTAGTGGGGCCCCAGCAGGTGCCGTAAATGAGCTAACCTTATAACGGGGCCGGGAAATGCCAAGCTACCGGCATCGCGACCAGCGAATGTAGCTCTGCACACCTTTTGTCAGCAACGCAACGCTCCACATACTCGATGATAAACTCACGATCTCTTGAAGCCATCTGGAGAAATGACCTTGTTTTCGGCGTAAACATTGGCGGACGGACCAATCGCCACCAGCACCACAGTGGCGAGCTATGCTAATTGGCCCTGGGCGTATATGCGGCGAGAAATGGAATGGGCATCTTGGATTGATGACCACAAGTCGGGTGTGCTGTATGCGCTTGAAACCTTAAGCAAGTTTGTCAGTTGAACCTCAGTGAAGGTGTGGAGGATCGATTGCCATACGCAGGGAGACCGGTGTACTATGGCCGAATTGCTGTTGGTCATCAAGGATATGAAATAACCGGAATCTTGAGATCCAAACCCGGGGCGGCGAAAGGAGGATATATATCCTGCGTTGAGAGCTAGAAGCCGCAAGTTCTAGCACCATCCCTTCTTCGCCAACCATGCAAGTCAAATATACTTTGCTCGCTCTCGTCAGCATCCTGACTTCCACTTTCGTTAGTACTGACTTTCAGAACTCACATAGGGTCGCTAACACCTGCCTCGGTAGAGCGCAGTTACGGCTGACGAAGGCGACGTATTCAAAGCCACAAAGATCTACCAGGAGATTGTGACAACCTCCCCGTTCCTCATTACGAAGACAGAGGTAGTGACCTGGACGTAAGAATCAGCATTGCATCATCATGACCGGCAGTAGATATCTGACGTAGAACTCACTGTGCAGCCAAGGCCCGAGCATCACTGAAAGCACGACCGTCACTCCCATCCCAGATACCATCGAGACCCCGGCTTAGATGTTAGTCCTAGTTTACGTCTTGAAATGATGGGCCAAGGGAATGTACATTGAACGAAGCTGCTAATATCAAAGAAACTGCGATAGAAGTTAACCACTGGCACAGAGTCGATGATGAGGAAGGAATGAGAACGAACCTGTTTGGGAAGCAGGCACCTGACTCGGGCGTGCAATCATTCTGAGTTTATTTAAACAAACAAACCAGCAGAGAAATCGCCTTTCATAGTGACATAGGCCGAGATTGTGGCCTCGTTCACCAGAGATAAAAAGGATATCCAGGGAAGCACTAGCTAGGATCAGCCGTGCCTCGTTTCGCTGCAATTGCGCCTTTTCAGTGGAGATACCCGGAAATCCACGTCCATAGCGGCGTATCCGGTCTGCAGAATCGATGTTCCGCAGGGCGTAGATCTTCAGGACATACTACAGGCTGACGGGTGCCCTGTAAGCCTCAATGCTCATCATTAGGCCAAGATGGTGCGCCTACGCCTCAACGCAAGATGGGTCGTCTCAGGGCCATGCGGCGGTTCCTCAAGCTTCATGACTACCTCTTGTGTCAGGATCACAAAAGGGCGTAGTAAAGGCAATTATCGCTCACTTCATAATTTCCAGAGAAATTCGGAAGGATATTAGCCGAGTGGCTCACTCGAGCGTGTGCCAGGGTGTGTGCAGGCCTTCATATCAGATTTCATGAGAGAAGTGTACAGTCTTGTACTGAAATCGACGACATGCGAATGTCGTCGAGGAAGTTGAGAAGAAACCCGTAGCCTTCGGGAAGCGCAGGCGGATGATGCCAAAGTTTGGCTGTGTTATGATCTAACGTCAAAAGGATTGGCGCCCACCATTTGGTCGCGCGCGCGGCGCAGACGGCGCCTCAGGGAAAGCAAAAAAGGCCAAACCATCCTGTACCATCTCTGAATATGGCTTAATAAGGTTTCTAGGATATAGACTGCTCGGATGACGATTTATGGCAAATGGCGAGCTGGAATGTTCATTGAGAGACAAGGATATCGCGAACAAATCGCGAATGAAGTGGCTCAATTTATGAAGACTACTCGCGCTTTTAGTTTCCTGGTACATATAGAAGGAGGCAAAGGTGCTATATAGGTACATTGAATGATCCCAAAGCCATATATGTAGATAGGTGGCAAAGCAACGCAGCCCATAGATCAAGACCTAAGAAGTATAGAGCGAACCATAAGCTTGAAGTGGGGAGTTTTCTTCTGTTTGATAGCTGGCTCGGGCTTCGTCGAAGATGATGAAGGCGCGGCTGGGCTAGGGTCCTCGCTGTAGGTGGGAGGAGGAAGGATATGTGGATTGACCGTCTTTCGCTTCATCCGTCGCGGGGGAAGGGAATATTGTGGAGGATCGACGTAGTCTTCGTATTCTGGGGGATAGGTTGGTTTCGCCGACTCGGGAGGACTTTGGATTCCTAAGACTTGAGGCTGGTAGCTGTCTCGGTGAGTCTGGCTAGCAGATTGAGCGCTTGAGGCGGTAACAGTGGTGCGCGGCGTCGAGTCGCGGCTTCGATCGTGCCATGTCATGCCAGGTGTGGTGTCCATCGAAATCCTAAGAGTTTCAATCAGTGAGCTCGGGCACGGAAAAGATGGAATGTATGCGTACCTCAGTGTGGAAGAGTGGGAAAAAATATGTGTCGACGGAGAGGCGTGCGCCCCACATTTTATACCCCTCCGCTCTTAGGGGTATGTCGCCACTCGTCGTCGGCGTGGAGGCTCTGGTAACCGTAGCCATCTCGGCATGCGCCTTCGTGGATCTTACCGACGCACGTCACGGGCACAGGTCGGCACTTTTCGACAAGCAAATCAGTTTGGCTTGGATTTGGGGTTATCTACATTTCTCAGCCTGAGCGCAATTGATGGTCGGGCAGAGATCGGCCTCCCCTCCTCTAACCCCAGATCTATAGATAGCCCGCTGCTGGTAAGAGATAACTCAGGAGATCTCATACCGCCGTGAGAGCCGCCTCGAAGCTGGCTACTGAACCAGTCCATGGCCTGTGCGACAGTTGGACTGGTCTTTCGCATTGCTGGCCCGTTTGACGCGACTCCACATGTTTCGTGTCTCTAGCACACCTGCCGCCCCCGGCAGTATGCCCCAACTTATCACCCCTTGTGACGGGCACAGTCTTTGACGCCGAGCCAGCGACTATATACCAGAGTCGACGGCAATCCGTAAATGATATACTTACTCCCATTGAAGTTAAAACGTTGAAGCCAGTCTTACTTTTGGGTGCGCCCACTCAGATTTTCAGACGCCATTACAGATTCTGTGCAAGGTATCATCAGGTAATATTCAGCGCTCAGCGCTAGACCCACGAGGTACACCACCGGCTATTATCGAAGCGATATGTAGTATTTAGGAATATGACAAGTCTGTGTCCATACCCTTCAAATCCAGTGGTTCTATGTACTCCGGGTCACAGAACCTCCGAAACTGTAATGGGAACTGAAGAGGTTATAATCTAGGCTAGGATATCCGTTTGAAGAGCGCTCGGGCCATCTTCCCCACTTTGCTTGTATCCAGCATCGTTTCGGAATGCTTCCTCAGGATCTCAGCCCTCCACCGGTGATCCAGGATCTTCCGTCGGGCTGACGGAGACCCATTGGTCATCATCCTCCGTAGACAACGTTAAAGGCGGTGGTGGTTCAGACCTGGATGTGCCAGTGGTCTTGCTTCCCATTTCTGTTAAGTATGTCTCTCCATCCGTGACAACGTTGGGCTGCTCGCCTTGTGCACCTATTGGTGGATGCTGAGTGTTGCCAACCGCAGCGTCGCGGGATGGGTTCGGCTTGGTAGGCATCCGAGGAGGATGGCTTGGGGAATGAGTACCCGTCGCAGGCGTTGTAGGTGATCTGGGGTCGGCCAAGATGACGATAGTTGATCCAGAGACTTCGTAATGACTGGAACCCTCTTGATATTTATTGCAGATGAACATGCACGGGTAAGCAGCAACTTCGCTGGCAGCACCCGGGGATGCATCTTGTCGGACGTCTTCGTTCTCGTCAGAGTCGGACTCCTCATCCGAAGTGACTTCGCCCTTGTCACTCAAATGGGCAGAGATTCTACCAGAAGCAGTAGGAGGGGCGCCAGCGCCATGCTCTTCCGCAGCCGGGTCCAGGGTATCCACAGACTTCGAAAGATCGGGACCGGAGTCCACCACCTCGCTATTCGGAGCGGGCGAGTGTTGGGTTTGGACCAGACTTTCATCGTCTTCAGCTACATCCAAATCGTCTAACGCCGTGGTTAGGAAAGTTGAATCAGCTCCAGAAAGAATGATGGTAGAAGCCTGCGTTTGACCAATCTGGAAATGAAAGGACCCCGACTTATATTCGCTACAACTTATTATGGAAGGCCACCTGTAGGCGGGGCGACGGTAGCGAGCCTCCCCCCGGTTGTTGGGAACGTGGTGGCCTTCTTTCTCCCGGTGGGTTTCACGGAGGACACGGGGTTCAGAGACTTGAGGTTGACCCAAGGAGTCGTCGTCGAGTGGAACAGTATGTTGAGTGTTCTCTTGGGTCTCTTCGCTAAGAGAGTTCTCGTCTTGGGATGACATTGGTAGGAGGTAGTTGAAGAAGATTGAGATATAAACTGAAAGGTTGTAAAGTTCGAGGAGGAGATGAGAGATGGTAATGATGATCGAAGTGGAGAAAGCCGAACCTCCTTATAAGGGCGTCCGAATTCAAGTAAGCGCCCGGCTGGAACCCACAGAATCCCGATGACTTGCCACCACATCGTACAGACGCCGTGTTGTGCATTACTGCGCGTGCAATCCATAGTGTAACAACCATGGCAGCTCAAAGACAAAAAGAGTTAGAACCAACTCAGCCACGAATAGTATTGTCGCATCTTGTGCTTGTATACCCAGCCGTTTTCATGATATCGAGGGGCTTCTAGACAATTCAGGTAGAGACAGACACCTTTGGGGCAGCATCAAATGGAGGAGGGTGGTCGCCGTCCAGCATATTGAACGCCCCGGCTCACTTAATAAGCGCCCACCCGAGACTATAAACGCTATTGTTTCCGATCCTTCCGCCCACAGTCGCCAGCATGATGGGAACGTAGACACTAGGCACAAAAAACAGAATGGAGTCACGCCGGATGCAGCCTGGTCGATTTATTGGTTTGTAGGGTTGACCAGCGTCTAGATTGCGCAAACAGGTGCAAGACATGCCCCAGGAGTAGCAGAATGATCCAGAGTGTTCCCCACATACACCAGAAGGTAGAATCGTGCAAGACAACAGTAAGGTCAGGCAGGCGTTGGCAGTCCGGACACAGGGGAACAAATGGCCGAGATTCTTGTCTTCGTCCAGAAATTGTGGTCATGTAGGCGCGGGCGTGAAGCTAGTTTCTAGAGCGTCGACTATGCTGCTGCGCACACGAATGATCGTCGAAAGTAGCCTCGAAATTGACGACGTCAACAGAGAACCCGATGGATGCAATTGTTCCTGAGTTTCGCGTGGGGCCCCCAGCTCTCGCCGTCGACGCTTCAAGCGCCAAAGCTATCTTCGTTCCTGCTTAGAAAGGGCCTGCAAGTATTCGAAAAGGCCGTCGTTGGAGGGTGTCGAAGCGCACGTCGTCGTCAGAGGCAAAAGGTTGGCAAAAGGCGCCAGAACGAAAGCATAAGTAAATGAGTCGATTGCTTGTGCGTGTTATGCTGCAGCTTGCGTGGGCCACACTGTGCCAGGCCCACGGCGTTTGACCGTGTTGAGGCCCATTCTTCGAGAACCGCCAATGCCGCACATCCCAAGCCCGGTAGCTCCCACTCACTATTATAAAAGCTTGGGCAACGAACCCAATCGCCAAATCAGCAGTCTCACTCGCCTTCTCGCAACCTTCGAAGCTCGGTGGACCACACAGGAGCACGATGGCCATAAAGATATGTAGAAGGTACCTGCCCTAGACATATAGAACTGCGACTAACCAGTATCTAAACAGTTAACGGTATAGTAAATATAGATAAACTCTCTGAATGGTCTCCGGATAAGCTCAAGCTTTCCCCAGAACCTCGCTGAGGCGAACCTCACCAGCACGACTTGGGCAGGAGTTCGCATGGGCCCCAGCTCTCGCCGTCGGCGCTTCAAGCGAAAGCTATGTTCGTTCCTGCTTAGAAAGGGCATCAGCCTTCAAAAAAGCTTGGAAGGCCTCCATTTCTTCATTACTTATCGAAGGTGATTCAGACGTCCATACAGTCCCCTGGTCATCTGGAGTTGACCAGATGTACACTTCTGACGCGCGCTCGACACGATTTCCAACGATCTGCGCACCGCCATTGTATTCGATCCTTCTCGGGCGTCCTCCCGAGCGAGGCGCAAGGAGGTCTGCAGAAACCTCGTTCATTGTACCTTTGAGCAGAGAAGTAGACTCCTCACTCTCAGCACCCTGGATCATGCCTTCAGGGATGCCTTCGTCATTAGAGGCATCCTCTTCCTCATGTTCGGCGTCTCGGCTCCTGGAGTAGTGCTGGTGATCTGGCGAAGGGCCTGTGACTGCGATAGAAGAGGAGCGCTCGGCGGTGGGCAGTTGATTGCAAGACCAGATAATCCAATGGTTGGCCACTTCATCCAGGAATGGAGGGCGGTCATGTCGAATCCTTCTTTTCTTCACCCCAGGCTTGGGCCCAAGAGTGGCATCTGGACCCATCTCCGGTGTGTTTTCGAAGGTCTTCTCTTCACCAGGAGACATCAAAACCGAGTTAGAGTCCCTATTGCCTGTCATCGACGATTTGGTGGGAGAGTTTCCACTCTCAAGATGGAGCGCGGCATCAGTGTTGTCTTCGCCATCGGAGGCGCCCTCTTCCTTATGTCCAGTATCGCCTTCGTCGCAGGCTTGGGTCTCTTCCTGAGCAGTGGTGGCAATGTCGTCTTTTGGAGAGGTCGAAATGCTATCAGAACCAGTAATAGGGGCGCCTGCCCCGTCCTCTGCAGCGAACGGGAGTAGAGAGCCTACTTCAGAGTCCAAAGTTTCGAAGTTTGGAGTGGAAGAGGGAAGAGGTTGGATAAAATCTGAATCGGCTTCATAACCGCTCTCTGCATCGCGGCACTCCTCCTCCTCAGAGTCACCGGGGCCGGTTAGAGGAGACAGGGAAATACCATGGCCGGGCCGACCGAGCACCGACTCTGACCTAGTATCCTGTTCGCCCAATGCCTCGTTCTGGGCTGCGGCAACCTCTAGCAAATCAACGTCGGAAGACCGGGGAGTACTATCCTCCTCAGAGGACGGTTGAAGGCTCTTGGCTGCCGAAGGTTGGGCCTGGGAGCTTGTTGTGGGACGAAGTGGTAGGTGCCTTGGGCTATTGTTCGGCAGGTGCGTTTCATGTCTAGAATTGATATACGTGTTATCACTTGTGAAAATAAGCAACATAACCGTTGGTTCGTGAGAGGGGAGAGATAAAAGAGTATGGAGTAATGGGGAGCTAGCGGATGGTCGGCCCAATTTATTGAAACACCCGGCTCATTGAGGCGCCTACGCGAGGCCACAAACTGTTTGTCTCCGACAAGAAGAGCTGTTGTTTCGTGCGCTTGGGTCCACAGTCGCCAGAATAATAAGAGCGAAGACACTAAGCACAAAAAGCAGAATGGAGTGACGACAAATGTTTGTAGGGGGTCGTGCTGTCCAGCGTCGGGTTTCTTGCGACCGTACAAGCACGTTGGTGCAAGACAAGCCCTAGGAGTAGCAGGAGAGTCGAAAGTATTCCCCCTACAAGCCAAGAGGTTGAATCATGCAACAAAACAACAAGGCCGTGGCAGGCGTTGGAGGTCGCGACACAGGGGTTGAACAAATGGCCGGCATTCTTGACTTGCACCAGCAATTGTGGTCAAGTAGACGTGTACGTCAAGCTGTATCCTGTAGCGTCCACCAGAGAAGACCTGAAAGCGATCCAGAAGGTCATCGTTGGAGGGTGTCGAGGCGCACGTCGTCGTCACAGTCAGAGAACGCCAAAGCCAAACTACGACGAAAATGAGTCGGGTGTTTAGGCTTGTTATGCTGTGGCTTGCGCCACGGCTTTTGGCGCGCCGCTCAAGTTGTGGTCCATTCTTCATGAAGAACCAATGCCACACCTTCCAAGTCCTTGTTCCTTCACTCTACATCTCCAACTGTACTCTTCAGCTCTACTGGCGTATCTTTCACAAAGTGCATGCCGAATGCGGCTCCAAGCGTGACTGTGCGCTTAAGATCAAAAATGCCCCTATTCGTTCTCAGCTCCGATTTGGCTGCTTCAACCACAACCACAACCACAACCACGACCACAGCTTTCTCCTTGACTCATTCTTTCATTCTACTTCACTGCTTTTGACTCTGAATGACTGACCTCGAACAATCTCTCTGGTCTTTCAGCAGGGTTCCCGAGCCACCGACCCCCTGACGCGCGCGCCCGACGCTCGCTCCACGCCGACATCGCGGAGCTGTTCATTCTTCTCTTCAAGCTGTGCACACAACCAAGCTGTAGAGTAAAGTAAACTAGCGGAGCGACCGCCTGGCTCGCCGACCGCATCCGGGTCACTGGTTCGCGCGCGCTCTCTCACACAGAGACCGAGATCGTAGTACCCAGTCAGCTGGGCCTCTCGTCTCGCTAAGCGTCCAAGTCCCAACCGAATAACATGGAGAAACCTCGGTCTAGGCTCCCATGTAACGAGGGTGCAAAACCAATTCAAGTTGGCTCACGGTTCGAATACACTGACGTCTATTGGACGACGCCTCGAGGACTGAGGTCTCCACGCGCAGCACCAGCGGACCTGGAGCGGCCGAGCTACTACGCGGTATCCACAGAGCTTGACAGGACGTGGAGTCCTAGTCCCAACCTGGATTGACTTACTTTCCAACAGAATTTGTGAACTCAGAGTCTTTTCTTATCAGCCCGGCTACTAGTCTCCTTTCCCTCGGGACGTGAACCTCGAGACGGTCTCCGAGTCGAAGCGTGATCCCGGGTCGAAACTCAAAACTCAATTAGGTGAGTGATAAGAATTTTGAGATGCTGTTCGAAGGTGTGAATGAAGATCCGCCGCACTGACATTCCGATAGATTCTGTCTGCGCAGTCTGGCGTCCCGCTCTGGGTCTCGATCAATGACTTTACAGCAGTGAAAGGGTCGTTCATGAAGGATGAACGACGGAAAAGGGGTCACACAGTCAGCATCTCTCCAAAGACCATGGTTCAAAATCGGTTCAGGCTGACTTGGCTCGCTAAACGCGCGCCCGGTTCGTTACCATGCGCGGGGGTCGGCGCGCTGGATCCGACCGACGACCCAGATCTAGGGTGGAGGAGACTGTCTCGCAACAACTGACAACTCCAGATCTATTCCAGGATATCTCTGCGCTGTAATCGCGACCCCGCTCCTTCCAGCTGGCTCGGTTTGGCGGGACTAATCCAAGCGGCATGGGACGCATGTTCGGAATGTACATTTCATCGGAAGGTCGGTTAGAAGACTCTGACACATGTCGCAACCATTAGAAAAGGTGGTTGAAAAGAGGGGTTAGGCTAGGAGTGTACGCGTCATGCGTAAGAGTTTGGGTGCGTCTGCGTCGTTGGAATGGAGTGCCGTCGATTGTTTGACTGACTGCAGTGGGTGTCCACAGTCTTTCATGTCTTTCATGACAATTGCAGGGCACTAGCGCTGTGTGCTTGCCGCCCTTTCACTCCATTATGGTGACTCAAAAGGACTCAGGTATGCACAACCACCACAACGACTCGCAGAATGGCGAGACAACGAGCAGTGCCAGAGAAGCGCGGCATTGTCACGGCAGAGTCCCGAGCACAACGGCCAACACGCCCTGTGACCTCTTTCACCCAGGAACTCGCCATGAGGCGCTTACAACTCTTTCACAGGCATACAGCAAAAAACTTTCACAATCAGCAAACGGAGGTACGGTGAAAGAACCCGCGCAAAAAACAGGCGCCCGAAATTCTATTTTTATGGAATGTGTGACAGAACGTGATAAAAGTCACGCTTTGTCAGCAAGTCACGGCATCGATTTTCCTTTTTGGTGGTTTGCGTCCACTTTTGGGCGCTCGTCCGGGACAATGCCTTCCACGATATATCGACAAGTATTGTGCTCAGATCTTGTCTGTATTTGCCAGTATTTGGCACACTTAGGGGTATAAAAAGGCTCATGGGCCAGCAGTTACCACCCCAACGATATCATTCCTTTGTGCGCCCTCCCCTGCTGCCGAGCCCACCAACACCAGCCAACGCTCCGGACTTCGTCCTCCACCTCGAGCCTACCCTCCACCAACCCTCCACACACCACGCCACTCCATCAACACACCAAGCCACTCCATCCATTATCATGATCACCGATATGGACACCTTCGACTGCCTCAGCCTCTCCGTCTTCGACGAGTTCGAGTGCGCGTCATTAGCAGACATGGTCGCCGAAGTGGAAGCAGCGGAACTCGCACACTCGTGCGATTCCGAGCAGAACGATCCACCAGTCAACGAGGATACGAAGGCTGGCTACGGCCAGTACTGTACCATCGCATGACTCGGGTCTTCTGAAGAGTGAGTTTTACATGTTCGATCTTATGTTGTGCGGCTTGCTGACAGGACCCTTCAGGACCCACGGTCTCTGAATCTCGTCGTCGCTCTCAAATTGCTTTCCGCCCTCGCTTGCCACCCTTTCGTTCTTGCTTCCCAGCTATCGATTCGCATCCCCGTTGAAGCAAATCGCTTTTTCATTATCCTTATTATGATTTATCTGATTTATCATTGCAGCCCACTGGGTTGAAAGCGCCGCGTTGGAATCCGTTAGGGACGACGACCTCTCTCCTTTTTCGTTCTTATGCCCTGTTTGCATTTCGTTTACGACCACTACATGTCCACCCATCGTTCTCTATTTACGATCGCTTTATGTCTGGAACATACCCAAACAATCCAATGTAACATACGAGCTTGCGCTGTATCAATAAATCAATGTACTCCTCTTGGAAAATCTATCGATCTCTTTCCTCGCATACCACGTCAACTCTGAGTACGCTACCCCAGGTTGCAGATATCGCGCTCCTACACGTTCTTCTTTGTTTCTATGCGAGACGGACGCGCCTCGAGTCTCGGCGGGATGGAAGGCTGATGTATGTCTTTGTTTGGGCGCCTGAACAATGCCGCCAGGAATTGGCGCCGAGTTTGCTCCCACGGTCTTTGTGCGCGCTTTCATTGTGCAACCGCATTGTCAAAGGGCCATTGTGCACTCCAGCATTGTTCAGCAGCGATGCATAGACTTCTTCGGCGTCAGAAGGCGCTCTCATATACCTTTCATCAACCGGCTATAGCTTTCCATCTCCTCTTCCATCCTCCTTCCCTCCATCCCTCCACGCCTCCGACCAACAATGGCCGCTCAGCATCCCGAGTTCGCTCCTATTTCTATCCTTGCATGTCTGCTCGTTCTTCTGCCACTGCCGTGGCATTGGAGAGCTCGTAATGTCTCAACGCTGGCGATGATCTTCTGGTTCTTTATTTCCAACCTAACAGCTGCAGTCGATGCCATCGTCTGGGGCGACAACGTCAGGCTCATAATCCCTGTTTGGTGCGATATTAGTGAGTTTCCACTCCGTATTCTTTCCATGGTGTCTCGTCTGACCTTCTCTTTAGCCACTAAGCTTATGATTGGCGCGAACATTGCCCTACCCGCGTCGTGCCTTTGTATTAGTATATACCTGGAGCAGGTCGCGTCCTTGAGAAGAGCCCAGTCGACACTCGCGGACAAGAGGAAGCGACAGTGGTTTGAAGCTTTCATGGGTTTTGGACTTCCTATCATCTTTATGGGCCTCCGTATGCCTTCCGTGCCTCCTTTGTCTTGCTTCGATACTGACGTGTCTTCAGATGTTATCGTCCAAGGACATCGCTACGACCTCATTGAAGGCTATGGTTGCCGTCCGACGACATACTACTCAATCCCAGCCATTTTCATCGTCTGGATCCCTCCCTTTATCATGGCCCTTGGATCCGTCGTCTATTCCGGTACGCAATCCAGTCCCGGTGGTACCTTCCCTCATCTAACTTTTACACATTCCAGCCCTTGCTTTGCGCCACTTCGTCATCCGCCGACTCACCTTCGCAGCGCACCTGCAAGCCAACAACTCAGCCCTCAACACAACACGCTACCTGCGCCTCGTCGCCATGGCCTCCGTCCAGATGGTGGGCTCCATCACCGTCACCGCGTACAACATCTGGTTCACCGCCATGGCCATCCCCATCCGCCCCTGGACGAACTGGGCGGACGTGCACTCGGACTTCTGGCGCATTGATCAGTTCCTCACCCGTTTTACGCCTAGTGTGGTTCAGAGAGGGTTTTACGTCGTTTGGTGGATGGTGCCCATCCCGACTTTCCTGTTCGTCGCGTTCTTTGCGTTCGGGAAGGACGCGGTGGACGAATATAAGAAGTGCATCGATTGGGTGACGGTGAAGGTGTTCCGTATGTCGAAGAGCGACGGGAAGAAGAAGTTCGTTGTTGGCAAAGGCCTGTCGTTCGTGAATCCCAATTACAAAAGGTATGTGATATCCTCCCCATGCTTGAGTGTGATGACACTGACCAGCACTCCCAGTAGCTCCAAGGCAAACATTCTGCCAATCTCGAAGCCAGTTCTCCAATCTACGACAAGCTCCGACTACACGCTTCCCCCATCCTACGACATGTCGACCTCGACAGACTCCAACACACGCGCCTCAATGTCCTCCCTTGGTAAGACCGAAACGACCCTCCACGGCCACAACATCGACAAAAACTATGACGAAGAAACCCCCTTTGAATACCACTACCAGCTCCGCGCCTCCGCCAAGTTCAGCACGAACTTCCAACAACCAAAAGCCATCGGATCGGTCAGCGACTTTTCCATCCTCTCCCCCTCCACGACTGTCATGGGCTGCTCAGAGCTTACGCCCAAAGCGCTGGACTCGGGAATCTCGTACCCCAGTTCTACGTTCCCTGCACAGACTCGCGTACCGGTACCCTCTTACGAAGACTTGGCTAACAAACCTCTGCCACCGTCACCTACGTCGGCTGCGCTATCCCATGCTGAGATGACTGAGGTTGTGCCGGAACCTACCTCAGCCTCCCGGCTGAGACCGTTGCTACTTCTTGGCCAGAGGGAGAACGCGAGACGGCCTGTGACGTACCCTTCGCATGAGGCGGAGCGGTGGACGCCAGAGGGTGCTGAAGATGCCCGGCGATGAAAATGAAACCAAGACTGTCGATCTCACGAACTAGACTCTCAAATTTGGACATCCACCACACGACGCTCGACTACTATCAACATTCCTTGACCTCTCTCAACAACCCGAGCTTGACGCTCGCCCCACTCTATTCCTCCTTCTCTTGCATTGGACAACGTTCCCCTCATGACTATAAATCCCATTCCAATTTCGCTCTCACTCCCACTCAAACTAAATTGGTGTATCATACATACCCTCACGACTTCACGCATTACTAGTACGGCCCCCACCCTATTCGTTTTCTACGTTACTAGCCTACCCCGAGATGCATATTGGCTTTGGCCTCGACGACAGCTTGCTGGCGTTGGGGACTTGGGTTGTTCTTCCCGGATTCCCTATCTTATTTCTATTTCTTTGTATTTGTAACGTTAGACTTCTTCGATGACGATGAATGCATGCATGATGATGACCACAATTGACCTGGGATACATTGGGATGAGAGGACGCTGAGCACAGCTAGGGCTTGGCTAGGACAGACTGGCTTTCAAACATGCTCTGCGGGATCATGGGCACAGAAGTGAAAAGCACGAATAACCACAGCAAATACATGACGAGGAGGCTCAACATGACCTTGTAAAATGGACAACGGGGGAAAGTACAATGAAAGAAGGACTAGTATACATATCGTAGCAGTGAGCGTTAAACGTTAAGGTCATGACGGAGGTTTGAATGCAGGAGAGCAAAATCCAGAGCGGTGGTACAGAGATAGATGAATGGATCAAAGGGAGGGGATAGGGATATTGAGAATATTCCTGGTAAAGAGTTTCTGTAAAGAGTTTCTTTCTGTCCAGGACGAATCAAAACAAAGAAGCCCGATGAGAAGTGAGTAAAAGCTAGATAGGCCATGGTAGTTGGTGAGGAGCATTTTCAGGACTCCGAGATGGAGGGGAGTCTCCACACCTACGTAAGGGTTAGTCCATAAACAAATCAGAAATAAATTGAGGCGCACTTTAACCAATCTTCGCCATGGTGAACTGCATCGGTGATCCGAATTTTGGTGGTCGACAAGTTTCCGATGATATGTTGCACGCCATCTGCAAGTAAGCCTTTGCGGTAATGGAGTGGAACCCACATGAGGAGTTCGCCTCGATGATTTCTTACCCACCCACTATGATAGTCGAAGGGGAGAGAATCGTGTGGATAATCATGATAGTAGATATCTGCTTGGAGATGAGTGCCGTGAAAGGGAGGGTGTACAGGGTAGTAGGCCTACCTTGGTTCCGGATTGGGAGTTCTTGGAGATGTGGTACTACAGGCTTCCACACTCGGATGGTCTTGTCGGATGACCCTGAGACGATTTGATTTCGATGGAGGGAGAACGCCACAGACAGTACACTGTCACTGTGCCCGTACAATGGGCGCTTGAAGGCAGGTATCCCTGTCTGCACATCCCACACCTGGGTGACCCCGTTGTTCGAACCCGAGACGATGTATCTTCCATCTCGCGAGAATGCGATCGTCAGGAAAGAGTCTCCCTCGTCTCCTTCCAATGGGCCCAATAAAAGATTCCCTGTCTCCGCATCCCACAACCGTATAGTCGTATCCCCTGAGCACGAGACGATCGACCTTCCATCTGGAGAGAACGCAACCGAGAAAGCAGGGCCTGTATGCCCTTTGATAGGGTTCAACGCAGGACTACCTGCCTGCGCATCCCACACTCGGATGGTCCCGTCTTCCGCGCCTGAAACGATGGACCTCCCGTTTGGAGAGAATGCCACAGATAGAACACCACCATCGCGCCCACAAACCGGGCCCAAGGTGACCCTCCCCGTTCGCGCATCCCACATCCAGATCGACCCATTTCGAAAGCCTGCGATGATGAACCTTCCGTCTGGAGAGAACGCAACCGAGAAAGCAGGGCCTGTATGCCCTTTGATAGGGTTCAACGCAGGAC
The DNA here is from genome assembly GCA_013368325.1 of Ephemerocybe angulata. Lineage (NCBI taxonomy): Eukaryota > Fungi > Basidiomycota > Agaricomycetes > Agaricales > Psathyrellaceae > Ephemerocybe > Ephemerocybe angulata. The sequence goes on along the minus strand of JAACJK010000163.1, from coordinate 1,936,609 downwards.
TACCTGCCTGCGCATCCCACACTCGGATGGTCCCGTCTTCCGCGCCTGAAACGATGGACCTCCCGTTTGGAGAGAATGCCACAGATAGAACACCACCATCGCGCCCACAAACCGGGCCCAAGGTGACCCTCCCCGTTCGCGCATCCCACATCCAGATCGACCCATTTCGAAAGCCTGCGATGATGAACCTTCCGTCTGGAGAGAACGCGACAGAGGAAGAGCCCCCGTTATGGCCTTCCAAAAGGTCTCGCATGGCAGGCTTTCCCGTTTCCACGTTCCACACTCGTATAATACCGTCGTGCGTGCCCGTGACGAGGGACCTTCCGTCTGGGGAGAATGCCAGCGACGTAACATGGCCACAGTTTTTGAACACTGGGCCCAAGGCAGGTTCTCCCGTTTGCGCATCCCACATTCGAATGGTCTCGTCCTCCGAGCCTGAGACGATGTATCTGCCGTCGGGTGAGAATGCTACAGACCAAACATTGGCGGTGTGCCCGGCCAATACAGCAAGGGCGTTTTCTCCCGTTTGCCCATCCCGCGGTACTGGAATAGCCTTGGCCTGCGATCCCGCATTTCTGCTGGGAGGAGAAGATGCGACTGATGGAACCCAACCGGCTCGACCTATAGGCAAGGAGTCCAATCCAACCTCCCCTAGTTCCATGTCCCAGACGCGAATGGTTTCATCGTGGGAGCCAGAGATGATGTACTTGCCGTCTGGTGAGACTAACACTGTGGACACCTCGCCATCGTGCCCTTCCAATGGCCTCGAGATAGATTTCCCCGTTCGCGTATCCCATACCCGGACAGTCCAGTCGGCCGAGCCCGAGACGATGTACCTCCCATCCAGGGAGAATGCCACTGACCAAACGGTGCCTTCATGTCCTTCGAATGGTTTCACGGCAGGCTTCCCCGTCTGCGCATCCCACACTCGGACGGTCCAATCGCTCGAGCCAGAGGCGATATATCTGCCATCCGGTGAGAAACCCACCGAGAAAACATTGCCGGCATGCCCTTCCAACGGGCCCAAGGCAGGTTTCCCTGTGTCTGCGTTCCAAACTCGAACGGTCTTGTCCACCGAGCCTGAGACGATGAACTTGCCGTCTGGCGAGAATGCCACGGACCAAACAGCGTCACAGTGCCCTTCGATCACGTTCAAGGCGGTTAAACCTCTCTGGGCATCCCATACGCGAATGGTGCTGTCGACGGAGCTTGAGACGATGTACTTGTTGTCGGGAGAGAATGCGACTGATCGAATCGCGGCGGTGTGTCCCGTCAATGGACCCAAAGTAAGCTTCCCCGTTTCCGCATCCCACACGCAAAGAGTCATGTCTCCCAGGCCTGACGCGATGGATTTGCCGTTAGGAGAGAATGCCAGTCTTGCTTGTAAGAAGTTGGATTTGTCCAGGGAGCAGTCCGACGGCGGGGTCCCCGACGTCTCCACATCCCAGGCCCATACGTCGGCGCTCGCCGAAGCCATGAAATACCCGCTGGTGTGAAAGAACGCAGGCGAGGTTCCCTTATCGGAGTTGTCTTCCAGTGGAGCGTCTGAGAGGTATATCGGCTCTCCTGTCTGGGTGTTGAAAGCTCGAAGTCCGCTGACGCCACCTGAGACGATGCGTTTTCCGTCAGGGGAGATGGCCATGGAAGAGACGGGTATTCCGCTGTGTATAGCCAAGTGCTCGGGGCCTCTGCACAACCGGTGCTCGACAGTAGGAGTTGATGTAAACATTGGGAACGAGATTTGCGATGGCTGCTTTGAGGCGTTGTAGAAGGGTAGTGCAGAGAGGTATATGTGAGGGGAGCTGTGTGCGATAGGGGTTTGGAAATCGTAAGCAAAGCTCGCCACGCCTTTCAAGAGGGCGACGAAGTCAGCTGGGGCAGGTACCTATGTCACCGGATTAGCATTCTATCTCAGAGAAGCAGTGGTCAACTAATGTGAAGCACTCACCTTCGATAGACGCCAGAGAATGATATACGCATATCGGACATTCTTGATGGCGCTGAGAGCTTCCAGCCAGTAGAGCGCGGTAGGTCCGCCCAGGAAATCCCGGAGCTCCGCCTGCCATCGTGCGTCAACCCCTGCATAGATAATGTGCTCCCCCCATGTCGTACAGGCGTATTCCAGCTCTGTCGAAAGTCGCATGACATCTGGTTGATCATCGTTGTTCCTATACGACGTCTTGGCCCCAGAGATCCCCATACAAAGCATCGCGCGCATAATATTGAAGCACGATTCTGCGGTTTTCGAGTGTGCCACGGCGGTGTTGACTACCCAGGCTTCCGGTCGCGGCTTTTCGGGTGCTAGGTAGTCAATGAGAGATGCATGAAAGGTTGAGATGGGCGCAGTGTCATCGCCATCGTCGGGGACCTGGACAACAGAGTGAAGACCTTTGAACGCTTCTCGCACAGTCGTGGCAGTGATGCGAAGCAGCTTTCCATAGTCGCCCACAGAGAGCGGCTTCTGTGCCGTGACGAGGAGAGAGATGCAAGAATGTACCAACTCGGCTTCGTCGTCCTCAAGGTCCTTGAACGCCTCCTGGAATATTCTGCGATACAGATCATCGATTCCTTTCGTTTGCAAGTTCGACGAGCGGCGAACGAATTGCTGGAGGCGCCGAACACACATTCCGTTTGAAGAGGTGATGTACTTGAACGCGGTCGAGGCCACGATGAATAGGTTTCCGGAGAACTCGACGATCTTTTCGATTTCATTCGGGGGCCAGTTCTTTTGATACTCCGCGTATATTTCAGGATTACTCTTGAATTGGTTCTCGAGGAAGAGCGTGATGTCGGCTTGGACCTCTTCCGGCTGGATTTCGTGCAGGCGGAGGGACTGGTGATGCGTCGACAACTTGAAGGGCTGCCTGAGGGATCTTTCAGGGCGGCTGGTAAGGAAGAACTTGATTGATGTGGTCGGCGTTTGAGAGAGAATCGCGGAAAGAAACCCTTCGATGGCATCGTGGTCTTCGCATTCATCTAAGGCATCTACACAGAAAACAAGGATCTCGCCGCTAGTGAACGCGATCTCCGCGGGCTGAAGGATGAGCTTCGTGTATTGATCTTTCAGCTTCATGTTCGTGGGGTTTCTACATGTTTGGTCTTCCGCTAGGACGCGCTGGAGTTCATGGCCGAACTGCGGGTGTTCCTGGGCTAGAATCTTCGCAAGGGTAGGTATGATGATGTAGACGTCTTTGAGGTCGCTCTCGTTGACGGAGCAAAAGAAGCTAGCGCCAAGAAGCCGGCGCTCGTTGAGCTTGACGCAGAAGGTTTTCGCGATGGCCGTCTTCCCGGTGCCCGCTAGCCCGTTCAACCAGAAGAGATGCGGAGATTTGGGGTCTTCGGCCCATACGAAAAGCATAGCCAGCAGCGATAGACGAGAGCCTGGTATGCATTCATTCCCACGCTTTGGGTTGCTATATTCAGCACTATTCACCTGCCCGAGTTTCCTCAGCAGCTCTGGGTACGCAGTGAGTGGACCATCGATATAAGAGGACTGGTTGTCTTACCTTCCTTCCACAAAAACTGAACGGTAACTTCAACATTACGGACGACACCTGCCGTTTCTTCGACGACTACGAAAGCACGTTGAGCAACAGTTCAAAGAAGAAGACAGCCACGCACTGCATATTCGAGTCTTTAGCCACTCGATTCCTTCGACGACCTGGAGCGTTCGCCTTTCGTTGGTAGCCATCGCCTCAAACTGGTGATGTATAAATCAAGGAGCAAACATCCTCAAGACAGTAAAGCTTACCATGGCAATTTCGATCGCGAACCTAATCTCCTGAGTGGCCTTCAGCACCTCTTCCTTGTCCTGGGCAGTGAGGGCGATACGCTCCAGCATGAATCGACGCTTGCTGACCCTACTTTGCAGTGATTCCTTCATGTTGCCGAGCGTTCTAAGTCATAGTGGTTTGACGGTTATCTCGGCAGCCATATTGGACGCTAAATATAGGCTTACCGTGCCAGACCGGTAAATCGATCCTCGACCCCTAGCGACGGGTCCTTGGGCCAGGATACCATGATTGCTGATAGCACGTCTACCCTCTGTAGGAGCTTCTCAAACTCCTTGCGATTCTCCTTGTATCCCTACTCAACCATTAGTACAAGACAGTAGGCAGTTGTCAAAGCACTCACGTCGATTGTATCACAAATCACCAGCAAGGATGCTGCCACACTCTGCAAGGGCGGAAAGGCGTTAGACACCTTCTCGACGACTCGTAGTGTCGTTTTCACGCCTTCGTAGAGCTTTTTTAATGTTGTTTGGGGTTCGTATTCATCTCCCGAACTATCGGTGCTCTCCTGACCGGCTATGTCGCTGCAGTCCAGGGTCGCCTGCGGGCTGGGCGCTAGAAGATTGGAACCATTTAGCAGGTTGCCCCTATCGTTCCCGTCGTTAACCTCGTCCTTGGGTGTCTTCGTCCTCTCCTTCGCTGGGGGTCTTGAGGCGTGAAAACGGGTTTGGGATGTGCTCGCCCCAGGATGAAAAATATCCTCCTCTGGATAGTTGAGAGGAAAGAAGTTTTCACTGGTATGCGCCCCTATCACTCCTACTACGAATCCACTCTCGACCGTGTGGCTCGCGGTTGGTGCATGCGCCTCCTGACCAGGCCTGGGAAAGGTTGGTTCAGGAGATAGTTCAATCGGAACGCTTCCTAAAGTATCAATTGTTGGATGCTTGGGTCCTCGAGACCCTTGAGGGATGTTATCAACCACACCGCCCGCAGACCGAGAGGTGGAAACCTTTCGGTCATTGATATGGGCAGTGGAGGAGGAGGGAACTGGAGAAGGAGTGCGGGATCCAGGGAGGTGATCTTTGAGCCATCTAGTAAACCGATCCCGTTTCCGAGGTCTCGCAGACCGGTGGTCTGGAGATTCCATGAGTTGCGAGTTCGGGTGCAGAGTCGTTGGAGGGAACTGAGGCAGAAAGCTGAATGACGCAGTCGTTCAGTGATAGATCCTCGACTCGTGTTCCCCGCAGGTGTTCAGCCGTTCTGGCCGATCACGGCGCTGTCAGCCAAGTAAATAAAGACTGGATGCCGGGCGATGGAAACCTGCGGGACTGGAGACTTGAGTCACTGGACGGCTGATGGTAGTGTCTCCGGGGTATTTATAGCTTGGATTAAGTCGCCGTTAAATGCATTTACGCCCTATGCATAGCCAGAAACTTGAAGCTCGGGGTGAGAAGGGACATGTGCCCACTAATCAGCAATCTTGACAGGCACCAGCGTTTCGAACAAGGGATACACACCTCAAGATCGAATGCGATTGGCCACCGGCCATCGTTAAGCTAACTGCGGATTAGAAATCATTAGGCGCCCAGATGACGAATGGGCCCGTGAGTACACGATAACCGCCAGAACATCAAAGTGCGGCAGAATGAGGTCGCGGGCAAAGTAGGGCTGCAAGTGAGACTCAAAAATTCGACGTAGACTGAGCCCAATGAGAGATAATGGAAGCAGAATGAAATTCTTCAGACTCGCACTCTGATCATACAATGTACCGGAACCCTGGTCGCTCCACCCCCTTCTCCCTTTCCTCCGCTTCAGCCTTCCGGTTCAGGCTCTGCAAATGCAACTTGAATATGAAGCACAGCAAGATTCCGAACCCGCTCGTCGCGATACATATACCGTACGAGTTACGGTAAGTCGGGCCCCATCCCGACGGCCATACATACCTGAGACCGTAATTAGCGCCCGTAAACAGTAAAGGATAGGGACGACTCACGATCCGCCAATGTTGCCCAATTGCGAGAACGCGTTGATAAAAGCAAGTGCTACCGCACGTTTTGAGGGTGGGCGAGCGAAGGTGTTGCTTATCCATGCAAGGAAGACGATGAGGCCTGCGTAGGACTGAGCCATCAAGAAGCTATGTTATGTTCGGCTTAGCTCGATTGTCACAATGAGGTGGATAAGGGGACCTACAGGGCGATATAGCGAGCAGCTGTGTTCATCGTCGATACCGCAATTATGAAACCGACGATGCCTACGAGGTATGACCCCAAGATATGGTAGAACCTTTCTTGACTTTTGTCCGAGTGCCTAGCATACAGATAAGCTTGAGAGTTCAAAGTGCAATAGACCGGCTTACCGTGAAAGTGTGAACACAACGATCGCCGCAAAGATCCAAGGTGGGGCACACAGAAGCAAAGTGACGGTACGATTATACCCCAGAGTTGCAGTCAGAGTTGGGAAGAAAGCGTTGAACGACAACGCCACAGTCTGTGCCGTCAACGCAAGGGCGGTAAACCAGACCCTCCAGTCGGAAAGGGCAAGAACGAGCCCATTTGCCCGGCCTTCGGCTTGGTCTTCATCACCGACACCGGCGTCTTCTTCCATTCGCTTCATCGCCAAGGAACGTTCCTCCGGTGACAACCATTTGGAGGTGGCTGGGAAGTCAGGCAGGATGAAAACAGCAAGAAGGGCGACTGCGATTGTAAGGGATCCTTCGATATAGAATAGCCATCTATGTTCATTTCGGATCCGAGGTGAGGTAGGGTTTAGTTGAGTGATGTGTAGACTAACCTCCAAGCGGCGTGACCGAGTTTCCCTTGCATACCCGAGAGGATACCGGATGCCATTAGGGTACCGAAAGCGTTACTAGTGATATTACCGACGTAAAGCATCGCTGTTCTGAGGCCTAGTTCTTGGCGAGTATACCATTTTGAGAGAAGGAACTGGATTCGACGCGTTGTTAGACGACATTCGACTGAGAGGATAGGAAGAGTTCTTACCAGTGCACCGGGGAAGAAAGCAGCTTCAACGAACCCGAGAAAGAATCGCGTCAAAAGGGCACCGATGAAGCTAAGGGTAACCACATCAGATAGAGAGCAAGGCAGAGTTTAAACAAGTACCCACTTCTTGGTAATACCCGTGAGGACCGATATCACGCCCCAGACGACCATGCAGAATGGCAGATACAGGGACGGTCTTCCCAGCCAGTTGAGGAACATGTTTCTGTGGACGAGCTCGTGAGCTCATTGCTCCCTATAAACGCAGGAGCTCGGGAAGAACACATACGAAGGAATCTGCATGATAATGTAACCGACATAGAGGATCGACAGCAACGTCGGGAATTGCTGGCCAGTTAGGTTTAGATCATCCTCGAACCCCCTCAGCCTCGCAGCCCTATTGAGTGACGTCAGTACCACAGCTACATATCCTATGAGCAGATATCAAGCATACGCTGCGTTGTTCCTATCTATCTGGATAAATTAAGAAGTGGTCAGACCAGGTACGGTGGAACGAGAGAAGCTGAGGAAGCTAACATACGTAGTTCAGGATATAGATAACAATTAAGATGCTCATCCGGAGGTCGACCTTGAAGAGTAGCTTCTTCTCCAGGAGGCGTCGCGATTCTGGGCCACCGAACTCGGCATCCTTGTCGTCCTTCGAGTTTGCATGTTCCACCTGCGAAATCGAACCCTTCTCGCCCTCTCCCAGCGACCTGACCTCTATCCCTGCATCGGAGTCGTTCGGGGAAGCCTTTTCGTTTGGAATGGCCATGGGAGCTCTTTGTGGCTGGTAAAGCGGGGAGTAAAGTCGAATAGCCTGACGAAGAGATAGCTCGGCCGGAGGTAGCCAGCGAGACCTGAGCTCAGAGCCCCCTGCATCCTTTAGTACTCCAGAATCCTGGGAGTGAGATGGCGCGTATCCAAGTTAGGAGATAAGAAGCACAAGGTCAGGGAGGTCATGGGTCCGCCAATAGTGATGTAAAGCTTGAGTAAAGCGAAGCGGAGAAGCAGTCTAGTCACCGACTCTAGTGCAGTAAACCCCATATGTCGATGCTTCCCAGGTTTTGCATCCGGGTTGCCGGGGCAGATGCAGGTCTGTGTGTCAATGCTGTAGTGTTTCTTCGAGTGATTCGTGGCGCGTTAGCCTTCGATTGGCGCCAGTCGTAACGCCGAGGATGGAGGGCAGAAGGAGGAAGAAAAAGAGAACTCGGTTAGGCGGAATCGAACTTCGGGACATGCCGAGTATAATGATGGCCGAGGATTGGCCGGGCCGCCCGGGCGCCTACGCCTTGGTGACGATGATCATAATGAGGCGCGCTGGATATGGTAGTGCCATGATATTGATTCTGATACTCGGCATCTTTGTGCCGAGATTAGTAAGCGCGCGAGTTCGAGTCCCGGTTGCCCCTCTGCGCAAATCTCACCAATGCACCATCTCCCATTGCAAAAATACTGTAGATTATGATAGGATATATACTAGTACATATATTCTTGGCTAATGCAAAAAGATTTGTGGACATACAGTTAAGAGATGGTTCATAAGGAAGTCAGCAAACAAAACCGCGCACGCATTGCCATGCGCGCGAGCTCATCGCACCATCGCGTGAGCAGTTGAGCTATAATCTGGCCCAGATGGTGGTCTAAATGGTCACTGAAGGTATGTACCTCAGCTTGCTCACAGTCCAATGGGGCTGTGGTCTTCACTAACAAGTAATGAAAGTGGGACCTGCTTCTCCTCCCCCAAGCTGCGCTCTCAGGCTGGCCTCCCAGCATCCAATCTTATCCGCCCGAGTATCCCATTCATGCCGAGTAGCATATTCCGTGAGCCAATCAAAATCCTCCCAGAAATGCGTGGAATTCAACTGTCACCGGACAGCCGCCGAGTATCAGAACGAAAAATCAACAAAAAATATTGATAATTTGCCCATCACTGCTGTCCCAATGATACTGCCTGCATCGCGGCATCGTACTCCCAACGCAGAAGTCAGCCTGACAGTGAGCAAGTGGTGAGCAAGCCAATCTCTGCTGAGCCCCTTTTCCTCCCCTTTCCTTTTTTGTCTTTTCTTTTCTTTTCTTTTCCCTTTTCTTTCCTTGGCACAACCACCGCCAGCGCGCCTAATGAGGCGCGCTGGATATGGTAGTGCCATGATATTGATTCTGATACTCGGCATCTTTGTGCCGAGATTAGTAAGCGCGCGAGTTCGAGTCCCGGTTGCCCCTCTGCGCAAATCTCACCAATGCACCATCTCCCATTGCAAAAATACTGTAGATTATGATAGGATATATACTAGTACATATATTCTTGGCTAATGCAAAAAGATTTGTGGACATACAGTTAAGAGATGGTTCATAAGGAAGTCAGCAAACAAAACCGCGCACGCATTGCCATGCGCGCGAGCTCATCGCACCATCGCGTGAGCAGTTGAGCTATAATCTGGCCCAGATGGTGGTCTAAATGGTCACTGAAGGTATGTACCTCAGCTTGCTCACAGTCCAATGGGGCTGTGGTCTTCACTAACAAGTAATGAAAGTGGGACCTGCTTCTCCTCCCCCAAGCTGCGCTCTCAGGCTGGCCTCCCAGCATCCAATCTTATCCGCCCGAGTATCCCATTCATGCCGAGTAGCATATTCCGTGAGCCAATCAAAATCCTCCCAGAAATGCGTGGAATTCAACTGTCACCGGACAGCCGCCGAGTATCAGAACGAAAAATCAACAAAAAATATTGATAATTTGCCCATCACTGCTGTCCCAATGATACTGCCTGCATCGCGGCATCGTACTCCCAACGCAGAAGTCAGCCTGACAGTGAGCAAGTGGTGAGCAAGCCAATCTCTGCTGAGCCCCTTTTCCTCCCCTTTCCTTTTTTGTCTTTTCTTTTCTTTTCTTTTCCCTTTTCTTTCCTTGGCACAACCACCGCCAGCGCGCCTAATGAGGCGCGCTGGATATGGTAGTGCCATGATATTGATTCTGATACTCGGCATCTTTGTGCCGAGATTAGTAAGCGCGCGAGTTCGAGTCCCGGTTGCCCCTCTGCGCAAATCTCACCAATGCACCATCTCCCATTGCAAAAATACTGTAGATTATGATAGGATATATACTAGTACATATATTCTTGGCTAATGCAAAAAGATTTGTGGACATACAGTTAAGAGATGGTTCATAAGGAAGTCAGCAAACAAAACCGCGCACGCATTGCCATGCGCGCGAGCTCATCGCACCATCGCGTGAGCAGTTGAGCTATAATCTGGCCCAGATGGTGGTCTAAATGGTCACTGAAGGTATGTACCTCAGCTTGCTCACAGTCCAATGGGGCTGTGGTCTTCACTAACAAGTAATGAAAGTGGGACCTGCTTCTCCTCCCCCAAGCTGCGCTCTCAGGCTGGCCTCCCAGCATCCAATCTTATCCGCCCGAGTATCCCATTCATGCCGAGTAGCATATTCCGTGAGCCAATCAAAATCCTCCCAGAAATGCGTGGAATTCAACTGTCACCGGACAGCCGCCGAGTATCAGAACGAAAAATCAACAAAAAATATTGATAATTTGCCCATCACTGCTGTCCCAATGATACTGCCTGCATCGCGGCATCGTACTCCCAACGCAGAAGTCAGCCTGACAGTGAGCAAGTGGTGAGCAAGCCAATCTCTGCTGAGCCCCTTTTCCTCCCCTTTCCTTTTTTGTCTTTTCTTTTCTTTTCTTTTCCCTTTTCTTTCCTTGGCACAACCACCGCCAGCGCGCCTAATGAGGCGCGCTGGATATGGTAGTGCCATGATATTGATTCTGATACTCGGCATCTTTGTGCCGAGATTAGTAAGCGCGCGAGTTCGAGTCCCGGTTGCCCCTCTGCGCAAATCTCACCAATGCACCATCTCCCATTGCAAAAATACTGTAGATTATGATAGGATATATACTAGTACATATATTCTTGGCTAATGCAAAAAGATTTGTGGACATACAGTTAAGAGATGGTTCATAAGGAAGTCAGCAAACAAAACCGCGCACGCATTGCCATGCGCGCGAGCTCATCGCACCATCGCGTGAGCAGTTGAGCTATAATCTGGCCCAGATGGTGGTCTAAATGGTCACTGAAGGTATGTACCTCAGCTTGCTCACAGTCCAATGGGGCTGTGGTCTTCACTAACAAGTAATGAAAGTGGGACCTGCTTCTCCTCCCCCAAGCTGCGCTCTCAGGCTGGCCTCCCAGCATCCAATCTTATCCGCCCGAGTATCCCATTCATGCCGAGTAGCATATTCCGTGAGCCAATCAAAATCCTCCCAGAAATGCGTGGAATTCAACTGTCACCGGACAGCCGCCGAGTATCAGAACGAAAAATCAACAAAAAATATTGATAATTTGCCCATCACTGCTGTCCCAATGATACTGCCTGCATCGCGGCATCGTACTCCCAACGCAGAAGTCAGCCTGACAGTGAGCAAGTGGTGAGCAAGCCAATCTCTGCTGAGCCCCTTTTCCTCCCCTTTCCTTTTTTGTCTTTTCTTTTCTTTTCTTTTCCCTTTTCTTTCCTTGGCACAACCACCGCCAGCGCGCCCATAATGATGGTTCGCCTCCGGCCTCCAATCTTCCCGCTACGACGTCTTTCCTCATCCCTTCATCTGCTGACCACTCAGTAACTCCAACCTGTGAGGCTAACCCCTGAGTCGAGCAACGTGCTTCTGATAATCCCAGTCAGCTATTCCTTAGTTCACCGTCGCAAACATTTGCTCTACAGATTTCGACAAGATCGCTTGGACTCGACGACAACGGCCTTTCTACACCTCTTTGGGACCCCCTTGCGCGTTTTCCAAAGAGCTCTTGATTTAGGCGAACACATCTGTATAGGCGATTCCCCAGAATGGCTCAGGTCTTACCAGCATCCGTTGAAGTGCAGTTCCCAACGGGAGAGCCGGGCGCTCTGAATCCAGTCCAAGAAGATGCTGTTGCGCTGAACTTAGGCCTTCTTTCTGGACCCGTATTGTCTGGGATTGGAGCGCACCTGCATGCCAAACTGAACAACGGGGAGACATATGAGGAACTCAGGGTCAGCCCTACGTCTAACAAAGCCATCGCTCCCGGACACGTTCAAACTCGACCGACACCCGAGTCGATGGAACCTGACTCTCAGATTGGGGCCGGAAGCGCTGTCCACATACCCACAGGTGCTCCATCACCCGTTGACGTAGTCAGCTCTGGCGACCAGATTCGTGACTACTTCCTGAAGCTATCGCTTGGTACCACAGAGTCTAGCGACAACCCTTTCCACTATGTTTACCAAATTCGCCTTCTCGACGCCTTGGATCCTGCCAAACTTCCTCGCAGCCTCAGACGTCTCCAGCGTCGCAGCGACTGGCGGGTATGGAACGCGTCAATTTGTGATCACTTGAAAACGTGGAAGATCTATGGTTTCATCTTGCCCCCGGACGAGCTCCCGAGCGCTTCTGAAACCGAGGAGGACCCATGGCTGCTCCCCATACCTCGACCGAAACTCGGAGACAACCCATCGGACGACGACCTGCGTGTCCACACCGTATGGGAAGAATTGGACGGCCTCGCCCAGCGCCTCCTCCTCTGGGGCCTCTCTCAAACCGCCTTCGAGGTGATCAACGGCACCACCCAGCTCAGCGAAGTCAAGGAAATCACCGCCTCCGTCATCTACCGCCACATCCGCCACTTCTACAGCTGCGATCCATGGTGGTTCGGGAAAGATCAGTGGGAGAGCGCCTGTGCGTTGCCCAGTCGCGACTATGTCAAAGGGTATCTCGAGGCGTACTATAACCTTGTGGCCGACGTGAACGAGTCGGCGTACCAGGTCGACGCGGACTTGATGATAACAACTTTTCTTCGCAAGCTCCCTCTCGAGCTGGGGTATATCCACGAAGATTACATGCGGGCACGGATTAAGGACAGGCGACCAATGGTGTTCGGAGACGTTCGGGTGTGGGTGGATGAAGCGTTGGAAGGATACCGCGTTCTGAATGCGGGTCGCGCCCCCAAGTTGAAGAAGTGATGTCTGGTCCCTCATTCGAATTACGGACACCCGCGGATACTGTCTTCCGACGACTTGTTGAATCATCGTTCTTTACTGTACTTCGACAGTACCTCTCTCGCCTCCTATGTTCTCTTTCTAATTGTCTTTAGTGATTGGTTTACATCATCAATCGGAAAGTTCGCACCTTTCGAACGAGGTCCAAAGCCTGAAAGCAAGTATGTAGGTTGGACGTCCTTTGGAGGCGAAACGCTTCAAGTCACACTGAAGATTGTTTGTTTAGTGAATCTAAAATCATATTTTGACCATCTACTATTAGACGGTATTGAGGTCTAAAGGTACAGACGTGATAAAGGGAAATTCCCAGTGCGAGAGAGTGGTATAACAACGACCCAAAAAGTCATAAGCTAGTAATATAAGGATAAGACCCGAGAGAGAGACGAGAACTAAGGCTACAGTGGGCGGCGCGAAGGCCTGAAGGCAAGTTGATACATGGAACCAATCGAAACGAAAGGGGTATGCAGGTGGTAGTGTTGTGAAATGAGCTGCTGTTTGTTTGAATTGTTGAAAGCCGTGTCCAAGACGTTGATGAAGGGTAGAAGTGGAGAGGTGTTTAGACGGCGGAGTTTTCGCTCTGCTTCATTGGGGGCAGGCTGATCGACGTCCGCGAGGGCGACGATGCGGAGGAGGCGCTGGACGAGCCGCCCGGCGATGAGAGGGAGTCGCTGTTGTAGTCCGGCACCGTTCCGGCGACCTCGCTCATGCTCAAAGCACCGAACGAAGCGTCAGGAGAAAATGCGCCTTCCTTCTCGTCGAGCATGCCACCGACGTCCTGGAACGACACGGAGATGTTGGTGAAGGAGTCGACGGAGCGCTTGCGGCCGAGCATGTCGGTGTGGACGAAGACGGGGGGCGTGGGGCGGATCTTGCCAGTCGAGCTGACCATGCTCTTCGACATGGTGTTGCCACCGTCCATCGTGCTGGTGGTCGAGGTGCCAGTCTTGCTGCCAGTGAGGGTGAACGTGGAGTAGCCGACCTTCTTGGCGACGGTCTCGACGGCAGAGCGGTAGTGCTTCCTGGCCTCGTCGGCGAAGCCGAAGAACGCGAAGAAGACGACGGCGCAGGCAACGACGGACCAGCGGGTGAACTCGAGACCGTTGACGCTCGAGGCATCGTTGCGCCAGAAGATGGCGGGGATCTGGTCGACGCGGGAGAATCCGGAGTGGGTGTCAGCCCAGCCAAGCCAGGGCCAGACGCCAGCCATCACGTTGACGGCAATGTTCCAGCAGCCGATGGGGATCGTGGAAGCCATCTCGATGCCGGCCAGGAACATGAGGCGGATGTACCTGTTCGAGGTGAGGTTGCGGTGGGACGAGAGGAGCTCGTTGAACTGGGCAGAGCGCTTCTTGAACAGGCGGATGCTGAGGGCGCAGTACACGGCGGAAACGAGACCGATGAGGACGGGCTGGCAGTGGACCAGGACGAAGGCGGGAGGGGTGTTGTAGGTGAAGGGGAAGCATCCAATGTCTTCGAAGATGTTGAAGCGGTGACCCTGGACGATGTATTCTGTCGAGATATGAGCTTCAAGTCATTGAATGAAGAAGATTGAGTGGACGTACGCAGAGCAACCATCAAGCAAGGATAGCCGAATCCAATAGCCAAGTCGACCATGACCGCCCTGCGCTTCTCAGCGCGGGATACCGTGACAGTCTGAGCGGAGGCGATGTGGTAGAGGCGACGATTGATGCAGAGGGAAGCCGCGGGGATGGCGAACGAGGTGCTCAAGACGATGCGGGAGGCTGCATTTCGTCAGTACTTGTGGGCGCTCAAAGCTTATCGCAAGACTTACAGATATCGCACCAGACAGGAGCCCAGTTGATCGCATTGCCGTTCCAGACGATCGAATTAACGAACATGTTGAGGCATCCAAGGCCACACCAGAACATGTACAGGCAAGTGCCGGTATTCCAAGCCTCGAGATGCCATGGGAAGGGGATGGCACATGCGAGGAAACCCAGGAAGGCGAAGGTCGAGTAGACCGGGTTCGGGATGGGGCCGGGGTAGGAAGACATCTTGCTTGGTGCCGCTGTTGAAGAGGAGGAGGGAGGATGTAGTGGTGAGGGGGACCCAACTCTCGAGTGCAAGCAGGTAGGATCTGCTGGAGGCGGTAACGAAATAGATCGCCCACGCAACCAGGTTTAAGAGCAAATCGCTCCGACAGTTCCTGCTTGTACGCAATTGGGAGAGCCCCTTGTCTTCATCCCGTCCCTTCTTCCTGTAGGCGTCAAGGCCATGACCGAATTTGGAGAAGAGTTTGTGTCTGCCCGAAACGGATGCATCACAAGTCTGTCCGGATTAGGGTTTGAGCTTGTCCATTCGACGGATTTAGTCCCGAGCATTTCCCCAGCACCCCGTCCATGAGAAAACGTTCTCGCAATTCGAGCTGACAATGCGATAAGATTCGGAGAAGCAGGTCTTGGAGAGAAAAGCTGAAAGAAATCACCAAATCCGGTACCAAGCTCTATTGACAAGGCCCACACGCCTGCCCGGCTTTCAATCCGAGAAACCGTACAAGCAATGCGCCATTTGAAGTGCTTTCTAAAGCCTAGAGAAATCCAGCCGCCCATTAGAACAAAGTGTAAGGCGCATTCGCGAACTTCCTGACCTCGAAATGGAGACCGTACGCCCGTCCTTCCGCCAAAACAAGGCCAAAAGTGCCTCCGCTGACTGACATGTGCAAAAACCGCATCTCCAAGGTTGCGACGATGTTCTGCGTTGAATGAGAACGTGTTATATCTTTCAAAAACAAGGAAACGCACCTAAAGGACTGCTCCTTCGCTGGTCACTGTGCAACGAGGCTCGCAGTCACGTCACAACTACTCGGATCCCCATCCCGCCGTTTTCCCCAGTCTCCAGCGACATTGTTGCGGTTTTCAGCGTTTCCTGTGGCCTTTGAGGGTGAAAAGAGAGGAAGAGTTCCAAAACATCATAGGGACACTCAGTCGCCCTATGTATATGGTGCTGAAGACACAAGGCTTATTGTCCTCGACAACAATTGAGGTGCTTTGTCATCGCCTAAAAAGGGAATGCCAGGACAATAGCGCGGGAGCGCCCATTGATCTCGACGATATGTTTTGAATGCCTCTAGCGCACCAGTACTAGTAGAGTGCCACTGCTCCGGTAAATATTTAAGAATGTGTTTAGGAGTACACTTAGCAGTATAAGATCTGCAAAGGGGTCTTCAAGAGGACCAACGACAGCGCTGGAGGGTTGTGAGATAAGATAAGATGCCGCCCCTATCCATCATGTTCCGTCCAATCTGATGCGTCCAAAGTTTAGGCGCGCCGCCACATATTCGTCCCTCCTTTCGAAAGTGAGCTGCAGTGAGCAGATTGAGAGGAGACTTTCGCACAAACAGTACTGCTTTCTTAATCAACATAGTTCAATTGTTTCGGCGTAAATCAGTAAAGATACATGGTTATGAGAGGAGAGGTATCTAAGTCTGCGCGAGATGGTTCAATCTCTACAGAAGAGGCAGTCGGAAGGGTCGTAAGATCAGAAGTATGCTACAGGTGAAGAGGCTATGTAAAAGAGCGGCGAGAGCTGGAAGCAGTGCGGGTGATATATCTATGCTACATGTAAAAAGATGAAGATAAGGTATGGGTATGCAGAACGGAGTAACCAGTGTCGGAGAAGCAAACCAAAGGTGACGGACGGACGAAGGAGAACGCGGAGGCGATGGCAAAGCCATCGAACGAAAGGGTTAGACCAGAACCAAAAGGAAGCACAAACAGAGAAGGGAAGGAGATGAAAAAAAACGAAGTGTTCTTCCCCTGCCACCGACCAAAAGAAACCTCGAAGGTAAACGAAACGAGTGGCGATTTACACCGTTTCCTGAACGACGGTCATGATGATACCGTCCTGCTGCGAATGACTCGAAACGTGCCTCGCACGATCGCGATTCCAGCTCTCCCTCAAGCTCTGAATGCTCTGCTTGAGCGACGGAGACCTCCCCGCAGAGGAGGACGACGGCTGCGGTGCACTGATGATCGGGACGGCGTAGCCCACGTATGAGCCCTCGAAAGGGCGCATGGTGTACCGGTTCTCCGAGTACAAGTGGGAGGACGGGCTGCCCGATCTCAGGTGGGAAGCATACTCCGTGACTTCGTCAATGGACGAAGAGTTGGAGTGGTCACTGGCAGGGGAGCGGGATCGGTGTCTAGACGACATGCTTCCGACGGGGGAGGGGGTCTCAGGAGGGACAGGCCAATCGGCGTGGATGACGGCAGAGATGTTCTTTGGGGGTTTCGAACTCGAACGGGTGGAGCTGGGAGTCCGGCGCACTGTAGGGCTCGGGAATTCGGGCGCATCGCCGTGCGGGAGCACGGGGTCGGCGACGACGAGGGAGAGCGGGCGGAGTCCACGGCGGGGCACGGCAAGGGTGGGTGAAGGTGCGGCCAGACGGGTCGGAGAAGGCGTGCAATGGAAAGGGGATGCGATGCCGAGAGTCTGCGCTGGGGGCGACCCGAGGTACGAGAGCGTCGAGTCCATGAAGGCGCGGTCCTCGGTGGTCATGGGACCACCCGTAGGGCTTCGTTCTCCTCGGAACGAGGCGGCGCTCGGGCTTCGGCTTGTGCTGGGAGACGTCGGCGTGGTCGAGCGAAGGGACTTCGTGCCTTTCGACCATGTGGACTTGCTGCCAGGCTTGAAGTCAACCATGTCGTCCCATCCGGACTTGAGCTGCACCATGTGCGGGAGCGATCCCGTAGGACTGCATGGCTGCGCGCGGGGAACGTGGCGCGGAAGCCTTTGCGGGCGCACGCTACAAGGAGAATGATTAGGATAAGCAAAACTGAAACCAGGGGATGCGGCACGTACAACAACTGCCTTGCCCGATCGCCAAATCTGTGCCGGTTGAGATACTGCTTCTCCAGCCACTTGTACGAGTCCTTCGCTTCCTCTCCACACGTGAACGAGAGCACAACATACGCGACTGACATCGCGAGCAGACTCCACCACCTCAGTCGCGTGTTGGAGATATCTCCAGGCGCGAGGACGACCGCGCGGCCCATGTCGGCGTGCGCGTATGCCCAAGATTTCCACGGGATGAGCGTCGGGACGGAGAACAGTGAGAATAGTGCCGTTATCACTGTGATGCAAGCCATAATGATGGATGTCGCGACGCGTCGGATGAAGAGGGAGGCAGAGATGGTGTGTGTGCGCGATTCCAGGTGCACCGAAAACGCCGCTTTCGACACTTGCAGGGAGTTCTTGAGAGCGAGGCCTGTACCTGGGTCAGCATATGGCGCCCATCGTAAATGACAGGATACTCACTTGATAGCAGGAGGGCTGCAGCGCCGAGCAGCAACGGGAGCACCCAGACCAACACGACCCCCGGTGTGGATGGGTGGACCGCAGCGAAGCACCCGAAATCCTCGATGATATCGAAGCGATGATGTTGTGCGAGAAGATCTGCTAGGCGTCAGCTACCGCGAACAAATAGGAAGACATAAACCTACGGAGAACCATATAGATGACTGGAACGATATAGCACAACAAAATCTCAAAGATCATCGTGTTCCGCTTCACAGTTGGGTTATCATGGATTTTTCTCGTCGAGGAGATCAGCTCCATGCGCCGTCCAATGCAGATGAAGGCTCCAGGAACCGCTGCATTAACTCCCAACACCACCTTTGTCGCTGATAGCACTGTAAGTATCAAAGCGAGATAACGAGATAATACGTGAAAAAAGGGACGCACAGATATCGCACCACACAAAGGAGCTGACAGACACGGTGTCTGCAAATAAGGAGCTATTTACTCCGTGCATTAAGTTACCAAGGAACAGCCAGAAAACGATCGCGAAAGCTGGGATTTCGCCATAGACGCGTTTCACGGGTGCAAACGCTGCGAGAAGGATGGCGCAAAGGAAGGAGATGGCGATCAGTGAAGCAGCCATGATAACAGGCGTGTTTCTTCAGCGCCGGGCGTTGGTTGGCACTGCTGATCGATCCACTGGAAGAAACAACCGGCACTCAACGAAGAGAGAGGCCGAAATAAAAGAAAAATAGGAAAAGAAAGCAGGGTTATTCGACGATGAGATGGGAGCGTATATGAGAGCGCCGCGAAACAAGGACCCGAAAACACAGTCCAAATCGGACAACAACTAAGCACAGTCACAGTCGTAATAGCGCACGCAGCCTGCAAGAGCATAGGCCCGCTAGCTGCGTGCGCTACAAGTGTGATGCCTCTTTCAAAACAAGGGCGTGTCGTGGAGCGGAGCCTGTGCATCAAGAAGCTTGTGTTCAGACAGGACTATGCTTGAACGCAGCGCTATTATAGAGCACAATGCTGAAGTTTATAACAAGGGGAAGCATCAAATGCGGAACTCTGAACTGTCGGCGGCACGTCCGGAAAAGGTGAGAGCAAAGTCCGTTCCATTTTGAGCGGCCATCCATGTGACCCCGAGGATCTTCGAGTACGGTCCGGCTAAAGTCCCAAAAGTCTGTTTAGAGAATCCGACCGCGGAAGGACCGCAAGTAAGGGCCGAGCAATAGTCCAAAGCGTCGCAGATGAAGGTGGGAGCACAAAGATCGACGCGGTGCTGAAAAACGACGCCGAAATTAGAGTTACAGTTAACAGCATCCCAGGATATTCTTGTTATTCCAATTCCTAAGGCACGAGGTACCCACCACAAGTTATCCAGGATGTCCCTGGGCAGCACATTCAGTCGAAAATCATTCAAGACGCGAATAGGCCAGAATCTCTATCAGTGATAGACGCCATTTTTCCGGTACGGAAGCGCCACCTTCGGGAACTGCAGAGAGCCTCTTGTTGCAATCTTGTTGTATGCCCTTGTACGATTGTTGTGCGCGAGAGCTAAGTACCTCACTGAGAGTATCGTTTATCCGTCGGCAAACCCAGAGGTCCCAGCAGGTCGATAGAAAGATGCGTCGTGGCGGTCGAGATTCTTGTTCGGGGTGAGACCAGACATAACGTATGGGACGAGCATGTTGCCGAAACCCGGGGTAGAGTATGGTATCTGCAGAATATCGCTTCAGGGAGAGGAAAACAGAGTATGTGGTCGTCGATGGTGGTTCGTCGCAAAAGTGGGCGGGAGAGCGAAAAAACGTGTGCTGACACATTTGGTGATGCGGATTCCCGCGCTCCGGTTAGCAACTCACCCGGGTTGCCGCCGCGGGCGCTAATCTGGCAACTTGAATGAGCGTCAAATCCTGCCACGATCGGCTTCCTGGAGTAAAGGAGCCTTGAAGACACTCTCGGTGCATTGGGCATCTTTAATTGGCAAGGCCACTACATTGCCGTATCGTACTCTTGCAAAACGAAGTGCAACTTCAAAAGAGAGTCACAGCGAGTCTGGAGAACACTGACCCCTTGCAGCCGCCAATTACAGATCCAACGAAGGAGGGGGTCACCAGACATGATAGGAATAATTTGTGCTCCCATAGTACGTGATTAAGTGAGTAAGATTGTTTTAGATGTAGAAGTAGAGTGCAAAACCAAGTTTCAGTCAATCTGTGCCGTCATGGGGCAGTGCTATTGTGGCTTCCACCACGCGATCCTCGCTTCTTGAATACAGTTCTCTGTTATTCGCACATCCCACGAGCAGAATATTGCGGTGAAAACTCTCCTGCGCAATGCCCTACGATGATGTGAACCCCAGCATGAGCACCGGCGCCTATTAGCACACAATTAGGTTCAACGAAACCAAACGTACTGGATAGCATGGATCGCAACGCTAAACTCACACCCCAGCATGCTAAAGGTATTCAATAGATAGCTCACACAACATACGGGGCTTGTATAGAGCTACTTTTGGCTCTCCACCTCACGTCACTTCGCTTGGAGAATAGATTAGCCAAGACCGTGTGCTTCTCCTCCCCACACTCAGCCAGACTTGGACACCCCCACATCCGATCCGAGTTCTATTGATTTGACCCAAAGGCACACGTCTCTTTGCAATTTGTACCCGCCTCGCTTGTGAGTCTCCACCCTCAACCACTCGGCTTTGAACGTTGAACACCGACCCCGCGATGGCCTCAAATGAGAAGGTTGACGGGAGCGCCGTAGCTGAAACGGATGAGAAGGCGAATATCTCTCATGTGAAACGCATAAACTCAGACGTTGAGGGCTACGACAAGGATGCCACATTTGGGGGAGCCGAGTCTAGGCGCCGGTTGGAGAAGAAGCTACTTCTGAAGGTCGACCTCAGAATGAGTGTCCTGGTGGTTATCTACATTCTGAACTATGTAAGTGTTTGCCGTTACACTCTCATAAAGCAATCCTACTGACAGGGTGCAACGTGTAGATTGACAGAAACAACGCAGCGTAAGGTGTTGCGCCTCTGCATCTCTTTGCCGAAGCTAATCAGGACTTACCTCCAGTGCCGCGAGATTGAGGGGGTTCGAGAGCGACTTGAAGCTCACTGGCCAGCAATTCCCTACAATCCTATCGATTCTCTATGTTGGTTACACCATCATGCAGGTTCCGTCGTAAGTCCCCTGCTTTGAATGGGTGGGTCCCATTTAAGCGCCCGTTGACCTCTTCCATCAGGAACATGTTCCTCAACTACATTGGAAGACCGTCGATATACCTCCCAGGATGTATGATTGTCTGGGGAGTTATATCTGTTCTCACAGGTATAACTAAGAAGTAAGTTGATTTGAGGCTACCGTTGCACCAAACCTCATTGCTTCTGCATCATAGTTTTGTTGGTGCCTTGTTGACGCGGTTCTTCCTTGGTTTCGTTGAGGCTGCTTTCTTCCCAGGCGCGGTGGTGAGCTACGCTCATAAGTCTCTTATCTGCTCCCTATCTAACACCAAGTACAGTTTCTTCTTTCTAAGTGGTATAAGCGAGAGGAGCTCGGGCTCAGAACAGCCATTCTGTATGTCGGAAATCTCAGCAGCAACGCGTTCGGCGCTTTGATGGCATCCGGTATCCTCTCAGGAATGGAGGGAAAACTAGGTCATGCAGCGTGGAGGTAAGGCAACCTTGCACACTAACTCCCCAACTATGTACTGATATACTTGCTGCAGATGGCTCTTCTACGTTGAGGGAGGAATTACGATCGCAATAGCCATTATTGCGATGTTCATTCTACCAGACTTCCCAGCTACATCGACCTGGCTGTCGCCCGAGGAGCGTGCTCTAGCAATGAAGAGAATGGAGGAAGATGGCGGAATGGGTGTAGGGGACGAGGGTCAGACGGAGGGTCAGGGGAATGGACTGATATTGGCGATTTCAGATTGGAGGATCTGGCTTCTCGCCGTTGCACTAACCTCCCAGACTGTGGCCTTGTCGTTCACGATATACTTCCCAACCCTCACAGCGACGCTTGGCTATAACCGCACAGTTACACTTCTACTCTGCGCGCCCCCTTGGATATTCTCTGCCATAGAAACGTTCATTGTGACAAGGTAAGCGTCGTTACCACTGGAGCCTGTACGTTTCTTGCTGAAACGGCCACAGGCACTCGGACAAAGCTCAAACGCGTTTCTATCATATCGTAATTCCGTGGTTTGTCGGAATCATCGGCTTCGTCATCTCTATATCGACTATGAACACCGCTGCCCGCTATATCTCTCTGTGAGCATTAACCAGTTCATTATCCAGTGAGAGAACGTAGAGCTTATTGTACGCTAGGTTTTTAATGGCGCAAGTCTTTGCCGGTCTTGTCGTTTTCCTGGCTTGGATCAGTAACTCCTTTCCCCGACCTCCCTCGAAGCGTGCAGTCGCGCTTGCGTTGATCAACGGTGTTTCGCAGCTGGGAAGTCTTTCCGGGTCGTGAGTATCATACACCGCCGCTTGTCACTCCACAAACTGACCCTCTCACCAGTTACGTGTGGCCGAAGACATGGGGCCCAACATATCGCAACTCGTATGGAATATGCATCGCAACGAGTGGGCTCGCAATATTCCTGTGCTTCCTCTTCAAGCTACATCTCGACAGTCTCAATCGAAAGGCGGAGGCAGAGGAGGTAGCGAATGGGGCTGAGAAACCTGGCTTCAGGTATCTTGTATAATCGAAGCTGTCAATGTGTATTAAAGAGTGTATGAACGTAATGAAAGTGTATGAATGCGTGGATGGGTTCCGGTCCTCCGTCTAGATTTTGAATCCACCAGTGAGGCCCATCACGTTCCCTGGGTCCACCCTTGCCTTGATAGCCTTCAATTTAGGCAAGTTACTACCGTATATCCTGTTAAGTGGGGTATCCCAGAGGGCGTAGTTCGAGTACAGGGGAGCAGTTTTGACGTCCTTGTGGCCTTCGGCGACGAGGGCGGACTCCAGAGTGTCGCGCATCTTCTTGATGGCGGCTTCGAAAACGGCGTCCTGGGACGGATCGGCCCACTGCAGGAAGAGATTGAAGGGAGTATACATCTTGGACCTCGTGAATGGGAATGCCGAAGGAGAGCTGGTGTGCTTCAGAATGTCAGGTTGGAATGGCTCGGTAGCCAGTGTCATGAAGACGAGAGATTTAGGCGTCAACTCCGCGCCGGCATCCTATTCAACAGAAGAGTGAGCTGGGACAGGGATGAGCGAAAAGAACAGGGTACGTACAAAAGCGACCTTGTTGACGAGCTGTTGGAAGCTGTCTGAGTACTCTGGTACCGATAGTCCAAGGAAGTAGCCCCTATCAAGCCGCAAGCGCCCATAGCGTTGGTCATGGAGCTTTCAAGGACCCTACAAATGAACGTACCTAAACTTCCCATTAAGTTCCTCGCCAGGAATACTGGTGACGAATGATACAAAGCTCTGTGTCTTGATGGTGTTTGCAACGGAAGGTATGCTCAGATATGTGTCGAAGATTCCTGCTGGGGGACTCGGTCCATCGTAAAAGGGGAAGACGTTGATGATAGGCTATTTCATGATACATCAATCTGGGAGCCGCATGCATTGAACGTATACACTCACTGTGTTGTTGAAGTAGCTCACAGTGCTCAAAAGACTTGCTTTCGGATCCTTCACCTCCGCGGAGAACTTGGCGCCTGCCGATGCCACAGCAGCGAACGTGTCAGGAATGGCATATGTAAGCATACCACCCTGGTCATTGAAATTTCCTATTAGTTCAGTACATTGATTCGCAACTAGCCAGTACACACCCAAACTTGTCCCTGAGGGAAGGCTTTGAGAGTGAGTTTTGTCACGACTCCCTAGAATTCAGGTCAGTAGTGTTACACACGTAAGTGAGACCTCTGACGACATACAAAGTTATTCTGAGCTCCCTTGAGACCGAAAAACAGCTCGGGATCCGACTTCTCAGTGACTTTGACGACCTCTCCATTAGGCTTGACAAGCTCAAACGCAGTTACTGTGTCGATGGTCAAACCAAACTGGTTTGTCCTCCATGCATAACCTGGCAAAGCGAGTGAGTTCTACACCAATTTCGCAGGTTGAAATAAGAGTTGAAGAATCGTACCTCCTCCTAGTGTCAAGCCTCCAACACCGACTCCAGCAACGCGACCGCCAACAACACTGACCCCATGTGGATCGAGGGCCGCATAGACTTCTTCCCACTTCAGGCCTGTGCCAAACTCAACTGTTTTCGCGACGGCGTTATACTCGATAGTGCGGAAACCGTTGAGGGATATATGGACACCCTTCGTTGACGACCATCCAGGGTTTGACGCGTGTCCTCCACTTTTGACCTATACAGTGTCAAAGGACGCTCAGAATTGAACCCATTGGCAAAGGAGCGAAACATACTGCAAAAGGTGTCTTGGTTCGTCCCACAATCTTCAGCTGTGAGGAGAAAGAATGTATGTGAGTGAACGGTAGTGCATGTGGGGCAGAGGAACGTTGAACATACAATTCTTCCAACATCCGAGGGATTCTTCGGCTCGACGACACAGGCGGAATCCTGGCTACTCGAAACCACATAGTGCCCAGCCAGCTCTTGGAACCGAGAGGCGCCTGTCGGGGACGCGACGCGTCATACCATGAGATCCAATGGACGCGATACTCGGGAAGCCATCGAAACGTACCCGGATATATAACACTCTCTGGCGAGAGGGCCCCAGAGATTTCGGTGCAAACTTCTGTGTAGTTCGCAGTTTGCCCAGGTTTCTTCTCCACAACCTGAGGCGCGTCGACGTTGGTCACGACGCTGCTAGCAAGAGCGTATCGCGCCGTCGCCAAGAGGGCAAGAGTGAACGCAAATTTGCGAACCATGGTCGCGTCGAGAGAGAGGGGAGATTTAGACAGAATGTGTAGAGGATCGTTCAAACCCGGAGGGTCTTATAGGGGTTTCGCCTGCCCGGACTTGACTCCGGTTCGTGTTGTCACCGCAGCCTCCCGTACTTACATATAATTCATCATTTGAACTGTGACCGTTCCCATTAGTAAAATAAGCAGAAATGATACGACAATCCCACTTATGTTGTAGGAGGCTGGGAGCGTGCCAAGAGTGTGCGGGTGGGGATGGGCTTCATGGCGACGGAAGAGGAGCTGGCAAGCGAACAGCGCGACACGATTGGTCACTGTCTGCCGATCACTGGCAGCCGACCGCTCTCACATGGAAAAGTTCGCAGGTATCAAAATCCGTACTGCTACACTTACTTACATACCTGACGCCGCCGGGAAAATCAAAACCACCGTGCATAGACATAAGCACATGTTCGATAGCTAGGAGCCCAGAAAACTTTGAGAAAACTTCCAAGCTGGTGCAGGCCCAGTCTGCACAGTGACGGGCGCCTAAGTACAACGCGAGCGGGATCGTTCCACGGTGTCAATTCAGTCCACACCGACTTGCAAAATAATGGCCCTCTGGGCAGACCTGGACACCACTTTTGATTATTTTATAGCTTCTGAGCAAGAAATTCTGAGTGTTCTGAGGTTTCGGTGCGTCCATCTGGGCCTGTCAACTGGCTTAATAATGCATTCCCAGGACTTCGGCACACACGGCTCCCGCTTCACGTTGACCTCCCAGCCCCTCCGAACGCATGCACCTCAGCTCGTGGTATGCAATGAGAAAAGGCAATACGTCTAACGGTGGAACGGAAGGAAAGGATAGCTACTATGTCCATAGGCATAGGAGCTCAAATTCCCAGTCAGAATCGGAGTCTCCTGGGAGTATCTTAGAGTATCTCTCAGTACATATATAATAAGTTGACGTGAGGATACTCCGGGAGGCAAATGTGGCACTTTTTTGCCTCTCTGGCTCTCTCAGAGTATCCGGCAACACAGAACAGCAAATGTAGTAATGAATTCATATTTATTCAGTATCGTATATACTACATGTATACAGGAAATCATCGATCATCTTCCAACGACCCAGTAAAACCGACTCACAAGCTCACCATTTCCATGCCCCTCCTATGCCCCTTCCAAAACCTAAGATACCCCGCAATAAACACAATAAAAGCCGGGTGCCATCGTGTCTGGAGCTTCATGTCAGGGACCCCTAATGAAATGAGTGAGCAAGTGCGAACGACAGAGTCGAGTGCAAACACTTACCGGAAAGCCAAAGACGGCCGAGGGTAAAATGACTGAGCGAGACTGCCGCCCGCGAAGGGCTGGGCGACTTTCCGTGGATAAGGTGCATGGCGAGACGCTCGGGATGCTGGGGGATGAAGCTGAATTGCTAAGGCTGAGCGTGGACGGGGATCCAGACGTGCCAATCAGTCAACATCTTCGGAGTCCAGTCAGTTACGCACCGTTGCATCGCTCGCCCCGCCCAACAGCAGCCAGGGGAGCTGGAACAGAGATAAGGGGCTCGTGAGCCATCAGACTCCCGGAATGGGTTCGCATGGTTCGGGGAGGCACGAGCGGCGGGGTTGAAGGGCATCAGACGAGAGTCAACCAATTTCAGCAACCTCAGACATACCATCGTCACTCGACTTCAAATCCAACCCGCCACAGGCCAATCGCCTCCTACTGTGGAGATCATTTACAGGAAGCTGACGAGCAAGTCACAGGGCTGTGACAGTTCAGCGAAGTTGTGTAGGAGTCCCGGATTCGAGCCTCGATGGCGGCGGTGGTGGTGGTGAGGAGAAGGAAGACCTGGGGAAATTGACGCGTCCGTGCTCGTGTGTTTACCGGATTTCGGACATCGAAAACAAATAGAAAGAATGCAGGCGACAAGTCAAGTAAATTTACAGAACAGAGGGGTCTACGTAGTGGTTGCGTACAATCTACAAGCCGTTTTCTGTCCAGCTGTCGGCAAGAATGCATTATTAAGTTGTGCGAGTTGGATATATTTAGTGGAGAAGATATACCAACTTGTCTAAAAGGCGTTTTCAAGATACTGTGGGGGTGGTGGCACTCGAGTTTTGTGAAATGAGATACTCTGGGATGCTCCCAGGAGATTCCAATTCTCACTGGGGCTTAAAGGTATGCACTGGGTAGGGTACATACCTACAGACGTTGGAATGGAAGGAAAGCATAGCTTAGGAGTACGTCCATAGTATAGGTATGCACTACATAGGGTACATACCTGCTATTAGGCACGGATTGAATCATGCACCCGTAGGCTATACACGCCATACATACTTAGGTCACGGAGAACTGACTGGCAGTGACTAATAGTGGGCCTGTAGTCACAGTGCGCAGCCTCTAATACAGATCTGAATCTTGCCATATGTTGCCATAAGAAAAATAACTGAGTATGCCACCTCACTGCCTTCTTGTAGTGGGCACGCCGCACAGCAAGAGCATCTGAAATTCAACAAGTTAGCGCCGAGAGAAAGGAAGATCTCAAGCCATTTAATCTTATCGCGAGGAAGATCACATCTAAGATCTTTCCAAATTTGGGAATTTGATGCTGGTCGAGCCACCAGCGAGTGCGCAGACAAAACCTTCCCACTTTCAGTGTCCAGGAATTCGGAGGCATGTCATGCACCAAGAATGCACCTCCAGTGAAAACATATCAACGGTACACCCAAACCTGAGGTCATGAGAAAAAAGAAAAGAGTGTATTAGCGCGCAGTTCTGAGTAGAGATGAACCCGATTATACATCAATTACATATATGTAGTAGTAGAGGAACAAGATGAAACCGAGCAACAAAAGAGCGACATGGAGAGAAAGGAACGACAGCGTCTGGCGTCAAAAAAAGTTCTCAGACCTTAAACCCCCCAGCAAGCCCCATAACATCCGTAGGATCCACCCTAAGCTTCACAACCTTCAACGGCACCAAATTCGTCCCATAAATCCTCGCCACACTCGTACCACCCCACGCGTAATTCCCATACATCGGCGCCAAAAGGCTGTCAGCCTGGCCCTCCGACACAAGCCCCGCGTACATAGCATCACTGATCCTCTTCAGCGCAGACTCAAAGACTGCGTCCTGCGCGGGGTCCGACCAGGAGAGGAAGATCTGGAAGGGGGTGTAGGCTTTGGCGCGGGTGAAGGGGTAGGCGCTGGGGGAGGTGGAGTGCGTTAGGATTGTGGGGAGGAAGGGCTCGGCGACGAGGGTCATGAATACGAGGGACTTGGATGCGAGCTCGTTGCCATAAGCCTGCGCGCGATTTACTTAGTAAGATCATTCGACTATTGTGAATTTGAAAGACGTACCACTGTGAGGTTGCTGATCAGACGCATAATTTTCGGCGTGTACTTCGCAATCGGAACGGTATGGAAGTAGTTCCTATCACACACAAAAAGGGATCAGCTCATACTCGTATGAACGGGCCTCGGGGAGGCAAGGGAGTGGTAGATTTACCTCATCCCATAAGTATCATTGGACGGAGATTGCTTGTAGAACGACAGGTAGCTCCTTGTCCCGACATCACTTTGCACCGAGGGCGTGCTCAGGAAATCATCGAAGATCCCAGCAGGAGGGTTCGGGCCATCGTAGAAGAGCTGCACGCTGGTAAGAGGCTGCAAGTCGCAGGGTCAATTTATGGGTGTAATTCAATGAAACAAAGTGCATACCATTCCCTGATAGTACGCAGTTGTACTGAGCATAGCGGCTTTGGGGTCGGTAGATTGGGTTGAGAACTTTGAAGTCGCGAGATTGATAGCAGCGAGGGAAGTAGGGTCCATATACGTGACAATTCCACCCTATCAGAAGAATGAGTATGTCTACATCGGTCGTTTCTGTTTGTGAACCGACGTACCCAGATTGGACCCTGCGGAACCGTCTTCAGAGTAAACTTGGTGACAATACCCTACATTGAGAGCAACGCGTGAGCCTTCCACGGGAAAAGGACAAAGAGACGCGACTCACAAAGTTATTCCCAGCCCCCTTCAGCGCAAAGAACAGCCCCGAATCCGAGTTCTGCGTAACACCCACGACCTGCCCATTCGGCTTCACAAGCTCAAACTTCACAACACTATCAACCGTCAACCCATACTGATTCGTCTTAAACGAATACCCGCCCCCAAGCGTAAACCCAGCCACCCCAGGACCAAGCGCCCTCCCGCCCACAACGCTCACGCCG
Organism: Ephemerocybe angulata; assembly: GCA_013368325.1. Lineage (NCBI taxonomy): Eukaryota > Fungi > Basidiomycota > Agaricomycetes > Agaricales > Psathyrellaceae > Ephemerocybe > Ephemerocybe angulata. The sequence continues at coordinate 1,907,495 of JAACJK010000163.1, read as the reverse complement.
TGGGGCTCAAGCGCCGTGTATACTTCGTTCCAGGATAGGCCGGCGCCGAACTCGACGGTTTGGGAGGCGGCGTTGTAGGTTATGGATTTGAAGGAGTTTAGGGAGATGTGGACGCCTGGTGTTGAGGAGAACCCGGGGTTTGTAGCGTGGCCACCGCCTTCCACCTATGAAGGGCAACGTTAGACGCGTGAGATCGAGGTGGTGTACGGGCGCTTACAGCAAAAGGAGTGCGGTATCGGCCTACCAGTTGGAGCTACATCATTTATGTGTTAGCGGGACACCTCAGAGCGGTGTATCCTTCGTGGAGTGCTTACGATTTTGCCAACATCCACAGCCGACCTAGGCTCTACGACACACGCCGACGTCTGCGTACTCGTCGCAGCCCAGTGGCTACTAAGCCACTTAAAAACGGGATCACCTAATCAAAACTTAAGTATCAGATACAAGAGCAAGAGCATTGTATGCACGTACCAGGGTAATATACAGCACTCGCGCTGGACATGCTAGCCTTGATCTGCGCACAAACTTGCACATAGGTCGCGCTCGGGCTCCCACCACGCTGACTATCAGTCGTAGCCGCAGCGGTCACATCGGAGGCGGACGCAGATGCATCCAAGGAGTTGGTCTCAGCCTGCCTCGTAGTCAGCGAGAACGCAGAAGGAAGGTGTGAAGCAACCGCGAGTGCGACGAAGAAGAAAAAGAGAGTGCGGGTCGGAAGAGCCATGGTACTGATGATCTGGGGTGAACAGCTCCAAGACCTGACAATCTACAACGCAGGTCCAGCAGTTTATAACAATAACTCCAGCGCATTCCCCCGGCGGGACGAGCCTGAGGTACGGTGAATGCGCACCCCGGCATTGCGAGGGGTAGGTACCAACGATCGTTCGAGATGATAGACAGATGGAATCAGTCGAAATCGCAGCAGCCGTGTCGCGCTGAGCATGGCCGGAGAGATAGTTTCCAATATCAAGGTGATCCACAGTGTAGACGCCGGACATACCATCATCAAGTCATGTATGAAACCAAGGGGTGAATACGACACTACCCCCACTAAGGTATCTGTCCTTCCCTTCTCCACCGAACTCGGACGTAAGAATAGGAGGGTTTGCGTAGTGCATGGGTTTCCTGCTTTAAGCGCCGATCGATCGATCACTTGGGGCGCATCAATCAGTGAGCGCCCAAACGAAGAGGGCAATGTCTCTTACCCCGGTCGCGAGTTCGTCCCTCTACGCTGATCCAGCTCACCCATTTCTCCTATAGACATTCCTAGAAACGAATACTCGCCTCCAACCAGTAAGTTTTCCTTCTTCGAGATAGCGACTAGATATATTGAGCGGCGATAGATAGGTCCAACCACCGGATCATCACATATATTGAAGGTACCATCTGCTCCCCCGCATCACAGGTTCAGCGCAGGCAGGCGCCGGGAGCAAACCGACATATCTAAACAGGCTGAAACACTGCTCGGTCACTGACAGGGGACAGACAGCCTAGCATTCTAACCCGTCAAGGCGAGAAAACTTAAGAGAGAGACTTTAGCGCCCATGGAATTATGACAGCCGACATTACCGAAAAGCCACATCGGATCAGCCTCGCTAAGGGGAACAGCTCAGTTCGAGGCCCATTTCACCCTTTCCGGGACCTCCGGAGTATGAGCCTCAGTGAGCAGTTGAGCGTTGTCCAAGATACCGATACCTCGGAGCAGCGTCCGCCGGAGCTCTTTGAATGGATCATGCCAGCGTAATTGAGGAATCAGCATCTATCACTTCCATTTCAGATAAATGATAGAGCACGTACTATGTACCCTATGTGATGCGGAGACAGGACCCCGTAATCATGCCCTTCCTACAGGGAGATCTATTTGCGAGATTTACTTTCATCGGGCCCTTGAGGCGCGGGAGAGGAACCTGAGGGAGAAATATACCCAGTGTGGTAAGTCTGAGGATTGCCGGGGCTCGTTGTTTCTGTGGTGCGCGGATGCCGGTGATAGCTAAGGTTGGGCAGTCGACGGCGACCATATATGGACTGGACGCGATGGTCATCACGTACAAGAGTTTGGATGGAATAAGTGGTCTGGGTGGAACGTCCAGACTCCAGATGGCTGGGAATCTCCAACGTGACGAGATATTTCGAGGATGGGCTGGTGCGCAGGTAGAATCGGCAAGGTGGGTCGAGGTTGAAGCACCCCCCAAAGTTCTCAGGAACTTTGCTCCAGGTAAACTTCCTGACGAAGTTCCACAGAATTTGGGATTTGGGAGAGTTGAGGTGGCCTTGCACCCCGGGGGTGAACGTTCGGCCGAGGAGACGCAGGAATGCGACTTGGTATTTGTGTGGTACATCTTCAGAACGTCTTGAGGCTTCGTGTTCGAGCAAGGGAGGGTCCGGGAGGGGTTCGACGTAGCCAAAGAAGAAGTGGAGGCGTTCGAGGATGTCTTGCTCGATGGATAGCCTCTCGTCGATTTCTTCAATTTCTCCAGGCTCGGCCATCTCGGGTCTGGTAGGGATCCCTCTTTCAAAAGAGCTCGGAGTGACAGCAAGAGGACAAGTCAAGTTTGGGTACAAGACGGTCACGAAGCGCCAGCGAAGTCGTGCGAGCGCACCCCGCAATGATGGCATGAGTCAGCATACCGCTATGCGCCTAAGCAATTCCGATCAGCATGCGACGAAAAATGGCCCGAAAATCGGCTCGTCCACTAGACTTACTTATGCACCAGAAGTGGCCAAATTCTGAACGTTTCTCCAAGAGTTATGTGCCGTACCTGGCTTTTGGCTAAAATATGTCTGACATTCATGCGTCGTAGTTGGCGAGCGAACCAGAATCGGCCGAGCCCTCCAGAGGTTAAGCGCCCAAGGTTTGGATGGTGGGGCGAGTTGTAGGAGGGCTGGTGCTCGACTCCATGGGTGAGCCTGCATGAGCCTTCACTTAGGTCCTGTGCATAGTTGATGTGAGTCACCCACCAAAAATCCTACTTCTGCGCCGGAATTTTTGCCGATGGTGTGGGCTGACGAAATTTAACGATTTTGAGCAGTTGAGATCGGTTCCTTTGTATCTTCTTAAACTTCCCTTGTATGTAGGACCCCATAATGAGAGCAAAATTGTGTGCGGATATCAAGTATCTATGTGCTGTATGGGGAGAATCAAGGGAGAATCTGGACGCGTTCGACCTAGAGTCATCCGCGGGATTCTTCGTCCAGGATAGATCTTGTACCAGGTCTGCTCCTTTTTTGGGCTGTTTCTGGCAGACAGAATGGCCAGAAGGATGGAGGTTAGGGAAGTTCGCAGGCCTCTTATGGTAGGTGGTTCAGGGTTGATGGGTTAGTCAGCGCCCTTAGATCACCAGATAGACGCGTCGCCCTCATTGAGCAACAACGGCGTGCACGACGACCTCGACATTATCCACGATGACCTCAACACAAACTCCAGCACCAAAACTCGTCCTCGACGAGTTCATCGGCACCGCACTCTCCGCAACGCCCGCCGAGCTCCACCCCTACTTTAACGATTTCCGGACTCTCTACACGCGCAAGTGAGTTCCAGTGTAATTACTCAAGGTTCAGTCCAGGAAGATGAACGTCAATGAGAATAGGCTATGGCACCAGCTCACGAACAAGCTGTTCGAGTTCTTCGATCTCCCAGCGGCGAGACCGTACCGCGTCGACGTGTTCGAGCAGTTTGTGCGCGACTTTGAGAGCAAGATCAACCAGCTCAAGCTCGTCGAGATGGGCGTGAAAGTGTCCAAGGACATCGACAGTGCGTCCATTCCCTTACACTTAAGCTTATTCTAACCCCGTCGTAGACCCCCAAACGCACCTAACCTTCCTCACCTCCCTCCTCTCCCGCGTGGACACCGCCGCGTCCCCCGAAGCCCACGTCCTGCTCCTCGCCTCCATCGCCCACGCAAAGCTGCTCTACGGCGACCTCGAGGGCACCAAGGCCGACATGGACAGCGCCTGGGCCGTGCTCGACAAGCTCGACAACGTCGACAGCCGCGTCAACGCCGCGTACTACGGCGTCGCCGCGGACTACTACAAAGCCAAAGCCGAGTACGCGCCGTACTACCGGCACTCGCTGCTGTACCTCGCGTGCGTGGACCCGGAGAAGGATCTGAGCGCAGAGGAGCGTCTCCTACGCGCACACGATCTCTCGATTAGTGCGTTCCTGGGCGACTCGATATACAACTTTGGCGAGCTGCTCATGCATCCGACCCTCGAGTCGCTGAACGGGACGCAGCACGAGTGGCTCTCCAAGCTGCTCTTTACGTTCAACGAGGGCAACATCGGAAAGTTCGAGGCTCTGGCCCCGCTCTTCCCCAAAGAACCGATCCTGCAAGAGAACTACGCGTTCCTGCGGCAGAAGATCTGCTTGATGGCGCTTATCGAGAGCGTCTTCAAGCGCGGGGCGGGCGAGCGGAGTATGAGCTTCCGTACGGTCGCAGAGGAGACGCGGTTGCCGGTGGATGAGGTCGAGCACCTTGTGATGAAGGCGTTGTCCCTCAAGCTTATTAGGGGATCGCTGGACCAGGTCGACGAGAAGGCGCATATTACGTGGGTGCAGCCGAGGGTGCTTTCGAGGGAGCAGATCGGAGGCATGGCGAAGAGGCTGGAACAGTGGGTCGAGAAGTTGAATGGGGTGGAGAAGAGGATTGCGCCCGAGGTTTTGACGACGAGTGCGTGAGCGTGTATGTAGTCGATCAATTGTATGAGTATCATTTCGCTTTCCTTTTCACCATCGTTGGACTGGGATGGTCGATGGATTGTAGTGAAAGGAAGGGGCATTTGGTGAGCCAAATCCGCGTTGACGATGGAAAATCCAGAGATGCTGACTTCGCAAAGGCCCAGACTGTTTGTTCTTCATGATTTGAGATCGGATTAAGGGGGCTGATTCCGACCTTCACGTCGGTCGCTCTGGTCCCTCTGAAACGATCTCCAATCTTACTCGTGGAGCGACTGCTAAACCCTTGGCGTGAATCCGAGGCTCCTCCGGTTGAGCTGGGATGGTATGCGGCATTTATATCCCATCAGAGGCTACATCAAGGCGCCTTATACTCGCTCTGCACTTAGACTGCAGCCACCCACCATCGAAGCTGTTGTGGGCGCCAGTGCTATTGTCCTCCAGCATGCGAATCCATGGGGACGTGCTTCCCGTCACGGCAGTGTGTTGTTTTGTCTAAATACGCCTTCGTTCACATTCATTAAACACAACACCACTCGAAAAGGTCTGTGATGGGTTAGTAGTAGGGATCCACAAAGGCTACAGCCGGTGAGTGGCTTCAAATCACAAGCGCCGTTGTTCTTCTACTTATAAAGCTCACAATCTCGTCCTCACCTCTCCACAACACACCATGGTCTTCGACTCCAGCATCAAGCTTAACAGCAACGGTCATCGAAACAACGCTTCGCAACTGCGGGGTACAGGCTATGCCGGGCCAGCAGACACGACTTTACCTCCCTATTGCGATCCTCAAGGTGGCCTCCTAGCCCCCCCTCCCCAACAGATCCAGAATCGTGACAGCCACAATCTAGGATCGACGTTCAATAATGAGCATTGTGCAGCACCTATTCTGAATGGCGCGACACAGGTCCAACACGTCGGGAACTCGCAGACTACCAACAATGGCGCCACCGCTAATGCTTATGGAGGCATATGTTTTACGAGCAATAACCAGTACCATGATAACGCCAAGCACTACAATCCCGTGGGTGACGGGATGACCATGATTATTAACGAGAACCTGTCGCCCTCACGTATGGAATCCAAGGCTCCGCAGGCGGAAGCATTGGGCCAAGGCGCTCAGCAGCCGCAAGTTTCGCAGCAGATGGAACAGAGCCAGGACTTGAGGACGCAGGATAATAACCAGAGGACACAGAATAGTAATCAGAGGGCACGGGAACGCGACCAGATGGTACAGGAAAATAGGCAGAGGGCACAGGAACCGCAGCCGAGGGTGCCTTCGAGGGGGAAGATTGGGGGCATGGCGAAGAGGCTGGAGCAGTGGGTCGAGAAGTTGAATGGGGTGGAGAAGAGGATTGCGCCGGAGGTTTCGACGACGAGTGCGTGAATAAGCGAGTGTATGTAGTCGGTCGACCGATTAATTGTATGAGTATCGTTTCGCTTTCTTTTTCATCATCGTTGGACTGGGATGGTCGATGGATTGTCACGGTGGTGGATGGGAAGGAGCATACTTATTATATCAATATCAGAACCGGCCGGAATCCAAGAAGCGAACCCGTTACCCTGCACAAAACGTACGCTCCAGTGGGCCTCCCGGCATGCTGACTCATGCCATCAATTTCGGGAAGCGCTCGCAGGACTTCGCTGGCGCTTCCTAACCTGCTTGAACCCAAACTTGACCTATACTCTTGCTATCGCTTCCTCTGCTCTCTTAAAGAGAATTCGCCACAAGGGTCTATGTATCATGGCCGAGCCAGGAGAAATTGAAGAAATCGACGAAATTCTATCCATCGAGCAAGACATCCTCGAACGACTTCACTTCTTCTTTGGCTACGTCGAACCGCTCCCGGACTCTCCCTTGCTCGAACACGAAGCCGCACTGGCAAGCCGTTCTGAAGATGTACCCCACAAATCCCAGGTCACTTTCCTGCGTCTCCTTGGCCGCCCGTTCACCCCCGGGGTGCAAGGCTACCTCAATACTCCCCAGTCTCAAGTTCTATGGAACTTCGTCAGAAAGTTTACCTGGAGTAAAGCTCCTGAGCGCTTTGGAGAGTGCTTCGACCTTGACCCATCTTGTCGATTCTACCTACGCACCAGCCCAATGGCAAAGCATCTCGTCACGGTGGAAACTGCATATTCCATGCAGACCGCTCATTCCATCCAAACTCTTATACGCGATGAACGTTAATATCGCGTCCAGTCCATACATGGTCGCCGTCGACTGCCCCATCATAGCTCTCGCCGCCATCCGCGCACTTACAGAAAGAACGAGCCCCGGCAACGAAACAGAACTCTTAACCGCCTTCCTCTACGCACACGGATGTCACTTCTACACGCTCCACCGGACGCCCACGTCTCTAACGAACATCCTCTGTCCAAATCAAGGCCCTCCCCTCCTCGAATACGCGTCAGACTACGTATTCACTCTTAAGGACTACGAGGAATACCGAGCTAGACTCGTCCGGCTCCTCAGTCAACCCCGGATGCGCGCAGCGGGCATGCGGGGTGGGTACATCTGGCGTCTGGTTAAAGGCCACGTTCCTCTAGACAGGATCCTCCCCGGGCCTCAGGACGACACCGCCGAGATCCTCATATCTGAGCCAGACCCAGGTGAAGATGGGCAACATTCCTTCATCGACGACACCCTTTCCAGGCACGACATGCATCTCATTGTGGGTTCATACCTGGTGCCGGACGCGCGCTCTGGGAAACGGGTCATAAAGTCATGGTGGCCTCCCCCGGATGCCGATGAGGATGTCGGCGAATTCTCGGGGATGTGGACGCCCTATCACGAGGAGACGTTTAGGGAGAGGTTGGAGGCGATTATGAGTGGATCGGCGCAGCCTTTGGGGGCGCGCGAGTGGAAGAGGGACTCGAAAGGGTGGAGGGGTTTGCGGATTTGGAGGAAAAGGCTGAGGGAGCTGTCGACGAATTTTATTCGTGACTTGCCGTAATCCCTCTATCCCTATTATCGTATTCCGCTCTGCTATCACTGACGTCTACTTGTACCTCTGCTAATTCGCGTTCTCCGAGCAAGCCTTGTCCTTATGCCCCTATCTCCTGTAATTCGTGTATTCCCACGCAATAACCTTCCCAGATTGGCGTATGATCACAATTTCATCCTGACTTCTAACGAATTCTAACCACCACCTCCATCTTGCGAATTCGACTAATGACCTTGGGTGCTAATGAACTGCCCTACCTGCAAAGCGAAGCGTTGAATCCATGACAACTTGAAGTGAAGAGACCATCAAGGCGCCTTATACTCGCTCTGCACTGCAGCCACCCGCCATCGAAGCTGTTGTGGGCGCCAGTGCTATTGTCCTCCAGTCCATGCGAATCCATGGGGACGTGCTTCCCGTCACGGCAGTGTGTTCTTTTGTCTAAACTCACTTCGTTCACCTTCATTAAACACAACACCACTAGAAAAGGTCTGTGATGGGTTAGTAGTAGGGACCCACAAAGGCTACAGCCGGTGAGTGGCTTCCTTCCAACTGACAAGCGTCAATCGTCCTTCCTTTTACTTATAAAGCTCACAATCTCGTCCCCACCTCTCCACAACACACCATGGCTTCCGACCCGAACATCAAGCTCAACAGCAACGGACATCGAAACAACGCTTCGCAACTGCGGGGTACAGGCTACGCCCCAGCAGATCCGACATTACCTCCCTATTCCGATCCTCAAGGCGGCCTCCTCGCCCCTCCTCCTCAACACATCCAGAATCGTCACAGTCGCAATCTAGGGGCGACGTTCAACAACGAGAACTGTGAAGCACCGATTCTGAATGGCCCAACAAAGGTCGAGCGCGTCGGGAACTCGCAGACTACCAACAATGGGGCCACCACTAATACTTTTGGAGGCATGCGTTTTACGAACAACAGCCAGTACCATGGTAATGCCAAGCACTACAATCCCGTGGGTGATGGGATGCACATAGTTATGAATGAGAACTCGTCTCCCTCACGCATGGAAGCCAACGCTCCGCAGGCGGAAGCATTGGGCCGGGACGCTCAGCAGCCGCCAATTTCGCAGCGACCTGCCGAGATGGGGACACAGGATATTAACCAGACGACACAGGATAGTAACCAGAGGGCACGAGAACGCGACCAGATTGCAGAGGAAAATAGGCGGAGGGCACTGGCAGAGGAAAATAGGCAGAGGGCAGAGAAAAATAGGCAGAGGGCACGAGAACGCGAGCAGGGGGCCCAGGAAGCTTCCCAAAATGCACAGCGCAAGCCAGCGGCACCAACGCCTGCGCCTCCTCCTTCCGGTACGTCGAACCAAGACATCTCATTGGCCGCTATTACTTACCATCATGCCTTCATCGTTTAGGCCCAAGGCTGCCTCAGCAGAGCACACAAGCGCATCCTCCATCTGGACCCTCCGCCTTTGCGAGGCCCACGGTTCCACCGCCGTCGCCCTCATTGGGACCATACAACCCTCCGCCGAAAGCAACACCGACCAGACCATGCGGCGCTAGGACCTACGTCCCAATGCCTGCCCCTCCACCCGGAGTAGCCGGCTCCAACAGCAGCCTCGGCAGCGGTCGCTCGACCCCTGCGACTCCGAAAACCCCTGTCTCTGCACCACAACCTTCCACCTACGCGTATCCCTCGCCTTCGTCCATCTCTCATTCGCCAACAGTCCGGCAACCGGCGCCTGCTGTGCCTCCTGCAAGCTATAGATACGTTGACAGCCACAACATAGGTCCAACATGGAATACCGAGAATGCGAAAGGGCCAGTTTTCAATGGTGGCGTCACGTTTGGCGGCGGGGCTTCGGCAAGGCAGCTTGCAGGAGGATCAGACGAAATGGGGGAGGAGGACGACGAGGACGAGGACGACGGCGAAGATGAAGAGCAACAACGACAACAACAACGACCGCCGACACAACGCCCATATATGTCTCCTCAATCCGAACAACGGCCCCTTGGGAGCCCGTTTCAAGAATCGTACGATCCACGAGGCAGTGCCATGGGTGGTTATGCAAAGGGCCCTCGTCAGCATTCCGAATTCCTTCCCCAGCAATATCAGCACGCGCCCGCACCAACCCAGCAGGCGTGGAACGCTCGGGCCAGGCCGCCGCACCCCACTTCACAAATGCCTCCCCCACCACCCCAGCACCAACCCCAGTATCCCCCAGAAGCGTCTACCGCCCCCAACTCCCCATGGAGCACCCAGAACAGATCGTCGCATCCAGGCTCACGCCCGTATACCCCACCACCGCACCCAGAGCCTTATCGTGGCCGACGAGATTACTCAAGCTCTCCTCGACGCTACGAGCCCGTTCCTCCCTACTGTCCTCCAATGATGCCTGGTGCGGTTATGCCAGTGTCCCTGGCCGTGCCCGTACAGCCGATATATGTCATGTCGCCGGGGTATCCCTATCAACACTATCTACCTCAACCTCCGCCTCCGCCTCCCTACTATGGAAGGCCACCCAGCCCTTCCCGCTCGCGTGGGGACTACTACGAAGACCGTCGGTACTATAGGAGCCGCAGTCCCAGTCGGGATCGGGACTATGAAAGGTCGGAGAGCCGAGGAACGCCGTTTGCTTCTCCCGAGGCTCGGTCCTCCAGGCGATATCTGGACTCTAGGGAACCATCTCCTGAATCTAGTTATCGTAAAAGCGGAGGTATGTTCTCTCGATTCTCAATGTCGTGACATTAAGATTTAATGTATGTTTTCAGGGTACCCGAGCAGTGATGATGAGGAGTATGAGGAGGGAAGGAGACGACCGCTCCATCGCCAACGGAGGAGGATGCAGAATAGCCCGGCGGGGTGTGAACACTGCAGCTCGCGAGGAGACGACGGTACGTTTCACCTCTGCCTTTCATGCGTACACGATAAACCTGACGCGCGTCCAGATGACAGCTTCACTGGTGAAGGAAGCGTTGGCATCCCTATTCACATCCAGGCCCCAACGAGTACCTTCAACACCCCACAGACGCGCCGCGGGACGCCCTTGCCACCTGCAGAAGTACCGCTTCAGAATAGGACGCCGGAAGGTGGCCCGCTGGCGCCTCTTTTGCTTAGTCCTCAGAAAGCGCCCGTTGCATTTAGTGCGTCTGGGGAGGGTGGGAAGCCTTATATGCTTCAGTGTACGATTAAGGGGGTCTCTTCGATTCATATACAGGTGGGCTAGAGACCTCCACCTGGGGTCATGGACATGTGTTAATATCTTCGTATCTATACTCATTGCAACCTCACGATTCATTACACTTGGGTACACGCGAAGGGTATGGTCAGCTGCTGTGTTGAAGATGGGATCCTATAGGACGTTCAGTATTTAGGTATACGCCGAAGGAGCTCTCGGCGCCATGTTGCGTTGCATGCCACTGCCGATCCGGCGCTCATTGCCCTCGCAGCTCCAGAAGTGTAATGTATCTCCCTCCTTAGACAGGGTCACACATTTTAAGACAGTAAAAACATGTATCTATCGAATCTTTGGGACAACCAGGCACCAAGGGTCGAAGTTGACGAGAAGACGAGCATTAAGGGCTTTAAGCGCCCGTCGGTCTCGCACCCGTCTCGGATCATCGGAGCTTAAATATCCGGAAAATGCAGAACAAGCGCAGCTTTCTCCGAAATTCCCTCCTTGTCCTGGTCGACAACGAGCTGCCAATCTCTACGCCACGACGATTATAAGCCGGCTCATGTCCCTTGTATTCGTTGCTCAAACGTAAATGGAAGATGATGCCCTTACTGTCCAGCCCAGCCACCTTTTGTTTGCTCACACGTCGGCCAGCAGTCGTCATGACAGGCAACCTCTACTTTTACAACGCGGTTTTGTTCAGAATACAGGACCCACACAATAATTTCCTCTCCAGAATGAACTTTTCCGGCGTTCTGGGTGCAATTTGCACCAACAGGTGTAAGCGGGATGGTGTGTACCCTCAGGACAATACAAGTGCAACGTTATCACAGCCTTCGTATGCGTTTAAATAGTGCGGCAGTCATGCTTCTGAAGCCACCTTGAAGCCTTTCTGGTTCCTCACAGCTCGCGTCTGCACTACTTCGTATTCGAAACTCGGCGAATCCTCCTCGACTATCGATACGCATCCGAACTCCAGTTGATCAAGGCTAATCTGACTACACGATGTCGGCGTCGCACTTCAGCAACGCGAAGAACTTCAGTATAGAAAATGCCAATATGACCACGTCAAATAACTACAGGATGCCGAACATGTTCTTTGCGAATCAGTACCAAAGCGGAGCTGTCCACTACCAGGCGACCGTCGCTGCTCCCGGAGGCTCTATCACCTTTCCTCCACCTTCGCCACAACCCTTGCCTCCCGCACCGCCGCGTGGGCCGGATCTGGAGGCCCAGCAGCAGCAGAAAGAGGCACAGCGGCAGCAACAGGAGACCCATTACCGGCAGCAGCAGCAGGAAGAGGCACAGCGGCAGCAACAGGAGACCCACTACCGGCAACAGCAGCAGGCGGAGGCGTTGGATCGGGAAGGCTGGCCGCAGGACCCGCAGCAACCACCTCCAAGTGACGGATCTCGCGAGGAGTACTGGCGTCAAAAAGAGCAGTATTATGACGATCGGCAGAAATACTACGAGCAGAAACAGAGGTATTACCAGCAGAGGCACCAACAACAGCACCCTGAAGAGTACGCTGCCCAGCAATCGCCATCGGCGCCTGCGCCTCATGTTTCCGGTGCGTTGTCGCCACAAGCTTTTCATGTGCTTCGAAACTCATGATCACGACGTGACTTCATCATTAGACTTTGACCAGATTTATGGGCAAACCCCGGAGGCGCATCCTTACCCTGGAGACTATGAAGCTGCGGGGAACTCGTCGCACCATGACGTAGAAGAGTCAGCCTATCCAGCTCGACCAGAGGAGCAGTTGGAGACGCCTTGTAAGTCGTGCATGTACTTATTGCTTTGATCAAACCTGATCGGATTGACAGCGTACTTCTCCGGAGCCCCCATTCAAGAGGCACCCAATCATGCTGCCGCTGCGTCGCTGAGCATCGGCGGCCAAACCCCTCCGCACCGAGAAGGCTCCAACCCGGGGCTCGACACTCCCAGAGAGGAAGCACATGCTTCCTCCGCAACCCCGATCGCTACAGGCAGTTCCCTGGAACTTAATCCAGAAGTGGCAGCGTCTAGCAAAGACAATGGGAGTGCCACTCTTGAAACACCTGGTGAGTCGCAACTGCGGATGTCGTTTGATGCTCGTCTTCATAGCCTTTCCTCAGATACTTCAGCAAAGAAGAGTAAACGAAGATCCTGGCTGCCGAAATTCAGGCTGTCACCAGGCAAGGATAGTGGGAAGAAACCTGCTGGGAAGTAAGACTTGGTTGGGATGGGTTCTCATCACATATTTACCCGGTCGTTGATTTTAGCAGGCAGGCCTGATAGGGCCTGATCGGGAAGTTGCCGATCATGGATACCTGGCTCATCCGGCTGCCATAGCGCCAGCAGTTATAAGCCCATGTCTCAGCTTTGCCAGAATTGTACCCCTGGCAGAAGGCGCTGTGGTGTAATAACGCTACCCTCTCACACCTCCATGAGGCCTTCGACCATTGGTGCCACAGAGTCAATATTGCCCCTGATTGGCAACTGAACAACACAAAACGTCCACTACAATAAATGTGAAGTCAAATCCCGGCCTCTCCTGAATCTAGCGCAGCCCGTTTATGCATTCAGAGAGAAATTGAGATCCCTGGGGTACATATTCTGAAGATCAGTATAAGGTTGACGAGAGCCTTTAAAGCTACAGTCTGCCGCCCCCAGCCGATACCCTGTCCGCCGCCCTGCTATGGCGGGTGCGCCTACCTGCCGTTCCGATGCCGAGTCAGCCGAGGTGTCAATGTGCCGGGAATAAGTGACGTCAGCGTCGGGTCGGCGTCGGGGTTGAGCGTGCGCACTGCGGTCGACAACTTAGGCCCTGGCGGCTCAATAGGCGTACTAGGACGTCCAGAAGTCATAGACTTGTACCCGGTAAATGTGGGGTTGTGGGTCCCCGCTGGGGTATTGACACAGGACAGACGGCGCTGGGTGGGCGAGCTGCAAAGGACAGTTTGACGTCTGACGCCAATATATGATATACTTCAATGAAAAACACTCCTGGCATGTTCGGCTCCTGCAGAAGGACGCCTCGGCTGCCTAGAAAGAGGCGGGATTGAGGAAGCCGCCATTGGTCCCGTTCTGTTACCAGGTCGACGGGGGTTTAGTAGGAGTTTCCCCCGTGCCGTCGTCTTGGGGGTGGGCGTCATTAGGGACACTGTACAATTGGAAAGTCAATCTTACAACTATTTTGAGGACACAGGATCCGTTGAGCAAAGACTGTGAGTCTGCCTCAGAACTTCTGCCAAACGCTCAGCACGTAGAATTTACTTGAAGGATATATACCGGCAAGGGTGGTCCGGTCTTTAAAAAAGAGACCTGGGGTCGGAAAATCTGAAATGAGGCTCAGGGGTCCGACCAACCACCCACGTAAGCGCCAAGACCTTCCAAATCTGGAAATTTCCATCAATTTTTGTTCCTGGCGCCGAATTTCGGCAAAATCCGAGTGACCGGTGGTCCAGTGCACTGCCAGTTGGCATCTCTACACCCAATATACACCCCACACAGTCATATACTGACCTCTCTTGAGCATGTGAGTAGTATATTAAGTGTTTTAAATAATTTAAACCCCAAGAAAAACCAGAAACCTCGTCCCAGAGCCCCATTTTAGGGTTTTGAGGAGGGGGTCCAACAATTTTTTTTCGAGCCTGGCGGCTCGACCAACCACCCAACGTCCGGTCGGCTATTTAAAGACCGGACCACCCTTGTATACCGGTATATACTTTACACTTCGTCCCCATATAAATCGTCCTGTCGACAGGTCTCATAATCGTCTACATCACTGACGTCGTCTCCTCCCTCCCCGCCTTCATCGCCAAGGTCTTGGTTGGTTTGCTCGTTGTCCACGATAGTAGGCGGCTCGCGTACCATCTGAGCACCAGATCCAGATGGCTGAGGTATCCCATCAGCCAACGGTGCTGTAGATCCAGACGATTGAGGTATCGCATCAGCCAACGATGTCGTAGCTGTAGAGCGGGACGGAGCAGCTCGGCCGCGGCGCCGGGGTTTTCTAGGATACGAGGTGCGATGGTCGAAAGTAGGTGGGATTTCTGGGATCGATGGAGGTGGGAATGTCCCTCCGTACATATAGGTGTGACCGACAGACATCCCGTATTGGTATCTCATGAATAGGTCTCGATCTGCGAATCTGGGTTGGAGCATATCAGTCGTGTCTTCCCAAGTAGGAGCGTGTTTAAACTTGACCGACCTATTCAAGCAATACTCATTCCATGGATAGACTTCATTATTGATCCAACGTGATTTCACTGATTCAGGGTCTTCAACTCTCCCTTGAGAGAAGCGAGGCACAATATGAACAGCGCGGAGTACGTCAGCTGGTTCGATGAATTGCAATGCCGTAGGAGAATGCAAGGGGCAGAGCCGTAGCCGGTCGAGCATAAAGTCTCCAGCTGGCTCCGAAATCACCTCATACCATCGGACCCACAGGAACTCGAGCCGATGGGAAGTATAGTTGCGAGTTCCATCAGGAAGTGCGCCCACGTAAGTGACATCGGCGTGAAAGATCCCCAGCACTTTGGCGTACAGGTATGGGTGCTCGGTTGCCTCGGATGCGCCCTGCGCATTCGCGTTGTAAGCTGCATTAAGCAGCATGGCGTTGGACTGAGGGGTATCGACATGGATAATATCTTCGGTTCTTCGCAAATCGTATGTCGTATAGCTCGTCCGCATTATCTTGTGGTGATAAAGCCGGTTGTTCTCGATGCTAATGGCCTCCCAAGCGGAATTGCTGAAATCTTCGGGATCAAAATCAAGGCACTCGGCAACGCGTAGCAGGAGATGCTGCTTCAACTTATGCATAAAGTTCTACAGTGATTCGGGATATTCAGTAGCGGCAGAGCATAAGGGGGGATAGAGACGCACATGTAGATAAGAATCGCTTGGGGACTCCCCAGGAATCATCATGAACATTCTGTGAAGATCGAATATCTCGTCGGTGCCCTGCCCAACGCTATAACTCACGTCAAGGGAGGGTTCGGGCAGAGGAAGCCTGGGTCTTCCATTTTCAGATTCGGATGCACGCCTAGCCTCGATTTCCGCCCGGATGCGGGCCAATCGCGCTTGTCGTCGCTCGATTTGAGCCATTTGACCTTCATACTGCCTCTTGTCTGTTCGCGGGTACCATTGCTTAGGAAGACGGTGGCATAGTTCTCCCTATATAACGTCAGTAATTACCATGCTTCTCCAGTTGCACCGAAGAGAACTCACAATCTCGGTAGTGTAGGAGTCAGTGGTTCCAAAATGGCGAATGGAGGAGACGTAATCCCCGAGATAGTGAAACTTTATCGTGAACATATCCAACGAGGCAGGACGGCGGCTACTATCCGATTCCGCCGCGCCCTTGGAGGCCTTTCCCTCTCGACGACTTCGAGCTTCTGCTTCCTTTTTGAGCTCCAGGGTTGGGACCTTTGCGCAGGTATCTTGATCGAACACCCTCATTTGAGCTCCCAGGAGTGTGGTTGTATAATCCAATAGGGCCAGGGTGAGGTCGTTATGAAGCCGAAGTTTTGCCAGAGCGTGCCATTGCGCACAGATGTATAACAGCTTCATGAGATTCGTATTATGCGGCTCGGGAATCAGTGATTCAAAGGCTGTGATCGAGCACTACTCAGCCATATCAGCCAAGTAACCCAAGATGAAGATGAGAGTCTGTACCTGCAGGAGATCCTCGAAGTCTCGGGCAGCTCTCCTTTTCATTCCGGAAACGTTTCTCCCAAATTTCCTGATTCCATCGCGCCCGAAGCTCGGAATCAAGCGAAACCTTTTATGCAATCGAGGTCAATATTCAGGTTAATGCTCTCAAATGGAGAAGCTCACCGTTCGTCTAACTCTGCAGTAAGCGTGCGGCCAGTTCGGGGCACTGTAAATGCATCGAGCAGCCGGAGAAGATGGATAAACAGGCGCTTCCAAACACCAATCTCAAACTCATGCATAAGGTCCACCACTATTGCCGGTATCAGGTTGAATGGCTTAGATTCCATTAGGTCAGAGAAGGCATTCTACCAGGGGATACGTAAATCCTCTGTGCAGCTTTGTGAGACACAAAGGGAAGAACTGACCTGGACGACGTTCAATGAGATTGGCTTCAAAAGGTCCTCCACGTCGTCATTATCCACGGCAAACCCACCCTTGTACACCACCTCTCTGGCCTGCTCTGTCAGAAGTCTCTGCTTTGCCTCATCCCTCTGCTCGTCCAGGCGCGCCTTGTCATCAGGAGATCCCATCAATCCGATGTTTTCCTGCTTGACGAGGCACCGATGGCAGGGACACAGGCCGTTATTCCGCATACCAGATACGAGGATCCTGTGAAATATATCGTCAGTTTGAAGGCTAATGAGAGTGCGTGGAGAAAGGAAAGCTTGCTTTTCGGGATAATCGGCAGAATATGTAAGGATTCGAGGGTAGAAAATTCGTTTCTGGCCATCTGGACACATCAAGACGATGCCGTTCTCCATTGCGTCACGTAGCTCGTGGTCAAGAAGGACCTTCCATTGCTGGTGAAATGTCTCCCGATTGCACAGTTTCAAAAGTACGTCGGCTGGTACTTTTCCGCCGTTCCGTTCCTTCATGTAATCCTTGAAGTCGTCAGATAGCTGAAGAGCGGGATGTTATCTGAGTAGGTAGAGTGGAAAGGAAAGACGGGAAAGGGTGGCGTACCTTCTGGAAATATGCAATGTGGTAACAAAGGCGCTCGTTCGGTTGATTTCGACGATTCTTTGATTCATTGCCAAACATCAAATAGCAAGGCCACAATGAATCGTCAGTAAAGGCTGCCAGGTGTGTTGAATCGGAGGAAAACATCAATCCGAGAACCACCCTCTCCAAGCCAGCATTGACATCTGTTTGGGGAAGGCTCTGGACCTCCTCGTGAGCGGCACGAAATGCACGAGAAGCGTACATCTCTCCATAGAGTTCAATCTCCGGAGAGGTCTCAGTTGGCTTCCACGAAGCTTTATAAGGGGTGTAGTGGAATTGGCGGGCGTCGAAGGAGCTAGCAACCTTCTCTTTGATGACCGAGACGATACTTCTATGGCGAAGCTGCCCAACAGTGCGGCCTTTGTTTCCACGGCTCAACTTCACCGGTGCACGATTGTGAAAGGGAACTTCTATCCGAATCGTGGTTGTTCTCCACCCATCGTCTTCAACCCAGGATCCCGGACCGACGTCAGAGGGAAGGTCATCTTTGTTGGCACCGAGCTCTTGAAACTTATTCGACCAGTCAATGTGGGTTGTGTCGGATATATCAAAGTCTGGTTGCTTGAACAAGTTAATCAGCTTCTTGAACTCAAGAATTGACTTGCCGTTCGAGTTCCAGAACCAATCGGCGAGCTCGAAAGACGACTTGTTAGGGAAGGGTCCGTAGAGCGGGGGTGATTCGGACAATATTCCTCTTCGGATGGGACTGGAGGAGGGCAGTAGTGTCGATGCTTTACGATCACTGAGGTCTTTTAAGGTAAGACCTTGCTCGGGGTCATGGCTCAGCTTGCTGCCTGTTGGGATCATGTAGAGTCTCCGGACATTGAAGATATCCCAAGGAGACCTGACTGGCGCAAGCTGGGGAGCGTCATTTGATGGGAGCGGAACAGAAGTGCCTGCTTCATCTGCTGTAGCGAAGTATTAGGTCTTGAACTCAAAAGTCGAGTAAGAAAACTGCGCTGACCTGTGGTATTCGCCGAAGTCGACAGGGCCGGCAGTACGTCGCGCAGTGGTGCATCTGTTGTAGCAATGCATTAGGTTTTGAACTCAAAAGTCGAGTACGGAAAGTGCGCCGACCTGCGATATTTGCCGAATGAGTCGACGGGCCGGACGATATGTCGGGCAGTGGTACAGGGAGGCTTGCTGCCAATAGCAGATTCTCTAGTTGCTGGTTATGCTCAGGTGGGCGTTGTGACGATTCTCCCTGTGATATGGACACGGCATTAGCCAAGCATTAGCCTTACCCGAAGGTAAATTTCGGAGAGCAGCACTCACAGCACTGTCTGGCTCAGATTCTACGGTCGGGTTTTGGGTTGAGACCGCTGTAATCTCATTGGCACTTTGGGGTGTGATGGGGCCCTACGCTCGCGGGGTCCACATTAGCCGTGCTTCGCATGCATCAAGTTGCGTTACCCACTGCCAGCCTTGCTCTGAGAAGCTCTAAAGCTGCATCCCGAGCCTGAGGGTTATCTCCAAATGGTAGGTCCAAGCACCCTGGTGCACCTTTCGGACTACCGGGGAAGCGGGATCCCTGGGTTTCATTTTCTCTGAACCGCATGGGTACGTTGCGAGGTCGTTTTCCCTTGCGTAGAGAAAGGGGCAATCCACTGGCACTCTTATCCATCTGTACGGAATGACTTAGTATGTAAGTGAATAAATGCTGGAAGATGGCGCCCACTATAGAGTATGCTACTTCAGACTCTCCGGCCGCTCCGATCTGAGGCAGAAATGGGGTAATTTCGCGTTCTCCTGTAGGTTCGGTGGTCCTCTGTGTTCATTAGCACACGTTGTTACTTGTACTGGGGGATAAGACTCACCGCGTCATTCGTTATCGCAGGCCTAGTTGCCTGTAGAACTGATGAATACCCAATTGAAGGCAAGGAAGCCTTATACTGACTACACGGCTGCTCGATGCTACAGGCTTCGCAACATTGTTCTGAGGTTGTTTTCCCTCGCGTACAGAAAGGGGAAAGGCAATGCTATCTGTCTGCAAGGCGACCCCCACTGCCGAGCTTGTTGCCTCAGACTCTCCGACCACTGCGTTCCGAGGCGGAGGTGGAAGATCGGCGGTTCTCTGTGTTCGTTCAGCGCACATCGACATAGCTCCTACCGTGTAGAGGGTATTAAGACCTACGAAGACATTCGCTATCCCACTGTGTTCATTTGACTGCATAGCTGGTGAGTAATCGATTGGAAGCGAAAGGATGTAAGAAGTGGGGACTCGATACTGACTAGACGACTGGTCGACGCTACAGGCTCCGAGATATTGCCCTGTGCATGGGCCGGATTGCTCTCACTCTCATTACTGGAGGTGGTGAGGTTCTACAGCAGTATCCGGTAAGTATGCCATGGCACCGAAGCTTATATATATCATCTTTCGGGACTCACATTACGTCTGGCTACGAGAGCGTCAGAGTTTAAGTTGCGGCCACCAGCACTCGGGGCGGCTGAGATCTATAGGGAGAGTGTGTCATCCTCAATTTGGAACTACGAACTTATGGTCGTGGCATACCTGAGCCTTTTCTTCGAGCCTACGGCGCTTTCTAGCTTCCCAGAGTTGGTTGGCTTCTTCAAGGAGCTGGGAAAGATCACGCTTATTTGCGGTGCAATTGCGTTCGTGTGAGTCGAGGTATCTTGGTAACGCATACTCCTTTCCACAGGCAGAGCAGCGATAGGGGGAGTCTGACCAGGGAAGATCAAGATACGGCTCTCCCATAGCTTTCTCCAGGTTGTGGGAGTCGAATGTGAGCTGTGGGGCTTCCTGCAAGTAAATCAGACATCTGCAGCCTCTTGGAATTTAGATTGTAGAAATATTCTCACCAGAAGGCGAGCCCGTTGGTTTACCGATGAAAGTTCGAGTGCGAAGCTGTCTTTAACAGCTTGAGGGGCCCGGGAACAAATCAGATTGACGAGACGGAAATGTGCGCCATGTTTATGGGCTCCACTCCGAGTCACTGAGAGTACCGTGACGGTGGCCATACTTGTGGTATCGACGCTATATTTATCACCACAACGACCGCTGGTTGTTACGATGGTGTTAATCACCAGCCCATATACTCGATACATCTAAATCACAGAGCAAGAATGGTCAGCATGGGCTGAGTATTAGTGATGATCACCGGGTGTGTTACCTTCACCAGTTGCGCACCGTCCAGAGGGATTAAATGAGTTAGTAAAAGAATGTTGCAACAGTCGATAGAGAGACTCCAGAGCAGGACCCAGTGAGAGCCCAACGCACATACCCGCCGTCGAAGTTAGTACAACCGCACAGCCAACGAACATGGCTGGTCACGGTATCCATTGAAACTCGAGCCCGTCTTAGTCGCTTGACATCGTTGCATTGCTCGGCCGGGTCGTCAGGTCAAACACCGTGACCGCAGTGACTGTGTATGTAACAGGCTGCTACTGTTCTCTGTAGGCTGTGTCATTTGGCTAGCTCTGGTGATACGCATCAGAAGGAGCAAGGATGAAGTAGTAGCTGAGAGCGCGTCGCCAGCCTTGTCCAACTTGTTGTGGAACTCGGAGCTCTATGCAAAAAAGGCAGAAACCCGTGCCCAATGAGATGATCATCGCCGAGCTGTGGGTTTGGTGACAAAAACGGCGCAAGTTTTGTAGTACACCAGTGGGCGACCGCAGAAATAAGGCAACTGAAAATTCCTGACGAACTTTGACTATGCCCCCTCGCGTTCAACGATGTGGCATTGAGGGATAGTTTGTTTATTCACGAGGAGTTGCGGACCTGCCGATAGTACAACTCTCGAGGTGGTACCAACGAAGCGGATGAAAGTGGCAAGGCGGTAGGCTGCCAGTCCCAAATGACAAACTTGAAGGTCTAGTGATGAATTCAGGTCAATTAGATCCAACTCTCAGGGACTCGGACTCCCGTACCTTGATGACCTGCTTAACTGGCCAGAAGAAGAGCCACTCTTTCTTGAAGAAATATGCACGAAACTGGTTATGAGCATACCAGCATCCAAGTCTTGATCATTGTCATGGCCGTTCGAAGACAACTTCAAGGAGCACGACGCCCCGGCTCAGCCGGGCTCATACCAAGCACGGCCACACAAATGGCACAGCCACGCAAATTGGCGCCCGACGGTGGCATTCAGCTTTGGCCTTGAAGCAGTGCCGCGTTGAAGACCATGAACTTGAAATCAGCCTGTTGGTCGAGGGCCGTTCAGCCTTAAAATTTGCTTCTTTATGCAACACATTCGGAATACATAGAGCCTATCAAATGCAAGAAATGTAATACAAATTATGCTGGTCCCGAGGTGCCTCAACGTTGTGGTTTCTCATACTACTCCGAGCTGCTGGGGTCAGAGACAGCCCCTTCTTGAGCGCTTGACCGAAGAGCACGCCTTCTCTCCTTAATTTTGGCATATACAGAATCTTGGTGTACAGACCGAGAGTCAGATATGTAAGAAGGAAAAATCTGTCTGTCGTATTCAATTATCCAGAAATAATGTCAGCGAGAGGAAAGAAATATAGAGCAATGACGAACCTGTTCCACCATAGCATTAGGTCTTCAACCTCAACCACCTCCTCCGGATCCTCCAAAAGCTCTATGACCAAGTTGTAGAAATATTCAGAATCCGTTACCGAATCAGTCCGAGAAAAGGATGGGGTTGCGGTTAGGGCGAACCGGACCTGGAGCAGTGTAAGTATCAATCACAATCACGGATAGGGATAAAGCGCACCTGAGTCGCTATGTAGGCGATAGAAGGGATAGTTACTGCCTTCATTCCGTGTATACGAGCGTTGCATGAGCGAGTCGCTCGACTTGCAGTTCCGTTCCCGACAGAACTTGGGGACGTGAATACATGCTTATAGGCCTATGTAATCTCTTTAGTGGATCTACGGCAGCACTCTCTAACAACTAACAATAAAACTCACGGAAACCAGGAGAGAACTGCGGAACAAGCCCTCCCAGGGGTTTTCAGGGTTATATTCGAAGGCCCTGAAGAGAAATCGAGGCCAAAGATCTCCACTGGGTACCAACTGCCCGCTTGCCAAATCACGTCGGATTCTGAGGGGGTTTAAGGCGCGAAATGTTGTTAATCAGAATGGCACTTACTTTGGGTCAGACCAATTCAAGTGCACTGGGCAGAGCAACTCCCCAGTCCGGGGGTGGAAGAACCCGCGATCGGTCTTGACATTCCTTTGGATTGGCGGGCTCAAAACGCCATTGGGAGGAGTGATCCAATCAACGATTACAGACTTGAGGGTCTTTGTGTCGTCAGATCTAGCTGAAGCAGCGCCTCTGCTGAGCTGTGGAGAGTTTCAGTTGTCAGTGACTCGAGCCTGGAGGATCTGATAGTGTATACCATGTCCGAGATATAGAACAAGTTGTGGGGAGAGCTGGAGCATAGCCGCTGTTCCAGACCTGGAACCAAGGCCAGGAGCTGCTTGTATATGTTATATTCGGCCCTGTCACTGGTCTGGGATGAGACATAAAGAACGTTGCAATTAATTAGAGTACTTACCCTGCCGATAGATCCTCCTCTGTACATCTCCCCAGCTCTATATCTATTGCTTGGGCTATGCCAAACCTAATCAGTGGCTGCACCCGACAGAACGTTCGGATAGTTCTCCCGAAATGCCGGCCATAATGACACAGTGGATCCGATTTACTGCTGTTGTTCAAGGATCCATTAATATCAACTAAACCACAGGCTCGATTGGCAACATAGTACTTACTATTTCCTGGCGCTCTGAGACCCTTGAAAGATACTAACGGTATCTGAATCATCCCTGGGCCGCTTCTGAACAACGTGTTGAATCGCCCGCCCGTGTCCAGCAGGGGGTATATTCTCTTTGTTTTGTGACATCCTGAGATTGAGTTATGGGAGAAGGTAGTTTGAGTGTCCTTTGGGAGTACGGAGAGGCTTAGCTTTATGTACGGCTTCGACAAGGAGGAAGGGGCTATTATCGCCTCTGGATATCAACCGATATTCGCTGGTGTAGGCTAGAGGAAGGAAGGAATATTGTAGTGAAGCCATGGTAGTTAGGCCCCACTCAGCCCCATACCTCTCTCTTGACTCGTATGCTCTGAGCGCCGGATTATCAGGCCAATAAAACCACATACCAGAATGCGACTAGAGGCGTGACCGGCATCCCGAGCCCACCTCAACGGTATCATCACAACCACTGCTGGGCTACGGAGAATAGCTAATGGTCACTGCACAGCGGGTTGTAGCTTCGGGAATAGGGACCCTGGCAACCCCGTGTTGGCTTGCCAAACGCAGTTCGCCGGAGATAGCGATAACAAGTGGCACTGGTTTTACAGACACCAAATCGATGGCAAGTCCACAAAGATCATAATGCACGTTCAAGAGTGGTGAAAGGCATGGATAGTCGGTGTCGGCCGCTCAACGCTCCTCTTCGTGGTACTATTAAAGAGAAAGATCTACTGAAAGAGGGTACCTCTGCGAGAGTGAACAAGAGTAAAGATCGTACGAATTACAAGGTAAGATTGATGATATTGGGTTCGTGAGTCCTCGTAAGATGCAATGTGGCAGGGTACAGATCGAAGATTTAGGAAGAGTAAAGAAAGGGACTAGTCAACCTCCTCGGCGCTGGGGCCTTCCTCGTGGGCGGCAGCGCCACCAGCCCCGGGGAATCCGCCAGGAGCAGCACCACCGGCACCAGAGAAGCCACCGGGTGCACTACCTGCCTGACCGTAGAGTCGCTGCATGATGGGGAACCCGATGGCCTCAAGCTCCTTCTGCTTCGACTCGTACTCGTCCTTCGAGGCTTCGTGAAAGGCATCGAGCCATTGGATGGTCTCTTTGACGGCGGTCTCGAGCTTGGTCTTGTCAGCGGGATCGAACTTGTCGTCGTTTAGCGAGTTGCGCAGGTTGTAGGCCCACGGCTCAAGCCCGGTCTTCGAGGTGATGCGAGCAGCAGCCTCCTCATCCTCAGCCTTGTACTTCTCAGCCTCGGAAACCATACGATCGATCTCCTCCTTGGAGAGACGACCCTTGTCGTTGGTAATGGTGATGCGGTTGGACTTGCCGGTAGTCTTGTCGGTTGCGGAGACGTTGAGGATAGCGTTGGTGTCGATATCGAAGGTAACCTCGATATGAGGAACACCACGGGGGGCCGGGGGATGCCAGAGAGCTCGAACTTGCCGAGAAGGTTGTTGTCCTTGGTGCGGGCGCGCTCACCCTCGTAGACTTGGATAAGGACACCAGGTTGGCTGTCGGCGTAGGTAGAGAAGATCTCGGACTTCTGTGGGGACAGTGGTGTGGCGCTTGATGAGGGGGTCATTACACCACGAGCGGTCTCAATACGGAGGGATAGGGGAGCGACATCGAGGAGGAGGAGATCCTGGGTCTTCTCCGAGGTGTCACCAGAGAGAATGGCGGCCTGTACAGCGGCACCGTAGGCGACGGCCTCATCGGGGTTGATGCTCTTGTTGGGCTCCCTGCCGTTGAAAAAGTCGGACGCAAGCTTGACGATACGGAGAATACGAGTGGGAACCACCGACGAGAACGATCTCGTGGACGTTAGCCTTGTCAATCTTGGAGTCGCGGAGAACCTTCTCGACGGGCTCGAGGGTGCTTCGGAACAGATCCTGGCAGGGCTCCTCGCAACGGGCACTGGTGAGGGAGGTGTAGAAGTTGATACCCTCGAAAAGGGAGCCGATCTCGGAGAGGGTAGTACGCTTGGTACGCTCGCAAGCAGTGCGGAGATGACGGACCAATGCCGGAGATCTTACGAGCCCGACTTCAGTGATCGGACCTAAGAGCGGAAATCAACTTACCCTTCTTGTGCTTGCGCTTGAACTCCTGGATGAAGTGGTTCACGAGACGGTTTCGAAATCTTCACCACCCAAGTGAGTATCACCTGCGGTGCCTTGACTTCGAAGATACCCTCCTCGATGGTCAACAGAGAGACGTCGAAAGTTCCTCCTCCGTGAGGACGTTACGCTCGCCGATGACCTTCTTGTCGAGACCGTAGGCGATAGCGGCGGCAGTGGGTTCATTGATGATACGGAGGATGTTCATGCCGGAAATGGTACCAGCATCCCTGGTAGCTTGACGTTGGGAGTCGTTGAAATACGCAGGAACGGTGACGCCGGCGTTGTTCACGGTGGTGCCAAGGCACGACTCGGCAGTCTCCTTCATCTTCAGAAGAATCATAGAGGAGATCTCTTCGGGTGACTGGAAAGCGAATGAGCACGCATATACGAAAGGGACCGATTGAATGCACTTACAAACTCCTTAGTCTCGCCACGGTACTCAACCCTGATGTGCAAGGCTTTCCGCCCTTGTTGATGACGGTGAAGGGGAAGTGCTTCATATCGGCCTGGACCTCCGGATCGTCGAACTTGCGACCAATGAGACGCTTAGCGTCGAAAACACTGACAGTTTATTGGTAAACGTGGCAGATTGAGGGGGAGGAGGAAACATACGTGTTGTGAGGGTTCATAGCAGTCTGGTTCTTGGTAGCACCTCCAATGAGACGCTCAGGGTAGGGAGGTATCTTTCCGTTCCAGCTCTCACCCCAGTCTGAGGCTCGTCGTCCTCATCGACGTCGTCCTCGGCGGATTCAAAGAATCATGTGGAGTTGAACACCTCGCGGCGCACAGGCTCCTCTCCCACCTCGACGGTCGAGTAGCTCCTGCCAGAGATTTCCCGAAGGGGGCCGAAAGACGGAACGGAGGAAATAAGGACGTTGAACAGGTCTTCGTCTTCGTCGTCCCCGCCCTCAGCTTTGCTCGTCGCGGTGGACATTTCGGGCCTGAAAAGACCAAGTCCCATCATGCGCTGAGGACGGTAGGAAGTTAACAAGTTATATTGTCCTAAGAAGTGAAAGGGTGTACGCACCTTACTGCAGAGGGCCAGGAGGTGGTCCATGTTGCTACCGGAGGACTCGCTGATCTCGATGCCGGTCTGGCGACGGAGTCCAAGGCCGCTGGACTCAGCACAGGCACTGTCGTGGCGGTGGAGACCAAGCCGTTGTCGGCGTTGATAAAAGTGTTGAGCTCTTGGCCGCCGTCACCGACGACCTGCTTCCCCTTTCCATTCGCCTTGCTGGCCTTGACGGTATCCTCCTCGTGGTCGAAGTCGGCGTCAGATGGAAGGTAGCCGAACTCATATCGTCCGGAGAAGGGCTTCTGAGCAAGCTAGTCCTCAGTCGGGGACTCGACTTCGGCGTCGACCTTGTCCTCCCTGAAAAGGCCAATCAATGACTTGCCGGTCTTGCGCCCCATCCCCGAGATCTTCGCAGGAGATCTCTCGAGGGTGGTCCATTTTGACTTTCCGGGAGATCCTTCGGAGATCCTTTTGGGATAGAGAGAGTCAAACCCGAGGGCGAAGCGATTGGGAGCTCAAACCGGGGGGATGGCGATAGGGGAGTAGGAGGACCGTCGCCGCGGTGCTGCTTAGCGCGGGCAGGGCTAGCGAGGGCAGAGTCAGAGGTCGCATCGTCTCGCGCGTCCAGGTATACGGCGCGCCTCCATCCGCTATTTGAAAATCCAGGTCAGCAAATGGTAAGAACAACGTAATCATGAGAGAGATTCGCATAGTAGGTCTGTAATAGTTCTTCGATTAGTACAGATGAAGTCGCAATATCGCCTAACATCCAGGGTTACCAGTGGGACTGGCGAGGGTGACGGGCGACTGTCATACAAGAGGTAAGTTTGTTTCAATAAAATATAGCAGCGCTGTACTCACCTTTGCGCAGCCTCTCCCCTCTAATCGCAACTGTTGCAAGCGCCGCCGCTCTCATCTCGCCGTCCGCCATACCACTCGACTTCGATGGCAGACGCGGCGTGAGGTCAAGCGAACCCAGGTTCGGCCGAGCAGGGAAATAGGATGTACTGATACAAAGGGAAAAATGTCAGTTTTGTGGTCACAAGTATATTGGGAAGTCCTGCACGAATCTGGTGTATCCGTCGTCGTCACAAGCCCCGGAGTGGTTGAATGCAAAATGGAACGGGGACCCCAGCGTTGGGCGCAGGGTGGCGTAGTCGGCGAAATGCTGCGGCCTCCAGCGCCTTCAAACCCGAGGGGAGAGTGGTAGGTGTGTTGGACGCGAGGGGAGGACAGTGGGCGACTGTTGATCGGAAGGTCTACTCAAGATGAGTACAGTCAACCACAGTAGTCAAGATGGTAGACTTACAGTATAGAACGCGTGTGCGGCAACGCTGAATCTCGCTGATATTGGTAGGACAGACGGCCAATTGCGTTCAGGGCAAGGGGGAGGTCGAATGGGCGCGTTTTTGGAGAAGGAGGTCTGGTCCGTCTGGCTGGGAGGATGGGGCTGATGGGTCGACGGGTCGATGGAACTTGAATTGGATCGTGATGTCCCTGTCTGCTTCTTTTTGTAGAGCCCGCTCATCAGTCCAAGTGAGAGAAGGGGAAGAAACAATTGAACGCACTTGAAATCGTACCCCGACTGATTCGCTCTTCATCCCAACCGGCCTAAGTGAAACCCTCTTCGACTTTCCAACTCTTGCATGTCGCTCCACCCCGCCTCCTGCCTCCACACATTGCCGTCGCACCCATATCCCTCCTTCCTCTTGACTCGCCCACGCCATACCCGCCCCGCACAATATCCCTGCCCTACGGGCTGAGCTTGCGGCCGACGTCCTTGAGGAAAGTGTAGTCGACCATCCCCTTTCCCCAGCCATACTCTCCAATGCTCACGTAGGCAGCCTTGTTTCGCTCGCCATCCGATCGCGACCTTGTGCGCCTTGCTGAAACGAGTAGGAGCGCGTGCGGCAGCGTGGATAGGTGTATCTTGAACTGTGAGCATTGCAGATTGCGCACAAGATACTGGGGAGTGATTGCGCACGAGATACTGGGGAGCATGCGGGGACAGATTGAAGGTGTAAAGGAGAATGAGCTCAGGCAGCGCTACAAAGGGGCGCCGAAGGAGGGAGTCATCGCGTATAACAGGCAACGGTCACCAGGATGCGCGTACAGGAAATAGACAGAGAGTCTGAAGAGGGAGTGTAAAGGAGTAAATTGTAGACGATACAGCCAAAAAACGAGAAACTCCCAATGTGACCGGGCGAGCAGGAGCATAGACCGGGTGGAGATACACATAGTACCGGGCGCTTAGTAAGCAGTCAAGGCCGCAGCCAAACAGGGGCATGCGCAGATGAAGGAATTTCCCCAGGGCCCAGACTCGGCGAAACGTAAACGAAGAAACCAGCTCTCGGTGCGGTATATGTAACACAATTATACAGGTACTACATCAATGATGACAAGCAGAAATGGGCTGAACTGGAAGGAGTACACAGGCCAAATCGACAACCAGGCCGATAGCAAATGCTTCAAATTATGTCACTGAATGTCAAGGCAGAACTTGGATGGGGCTTTGGAACTCACTCTTGAGGTCAAGAAGTCGACCTACAGTGCTGTTAGCATATCATTGCGGGGAGGAATTCGTGTACCCACGTACCCTCGACAGATCCAGCAATCGTATTAAGAAATGCCAAGGTAAATGACACTGCCTTCTCCACATCAGGTAAGACACCTGTAGTGGACATACTATGTTAGAGGTCTGGGCCAAACGGGGGGATTAAAAAACGTACCGGAATCGAGTGTGGCCTTCGAAAGACTGATCGAGGCGAGAACTGCGACCATGAACCAGATGAAGTACCCGAACCAGGGAGATGATAGGACCGATTTGAGGGGGCGGTAGGCTGCCGAAACAAGCCCACGGCCAGATTCGTTGACGACAATCTGGATGCGACCAAGGCGCTTCCGGTTCCCTGCAAGAACTTTAATTTCAATCACGTTTGCGATCGTATTCCAGTCTTCGACGGTATGAGCATAGACAACGATTGCTCGGCCATGATCGACAGGATACATATCTGATATATCCTTGTAGAGTTTGACGAAGGTAATGGCATCAGCATCAGACATGAGGAACATCCGTGCCTGAGGGCTCCCGTGGGCGCGCAAGTTGAGGCTAAGGTCCTGAGTCGCGTTGGCGCCGAGAGACCCCTGAGCGATGCCTTGGGGCTGGTGGTCGGCAAGGGGTGGGATGGAAAGTGGCCTTATTCCGAAAGAGCTGGTAGCGCTCTCCCTGTTCATGGTTGGATAAGAAGTAGGAGCGGGTTTGCTGTGCTGAAGAAGGGAAACTGGTAAATCTCGGGCTCAGGACAGGTCGTATTTAAGGATAGCTTAACACCATGCTGTCAGGTTATATCATGCTATCAAGAGGATAACCACCAGAATGTCGAGCTATGTACTATCTGGCTGTCATGAAACGTTGCGGTCCCCGGTTACTATGGATATATATGACGGATGACCCTGACCTCGTTGTACTGTTTTCATATCATTCCTTTCCACTCAGCATCGTCTCCAAATGCTGTGTATAACTCTGGTTTTGACCACACGACCTCAGATCGGGTTGTTGAATGCAGTTCTGTATGGACTTTTCGTGCACGAATCCCAGCACCGCTGAACCGAAGTTAGGCGCCAGCGCCCAAGTTTGGCGCCCACGCGAAGACGTCACCTCTCGGCTTATACTTGCTTCCGGATTCTGGTATTTCACTCGCTGGATCAAAGAAAGAGCATTTAAAGATATTCATAGCATAGGAGTCGCGTTACAGATAATCAAGAGAAAAGAAGGCATAATCATATAGGGTTAGAGTGTCGGACTGTCGGTACTCCGCTGGAAAATATACGCTGCTACTTCCTGGTAACAAATCCAATCAAATGGCAACAGCAAGGGAACATGCGGTCAACAGCATGGTCGGCCTCACGTTAGAGATGAACTCCCGGGAGAGGCGCCTCTAAACAGGTTCAGTAGAGGTATTAAAGAATCATTTAACAACTCACCATATGCTAAAGCTAACCAGAGCCCGATGGCCCCAAAGGCAATGCCACCAATAAAGTTGACGATAGCAGAGCCAGATCGACGGCCCCTCACGTCTAGAACTTTGTCGGGGCCTGCAAGTCCCTCCACCACCACCAGGTTGGCTCGTCCCGTAGCCAGAGGCGTGGCCGGTTGGCCTTGAGCAAGGTTGACAACGTCAATTGAGTCAGAGTGATTCCCCGTCTCTGAGAAAGTGAGCCTGGCGGGGTTACGGCCGACAGTTGGAGCATCGTCCGAGCGGGCGATGTGGAAATCATCGTCGCTCTGAGAATCTGAATCGAAGTCCTGGCCGTTGTTCGCCTTCCTGGTTTTCCAAATCAAGTCGATAGCTTCACTAACGTTGGCGAAATGCCTTTCCCGCATGAACGCGACGAGGGCATCTTGGGTACCCGGGATGAGAAAGCTCTCGATGCACCATCCAGTGGTGTTGGAGGCTCTCACCCTGCGGGCTTGATCGGGGCTTAAAATATCAAGGTAAATAGGATTGGCGTTCTTGATGATCCTGGCTATGAAGTCCGCAGAGGTCTCGGGGCGGATTCGCTGAAGGTCGACCCTGGGGAGGGACTCTGGGGCAGTCAGGATGGGCCTAGTGGTAGTAATAAGCGTGTTATTAGATTTTGGGTGTTCGAAGAAGCAATGAGAGTAGACTTACCGTTCAGGTACCTTGCGATTGTGGACGCCGGGTACGCCGACATGGGATTGGGCTCCCGTGTTATCCATTCTCAGTATTCGTTGTCGAATTGGGCGAGTCGTAGAAGATGAGATAATCAGGGAAGGGAAGGTCACGTTGTAGGATATGGAAACTCACTGTGCGGGGTAGATGGATTATATACTTCTACAGCTCTGCAGTTGGATGTGACTGGTTGTCGCCTACTAGGCTGCATGTCACAACCACGGCCAGGAAATGCCATCCCGTTTCCCTCGGCCCAACAAGCTGGTAACCACAACCAGGGCCAGGAAATACCATCCCGTCTCCCTCGGCTCAACTGGCAAGCTGGTAACCACAACCACAGCCAGGAAATACCATCCCGCCTCAATCGGCTCAACAAGCTGGCAACCGTTAAGTCCCAAATGGCGCTTGATACTCTGATGAATCCTTGCGATATAGGCTATTGTGGTACCCAGCTATGTGTATTTTGCTTTTTGAAGCATTCGCATGGACTTTTCGAGCACGAATCCCAGCACAGCTGAACCGAAGTTAGGCGCCAGCGCCCAAGTTTGGCGCCCACCAGACGTCACCTCTCGGCTTATACTTGCTTCCGGATTCTGGTATTTCACTCGCTGGATCAAAGAAAGAGCATTTAAAGATATTCATAGCATAGGAGTCGTGTTACAGATAATCAAGAGAAAATAAGGCATAATCATATCGGGTTAGAGTGTCGGACTGTCGGTACTCCGCTGGAAAATATACGCTGCTACTTTCTGGTAACAAATCCAACCAAATGGCAACAGCAAGGGAACATGCGGTCAACAGCATGGTCGGCCTCACAATCACGTTAGAGATGAACTTCCGGGAGAGGCGCCTCTGCAAACAGGTTCAGTAGAGGAATTAAAGACGATTCATTTAACAACTCACCATATGCTAAAGCTAACCAGAGTCCGATGGCCCCAGAGGCAATGCCACCAATAAAGTTGACGATAGCAGAGCCAGATCGACGGCCCCTCACGTCTAGAACTTTGTCGGGGCCTGCAAGTCCCTCCACCACCACCAGGTTGGCTCGTCCCGTAGCCAGAGGCGTGGCCGGTTGGCCTTGAGCAAGGTTGACGACGTCAATTGAGTCAGAGTGATTCCCCGTCTCTGAGAAAGTGAGCCTGGCGGGGTTACGGCCGACAGTTGGAGTATCGTCCGAGCGGGCGTTGTGGAAATCATCGTCGCTCTGAGAATCTGAATCGAAGTCCTGGCCGTTGTTCGCCTTCCTGGTTTTCCAAATCAAGTCGATAGCTTCACTAACGTTGGCGAAATGCCTTTCCCGCATGAACGCGACGAGGGAATCTTGGGTACCCGGGATGAGAAAGCTCTCGATGCACCATCCAGTGGTGTTGGAGGCTCTCACCCTGCGGGCTTGATCGGGGCTTAAAATATCAAGGTAAATAGGATTGGCGTTCTTGATGATCCTGGCTATGAAGTCCGCAGAGGTCTCGGGGCGGATTCGCTGAAGGTCGACCCTGGGGAGGGACTCTGGGGCAGTCAGGATGGGCCTAGTGGTAGTAATAAGCGTGTTATTAGATTTTGGGTGTTCGGAGAAGCAATGAGAGTAGACTTACCGTTCAGGTACCTTGCGATTGTGGACGCCGGGTACGTCGACATGGGTTTGGGCTCCCGTGTTATCCATTCTCAATATTCGTTGTCGAATTGGACGAGTCGTAGAAGATGAGATAATCAGGGAAGGGAAGGGCACGTTGTAGGATATGGAAACTCACTGTGCGGGGTAGATGGATTATATACTGCTACAGCTCTGCAGTTGGATGTGACTGGTTGTCGCCTACTAGGCTGCATGTTACAACCACGGCCAGGAAATGCCATCCCGTTTCCCTCGGCCCAACAAGCTGGTAACCACAACCAGGGCCAGGAAATACCATCCCGTCTCCCTCGGCTCAACTGGCAAGCTGGTAACCACAACCACAGCCAGGAAATACCATCCCGCCTCCTTCGGCTCAACAAGCCAGTAACCGTTAAGTCCCAAAAGGCGCTTGATACTCTGATGAATCCTTACGATATAGAAAGGTGTGCTGGAGGCACCCAGGTAAATGCAAACTACGTAGCGAACCCCCCTAACCCATCGGACTTTCGAAAGCTGCCGATTGTTCAAAGTCCGCGCGCTGAACGGCATAGCGCCATAAATAAATTTGGGCGCCTATTCTTTAAACTTGAGGTCTTGGTTTCAAATAATGCTTTATCGTATTCAGTCGCCTTAGATTTCACACATGGTCATGTAAGCGAATAGATATATATTAGCAGCTCTTTTTGGAGGGGCGGTGGCCCGAAATATACATGCAAACAGATACGCAGCGCCAAATACCAGGATAGCCGTGAGTTTTACAAGATCATCTGAGGCGAAATGTCCAAGAAACACAGTACATAGCTACCATACATCATCTCCAGCGAGTCAGGGTCAAGAAATAATTGCGACAGAAGGAGAGACCGACGGATTACGTGAAGAAGAGATAACCAAGGAGACATGGCGTATGGATCGGACGAGGTAATCACGCCGTTGCTCCCGACGAGCCCGCACCGGGACCAAACCCATTTCCGCCTGGAGCGTTGTTAGGCTGGCTTGGACCTGTGTTAGGAGGTGGGAGAGCGGGAGAGCTTCCTGAAGCTGGTCCAGAGGAGGACGGGGCTTGGGGACTGATGCCTGCGCTCGGACTTGGCTGCAAACTGCTGGGCGTAGAATGAAAATATGCGATGGCGGCGACCACGTCTTTGTGAACTAGTGGAAGCCACTCCCCCCTTAAGAAGGTGCGTATCCTTTCGTCCCCAATCAGCGAGGCCGCCGGGGCCGTTCGAATGAAATCAAGGAAAAAGCTGGAGACACGAGTCTCCGGTGCGATGAACGGAGGTTGAGAGGGTATGCGTGCCGCTGTTTGGGCCAGCGCGGTACGCGGTTGAAGAGACGACGTCGATGGTGTTGGCGGCCCATGGT
The DNA here is from genome assembly GCA_013368325.1 of Ephemerocybe angulata. Lineage (NCBI taxonomy): Eukaryota > Fungi > Basidiomycota > Agaricomycetes > Agaricales > Psathyrellaceae > Ephemerocybe > Ephemerocybe angulata. Next base: position 1,873,541 of record JAACJK010000163.1, on the reverse strand, counting down.
TTGGGGAGAGGATGGAGGCCGCGGGTGAGCCAGGCGGAGGAACTGCGGATGGGCGAGATGGTCGAGTAAGGATTTGCAAGTGGTGTCGGCGATGACCGACCGGGTGAAGAGGTACAAGGCCAATTGGCTCCCCATCGGGGCCCAGTGGTGCCGTTTCAATCGTTAGAAGGGCGACGTTTGTGAGGTGCAGCCTAATGGAAACGGAGGTGAGAACAGCGATCGATCAGTCGATCGCGAGAGAGGAACGTACAGACGCCGGAACTTGCCCTGGAGCACCAGGCTTTGTCCTTGTGTTATTCCAACCCCAGGCCCGGTTCGTTCTGCTTGGAATCGCGCGCCAAGACGCTGGGAGGCAATCTCTACAAATTTAATGGCTAGATCTATCTTGGCGAGCTGTATCCAAGGTAAGTAGTAGATCTGGGATAGATCGACAAATGAGACTTACGATGGATTCATCTGTCGAGTCCAGCGCAATTTCTTGCTGGGACGCTTCCTCAGCGTGCTCGCTGGGCAAAGTCGGGGCTTCACTGTCGCTTTCTTCTATCTCTTCTTGGTGTCCGACTTCTGATGTCTGGGTGTTACCCCAAGACTCGTCCGAGGTAGTGAAGGATACAGAACGCGGAACATCGGGGGCGGGTTGGTGACGAGGACGACCTTCTTGGGACATCTTGAAGAAGGGAGAGCTTGGGGGTGAACAGTGAATATCGTAACGCCCTTGCGCGTCAGTTTATATGTACTCGTGACCTTTGCCGAAGATCGCTCACCGATTTGGATAGCTCCTGTAGCTTCTATTCAATAACGGAACGTTGCGTTGTGACCACCGACATGCACAGCCGACTCCACGACGTCACAACAGAAGTTGAACTTAATGGTGCCTCAAGTCTCAAGAACCAAAAACCTCGATTGAGGGCGTTCCGGATTAACGGTTCCTTCATATCGCTTGGAAGGTGAGCTCGAGGATAGGAAGGCCCAGTATCTGGTGCCCACTTGAACTGCGAAGGGAGTTTCCGTGATACCTCTCTGGGGCCTCGTGTTGGCCTGGTGACGTTCCTTCCTCATCAAGTTTAGCGCCAATACATTTCGGTAATTGGGTCCGCAGGCGCCCGTGATTGTCGGGCACTGCGCTCACTGCAGCACACTTGTACTCGGGCTCAGGCTGGCACTCATTCAAGTTGGATGTGAGCGTCCCTCCGTGCCGCACTCAGTTCAAGTTGTTCAAGTGGCGGCGAGCCTCGTTGAATCGGCTCGGTGAAGAGTCAATCGAGTCACACCGTCATGCGGCGATGGGCTTGTTTTGGGTGGTATCCCATGCACTGAGATACGCCATGCCACCGGGCAATGGCACAAGGCAAGACGAACGTTCTGAGATCAGCCTTGACCGACATGTTTGGGCCCCTACCATCCATTCCTAGTTTACTGTGTGTGATAAACCAAGGACATTAGTGATGCCTTCGAAGTTTAATGAATCTTCGCTCCACCCAGTCGGCACTTTCGTGACCGAAGTCGGTTGTGATCATAACTCTTCAGGCCCAGGCTTCTTGAAGTTTTACCCGATGAGCGGCGAATCCTCAAAATACGCCCTTCACGCAAATCGCAAGGGAGATTGGGAATAAATTGTGGAACCTTCCGGCGTGACTCGAGTCGACATGAGGCCGCACACGGGGACACATGACGCAGACAGTATGAAGAAATTTTACGAGCTGAGCACCGGTCCTACTAGGCGAACATTTGAGAGCGGTGTGTATTTGTCGCATCCATGCCAGGCGAAAAATGCTAAGTTCCCCCTACATTCACTGAGCGTTCTTTGGCAGTAGTACACTGTACAAGGGTGCATCGGTCTACACTAAATGTCAAAAACTTGATTGTGTATTTAAGCTTCAAGTGTTTTCGACATCTGGCGAACTGAGCAAGCTTGCCAATAAGCGCCGGACCGAGGAAAATGGTAGACCCCATGATCCAAGATCGGCAAGATCTGGATCGTGAAACGGAACTTGAAACCCCACACTCTTCCAGTGCGAAGCGTTAGCCGTGCCAGTGGCGATCATCTCGACCATATGATGCGAGGTGAGCGCCTGTTAGTGCCAGAATGTGTGCCTTCCGAGGTCCGCCATAACGTCTCCACATGCTTTATTGCTTTCGACAGTGTGACAAAAAGAAAAGTACCACGGGGTTCGAACGCTCGCACTGATGCTTAATGTAGGCGTTATAACCCCTGCGTCATAAGGCTCCTTAGAGATGACAAACCAAAGGGGTCCATCACAGGCCCCTCTGCTTGCACTGACGTATTCGTACGCAGAAGCAGGACAGAGATCCACAGCGAGGTCTGTTGACAGCGAGATGAGGCTAGGCAACCACATGTCGGCGGAGGTTGCGGCCAGTCGGCGGAGTCGGCGGGTATATTCTTTCGCGACATAGCATGTCATACCAATGTGACAATGACATACACATATGTGGGCATGCTATGCTTTTCCACATGTGAGACGACTGCAGGGAGATATGGAAAGACTCGCTGTTATGGTGTGGGTTGCCTCGCGGGAAGCCGAGTCGGAGCTACCATCTCCGCCCAATCTCGCCCAATGCCGTGAATGGCGTGGGACCTTCAACCACATGAGCTACATATATTCTCCGGCGTCCGCTGCAGACCACAACCTGCTGCGATCCATTTCCGCCATCTTGTGAAGCCGATCGCCCTTCCGTCCCGACAACTTCCTCCCCTTGCCACTTGGTACTTCATGTCCACCGCCCAATCCGAGCATTCAGCGCCCAGGCTCTACTCGAGGGAATTGACCAACAGTCAGTTGCATTCCCTTCCGAGCGAAATGAAGATGGACTTGAATGGCAATGTTGACCAATCGAGGTGAGTATTCATCTATATACCTGCTCCCGCAACTCCACACCTCAGTCTCGCCAACAACTCTCTCAGCTTTTCACCCCATGAGGCCTCGCTCTCAGCGAAGGAGACCGCTCTCCCGGCAAAGCGGAGCCCACCCCCCCTATCGGAGGACAACTTCCTCAAGGTCCACCGAGAGTTGCAAGAGAGGGGTGGCGTGTACCCCAAAGTCCGCGGCGTGGACTACGAAAGGCGACTCATGGAAGTGATGTTTGCGTATTCCTCCGCCAGGTGCTCGATCATCGATGTGGGAGACAATACAACTACCAGAGCCGATCACGAGCGAAGCAGGAAGTTTGTTGGCCAAATGCTTGGGGAGTATCTTTCCTGGGATGCCCGTGCGCAGAACGCCGCCCGGTACATGTTTGCTGCGATGGAAGAGCTCAACTTCGTTTGACGGTCAGTCCTACTTCTTACCAACTTGACTATGTCTGACAGACTGAAAGATTAGGAACTCATCTATTGCTATCGCTATCTTTATATCCCCTTGACGCCAGGCAGCGCCTAGCACGGTTCCTTCTACTCTTCGTTTCGTTACTCCTTCTGCAGGAGTTGTTGTAGTTTTCTTATGATATCTTTATTATGAAGTTACTAGACCCTCTCTGACTGTTTATGGCTGAGAACATCCGATTTTTCCACACGCCGGCCGGCAGCCTTTAGGTAGGTAGCCATCGACTACCGCTGCCCGCCGCTCAACTCGTCAGCAGTCAGTCAGATACGAACGGGCTACAGGCGTCACAGTGAAACTGTCCAGGTCTGCGCCGTATCACAAGCGCCGTCATGATATGCCCTGTTTGGTTCTGGGCCGTGACCGGCCAGAGATACTTACGTCGAACAATTTGAAGAAGACCGAGATTCAGATCTACCAGGAGCAATTCTTCTCATAATTGATGTTTGCGATGAGTCCCATGCACCCGACTCTCACTCTCCCCACGGTTCTGGTCCACGGCTCAGTGAATATGGGGTACTTCACTTCCGTGACGGCCATTCGGCCAGAGATAACGTCGAACCACAATTAGAACACCAGTCTGTGTCACCGGAAGCAATTCATCTCACACTGATTGCTACTACTTGCTGGATCCCAAACCGACCCAGGCTCCTTGTTCTCGTTTTCCTCGTATGAACACAAATGAACATAGTAGACCAACTTATTCCATCCGTGGTACATTAATATCAACTCCAAATTAAGCGGATATCAGTGCTTAGTACACACACACACACGCACTGGGTGGGTGTACCACATGGACGGGGGGCTTGTGAGTCTGGGGTTGGCCACCGTGGTCGCCGTTCTCCACTGGCCCCGATCGTTCTCCAGAGTAATCGGCGGCGCAGTCCACACCGATTCAATTTCCGTTATACATGCCGCTGAGTATTGACGTACTTCACGAATATTTTAGATGACCCACGCCAAAGGCTCCTTCGTACCTTGACGTTCTGCGCACAGACATGCCAAATGATACTCCCAAACCAGTTGGCCAAGAAAGCTCGTGATCGGCTCTTGTACCAGGTGGTCGGCACATCGATGAGGGAGCTACGCAAACTTCCATGATCCATCATCCCTGCCAGTGATTCTTCTTTCAGCGCAGTCCACACCGATTCAATTTCCGTTATACATGCCGCTGAGTATTGACGTACTTCACGAATATTTTAGATGACCCACGCCAAAGGCTCCTTCGTACCTTGACGTTCTGCGCACAGACATGCCAAATGATACTCCCAAACCAGTTGGCCAAGAAAGCTCGTGATCGGCTCTTGTACCAGGTGGTCGGCACATCGATGAGGGAGCTACGCAAACTTCCATGATCCATCATCCCTGCCAGTGATTCTTCTTTCAGCGCAGTCCACACCGTCAATTTCCGTTATACATGCCGCTGAGTATTGACGTATTTCATGAATATTTTAGATGACCCTTGGATGACCCAGGGCTCCTTCACGCATTCGGAAATGGGACTAGGGTTCTTAGTGTGTGAATGGTACAGGATACGACACAACTTCAAAAAAAAATCAATCTACTAGGTCAACTGCACTACCATGCACGCTACGAGCTCCCTTCAGCGCAGTAGGCTCTATATCGCGCATGGGAGGAGGCTGCAATCACCTCGACCTCGGCCGGCTTGGGTATCATCCCGAGCAACAACTTGACGAAGTAATACTCGTTTAGCCACCATCCGCGGTACCTGTCAAGATGCGCCCTCAACCCATTCAAATACTCCTCCTGGCGATCCATCTGCTCTTGAGCTTTGACCAGCTCAGTCACCGTGCCACCCAACTCTGTCTTGCTGTCCTTCAAGTCTTCTGCCTTCTGTGCAAGGCGTCGCTTAAGACGACGTTCGGACCCTTCTAGCTGCTGGATTCTCGCGCGGAGACTTGCCACAGTCGTACTTTCAATTGATCTAGGGTGAGCGAAATCACGGTATCTTTGAGATATCGATCGTTCTGGTGGTTTCGGAGCGTCAATCGCGGCACTGAAACACCATTGAAACAACAATACCTTTCTTCAAGGTCCGATGCGCTCGTTCTGCGACATTCAGCGTCTGCATCGTTCTGGCTCAGGCGACCTTGTGTTGGGGCGGCTGGTGAAACTTGTCGTGCACAGGGAGACAGTGAAGGAAAATATTGTGGAAGGTAGGTGCGTGTTGTCTGACCTCACGACCTGGGCACCTCGCTTTATACTGGATCGGCGCGCCGTTCGACCTATTCGGATTTAGACTCATCGCTAAAGTCGGGTGACCGTTGTTGTGCCTCCTGCCGTCTTCCCTATGTCTGGGTAGGTAGGTAGGTAGAAGGTCTGGGAGTTTGTCTTGACGACAACCAAATAACCTCGCTTCATGTTTACAACGACGCGATATTATGCTTGGCGGAGACCAATTCATCATGCAGGGCTTTAAGCGTTGGCGACTGGCTATGCAGATGCTGTGTTCAAGTGCTCTGAGGCGGGATGATAATAGGAATGGACCTTGTTTGACATGGCGTCCAGTACTATAGTAACCAATCTAGTGCGTAGTTTCCCTATAACGAATGTCATACCGACGGCTGACTCAACGGTACTCGCACCGCACCGTTTATGTCGACTGCTAGCCTACCTACCCTTCACGTCCGACTTGAGCCATGCCCTACTTAGTGGCTGGGGGAGCTAAGAATATATAAGGAGCCCCTTCGAAGGCTGTCAGCATAACTCAACCCAGTCTATCCTTTCCAAGCACTATTCCTAGCCGGTCCGGTACCGTCAAGAGCTAATCACCACCACCACATTGAATCTTACTGGAAGCTGCTTCAAGTTTACCTCTGTTTGATTCCTTACCTTCTCCATGAATACTAGTATGCGCCCGGCCCAGGACCAAGTATCTAACCTTCTCCGGGAGATCCAGGCCCGTCACATGCAACTGGGATTCCGTCCACCGACACTTCTTCATTACAATTCTCTTCTTGGAGGGCTAACTGAATGGGCTTGGTACGTGCGCCACCCCCAGTCCCGGACCTCGAGTGCTAATATACCACATCGAAGGCCCATGGATGTCGAAACGCGTAAACGACTACGTCCAGATCAGCTCCAGGATCATTGCCGCACGCATTTCTTCCGTGCTCCCTCATGCCTCTGTGCGTATATGGATGGAGAACCATATTCCGAGACCGCCATAACAGTGGTTGAGTCCCTCCCTTCGTCACACGCCGACCGCGATCGAAACCAGGAAATCATGAATGGCGAGTACGTCGCCACTTGCGCAACAAATCGGTGCGGTTATTTTGGTGCGTGATAATGTAGCGTCAAATAACGAACGCGCGGGACTGATTAACCTAACTCGTTAGCCTGCTTGGATCGCTTCTTCCCCGTAAAAGAGCTCAAAGTCCAAGCATACCCTCCCCGAAACCACGGTAAGCGAGTTTCGAATGGATCACGATAACTGCGGCTCACACGTTTTTAGAAACCTGTCCGGCGGGGGTTTCCCGAAGTGCTATCAGAAACGAAACTCGCCGCACTGAGGGCGGATTGTTTCAAGTTGCCCCGGACCTGTCGTCAATCTGCGCCCGTAACAGGGGAAATTGTGAGTGCACTCCCATTGTCTGATATTCGCGACTGATTCGAACGAATCCCACAGGTCTTGACATTGACGAAGTTTCATTTGCGGTTCAACAGAATGCGAGACTTCATAATGACTTGATGACGGGGGTCCAGGAAGAGCGATTTTGGTCCCTTTTTGTGCAGTGCCATCTGTGCAAAACGGTGATGCTACGCGAGCCGTTCTCTATCCTTCACAGCTGTGTTCGATTCCGGAGCCGCCAGTTTGCTTCGGAAATGCCCTGGAGACCAAGGCCAAGGCCAAGGCCAATAGTACGTCAACCGCTCATTATTTCATCGTCGGTTGGGCATAGGACCGAGGCGCATTATAATCCCACTGCTACTGCTGCACTTCCGGCGACTGTACCATCCGACACAGAGTCGGAGTCAGACACTGATGTGGACATCCCCGCCGCAGCGCCATCGAGCGATGGGCCCTCTATGCTTGATATACTTAATGCAGTTATGTCCAACAACTCGGACGTGGTAGATAATTAGGCGGTATCATTCTAATGCACGCGTACTGTCACGGAGAGTGTAGAATTATAATGTAGTAAATCCAGCTGATCTGGCTACGCCGACCCCTGTACGTTGGCTAATAGTAGGGGGCCCGCAATGCTTCGGGGAGGGTCCCGCGGCCCCCCGATGCAAAACCGCTTCGCAACACGGCCAGCCTCCTTCAAGTTGCCGCTCATCGTTAGTTGGCCCAAGGGCCTCCATTTTACCAGTCGCAGGCCATGAAGTGATGCGCCTCGGTGGAATTTCCCCAATTGGATCTGGCGGGACCGGGTATGCCGAGTCTCGGCATCCCTTTTGAGGCGGATCTCCGTTCTTGGGTTCTTACACTCACGGTTCGTTTCCAGGCCCTCTATCTTCCCTTATGGCCCTTCCCTCCCCTTCTTCCTTACCTACGATGATGAGGACGAGCGCGACGACCTCGACGACCTTAACTCCCTCCTTGTCGCACTCCATCGCAATTACGCCGACACCATGACGGAAAGGCAGCAGCAGCAGTGGGTCCGCGCCGTGATTGAAGAAGTGAAAGACCTGTCGATTTGGACCCATCGAAACAAGTTCTACGGGTTGTTGAACAGTCCGACGATGCGCAAGCTCATTACGCATGACAGAAGGTACGTTGATCTCATCTACACTGCTCCCAGGTGTACGCTGAAGCCTCGTTCAGGCAGTCGATGCACCACACCAACAACGTCAAGCCGCACGAGTGGGAGTTGTTTTGCCACCCTACTCTCATTCGTGCGGTGGTTTAGACGATAGGTAACGTCAACAAGAGCCTCAATCTGTGGGGTCTATCCGAGTGGGCTGCAGTGAGGCGACCCCCACCACGAGGCGCACTCGTGCCCCCATCTTTTCCGAGCCCACCAACATTGAGAACGACAGGCCAACCAAGACCGTCGCCAGAGTTGGGTCCAAGCCATTGGGTAGGTGCTAGGATCCATGTTTTCATTGTGCTACTCACTGTTCTACAGGTGTCCGAGTTCTCGTCACGTCGCCGTCTCCTTAGGCCAGGCTGCACTTCCCCCACGTCCCGGCGTCAGCCCACTGATGGCGACATCGCGAAGCTCGCAATCCGCACCACGCCTTCGTTGAAGAGGCCCGAGCGCGACAACATGTCGTCTGGCCCATCGTCGTCTCGCCGCCGTAATGCTGATGAACCCACCCCCTCTTAGCTCCTTGGTCCCTCCCGGTGTGCTCAAGAGGTTTGCGAACGCGCCGGCGCCAGTCATCGTTATGAACCGCCGAGCTCTCGGCACCAACGACGTCGAGCCGGTTCTCTCCAACGATGTCGATGCCCTTCAGTCAGCCGAGCACGACCGCCGTGTTCATTCCGCCTCTCCCAGCCCTCGCGTACCTGCGCGCGCATGGCTACAATGAAGCCTCGATCTCGAGGATTGATTTTGCTGTGCGCTAGAAGCTACCCATGAGACCTTCGTTGCGATGGGTGAGGAGAGGATGGCCTTGAGCGAGGCCGAGTACCTGTGGACGTTGTTTTAGACTGCCGGTATGTTGTTCGGTTTATTTAATCGTTATCTTATCTCATTGTTGTGTTCTAGTGATATCTTTCTGTATTTTATTCAACATGTTCCCCCCGTATACCCTTTGTTTACCCTGTGCACGTGTCGTTTTTTTTTCGCACCAATATATACCTGCTTTTCCCCGGCCGAGCTGTTTGTCTTCAGTTTGCAGTGCAATGTCCTCCTCGAACTTCTAACTGCCGCCAAGCGCACCGACAACCCCTTCACCTCCAAGAAGAGGGAAGGTGGGCGGGACACAGCGAGCGGGCGCCGGGGCTGATGCCCAACGAGCGGAGCCGTCAAAGTCTCGCGGATGGGCGCTGACTCTGACAAGAGCTCAGGTGCCGCCAAAAAAGAACGGATTGGTGATTCGGAGCTCAGGCGCCATTGGGGAAGCGCAACGGAGCATAACTTACCACTGCCAGAGAATATATTTCAACAGCACTGAATCCCACAATGTCGCGTTTCTACGCTACGGTGCGCGGTGTGTAATCCGGCCCAAGCGGGTGAATAGGCGCTGAGGAGAGCGGTGTTTCAAATTATTAAGCCTCCGACAAGCGCCTGTGCGTCGAGGGCCTCCAAGTCCCAGTCCTCCCTTCGAACGACTTTCCCCTCCTTTGGTTCGTTTTAAGTTATTTTTTGTTCACTCCAAGTGTTAAAATTTCCTTGGACGCCTGCTGATAATAGCTACGGTTCAAGCGTCCCGGCATAACCATATTGCCATGGTGATGCCTGCGGGATCGACCTGGCAACTCCTGGCGACCTGAATACGGGCCCGGGTTGTTGCCTAAGCATAATATCTGACCGCCACCCCACTTATCTATGTTTATGCTACGACCGTAGTACGACGTGGTGAGGCTGGTTCTGTCGTTGCATGGACACCACGACCACTGCCAGGTTGCCTTGTGGTTGCCCGCGGCCCTGCCCTGTAGTGTCTGCGTGTCTACATATATCTCCAAATAGTCTGAGAGTGTGTGTTAGGTTAAAAACTGGGAGCCAGATGACTTGAGATGCAGTCGTTACCCCCGGTCTTTTCTGTTCAAAGGGTCTGGTACCCAAATCCTTTCCGAAATCTTCTCACCTTCTGCTGATCGTATCCTTGCTCTCTCCTCTACACCACCTGATTCACTTATACGGGAGAAGTCGCTAAAGAATGCCCCGCGCTGAAATTCAACCCCGTCTCCGACGAAATCAAGTCATGCGACATCCTTCCATCCGCGACAAAGTTCAACACTTCCTTCGGCAGGTTGAGGCTCGGCATATACGCACACCATCGAGTTCGCCAGTGATCTTGCACTACAAGAATAATTCGGAGTCACTCGGAGAATGGTCCTGGTTGGGAAATTTCTCCGCCTTAGCACGCCGAGATACTCATCTATTTACTAGGCCTTGCGACTCGGCGACAGGCGAACGCATTTCCCCTGACCAGCTCCAGGAACACCGCCGTACCCACAAGTTCCTCGCTCCGTGTTGTCTCTGTGCTTTGATCGAAAACGAGTTCTACACCGAATCATCGATAAGCATCGTTGAATCACTTCCCATACCTCAAGCAGACCGTGGACGCAACCGCACCGTTATAGATGGCGAGTATGTTGCGACCTGTGCTAAAGGGGCGTGTGGATACTTTGGTATGATATTCACCCTTAATCACCCGCGACTACGACTGACAAGATAAGCAGTCTGCCTTGAGCGCTTTTACACCCTGAATGGCATCAGAGTTCGTGAATACCCAGCGCGAGGTGAGAGTTCGAGTAAAGGGTACTGAAATGTTACCGTCGCTTACTAGACATCACGATACAGAAACTCCTCTTAGCGTTGAAGAAGTCGCTATCAGGCGTACAATTGATGATTCTTTTCGCAACGGAGATGCCCTCTTTCAGGTTATGCCTGATATTATGAGGCGTGGTTCGAGGATGAGTATGTAATCACGCAGGATTCAAATAGAAGTACCGCTCTCTGACAATCCAGAATAGGCTTGAAGACGGAGGACCTTTCCCAAGCGCTTGAAAAGCGTGGATGCATATTGACCGACCTCATGATGGGAGTTCAAGAATCAAGATTCTGGTTTCTCTTTATACAGTGCCATCTATGCAAGACAGTGATGCTGCGCGAGCCTTTCTCCGCTTTTCATAAATGCTCCCAATCTGGCGGACACTTCACCCCAGAAGCTGCATGGGTTCCACAAAGGTTACTTACTGCCCAAGGGCCGACTGCCTGCGACCATACCGACACTGACACCGGGAACGACACCGATGGAACTGTCGATAATTTGGACATGTCGGAACGGGCGTCCGTCGAGCCTGATGCGGCGGGCGCTAATCTGTAGATGTGATCGGCGCCAATCGCACTATGTGGCCGAAAGATGTATAGGTCGTATTCTTTGCTTATAATTCCCCAGAAATAATAGAGATCAATTACTAAAGTCGTCGAAGAATCCCCGTCTGTAAATAGAAATGGATGAGAGTCGGTACAATTTATACGTATCACGCTCCTTCACACTGGCAGAATAGGCGTGTAACTGAGATGAAGCTGCCAAATGCGCCAGAACTCGAAGCACGGCAAAGGAATTGGACCCCGAGAATGCCATCCCCGGCACTGTTCACACATCTGCACCTTTACCCGACGACGACGATGCAATTTTGCATGAGTGTAAAAGGAAATCACCGATAAGTTCCGCGAAATCATGAAGAAGGTGAAGAACCGTGCGCCGGGCTCAGGAAAGGAACGCGCAGAAAGATGGATAGAGGGCGAACTCGAGCAGGAGTCGTCAGACGTGGCTCCCACCCTCGACCTGCAATAATCTGAGGGCAGTGTCATGCCACCGCTGAAATGGATAATATTATAGTATTCAAAGGATATATATGGATTTCGGTAACCGACATACAGTCCAATAGCAAGTCATAGACAGAGTGGCATTAAGTATAGAGGTTCGGTTCCCGCGCAAGTGCTGTGCAGAAGGACAGTTAAGTCTCAAGAATCTCAGATATAATATATCAGAAAGTTGGAAAGCCATGGTCAAGCCATGGAGTGAGCCCTCACGTTTCCAGGAACTTAGACTAGAGACTATAAATTGATTTATGGCGATGCACGGGGCGTCAAGGAAACGGTATCAATGTATAGAACGAGATCAAGCAAAAGTTCGGAAACATTGTCAGAGGAATATCAGACTTGCCAGATGTATCCACGGAGGGAGACCTGGCGGCTTGACCGGTAGCCCAGGCATTGGAACGGCGTCAACCCGACGTATCCACAATTAGGTAGTTTGAACAGCTTCCCTCAATCTGCTCAACCGGAGTGATATATGACTGAAGTTAGTCGTTCGACAATATATGTTACCGTTCAGCAAACTGATTACCACGTTTATATTCTCCACCAGCAACGCCACCGAGTCGATATATGGACGTCTGAAAGTGAGACCCATCGCCATTATCACTGCGGATCGCCCTTGGGCTTTATTTTCGGCCTCCGCCTGTGGATCCTGGTTCGTGTCATGAACGCTTGAAACCTCATTTATGGCCTTGGACTGCTGGATGGTAATTTGGCTGGTTGAATCTTAAGGTCCCACTCCGATCTATTTAGAGGTTCCTTCATTTTTTCAGATGTGCTGTCTGGTATACCTTCTCGGACCCGATGAGGGGCACCCTGGCGTTGAGTCCTGACTGAACTTGAAGCAAGATATTGGGTAAACGCTGGTAAAATCACTCCTTCTTACCCCGTTACTAGCGTAGCTGCCTGCAGGGTGCGCACCGATTTCCCATGGTAACGCCCGAATGCCAAGGATGCTCGACTCACATATCGCCCTGGCACGTAGTGCTAGTAGAGCTGGAAGTGCTGACTCTTCATCTGCCTCTGCGCCTCGCATCGCGAGGCAGACTGTTACTACTAGTCACATGTATATGGGACCTCGCTTAACAATGATGAGAATGAATGCTCATAAAGTGCGTTTGGCTTAGGCTTCAGGCGTCAGGCGTCATGACGAGAGGGCCTAGGACGGAACAGAGCTTTTGATGAAGGCTGGTGTGCCCCATCAAGTTGAGAAGCTTATGTTGAAGCGGTAGGCAAGGCAGATCGCTGGAGACTAATAGGAGGAATATTGAGACAGGCCGACACCTCAAAGGGACGAGGTGTAGACGAGTCCAATTACCCAATGCCTCGAACACGCGTATGGTCGACGTCGGGCGGGCGGTAAACTCGAGCAGACTCGGATGGCGACCACTGCAGTGTGCGTAACTCTGATGCGTTGCTAGGTGCTGTTCCCCGAGAAAGTAAATAGTAGGATTCTATGGCTCTATGGAGGGTTTCCTCACAGATAGCTGTTGGGAGTGGGCGAATCTCGGGTACGTTTTTGAAATGGTTTAATGGCGACAACCTACTCGTTGAGAGCTATAGCCACAGGCTGGTCTAACTACGTGGACGACCCGGGTCGACGATGACTATGCACACCCACGCGGCCTAGGCCCTAACAGGCCTGAGCTACGGTTGTAGTAGCTCACGTACGTTGCTAGGTGCCATTCCCCTAGCCACTGGGTAGACAGCGGTAGGTTGGTGACCGGTTTAACGAGGTCATGACCAACCTGATTCAGAGCCGTTCAAAACAATTCAGGGTAAGTAGCCCGCGTTGGTACAGTCAGGCCGCTCAGGGAGCAGGTTTGGCATCGTAGTATGTTACTTCCCATACACTCCCAAAATGTAACAGAATGGACGGAGTGGCACATGCTCTGAGGGCTCATGAGCTCTGCTCAGTTTTGTGAATATTGATGATGACCAAAGTCCCCCCTGTGCATGAATCGAAGCCAGATATATTTCAAGCCTATATATTTGTTCACGCGTCGCCGAGCTTGAGCCGCCGTCCCGCGATTGGACGTCTTAAGACAGACTGCAACCTGGATGTCCGCCATCTCTGTCTGACATTATCTAGCATTATAAACACTATTATCGGTGTTATACAACTTGTTGCTATGAGATATCTGATAACGCCAGATAACCCTTTATCTGGAGTCCCGAGGAGGTGTGATGCTTCTTCTATATTCAATCGCCTTATGTAGTTGTTAAGTTATGGCACGGCCTTCATAGCACCTTCCTACATACCTAATACCAACTAAATCTTTCGTTGTAAGCATGAACCTGGTTCCGTGTATGACGACCGTATGGTTCCACAGGGCATTACCTATCGTGAATTACGCATCAGCCTTCTCAACTTGGGGGTCGGGAGACTCGGAGCCGCTCCGATTTCGAGGCACTATCAATGTTTCGACCGGATCCTATTATCCTTCAATTATAACGTGAACAAAGAACCGCTGGCGCTGCGGGTCCGAACGCTCGCCCATCTTCTCTACCCTTTACCTCAACTTACCACATCGCACTTGGGGACGGTTGTATCAACACTGTTCTCATACCGGGTCCCCATACCCAGATTTCCGGCTGAGATATTCGAGATAAGCACGATTGACAAAGCGCATTCAGTTGATCAAGTTAAATCAACATCAAGTATGAATTTCTCGTTCTTCTTGAAGGAAATGGCTCGTCAAAGTCCCGGATATCTCTCATCAAACAACATTAACAGCATCAACACACCGGGTTGCGATTTCTCTAGGAAGCTCCACGCAAGTCATCAGCTTGTTTATGCCTTCTCCCCTCGTCGCATAGCAGGTATCCGTGTCTAGGCGCGAGGGAGCGGGATCATCAGACCGCTGCAGCTGCGCAGGTACCACTTTAGCCACCTTTCGGCAGTGTGCCTTAGGTGAAGTCCCATTCTGGTCACATTGCATCGCTGCGGATGCGCCCTTCTGGAGCGGTATTGTCCATTGTTACTCACGAATGAATAATCGCGCTCAAAGGGGCGAGATAGCCTCATCTGTTATGGCCAATTGCGCCCTATTGTCCTGTTTGTTGCAAGTAGATTAGCGTTCTGGGAAGACGATTCACAGCTTGGCGCTTCTTCAGATGCTAGTCTTCTTCTTCGGTGGATACTCCGATAGCTTCATGAATCAGTTCCTCGATTCTGTCATTGGGTGTGCTTCCTCCAGCTTCTTCATTCACAACTCTATCTGACTGGTCCTTTTACAGCTGAATTCTTTCGATTTCATTCGTATGCGACCGATCAACGGTGTATTCAAATTAACAAGCATGCACTACTAGTGGGAGTATCTAAGTGGGCTTGGGAGCCTCAATGGTCTCCGGGATCGGGGTGGCAGTTGTGGACTCTGTGATGCTAGCGCTTTGGCTTTCAGGTGATTCCACACTTAGCCTCATATGCGACGAATGTGAAGTTTGACACTTACGTCCAGGTGACCATTTCAGTCTTGGTAATAAGGAATGGGGAGGTGGGAAGGATCTGCTGGAAGATTTTGGTGGCTTTGAAAACATCGCCTTCGTTGGCACGGACTGCAGTCTATGAGGATAGCCTTGAGCAAAGGGTGTAACATGGCAATAGAAGGTGTTACTGACCATAGTGCAGGATAGGAAGATGACAAGGGCGAAGAAAAGTGACTTGGCTTGCATGGTGTGTGAGGAATAGCTGGCAATGGAACTTGGGGACTTGAGACGTTTCTGATGCGGTATATATCTCAAATCTCTGCATTCCCTTTCGGTCTTGCTCACGGCCCTTCTTCACAGCTCTTAAACCCGTTGCCAAGATGGGCGAAGGTAGACCGTACCTTGCCGAGGAGTCCGACTTCCGGGAATGCGGCAATATGCTCTTATAGGTACGTTTACGAAGTTGCTTTACAATTATTCAGCGAAAGTGTCTCAATAGGGTTACCAAATAACGGATAGAAGTATCCCGACGCTCGCTCCAGTTCGCTAAAGAGAGACAAAATATCTGGGATCCCTTTTGGGGATGCTTTTTGACAGAGCAAGGGACGCAGATGCGGAAGTGCTCGAAGCGGAATCTTCGTCATAAGTCCAAATCTACACACGAGACGGCGAAGAAACGGCAGACAGTCCACACGTAAGTTTCCTCCTTCAGGGGAGGGGAAAAGACATATAAAAGATATTCGAGATGCTCACCGAGAGTAGCAGTCCCAATTCAACCGCCTCTTTACTCTCTCTACCCTCTAAAGCTTTTTCTCTATGTTCAAACTCGCCGTCTACACTCAGCTTGTAGCGGTGGCGCTTGCCGCCATTGGCCCGTCTACCAACCTTCAAATTGGCAATAAAAACATCTCCCCAGATGGTTTTGACCGGTCGTGAGTTATCGACCCTAATGAATGCGTCCGCCGTCCATTTATTCGATATCCCTAGCGCCGTCCTCGCAGGTGCTGACGCTGATACCCTGGACTTCCCCGGGCCTGTTATTCACGCTTCCAAGGTTTGCGACCCGTTGAATCCACCCAACCGTATACTAATTTTCATTCCACCATTAAGGGGGACACATTCAATATCAATGTCGTGGATGCTTTGACCGACGCGTCGATGCTGCGAACTACCAGTATTGTAAGTGGACTCCAGGTACAGTGACTTCTCGAAGCTGACCAAGTCATAGCACTGGCACGGCTTCTTCCAATCTGGTAGCGCCTGGGCTGACGGCCCTGCGGGTGTCACTCAGTGCCCCATCGCGCCTGGAAACTCATTCTTGTACGAGTTCAGCGCGGCCAACCAGGCTGGCACTTTTTGGTATCATTCCCACCATGGTAGGCTGCATCGAACGTTACTCCTGAGCGGCTGTTCTAAACGACTTACCAATCCTTGTTGACAGTGTCGCAGTATTGCGATGGACTTCGAGGAGCTATGGTCGTTTACGATCCCGAGGACCCTCATCTATCCTTGTATGTTACCATCCTTCCATCCACATGTCGAGCTCCCCTTTTAACAACCATCGCAATATAGATACGACGTCGACAACGAGGAGACCGTTATCACTCTCGCTGACTGGTATCACACCCCTGGTCCTCAGCTTGACGGGACTGTCCCACCGCCAGATTCTACCCTCATCAACGGTAAAGGGCGCTCCGACGGAGGACCCACCGTTCCTCTGGCTGTTATCGCAGTGCGTCCCAACAAGCGCTACAGATTCCGTCTGGTAAATATCGCCTGCAACCCCGCCTATACCTTCTCCATCGATGGTCACACAATGGTAAGCTTCCAATCCACATACCATTGATTGACAAACGACTAACCTTCACCGCCTTCAAGACTGTTATTGAGGCCGATGGCATCAGCACGGAGGCGCTCGAGGTGGACAGCCTCCAGATCTTTGCCGGCCAGCGCTATTCCATCGTCGTCGAAACGAACCAGGCCATTGACAACTACTGGGTTCGCGCGGATCCTAATCGTGGTACTTCAGGCTTCGCCGGCGGCCTTAACTCTGCCATCCTTCAATATGAAGGAGCGCCCATTAATACGGACCCGACTTCGACTCAATCCCCTAACAGCAACCCTCTCCTGGAACAGAACCTCCACCCACTCACGAACGCCGCTGCCCCAGGTACCCCTACGGAAGGCGCTGCTGATGTTAACCTCAACCTCGCCATCGCGATCGGGGCGAATGGCTTCACGGTTAATGGTGCTCACTTCAGCGAGCCTAACGTCCCGGTCTTGCTGCAGATCTTGAGCGGAACTACTGCGGCTCAGGACCTGCTCCCTGCCGGAAGCGTCTACAACCTGCCCCTTAACAGCGTCATTGAGATCTCGATGCCTGGTGGATCTCCTGGTAGCCCTGTAAGTCACTTCGTACCTGGAACTCCTTGATGGTTGATTGACTCCTGAACGTCAGCACCCCATTCACTTGCACGGACATGCATTCAGCGTCGTTCGTAGTGCTGGAGTTGCTACGCCCAACTACGTCAACCCTGTCCAACGCGACGTTGTCTCCATTGGAGCTGCTACCACTGACAACGTTACAATTCGGTTCAGGACTGACAACGCCGGCCCTTGGATCATGCATTGGTACGCCCATCATACATATCTTCCTAACTGAGCGCTAAAAATAAGTCCTATTTTGTAGCCACATTGACTGGCATCTCGTTCTGTGAGTAGCTTGTCGCAATCTGTTGCTTTATGAGGTCAGGTATACTAACTTGAGCTTATTCGTGATCTAGTGGCCTCTCTGTCGTGTTCGCCGAAGACGCACCGAGTGTTGCGAGCTCTGATCAGCCCAGTATGTCTCTGCACCACCTGAAAGGAGGTCTCCATTTCTGACAATTCCCATTTGCAGCTGCTTGGGACGCCCTCTGCCCGGCTTACGACGCACTTCCAGCTGGTACCAGGTAGATGAAGCTCGGGTTCTTAGTACGAGTTAGTTGGCAATTTTGGTCTCGCCTTGCTCTGCGCAACCCCCAAGTTCCTTCCAAAGTGGATATCGTCGTATCTGTCATCTGTACATCATAATGTGTTTCTTTGTCTGTATGTGCTCCTGGGTAGCAATGCATATTTATTTGCTTCTCTCCGACAAGAACGAAAGAAACATGAGAGTTCATTTCACCTTGAGAACGCGGTTCCCGGACAACTCAATTATTGAAGCAAAAGCTTAACACTAACACGCGACACTCGCTTTCTTGGTAAGATGATTCGTTATTAATTCGAAAGTATCCCTCGACAAAATTTGTTTCTTCCTATACCAGTAGAGGAACCCGTGAACGAGTATGTCGTCACCAGTTTAGAGTGGTTGTCCACATGGGCGCTTCTTTTCTGCGGCAAGCGCTTCCCGTGCGAAATAAGTTCCAAGGGGGCCCGATTGAGGTTGGAGGCTCAAGGGTTGTAGCGGAAATCTTTCAGAACGCCATTAGCAAGTCCAAGCTCTCTGAATCTATCATGCGCGCGACGGACATTCGAGTCTCTGCAAAAGGCAAAGTTCGCGAGAGCCGTTTAACAGTCCTCGCTGACTCAGTCCAGGCGCTATGTTTGCAAGGTTTGAGGCGGTGCGTGGATCCTCTGTGAACTCGCACACCAATTATGGTTATCGTCGCGCGCAGTGGGATAATATGGAAGCAATGCAACCAACTATCAGAGTGTATGTCAAGACGACTACGCATTATCACACTGTTCAATGTTGTGGAGTGAGCTACAACAAGTTCACAGGGCACATCAACTATGTGTTCTAAGGTCTACTGCGCACTGTCAAATGGCAGTGGAGTAACTTGTAACTGGCAGCCAGCCTGAGTCCACCGACTATGTCTCTGTCAGTTCCTGTCCGTACATCCATAGTGATGGACATACGGTTGCGTATGTCCGACTCGCGGAACGGGAGGCGCGAAGGCCAATTAGACTATGCATGGGCATTTGTTCACTGACATGATGACAGAGTCCTGAGGAATACGAAAACACCAATCGTCCATAGAATGAAGAAGCACCTCTCCGTGGATGTTCATATCAGTACAGATCAGTACTGTGTATCTGAAGAAAAGAAGCGAGATCTCGTTCCCTGCTTCTTCTACCTCGCTCCTTGTACCTGTTTCGTACCTTCGTGATGGGTGGCACTGAGTGCCGTTGGCCTTCCCCTCGGGCCGATAGTTGACCAGAGTGGCTTCTTGGCCTTGGCGACGGATATGGCCTGCGAGCCTCATGGTGCAGTAAACACCGATTCAGGTCCAGCATCATCTGAGGCTGAATGTGACCGAACCGTTTCGTGATCTCATGATAAACTGCTTCGACAGTCTCGGTCAGAACACGACAGCGTTCACAAGGAAGAGAAGAATTTCTTATCGCCCTCACGCTCAGGGTCCGTACCCCATAGTCGCATGAAGTACGATAAGTACACTTTGCACACTTCCAGATCGGTGCTTGTTGCATCAGCTAGTCGCTTAAATGTATCCGCCGGCTACCCCAGTTTGCAACATTGCCTTTTCGATGGTGGGTGACTGTGGGTCCAACGTCCGAGGTTGCCGTCTGTTCTACCTTTCCTTTGGGGTGCATGTAAAGCGTCGGCACTCATGGCGTGGATCTGCGCTCCATTTGCCGCCGTGCGACAAACTGCAAATTAAGCGCCCAAGGGCGCCTAAGCATTTCTCTACGCCCTACCCCGCCATATCCCGACCGGGTAGGGCCACGAGACTGCCTTCGGGCTTCATGGTAAATTCCTTTGTCACAGGGATATCTGCCCACAAGGATGATAAGGCAAATTCGTAAACTATGGCCCTCTGGGCAGCCCTGGACACTTTGTATTCGGCAATACGAGGTATTCCCGAATCGTCTCCTTGCGCTCCCCGAGCGGTGCCATCCTTCTCATCGGTCGATCTTAGCGTATTTGGGCAGCACATCAGCTGGCGTCGCGATGCTTGTGCTCTACAAACAAGTGTGGGTCAGGAACCGCAATATTAAGCTAGTCGTTTACTATAATACATCATTTCGGCTTTCGGGTCTCGGAGAATGGATCTTATGTATGGGGCATTAATTGGGCTATAATGTAATATTTATGTCTGGTGTGATCGGGATTCGATTTCTCTGTAGGTCAGGGTGAGTGTTTGGCGTATTGTATCTTCTTCTACCGTCTAGCTCGTAAGGCACCGCTCAACTTGAACGGAACCACACATGCGGTATACCTTTGCTTGGTATTGGCTCTGTACTGTGAGGGGGATGCAAAAAATTTGTGAGGTGTGGCTAAGTGTATGATATAAGCGAGATGATCTTCGCCTCTACCATCCACCGGTGTACGAGGTTACCTGTGCTTGGGCGCCTCACAACGCCGTGCGAGGTTTTACAGTTCTCGTCTTCATAGATGTCAGCCCGCTCGAGGAGCGCTTCTTCCCTCTCACAGCCGTTACTTGCTTCGATATAGCGGGAGGATCTGTCTCACCGCTGTGCATCGGTTTGCCCCCATCTTCTGCGTTTGGTGAAGAATCTGCGTCGTCGTCGCCCGACGCAATCAATATACCGTTGACTATAGAGTCAGTATTAGGCGTCAACAAGTCGCTGTCTTCTTCTCCCTTCGTAGAGTCTTCCCAATCTGATATGCTCAGACTCCCACTGAGCGGTGTCAGCGAGCCCAAGGACGCCGTGTATTCTTTAGGTGTATCGTCTACACCTGATAAAGAAACGAGTGCTTTAGCAGATAGGTTGATGATTGCTGGAAGCACCTTGAGATGGTCGACAGCTGAGGCGATATTGAAGCCATTAATGCCGGAGGGCATACAAGGGGGTGCATCTAAGCAAGCGAAATGTCAGCAAGGGTCAAAGGTGCTTCGCGTGTGGTTTGAACATGTCCCGATTAACCAAGGAAGACTCACTGAAGAACTCGACCAGCTTCTCTCCGGCTTTAGGCAGCTCCAGTCTACCGTGGTCTTCAGGGTTATGGATGAACCCGTACACCGATTTGTCCAACTGCCCGAGACGTATAATCTGGATTGGGCAGCAACTCATATTCCAGTATTGGCCGTAGGAGGTGAAGATGAATTTGAATGTCATCTTCACTATGTCGCCTAAATGGAGCAAAGGATTGGTCGACTCGGTGAGTTCAACTAAGGTGCGGTCATCGTTCAGGTGGAGGATTCTGACGAGATTGGGATTAGGTATCCACATCGGTTCAGAAGCAGAGGCCTTCGCCACCCACGGGTGGACCTTGTACTTAGTCACTATCCCGTCTTCCTTCGAATTGAACGCGGTCTTCCCTATGAACAGGGAGGACGTGACCACGTATCTCCCGTTGTTGGAAATGGAAACCGGGGACATCCAAGGGTTTCTAGCCCTCCCAGTCGTGACGAACCCGGTGTCCGCTTTGGCCCATGTTTCAATGACCTGTGTAAATGCAGTCTGTGTATATTCGGCCAAACATACCAGACGGAATTGAACTTACCGATAACTTCCCATGCAAACTTTCATCGAGGCGTGCATCCAACGTCAGGGACAACTGTGCATACGGACCCGGCTCAGCTTTGCTGTACGACGAGGGAATGAGATATGAGTTGACCCGGTAGACAGTACGAGGAGTGGGCGAGTGTGTATGTACATACATCTGAGATTCCAGTAATCCCTCGGGAGGCGTCTGACCTGTAGGTACAAAGTTGCCGGTGCCTGGATGGAGAGCCTGTCTCACCGCGAACGCATGGGTGAATACAGCGTACTCCTTGGTCAATGTATCCCATATCTGACAGTGGGGCATGGATTGGGTGTAAGTATACCCTTCGCTGCATAGACGGCGATGAACTTACCAGCCAGTGGGACTGCTGTAAAGTGGACCGTTTGAGGACGTATCGTGTAGGGTTTGATTGGAGGGTGCCGACCAAATCATTCAGGGGGGTCTCCTTGCTGGAGCAAGTAACGTTGTGGAGGCGCTTGAGGTCTTCGAGCTCTGTGAACATCGTGAAGGGGAGGTAGAGGACACAACATTGGCAGAGGTCCTTATATATGTAATTTGGACCCTTGTCTAGGTGTCGAGAATGAGACAAGGCACAGTTCAGCCGAGTAATACAGGGTGTTCATCCTGAGTCAGGAGTCTGTCTTTAGCTGATGCATCCTCTTCCGATCTGCACTTATCGTCCATTCGTAGCCGTCGTAAATGGATGGCCAAGGACGTGGTCGTCGAAACTTGAGCTAAGGCCCGATGTAGCTCAATTGTTACCATAATAGACGAGTATGGATAACCTCAATATGGTAGATCTATACCGGATAGAGTTTTGAGGGTCGGGATTTCGACATTCTGTTCAGATATCCTCCTGGCGGCTTCCCTCCCCATGCATATCGTTCGTTCGGGGACCTGTATAGGTATCAGCTAACCTCTTTTAGCCCATTGAACAAGGTGATATCGCACCAGCCTTTATTCGTCTGAACCTGATGCATATCTTGTTGTACGTTGTCGGGAGGGGACGACTCATGGTCCTTAAATGCGCTTGGGATGATGCATGGGTGGACAAGTTCACAGCCCATTCAGGGACGTCGGACTTCCAAACCTATTTAGGTGACGTAGTTGTAGCGCAGCTTGAATTTGGCGCCTGCCGCATACCATTCGTCTCATCCCTTGTCCATTACCCGGTAGCTGCGTCTGCTTGTAACAGGTATATATTCAGGTGCAATCTCCGTGTCCGCATCTTAGCTGACCATGGCTACTTGCAGTACCTCCACCCGCTCCCGACCCTTGACCTGCGGCCTATCGACCATCGAGAAATTCTTGCTACTATCCAGTAACTCCCTTCGCAATCAGCTGTTCCTCTGGCTCAGCAAACCCGACATCGTACAGCTCAGCTGCGCTTCCTCTATTTTGAAAGAATATGCAACTATCTACTCCGAGGGCGCGTGGAATATCAATACCTTCCTCGAACCGTGGTTCCAGCCCCCAACCATATTCCGAGGGGTTATGGCCGTGAGCGGGGCTGTCGTGTCTGGATCCCAAGCGCTCAGGTTCTTCGATCGCCAGTCGCCCAATATTGCTTGCGATCTGGACATATACGTTCGGCTTGCGGGAGCCATGACGATCATCGTCTATCTGCTCGAGTCCGGATATAGGAGGGATGTACAACTCAGGGGAGGCGGCTATCCTCTCCTATCCGATCTCCAATCTTTGTCAACCACAAAACGGTTCTGTTCCGGAGGTGGACCTCAGGGATTATTGGCCGTCTTCGATTTCGACAAGCCAGGTCCAGGGAGTACGATGCTAAAGGCGCAAGTGATAGTTTTGGCGCAGGACCCGATCCATCATGTACTACACAACTTCCATTCCAGTGAGTCCATTCTATTGTCTTGGGAGCCTTTCAGTAACCGCCTACGTGCCCACCTCAGCCTTGGTCATGAATTTCATAACTTATCGAGAAGCGGTGGCCATATTCCCTAGGACTACATTTTTGAAGCGGGTGGGCTACATTTCGAGTCGGCGTAGGATAGGAGATATCCAGAAACCTATGTGGAGGACGAAGTATGAAAAGAGGGGTTTCACGTTTGACACCCAATCCCTTCGGCCCTCTATCGAGCTCGCAGCGAGAAGCCTAGGGGATAGCAGATGTTGGACGATCCTGTTTAAAGGTGAGCACTCCCCCAATCCATATTGCCATAGGTTGCATAACGCCCTTCCGGTTAGTACTATGCTGACGTTCGAACTCCTAGACCTTGGTCGGCACAGTGTCATAGGCCTAGACGCGACCTACTCCATCTACCGCATTCCTGAATTGGATAAGATAAAGTTCGACCTAAGCTGGATTCCGGAGGGTGGATTAGGGCATGCTACCGATCGCTTTCGTCTAGGGATTTATGAACCTGAGCTGTGGGACTACATATATCCCTGGCACATCTTGAGGTAGAT
The DNA here is from genome assembly GCA_013368325.1 of Ephemerocybe angulata. NCBI lineage: Eukaryota > Fungi > Basidiomycota > Agaricomycetes > Agaricales > Psathyrellaceae > Ephemerocybe > Ephemerocybe angulata. The sequence continues at coordinate 1,849,398 of JAACJK010000163.1, read as the reverse complement.
CCCATACGACCTATACGGTTCGTAACTTGTATTATGCGGTTCCTCAGACTGCACTTCCATTAGGTAGCATTAGATCCTTCAAATTACCCAGTGGGAGCTAATGTATATATACAATATCTAAATTATATTCGTACGTCAAGTTCCAATACATTAGCGCCCTGTTTGCACGTACTGAAAGTAGCTAAAAGCGCTCAGTCGATGGACCAAGCGGGTCACAGGGTACCCGTTCTCGTTCTTGAGGTCGGTGACTTGCTGTCAGGCTGAACTCTCACCGTATTTTGACCCACCATTACAAACGACTATATCCGTAGACAGAGTGAGGTTCAGCCACTTAAGTTCAGTCTAGAGGTTCGGTAGATATCAATGGGCGTTATACAATTGGCAGAAAATGGACATGAGTAGAAACATTCGCGGCTGGCGCTCAATACAAGAGGGAGAATAGCATCAGTATCAACATAGACAGAGTTAAAAGCGACTGGCATTCAGGAGAGATCTGAGAAAGGTGCAGGGGTGATGAATCCGTCTAAAGGTGAAGCTGGGGTGATGGATGTGTCCTCGATTTCGTCCCCAGCCCCCGACTCTTCTGGGTCGACTTGGCACGCTTCCGACGCTAGAACTTCAGCCAAGAGGAAGTTGGTCAAATCCTCGTCGCCTTCGCCGTCCAAGGATCCTGCGCCTTGGCCTATAATAGACGGACTGGTCTGGATATAATACATACCCGTCTTGAGGCCAGCCCACCAAGCGTGTATCAATTGACGGCTCTAAAGAAGGTATTAGACGTCAGCGATACCAATATTAGGACATAGATCGCAAAGTACGCACCAAGCTGTTGATCGAAGGAGGCGAAACATATAGGGTGAGCGATTGACTCTGGCAGACGAATCTTCCTCTATCAGTTGCCATCCGGATAGGTGCGTATGGTTCGATTTCCCAACATGTGCGATACATGTCTCGAAGGAAGATAGGGATCTCTTGGATCGCCTGGACGGAGCCTATATGGACCAGGTGTGAGTGGAAATATATAGGAAAGAGCAGAGAATAGCGAGCCCACCGTTGTTGGCTATGATTCGGTCTCTGATTTCGTCAGTCCACAATCCGTAGTCATCCAGAGAGTCTACCAAGTGTTGAGGGAAGGCTGTCGTCTGCCCGAAGCCGCGGACTGTCCTCGTTCTGGCCAGACTACATGGTATTAGAAGAGTTCAGTTAGAAGGGCCAACTAAAGAGGGGGCAGATAACTTACCTTGGGAACGGTTCGACACCTTCCGTGTAGCCAGATATCTGAGACGTCCCGGCCGTAGGCATAACGACAGTCAACAACGCGTTGGCCATCCCGTTCTTCATCTTGGTTCGAGTCTCGTCCCAAGGATATCGTTCAAGGGAGGGCGCATCGGTCCAAAGATCATGCTGGAATTGTCCCTTGGAGGCTGGGCTGCCTCGGAAACTGGGGTGCGGCCCGTATACACTGACCAGATCACAGCTTTCATCTATAGCTGCGAAGTGGATGGTCTCCGATATCTTCTCGCTTATCCCCCTAGCAAGGGCAGAGTCGAAAGGAGCGGACATCATAGCCAGTGTATCAGCCAACCCTTGCATACCGATACCCAACGGGCGATGGGAGCGAGCCGAAGCCCTGGCGGAATGGAGAGGAAGATGGGCCTCCCCCCACGAGCGGGTGAGAGACCTGACGGTCTGGCGAGTCACGCCCTCCAAAAGGTCGTATCTGAACCTACGATCCGGAGAGACGAACGAAGGGAGAATCAGCGACGCATAGAGGCACACGGCTATCTCATGGGCGTCGCAGAACTGTGTGTTCTCCATGCATGTACCGGATTGCGAGATGACGCCTAAATGCGACTGGTTAGATTTGGCTAACGAATATAAGAGCTTAGTAAATATAAGGGCGGAGGCGAACCAAGCAACAGCTCACCGTTTACAGCATCCTTGTACATGATAGCTGGCCCTCCGGTAGTAAGGATCATCAAGAGTATAAGCCGCCAAACATCTCTAGCGCGCACGGTCCTTGACCCCAAGCCTTCGAGCTCGAGACGTCGGTACTCCTCCGCGAAATCCTCCCCATGCTTGGAAAGTAAACCAGGTGCCTTGGTAGGACAAAAGAGCGTCCAAGGCTCATTTTCTGCCACCCGCTGCATGCTGAATAGAAGGAAAGGGACTGAGCCTCTTGGTACAACGAGGATGGAGGTTACACACGCGACTTACAATAAGTCGTTGATCCACAAGCAGTAAGACAATTCCCTCGCTCTAGCCCTCTCCGGGCCGCCCGTCCGCTTCATCTCCACGAACGACAAGATGTCCGCATGCCATATCTCAACGAAATTGGTCATTGCCGCAGGCCGCACATTCTGACCTTCGTTGAGAATAGGCATAGCTGCGTCTAACAGCTTCAAAGTAGAGACGAGGCCTGCCCTGGGCACCACTCCATCTAAGGTACTAAGGGTTGAAATCAGAGATGGTGATTACCTAGCGAACAAATAAGCACGAACCCTTTAGCGGGAATGGCACCTAGCCCTATTCCCAATCCTCCTCCGTTCATGGTTGCTTCTCCTATGTGTTTCAAGGTGTCGAATAGCTTCAGTGGGGACCCGCCGGCCGGCAAGATGTAAGACGAGCTCAAAGCAGGGTAATCGGTCCCACTATAGATTAGTATAGGGGAAGCTGGGAGGTACTTATGCTGAGCCATATGCTCGTAGGCAATTCGAACGCTGGCTAGGTCGTCGGGATGCATCTGGAGTGCCGCCCTCAAGAACGTATGTTGAGGGCGCTCCACCGCTCCTCGGTCCGATCTGATGATGTAGCGACGAAGGAAGACACCCAAGGAGGAGCTGTTATAGGGTAAGAGGTCGGAATGGGGGAAGTGCAATGAGCGATAATGAAATACGCTTACTAGGTAAACATTTCGTCATATCGATCCTCAATCATGATGTCCAGCTCAGCCTTGTGGGCTTCGACGATAGAGTAAAAAGACCGGGAGACGAAGGACAAGTTATAGGCAGCCTCCATAGATGCGGAGAAACTACCCCCTGCTTCCTTGTGAATCTTGTCAATAAGCAATGTCCTAGCCACCAACGGGTAGACAGGGTCGGCCGAGTTGATAGTGGCCGCGGCGTCAGCCAGCATGGACTGTGCGGGAGTTAGTTAGATCGTGCAAAAATAAATGACAAGGTGTCCCTCACATCGAGGTCTTTACTCTGAACGGTGAGACCAATCTTGCTGCACACCAGGCTAGTTATCCTGTATGGGTGGGAGCCCATCGGTCAGTGGACGCTGACTGAGATAGATATCGAGGACTAAGAGGCGGAGGTAGAAGAAGTATACTAGCCACTGGGTAACGCGGATGAGACAACGGCTAGAAACTCACTTGTAGAAAGCCTCCAAGTCTGAGGATACGACGCCGAACCTATCTATGGCCTGATGTGCAACATAGTCAGCGAGTAATTACAAACCGAGAGCCCACTGAGAGGATGGAAGGATACGGTACATTGTGAAGCCTGTTGATGGTCTTGAAAAAGAGACGAAGAGGTCAGCGGGGTTGGGATCCAGTCACGCCGTATAAAGGCAGCCGCCGAAAACGCCAACTGCACCTTCTCAGGATCGAAGACTTCTGTTTGTCTAGCAGAGAGTTATGGATTAGAACCGACCGCAACCTAACCCAAGAGATATACAGACCCATCTGGTCGGCAAGATCAGTCGTATTCAGCGTGGAACATAAGTGAGTTCGACTAACCTCTCTTTATCACGTACGACAAGTTGGTGGACATGAAGCCGGGGTGAACTGGAACAGAGCCCATGGCGTGGACTGTGGTGGAGGAAGAATATCAGGGAAATACTCGCTGCTTATGAGGAAAAAAGGGATGGGAGAGGACGTGGGGAACTCTTCGCCCTAAAGAGGTACTTAGGTTCCTGCTCTACAGTAAAGGATAGAGTGTCAGAGGCGGGACAAATCCTATATCCTTATGGCAGTGGTCGTTCTGCCCGGAGAGTCTCCAAGGTGGGCCTGGTAGTATAAGCCTCATGTCTGTCCGGTAGCCTTTTCAGCACCTTCTAATGTATCAAGGTACGGAATGTACGAACCTGAACGGACGGTATGCGGCTGGGTGTTCCAAGTAGAAGGAAGTTATCCCAATAGCTTTCGGTCGTTACAAATCCGATGCTGGTGCTTGAACAGCAATTCATTGATATGGGGAGTCTGTGGGGCGTCAATTAGCTCGAAAAATGCCAGGTCATAAGATATGGCTATCAGACCATAGAGGTCTGAAGCAGCGGGTGCGCCAGATCAGATCTAGATGAATATGAACCATCGACCCAGACGGACGAGCCGCGTTCTTCGCTGAATGTCTGTGTTACTTTTATCTGACTGGTTATGGGCTGACACCTGACGGGCGAGGTCAGCCATACGCTCGATAGGCCCCATCCTATGCCATGTTCTGCTCTGAGTTCTACGCCTCTTCGGGAAAGTAAAATATACATTCCTGGCTGAACGACGTGACCGAAAAGGGTTAGAGACTAATGGCTTGGAGAAGGAGGTGAAGCACGGACACTGTGTTGCACTGGGTTATACTGGGTGCCAGTGGTAGGTCACCGTAGACTCAGAGCTGAAAGAAGAACTGAAGCAGATGAAGCAGGCGATCCAAATGCCATCATTGATTTTGGACAACCATAACCCTATCCGCGCCATCTGATTCAAATGCTATACTGGGATAAGCCGGACGCGGCCTGGGACTAAAGGTTAAAAAGCCGAGGATATTGATGTATTCTCTCCCCCACACGCTTGCGAGCAGCATTGCCTTCACCTCCCATGAGTCGCAAATCCACGCCCTTCGCCATCTCCCCTCTCCTTAGCCCTCTTGAGCTATTCCTCCTGACGATGAGGGACGAAGACGCGAAGTGCATACTTCTCCATATGGACGAACATACTATTTTCGTTCTCGGCAGCCTCAACAGACGGTTACGGGTCTGGATGGACTGGTATACCCATTCCGCCTGGAACATGCTAAAATTTGCCTTGACATACGTAAAGCACCCCCTAATGCTGCTATCTATGATGGACGAAGATACAGCCATGATCTACGGCGAATCGGTACTCAGATTCTACCTTCGAAGGACGGCCCGCACTTGCCCTTTGGATATATGCACCACCCTCGCGCAGTTCTATCCACTCCAACGCTTCATACAAACCCAGGGTTATGACCTCGTAACCAAACACCCTCGGGTCACCCCTACTCGACGGTCCTGGATGCAGGTGACGATGCATGAGAGGATCGGAAACATTGTGCACCAAACGAGCACCAGGACGGACACATGGTCTTCAGCTGCGGACCAAAGCTGGTCCTCCGAGGAACACCTAGGCTATAAGTTTAGGTTTACTCGCCCGTCCTCCTGCGGCGGAACTTCCACCACAATTAACCTCCACCTGATTCGCTGCGAACCGTACAGACATGTCCTGGCAACCTCCTTATGTGAGTCCTGTTATAAGCTCTCGGACCTTGATCGCCTCTATCTCGAGTATGAAAGGCTGTCGCCCTGTTGCGAATCGCCGTCGGCTGTTGAGCGGGCTTCCTCCGCCAGAGGCTTTTTCATCTGAGGCTTCCATCTTACCCATCGTCTACTCTGGGCATAAATAAGTCCTCACGCGCCCGAAAGCCAATGTAGCCTCCCTCCTCTATATCACAATCCGAGTCGTCGGCGCGATTATGATTGAATTGTCGTCTTTGCTATCTGATCACAGATGGCCTCGTGCTTAATTATCCTCTTCTTGGAAACTAATTATTACCCACAGCATCTCTTGCCTGCTTCATGAGCGGGGCACGATGCGTAGCACCCTTCGCCAACAGCACCTTCCAACAAGGGCTAGCGTTTACACTTCGAAACCGCCGGCTTATAACACCGGATAGCAACGATACGGAGCAGGTTATTAAAGGGAGATACCATGATAAGGTTTTGTCCATCGTCGCTGGACCCCCAATTGCCTTTCAGCTTTATCCGAACGCGGAACTGGGGTCCAGGTTTTTCGGGGACCGCCATTGTTGGGTGATCAAGAGGAGAAGAGAAGGTACGTGGGTCAGATGGCATATCCATCGATGGAGAAAGACACTGAACTGACCCGTTACAGACCCTCTTGAGCCGAGGGCGTCATACAAAGGGTCATCGTTCGAAGTACTAGATTGGGGAATGCTTCACGATGAGGAGGGAACCTATCTCGTTATAGGCGAACCCTATGTATGGAGGTAAGTTGGTTGATCTCGAGGATGCCCGATGTAGCTGCTGACCCATTCGGCCTTAGTTCCAGGTACTCCCATGGCTATAAGGAGACTTTGGAAACGCGCTAACCAGTTATGAGCTGAAGACAGAGCCTTTTAACTGTATTCATAGCTTCACCTCAAGTGTATCGTGCGGATCCAGAACTAAATAATATCTTGAAAGGGCCTCCAGAGGATCTTCTGAACTCGCACAAGTCGAATTTGGTAAAAGGCGGGGGGCCCGGGCTCCACCGTACCTCATGAGACGTATCCAGAGTCGGAGAGTAGGTTGGACCAGAGAGAATGTTTATAAGTACCAGCAGACCACCATCCAAAGCACACCACATCTGTAAGTTCGAGAACCATGCAAACAACGTACTGGCAAGTAGTCCCTAAATTCCTCGAAGTGAGCATCCGATCATCCGTATCCAGTCCGGTGTTCGTCCAGAAGGATTGACTATTCTGTCTTACTTTGATCGTCATGCCACAACCTAAGCACCTTCCCGGTTGCGACGCGCGTCCTGGAGCCTTAAAGGTGAGAGTTTGGCTAGGGTACTATACGTTGCCTGCGTGTTGACTGAGCCATGCCTTACTGGCCTCATCTCCTCCACCCTCCACAGATCAAGAAACTGGACGTAATAGTGTTAAGACACGATGCCACCGTGGGCGAGGTGTGGCAGGTTCCCACTTCAGCGAGAATCGTGGACGACCTGATAGTGGAAGACATTCACCTAGAAGAACCGTGGTTCCCCAACGGTGCTTACAGTATTTTGTTTTCCACCGAGCCAGGATCGGGTAGATCCCTTCCATTCTCATATAGAGTCTACGTCGACAGGAATGTCGCCGCTGCACCTATAAACATGAGCATATTGGATATATATAGACAACTTTGGGTGGGGAACGTGGTCGTCGCAAAGTATCACAGGAGTAATACTACAGATCACCTTGCTTTCATCAATATACCCAGACACGAGGGGGAGATGCTCCTCACCAGCATCGGAGAGTAAGCCCCTCCGCCTGCAACCTTCTCGACCAGATGCTAACTGGCCTGCATTCAGATGGCTGTCCATAATCTGGGCGAGGACGCATGGTTCGCCGATTCTCCAGCTTTGAGAGGCGGGCGCTTCCTCTCTATGACCAGACACAAGGAGGATATTGAAGCATTAGATCACCGGGTGGGGTGATCAAGAGAGGTCTAGCTTAGAAACCGAAGATGTAGGATGTGGTCCTGAAGAGCGCACCAGTGGGAAGACAAATAGGGCAAATCGGAGGGTAGCATCGAAGATCACGAGTCTTGTTAGAACAACGAACCAATCCATGTACAGCAAGTGGAACGAACGTAATATTTGGCATCCTACGAGAGATAGAGAGCAGCTGACGGTCAGTTCATTATGTTAGAGAACCTGGATCCTTGGCCGGGCGACTCATGGTATGTATGGCTAGAGCAACCCTCGCCTCCTCCGTATATGGCCTCACCCGAGGGCAGCACCGCCCTAGAGGCTTCACCAAGTAGAGACATTGGGGCAAGCAAAGAGACGCCAGAATCGACGAGAGGACTTCCCACAACGGTCCGTATGTCTTGAGATGGAGAGGTGTACGCAACGACCGAAGGTAGGTAGGGACTGGCCGGCGGCAGCTGCCATGTTAAGAGGTAAGTAAGGGATGGACGGGGAGGCACGAAGGGAGTTCGTACCATGTTATCGAACCTTTGACCTCCTGTAGAAGGTAATTTGTTCGTCAGCTCTACCGACTCTTTACGAGTCCAAAACACACTAACCAGAACCGGAGTAAGAAGGAAGAGGGGTCGACAACATGGGGGTCGAACTGAAGGGACGGGGCAAAATGCGCGAATGCATCTTGCGAATACCGGGACTAGTGACAGAGGGGGTACTGGATCTAGACTAAAGGTGATGTAAGATTCTCAACGTACAACTGGCGGTCTTTCCGCCTTGAGTTTGAGGACGTACTTTAGCCCGAACGCTCCGGTTGGGGACAGTATCTAGAGGCCCAGAGGTGCGGAGAGGCTCCCAGGTTAATGGTGACGGTAAAGCTTGAGAATCAGGGATGAGTTTAAGTAACGAGGATGGATGTAATTCGAGGTCCACGCACGGGCGGCGACCGGCACTTGGGGGTCAGTGCTCCTTCTGTACAATTGATGAAGACCGTCCATGCGCATAGTGATATCAAAGGCCCACGGACTCCCTTCATGATAGCCCATGGACGCGTTAAGGTAATACAAAGCTTCATAGGAGCTATCATCCAAGAAGACAGTGACTATGATTCTAGAGGACGGAACAGCTTGATGAAGGTTAAGACGACGTGCGATTCGGTCTGACTGGTAGGGCTCACCCAGGCACTCCTTCATTTGATCACGCCTTATAGTCAATTCGTAGCTGCGAAGCCCATCTCGGTCTATACCTGGGGATGACCCTAAAGGGACGTTCATTGTAGAACCTATCCTCAGGCCTCCAGTCAGGTATACCAACTTGGCTGAGGGTGTTAGCTCCCAGCGGCTTTTTACCAAGACCTTAAGTTCGCTCCTGCCAAGAGCTACTAAGCGATCCACCCCGACCTCTCCCTCGATTGGAAAGCGGGCGTAGGTAACATCGGGAAGGGTGAAGCAGGGGGGTGCTGTGCCGGAAGTCTCGAGAGGGAACAGTCTGGCGTCATGGGAAATGGTGGTGTGCCTATACACAGGAAGTATAGTCCTCCTCTTGATAGGCCCTTGTGATACATAGGGAGCGTGTCGCAGAGGTAGCAAAAGAAGGTAAAGAGGTCGTGGTGGTGGTGGTGACAGGTGGAGCTACGGTCGCATCATCACTCTACCCTAAACAGGAAGCAGGTCGCACCTCTGAACACGTGGGACCTCACGGTTGCTTTGACCTTCTCTTCTACCACCGCGGAGTGCTTGTAGATCCCGAGTTTACGCTGTATGTAGCCAGCGATGAAGATTGTGCGGACGTCGGAAGTAGTCTCCAGCAACATATCTGCAGCGCAGGTGGTGTCACCGTAGGCGCACAGTCCTTGGAGGGCGTGTGCATAAATATATGGGATGGCGTATGCAGCTGGATTGACTGACCATTGAAGAAACAATCCTCCCTTGAATTGGATTGGGTCGGTCAGGTACGGTCGTGAGCACCCGTCAGCAGCACTGGAGAACCACTTACAGTTTTCCTTCCCATTCTTCATGTCCTGGAAGGATATGGGTATCCATCAGATTGCTTCAGGGTCAAGCGAGTCTGCACTGTGTAAGGAGAAGATGAACGCGCGCGATAGGAGGTGTACCGTGTCTGTGTGGGGGATCAAGCTCGCGCCAGTGGATAACATAACAAGGGGGTAAACGGGTCAGTATATATACACAGGCCCCATTGTTTGTCACGATTAGGGTTCGGCGGCAGAACAGGTGTAGGGACCGACGGGGTAGTATGTCAATCGAGATCGTTGGCATGTACAGGCATGTTTCTACAGTGTTATTTCGCAAAGAGAATAAGTATGCATAATCGCACTTACCGGATCACCTTCAAAGCCCATTCTGGTATCTGGATAGGTATTACCCCTTTAAGAAATAGCGTATCACCAGATGCTGGCCTATGCTGGCTGTAGAAGCCATTTTAATTTGGTCCAGGTTCTGTGCTACTATAGCAGACACCGGGATCGGCAAGAATAGAGTGGTAGCTATTATTAGTCGGGATGATACTGTTGAGCACAGGGGGATCCTAGTGGATCGTATTCCTATTGTACTCACCAGCCCCTTTCCTCTCTCTAGTATATACCGACCCCAAACGCACCTTTACGCAAAGGAAGCACCTCAGCTAACAGGACTATCCATAGCCAAGGATCGAGACAATATGAGGGCATCACGCCAAGTTCTAGTAAAATAGGCGGAGGTGCGGTCATTTGGACCTACACGCCACCCCATCACTTTCTACTCCACTATGTTATGACCCGAGCTTATTGGTGAGTCCTTCTCTAACTCTGTTGCCAGGCACCCGCCAGATTAAGATGCGCCGACCATGGTGCCGCCGAGAAGTATACTAAGCTATCATCTAGCCGCCGGCTAAGATCTGCTTCTCGTCGGGCTAACCCAGCGGCGAGATGTAGGAGGGTCCGACCGGATCAACCCATCGCTAGTTCAAAGCTCTACGTCAAGATACCTGGGATAGATCCGTTCATGAAGCTTCTGCGCGCGGATCATCCTGTAGGGGTCTTAGTACTCTATAGGGTGCGGGTAGTATCTGACCCACGTTCCAGACTATCTCGTATCACAAGTGGATGGTCCCGACCTACGCTCGAACCTGACATCTGCCACATAGGTAAAAGGGATGGAACAGGATGCACTGAATAAGGGACAGCATGAAAGCCGATAACAGGGGAAATGACCATCAGATTACACCCCTAAGGTAGTTGTGCTGGTCAGGCAGCCGGGAAGGGATGAGGCTAAAAGCAGAGCCGAATGAGTGAGCGAGGGATATTAGAGAGGATTAAACTCGTTGTCCTTTTCAGCATTACTCCACGGACTCATTATCTCACCCATGCGGTTGGAATTGGATCAAGCTGGCCGAAGTTGATATTCAAGCATATTCCCGCATGTAATGGCGGTCGACCGAAAGAAAGAGGTGGCTGCGCTGTCGAGCATTAGCAAATATCGTGTCATGGATGGCAAGAGTAGCTAGTGCCACCGAGCACAGCACTGGAGCCAAACCTATAGATGGCCATTTTTCCGTATTTGACCGTAAGGACGCCTAGTGGGACAAGTTCAGCCGCCCTCTGTCGCCAAATTTGAATATATGTGTAAATTTGACATCCTCCCAAAAGCGAACGACACCCTCTTCCCGATTACAGCCTGCTCTGATCGAACACCATGGGGACTGAATGGCAGAGAGGAAGTCAATGGTTAATGCCTGAGTAGCCAGGCCAAGGTGGGCTCACCCCTGTTCACCTTGGGTTGGTGCATCCGACTTGGTAGCACAGCCAGTATGTCCAGCTCTGCAAGCGCGGAAGCATCGCGAATTCGTCTGGTAGACATCATTGCTAGTTATATGGATGCTAAGAATGGAAGGTAGATGTTAATAGCCGACTGCATTTTGGCGCCTAATCAAGCGCCCGATAACACACACGTGGGTATATACCCAGACGCTAAGCAAAAGTGCGACTCATCTGCAAACCCGAGAGCCTAACTTATAGAGGTAAGTAGAAACATAGTGAGATCAGAAGGATATGCAGATAAGATAGTGAGAAGTGCAATAATACAAGATGCTTATACGGTAGAGTGGAGACCCAGAAGCGGACACGATGTTCAACAGATAACAAAATGTGGGGGTGGCAAGGTCCCTTGATCAATCAACGGGCGCAAACAATAGTCTGGGCAAGGTAGAGGCCTTAGCATATGGTAAATTCACTTGGATCAAACCATGCGGATGGACCGCCGCCGTTCCAGTCTGCAACTTGATAAAGGGGTACAAAGTCGAATGCACCAGGGTCCACAGTCGCTAGCCTGTCAGAAAGGTATTAGCAAAGACGGTTGATACACCAGTAGCCACCAGGTCGCGGTAAGACGTACGATGCTCGCACTGAATACGGGTTGAGATCTCCTAGGTATCCATCTAGACAAAGGTCCTTGGTGTCGTAGCGTAGCTGCTCGGTCAAGGAGGCGGCTTGAGTTCCAGAATGCTCCGAGGACCCGGAGGGTCTTCCTCCTGTAGGGTAACCGAAATCAGACGTCGGGTAGCATTGCACTCCGACCAAGCTATCGAATAGATATTAATTAGCTGTCCGCGAGAAGTAGAGAAGATGAACGAACGGGGGGCAGGTTGGGAGGGTATTAAGCCAGGGTTCGTCCAGATTGCTCGTGTTGTCTTTCACTTCCCTTGTCGATGTTATATGTAGCTCAGGCTGAGGGTCGGTGTCATATCCACTGCATCCATTTACAGACAATAGCCCTGGATTATTGCAGTGCACAAACTCGATGCTGGCATAGTTACCGAGTCCAGTCTCGTCCTTCAGGCCGAGAACCTCATGCTGGCTGTTCCTCTCTTCGGAGGCGCGAATCGACTGCTTGTCCAACCAATTACCGACTAGTAACCAGAACCAGTTAGAATCGCATCCTCATTCAGGCTGCACAGTAGATGCTCACCTTCGAATTGGACTGCCTGAGGTCTCATCGCTTGCCCTGTGACGTTATGCCAAACAAGAGATGAATATGGGCTCTCCTCTGCTAAGCTTCGAGCATCCCCAAGGTGAAGGGCTAGATCTTGGGCGGATCGGTCGTCGACTGCTAACCTGGTGAACCTGCACTGCAGAACCAAGTAGGCAAAAAGGAGAAGGGGAGGGTGATGGGTGTAGAGCGTACCTGTATTCCACGGAGCACACAGAACGTGCAGCCTTTGGGGTCTATTATTGGCGTACACTAGGGGTACGTCAGTATGAACCTCCAGATAAGCACCGCCCATCAGACATACTCACAGGTAACTCATCATCCTGGCATGGAATGCATAGATCCTTTAGCCTTTCCGCTCGATTATGCTTGTATCTTGCAACTAGCTCGTCTTCCATCCCAAGGACTACAGCTTGCCTCGCTTTGGGAAGGTGACGCAAGGGCAATCTCCAGCACGTCGTCGTCAACGACCACTCAATACATTAAAAAAGGAAGGCCACTCGCCTAGCCAGAGTCCTCCTTTTGGTTGGGGTCGATTTTACAGGGCTCATACTCTCTACTTAGATGTGGGGATTAGCTGGAATGTAGTACGTACGGTATGGAAGCTAGGAGAAATTTGCAAACATCGAAATTAGGTATTGAGTATAAGTATATAATCCATGGGAAGGTTGGCTGATATCTGAAATCTTCGACATGTAGATTTCGACGGGTTCTGCGTAAAATGGACCAACCGAAATTAGGCGGACGAAGATGGATGATGCACTGAATGTCCCTAAAGTGGGGTGCTCCCCATCGGTGTAGATCATATACCACGAATTCCACTAGACCCAGATGCACCGTATCCTACATACCTCGTCCAAGGAGCCGGTACCCCCTTTCAAACGAGAGAGGGCGACCAGGTCTGCACTCTATCTTTCCATTTGGAACGTTCGGAATATCTGATGCGTTAGCAGGACAATATGGAGCACCGTTCATGACCTAAGTGAGGCTGGCTGTGAGCAGGAATGGGAGGATAGAGCGGCGGCCAGTACCTGAAGTGAATACACTATCCCGCTAAAGAAGGTGAAAGGTGAAAAAGTAGTCCCCAATATAGACCATGGCCCAGAAAGAATGATCCAGTAGCGTTGCCCAGTCGGTAGTCTGGGATGTGGAGGCCTACGTGACCGAACCCTGCAGGGTCGGGATAGTGTGTGTATAAGATGTGAAGTTGGATCGGGAAGGCTGAAGTCCGATTCTGATGCCCTTTGTCCAGGAAGAGAAACGGGCGCATCTTTCCGCGACTTCTTTACCCATGACCGTCACCTGGCTCATCCACTGATTTGGGGATGTAAGGTCCGTCCAAAGTCCACCCCTAGGATCGGTGGGATACGACGAACGGTCCATAACCCGTAATGTAAGGAATTGGCTGGTGCGCTCCCTCTGACATCTTCCCATCAATGAAGGTTTGCACTAGGAGAGTCCAGGACCTATCCGTCCAGAGGCAGATAAGATGGTAGAACCCAGACCAGTTGGTTATTGGGTGATGAGGAGATATAACAGAACTATATTATGGCGGAGGGGCCGTTACTCACCAGATATGGATAGAGGGATGCAACTATACCAGAGATGTCAGACCTCCGTCGAATCAAACCCTCAGAGTAGGCGCAGGATATATGCAGTCGACAAACATAATACAGCAGGGTACGAGTAGGACCTTGTTATATGCCAGAGGGACGATAAGGAGACTGAAGATAGTGCAAAAATGGTAGTACAAGGGTGATATAAGAACCATACGGCAGCCAGAATACACGAGCCAGCACTGTACAACATGGAGGTAACGTAGAAAAGCGCTGAACGACCATGCATGTTATATTATGATTAATCCTCCTCAAAGAGACGAGTCGCCGCATCGAAAGCCCAGGCAGCAGGCTTCATGAACGGTCGGAATTGCCCCCCGAAAATACCGGACCAAACATCGATTGACAGGACAAGCACCCGATGATCGAAAGTGCCATCCCTTCCAACCAGAAACACGTTGTGACCTAGACCCAACATCTCCAGACGCCTGTGGTTTGTGGTTATCTTCGACAGGAGATCTTTCGCTTGCTGTTTGTTGACGCCTGCGAGAAGGGGGTGCTTGGATCCGTTGGCTAAGCGATATGTGTAGAGCTTGTTGAGCCAGCAATGCTTCAGCCGCGGGAAGATCGGACTCTTGCATCCGAGCAGCTCGAGGATGACCTATCAAGTACACGGAGACGCCAGGTCAGTCTACTAAGATAAAGCAGGATATAGATGGCGTTCCAGCATACCTTCATATCGAGCGAGGTCTTCTCTAGCGAAAAGGATCGAAGGTTGGGGAACGCATTAGAGAGGCAGAACATGGCCATCGCCACGTCAACTGCTCTGGCTAGTTTGATCACCAAGGTCTCTAATCCATTCCCGAGGATAGACCCTTCCGCAGACGAAACGAAAGAGGCGAAGTCGTCGTGATCCAGGACATAAGCGAGGTCCAACTCGGTCAATGAACGATGGTGAACCACCGAGATAAGAGACGGTGATCCTGAAAGTCGGTAATATTGCAGCCTTGGAAGGGTGAGAGGGACACTGGGCCCCTCATCTCCATGGTCGATGAAGAATGCTGGGTGTATGGATTCCCTAACGATTCCGTTGCGGCGCATCCTGGCTACCACATGCTCGTTGTCCAAGGAGCTAGACTCCATCCACAAGACGACCACGTTGAGAGTGTGTTGGAGGAGGTCCGCGAGGAGAACCGTATTCAGGTATAATTCTCTCTCGTGATACCCTCTAAACCATATTCTCTTCACCAGGAGTCTGTACCGGACAGCGAAGCTGGAATCGGACAGTAGGGACGCCAACAACCGCCGACCCGGGGGGCCTTCGACGACGAGCGTGGTATATCGAACCGGCGCGGCGACCTCGTCAAATTTGACGCAGGTGAACATAAAGGAGTTGAAGTCGCCGGGGGTAGGTGCCAAATGGAAGGCTATTTGCCCTAGAGTCTCATTAGCCAGCAGCAGGATCCCACAGAGGCTGCCGAACGATGGGGAAAAGGCCATGATAGAGTATTGGAAGGAGTATGTGGAAGAGAAGAGTGTAAGGAATGCTCACGGGCGTATAGATCCCATCGATTACGACCTCTATATCGGGGAAAAGGCGAACGCGGACTTCGTGAGATGTAGGTCCTAAACGACTTCGCCGGAAGCGGCCCCTGGGTCACTCGTGACGCCCACGTATGTGAAGGCGGTCGACCAGGAGGTAAGTCAAGGAACCCTGTTTTGGACTGTGAATCAGTTTCATATGCCGTATCCCCTCGTTTGAATGAATCACTCAATCGTTTTGGACCCCAGTAAAAAAAAAGGTGACTCTTAGACGCTTGAAGATGCATCACCGTCCGCATGACTCAATGCACTGTTAGAGAAGGATGGAGTCTGTAGCATGCATCGAGGGTGCGATGCCTGAGATTGGCATGTACTGAAGACGGTTGGATGGCGAGGACAAAGGTATAAATACGAGCCTGCGGGGAAGGGATGAGACCAATGTTAGAAAGAAGGCCACCAACAATCCAAGTACAACGACTATGGATAGCGAGATTAATCACCCAACTGTTTTTGTTACTGCTGTCGCCATGTCTGAAAGTGACGAGGATCTAGCTCTTATCGAAGGCCTTAGCTCTCCTGGCGGGTGAGTACGATGTTTGGCCACACCGGAAAGGATCTAATGGGTTCGTAGGGGAGGAAGAATGTCGCTCCGCAGGTCCCGCATCCGCTTTGTGAACGACGAACACGGAATAGGATACATGCCCTTGCATATTGAAGAGGTGTGTTAATATAGCCTTCCCATCCCGTATGAAGATTGGACTGATCGACTGACCTTTCCAGCCTGGAGAATCCACACTGTCTGACGCTGAATGTGAGTGACCATAGGGGTTCGTGTACTACCCCTATATAGTCACCAAACTAATATGCTCCCCCAATCCTTCTTCCCCTACCTAGCCGAGTCCGATATGGATACCGACTCTTCCGATGACGACTGGATCATAGGTGTAGATGAGGAGTCGGATAGCGATAGCAGCGATGACGAGGAAGAGGACAGCGATATGGAAAGCGGTGAGGAGGAAGACGATAACTGCTCCATGAGCTCTTCCGTCGCGCAAGGGGAAGACGACGAAGAAGAAGACGAACTGGACGAGCTGTCGGACTGCCGATCTGACATGAGTACTGCAAGCTCCTTCGAAACGTGGGACGGCGCACCATACGAAGTTAAGCAATCCCGAGGGCTAAGGGCTATGGCGGTGAGCCAGATCTTGGTGGGGGACCGCACCTTGTCGGGCCCTGAGATATTGTATAGAGAAGCCATAAACGGTAAGTCAAACAGCTGAAGGAGACCAATAAGAGAGACTAACCATGACTATCCTTAGCTGAACCTTTCTTCGTAGCTGCTTCGCCTAAGCTCATAGATCCACTCCGTGAGTCTGACCAGTACAAGACAGTAGCATCCAGGTTCGCGCCACTGGTGAGGAAGAAGATATGTGTCTCCCCTTTGGCCCAGACTATGGGGAGCACCATAAGCCTCTGAAGATCATAGTATACTCCGAAGAACCAAACATGAGAAAGGAGGAAAGGGAGGAAGAATACAGAGCGATAATACAGATAGGGCGTGAAACTGAAATGTAATAGTATATTAGTACGGTGCGGCGAATGCATAGGCTGGGATAGCCATTAACATCTGGAAAGTCCTTCGGAACCTTGAAGGGATAGATCATACGACTCGAGCACTTACTGTGCATTAGAAAGGCAAATTTGAAAATACCCTTCCTTTGGACCCGCAACATGGTAGCTGGTCGCATAGGCCAGCTCGAATAAGATAAATCAGCGTATAAGGAGCTCACAGTCGCTGATGCCGGGTAGCCGGAAGCGGGGAAGCAGCCCCACCTATTGAGGACACGCCGCATGGAGGCTGAGGTCGCAGAACGATTAGAGGGTATTATCGGTAGAGGAAGGAAGGCGAGCAACGGGAAGGATGGCCCTTTACCGCGGACGATCAATTGTCACCGCTCACGTGCGGGAGGGCGCATCGCATCCGAGGTTTACCAATTATCTTTAGCCCAACTAGGACCTAGGAGGTCCACCCTCTTACCGACTCAACATTGTAGAGGAGCGAAGCTGCTCCTCGAGGATAATCCTCAGGCCACAAAAAGTGGCAGCAGGATGACTGCCTACCTACATCTCGCACATCCTTAACCCCAAACTCGAACCCATGGAGGGACTGCACCTCCGAGTCCTTCGCCTAGCCATAGGGACACCGAAACATGCACCAACAGGTGCTATGGACCTTGAACGCATCGAAAGTTAGTCTTGACGACAGCTGGCCAAGATAACGGAAAACCAGTTGGTGAGAGGTGAGCACGCGCCTTCCTGTAGCCGAGAAGTTGGTAATTGCAAGGGTGAGGTTAGACGGAAGCAGAGGAGAGGGGTGTGGGCGAAGCCACGGCCTACAGAGGCGTCCGTCACACCCTTCCAAGTGAGCCAATGAAAATATGGAGGTACGACATCCTATAACTCGCCTGTCTCGTCCGTCAATATGAAGGCAAACGACATACACTGAAATTTGGCAGATACCTGAAGATTCAAAGTATTAGCGATTCGTTTAGGACCATGAACCAGTGGGAGGGGGGTAAGATATTTGCGTGCGTGAGGGCTAAGGGGTATCCAACGATAACCTTACCGATTACAGGTCATCTGCTTCCAGGGTCAGAGCGCGGATAAGCAGAGGCTGCTCCATCTGAACGCCCCCACCTCCCCTTGCGACTTGCTTTTATCTATATTCCAGAAGGTGAGTAGTACCCTTCCATGCTGTCTTCATTTGATCGAGTCCGGTATTCCCCCTAGAAGGGAAAACACGATGAGTCGTTTCGTCCCCCACTATGGGAATCCCATTCCTTTACACCCGCCCTCAATCCTAGCAGGAGCAGCTGAGACTGTAATGTGATTAGGAACGACCATCGGTTCCCCGTCTATCCTGGACGATTTGGTGTCCCAAAGGTATATGAAGATGGTATATTGTTCGACCAGTTGTGTCAGGACCTGACCTGTTAACAGAAAGACGAATCAGTCCGCCACGCGGGTATGAAATGGAAGACTATGGCAGTAGGGGCTTTCGTCCTTCTGAGGGGTATCGACCCAAGGGGGGAGATATCAGTCTGCGCGAGGGCTATGGTGGTTCCAACGTTAACTGCGGGTTCAACGCCGCCGTCATATTGGCCACATACTTCCTATGCCAGGGACCAGCTAGGTGGAGGCTGCTCCCTGTGAACTCCCCCATGCGCCTTGGCGCTTTATTCTAAATTCAGGAAGGTCAGTAGTACCATCCCATGCTGTCGTTGTTTGATCGGGGCTGGCAATATCCATAGATGGGCGAACACTATGAAACGTTTCGTCACCCACACCTAGGATCCCCAGCCTTTATACCCACCCACCATAGCTGGGAGGTGCAGATGGAACTGACCGGGGAGGAGGAAAGGACATCGGTTTCCCGACTAACCCGGTTTATTTGGTGTCCCAAGGCTTCGACGAGGGGTGTCCGAATCTGACCTGCCAACAGAGGGTATAATCAGTCCGCTGTGAATGGTAGAACATCGGAAGACTAAGGCAGTAGGGGCGCTCGTCCTTCGGAATAGTGTGGTGCCCAGGTGTCGCTCGAAAGGACGGCTGGATGAATTCGATAGAGGGCGCTGTACTATCCCATTTAGGTTTATCGCTCTGGTATCCCTTTATGCCGATGGCACCCTGTCTCGACGATATCTCCTGGAAGGTCGATCCTGTGACTATGACGCTGCTGGCAAGCTCGAAGTGTATCTCTTGGTGACTTAGATCTTCGTCTACGCCCCTAGGTCAGCCCAAGGTATTTAACCTTAGACTGGGACTCCCTGCAGCCTGCGCCTACATTTGTGGGGGGCCGAAGGAGTCAGACAGAAGCCTCTGGATGGTACCTACCAACCCAACCATCCTCGCCCTCTCCTCTCTTCGTCGATATCTGCTGGAGTAGAAGGCCGTACGCCCCTAATTGACCCTTACCATTCTGTCGCAAACTATCGCAAGTATGAAGGTGTCAGCGGTGTATCGCGTCCTACTTGACCTCTTGCACAGCGAAGACCTCCCAATGACCAAGCCTCCGTCGCAGCTCCTGGATGGCGCATACGAGCGAGGAACCTATAGGCGGCACATACTGGCGGTGACCAACTACGGGAACCATGGGGCATTTACGCGGGCGATGGATGGAATGGTTAACGGTGAGAGATGTTTACCTACCTACAACCGCTGTCTGTATCGGAACTGACTATACATGGTGTAGAGGAGAGACAGAATAGAGGTTCAACATTCTAAACGAGAACTCAAATCCGGGCCAAAGCCGATTTCACGCCTTGAACCCCGCAAGGAGCTTTACTCTACAAGCATATTCTCATTTGAATTTTCTTCTTACGCTGCATCAAACTCGCGTGATCCATTCTGGCGCCCCATGGTCGCCTCCTACCCCATCCTCCCGTCTCTTCCTTTAATCCGCTTAGCCCAGCGTCCTCCACCACCAGAACCTGAGCGGCTCCACCCTCAGCAACCAATAACCCAGATGCTAACTGGTGCCTCCGTATGCATGAATCCAGCAATGGACCGCATCAAGGAAGGTGAGCATGCAGCCATTGTCGTTACGCGGTCCAAAAGGCTGACCGCTATCCAAGCAATGGACGCGTATGCTTTCTCTGTCGAACTTCTGCACAAGCAAAATCCGCCTCGTTGGGCTAAGAAAGGGATATTACAGCAAAACATGCGAGCTACGTACGTCTGGATGTATCTCCTTGCCAAGTACGGAGAGAATCATCCCGGGCAGCTCGTGAACAGCAGGATAAACTACCTCAAACTGGTGGAAAGGGAATCCGAGAATGTTGCCTCCGGTCCTGCTATCCAAGTTCGCTACCCTCCCTTCGACTCTGGAGCCCAAGCCTATCCGCACAAGGGGATACCAGGGACTCTATCCTTGAGCCAAGAAGACCCCAGGCGATTCGATTCTTATGAGGAGTACTATAACATGGTATACGACCTTCGGTATAGCGTGGTAGACGACTATTCGTATATCGAACGCGCACCCAACTCGACTGGGGCTCACCAGATGTGGCCCGTCTACGAAGATTTCTACGAAGCCTCCCTTTCAGGCAGCCCATTCCTCGATGGGCTAATTGATATTAAATCGCCTCTGTTGTTTCTCCAGAAGGGTGTAGTAAGGCTAGAGGGCAGAGGAGGGGAGACTGTAGGATACGAAGAGGTGAAAACCTACACTACGGGAGAGAGGTACGCTAGGACGACGCACTGTCCCGTTCCCGTCCAGCTGTATGACTCGATGACAATACACGGTCTGCGAGGTAGGTCTCATCGTTCACCTACCCACCAGACCATGCGAGCTTACGAGTACGGTCCTGCCTCGTATTTACAGATGCCACCTTGACGCTCACTTTAAGGCTAGACTCCAATGGAGTGTTTGTCACGAACGCCCTGCACGCTGTGCTGCCCCTAATCCAACCGACAACGGATCTGATTGTCACCTTGCGGCTCGGCTCCGATATGCAAGAACCTGATACAGCCCTATCTCTCCCTGCAGATTGTAATCAGTATGCAAGGTAAGGAACCCTTTTCTTATGGTCCGGTGTGGAGCTTACGGTCGCTTACTCCTCTTATTCGCACAGGGGATTCGAAATGGATAGCCGTCATCCGTTAGACGAGGCGCAAATCAGAGTAGAAAACCATATCGAAATGCATAAGGGACGGATTGAGTACCCAAGGTTTTTCCTACGCCAAGAACCTCAATAGCAGGCGCTAAGGGTGCGGCAGGCAGCAGGCGATGCATCAAAGTTGTAGACTTAGTAGGTACAGTAGAGACATACGGTAATTCACTTATCATAATACATCGCTATCCTTCTAGCAGGAGGAGGAAGATCGATACAACGGTGTACAGACTGGAGAACATGGAAGGCGTTCATAGCGACCGTGAGGGTCTGCACTAGTCGAACCGGTCCAACATATGGGATGGTAGCCGGCGAAGGACCTAAAACCGAGGATGATGAACCTATTCTAGTTCCACCAATATAACACCCACCTCTAACATTCTGATGTGGGGTCACAGGCAGTGCTACCCTCCATCGATACTTCCAGCTTGTTGCATCAGAGTTTTTTACCTCCTTGTTCGTCTGATACACCTGGATAGTATTGGTAGCTGCCAAGTACCCATCCGGAGTGTATGCCTCCAATGAAGAGGTGGCGCTCAAAGGCGACCCAGATGTTATATGAAACATGAGGTGCGTGATCTCTCCCAATACCATCCACCAGACCTCACCTCGAAGGCTTTGACTGAGGTGACCGTCTAGTCCAAAAGTGGTATGCCCCGAGCTGGTGGGAGAAACTCGAACGGAGATGGAGGCGGGAGGGCCCATAGAAATCCTGACCGACCTAGGCGCGGGGACCGGCCAGGAAATGGATCCCGCCGTACCCTTCTTCCTTGTCCAAGCTGAAGGGCAAGCCGTTAATATCGGGTGTCCTCCTACACGTAAGTAAGAAAACTCACTTGCATCACCGTATGAGGCCTTTAGACTGAATAGCCTGTACATTTTGCGAAGCTCCTCTAGGTCGTTCCATGAAAGGCACAATCCAATGCTTATCCTGAGATATTGGATCATCCAGGCGTTCTTTACGTGG
The DNA here is from genome assembly GCA_013368325.1 of Ephemerocybe angulata. Classification (NCBI taxonomy): domain Eukaryota; kingdom Fungi; phylum Basidiomycota; class Agaricomycetes; order Agaricales; family Psathyrellaceae; genus Ephemerocybe; species Ephemerocybe angulata. Next base: position 1,827,253 of record JAACJK010000163.1, on the reverse strand, counting down.
GGCCTCTCCTCTTCTAGACCACGGAGGAAGGTACAGGTCTCGATCTCCATTTCGTAGAGAGACAGTCCTACGGAATATTTGACTTGGGTTAAAAACGTAGCGCTTGCTGCGTGGTATGTATTGCATATCACCTTTGGCCAATGCGATCGTACTGTGGTTGAGTGGTAAATATGGTCAGAGACGTACAGGACGTGTCGAAGTAGTGACTGGTACACACCAAAAGGTTGCTACCGTTCGACCTTCACCCGCGTCTAGCGCTGGCGATGCTGGACTGAACGTTGGATGCTCTGTCGCTGCGAATGCGTTCCCATCTGACATGTTGCCGGAGAGTAGAAAGAAGAAAGCAGCCCCCCCTAGCCAGTCGGGTTGGAAGAGGTCCCAGCCCACTGGCAACCCCGTGGCAGAATTTTATATTTGGTTATTTAATTCAGTAAAACATTGTTCAAAACGGTCCCATTTGTGGAGAGGCACTGATCAATGCGGGACCGAAATCCCCAGCGAGGGATATTAAATGTTGCAGAAACCTGGTATTATAACGTCTGTCTATACGGCACCAATGCCCCCCGATGGTGGTATTGGTAGACGGATACCTACAGGACCCTGATATTTGGACCACAAGCCTGTTGCTGGATACTCAAGTCACCAGGAAAAAGAAGGGCCGATGATTATGAAGGCCAAAGACTACTTACTAGATTTGTATTCCAAAGCGTCTGATGGCATGCCGCCCTTTGGGTCGTACACTGATGGCTCATGGCGGCCAGTATTAAGCGTCTATTTGAGCGCCCGTTGCCGGGGTGATTACTGACAGGGTCGGATCAAGGTCCGATGAAGGACGAGACCATGTTTAGAACTGAGCGAGCTGTCAAACAAGGCCACCTTCACGACAACATGCCCACTACTTACCTGTGTAGACCTTCACGGCGATCATGTATTTGCCTACAACTTCATCTTATCCATTAAGCAGGCTCTCTCGACGCCGACCAATCCTATACGGTTGGCACTGCTATCGCCTTCGACGCTTTTGGCAAGGGAACACTGCCTGTTTCCACGCAGCTCGATTGCCACTCGGTACCTATATAGCGTTAAGCGAAGGGGTGACCAGTACGTCCTGTCTCATCGTCATCCACAAAGACCATATAACCTTGCACAGCACAAAGCCTTAGAATGGCGGACCTGCTCGGACGAGCAAGCAACGCTCGTCCTGGATACTGTCTGTATGTCAGAAGACTGACAGTGTGTAAAGGTTCGCTCAGGTGACAAGGCCCGGAGGCCTTCGACACCTTTGCAGGCACCATAGTTAGCCAATTGGGCCACAACGGAGATCAGCCCACCATGCCACTGCTCCGGATTGAGGTGTGCGACTTCAAATCGTATCGGTACGTTTGAAATGTCCCAGAACCATACTGAGCGCTAATTAATTATCAGAGGACACCAGACAATTGGCCCCTTCACTAATTTCACGTCGGTTATCGGTCCCAATGGCGCTGGAAAGTCGAATCTCATGGACGCCATCTCTTTCGTTCTCGGTGTGAAGAGTGCTCAACTGCGTAGTTCTCAGCTGAAGGATCTTGTGTATCGCGGGCGGCGCTTGGCGAATGGAACACAGACGCAGGAGGATGTAGAAGAAGAAGAGGAGGAAGAGGGGGAGGGGGAAGGGACTGCGAAAAAGGCTTGGGTTATGGCTGTTTTCAGGGACGAGAAGAACAAGGAGTGGACATTCCAGCGAACGTGCGTGGCTCGACTACTTGAGTGTTTCTGATAATTCAATTCCAGGTTAGGATCTCTACCACAGGCGCTTCGGAATACAAGTTGAACAAGAAAGTCGTGACCTACTCCGCCTACAACGCTGCACTCACTTCCCACAACATCCTTGTGAAAGCCAAGAACTTCCTTGTGTTCCAGGGAGACGTCGAGGCTGTCGCGTCCCAATCACCTCGCGAGCCTTCCCGCCTTATTGAACAGATTAGCGGGTCGTTAGAGTTAGCAGGGGAATACGAGAAGGCGAAGGAGGAGCAGGAGAAGGCTACCGAAAACGCGACTTTCAATTTCACGAAGCGGAGAGGGATTGCAGGAGAGATCAAGCAGTACAAGGAGCAGAAGACCGAGGCCGAGCGATTTGAGGGGTTATGCCAGGAGAGGGTGAGTGGCCGTTCATCATTCCCTCTAGCTAGCATGCTGACCCAATACAGGATGAGCTCATCCTGCAGCGCATTCTGCTCAAACTCTACCACATCGAGGAAGCCATCGAGAACAACTCGCACGCCATAAACCGCAAGAACAAGGAACTCGTCGGGTTACGTCAGGAACAGGCGGCGCACGACGAAGCACTCAATGCTGCTCGGACGGAGCAGGCGAAAGCGAGATCCGGAGTCATGCAGAAGGAGAAGCAGATTAAGAAAGCGGAAAAGGCGATAGACGCCAAGAAGCCCGAATTAGCCGCCTTTGAAGCCCAGATTACCCATGCTACGCGAAAGCTTGCGAATGCGCAAAAGAATCAGGATGAAGTTGCAAAGTCGGAGGAGACGGTGCGGAAGCGAGTGGAAGCGTTGCAAAAGGAGCTCACTCTCGTCAGACGCGAGGCGGACAAAGCATCAGGTGAGTCCGACCCTCTCTCTATCCACAGGATTTTTAAAGCTAAATTTCTTCAGAGGAGCAGCGGAAGGCTTCACGTCACAATATCGCACTGAGCGAAGAGAGCCTTGCGGAGTATCAAGCCTTGAAGTCGAGCGCGAGCATGCAAGCCGTAGGCGAGCGCCAGTCCCTTGAGACTCTGTCACGCGAAGAGAAGACTGCAAACAGGGCTCTTTCCCAGCGGCAGTGAGTAGATGGCCTTTGCTGCTTTATCCTAGGGAGTAAGCTATCATTACCTCCTTCCCTTGTTCTGACGTCTGGACATGAACCAGGCGCATGGGCACCATCGCTCCACACCATAATGCAACCGAATGATGTACGAGTATGTGACCAGCCAGCTATACTTCCCGATGCAGGATGCTGCAGATGCTTCATCTTGATTAAGGTCAGCGAGAGATGAACAAGGGGCGAACTGACGTGTATCACAGCCTCAATACAGGTACCGGTACCTGACAGGAGGTGCCTAAGCGGGACGACGATCCATGGCCTAGCTTATCGCCTCGAAACCCATGGCTCTCTATGATGTGAAGCGTGGCCAGATGTAACTGTTCCACCTGCCAGATGGAATTGAAAGGCGATACACGAATCAGCTCGAGGTACCCCTACGAGTAACGCAGGAGGACATTGGCCAGTTAAAGAAGATTCAGGATCAACCTCATGCGGGTAGATTCGAGTATATAACACTAAAGCAATACACAAGACCAGACCAACAAACTCATCCAGCAGATACTCACCCACACCCTCAATAATCATGGGATCAGACGGCAAAGCAGCAGCACCTCTCTCCAACTGTGAGTTGGGATATGATTGCGAATGGCGCCAGACTAACTCGATCGGTATCCCAGCACTCTCCACGGACACAATTCGTCCCAGCGATGGACAGAACAAGGTCAAAGGTACACTTATCACCTTCGACCGATCAGGGGGTGTCAAGGACCAGGTCATAGCGGAATGTGGAGCATGCTGTTCCAAGAACATAATCGATGTTCCTCGGGACATATATTATGTGGTTACAGTAGGTACTGGAGGAATTGGGATATTCACCAACAGCGTGAGTGGTACTCCAACGAGACAACATGCAATCGCTGATTTATATTACAGTCGATCGCGGACATGTTCGTGAATAACACCAAAGGAGCTAGCCGGTACAGAGCTGGCAGCTTTGAAGAGGCTGTAGTTTATCTCAGTTCAGCCTGCGCTGCGGGTAGTGTCAAGGTGGTCCCTTATCACATCTGAGAGCATGCCGTCCAGCAATTGACGATTGGTATCCTCACCGACCATTAGTGGAAGAGAAGACAGATCCTCCCGAATACGTATTTTACTACACCGTGTAATAGTGATCCAATTCAAGCCGATATTTAGTGGCATTTAAACTCACTATCTAAGGTCGACTGGAGCACGGGAGAGCAGATGGTATACCTAGATTGGGTGTAAGCACATGGACCCATGAGCAAGTGGAACATACGGTGACGCAAACAATAGGGCTGGGGCATGGAATAGGACGTAAAGTTCCACAGGCTGTCCCTCTGCTTCTTATAGTAGCATACTGCATTATATATTCACGCTTAGAAGGGGGGCGCAACCAGGGTAGGATACGGACGAACACGCCCCTCCTCATATACCCTGATCTATAGCTATGATGGATCACGAAGTCAACCCTATCCCTACACTGGCGACTAAAATTCAATCGGGTAGAGGCCAATGGTCGGCCTCCGGATCCAGCACTGTAACCGATATATCTAGAGGCTGAGGAGACACGAGGACTCTAAGTCGTTACCTGCCAGGTGCGACACTGTGTTTAATTACAGGCTGGACCAAGGGGCCTCCGGGATCAGAATCCCCGAAACCACAGCGTGTTCCTCCGCTCGTGCCGACCTCGACTACCGCCACTCCAACACCCTCCGTTGAAGCCCAGCTACCCCCTCTACTACCTCATTCCGCTGCAGCAGGTCCCAGCCGACAGCCTTCAACGCCCATATCCACTAATGAGCCGTCAGCCACTACGTCTACCAAACTGACGTGCAAAGTCGCAAGAGAACTCAAGGAACTTACCGATGGCCTGCTTGACACGGTTCCTGAATCAACGGAAGCTGACAAGATCCATGTATTTGCCAAGGATCCCCTGCTGTTTGACAACCCGGCTGTAGACAGTGAAGATCTCTGGCAGGAGGTTATCAACGGCATGTTGAAGAGTGTCTTGGGGTGGGGAACAGAGATAGGAGAGGACGTTATACGGCGAGGGAGCGGAGTCATCGGCCTGGTACGGTTTGTTGAGTATTTTGTAGTGGAACAGGGGGTACCAGAGGCGCTGTTTGAAGGGAAGCTGGGCGGACTGCTGGAAGCAATGCGTCAAATGTCAGTGCATAAGTGTATCAGCTCCATCTTTTACTCACCGAACCTCCAGGCAAGATCCACGCCGCAAACTTGTCATCGAAACACACCCTCCCCCGCTCACGCAGCCACCTGCCCCCTCTGAAGGCCATCCTACGTCCCACACACCTCTACCCTTTGAGACCGAGGTCATAGACCTTGAAGGCCCATCTCCCGAACCATCGGTTCAGCCTTCATCCCCAGATCATCAAACGGACGACCTATGTGACGAGGTTCAGGTCGTTGCAACTCGGTCCTCGCAAGCTTCGACGCACCAATGCCCTGGACTCAAACTTGTCCCGCCGGAGGGGAAATCAGCCCATGCCGTATATCCGTTTGCTCTTCATGCCAAGCTGCCCCTCCCTTGGGATTTAGTCAGTTCCCGAGATACAATCTACCTCAAATCGCATACCTGCAGGAAGCGCGTCAAACTCGATCAGCCTTGTCCATCATGCAGTGCCCTGGCCTTCAACCCAAACCTACGGAACATTTATGACCGAATGAGCAGCGGAGCACAGAAGAACACGCCGTATGCTTACCGGGGTCACGACGAGCTCGTATGAAGCGAATCTGGCGGGATAGACGTCAACTGAAGGCCTCAAGCTCGAAGAAAGCACTACCATTACTCACAGTGTCGGAATTGCATCGATCCGTCGCAGTCATACATAGGTGCGACGTCTCTTTCATTTCGACTCCTGCATTTACTAATTCGGGGCGTAGTGCAACGGCTGCTGAAGCAGAGGACACTCCTGGGGGTTCTGAAGATGGAAAGTCAGACTCCGAAAGTAATATAGGTGACGATTATGCCACTTACGAGTTCGCGCGAGGCTGGGAGGAGGACAGCTTCATTCCAGAAGATCCTAGCAGCGCAGCAACACGAAGCAAGGAGGGCGAGGACGGTTGTGCTGGGGTCAACTTGAACTCTTCAGGTTGCGACTCTGCTGGGATGCATGGTAGTCGTAATGGGGAAGGCATGGGCGGTACAGAGGGAGAGACCGGCCATGGTGGTGCCAGTAGTGAGTGTGGCGAAGATTGTGGGGGGAACGAAGATGGGACTGCTGCAGGTAGCTCGAGCGCGGCTCTTGCGGCGGATGCCGTTGTCGGACCCACACCAAACGCCGAATCGAATTCCGACGACCGCGGCGCTCAAGCCCTGGTAGACGATCTAGCTGAGGAGGAGGAGACTGGTAGGGGAAAGCGGGTCAAGAAGCGCAAGCTCAATCTACTCGCGAGCGCTTGCGTGTGTGATTATGATCTTCCCGCAACCCCTGAGGGTAAGGATAGTGTGAAATGTAAAGGGAGGGGCTGCGAGACTCTGTGGGTGCGTAACTTCACAAGCTAATGGTTTGTAGTACACTTTAATCACCTTTTGAACCCCTTAGTACCACAAGGCGTGCACGGATTACGCGCCACAGGATAAGGCATGGAAATGCTTGAACTGCCGCAGCGCGAAGAAAGGGCGGCGATGATGACATCATATTATTACTATATATAGACATGTATTCCCTCGGTAGGTAGGTAGGGTACCTCGGGCGCTAAAATCGAGATTTTCGACCTCCGGTACAAAATTCCGATCCCGGAGGCCCCTTGGGCTGGACATATACGGTCCTTTCCTCTGCAACTACGATCCACTCCGGGGTAGGTGCCGTGAAGGCGCTTGTACTGGGAGTCGCACATGACATCCTGGGGCAGACTGCTAATGAGACGACCATCAGTAGATACCGTTTCAGTACAGCCCGTTTGGTGTAGATATAAAAGCCTGTTCGGGCGCCGACTGGCCAAAACGGTCGAGGGTATCGAGGGGATGGGAAATATCGTGGAGGTGCAGCCTATTTGTAGCAATCGCTCGGCGAGCGAGTGCATGTCAGTGGCACCTAGCCCATGAGCACGAGGACACCCTCAGAGCCGGGTGATGAGATATAGTACGGTCTGACCTACGGTCCAGAATATTCGACCTTGAAGCGCAGGGCCAATCCACCCCTATGGACTAGGAGGCACAGCTAGAAGATTTGAGCGGGAACCGGTTGTGAATCGGGATCCCTTGAATACGCCTTGGTAGAACCTGGAGGGGTAGTCCATCCATGTAATATGTACATTAGACTAATTAAGGGCGCATCTAAGAGCCGTATTCTAAGCGTGACAGTCAGCGTCTCTGATGTAGGCTAAGGTAGGCGTGAAATAACCCAGAAAAGGGTGTCAACAGCTCGATAGAGTCCCAACCATGTGGCCGAACTGTCCCCTCCTCTGAAGATGCGGCAGGTATGTGAGCCACAGGTAAGGATCTTGTCCAGACCACCGCAGAATACCTGAGATGGACCGTGTCCGGCCGCCGGACCCGTCCAGCCTCTCTGGCTCAGCCAGCCACACGTCCGGCCGGACGCGGTCCTCCTCAGGTATTCTGCGGCGGTCTGAACAAGATCCTTACCTGTGGCTCACATACCTGCCGCATCTTCAGAGGAGGGGACAGTTCGGCCACATGGTTGGGACTCTATCGAGCTGTTGACACCCTTTTCTGGGTTATTTCACGCCTACCTTAGCCTACATCAGAGACGCTGACTGTCACGCTTAGAATACGGCTCTTAGATGCGCCCTTAATTAGTCTAATATACATATTACATGGATGGACTACCCCTCCAGGTTCTACCAAGGCGTATTCAAGGGATCCCGATTCACAACCGGTTCCCGCTCAAATCTTCTAGCTGTGCCTCCTAGTCCATAGGGGTGGATTGGCCCTGCGCTTCAAGGTCGAATATTCTGGACCGTAGGTCAGACCGTACTATATCTCATCACCCGGCTCTGAGGGTGTCCTCGTGCTCATGGGCTAGGTGCCACTGACATGCACTCGCTCGCCGAGCGATTGCTACAAATAGGCTGCACCTCCACGATATTTCCCATCCCCTCGATACCCTCGACCGTTTTGGCCAGTCGGCGCCCGAACAGGCTTTTATATCTACACCAAACGGGCTGTACTGAAACGGTATCTACTGATGGTCGTCTCATTAGCAGTCTGCCCCAGGATGTCATGTGCGACTCCCAGTACAAGCGCCTTCACGGCACCTACCCCGGAGTGGATCGTAGTTGCAGAGGAAAGGACCGTATATGTCCAGCCTGTAATTAAACACAGTGTCGCACCTGGCAGGTAACGACTTAGAGCCCTCGTGTCTCCTCAGCCTCTAGATATATCGGTTACAGTGCTGGACCCGGAGGCCGACCATTGGCCTCTACCCGATTGAATTTTAGTCGCCAGTGTAGGGATAGGGTTGACTTCGTGATCCATCTAAGCTATAGATCAGGGTATATGAGGAGGGGCGTGTTCGTCCGATCCCACCCTGATTGGCCCCCCTTCTAAGCTTGAATATATATGTAGTATGCTACTATAAGAAGCAGAGGGACAGCCGGTGGAACTTTACGTCCTATTCCATGCCCCAGCCCTATGGGTTTGTGTCACCGGTATAACAACATTTATCAGAAGTAATTTAACATCATATAAAATACCGCTGTAGTATATAAAGACTGTATGATTACCGGAACCACCTCCCGTCCTACCCCGCTGCTGTCACCAGCGAAATCAACATATCGCCTCGCTATGCCAGCTTACTCTCTCCAACTCCCTCACGACAACCTCGTAGGTCGCACAAATGCTATCATGCCCGTTTCAGCCTGTCTAATATAGGTACATAGTTTACGGTGCACCCATATATAACCCAAGACCCTCGGGTAGTCGTCTCTATGGTCTTGAAAGGCTATAGGCGGTTGAGCTCACGATACCAAACCTCGTTCGATACCTACGACCACGCGTCTACGGCTCTCACCAATGCCATCTCTCAAGATTGGTCCATCGCGGTTGCCTATTGGGCCTACCAGACAGGGTATTCTGAGTTCGTCGAGGATGAGGCCGCTCGAGGTCTATTCAGAGCCTTCACCCGAGCCAAGAGGGAAAAGGCCAATGCCAAGCACGCCTGGAAGTTCCTGGTCGACTTTATCGAGAGAGTATTATTCGATGTCAAAGAGTGCGGACGGTCGGACCTGGCCGGCCCCTTGGAGGATATCCTGAACCTGACGACGTAGTGCGGGTTGAGCAATAATTAGTAGGGCAACAAGAAAATACCTCAAGTTCTGCCAAGCTAACCTTTATATCCTGCAGCCAGCCGTCCTGAGGGTTTCCCCCCCACCCCAAGAACTGGACGTGAAACCACCCTCTTTTATCCTCAGCTATATTGTTCCAAACTGGATAGCGTATTTCCCTTTGTATCATGGATGTTAGCGACGTTAGCGAGTTTATTTACCAACAGCACGATGTCTTACATTACTCCAAGTCCCTACCTAGCAGAATATATAAACTCGCCTAGTACAGGAGCCCGAGCGCGGGACGGATGGAAAGGGATCAGACGGGAGGGTACTGATGAGGCAAAGCCCTCTACCTACCTATCGAACAAGGAACCATAACTGCAGGTCGGCGATGGCCCTTATGGAAACGCCAGTGGGTCAACCCAGAGCTATCCCATTGTATGCAAGAGCCACTGGCACACGTCCGTGGCCTGGGCTGCGCAATTAGGGACATTATGGCCTGACGGGAAACATTGGGAGTGGTGGCGATCCATAAGCATCCCAAGAAGCTGCCACGAAGACTCTGAACCCCTAGCCAATCAGTCGCAACGAGTAGGCAGCGTCATAGAGAAGAAATGATGTGCGGAGGAGCTACCCAGCATTACCTACGAAAGCAGATGGCGGACGATGGAATTGAGGACCGTTCCAACTGGTATCCCAAGTCCAGGCTGAAGCTAACGCTGCATGATTAAACCAGCTGTATATTCGAAATAGCATAGCGCCCGATGGTAGTTGGGAGCGCCCTAGATATAAGAAGTGGACGCACAGGCCCTATATAGCCGCGTGAAGCATGGAGACTGCCTTCATATCACGATCAATAACCGAACGCACTAAAAGAACTTATATACCCAGCCAAGTAAGAATACGACGTAAACCGAACAGAGGCACGAAACAAGACTCACAAATCAGAGAACGCGTCCGTCACTTCGTCAATAGAAGGGAGTCGAAGGGGGCCCTCTATTCTATCGTCCATGAGAGTAGGCCTACATTGGGAAGGGAGAACCCCAGTCCACGCGAACTGTTTTAATGGTCGAATAAGTTCTATAGAGGCAGGTTGATCGCTAGTAAACTTACTCACCGGGTTGGTTGCACCGTACAGCTTAGGGTACCCCATATTGAGCAGCAGATCGTCGGCTACGAACCTGACGTACAAACACATGTCTTCCGGACGGATACCAAGTTCAAGCAGAGAAAGGGACGCTACTCAGTCTGATTAGTACTGCTCAGGTCCAGTCTCTTGACATCCTATGGATGGGGAAGAGCGGGCAAATGATGCCGAAAAAAATAACTCACTAACTGCATAATTTGATTCCAGGTCGACAGCCTCTCCGACTATTCTCCTAACTTCGGACTCACAAGCACAGGGACGGCTTCTGAGCAGCGCCGATGCAAAGCCTACATGGATCTCATCGTCTCTTGCGATAAGCTGGAAAGCCCTGGACATCCCAGGTAGGATGGCCCTCGTTCGGAGCTGTAGCGCGACTGCTCGGCTAGAGCTCGCAAAAATTCTACCCACGCAGCTCAAAGCGGCCAACCGTTCGGTCAGAGTCCTCGATACATCGTTGAGCCATAGAACGGCCCACGTATTCTTGGCCCTTAACGGCGATGTATTTGATAGAATGGCCGTGTTGAGGCCTAGGTTCGGGAGGCTGCCGCCGAACATTCCAAACATTAGCTCATAAGCCTCAGTGTGGATATTCTTCCTAGAAAAAAAACCGTTGCAGGTGAGATGTGAAAGGCCAAGAATAGGTGGAAATGGATTGTGGGCCGTACTTAGCTACTTGTAGACCGTAGAAGTGTCTACCTTCTACTAGCCCGATGCCCCTGGCATAGAACAGAGGAAGACATTGCGCTTCTGCCGCGGCAGAGTATGAGAGGGACTGCAGGGAAATTAACACCGCACTCCTTTCGTCATCGTTTAGGTCCATTTGCCAATCCATGATGTCCGAGCTGAAATCTATCTCTGAAGGCTGCCAGAAGGTGTCTTTCGCTGCTGTATATTTGGACCAGAGCTTCGGACGACGCACACCAAGGTCTGCAGTTGAGTACACGTGTGGAGATAGAAAGCGAGTCCGGTCTACGCACCTCAGGATATGTGATAGGTAAAGATGAAAAGATACGGATTCCGGGGATGCAGGAAGGATCGTTCATCGTGGTTTCTTATGAACGTACCGTGCAGGAGATTCGGTTTATATAGACAGAGGAATACCGTTTCGAGGACGGGGAACCCCATCGGGCTGGAGCATACAAGAGCGCATGGAGCGGCCTGAAGCTTCGGCAGTGCACCGCGCGCTCGCTATGCATGCAGATAGTTCGATGGAAGTGTGGATCAGCAAGAGGTTCCCTAACAAGCCAAAGAATCAGGATCAAGCACATCTGCTTCAGGGGTCTGACTCCTGAGCCCTCAGACGTTCCCAGGGTATTTGATGCGTGTGGTTCGGATACAGGAGGACCTGATTCTTGCCATTCCCGCCCACGACCTATATCGGACCAGCGCCGGATGCAAAACCGAGACGCGGTTGAGTATAAAAGGAGGCCCGCTGAGAGGGACCGCCTCAAACGCAATCCATACATCTACCCCATCAACTACTATCGATCCCCCTACCGTCGGCACCAGACAAGACTTTCGAAATACAGTCCATCTGTACATTTTCAGCAAATCTTCTCCCTCTAGTAGAACTTCGACCCCTACGACATTCATCCCTATCCACGACAGAACCAGCGGATACATTAATCGACGTTGAGGCGCTGCAGGCAATGTCTATAAGCCACGAGCTAATTGAGGAGGTATCCTCAGACCATACAGGTGCCTTGCGGGTACGTCCTATGGATATCTCTCCAAGTACCTGGGCACAGCAATTCGTGTTTCATGGGGTCGTACAACGTCTCACGTCATCTGACGAGAGGCTGTTTGACAACAATATACTCATAGTCCGCTGCCCAACGACGACCCTCATAGCCCATTTCCCTAACCTGTGTGCCTCCGACCTTCGTACTCTAACTGGCTTCCATGGAATGGCCTACAAACGCAAGTCCAATCATGAGCTAATGGACTGTCTAAAGCACCACGGATGCAACGAAACTTGCAGTAACATTCTGGTGGCGTTCAAACGGAGAGACGTGGTAGCGCCGTGTGTCAATAATGAACGCGGCAGCTCAACTAGCGTCTATCTGTGGGAACAGAACCCGATTGCAACGAATACATCCAACACCGTCTGCGAAGGGACAGTATCTTCCATGTCGTCTTTCTCTAGTGCAAATAGTGCAAACTGCACCCCCCAACTATCGGAAGGCTCTCACGATGTAGAAGGTGCATCCCAGTCGCCTCGAACACGCCCCATACACGGAGAAATTATCCGTCAGACCTACGACACAGCGTCATTGTACCAGGAACAAGCGGTAACCGACCCTACGCCTCCACAAGACACGAGTCACCTAGCAAAACTATCAGACCAGGCCCGTATATCGATCGTTAAAGAATGGCAGAAGAAAATGGCGCCTGACCAGTTCCTGAGGCGACCGTGTGCAGCCTGCAGCGCTCTCAAATACCACCGAGAACTGACGAAGAAGCCTGCGTCCCGGTACGACCTAACCCTGCTAAGAAATGACGAGATTCCTAGACATCTTAGACCGGCAACATACAATTTCGAAGCCTACGACCGCGCAATTCTAGACCCGGATGGTCTAGAGGATAAGAGCCGCAAAGGTTGGATGTGGTTATGCCCAACATGCCTACGAGATCTTGCAAAGGGATCTATGCCCAAGCTAGCGTTGAGCAACTGGCTGTACTTCGCTCGCGAACATCTACCGGATCCGGTCAGAAGGGCTCTGAAAGAAATGTCCATCTTTGAAAAGGCTCTAATCTGCAGAGTGCGGACTAACAGCTTGTTATGCAGGTTTACAGGGATAGACGACGACTTGTACGAAGAATCGTTCGCCAAAGGGGCAAGACACATCAAGGGCAATATCATGTCCACACCTTTGGATGCAATGCGCGTAAATCACCTCCTGCCTCCATCTCCTGAACAGATAGCCGATACCATGTGCGCGCTCGTCATGTCAGCAAAGCCCCCGACCGAGAGAACCATCAAGAAGTTAACCCCAATAATGGTCCGAAAATCAAGGGTAAAACTGCTGATACAATTTCTAATAGAGAATAACCCCCACTACAGCACCTCGCAGGAATTCGGGGGCTTCAGCTCTGAGCATTTGGACGCATTATTCACAGGCGAAGCTGATCAAGGGGTCCCGTCTGCCGTGGATATTGGACATCTACCTCTAAACCCGGCTATAGAATCCCTCACAGAAGACCACATAGGACGGCTAGACAGTGTAGATGGCCTATTCATCGAGAATGTGGCTTACACAATGGGTGATCACAGCGCTCAAAGCTACGATGAGATGACCTTCCAGGCTCTTAACCGCTGTACCGAAGGGAACCCGTTCGTGTACTCCAGGTCGGGATCGCACCCGGTACCTGACATCAACAATCCCAACTGGCTCAGTTGGGCTCACCCAAACGCGGATCCCTTCGGGCTAGCGGGCTTCCATGAACCCAGGAGGAAGAAACCTATTGGAATGGAGCAGCAACTCAGGCACCTGCTATCAACGAGTGACCCCTACATCGAAAATGACCCTGAGATCGCATTCGACGTATACAACATCATCAGGAAGGCAGCAGTGAACACGAGCATGATCTTCAGCGTCCCGTATCCGGTATATTCCCGCCTTGTTGACCAGATTGCATCCCTAGACCAGCAGCAAGTGATGGCTCTCAGGGAACGATACAAGTGTAATCCAAACTACTCCCCCACAGAACCAGCCGAACTAAACATAGTGAGAATCATGACTTCGATATCCCCGATAACTAGAAGGATACCGGGAAGCGTATCGCAGAAGCTCAAGATGCGAAACGAGATCAGGGCGATGATCAGTCAACGAGGATCACCCACCCTATTTGTCACACTCAATCCATCTGACTATTACCACCCCATAGTAAGTGTACTGGCTACCAGAGGCAGAGAGGCACAGCACCTGCGAGCGTTAGACACACTGACATCGGGGGATAGATCTAAATTGGCAGTCAAACATCCAGTAGCGTGCGCCGTCTTTTTCGACTCGATGATCACAGCCTTTATCAATATAATATTACGGCACGGGAAGAAAGGCCCTGGCATATTCGGGCAATGCAATGCCTATTATGGCACGGTCGAGACACAGGGAAGGGGCACGCTACACTGTCACCTCCTGATTTGGCTGGAAGGGCACCTCCCAGCGGAGGTTCTTGCTGACACGCTGATCAATTCAAAGGCTTATGGAGATGAACTGGTAGGATGGATAGATTCGGTGACAGATTCTGGCTTCATTGGATCTAGAAGTTATCTAAACAGTTTACCAGATGGAGGCGAAGACGAAGTCCAGAGAAAGGGTGAACCGCATCCTGCATCCATTCCCGAGCCGAAGGCATCTGCATTTGGTCCCCGTGCGTTCAAAGAAGAGATGAACGAGTACGTCGACGACCTACTGACTAGATATAACTGGCACGTCCATACAGGTTCGTGCTGGAAGTATCTGGGACCAAAGGAGGAACGCACGGAGGAAAACTGTAGATTCGGTATGGACGGTTCTACATCGACCACATCGGAGATAGACCGCGAAGAAGGTAGCCTCAAAATGAGACGGAAACACCCCAAGATGACGCACTTCAACCCTACTACCACATTCCTCATGAAGTGCAACACTGACGTTAAGTTTATCGGATCAGGCTTGGATGCGAAAGCATTTATGTACTATGTGACCGATTATATCACGAAGGCACCCCTTACGATGCATGCGGGCCTCACCGCGCTGTCCTACGCAATCCGGCAGGGTGAGAACCGAGGAGTACTGAGAACGGAGGGCAGAGACGAAGGGACCTCGAGAAGAGCCATGACGATAGCCATCAACAGCATGCTAGGTCACCAAGAGATTTCTCACCCACAGGTCATGAGCTATATACTTGGAGGGGGAGAGAACTACACTAGTGAGAGTTTCCAAAGTTTCAATTGGGGAGAAGCAGTCCGATATGTGACTAAAACAATATCTACTGTGTTATCCCCCATTGTCTATTCCGAAGAGAAAGACGAGATGGAAAGCGTGAATATTTCTCTGACAAGCGACCGAGGGAAGTTACAACCCACCAGCCAGCTCCTGGACTACATATTCAGACCGGAGGACGAACAATACAGTACCATGAGCTTATACACACATATAGCCTCGACGAGGAAGGTCTCAAGTGCACACACCACCGACCAACAGCCCCATACCAACTCTCGAACGCAATCCAGGCCCTTCTCGTCCCCTGCACACCCCCAGTTCACAACTCACCACCTGGGTAAACGCCTAAATAGGGTCGTACCTGTACTTTTGGGCCCTAGGATACCCAGGAAGGACGGGAACGAGGCCGAGAAGGAAGAATGGGCCAAATACGTCTGCATCCTTTTCAAACCATGGAGAGTGCCCCTGGAGTTAAACATGACTGGAGGGTCATGGTGGCCAGCGGCGACCCAGCTTGTGGCCAATCTCAACAGAAGAGACTCTGAAATAGTGGTAAACATGTCTTTAGTGTCCGAAGCCAAACAGGCGAGAGACGCTAGACCAAGGCACAGCAAGAAAGGTGGTCGTATGAACATGGAGGATATGGAAGACGTCATGGAGACAAATTCAGAGCTTGCGAACAATTCGTCCAACGCGTACGCCAATGCAATAACCCTGTCGGAGGCTGCGATGGATCCGTTCGCTCACAACAATATGTCGGCACCGTCCAACCTCGAAACGCTCTTAGGACCTTCCTACATCCCGTTCCGCACATGCCACCCAATATCGAAGAGACAGAGCACGGATACCACAGACGATAACTTTCAGGTCGAAGACAAAGACCAAGCAATCATCAGCCAGCAACGATCGTTCATGGTGGCTTCGAAGAGGAACGTAGCCAAACCCAAGAAAAGCAGAAAATCAAAGGAGAAGGGCAGGAATGACCAAGTGTTCGAGCCCACAGCTGAGGTTACCGCCCTCGCCCCATCAGTCTCAGCAAAGCAATGGGAAAAAACAGAAACCTCGAGGTATGAGGCAGAAATGCTAGCGGCCAGTAAAGGGATTAAAGATAATCCTGAACAGCTAAGGGCTTACTCTCTAGTGGCACGACACATGATCGAAGGAGGAGCACAACTCATGCTTTACGTGGGAGGTAAGGGAGGGACTGGGAAATCTTACTTGATCGAGACATTGGTGGAACTGTTCGAGCAAATGGGTCGCCGACATGAGCTTAGGTTAGGTGCCTTCACTGGGATAGCGGCCACCCTGATAGGAGGAAACACGTTGCACTCGCTGCTTTCCATAGGGCCCCACTACAAAAAGTCATCTGAAGCTGGGAAAACATTGTCACAGGAATGGAGAAGAGTGAAATATCTCATCATAGACGAGGTTTCCATGATAAGTGCCCAGTTCATGGCGACGATATCGTCCAGGATGAAGGTGGCCAAATGCGAAAGTCCATCGGATAGCGCCAAACCATTCGGGAACGTAAACATGATTTTCCTGGGTGACTTTCTTCAACTCCCTCCACCAACCCAGTTGTCCGTATACTCGTGGAAACTGGTGAGAGCACCTACGTTTATGCAAGCACGCAACAACGACGGCCTCGATGCAATATCTGGGGCTTATCTCTGGAGACTGGTATCTCAAGTGGTAACGCTCAAACTCGCCAAGAGACACGAAGGGGACCCGACCCTTACCGACATTCTGGACAGGATACGGAACAACAGCTGCTTAGAAAACGACGGACGCCCAGTGGTAATAAACGGTACCTCGCTAGTGGAGCATCTCAGGCAGAGAGACATGGCGTATGTATTTGCTCACAGTCCAGGAGAACTAGCGCTATTCCAAGACGCGCCGGTTGTAGTGGGCACGAAGAAAGTCAGGGACGAGGTGAATGCGCTTATGCTCGTATCACATGCAAGACGGTTGGACCAGGTCCCTCACATGTACCATGCAGCGGACACTATAGCCGGGAAAAGAGTAACCACCCCGGCAGCCGGTGCTCTATGGAACCTCTCGTCGACCATCACCAAAGACTCTTTCGGAATCCTCCCAATGTTTATCGGAATGAGGGTGATGGTGACCGAGAACGTCTCTTTGCGATACAGGGTTGTAAATGGAGCAGAGGGGGTGGTAACGGGGTTCCGGTACTCGGAAGATAACCACAGGAGGTACTTGGAAGTTGTCTACGTGAGAATAGAGTCCAAGGGAGGGAAGATATCGGTACCCGGTTTAGAAAGCGGCGTAGCTGCTATATTCCCTTCATCTTCCTCAGTCATCCATACCATCAGACACAACGGCACAGTGTCCAAGTCCTTCAGGCGGAATCAAGTGCCCCTTATCCCCGCATACTCGTACACCCATTACAAAAGTCAGGGCAGAACACTGACTCATGCTATAGTGGACCTAGTATCTGCGAGAGGACAAGGGATATATGTCATGCTTTCTCGGGTTACGACGCTGAAAGGCCTTCTGATCTTGAGGTGGTTCCCTCAAAGCAAGATACTGGAGAAGCACTCAGGAGAGCTAAGGGATGAACTTCAGAGGCTAGGTCATATGAACACGACGACAATAGAGGATGAACCTTACCTTTACCCGGAAATGGAAACGGAGGGGATGGATATTGACGAGGCAGAAGAGGATGTGCCGCAAGTGCCTCCTAGAATAGCAAGACAACGATTGTCACAGTCGGCTGATGCTCTACTTCGGAACCAAAGCGAAGTAGAAAGCTCAATGGAAATGGACGTCTCGTATTAGAAATCCTGTAAATTACAACAACCGAGTGCAGTCGAGATTACGGAGTTGAAGACACCACACACCATCAAACAGAGGCAGGGAAAGTGGAGGTAGCCCAGCACGCATCAGATTGGAGGCATGGTGCATACGCGGGCGCATGGCCGCTTCAGGAGCGCGCGTTCTGGGCGCAGCAGCGTACGGGCAACCCGCTAAATAATCAAGTAGCCGGAAGGAAAATAAGATCAAAACGAGCCGGATTTAGAAGGAGGTTTCCTTTTATGGATGGATTTTGCAGGGGGTCTAGGAGTACAAAACCTGTCCACTAAAAGTGTCCAGGAATTCGTACAAGGTTCACTGGTGATACATACGCTACAGAAGTCTCTAAAGGGAAAGTGGGCACGTCCGAACATCGGTGCGGGGAGGGCATTGACTTAAAGAGGAAGTTATACACACGCCTCCTTCAATTCGTCCCGATTCCCTTCTCTTCTTCGTTTGGAAGGAACTCCCAACGGGCGCAATCCTATTCGAAGCACGTCAGCTCAGTCATTCACCAACAGCCTTGACAAATACTGACCACGCAATCAACTTCGACAATAGCTTTAGGCACACGGGTGTAGTCCTTCTTCTTCTCCTCACCTCCATCTTCACCTTCGCCCTTCTTCCCCTTCCCTGGCTTCTTCTTGTTCTTCCCAGGAAGATGTATTCCCCGCATTCCCACGTCCGGCCCGTCTCCCAAAGTCCAGGCCCACACCCGTTGCACCACACCCCTCATACTTGCGCCTCCAAAGCACCAGTTCGGATCTCTGCACGGATCCTCAGGGTCCTCGCCCCCACCCTCCCCATCATCGCCCCAGTCCACCCCATCTTCCCCTTCCGCCGGTACGTCTAGTAGCTTCACAACTTCCTTCACAACATGCTTGCGCACATCCACGAGCCACTTCATCCGGTTCAGAGTATCGAACACGATGCTCTTTCCGAGATGGCATTTGGTCTCGAGCGCGTATCCTGCAGAGGCGCACGCAGAGTAGAGCCCGCTGCATGTGCCGAAGGGGATGGGGTCTGCAGTGTGGTAGACGTGCGTAATCGAGGCTGCGAGGGGTGGAGGCGGCGGGGGAGAACGTGGTACGCGAGGCGTTGGGAGAATGGCTGCAAGAATCGGGAATCGCGCCCAAAAGCTGGGAGTTTCAGGCTCGGTATCGTTGATGGTCGGAGGCAGGGGGAGGTGCAGTCTCTGAGCGGCCAGTCGCTCTCCCGGTGACTCGAATGCGACAGCCGGGAGCCCGTACGTCGCGCCTAGGAGGGTGGATAACGCCCCTCCGAGCGAATGGCCGACGAGCCAGATGTTTGCTGACGGGTAGATGTGGAGGAGATCGTCGACGAGCTTCGTGCCGATGGAATAGAAGAGGCTGTCTTCGATGAGTGCGTCGGAGAGACACTGGTTGTCGCATGTCCAGCCGGATCCGTAACAGTCACAAACGGTGCGGAGGACCCAGGCGTGGCGTGCACAGCAACACGAAAAGAGTCTGCGGCGAGGGTTAGCTCCGCCACGGTCGTCATCGAACATCTACGCACAGATTGTCGTTGTACTTGTCTAATCTCGAAGTGGGTCCATTCAGCGTTGTCCCTTTAATGGAAAGTACGACTGTGTTGTTATCTGAGGACAGGAATACATGTCCTCTGAACCCTTCGCCCTCCTCCCAGCCGAAAGGAAAGCTCTACTCTGGATGAGACATCGCGGAAACAAAATGTTTCTCCCCACTCACCGTATTCCATGCTGGGTCCACATCGTACCAGTTACTATGCCCAGGTAGAGCGTAAGCATTCCCCGCCATTCGGGCTAACTGGGCGAGGGTATGTCTATCTTCAACATCGGGGCCTTCCACCTGCACAGCATCCCACTCTAATCGCTCTGTTTGATTCACGTTGGATTGAGCTTCGCATTCCAACTGCCTCAGCGAGCGAAGCCGCGTTCTCTTCAAGAACTCGAGTGACCGAGGTTTGTACACGGTGACTGGTGTCGTTTGAATCCTGCCCGTGACCGGGCCATCCCTTACGATTATCGCGCCGCCAACGATGTGTGTGGAAATTAATAGCGTCTGAAGTAGAAGAATGAGATGCGCAGGTAGGGAAATGAGCATAGTCCGCAGGCGTGGTCGTGGTTCTTGACGAAAGCTCTCTACTCCTGTTCCGCTGCGCTTCAGGCACAGCAGGACCCATTGGGTAATTATTTCTCACCTCGGGTTATTCGGAGCTACCGGCCGGCCGCCGCCGATAACAGGGCAGTCAGAGCAAAGTCAGAGCATTTCTAGGAATGTAGTTTGCAAGAATATCGAAAGCATAGTATTGAGTACCGGCCGGTCGATGACACGGCCAAGCTTTGCTCGGGAATGAAACCCCAAGACCGCAAATGAATCTTACGGGCAAAGGGACATTGAGGATCTGTAAGAAATCGGTACCCATGGAGGCAGATAGCGTTAGGAATGTGACTACGGACTCCTTTCCTTTCGAGCTACTCGCAAGTCTGGGATTTTTGAGTGGGGCGAAGAGGGCAACGAAAGTCGGCTATGCAGGCGCATTCGACGCGAAGCCTCCAATAACCAGGGCCCACTTGTCGTCTAAGGGCAGGAGGCTTGCCCTATAAACTTCCTCAGGAACCCCAGGTATGTTATCCTAGCGTAGGCATTGAATATGATGCACTCAATTCTGTTGTTAGTGTGGATGTCGCCGTTTGGCTCTTCCAGAGCCTCGGAGTGGGGGTTCGGCGCACGGCACCAGTATCTCGAGGGAATAAGAGTTGAAAAGCTCGTTACGATCAGCTATGCAGCGCTACACTAGAGATAGGCATGAGTCGGGATCCCCAAATTAGCAGTATACACCTGCACCCACATTGACATAGCCCCAGCACGTTGTGGGCTGGAATTCGGGAAGACCCTGGAAGTTTTGATGATCACTGTGACGGCGTCCTACACCGCCAAATGGTTGAAATGTTGCCGTGATGTTCGCGTCCCACACTCCAAAAGGGTGACGGCCGGCCTGGCGGCAACATGTAATTTATGTGGAGACACAATTTCAAGCAAAATATGGTGTCAATGTTTTGGAAATGTGCTCACACAAAAGTCGAGAAGGTAGTTTGTATGTAAATGGCCGAAGAGGATATGTGAAGGTAATAGCAGCTGTGCGAGCACCCTATGAGCCTTTTTCGATAGCTAAATGTAGGATTGTATTGCTAGTACCGTAGTTTCACACCTTAAGACTGGCAAAGGAGTTCGGTGGCAAGGGCTACTCAAGACGATGCTGGACTTAGTGATTTTGAAAGCAGAATTCCCAACGGCCAATAAATTCGACACGCCGACCCGGCACAAGTAACATTTGAGCTCCGCTGATATTCAACATAGTCCAAACAGAGTTCTGACGAGACGTTGATGAACACTTTCTCCCTCCCCACATCACCCATTGTATTCCCATTGCCCCATGGCTCATCTCGCCCCTCGTAAGTTCGCTCATTTGTGCTCCGTGTACGACTTTCTGACAGCTATGACATATGGCCCTCATAGCGACTGGGCGAGCGGCTGGAGCTACGGTAAGCTGACTATTGCCAGTGCAGTGAAACCGACGACCGTCGTGACGGAGGTCCGTATTTGACTCCCATTCTGCGCCTCGTTTGCTGACCTTACCCTCTGTAGGCCGCCTTCTCCCATTGCCTCGCTTGGGTATAACAAGCCAGAACCGAGGTACGCCCAAAGTCTTTCATCACTTATTCTTTTTCTGACTCAACAGTTCCTGCAGGTGTCAGGTCAATTCTCAAGTTTGTCTCCCCGGGGCATTAGGAGTTATGTACCTTCCCCTCCCCGAACCATCCCTTCCTACTCCATTAGAAAGTAGTACACTATAAGATAGGAACATGTAATAGATAGCCCATTTAATAATCATATCCATTCCATCTACTACCAAGCATTGGGACCAGAAAGCGAATGAAAAGAGGCAGATCCGGCGATTGAATTGTGAACCAAGCAAATCCTGTTTCCCATATTTCTGGAAAAATGTGTCTGACATGTTTCTCAGCCACGTAGAAAAAACACCAACCTGGCGACAGGACCCTATTAGGCAGACAAGATGATGGGAGACATGTGTGGTCACCTGGGTAAGGTGTTGTCGGAATCCCAAACCCTCATGATGAGAAATACATGGGTACTACGTTTCAAGATTTCCCCGGTGTAGATGTTGCAGACCAGACTTGCAACCGAAACCCTGACGTTAGAAAGCGAGAAGTATGCTACTGCCCCGCTGCTCGATGCAAGAGACCAGCGCTGCACTTGCCACTTGCTGAGAAATAGGCGCCAGCGCGAAGCGCCGAACACGTACTGGACAACGTGGAGAATTGATGGTAAAAATGATCCGCGTGTGTGCAGGGTCGGCATGAGTTGCTTTGACTGGGGCGGGAGCCATTCAGGTGGCGACTTGCTGCTCCGTTAAACTCTGTTCGAACATCAAGGGTAACGATAGTATTTCGCCTATTCCAGCACACTTACCATGGACGCTCTGTTTAATAGGGGTCCACCGACTATCTGGGAAGAACTCACTTCGTCCCCTATCCTCTTCCTCGCACGAAAACTCTATTCACCGGCGACACGTCCTACACCTCCGATTGAAGGCCCTGGAAGGCCAGTACCGCCAAATACCGTTGCTGACCCTAATGACAAGAGGATCACTATCGTATGCATCTCCGATACCCACAACACGTACCATTCGCAGCCTGCGCCCCCGGCCGGCGACATCCTCATACACGCAGGCGATCTAACCTCGACAGGCACCTTCCCCGAGCTCGACAACGCCCTTTTATGGCTCGATTCTCAACCCCACCAGTACAAAGTCTTCATCGCCGGGAACCATGACGTTGGACTCTCTGCCGCGCACCAGGCGAAATCTAATTCCAGCCACATGAGCCCCCAGTACATAGCTTCGACATACCCGAGCCTGACGTACCTGCAAGACAGCTCCGCAGAGCTCAGAGTTCGTGGGCGGGTACTTCGAATATATAGGAGCCCATACACCCCTACACAGGGAGCATGGGCGTTCCAGCATCCACGCCGTAGCGATGCCCTTCGCGAAACGTGGGCCCGAATACCTCCCCTGACCGATATCCTGATAACGCACGGGCCTCCGTTTGGGCATCTTGACCTTGTGCGCGAGACGAACGCGGGGTGCGCTGAGCTCTTGGCTTCCGTATGGAGGATAAGGCCGAAGGTCCATGTGTTTGGGCATATTCATGCAGCAAGGGGAGTGGAATATGTGAGGTGGGATGCGAGGCAGGAGGTGTACGAGTCGGTCCTTCGTGGTGAGTCAGGGTGGAAGGGTGTGGCCTGGTTGGCATGGTATATGGCCTTGGACTGGTTTACAGGGTGGGGAGGAGTGAGTTTGGGAGATGAAGGAACGTTCATGGTGAATGCCGCGGCGGTTGGGGGGTGGCGGGACAGGGAACTGAACGGTGCCGTCGTGGTTCGAGTTTGACCATAGTAGATTTATGAGGCTTCTCGAAGATATGTCGCAGAATTACGTCGCTACAGCTGGCAGCAGGCCTAACCTGAGGGTAATCTTGCGAAGGCTGAATGCAACGTTGTGTTTAGAGAGTTGGATGACGAAGGTGATGGGGGAAGACGGTGACACTGTGACGACCCCACGCACACACACACCCGGTCACGATCTCAAAGCCGCTCTCGAAATGGTCTCCGTTAGTAATCCACAACGCCCAATTGTACGAGCCCCCTATGCCTCGACGTGTAAGGTCAATTCCGCCAGGTTGGAGGGGGACTTCTTGGGGTTCTTTTTGGCCTAATTCCTTGTTGCTCAGGATACGTGACTTCCAGATGCGTCGAATAGTAAAGATACTAACTACATAAGTAGATAACGACGATGATAGACTGTCCCCACGTACATAGAACATGACAAGAAGAAAAGGAGCAAAGAGTAACATAATGCGACTACGCCCGGCGGTGCTACGCCGGTTGCGTGGCGAGAAGTGTTGAGACTGTCATTTGGTCGGGTTGCTGCCGCTAGCCGTCGAGGTACTGGGGGCCGGCGGGGGGAGGAGGCGGCTGAAGCCGCTGCTCATGAAACCCTGGATTGCTCGGCTGAGCTTGTCATCTAGCGATGTCGATACTCCTTTGAAGGACTCATTGGGTAAAATTGGAGGTTCCTCGAGCTCTGCCTCGAGAGCATTCGAGTCAGATTGTGGGCTGAGGGTAGTCGATGGGGAAAGAGCTCCGTAGATATTGAAAGTCGAACGATCACCCGTATTGATCTGTGTTCCACCTTTTCAGACAAGGGTAACATCGTCAGAAGGTATAGTAGCGCACTGTGAGATGTCAAGAACTCACTGCCCGTGTTCATGAAGTGCGGAGAGTTAGTATATTCGTTTTCCATTGTGACAAGAGTGGTCCCCTCCCCAGAGTTAGCGCCTTTTAGTACTATTCCCATAGCGGTTTCGGAGACGCTGTCAACGGAGGGGGTCGAAGGCATGGCTTCTGGTTTACGCAGGTATTCGATGCCTTGATGAGAGACTTGGGAGAACGTGTTGACCGCACTTATCCGTGAAAGGATCTTATATAACGTTCTACTTAAAATTAATCACTTTTAATCACATCTGGGTTGCTTCATTTTGGCAAGACTCCGAGTCAAGAGGCAATCAAGAGGCACGATTCAAATACCTGTTTTTGGTAAGCCTTGGTTTCCAAAAACGGGCTTCGGCCGAGTCATGACTTGGAAATTGGAATTGAGCCTTATCAATTGGACTGGCGAATACAAGCGACTTCGAAGGGCAAGGTCATCCTGGAAGCAAAGGAATTCACCTCCAACTTTCCTCCTCATACAAATTTTCAAGCTCAATGAGACGCTCAAATTATCCGTGGAAATGAGCAGCGTGGCCACATGGAGATAGACTGGTGATAATGAGCTGGAATTCCTCCAAAGTCGCCCAAACGGGCCCGGGAAACTTGGTGCGGAGAAGGTGGGACCAAAATTTATTTCGGACCCCGCGAACAATACACTGGGACCCACACAAGCACAGCGTATCGCTCCAAAAAGAGGCTATGGGCCAATTGTGGTCGAATTCCAAAATTAACCGCGAAATCGCCCCAAACCCGCCCAAAAAGAGGCTGTAGCATATTTTTGGAAATTGAGCAAAATTCTGGCCAAAAAGACCACCAATATGCCAGGCAAATTTGCCGTGAATGAGCTTTGGGAGGTTTTTGACAGCTCGTTGAAAGCAGATTGGGTGTCGTTTTCCAGTGGCTTCGGGCCATGCGGGGGGTCGTCATCAACGTGGGTAGTGCTGGGTAGGATAGATATATTCACATTCTGTACTACATAGATACATGGAATGAATTAATCATGGCCAATAGTCTTGCAATCCACTCGTGAACGAATGGAGCGTATAAAGCTGCACAGAATCGCACGCCGCGCGCTATAGGGCGCGACCTTCGCCGTCGTCCATGAGCGGTGGAGGGTACGACGGCATAGGGCAGGCGGCGGGGATGGGAAGGAAAAGGGTCGGCGGCGAAGGAGGGCTATATTAGACCGCGTAGACGTCGATCGGAATCGACGTGGCGGATAGAGAGGCGGTGCGATTGGACGCGGCAGATGGTAGGGGTGCCGGAGAGCGAGTCATGCGTAGAAGGGGGTATTGAAGAGAGATGAGACAATAGAAAGAATGCCCGTAAGTTTACGCGTACATGGTAAGACTAGATGCACGCACCAGCTCAATACACCATCCAAGGACCGCAGCGCACAGACGCCGTGCGGAATGAAGCCCAGTCTTCGGAAAAATCATCTGTCCAGGTCGTGCAGATTGGGTGGATATGGAAGGACGTGTTCCTCCAAAGACTCGTCCCAGAGCTGTCCATGTTTGAGTGACTGTCCACCTGTTGTTCCAATGGACTCGCGCCAGATCCACCTTTGTCGACCCCTTCCCTTCGCCTCCGCGCTATACGACATTCTATTCCCCCGCCTAGTACAAAGGGTTAGTGGTGCGTTCACCAGGGCAATATATCAGACATACTGCGTTGGTTCAAGCCCCATTTTGCCTTCCCCGCCGCGTGCATGGTGACCCACCTCCTCTTTCCCGCTGAGGGCTGAGCTCGCACTCCGCAGGAATCAGAACGTCCACGCCAAATAGAAAGTCCGCAACGCACCAATGTTTGTTTACAAACTCGCCTTTACGATCCACCATCATTACAGTCAACGCACCTCTTGTGCCAGATCGCCCGCCGTAGCCCGTATCCCCACCCCGACCAATGCCCCCAGACCGCGGTGAATCCTTGCTGCTATCATCCTTCAGCCCGCAGGGAATAAATTAAACGTGATGATTGGATGTAGCCGCACCTGAAAAGCATTTTTGAAGGCGAAGGCTAGATATGGTGGAGGTTGAGGGAAGAGAGGACGCATGAGTGTTGATCGTGGTCAACCCATCATTTGTACGACCCGCCGGCGCTGGTAAATTCGGGCTACTTTTGATGTTACTTTTGAAGGTCATTTTGAGCAGATCGAGGGCCACTTTGTTATCAGCGGTTCGTAGGCACATTATGGGCGCAACGCGTAAAACGACGCAAATTCGATGCTGGCAAATTCCTGATCGGGCCAATTCTGAGCGCATCATGAGAATTTGAATGATTTGCTCGAAATCTGCTCCCAGCTCCTTTTTGCAGTGATACGCTGTGAAGCATAGCCACATAGCTCCTTCTGGGGGAGTTTCGTAGCAACATTGGCGGGCTATGTAGTCGTAAGTACAACGTAAGTAGTCGTCGTTGTTCTCTACTACTAGGTTTGTCACAAGTTCATGACATTGCGTATTGGTATTACTGACAATTAGAACGAAGCCAGGAAGCGGAGAGGGACCCACAACTGATCGGGTTTCCAGCCACCCACCACCCACGGCGTGCCAAAATACTGTCCACATCCTTGTTCTTTGCCAACGACGTGATATCGATGCCATGCAACCCGGCTGTCGCTTTCTTGTCTACTGCAGTGGGCGTTCTATCTGTTGTGGGTACACAAATGTCTCTGTGCCATATTCAGATTCAGTCGAGATGCAAACAGCATAAGAAAGCTAAAGCCTACGGAATGAAATAAAAGGGCTACCACCACAGTGAGCCTTCATCCTTCACAAATTACCCTCACCACCCGATCTCACTTTACGCCTCATTCATCGCCATGCTTGCTCCTACGCCAGACCTCTCTAACGCCAACATCTCCAACATGGAGAATGAAGGCGACGCCCCTGTACAACAGAACCCTGAGGTCCCTGTGGGACCCGCAGTTAAAGAGTACTACGACGCCAACTCCTACTCTAATGGCTCCTGCCATAGCAATCCTATTGGGGACGACACTGTCGTCGAAAATCATGACACCTCAAACTCTACTCAGGCTGAGGATGACGGTGGGTATTCAACCATGTTTCAGTCCTACATCTCTGACTGTCCTCGAACAGCCCGCATCGAAAAGCACTACAAGAGCGAAGATCCCGAGATGAAATACTGTACGTCTCTAGCACCTCTTCAGCTATCTAGGATCGTATACTGAGCTTGCATTGCGTTGCACAGTGTTCATTGACTACTTCAGGCAACAAGTGACGACTGAGCAGGACGCTAGTGAGCGAGAATCATCATCGGTGTTTTGCATCTGATACTAACTTTGCCCTCAGAGCGGTATTATAGTTATCTGCGCCAATTCGCCGAGTCCCGGGCTTAGTGTACCTTGGACACTCTATTTTCTCCATACATTGTACACCATGCCCTCGCCTATGTCGCTTTCCAGCTGTATTCAAGTCCCGTAGCAAACATATATATCTATGCATACCTCTAATTTAATCTGGCTTCCTGTTCACTGTACCTGTAATCGATTTTTGCAAAGCTGGTGTCGATGTCAGGCCTGGAAAAAAGAATCTAGCCAAAATCCCGGGTACACCTCTCAAAACTCGAGGTTGTGGCATCCAAGTGGTATCCGATCCCAAGTATGCACGTCTTGCTGCAGCATTGGCGTGTGAGTGTGTGTGGGCGTAGACTTTGGTTCAGGCTTGGTTTAGGCATATATCTGCACGATATGATTAGAGTCACTGTCCACGACAGCCGATTGCCCTTGTTGCACAAAAGGATATTCCGACATGCTACATAGTAATGGTCTGAATGGGCGGTCGTCCTTTTTGACCCACAAACAGCACAGCTCTCGGGTAATCATAGTGTTAACATCTGAGAAAAAGTCACGTCCGCGGGATGAACAATGGCACGAAGCCACAGCTTGTGGGTCCAGGCGATATTGGGGACAATAAAGGATGACTCGTCTCTGTCATGCGTGTCATGATTAAGCGCTCATAGAGAGCTTAGATTCCAACTTGAGGCAACTGTCATCGCACAGAAGCCCTTGTTTTATGATAGAGGCAATGTAGAAACAATGAGTTGTGTGCACAGAGTCAATGCTTCGCCAGCAACGGGTTGTGCCCACACTACCACCCTGATAGCTGGAATTACCCACAAGTGATTGAACGCCTACAACGGTATTGTTCAAGTATTGTTCCCTCGGGATACCTTCTTTGCCTTCCCTGGAGACCATCTATATCTCGGCGGAGACAGCCCAAAACAGCTCAAGGGCAACGCTGCGAGAGGAACTATATAATACCAAGTCTGACATTCTCCAAGCCAAAACCCACGAACACACCACGAACACTTCCGTCTTACCTACCCCTAATTTCTCCCAATTACGATGCCTCATCTCGCACAGTTCGCTAAGAATCTTGCTATGGAAACGCCAGGCTCAAAGACTGTCTACAGGCAGAGTAACATCTATAAGGACTCTGCACATTCTCAGCCCTTTGGCCGCGGGGCTAAGGTTATCAATTATACGAACAGGGCACAATCGGACCGTAAGTCTTCAAGTTCGCTTGAGCGCTCAGGAGGGTAGTGTTGCTAAGTATATTCCCATAGCATCGAAATTGGCCGCGAGCCCACGTAAGACCCCGAGATATTGAGTAAAAATCGGCATGGAAGTCTAACCATCGTGACAATTTAGAGTGTATGATGAGGCTCTTGATGCACTTCGTGACTGATGCGGATTCGGCCCGTACGTTCACCTTCCGCCGAGCGATGCTTCACTGAATCGGGGAAACTGATCATTTTTATTTCCTTTATGTATGTGCAGAGGAATACCTCGAACATGTCCACAGCTTGATGCCCAGCCAAGTTGGTGCAGCTCCTGTACCCGCTCCTGTGCCTGCTCCCGGGCCTGTATCCGCTCCTGCGCCTGCTCCTGTCCAAACTTGGGGAGGGAACGTAAGTAGTCTCCAGAACGACTGCCAGTTAATCGTGCTCACGCCAGGTCTTAGCCAGTTACCACCAAGTCGAACTTTGGGAGTATGACACAGATGTTGAAAGAAGAGAGCCTGAAGGAAGAGCACCGGACTCGGAGGGAGAAGGTGGCGCTAGCCGCTGAGTTGAGAAGTCCCACAAGCACCGGTGGAAGAAAGGCCTAGTGTTTCTTGGCAGGTTTCGTAACTTCAGTACCCCTGCGGTCTTTCATAGATACACTTTCCAAGCCTACGACTTTGTCAGTTGGTTATGTTGTCGTTATATTGTAGGACTCTTATTATGCCTATAAGTTGCTGTACATGTATGTGCTGGAATCACATTTCTCAAAAAAATAGCTATTCTTGCCTTAGGCATAGTCGTCTGGGAGACCAAACGGATGGGACTGGGCCAGACATAGAACGTTCGTGTGTCGCAAAGAATCCGGAATCACCAAGACCGACAGTCACCAAGAAAGCGAAGGTTGATACAAAGTGGAAGGATGCCTGCTCGTCGTTGGATTCCAATTTCTTGTTGAAGGTCCTTTCGCCAGGATCTGTTTGTTTATTATCGACTGGGGCCTTTGACTGAGATCAGGTAGCCAAAATACACTCAGAGAGCGACAGCAAATTTGGGAGATATGCATAGCGTTATGTGGGCGCCATACAATACAAAGATACAGTTCTCTAGGACAAGGATGACCTGCAATGTTTGACAAGACGCTGTTGTTTTCAGAGGAGCACTGCACCGGTAACGTATGTCACTTGTGTAGTGGCCATGCAGGCATGGCAGGTTACGAGTCCGTTTCCGCTCGCCACTTTGAGCCCATTGCATGCCTTTCAAGTCTTAGTAGTACTACACAAGTTGTACACGAGGATCAATAAGTATATTATTACAACACATACCCAGTATCCTTGAACAACACACATCGTGTATCAGCATCTGTGTCCACTATCCTCCGGGCTCAAGGGGAACTCCGATCCAGGCGGACATCACTCGCGGAAACCAAACATGTACAAGCCGTGTTTATCGTAGGCGTCTCCAAAACGCCGGGCTAAAGAACGACTCCGTAAACGGACTCGTAACTTTAGTTGTGTGCGCGACTATGATCACTCAGAATAACAGCTGACCCAACGAAGCCAAGCGAAGCCACGGCCAAGCGTAGAATGTAAAAGTTATTTAAAGGGAGGGCGAGGATGTCGAAGCTCTCCAAGAAAGAACCCATTTTATCCACCGACCTTCAGCTTCATCCTTGACTTTATTCCACACGCAATGCCTGCTGAAGAAATCTGCATCACCAACCCTCCTCCTGCTAGCGGAAGGCCAGGACAGGCTATGATCCACACCAACTCCTACAGGAATACGAAGGTTTCTCAGCCCGTTGGGCCTGGCTCCAACGTAATCTCTGACGGTACCCCAAACGCCGCTAGCGATGGTGAGGCGCAACGCTCTTCCCCGTTCCCTTCGATGGTTGAATAGCCCATTTCATTTAGCTGTGATCAGGCAGAGGATCACTAGCAGCGGAGACCTCAAGGTCCAACGCTCAAGTACGTCTTTAATTCCCCAATCAATCAGACTTTCTGAAGGCTGACGGTTGGCCAATGTAGGCGCGCATTATCTTTTCACGCAGAATGTAAGGACACCTGAGGATGCAAGTGAGTTTTGGCATTTTCAAGCTTCGCCGCTTGGGGCAATGAGCACTGTCGACTCACTAATACACATCCAGAATACTTCTATACCTACTACCTGATGAGGTACGACGTCAATAAGTAGGGGCTGGGTGCAATGCGTCGGCGGACACTGGACTTGCTCGGACATGTCTCGGAATTTTTTACTACTTAGTTTGTTGGTGTCGATTCGGACTGTGAAGATACATCCATTGCCTTTCAAATGTCCTGGCCAGATACACGTAGAGAGATCAAAGCGGCGAGAGGTAATGTGAACGGTAGATGAGTTCAAGCGAGCATGAAGAATTAAAGGGCGTGGCAGGCCGTTTTTCATTTGCGGGTCAAGCTTCAATCCTTTGGTGCCCGTCTCACTATCCCAAGTCCATCAATCTGCGCTGCGATGACCCAGGTGACACTGAGCGCGATTGAACAAAGAACGACAATGTTGTTTTCTTCACTTCTTGCCGCCCACATACATTGACGTGATACCATAGCACTGTAGAGCCTCTCCGGGAATAAGGCAGTCCTCGATGTCCTTTGTTTCGGCGGAGGTCCTTATTCAGGTTTCTCAGTCTTTAGTAGGCAAGTCAACGAAGAAGGATTGGTAAGAAGTCAAAGCGTAGTGATAGCTTGTCCCCTCCAGAAAAGGGTAAAATTGTTGACATTGGCGCCCACACCATCAAGGCGTCGCACAGCACCAAGGCGCTCTGTCAAAGCTGTCCTGGCAATGTGCACCGTGGTCTCCGGAAGGCTCTTGTTTTCCTGTCTGTAACCTGCTGACTGCTGTGCACTGTGTGTGCACGACACAGATGCATTTATACTTGGTCGCAGCCAAGTTCAGATCAAAAACCAATGGGCGCCCAACTCTCCTGTGTCGGATGGCCTCGTCTAAAAGGTGACTCAGAGGCGACTTCAGCTGCAGCATATCACGATCCTGACATACCTCAAATTCCGCCTACAACAACCCTCGAATCACCACACTCAGCATCACCATCCAGCATGTCCAAGTCTCCGGCCGAGTTGATGGAAATTAGCAGGCAATGGAGCGCGGCCGGCGCCGATTCTCATGTATTCGCGGACACATTCTCGGGGGGCTCGGTACACCTCAATCCTATCGCAGGAGCTACGGTCACGGAAATTGGCATGGCACCACCCAGCAAGGGTATGTAGTAAAGTTTTCCAAGGGCAAGGGAAACGCACTCACCCACGGCGGATCTCTGCAGCGCTGTTGCTTGAATTACTTGAGACGTATGCAGATACCCCAGAACACGCTAGTAGGTGCCCCGTCCGGTCTGACCCAGCGCTCTGGAACCTTTGTTGACTGGGTAAATTGCAGAGAATTTCATCACGCACTGCAAGATGATCATGGCCAACTCCTCCAGCGCTGGATCATCCTCTGTTAGTCCCGCTCACTTCTGAAGGACTGACAAACTCACAAATCGAGTATAGGGAGGCAGGACCTTGGGAGACATGGGAGCATCGGGGGCGGGGAACATCATGACTGTGGAGGACATGCAGAGGGCCCAGCCTGACAGGGAGAAGTGGGCTCAAGCTGCTATGATGAGGGCTAGTCCAAGCACTAGTAGGAGTAGGGCTCGCTGATCGGTTACGGTAATCGTCTCGGTTTCTCTTGGCAGTATTCTTCCTTTCCGCTTGTTATGTATATGAGGACTGTTCTGTGCTTGTCTATTGTCTTACCACGACTTAATCTTTCTTGCCTCGCTATTTGGACTCTGTGTGGAGATCACCGTATCATGTATAATAAACGATTCCTGTAGACATTGAAGGCGTAAGTAACGGACTTTCGAATTGTGGCCGAATTGGAGCGTACATTTTAACTAGAGACCAACCAATCCGGACGGACACGTTCCCGGAGAGCTCAGAGGACTACCTATCCTCTCTCTCCCCTCACACCCGCGCAAAGCTCCAAGAAAGATAAGCGAGAAAAGACCCCGGAAGCGAAACAAATCGATGGATATTGAGACTACTAAGACGAAGATGCAAGTACGCAGGTGCCAGGCAGAAACATCGCCTAAAGGAAAGAACGCCAAATAACGAATAACAATGTGTGTGTCGATGCGAATAACGAGTAGAGTGAGTCGTCTAAACAAACGGGCGGGACGGGGTCATGATAGTGGCGAAGGTAATGGTATATGAAAAGCCGCGGGTCAACGCGAGTATGTATGTGTGGGTGGGTAGCAAAACTGAACGAGAGAAAGAAGGCGATAGGAATGAGATGAAGTCGAGGCATCGACGGTAAGAATACAAAGACGGAATAAAAGACAAAAGAAAAGACGAAACACATGGAAAGATTAAAAAAAGAGAAAATCCACAACAAAATAGCATGAGCAATAAAAAAACACTCATCGGTATCAACCAATCACACCTGCCTCCCATCCCAACTCGCCCTCTTCCTCTTATTCCCCTCCCCCATTCCCATCCCCACCACCAAATCCCTCGGATCCACCGTCACACCCCCAACAACCGCACTCTGCCCCCTATGATGGCTCTGCGACCTCCCCATCCCATTCGGCTTAAACATCCCCATCCCGCCATGCATTTGCTGCCCCTGCCCCTGCCCCTGCTGCGAATGCTGCTGCCGATGCTGTCCCCCAAACGCCTCCTGCATAAACCCACCCGTCGGCGTCGTCCCCGGTTGAACATGCTGAATCTGCTGCTGCTGCAACCCATGATGCCCAAACAAGCCCTTATACGCAGCCCCAAAGCCCCCATCCCCTCCACCCCCGCCCCCATGGCCATGCCCCACCCTCCCCGGCCCTACCGTCCGCGCCAAATCAAGCGCCTGCGCAGCCTCCGCCTCCATCCCCCCAAACCCAAACTCGCCCATCCCCTGCTGCATCCCCATCCCCGCATGCCCACCCCCATAATAATGCAGATCCAAAAACGGCAGATTATACAGCTCCGCATTAAGATTCATACTGGACGTCGACGCCCCTCCCATCCCCGAAGACGAGGATGAAGAGAAAGTGCTGTTAAGCCCCCCTTGTCCAAAGGGCGGTGCTCGCCAGCCATCGTCCGCGCGGGACGCCACGCTCGAGTTTGATGCCACCGAACTACTCGACGCCGTGCTCGAGCTCGACAACGACGGCGCCATCCCCACAGGGCTCAACATCTGCCTCGAACTCGCCAAGGTAGGCGTCTGCGGCCTCTCATCGTCCCCCTCCTCATCGTCATCGTCATCATCATCCTCCACCGCAGACCCACTAGCCCTATGGTCAAGACTTCTGGGATTAACAACCCCGCCCAAACCCAACCCCAGCCCTCCATGAAGACTCCGAAGCTGTCCAAAGCCCCTCGGCGATGACGGCGACGAAAGCACGACTCCCCTCCCCCTCCTCCTCCCAATCGTCCCACCGCCCTCCCTCCCCTGCATAACGTCCGCCGCCACCTGCTCCAACTGCTGTGAAATACTAGGCTGGAACATCGTCCCAAAGTTCCTCATCCCCATCCCCGACAACTCATCGCCCTCATAGTCAATAAGCGCCGAGACACTGCTGTTAACCTGCCCTCCTCCATTGTTGCGGTACTCTGAAGGCGGGACGGAGACTGACCGCGCGTGCAGACTCCCGGGGTTCGAGAACTGGTGAAGCATAGAGCCACTGCTCCGTCGGAGGGGCCGCGGATGGGCAGTATCGTCGCGAGAGTTGGTCGTAAGCCCCGGCGTCGCTGGCGGAGTGGTGTTATTGATACTGTGAAGACTCCCCAACTGCCCATCATGATCATGCGAGAGGTCAACGAGGTCATCCAAACAAAACGGCTCCGACATGATATTGGCAACCGCATTATTCGAAGCCTCACTCGTCCCAACCTCCACCCGTTGCTGCTGCAGCTGTTGCATAGCCGCCGCATGGCTATGGTGATGATGCTGCATCGCATCCTGCTTCGAAGGAGACCTCTGCATCTGCTGGTGCGGATGCCCACTGACATCCCCCATCGCCACATCCTCCCTCAAATCCTCATCCATCGACTCAGGGGGCAGCGGAATGCCCAACGGGTCCGCACCCGCCCTATCCTCTAGCGCCAACCCCCCAATACCCCCATGCCCCGCCTCGTCAATCCCAGGCAAGTTCGACGGCGTATGCAGCTGCATCGGGTGGATCCCCGCATTCTGCTGCTGCTGCTGCTGCCCCAACCCCATCCCCGTCAGGCCGAGGGACCCAAACCCAAACCCGCCATTCACGAAGCTCTGATGGGGCTGGTGCGTCCGGGCGCCAAAGATAAGATCACCAGCATAGCTGGAGTGGTGCGTGAACCCCCTGAAGCCGCTGGGCTGGAAAAGCTCGTCCGAGAAGGTCGAATGTGAGTCACCGATGCCCACCTCAGACGAGAAGTCCGACGGCATCGTGGAGGGGAACAGGTCGTATCGGTCCATAACCCCATGGTTCAGCTGGTGGAAAGAGAAGGGGGAGTGTGGTGACGGATGGTCGAGGTACGAGGAGGAGGATGCAGCTCCATTGCTAGACGGATCCAACCGAGGGTTCGGTGAGAACCAGTCCGTGCCCCACGCGGACTTGCCGATCATACCCATGTTGTTGTTAGAGTCTGAGCGACGCTGGAGGAACGGTGACGAGTGGTTCATAAGCATATCCGAGGAGAGGTGGCTGGAGGTCGGCGAGCCCGCAGCCGTCGACCAGTGGTTCGAATGTGTCGGAGTGCTCACCCCGGAAGACCACGCGTGGGAGTGGCCTTCGTTGTTGGAAAGAAGGTCGGGAAGCGCCAGGGCCTCCGCCAGGGGGTCCATCGTAATCATATCCATCTCCTCGTCCTCGCTCATATCATACGCCATAGGCTGGTCCGGCGACTTCCTCTTCGGAGAACTCGCCCCGCTCTCCAGCACGGGCGTCTGCGGCACCTGAAACGCAGGTGACGATGTCCCCTCCTCCTCGCCCCCACTGCTATCCTCGTCCTCGGTATTCGCAGTGCTCTGCGGGACGCTCTTCGTCCCGCCGCGCAGGCCCTGGTGCGTATGCGCCCTCCGCCTGCTACGCACGGGACCCCCCGTCGACGTCGTCCCCAACTGGTCGTCCGTCGCAGCCCGCTTCGCATCAGCCATCGCCGCCGCCGCCATCTTCTTCTTCGCCGCATTGCGAGGCTTGTACCCCGCAAGCGAGTATAGCTCCGGGAACGCGTTCCTAAACCTGTCACGAAGGTCGGTGGAGCGGCGGTTCTGTTCCTGGAAGATGGGATAGTCCTTGACGATGGTCGCCCAGACGGTGCCATACTTCTCATATCCCTCCTTCAACGCGCGGTCCTCTTCCTCGGTGAAGGGCCGCCGCCGTTTCGAGCGAGTCTTCTCGAAAAGGGGCTTGCCGTCGGGCAGCGTCGAGCGTACTTTGTTCGAGAGATGCGTCTTGGCGTTGGGGTAGTGCTGCCGGTATGCGTCGGGGTAGTACGTTCTGAAACGGTCTTTCAGGTCGACGGGGGAGCGGTTGTCGAATTTGAGCGTAGGGTCTCGTAGGATAGTCTTCCAATTGCCCACCCCATGCTACGAAAGAAGACCCCTTAGCATACAAAGTATGTATAGAGCAGAATGCCATACCTTGTTACACCCCGCAACGAGCATCGCCGTCTCCTCCAGCGTCCACTTCTTCCTCGCCTTCTTCTCCGGCTTCTCAGGCGTCGTCGTCCCGCTCTCCTTCTCCTCCGGACTCTCCACCTTGCGAATCTTCTTCTTCTCCTGGCTCATAAGACTCGCGCCCTCAGCAGTATTCGCAACGCTGTCCAAGCCCGTATCGTCCCTGAAGCTCCATCCCTCGACAACCCTGGGGGACGACGGCAGCGCCAGCGACACCCTTCTCTGCTTGAGTGGCAACGCAGGGGCCTTGAACGCAAACGTCGCCGCCGTCGGGAGCTTCGCAGGCGACGCCGCCGACGCCGACGAGCTGCTCTCCCCAGGGGAAGACCCCGACACCCCGCCCCCGCCTACCCTTCCCCCAATATTCCTGTCCCCCGCTTGCCCAGCAGCCACAACCGTGGTGCTCATCCTGAAACTGCTGTTCCGTTCCTATCACCCTGTCCCTCGATCGTCTGCCCTCAAAGGCTTTCGTATCCTAACGACGCCCGGCGAAAAGCGAAAAATGAAAAATGCGTTGTGTGAAGAGAGGGCCGTGGTGGTGGGTCGATGGTGTGAGCGGATGATGGTGCTGCCCCAAAACAAGGTTCGTCGTCGTATGTATTTGGTGCTGGAGTCGTGTTTTCTGCACTGCCTGGCGTGCAAATTCGCCTCGTTCCCTGGGCGTGTCCGGTGCGGCAAAGACGCCGTGCATGCACGTTGTGTTTGGGGATGGTGGTCGAGAGGAAACCCGTTTTGATGGCGGGAACAGGGGCCATGCTGCTACATTCTCTGAATTCTTGGCCCGAAATTTGGACTCCTAACGCCCTTTCATATCTCTGGCATTCTGATATGTATCATTATCTCCAGGCTTATCTCATGAACGAATAGCAGATGACGATATTCAAATTGACACAAAGGTACCGAAACGCTGCAGCCACAGCAGAAATAGTAGAGAACATAGCGGTATGCAAAAAGAGAAGCACACTCAAAAACCCGATAACAATCCATCTAAACATACGATACAACAAACTCAAACTCACCCTCACCCTCAAACTTCCAAATCCTCAGGATCCTGATCATCTTTCCCTCCCATGTCAAGCTTCCTCTTCCTCCCAGGCATAGCCTTCCCATCGCCGAACCCAACGCCCGCCTTCTTGCGGAGGGCATCCAAATCCTGCTCCTCCTCCTCCGCCCACTGCAGCACCAAGTGCCGCCCGAGCAAATGCGTATGTTTCAGCGCGTTGAACGCGTTCTCCGCCTCGTGCCGCGTAACAAACTCCAAGAACGCGAAACCGCGCGTGCGCGAGTCGAACTTCTTTGGCATACGCACAGACTTGAGTTTTCCATGCGCACTACACACAACGTACCAATTAGCCTTCAGCCTTCAAAAAAACGAGAAGGAAAAGAGACGCACCTGAACAAATCCCTGATATCCTTCTTCGTAGTCTCGAACGGCACATTCTTCACAATCATCTTCGTCGTCCTGCCCTTCGACCCCGTCCCCGTCGCCCGCACCTCCTTCTCCATCTCCTCCTTGCCCCTCGCCGCAAACTTCACACTCAACTCATGCCCATCCAACACGAACCCCTGCATACTCGACAACGCCTTCCTTGCACCCTCCACGTCCTTAAACCCAACAAACCCATACCCCATACTCAACCTCGCCCCTGGCTTCTTCGGATCCGTCTTCGTCTGCACCCTCGCAAACGAAAACGACGGCAACCCCGAAAACACCTGCACAAGCTTTTCCTGCGTCGTCGCAAACGACAAGTTCTTCACATACAACGTCGAGCCCCCCGCAACGTCCTGCCCATCTTGCGCCGCGGCCGCCCCGTCGGCCTCGCCCTCGGCCGTAGAAACGCCTTTCGGCGCGCGAATAACAGTCTTCTCGAGAAGCTCCTTATCCTCCGCGCTCGTCTGCAGCTCCACGTCGCCCTCAGTGAACATCCCCAAAGGCCCGCGCTCCACATACACGATCGAGTTCCCCAGACGCCTATACGCGACGGCCTTGAACCCCTTCACCGCCTCGTCCGGCCTCACGTACTCCACAACCGCAATCGTACCTGCAGGGGGCACGAGCACCCTCGCCAGCTCCCCATGCGGCTCGAACAACTCGCGGATCTGCGCCTCCGTCGTCCCATAGGGAATGTTCTTAACGAGAACGACGGTATCCGAGCGCGCCTTGGTCGTGAACGATGAGAGCACGACGCCGTTGTTTTCGAGGTACGCCTTCGTCTCCGTGATGATATGCGTCTCCGCCAACGCGAGCTTCACAGACGGGTTCGTGGAGCTCTCGCCCGACTCGGGGTTCAGAATCGCCGTCTTGGGTATGTTCATCCGATCGGCGATCGAGCTCGCAACCGCATCGCTCTGCAATGAGAAAGAACCGCACATGTAAGATTAAACTCTATTGATTGAAGATAACGACAACGACGAACATTCATGTACAGCATACTCCAGTTAAACTCCTTCCCTGCCAGCGCCTTCCGCCTCGCCTGGATCTCCGCCTTCACCGTCTTGATCTTCCCGTCCTTGTCCTCCACGTCCGCGTTGCCCTTCCGGTCCACGGCCCCGAGGATGTGCAGAAGACGACCCTGGAACGGGCGCTTATCGAGCGACTCGTATGCAGCGACGGCCTCGGCGGGGGAGGCAAAGGTGACATACGCAAGACCCTTTCCTTGCTTGGTGTTGGGGTCGAGAGGGATGTGGATCTGGGAAAGTCAAGAAGGGCGTTAGTTTCGTGTTGAAGACGAGATGGGGGAGGGGGGTTCAGATTATTTCTACTATCGATATTGGTGGATCAACATGCCCGAAGGTCTGATGTCCCTATCTAAAAAACTTTCATCCGGAGAGGATGGGGATGGAAAGCGTTCTCACCTAGAGGAAAGGGGTGTCAGTATGAGGGTCATAGGACGATTGCAAAAGCAAGGGAGGGATCAGATAAATTTCTACTATCGATATTGTGGATCAACATGCCCGAAGGTCTGATGTCCCTATCTTAAGAATTGTCATCACACGAAGCACCGCCGAAAGGCAGGCGAAGGAGGTCGAGGAAGGTTAGAAGAAAGATGCTCACCTGAGATATAGTGCCATAGGGACGGAAATGTTCTGAGAGCTCCTCTTCCGTACACGAAAACGTGAGATTCCGCACGAAGAGACGAGAGGTCTGGAGGATAGTCTCCTTGATAGGATCCTTCGGCTCCTCAGGCTTCACCTCCTCGATAACGTCCTGAAAACTGGTAAGTTCTCGTCCACAGAAGAAGGAAGGCACATACCATAGCAACATCCTTCTTCGCCTCTCCGTCGTCCTCATCATCCGATTGCTCAAATACCTTCTCCTCCTTCACCTTATCCACATTCGCCGACATCCGCTGCTTCAACCAATCTGCATCGGACAACGGCTCAGCAGCAGGCGCGTCCTCCGACACATCCTCCATCGCAACGTCCTCATCTGCCTTCGGTGTCGGCGCGGCGGGGGCTTGGGCAGAAGTCGAAGGGGCGGTGGGAATGATAGGTTCGGGGGCGGTAGCGGTAGCGTCGTTGGCCCACGTCGGACCTTTCTTAGGCTGCATGACTTCCATGAACTCTTCGAGCTGCTTGTTCTTCTTCGTCGGCTCCGCGGGGGTGGTCGACTCCTTCAGCCGCGACGTCGACGCTTCCCCCGGCGAAGGCCCAACACGAGCACGCTTGTTCGGCCGTGGTGAAGGCTCATGGCCCTTCTCCTACAACAAAACACCAGCCATGAGGATATATTTCACCGCAAAAGGAAGGAAAACCAACACACCTCGACGACCTTCACGTCAATCTTCACCGAGTCGATGAAAGTCCTATCGAACCACGCCTGGGCCTTCGCCGCCTCCGCAGGCGTCTTGAATCCCACAAACCCAAACCGTCTCGACGTCCCATCCGGCTTCATCGACACCTTCGCATCGGTCAACACCGCCTGCGGGGCGCCCTTCTGCTGAAAATGCTGCCTCAGGCGCTCCGGCGTCACATACGGCGGGAGGTTCTTCACTATCAGCCGCGACGACATGTCGTAGGCTAAAGGAAGATAGTATAAATTGAAATATCTGTTTTTGAAGGGGAGATTAGTATGGAAGGGAATGGGCACGACGGAGGGCAGAGACGAACTTGGAAAAAAATACTCTCGGCTGCGAATTTGATCGCTTTTTATCGCTGATCCAGTTTGGAGGTCCGCTCGGATCTTGCCGAGCTGTGCTTGCCTGCACGCTGAGATCATAACACGCTCGCTCGACGCGATCATCGACGACGACGACGGCGCTCAGCTCGCTCACTTTCTCCTTCTACCAGACACCATGGCATCGAAAGTCAAAGCCATATTTTCCGAGGAACGGAACCCTCGAGGGATCCCAAAAGCACCTTTCATCGTATGTCTCGACAATCCAACTCAACGCGATTAGATCCCAAACCGCGACACTGACCGGCGTCTAGGCGAATGTCGACGAATACATGCTCGGCTCGGAGGCCGACATCGAGACCACTCTCCGTGCCTTCCAAGATGCCATAGCGTACGCCGTTTACTTGAACCTGAATCCAACCACAACGAATGGCTTACCTCTCCCGGAAAGATCAGCAAGTACCGGTACATGGAGGCTAACCTGACCCAGAAACGCGCGAGCCTGGAGGAAAAGATTCCTGATATCAGGAAGACGCTCGACGTCGTGGAATACTTGCAGGATCGCAGGGTGCGTCGCGGTTGCATCGTCTCGTTCACCAGCGAGTATACTGACGTTCGTTGGGATTCGTTGTATTGTGTAGGAGGGCAAGTCGAAACCATCCGATGACGATGATGATGACCTCGACGACGAGGAAGAAGATTCGTCCAACCCTGAGCCTATCACTACGACCTACGAGCTGAACGATACCCTCTACGCCGAGGCTCAGCTCGAAGAGTCCGACAGTGTCTATCTCTGGTTAGGGGTACGTCTCCCACCCCTTCGCCCGCATACTCATCCGAGCCAACGCGTCGAAATCACTCTTAGGCCAACGTCATGCTCTCGTACAAACTCCCCCAAGCCCAGTCACTTCTGAACACAAGGCTCGAGGCCGCAGAGCTTAACCTGAAGAACACGATTGAAGATCTCGAGTTCCTCCGCGAGCAGCTCACGATCATGGAGGTCAACACCGCGCGGGTGTATAACTGGGACGTCAAGCAGCGGAGGGAAAAGCGACTTGCAGAGGGGACCAAGGAGAAGTAGATCGGGAGTTGGTAGGATGAGAGTGTCAATCCATTCGCTTTCTGGAGTCCACTCGGCAGGACTATCGTACTGCGAGGCCTTTACTAACCTGAGTGCCAGTGGCGAACGCGGTCGTAAACCTGAGGCCTGTATGAAAAAGAAGGTAGAGGGGGAAACTATTGTCTGGAGGGATGCAACGTCAGGCCAGCAGAAAGCACATACACATCAAGGACTTCCTGGCGGTACAAATAGACACTTATCCCAACACCCCAGAGGTTGGTCTTGTGATACATGGGATCGGCAGCGACGAGTAAATCACAGTCGTCGCTATAACCGCCGCTTTGACTGACCTCCTCGAACTCCTGGCGAACAGCGAACGTTACATTCTCATTCCGGGGTGAGCACCCCGCGACCCTTCGGACTCCTTGTCAACAGGTTCTCCGCTCGGACATGATCGGCTGGTTGGCTCCAGTCGAAACCCATCCAGGCCTTGGCCTCCACGGGCGCTAATCCAACGTCCTCGGACACGGCGGCGTCCACCGTCTTGTAAGCAGCACTCCGATTTCTTATGAGCATTCCTGGGAGCGATAGATTGTGTACCAACTCATCAATTGGCAGAAAAGGGGAGTACTTAGTATGAAATGCCCAACTAGGCGTTCTCTTTGCACGGCGCTTAGATCTTTGTTCCTTCGGTGCTTTGACGTTCGTTGCTTTGTTCCGCTTGCTATTCTCTTTTGTTCTCTACACAGCAGAACCTCTCGGGATACAATCGGGAAATTCTGCGTGGACCCACAAACCATTAATAATTTGCAGAACTCGCCTCGATTGAGTCGATTCAGAGGTTTTGCTTGAGAAGTAGCGCTCAAGAAGACATTGCCGACTTCCATTGCCCTTTAAACGCCGACATCACGAAGGTGTGCCCACAGTATTAGGACGCATACACAGAGGCTGTCCAAGGACAATAGCTGTATCGTAAGTCACATTGTCAGGCCAACCGAAGAAGGGATGGCTTCGATTGTGGATTATTCACCTTACTCGATCTTGAACTTGTGCCGTCCTGAGGCTCTGCCAACGCTTCTGAGGGGGCTGATAAGCACATCTATGACAGTCGATTGAGTCCAATGGGTTTCAAACGAACACACAGTTTGGCTTAGATACGGTCTCATTCAATCGTTTACACATGAAATTATAGCACAGAAGAAAGGGAAGACATGAAGAGGGATTAAAAGGCCACCAGGGCAGTACTACCAGACCAGATCTACGCCGACACAGTCAATCCAGAGGCCACCATCGCGTTCACGGACGCCCTGGTTATGCTCTTCTGATCTTGGGTCGCCATCGCGTTCTCGAATAACCTGATTACGTTCTTCTGCTCTTTCTCGAGATGATGATAGGCTGGCGGCGGGTCTCGGTGTGTCTGGGGCTCAGGAATAGTATCGTCTGCTTGTGCGAAAGTTGGGGTTGCCTATAAGATGACATGATTTAGCGACGCCCACTCAATGCATTGGATTCGGGCTGGAAAGCCTGAACTGCTTACGTACGACCGGGGCTGCTGCTGCTGCACGGGCGGTTGCAGGCTGTAGTACCACGATAGGGTTTTCGGGTACTTTCCTATTGAAAGCGTCGATGAAGCCCCCTGTCGTATAAAGATTATGATGATTTCTCGGCTATGTGGAGTGGAGAACTAACTGGCTTCTTCTGCGGTCATCTCCAGCTCGCTGAGAAGTTCTCTGAGGACCACTATCGGAATTGTCAGCATCGGTCATATAAAATTGTCTCGGGGCAGTGACCCACCTCTTTGAGCAGCAAAAGTCTCTTGGGCTGTGAGATTGTGGATCTGTAAGTGGATGCATCCTCGCCTCAATGTACTCATAACTTACCAAATATATTGGTACTGCGAAAGATTTGACCCCCATGGCTGGCGTTACGGTAGATGGAACCCTCAGCAAGAGTCTTGGTGGAGATATCGGTGAGGTGGATTTTACTCCCTGGCTTCTCAGCCGCCTTGATAACGACAAGAAAATTGGGATTCGCCTCCGAGTGGGACATAGTGGATGGTGGTGGAGTTTAACGTTTGGGTAATGAGTTGAAAATGAGTGGAATGATTGATCTGCTTAAGTACCGTCAGGGTATCTCAGAGTCGAGTAGAGCTGTCGCACAGCGCCCGACTGGATCAGATGGTATCTGAGTCGAGTGCTCGAGGCCGGAACAATAGCCTTCTAATTTGCTGAAGGTATCATAGATACGATCGAGCGAGTATCAGTAATCGTCCTTGAATTTATTGTTACTCTACAGCAGAACAAGACAACCGCGACAGGCGCTCAACAGGCGCTGTCAAGTTTCGCCCACATACGAAGCACGGGGCCATGGTTCTGTAGGCTCCGCTGTGGGCGTCTCTGTGGGTCCCTCTGTGGATGGCAATAATAACAATGTTCAATTGGACATTTTCAGGCGAGGACAACATATGAAACGAAGTAACGATGGATGATCCTTTGGCGTCCAATGAGCGCTGTCACGGTCATTGCAGTGGTAGTGAGCTCAATTGGAAACAGTGTTGACAATGGCATGGACATGCCGACTCGGTTGATTAGATAAGGGCTCGTTCAAGAATCTTCGACCAGGTTTAATGTCGGCCTTTTCTTTGCGACTTTCTCACTCCGTATGGAAGAGACCAATAATTCGGCGTAGTACATTTTGAACGGGAGCTCGGGACACGTATTCCACCAAAAAAGCATTGAGAAGTTAATCAAAGTAACTATGTTACACAATATAGGACAGTACATGTGGGAGAGAAGAGACACCTGGAAAAGAAACGGAGGACTGCTCGTAGCAATATTATTCTAAGTTCGCTCAGCTGCGTCGTCAAGTACATCGCGGAACTCCTCTGAAGATACTTTAGCCTCCATTGCCAACGAAAAGTTTCTCTGGTAGAGCCACTCACCTGCATGCTCGGCGTTTTGAACGGTCATTTTGAAAACCTTGAGGAGAGCTGGGGCGATTTAAAAAGCCACATTTGTGGTTTAGAATATGCTAACGAACCTTGAATCTTGTCAGCACGACTCTTTCCACTAGTTTTGGCTCGGATTTGCTCTGGA
Source organism: Ephemerocybe angulata (assembly GCA_013368325.1). Lineage (NCBI taxonomy): Eukaryota > Fungi > Basidiomycota > Agaricomycetes > Agaricales > Psathyrellaceae > Ephemerocybe > Ephemerocybe angulata. Next base: position 1,782,469 of record JAACJK010000163.1, on the reverse strand, counting down.
GGCCAGATGCTGGGTTGAGCGGCGAACGAGTGATATGTGAGCAAGGCCCACCTTCGACAGATTGTTGCGGTCCACCGTCCTGGATCCTTCCATCGTACATTGCCTCCTCGACGACGCCGCGGATGGTGTCGCCTGATAAAGTCGTTAAATTCCATCCCTTAGATTTGGTAGAAAACATAGTGTTTGTCGGTTGGATGAAGGCTGGGCTGGTACTGAGGTGGTTCAAGGCGATATTGATGTGTATTGCATGTCCGTATGTATGCATTTAAATAATATGGGAACCCGTACGCTTCGGAGGTTCATTGTGCCGGTTTTGCTGGTAGAATCCGGTTCATATGCACAAGAACAATGGTGGACCCACAAGAGCTGACGGTTGTCATCATCGAGACAAAAGCATGCTGTGACTTACAAGTGACTACTTGACAAAGTAATTATAGTAGTAACCTTGTGGGCGCGTCCTGTCGCAAAGAACCATTCAGGATCTTGGCCACTGTCAAGATCTTATCGCATAACAATGAGGAGCAGGAAGGCGGTTCATCTCGAGTCACAAGAGTGATTTGGTGCCCCGGCCCTGGGACTCGGAGTAAATTAAAAAGATCTTTTGCTCCAGGAACGCCGCCAGACCATGGGACTGTGGCTATGCTTGTGTGGGCGCTAAGATTCGCGGAGTTAGAATTGGTCTCCGAAAAACCTTTTTGGTCCCAGCATTCCCAATCGAGCCCCGCGAAATGGTCGAATGTCTGACCCAAACTGCGTTGGCAAATTTCAAGGTAAACTCCTCATCCTGTAGGGCTGAATCCATTCGATGGTGCGCTACGATGTCAATTAAAGTTAAGAAACCCTGTCCTCCTAGTAATTGCTCGGTACTAAGCGCCAGGAGGATCAAAAGTTATTTCGTACCTTAATAGAGTCCATATGTAAACTCATCGGCCGTCACAAGTGGTTTTGTGCCGGAATCCTGGTTCACTCTGGGAAACGAATCGTCCGGACTCCGGAGAAAGGGAAATGAATAGATGAGTTTCACCTTAAAAGGACTACCTGCTCATCCCAACGAGCCTAAATCGAACCCTTCCCAGTCTTCGCCTCAACCAGCGTAACGATGCCATCCGAGTCCGACAACCAGCCAAGCCGTGCGTTTGCCCAAGGGTTGGACAAGATTATGGAGCAGGGCACTCCAAGTAATCCTACCAAAGCCGAGCTGGTCGCCCATACCTTCCAGGCGGGTGCAATCGCCCAAACCTCCATTGGAAACGTTGAGAGTGCGTCTTCCACTACCGATTCGTCAGAGAAGGCCGTCTCTGATAGCAGTGCCTTGAGAACAGAAGCAGAAACTACCATGAACCTGGGTTCACAAAGCCCAGGTGAGCATCGCTTACCTCCTCTTGCCACATCATTGACAATCTGCATTGTAGTTCATATCGGACGCGCTGATAATGTTACTGTCAATTGGGCAACTCCCCTTGGATTCAGCCCGGCGCAGTCGCCACCACAACCTGAGGAAGAGGAGGCCGACCCTTTTGCAGTGACCCCGAACGAGACTTATAAAGGAGTTTCCGGCCCTCTCGAGGACAAGCTAAGCAAGGCAATCCAAGGGTTTATGAGCAACGGCTACAGTCGCCTCCTTCCACCAAGCGCACCAGAGGCAACGGCCGCTAAAGCGTAGTGGGTAGGATAGGTCGTTGGAGGCTCTTATCGAATACATTCCTGTCGCAAGCGACAGCCAGCCGTTCAAATGCAAACTACCGATATACACTTTTCTGGCCTCCCTACTTACCATTTTTTCTTATCGTTCATTTGAATCCCCCTTATTATGGCGTTAGAACCTCGTAACCTTGTAATATGTAACTAGCCTCTGGAAATTTTGCAAAGCATCTACTCATATAGTGTGTGAAAGGAATCCATTTTTTCTTGAGTTCGGGCCATCATGGGTGATTTGCCCATGATTCATCCTGCCGTCAACGAGGCCATTCGCCGACCCATTCATCCCCATCCCCACCATCGCCTCCGTACCTTCCTCTCAGACGCATCCTTTTATTCAACTCTATTCAGCCTGGCGATGTTGTAGGCTTTGCGGCCAAACCTTAACTAATGACGTTCAGAATGGAAGACCACCCAATCTCGCCATCCTGCAACCGCTGTAGTGCAGTTGTTCCCCCGTCGACCGACTTAAACCTTCAGCTCGTGCAGTAAAGCCACTCAAGATATCTGTGCCATCCTGCAGGCCGCCCCAGTCCGTCTCGACCTTCCACGAAGCATCACCTCATACATCCCCTCGCCCAACCTCCAACCCCCACGACGATGACGGACAGCCCAAACATACAAATCCTCGACCTAATTACCCGCACTGAAGAGAGGAGGTGAGCGCAGATAGTGTAGGGCTCACACATGCCACTGGGGCACCCAAACGGGCTCGGCTGTATCACGATGTCGGTCACTGTGGTCCACGTTTCGCGAAATGCGTCACCACCGGGGCGGGGATGCTGGAAAGACCTGGTGTAAATGGTGCATACGATTCTTTATATCCGGAGCACCAGCTCAAACCCTCAGGTCTACGGAGATTTCTTGCAGGTATGTCAAGTTGGGGTACGTCAAGGCGGTGAACTGGCAAAGGCTGATGTGGTTGGAATTAGATTTCGTGTGCTGGGCCGGGTGTTCGACATCGTGGTCCCCAGCTATAGGACCTTGCTTTGTTAGGGTTGGATACGAGCCATGTAAGGACGCTGTTGAGCTGGGCTGTTCGTGGAGATTAGATCGCCTGCGGGAAGGGCGATGTCGAGCGCGGGCTGGTAATGGTGCGTGTTGGGAGTTTCGGAGGTATATCAGATTCTAAACGACGGATTTTAGGTCCAGAGACTTCGGTAAGCGCCAATGGCGTCAGGGCTCCTGACGGAAGGTGAAGGAGGTATACCTGGTGTCGAGTTTCCGCGCGAAAGAGAGGATAGGCGGTGAGGTGAGTCCTTCCCAGATACTCGACTGCTGTTCCTTGAGCCAAGCTTAGGCATATTCGAGTCCTTATTATGACCACGCCGCCAGCGATACTCTACGTCGAAGTCGAACCAAGCAACAAGTCGCGACATGACTGGTTACCGCCTGTTGACTGCCTGGTTCCAACTTCCAGCCCCAACGGAGTCAAAGCAAGTCCCTGCCGACCCTGCATCAGGCGGATCACCTTTAGCCATCAATCCTCCACGTGAGTGTTCGGCGCTTCGCTGGCGCCTATTTCCCGAGCAGCTGCAAAACTGACAGAACGGCTCTTATTCCTAGAGCTATGCGCCCGCCATTAGACTTAGAGAGCTTTCAGTTCTCCTGCTCCTCCCCTTCACCTGCAACAAAGACGTCACAGTGATCATCAAAAGTCCCAGGGCCTTCCCGAATTCCAGCCAACAACGTGTTGGGGCTATGTCAATGTGGGTCCAGGTGGATTCTCCTGGTGGGTCGGGGTTTTTGGCTCGTGCCTGCCATTTCCAGCACGAGCGAGTCATAACGAAGTGCAGCACTCGAGCCTTCTTGGGACATGGCGCGCCTGCTTTTGGTTATGGCTGCAGGATCGATACGATCACAGCAGCCGACACAGGCCTCATGTTACCCGTGGTAAGTAGCAGGCGATTTCGCGTTTAGTCTCATCCTCTATCCAGCATATTGTCCACCTCGAGATAATGTTGCCCAAGCCCGAGCCTCCGGCTGAGCAGGCTGTCTCTCAACCACCTGCGATGAACCTCAACATGGGGGACAACAGCCAATCCCGCGTTTCGAGGAACCAGTACCAGGGTGGTTCTCAGCATAACGAGACCACGTACTACAATACCGAAGGCATGTAACTTCCGTCATACCACAACGCTTGATCCTCCTCTGACCGCCTTCCCTTTCCTCAGTGCGGGGCGATATCCACAACAATGGCCCGACAGAGTACAACACCACCAACAGCTACGTGATACACCAATACGGATCCGGGCCATACAGTTCGCCACTCCCTAGGAGCTCGGGATCCTTCTCATCGAGATCATCGTCGTCGTCCACTACTCGACCATTTCCTCCGGGATGGGCGCGATCGACGTCGCCTCTCGGCCAATTCAGCTTTGCAGGTTATGAGGAAGAAGAGGAGGAGGAGGAAGAGGGGCCCGCGATCGCTCCCACCGAGACCTTCAAAGGAGTCTCCCAGGATCTGGAAGATAAGCTGTCCAAAGCTATCAGTGGCTTCATGACGAGTGGGTACAGTCGCCTTATGTCCCCAGCGGCGGAGAAGAGGGATTCGAAGGATACGAGCTCGAGGAAGTCTGAGGAAAGCAGGTATACGAGCTCGAGGGAGTCTGAGGAAAGCAAGTATACGGGCTCGAGGAAGTCTGAGGAGAGCAAGTAGTTGAAAGATGTAACAGAATGTTCTCGAATGTAATCACGATTGTTCCCTTCAGCCATCCAAAAGCGAAATATTGCACTCTGACGACTGTTAGGCAGGTAAATAGGTCGAGGTTGCTTACCTGGAGGCTAAAATGTCGTGACTTCACGTCGTCAGTGGTGGACCTGCTGATACTCCCTTCGCAGGAATGCTGTTAAACTGCCTGGTGGTCTCGCTCCCAGAGGAGTGACGGGTCCAGTCTTAGTTTTACAAACAGGTCTCTGGTGGTACATACACAAAGGCGGTTGGGCCGTGGAATAGTTAAGAAATAGAATAGAAGGAAGCCCAACTCGATCTCCAACGAATGGATGGATATACAAGATCAGTTCTCGCCCAGAACCATCCTCAAAACGGCGCTGAAGGGCAAAAACACGAAGGTGAGCATCCTCGAGACCATCCTCGACGCGAACATCGCCAGACGCATGATCCTAGGATAACTCGCATACATGATCTCCTCCTCATTGATCGTCTCCAACGGCGTACCCGACCTCGGTGACCTCGAGTTAGCAGGCGTCATCGCCAGGGGTTTGTGGACATGTCGCCGAGGGCTCGCCGCCGATGATTTAAGAAGCCACCCGTTCTTGAATGGAATCAGGCGGTGGATCCTGGTATACGATACGGTGTCCTTCAACCACTCGATGGGTAAAATATGGGAAATAGTGGGGCGCTGTTGAAGGCTCCGCTCAACTTGCCCCATCTTCTCCTCGACCCTCTCCTCCTGTTTCCGTAGATCCTGTTCGACAGAATCCATAGCATCGTCGACATACTCATACACCTCCTCCGTCGAATGCACCACGTTCAGCTTAAACTTCGCCAAAGACTTTTCCAACTTCGCAATCCGCTTTTCCAGTTCCTCCGTAACCCCCACATCCACCTTCTCCTGAGCAGAGGTTGAAGACATTTCAGGATAGTGAATGAAATCATGTAGCTCGACCGTCCTTTCGTTCAGCCGGTCAATAAGGTGGGCCCACGGCCTCATGCCCGTCGCGAGGATGAACAGCCCCGTGCTGAACCAGCTCACCGCCTGCGGGCCCAGGACCGCCTCCGTCGCATATCGCAGGAGCAGAGCTCCAATGAGCGGGGAGAGAAGCGTGCAGAGCAGGAAGAAAAGCTCGAGCCGACGTAGTTCCGCAGCTGCGAGGTGAGAATAGCGGGCGTCGGCGGGCGCGGAGAGGTCTGGGGGGAACTGCGGGGAGCGTCGTCGTGGCCTGGCCTTTTGGTATAACGCCCAAGGAACTATGCGCAGTATCATATTAACCACGTGTAGGAAGGGTGTAGGGAGGCGAGGACTCACTTTCGATTATCTGGTGCAGATAGAAGATTAGGAGCACCACGAGGAGGAGGTTCTTGATATGGTCCCCGCCTGTGAGCCAGTTTCCAACGGGCGATACCAGTGCGACCACGACGGCGAGATCGAACTCGTACCAAGATTGAGAGTTAGGAGACATCGGGCTCCGCCCAGAAGCGAAATTCGACCACGGCGAGCGGGAGAACGAGGTGTCCACTGTCGGCCTCGCCGGTGGTGCGCGAGCCCTTTCCGTCTTCCCCGCCGAATGTTTCTTCGTCGATGCTGACCGTTTGGGCGTCGATGTGGCGTTGGGCGTTATGGGTGATTCATTCATAGCCCTCGTCCTCTTCTCGGCCTCGAACCCAGGGTTCAGACCGTGATCCTCCTCGCTCGACTCCTCCGACCCGGTCTGAGTCTCATACTCCAAAGGCGAGAGATCCTCCGACCTATCCTCTGAGTACCTCCTCCCCCTCCCCTTCTTCTCCCCATCCCTCCCGCCGGCGTGTACATTCGAGAGCCCCGGTAGGATCTTGCTGTGAGTCGCGGCGGAGCCGATGCTCGTGAGCGAGTGTGCGCGGTGTAGAAGGTTCATTCGTCGTCGCAGCGGATTTTCGCTGGATAGTTTGTCATTGGGTTCTTGTGTAGCCGCAGCCGTGGACATCGCTATTCTCGATGGTGGGGGGCTGCACTGGTGAGTCTGAGTGTAAGGTTCGGTATTTCGATCGTCATCTTGCGGTTTGCGTCAGGAGGTCGTATGACACGTGGCCGTAGTACCGGATGCAGGGAAACCGAATAGGGGCATCGCTCTGGATAGCTGTTGATCCAGTTCGAAGTCCATTATACTCTGGCATTGAACACTGAAATGAGGAGCCTGAGATGGAACTTGTGGTTAGTGGAGGAGAATGAGTTTGGGATTCGGGAAGCCATCAATCCGGATGCTCTTGCCTGGTCCATCAATCCATGTCGTGATCACCATGCTCAGTTGTAACTTGGTTTTAAACAAGTATAGGGACAGGGACACGGCCTTGAGACAAGGAAGTAAGATACCATATATTGCAACTCGAATTATTTAGTAAAGAGGGTATGTCGAAACGGTCCTTAAACCGCGTCGAGATCGACGAATAAACCAGCGAAAGAGAGACTCATGAAGAAAAAAGGACACAATAGAATTAGGGAAATCCTAGAGCACACAAGGATCCCTACCATACTCCCAGCTCACTCGATCCTAAGATTCCCGTGAAACTCCGGGTACGGGCCCTTTTTACTACCACCCAACACCTTCGAAACGCGCTTGAAGAAAGACTTAGGCTTCTTCTTCTCCACTGCCAGTGATTCCGATGAAGAAAAGGTAGGTCCGATTGCCCTATCCTCTCCCGTACCGGGAGTATAAGAGTCCACGAGTTCTAGCGAGTCAAAGGGCGCTGTAACCGTATAATCAATAGGATCGCGCTGTTGGATACTCGAAGCGTCCTCCCTGGCCCTCTTCGAGTCACGGCCATAATAGTACCCCAAGCTAACGGGCGCTTGATGGGCGCTCGATTCCCCTGGCACGGCTTCCTCCGTGTATGCAGGAGGGTTGGAGGACATATCCTCTACACCCTTTTCAGGGGTCTTATGCACCGTCTTGGACCTCGTTATACCGGGGCCAGTTAAAGTGGAACCAGAGATACCAGCTCCCGGTTGTTGAGTTCGAGTGGCTGCATTCTCAGCCAATTCTTCTGCGGCTGTAAAGAAGTTATTCATGAGCATGAACTTAGACTCAAAGTAAACCTCTATACTTACCAGCGTTGACTGAAGGCTCTGGGGTCGGCATGTCCGACTCCGAGTCTGATATGTTGCACTCCCGGTCCCAGTCATCATCGTACAGTACCTCCGTCAACTGTTTCTGGTAGGCAGCAAGCATCGCCTCAGCATCAAGCACAGGCGCTGGAGTCGCATTGTCACTAGTAGAGGCTTGATTCGCAGCAGGCTTCGCTTCCTCGACATTCTCAGGCGTCTTGCTTGAAGATGCTGCGGTCTGTGAGCTCTGAGAAGCGGTATGCCGAATTGACGGCTTCTTCGCTACTGCCGCCGGGTAAGTGGTGGTCTCATCCTCCGGCTCAGAATCCGAGGCAGGCTTTTGGCGAACAAGCATTATAGGCGAATGAGCTCTCTCTTTCCCTTTGAGCTCTTTCCCAGGGGCTTGGCGGACGGGGTCCGGCTTTTGGGCCGCTGGGACTGGCACCACAGCTTGACGAGGGGTAGCAGCGGACTGTGCCTTCGCCGCAGCTGAGCTTCCCTCACCGGTGCCACGCGGCGAAGTGGGAGATGCTTGACGAGGGGTAGAAACGGAATGCGCCTTCGCCGTGGCTGAGCTTCCCTCACCAACGGGGCCACGCGGCGAAGTGGGAGATGGCTTTCCCTTGCCTTTGTCTACCTTTGAGACCTGCCTCACTGGATTCCCGTTTTGACTGACATTTGGTGCGGGCCTCGACTGAATAGGCGCTGAAGGCGGTGCAGCCCGGAATGGGTTCAACGCGGTTTTCGTCGTCGTAGAGCTCGCCACCATCACTAATGGAACACTCAGTATCCAAAAACAAACGAGATGCAACGAATGAACTCACCTTGAGCCTGAACGGAGGTAGACGTATGCCTCGCTGGGGGCATCTGCATAGCAGGAGGCCCTCTAGGCGCAGGAGAAGCCTGTGGGTATTGAGTGTGGGGTCTACCCGCGTCCGGATTGGGAGGAGGCCACTGTGGCGCTACCGGCGGCTGCGAATCATAATACTCCCTGTCGTCTCGATTTGGGCCCCCACCTTGATGATGGCCTCCGTTATACGGTCTACCCTCTGAGTAGTACACGCCTCCTTGTCCATAACTGCTGTGCTGGTACGAGTGCCCGTTGTCGTACGAGTGGCCTGAGAAGCTAAGTAAGCATCATCATCTTCGGAGTAGACAGGGGGATCTCTTACCTTGGATCGAAGTCTGCCAGCTGGCGCCATTTCCATGACCAGGGGACACGTCGGTTTGGATTATCACACCACCTGGACCGTTCTCGCCGAAGTTGCCATTAGCGATGTGGCCTATGTTGAATTGGGGTAGGTTTTGCCCATCTTGATATGTGGGTTCGTTCCGAGCATGAGACTGTGGCGCAGGCATTGGCTGCTGGTTATGAGGAAAACCTAGCGTCTCGAAGTCAGAAAAGGTCTCAACGGATCAGGAACATGTACATACCCGTGGGTCGATACTGGTGTCCTCGGTCGACCCCGTGTTCCCATTGTGGCGTGTATTGGGAGGAACCGTGTGGTTGATAGGATTGGTCGTACCCATTCGATGAATGCTGAGGGACCCATCCCTGGGGGCCACCCGTATGAAAGGGATTCCTCGATCGATGGCCATTTGGCGCTTGTGGCACGCTGGAGGTGTGTCCATAGTCGTAGTAGTTGCCTGAAACGTCTTTCCCCTTGAGCTCGCCAATTTGAAAGTTGGTTGCCCCCGAGAAAAGATTCATACCGTTGGACATGGCGATGAGAGTTAGGAATGAAAGTAGACGACGATGGTGGTCGTGGAGCAAAATCGAAAATGATCCAAAAGTATGGGGCGTCTGCTAACTCCGCAGTGGGGTCCTTTTTATACCAGAGTGGTTGCTATCCGAGTATCGCCACAAATCTACAGTTATAGCAGTGAACAGTGGCTTTGGACGAAATTAGAGCGCAGAGCTCACACCACGTGTAGAGGTTGCCACACCGCCGGCGGCTTTGTGTCGGGATGTCCTGCTTTGGCTATTGTCTCGCGTTGTCGATGGTTGTGATCTAAGCGACGACGGTTGTGTAGCTAGCCCATGCCAATTCTTCTGTGCATAGTTTCTTTGTTACTGAGACTCTTTTGTTGAGGCAGATGAGAGCGCAAAGCCCGTTAATCGATCTAAAATGGCACTGATTGACACTGATTGGCGCCCGTGATGCCGAATGGTGTGAATCATCTCGAGAACCTGACCCTTGGGCTACAATTGGGCTATGCTCAGTGCGCACTGCCCAGTACACATTGTACATCGTCTATGGATGATCAGCCTAATCGGACGCTTGACCGGTGGCTCAACTTATGAAATTGACCAGATGCTGTTCCAAAAGCTCGCTGCACAGCTATATTCAGGGGCAGAAGTGAGTATATCAATAGTCGTGCTGGCCAATTACTCCCTACACCTTTGGGTAAAGGTACTGCGAAATATTATTGGCTAATATGACTCGATGAAGCCGTTTCCAGGTTTATCCCAGCTGCTTTGTGTACAAGGCACTGGTGGTACTGGTAGTCTGATGCAAGCTTAGGGGAAAGCGCAGCCTTGGTACGATAACCGGCTCAGAGGTCAGAGGGATTCATCAAGGCACAAAGCCCAGAGAAGATTCCACACCGCCGACGGAGTAATATATGACGAGAAAGTCGTGGTAGTGGGAGGAAAAGACCAAATGAATGATAAACCTCAGCCTGGAAAGCGCCGTCATCCCGGCGTCGAGGATTCAGAGGATGTCCGTCATGCCGCTGGGAGAGTCCAGTGGTACATCATCAACGGGGTTATGGTGGCGATAAGATAGGATTGGATTTAAGTTGTTCTCAGTCTTCCGACTCGGCATCTGGATGCGGCAGGACAGCTGTTACAAGAAAACGCGCTTCATCAAGTGCTAAGTCCAGGAATGGTAGGACGCACTTTGAGAGTATGTCTTCAGCTTTACGGACACAATCTTGATGGACCTAATGGATATGGCGAAGCTAATATCAGACTCAGTCTGTTGGTGGTTGAGTAAAGGTACATCGACTGGCGGGGATGGTGTACGGGGGGTCGGTGCACAGTCGGGTACATTTAATCCAAGAGATGGAGTCGAAGTGGTGTATCTTTGATGGTGGTGGAGGGATGCTGGCCATGCTATACCTTCCCCCGTTATCTGACAGACAGGTCGAGCAGGAGATTCACAACGATACGGAACGAGAACAGTGCAGCTATTGTCATCTCTTATCAGATAAAGTCGTGGCGCTGGATAGAGAAGGGATTCGGCTGGTTGTGGTTGGGTTGTACGCAGCTTTATCCTTGCGGGAATTGGGGGACTGTGTCATTGGCTGGGCGAGCCGCCAAGATTTAGGAGGCGTCCTGATGAATCTCCACGACTTAAAGTGTGCCAATGAAGGGGGAAAGCCCGACAGTCGGGTGGTACCTCTTCCTGTTGCCCCCTTCCCCCCTTGCAGCAGGACTCGTATTGTCTTGGAGGGCTTCTAAGGTAGATGTCAACAGGTGTCAGATATCAGACTTGGAGGGAGAAGAAAGAGTCCACTGAAAGGAACGAATCGCGCCGGGCGAGTCGGGGCCATCAGACTCGAGAACTAACAGAGCCAAAGGCTATCTGCTGGCGTGCGAACTTGCCAACAGAGCCCTTGCTTCCTCCCACAACGTCACGGAATCGACTTTCCACTTTCAATGCAATTGTGTAGTAAGTATCGCTCTGGATCGCAGTACCGCATCCTTGTTCCCAAGAAGGACCTGGGTACTGCGACTGTAAGGTACAGGGAAATTTTTTACCCGCAGCGAAAACTGATTTACGGATCACAGCGCTCTCGTACATTGCCTGGACTATTGTCCCCACAGAGCGACTGACTCCGTGAAAAGGATAACATATTCCAAGTACACCCGGCCTGAATATGCCTCAAACCCGCATCCGCAACACATTATATCTTGTTTCTTCTCTGTCAATGTTATTGACAGATCGAAGAGGCCATGAGAACATCTGCCAATGGTTCACTCAATCTCGCGCGGAATAGCCACATTTGCCTCGTCCCTCTCTGAACGCATCAGCTCTCTCGGTACCTGGCCCCGGTCCCGGCCAACTTCCTTCCTTTGAAACGGGGTTCGGGCCATATCGCCTCACAGGCTTCTTTTCATTATGCGAGGTACAGAAGCAGAGCACGAGAGACTGTCTAGATCTCTGTACGTTATTTCCATTTGCTGCGATACACCTGACTGATATGCTACACATAGATTATTGACTCATGGTGAAGGGGAGCTTGTCCCGGAGTGTCATTTCTTTCCCTTGTTCACACTACGGTTAGATTTCGACTTGAGCCGTCGCGGGGGCGGTCTCGATGCTCTCTGGAATGGGCGTGATCGAGGTAGACTCAGTGATACTGGCGCTTTGGCTTTGCAAACGAGATACGAACATCATCAGCTTGACGGCTTGAGAGGTGGGTGAGCAGAAAGACACTTACGTCCAGGTAACGATGGTTGAGCGAGTGACGAGGAACGGTGACTCGCTGACAATCGTCTGGAAGACTTTGGTCGCGGTCAGGACGTCTCCTTCAGCTGCACTGACTGCGATAGGCTACCGAGTCGTGGATGAGTGAGTGGAAACTCGCCAATGACGATGTAACTGACCAGTTGACTCGCCACAATCGTGGCAAGAGTGAATCGGAGAAGCGATGTGAATTGCATGGTGTTGGGGAGGGAACAAATCGAAGGAACTTGGGCGTCTTTGACCCCTTGGGCATGGTATATATTTGATCTCTGTCTTTCCCGATTTGTGGCCTTTAATTGGGCTAATATCATCTTTAGATTCATCGACAAAAAGTGCACGATTATCCGAAGGTCGGGCGAGGAAAAACAACAATTTCTGACTCCCATTTGGAACTTACGGTAAAACGTTCCTGGTTTGCGCGTAGCTCCATTCTGAAGGGGAAGATCGTCTTACCTGAATATGGTTGGGTCCCTCCAAGTACCCCCCGTAAATATCCACGCCCTAGCTGCGAGCGCTTGAAAGAGAACTCCGACGCGGATGTGCGACGCACGCACATGCTCGGCAGGTACAATTCCTGATCTTTTCTACCTCTGCCGTCACGATTCCAGGACAAAGGCGCAGTTTCGACGACATTGGGTAAGGAAGAGATGACTACGCTCACACCAGACCTGAACACCGCTACCCACTAGAGAGCGACTGTGATTAACTCTGGCAGTGACATAAAAAGCCTCATACTCTGAGGACGTTTTGTCAAGCTTCCCCTTCCTCGAAGCTCCCTTCTCGATGAGACTTCCCCTTGTAATCCTCTCGCAATTCGTGGCCGCTGCGCTGGGTGCCATAGGCCCCATCGCCAACGTCCATATTGCCAACCAGAACGTACAGCCCGATGGGTTCACTCGATCGTCAGTCTTGATATACTTGCATATTTGCCTCGAAATTGATCTCCGTTCGTAGGGCTGTCCTTGCAGGTGCCTCTGCGAGCTCCCTTACCTTCCCGGGTCCCGTCATCCGAGGCTGGAAGGTAGGATATCCTCCCCTGCCAGTCGTGCTCACGATGATCTGACCTGACTCGACTTAGGGCAACACCTTCTACTTGAATGTCGTTGATGCCTTGACGGACACCACCATGCTGCGCAGCACTAGCATCGTGAGTACCCATCACCCCTCAGTACTGCGGTATAGCTGACCTACCATCCTTCAGCATTGGCACGGATTTTTCCAATCCGGAAGTGCGTGGGCGGACGGACCAGCTGGTGTCACCCAATGCCCCATCGCACCTGGCCATTCGTTCTTGTACAAGTTTAGCGTTCCTGACCAGGCCGGTACATTTTGGTATCACTCCCACCATGGTACGTGCTTTTATACAAGGTTCATAACTCGGTCGTAGACGGACTAACGTATCATAGTGTCTCAATATTGTGACGGTCTCCGAGGAGCGATGGTTGTTTACGACCTCTTCGACCCACATAGGTCGAGGTACGTACATCTTGCTTGTGGAATCCACTCATATCGAGTTGCCGCCGACTAACTCTTCTTTGCACAGATATGACATTGACAACGAGGCCACTATCATCACCCTTGCTGATTGGTATGTATTATCTTTTCCTATACCCATGTTGTTATCCATCCTGATAACTTCGCGCACAGGTATCATACCCCAGCACCCTCCGCCGGGCTGGTACCCACCGCCGATGCAACTCTTATCAATGGGAAAGGCCGCTATGCTGGTGGCCCCACCGTCCCTCTCGCCGTCATTGCCGTGAAACGAAACAAACGGTATCGCTTTCGCCTCGTCTCGATCTCTTGCGACCCGAACTATGTTTTCTCCATCGACGGACATACTCTCGTACGTTCAAAAATCATTCTGACGGCTAAACTCGTCGCTAACCCAAAGCGGCTCTTGACTCTAGACTATCATTGAAGTCGACGGAATCAACGTCGTCCCGCTCACCGTCGACAGCATCCGAATCTTTGCTGGGCAGCGCTTCTCCTTCGTCCTTAACACCAACCAGCCCGTTGACAACTACTGGATCCGCGCCAATCCCGACGTCGGCACCACCGGATTCGCGGGAGGCATCAACTCGGCGATCTTGCGATATATCGGTGCACCCAACGCCGACCCCACGAGCACCCAAACGCCCAACTCGAACCCCATGGTTGAGACCAACCTCCACCCGCTGACGAATGCGGCTGCCCCCGGCACACCGACTCTGGGCGCTGCGGACGTCAACCTAAACTTGGACATCCTCTTCGACTTCCCGACTTTGAAGTTCAAGGTGAACGGGGCGACATTCGATGAGCCGACTGTGCCCGTTTTGTTACAGATTCTGAGCGGTGCGAGTACGCCGGCGGCCTTGCTCCCAGCCGGGAGCGTGTATGTCTTGCCGAAGAACAAGGTTATCGAGTTGAGCTTGCCTGGAGGATCGACTGGGAGTCCTGTAGGTTGCCCTGTTTCGTTCACTGTTGAAGTTGTCGTATTTAAGACTGTTTTGCAGCACCCGATTCATTTGCACGGCCATGCCTTCAGCGTCGTTCGCAGTGCGGGGAGCACCACGTACAACTATGTCGATCCTGTCCAGCGCGACGTCGTTAGTCTCGGAGGGGCTGGTGATAACGTTACGATTCGCTTCCGTACTGATAACGCTGGCCCCTGGATTATGCATTGGTGAGCCGCATTTCTTGATCTCGACAGATCCGAGTCGACCATACTGACGCCTGTGTGCCAAGCCATATCGACTGGCATCTCGTCCTGTAAGCATCACTATCTCTTAGCATTCTCTGGGCTTGAAACTTATGCTGCGCATAGTGGACTGTCTGTTGTGTTCGCTGAAGACGTTCCCGCCATTGCGAGCTCCGACCCACCTAGTGCGTATTCTTCCAGTCCAACTATATTCCAGAACTTTGCTGATTACCCGTATTCTCGCAATAAACAGCCGCCTGGGATCAACTTTGCCCAATCTACGACGCTCTTCCTGCCGGCACTTAGGTACAAAGTTGCCCGTGAGTTGAGGAATGAGCGCTTCAGCGAGATGACGGATGTGAAGTGAATCAATCAATTTTAAGGTATTGAATGCGATATGTACGACCTTATGAATGTAATAGTACTGTATCTCAATCCACACCTCGGTTTGGCGATGTTTCCCGCGTTTCTTGAGTCAAGGATGAGATAAGCGCCCAATGAGCGCCCGGTTGAGCGTGGCGGTAATCCATGCGGGCCGTGCTGTTCACTTATCTGAACGGAACACGCAGACATAATAATTGAGTATCCACACTGTTCGAACGTACGTATGGACCTCACGCAGTCCAAATATAATAGCTAGTTTACTGATACACCAGTGGCAAGCAGAATCAAGTGGGTCGCAAGATCCGTAAATGAGACACAATATCTGACATATTGATCTGACGGGAGAAAGCGCTGCAGGCTCCTTGATAATGCATCCGGCGGCCGGCCATGTCGCTTGAGGCTTAGAGGTTGAGGTTGACGGGACTGCATCCAAGGGCGACGACGCCGTCTACGAGACAGAGTCGATGAGTATTCCAACACATTCAGTCCACAGCGAAATGCTTACTGAAGGTATTGTTTGTGCAGCAGACTGGCTGCGCAGAGCTATGGAATAATGAGTGAGTACGTGCGCGACGGCTATAGCTATGTGGTGAGCCTACTGACCAGGAGTTCCCGGCCACCCCAATGACAGAGATGGGGCTACAGGTAACCCCAACCAGCGCGGTGACGTCCTGGAGGACAATGCCGAGCAACCCAAGAAGGGTGCTAACGGCAGGAGCGTTGGCCGCCTGGACGCTGTTGCAGCATTGAATGGGGCCAGTGTTGCACTGGCTTGCTGGGATGGTGGGCGTCGGCGGGGGAGGGGTTCCGCCTCCGCCGGTGGCAATGGCGACGCTGACGAGAGCGAAGAGAGAGGTGAGAGTGAAGGCTTTGAATTGCATCTTGAGAGAAGTGTACTGAACGTGGCTGGTTGTTCGAGTGAAGAATTGAGGTGAGGAACTTGTGCTTATATACATTTATTGTCACTGCGTTGATGCATGATGATGCGTAAATGTCTGAAGCAGCTCTGCACCACCCGAATGAGAAGGTGGAGCATAAGACAGGGAGTGTTGTATGAACTGTCAGAGATAGGCCGGCGCGTGAGGTTGAAAGTAGCACGATGTCGTCGGTAAACGTTGAATGCAACGGATATCTCGAAAGAAACCCGACGATCCTCGAAATATTCGGTACGCAAAGTGGTGCTGGAATGCAGGCTACACCAATTTACCTGCAGATGCTTGCAAATAATTGCCCCTTTCATGCCTCTATGAGTACCGCACGGAACCCGAGCGTTGAGCTCAGTTAGCGGGGCAAGAGTAAAGGTTCATCCAAACCCGCCGTCGAACCACGACGCTGGTGGCGACGGCGGCTTGATGATCGTCGTGCTCAAAAGGGTACCGAATCCCATGCCCGTCGAAATTGAAGATCAAGGACTTTGGTCATACCACCGCCGTTTAAAACGTTCGCTCGGTGGCCAGTGACAAGTGTACGTAGGGTCAAGGGTAAAAGGTGAAGGGTGAGCGAATGCAACTTCAGACCCCTGTGACCCCAACACAACGGAGGAGAGATGATTGGCGGAGGATACCAGTATATGTATGCGAGAACATAGAAACAACGGCTCCAGTGCATGTATGTCTGAAATCCATGTGTCGACAGGAGACTGACAATCCAGTTCGTATCGAATAAGAGTACTAAGCATTATATGATATTATGACACAGCCGGTGACGCGGTGACGCGGTGACGACAGGAACGCGGTGTCGCAGATCTCTGAAGATGGAGCATGCGCCGTGCGGATTAATACTTCAGTTTTCCGGACGTAAATGTATTATCATAGCTATGTGAGAATCCATTGAACAGCGTGGTATTCCTCAGGCTCAAAATACAGTATCGCAGCACATCAACGGGGACGAGGGCCTTCAGTTAGAACAGGATGACAGGCACGCATTCTGTATAGACGATCCCGGCTAGTAGCGGGCAAGGTCATTTTAGCCATGGTAATGTAGAAGATATTTGAAGTACAGGGCTCACCATAGTTATTCTGGCAACAAACAGGTTGCGCAGCACTGTGGACGACCTTCCTTCAGCGCACATTTCTTTAAACTTGAAAGATGAATGTTGAATATGACCTACCAGCTCCCAGTCCCGGTCCCGACCACACTCACAGGGCTACAGTTGGCCCCGACAAGCCCATTCAAAGCCGCATAATTGACGCCCACCATCCCAAGAAGAGGGCGCACGAATGCATGGTCTGGGGCGTAGACGCTGCTGCAGCACTGGATCGGAGGAGTCGCGCACTGGGACGGCCAGATGGGTGTCGGAGGGAACAGTGGGCACCCGATTCCAGGAGGGGATGCGTAGGTGCATGTCTGGGCGGAGGTGACTACTGGAAGGAGTAATATCGCTATAGATAGCGGATGTAGGGCTTTACCGCTGCGGGCAAGGCAAAGGGGACTGGATGGCAGCATATTGCACGAAGCGGCTAAGATGGTGGCGCTAGCTTGGGGTCTCCGCCCTCTGGCCCTCGCTTTATACATAACCAAATGGAAGACGACATGATTAGGACTAATGCAGAAGCGACGATCCTTCAATTCCCCACGGCGATTTGCCTAGCCTCCGGTGCACCTCATGGGGTTATTAAATTTCTGTCCCACAGCCTGATAAGCGCACTCGCAGATACCCCATAACATGGCTGACCATGGACACACCCTGAGATAGAATGCTTCACACAATTGCATTCGTACCAGCTCTACCCCGTATCCCAAGTCAGTAGATTCCCAGAATTTGAATATCTGAGCGCTTATTCACGAGCGCAGTCTACCCATGCCGCATCCAGTCCTCTTCATTCAGATATCAATGCTTGAAGGAGAAGGATATGAGTGTTGACGGAAGAGAGTGTGAGTCTCACTGTCGCGATACACGCAAAATGAGTCCACTTATCGATCAAAATCAGCATTACCGCAATTAAGCGCCCGTGTTTGTGGCTGTAGCGGCTCACAATCTCGGCTTCTACTCAGATTCTCGTCAAACTACCCCTGTAATCGCTTTACGAAAACAATATGCATAGAAACGAATGAAATAACATCCTTTCCCTTCGGTGTTACACGACGCTGCCATCCTCAGCTCAAGTCCCAGGTGGGAGGGCGTCGTATATCGGACAGAGTTGGTCCCAGTCAGCTGGACAGATGGCGAGTCCCGTAAGCTGTCAGGCTCTACTGTCAGTAATACCACACGCACCGGGTGGATTCGAGCTCGCGATGTTAGGTACGTCTTCTGCAAACACCACCGAGAGGCCTCTGTGCACGTACCGGGCCTTGAGTCAGGATAGCTACTAGGAGGACGACAGGGATACTTACAGGACGAGATGCCAATCAATGTGACTGTGTTGACCTTATCAGCTCTGTATCCACAACCGGTAGGAAGAAGAACCTTTCGACGTACCAATGCATAATCCAAGGCCCTGCATTATCGGTTCGGAAACGAATGGTAACGTTATCTCCTGCACCACCGAGGCTCACAACATCGCGCCTGACTGGATTCGCGTAGTTATAAGCACTGCTACCGGCGCTCCTAACCACGCTGAATGCGTGCCCGTGTAGATGGATAGGATGCTGTTAAAGGGATTAGTCGACCCTCGAAGCGAACGATGTGTGTTTGGAAGGCTCACTGGTCCCCCAACAGACCCCCCAGGCATACTGATTTCAACTACTTTATTCCTCGGTAGCACATACACACTCCCCGGGGGGAGCAACGTCTGTGGCGTGCTCGCTCCACTCAAAATCTGCAACAGAACCGGGACACTCGGTTCATCGAACGCCGCCCCATTCACCCTGAATTTCAAAGCGGCAAAGTCAAACAGAATGTCCAAATTCAAATTGACGTCCGCAGCCCCCTGCGTCGGGGTACCTGGTGCTGCAGGGCTGCCTAGTAGACCAGTGAGAGGATGAAGGTCTGTCTCGACCAATGTATTGGAGTTGGGTGCCTGGGACGTTGTGGGGTCTGCATTGGGGGCGCCGACGTAGCGCAGGATCGCGGAGTTGATCCCGCCAGCGAACCCGGTGGTTCCGACGTCAGGATTCGCGCGAATCCAGTAGTTGGCGACAGGTTGGCTGGTGCTGAGGACGAAGGAGTAGCGTTGGCCTGCGAAGATGCGAATGCTGTCGACTGTGAGAGGTTGAACGTTCTGGCCGTCGACTTCGAGGATCATCTGGAAGTTGATTAGAGGCAGATCAATGAATCAACGTAGCGTAAGAAAGGTCGAGATTGGGGGACGTACGAGAGTGTGGCCATCTATAGAGAAGATGTAGTTTGGATCACAAGAGATGGAGACGAGTCGGAAACGGTAGCGTCGGTTTCGGTTTACCGCGATGACAGTGAGAGGGGTAGTAGGACCACCAGCATAGCGGCCCTTGCCGTTGATAAGCGTCGCGTCCGCCGTGGGGACAAGTCCAGCTAATGGCGCAGGGGTGTGGTACCTAAGCGGGGTTAGCTTCATTGTTATTGGCCCAGAAACATACACAGACCAATCCGCGAGGGTGATGATGGTTCCTTCGTTGTCGGCGTCGTATCTAAGGCTTAAATAGTGGAGTCAGCGGTGACGTTACTGAGCAATTAAACATCGCACCTTAATAAGTGGGGGTCCAGGAGATCGTAGACGACCATGGCACCACGAAGTCCATCACAGTACTGAGAAACTAAAGTATAAACCATAAACCTTTGTTGTGGTGATGGCGGCGTACTCGAGAAGAGTGGAGATATTGGCAATACGCACCGTGGTGAGAGTGATACCAGAAAGTACCCGCTTGATCAGGAACGTTGAACCTGTACTGGAACGAGTTTCCAGGTGCGATAGGGCACTGCGAGACTCCCGCTGGGCCGTCCGCCCACGCGCTTCCCGCTTGGAAGAACCCGTGCCAGTGCTGGCATGTGTCGCACCAGTCATTAAAACGGTTACTGGGTTGGCAGAGAATCAGAAAAGCTCACGATACTGGTTGTGCGTAGCATGGTTGTGTCGGTTAAGGCATCGATTACATTTAAGAGAAATACGGTTCCCTGGCGAAGTTCGGAGAACGATATCAGAGTCCGTGCGAAGTGCTGGCATTCGAAAGAACATCACAGCCGTACCTTCCAGCCTCTGATCACAGGGCCAGGAAAGCTCAGGGTGCTTGCAGAGGCACCTGCTAACACGGCTCTATAAGAATATAGAATCAATAATCGTGGTCGAGCTCATGAGGGGCGTAGACCTACGAGCGACTGAAGCCGTCTGGCTGGATGATCTTGTTTGCGATGTGGACATCGGCGACTGGCCCTATGGCAGCCAAAGCAACGACCACGAGTTGGAACAGAAAGAACAAGAAGGCCAGCATGATGCGAGAGAGGGCCTTCGGATCGGGAAGCCTAGTGGAATCGCGAACATAGCAGATCTTGAGGGGTTTATAAGGATGCATCAAACTCAACAAAAACTCAGTGACACCCAAGGATAGTACCACTAGGAGCACAGGATGGAAAGTGGGCCGACCAGCTGAGCTTTTGCAAGTACTCATCTCTCGTGACGGCAGAGATAGCGAAAGAAGCCTCGTAGCACGCGTAGTCCGTCCCCGTCGAGTTGATCTACGCGTAAAAGAGCATGATGTCACCTCCTCGTCAACACCCTCCCGGGCAAGGCGCTGCTCTGATGGTCGCGTGTGCAGAGTACCTGGTAAGAAAGAGCCACTTTGAGGCTAGGTGGGTCAGACAGGGGGATCTGCGCACTCAACACACGGGGTATATGTCATGTCAGTTTAGATACGCGCAAAGTCCAAATGGTACTTGTGTATGGTTTCTTGAGCTTCTTCCCGGCTCCGATGGTCGCACGAAAGTGCAATGTTCGTCAAACAGGGCCAGGTATATACATACCATGACGGGGAGACCTTGGAGAGTCACAGGCGACTTCTCTGACCATGCATATCAAGCCCCTCTTCCTCACTTTCGCTGCCCTGCTGGCAGCGTCCACGTCGGTCAGTTACATATATTGAACTTCTTGGAGAATGATTGCACTCACTCACTTATGCACGTTTGTTTCTAGCCAACGATGGTCAACGCGGCTCAGGGCGACGTATTGACTGCAACGAGATTTTTCCAAGAAATCGTCAGCCAATCGCCTTTTATCGTCACTCGCACAACAGTAGTTACCTGGACGTACGGCCCTCACACACTTTCCTTCTACCTCTCAAACCTATTAGTAACACACCTCTTTCTAAACAGCCAAAGCTCAAGCATCACCGAATCCACGCCTATCCCAACGGTCCCAGACACTATTGAGGCTCCCCCTGCGACGACTCAAGGCTGAGATAGTAGAGACAGGCTTAATTGTTTCGTGTAGTATTCCAAATGGCCTAGACACCGACGTTAGTTCAGTATCCACAGGTACAAATGCAGCTTGGGAGGACATACCGACTGCAGTTTTAGAACGCATGCGTCGTGCGATGACGAGGTGGTGCCTTGCTAAATGAAAGAACGAGAATCGCAAGCAATACCCTGGGCTTCCCATTCTAATCGGAGCGGGTTTCAAGGGACAAGAAGTCAATGGAGACACATAGAAGGAAGGCCATGAAGATGCCGCAATAATGGCTCTCAGTGAGGTATACTATTGACACGAATCGACACACCATGAGAACACAAATGTTTTCGAAGTTCGTTGACGTTAGTATCGACGATCGTCCGGTTCTAACTAGGAGAAGACGATAAGAGCCCATCTAGCCCAAACCCGATGATTCAAGGCGGGCATGAGAGTGGATGTTGAAGATAAGGAGTCGGGTTGCCTCCGTATGCGCTGCATAGTGGTCTGGAGAAAGAGGCATCTGATCGAGGGCTTCAAGCTCCAAAGGGAAAATTGGACTTTCTCACGGCTCGAACCTATCCCAAACCACAGTGATAACGCGTCACGACTTAGGCGGTTGCCAGTCCGTACCTAGTAGCACGCCGGGCCCACTCCAGCGCGATACGACAGGACGAATGGAAGATAATCAGCCCACTGAGGGCTTGAGGGCCTCCTTGGTTTGGAGTTTAGCGCTTTGGAACCACCACGGCCACAGTACGCAGTAGACTCCGTCCCTCGTGCCCCTGATAAACCTGAGGCGTATGGTGCCTGCAAATGGATGATGGTGGAAGCCCGAATCGAACATCTGCGGTGGCCTGTACGACGTGATTGTATTTAAACCTATGGACACTGGGCAAAGGGTTATCGTGGTCGGTACCCGTCGAATCTTCCTCTCGCCCCCTACCCTCTCCCCTTGCCTTCACTCATGTCACTGATAGCTACCTGCACCGCTGAGATGTGGGTGCGTGTCTTCTCTCGCCTGGAACAGTACCCAGTCCTTCTGACGGGTAGACTCTTGACTTCAAGACGTTCAACTCAAAGGCTCAGAGTCCTTGCGTAGTAGCTACCGCTTTGGAACGGGTTTGCAATCCCACTGGTATGCCGCCTATCTGGTGTTGCCTGTAATGTGCATAACAATCCCTACTTCTTCTCAGCGGCTATTAGCATGGTCCCTCTCCGAGTCAACTATCACTATCCCGGGCCCCGGAAATCGACTGAGACGCCTTGTATATGCAGCTCTGTATACTACTCCTTGGTATGTGCCTGTGCAGCATGTCAAACCAGGCGCGCCCTTAAGTCAGTTCCAAAATTCGCCTTCAGTAGCCATTCACATTGAAATATTCGCTGGTTTAGATGGACGCCTTTCACAGAGAATTGCAGCTCTGTCAACACCGGCAGGTAAGGCACCACACGATCAAGCTTACCTTCCAATTTGCCAACCGTCGTTCAGGTTCCCTCAATCTTTGCCGCAAGGATATCCTGTGCCTCACTGGGCTTACCAGGACGTGGTGGTGAGTATTCATGCTTGAGCGCCGATATTACGCGCGAGAGACACATTTGGACTCTCTAGGGACAAGACGGGTGGAGCAGGACAAATGCACAACTAGATAAGGGCCCAGAAGAGTCCGCACCTCCTCCTCCCACCCCCACCACTACACCAGTTGATGCCTCCACCAGCACCCCAGTTTCAAGCTCCACTACTTCCACCTCATCGCAAACCACAACCAGTTCCCCAGCTGGAAGCAGCGCAAAGAAAAGTGATACTGGGGTTATCGTTGGAGGTGTCGTGGGGGGTGTTGTTGCTCTCGCATTGATCGGTGCCTTCGTTTTCATTTTCCTTACCCGGCGCAAGCACCAGAGAGACAAGGCCTCAACCCAACTTCCAGCGTCTCCGACCTCAATGACGCAGAATAATCAACCGTCTCTCTTCGGCTCTAACCCCCAGCACACTGGCGGAAACAACAACATGTCTTCATTCCAAACCCATGTGTGTTATCACTATTTTCTCGGATTTCTGGTCGTCTGAAATTTGACCTCTTTTTTATAGAATACCTCACCGACCTACTTCCAACAAAGCTTCAAGCAGCAGCCTGGCTATATGTCCCCTGCGATACCGGGCCAAGGGCAGCATGAAGGAAGCAACACCCCGATTCACAATACGAATCCCTAGAGCTATCTCGTCTCTTTCGATTTTCTCTTAACCGGATCTCATGTACCACCATTTATGTATTACTATAGGAATACTACTACCGCTTTTCCTCTACAGCTCAAGTTGCATTGGGTAGCTCTACCGCAGGCCACTTAATGTTTACCTCAACGCGGCGGTTCGTCGACTCCGACTCGTTCAAGTTAAGCGCCCACCCGGCGGATCGGCCGTCCCTTGCGGCTCCTATTATAGCACGCGTATTTGAGACTCCAGTCGAACTCGAACTCGATGCTGAACAGCGAAATAGAGCCAGGTGCTCAGAAAGAGTTCGCACTTCTATTATAATCATATCCATAAAATAAAACAAAGATCGCATCTACGGCGGCTGCATATCAATAACCACCACTCTCCTCAAACCCACCTCATCACCAGTCTCTCTCCGCCTGGCACTGGATGCGGCTTCCAGCTCATATCCACCATCCAGTCTATTATCCCATGCTACACTTGTATCTTCTCCCGGTCGCTCATCGAAAGTTAAGTCGAGTTCAGGTCCATACGCAAGGCTGAGGTCGAAGATAAGCGCCGAAACGGCGTCCTGCGCTTCTGAAGTGTCCACTGTTTGCATGCGGAGGAGAAGGCGGTCTGCAAATATTGGGTAGGCCAGTTTACAGAGTCTGAGGAGATAGAAAGGAAAAATTATGTGAGTTAAAGGTAGATCGCGAGTGGCACGCTACGCACTTGTCGACGAGATCCCACGTTTGGGCGTGCTGGATTCATGTGCGTTATGGTTACAACAAGTCAGTGCATGGTAAAAGATAGCGTGTGTACCTCGGTGCTGGACTGGTTGATGGAAAGCCCGATTGAACAATACAAGGCTGGTATAACATCAGAAAGTTAGACGGTCGAGACCAGCTAAATCAACACTCACCTGTCACAGAGAAATAATACCCCAACCCCTCTCGCCGAATGATACTTACAACCAGCGGACTGTCAGTCCCACTCGGGCTAGCCCATCGTGCCTGGACAATTAAGGTTCCCGACAACACCACTAGGATATGCAGTGTTCCGAATTTTCAATAAGCGTATAGTATACTGTATAGAGGTGTAGAGACTCCTGTGAGGAATGACAACTTACATAGCGACCTGGCCATTCCGATGTACCCAGTTATAGCGTACAGTTTGAAGTCGACTTGGTCCTCGAAGGCGCAGGGGTATCCCAGTGCTGAAGGTATTGGAGCTTGTGAAAGGGGAATGCCTGCCAAGAATGGATGAGCACGATCGTTGGAGGTGTCGGTGTATCGACTTCGGCTTACTGGACACTTGGAAGCGCCACATGCCATCGAGGATCTGAATCGGGAGGAAGAATATCTATAGATGCACTGACTTTGGGTGAGGGAGTATTATGGGCTTTGAAGACGACGTACGAGGAAAGCGACTCCTAGAATCCTACAGCACTTTCGTCCCCCTCCGAGAAGCGCGTACAGGCATATCCAAAATGTCACTAAAGAGTAGTGTTCATTGTTCAACACTAGCCGAGGGAGGCATAGAAGAAGTCGTAGCGCCATGACGTACCTTCAGCACAAGTGACATTCAGGATCTCCAGAGCTATGATCGCGTCTCGAGGTTATACCCCACGAAATAAATAAAATGGGCAGAACATACCTTGGGCGCTGTTCCTCACTATACTACACGTCTACATGGCGGGCACCGACATGGATAGCGAACCTTGAGTGAGACTGTCCGCCCAACTGATATAATATTGGAATGAAATCCACGTACCGTCACGCCCAGCTTTGCGTGATTGCCCGTGCTATCTGCAACCCACAAGAATGGATCCATCATTGTCTAGGGTACAGCGAGGTTATAGACGTACGAATGCAGGCCAATGCGTATGCGAAGACGTTCGAATAGCGCATGGCCAGGAATAGTAGACGGCCCAGTTTCAATGTCGGTTGGGGCCAGATTTTAGTTATCTATTCGCATTCGAGTGCATAGTCCTGGTCAATGATGGGCAGAAATTGAGGTCTTTGATTGGCGCACCTCGAGGTCGTATGTCGATAGGTAGTAGCAGATCTGTCGAAGCAGGTGGCTAAGTACGATGATCGTCAATGGAAGAGGGAGAAGAAGGGGCGCACGAGCATGACGTTCCGCATCGCTGTGTCCCGTTAGTCTTGACTCTTGTGGCACGTTGCATGACAGTATGTGTGCTCTTGACTTACCGCTCGTGTACTGAAAAGCTGTGGGTAAATACGCTCCCTACAGGCGGTAGAGGTGTCTATCTGGTCGGACGAACCTCGTACATCCTAGCATCAACCACACGCCTCCTTATATCCTCCGATTCGAAGTCCATATCGAAAGGCGTTAGATAGTCAGACGGTCATACATGGGGTATGTAGCCTCTATAGTAAACGAAGAGGAGAGAGAGAGGGAGGAAGACCCAGACTGCGCACAGTCAAAGAAGAGTCGCAGAACACGGCTCTACATGGCCTCTTGTTCATCGCCAACAACTCCACTCCGAGTCTCACGTTGCAGTCCTTACCTGATACATGCCCTTGCTTCTCTTCGAATTCTCATCGGCACACGATACTAGCTTGCCCCTAGGAAGCGGAAGGCAGCACGACGAAAAGGGAGTACTAGAAGTATGATGCCGTTCCGCCCGTTTCAGGTCCATGATGGGATAGAAGAATATGCGAACTTGAGATGGGTGGAGGACCGAGGTGGGTAAGATGGCTTCAATCTCCAAAATAGCTGGTATCTTGCGAAGGTCTAGACTGGGAGGACAAGAAACCTGCCGTGGGAAAGGAGCCCACTGGCACGGAGCGAAGGGACGTCGTAATGGTTAGCACTAATCGCTGGTATATTAGCAAGAAAGGAATATAAAGCAGATAGATCGATCGAAAGCGTTCCACGATATCCAAGGTATCAAGTATCCATCCATCCCCCATCGCAACATGCTCGGCACCTCCACACTCAATCAACCAACTCCAACCTCCTCCTCACCAACCTCCTCCTCCTCCCAGTTCCACTCTCCCTACCCCCAGCATTCGGATCCGGCAAGCCTGCAAGCCCCCCAACCTCAACATTGTTGCCCTGCGCACCCTGTGTCTCCCCATCCGGGCCTCCCGCCTGCGTCGGCGTCCCCGTAGCCGCAGTCGACGTCCCAGCCGGGTTGGCCGCCGTAGTCCCAGCGCCCTGCTCTCCGCCCGGCCCACCGACAGTACTGGTCGCCGCAACCGAAGTGGAGGTCGACACCGTCGTCTGCGAACCCGGAAGAGGCACTCCCGCGTCCTGGCCCTTATTCTTCTTCCGCGACCCGACGACGCCGCCGACGACCGCGGCGACGATGACCACGATCAACACACCTCCGATGATGGCCAGCCCTTTCGTGGTGCGGTACCAGGGTACTGCCGCAGCGCCTTTGAGTGGATTTTTCTCGGCGGTGGGGACGGGGGTGTAGGCGGAGGAGGAGCTACGTCCGTGGGGGGCGGGGCCGGCTGCGGCACCTCCGAAAGAGGACTGTGAGCGCGCGGGGTGGTTGGCGCCGCGCTCGAGGTCGTGTGTGGGGGAGGCAGAGCCGTCGGGGCCTGTTGAGCGCTTCTTGGGCTCTGGTTTGTTGAGAATGTCGGCATCGTAACCTTCCTACATTAGAGAATACTGGTTAGTTGAGTTCAGGGAGAACACATTCCGCAGGGTTGAGGTGTATGAAAGGCCCAGTTCTCGTTCGTTGAGGTCGTTCGACATAAGTTTATGGGTAGTTGGTCGGAACGCGATGGTACGACAGCAAAACCACGACGCCACACCACAAACAACAACGAGCAAACTCACCTGAATCCTCCTCTTATCCACACTTGGTGCAGCATTCAACAAATCTGCATCATACTCGTGTCCAGGAGCACTAGCCATCCTATCCTATCCTTTTCGATCACGAGCGCCCACGTTCGTAGCGAATGTCGTCCAGCGCTGGTCGCAGAGGCGAAGATGGAGCGAAGAAGAAGGCCTGTGAGCAAGAGCACCGCCGCATGGGCACCGTTTCAGCGAACATCACTCAGGCACAAGGGCTGTGCGCAACCCGTCCCGCACGGGGATGTGATGGTGGCGTCGGCGAAGGGCGCTCCCAAGGCGCTCCGCTTTAAATTGGTCAGCGGCGCGAGCGGCAGGGCGGGCGCTTAAATGGCGTCCTCGTCCCCGAGGCACCTCATGGTTATGCTAAGTATGGAAAGCTCATTCTGGCGTATCTGTGAGGGACTGATTGGATGAGGGTCCCCTCATGGATGTAACCGAAGGGGGAAAGCATCGTCAGTGTGTGTTTTCGTTGCCTTTCCGCGCGAAAGCTCATCCTGGCTCTTCCATTGACTAGAAAGCCTTGTCTGCATCCCGGAAGTTGAAGGTACTTTTCTGCGTGCTATTGTCCTTACACCCTTATAAAACTGTTGTTGGGGGGGAGGGGGCGGGGGGGATAACAGGACAACGCCTAGAATGCAGGGACAACACACGAGCCCCCTGGTGTGTGCACATTCCCTGCCTTCGCACAAGTGAAAGATGCAAACTCTACTGAATCAAATGTGTTAGATTGTTTCTCTATGGTAGCTTTACAATATTTTACTGATGTTGTGCATTTTACGGTGTGTTTGATTGTATGTATCATGCCTTGGACGACTTGAGAGGCAATTGTTCAGGACACATATGTGCCTTTCTACTCAGCTGCATTCTGATTTGGTGGGTGGGAAGTAAGACAAGAAAAAATCGGATACAAGGGTATTCCTGTTAAAAATGATAGTGGAAGTGGAACGCGTAGAATAGACTGAAGAGTTTGTACAGTACATGGTGCACTATTTATACTATAATCCACTATTGTAAATAAGGCAGATAATAAGAGTAAAGAGAAGAATGAAGGTGGTCAATATATCGTAACCAAGTACCAGTGGTCTACGCAAGATAAGATAATAGAAACAAATGAACTGAACTGGTATCTAGGCGCTCGGCGCCTAGCTACGCGTTACGCTCGGCTTTGACCGTCGAGCGATAACAACAATAATTCCTGCCTACAATCGCACATCATAAAAGCGTAAGCGACCAATATTTAAGCACCGTAGATTTTTATGCACATATTAACCCACGTCCCGAAGCCATTCTCTGAATCCTCCGCCGTTCACTTAGCTTCACTATGCCAGTCTCCGATGATTTTTGGCGAAGCGTTGGAGTTGAACCTAGCCAGGTCCAAGTCACCAGAAGGACCTTTGTGGGCACTGTGCACCGCCAGATGTTCGATAACGGTCGACTCGTGTACGATTACACGGACACTCCTGGTCAGGACACTGTGCACTACCAGCCGTTGGATGGCAGTCTGAGCCCAATGTGCGATTACACAAATTTAGAAGTTCGGAATGGCAATCCTACTCCCATTGCCACCCATTGTGAAACACCAGAGCACCCTGTCAACAGCTTGGAAAATTCAGAAGTTCGGGACGCCATCCTGACCTCCACTATCGACCATGGTGCAACACCGGAGCATTCTGCTAGCAGCTTGGAGATTGTAGAAGACGGGATGCCAGCCCGACTCCCACTATCGACCATGGTGAAACACCAGAGCTCCCTGCCAACAACTTTGAAACTGTAGAAGTCCGGGATGCCAGCCCGACTCCCACTATCGACGATGGTGCAACACTGGAGCATGCCGCCGGCGGCTTTGAAACTGTAGAAGTCCCAACTCCCACTCCTGCCCATGGTGCGACACCGGAGCATTCTGCCAGCAGCCTGGAAACTGTAGAAGTCCGAAATGCCTGCCCAACTCCCAATAATATCGCGGCGGCTGTGCCTGCCCCTGAGGTTCAAATTGTGCGTAGCTCGATACTTCTTCCCGTGACTCGTCTCTGAATCCCTCAACCATACATATATTGATAGCCTGCGCTACACAATGCCCCCATGGACAGTAGGGCAAGCTGGAAGTCTCGACTCTGCCAAGCTTCTCATCGCGCTCGCAAATGGGTATATCGGGGGTTTATAGGCTGCAGTCGGGCAACAGTGCGGTTGCTTACAAAGGAGGGTATGAGATAGGCTCGGCCTATACTAGGCAGTTCTCTTTCTGAGTCCCGAAGTAGTGCCTGGACTCTGGGTCCCATTCTTCATTTTTATTAGGTGTCGTCTCGCACACATTTGTAATTTGTTTGATCATCTCTACTGCCAACTTACTATGTTGGGCGCATATTCGTTACATGCATCAAGTATCCGGAAAATGGCAGGAAATGGAGTAACTCCCATAGCAGGTAAGTGCACTTGGCATCACCTACCCATCAAGCATATTCCTCTAGGAGCTTCCTCAACCCCTCCTCAATCGCCCTCCCTTTTGTCTCCGTAACAAGACACGTAACCACTAAGTCCCCGTTCCCTAACCGGCCATTTATAATACATACCTGCAACGGCGCCACAACTGGGACAAGCCCAAACACATGATTCGTGAGCGTCTTCCCTCCTCCCGCCGGTCCCAAATCAATCTCCGCAGCCCTCGCGACCGAGACATTCGTCAGCGTCCACGCATCGTCCGTCACCCCAGCGGGGATCACCATCCCCATAGGCCAGATTCTGTCCGCGGCCTGCCACATACGCCAATACCATCGTGCATCCTGTAGGCGCGAGCCGGTGAGCCTCGCTTTCGCGAGCGTATGTGCGAGATGGTGCGTTGGGAGCGCGACGATCTCCCCGGCGGTGAGGGCGGGGTTGCCGCTTGTGCCGAGGATGCAGTTGTGCGGGTATGAAGTCAACTTTCCGCCCCATTCGTTGCGCAAGGTGGCTAGGGTGAACATCCCCACAGTGCGGTTGCGCCTCACAGGATTTACTGTGTCGGTGTACACGCTCTAGTACATAATTTTTAGGTACGTTTAACGGGAGTAAGGAAGTGTTGAACTCACTTTGAGAAGCCATGCAAATATCGCGTCCCCCGTGCCAGCCCTCGCATCATTCAATCCTGCCGCTTTCGCTTCCCTCCTCAGCTCCTCCGCGAACTTCGTGTGAACTTGATACGGGATAATAACACCATACTGCGCGGGAACCTCCCTCCACGCAATCCACAAGCACCGCACCATATAAAGTAGCATGCCCCAGAGCCCCGAGACGCACATCCCGGAGAACCTCGCGATGATACTCTCAAGGCTCTCTTGCTCTTCGCCCTGTTTATCCCTCGCCTTCTCTGCTTCTGATACCTCGTTCCTCAGGAGCACCTCGAGCTCATTATCATACACCCGAGGTTCCATTGGCAGAGGCGGTCCCGGAACGTCCCACTCTCTTCCCGCGAGCTCTGCCTCTAGAGCCCTTACAATGAACGTCGAGCCGAGCCCGTCGAATACTCCATGCGAGTATGTCATGCCAATGCAGGAGTACTCCTCTCCTTTTTGGGGAAAGCGCGTTACGTGCCAATGCGTGAGTGGCAGGTCTTTGGTGGCGTATGTCGAGAGGCCCATTGAGTTGTGGGCCAGTTTGCGCGTGGCGAGTGAGATAAAGAGCGTGTCGGGGAGCGTGCGACTGAATGACGGGATTGGGAGGGTGATGTAGTGCGAGAGTGGGAGTTCTGAGTCTTCGCTGGTGAAGGTGTAGGCCTCATACCCTGCCGGAAGGTCACCCAGCGGTATGCGGATGCGAAATCGCTATTATGGGACGGGTATCAGTGCTCAAGGTACACAATAGGGGCAATCACACACGTTAGGAAGAGGGAAAGACGCACGTTTCTGCTTGTCTTCTCCACCCTCCCAGCGAGCATGGGCCACTTCTTGACAACCCTATCGAGAGCTTGTTGAATCTTCACAACGTTGATGGCGCCTTCCACGAGCCATGCCTTCGCCATGTGCACGCCCTGCTGCCCGACATCAGGGAATGTGAGAGGGTAGTACGCCGTGGTCAATGGATCGGGAAGGGGTGCAGTCATGGTTCACCGATATTTCTGAAGGCACGAGGAACCTATACCTATATATGTTCGTCGTGGGTTACTGGACGGGCTTGACGGGGAGTATACCTGAAACCCGCAGAGTTTATATTGCCGTGTTTATAAACACGCGACCACTCCGCAGCGAGGCAGCTTCCGGAAGTTACGGGAAAGGCTTTTTATAGAGCCGTACCTTGGCAATCCCAGAAACCAGCTCAAGTTAAAGGCAAACATGATGAGATTTGCATCTGACATTAGGCGCCCAACGAGCGCCCAGGATACTTCCTTGGCAGCTTTATGGGCCGTACACGGCTCTCAGGCGTGTTTCAACCTCCGAGCGCGTTATCAACCTCCTGAGGTCCCGTTGTGACAAAGGCTTACATGGCTGTGACGCTCACGGCTCCCTTGAATTCCCAGATAGAGGCAGTTGGTTGGGATTCGGCCCTCGGGGGACGAGGCAGTCGGTAGGTTGAACGGCCAGTTGATCGGGAAACGAGGCGCTGGTGCTAAGAAGCTTACAGGCGCCTAACTGTCAGCGCCCGCCTAGCTCAATCGGATAGAGCGTCAGACTCTTAAGGCGGGAGTGCATCCCCATCGGTTTCCTTTCCCTGGGCGATCTGAAGGCTGCGAGTTCGACCCTCGCGGTGGGCTACTTCCTTTTTTTCGTCCTCTCTTCAAGGCTTGAAGCATGATGCTGGTTGTGAAGATTCTTTTCTCTTT
The DNA here is from genome assembly GCA_013368325.1 of Ephemerocybe angulata. Classification (NCBI taxonomy): domain Eukaryota; kingdom Fungi; phylum Basidiomycota; class Agaricomycetes; order Agaricales; family Psathyrellaceae; genus Ephemerocybe; species Ephemerocybe angulata. Next base: position 1,750,357 of record JAACJK010000163.1, on the reverse strand, counting down.
TCTCTTTTTTTTTTCCGTCTAAAAATCACGTTTGTCGCTTCGGACGCTGGAGGTTGACAGGCAGTGGGACCTTCATAGCACACATATACGGCCTAACTCGAGTGGTGCCCATCTCGAGCGCTTGTGATCCACCCAGATGTTTAAACGGATCGCATCCGGAACCCCTCCCAATACCTACTATCCTCGGCGAGCACCTTCCATCGGCATGCCTCCCTCTCCCTTCAAGTACCCTACAAACAAGCCTAGACACAACTTCAAGAATCGACTGGACGCGTGCCGTGAGCCGAACGCCCCTTCTTGATCCGAGTGGTGCCCTACCTACATACATATGGACCCATACCGTACCTCCCAATCATCCTGCTACCACGTACTCTATCCCTCTGCAAGCGCACTCAGCTGTTGCCTGATAGTTGATGATCTCCGCCTCTCTCGATAAGCTTTCAATAGCGCAAGATCATCAAGACCCTCGGGGAAACGAAGGCGGGCTTGAGAAGCATCATTATAGAGCGCAGTGGTAGATAGCACTTAACTGGCTGCGCTAGAAGCACTCGCCAGGGAACAGGCCCCTCGAGATCAGTGTACGCTTTTCATGAAGCTCGCTGATCATAATTCTACAGCTTTAAAGCGAGCCTTTTTCTCGGTATCCTAACTTTGCCATTCAACCACGACAAAAGTCAGCACAGTGCGTCAAGAAAAGGATGTACTCTAGACCTCTGCACCCGTGACCCTAATTCTGCCCTAATTCCGAAACACTCCTCGCTCTGAATCCCCCAAGATGTCCCATTAGACACTATATTTCTATCAGGACCTTCCACCCTCTTCCACCTCCCAATTTCAGTACTCCGACTGACAATCATCCTGATAGCCACACTCCCCACGAGGCCACATCTGGGGGATCTAGACTCTATCACACTGCAGCCCAGACCCCCAGAAAGTATCAAAATCCCCCTTCGAACGTTCCATCAGATTCCGAGTGTTCAAAGCCAAGGAAGTCGAGTCAGAAATTTGAGCAGCACGAACGACCGGACCCGATTGACGACGAGGAAACCGACTCGGACAGGAGACTTGAGCCCTCCCTGCTAAAACAGAGTAAGCAGCACTCGAAACAAGCCTTGTATAGATGAGGCATCCGAGCAGTATACACACAATACACGTACGTCGTAGGTAACTACCAATGACAGGAAAGTACCCTATAAGCCCACAGAACCAAGAGAAGAACCAGACTAAATCGAATATAAGTACCCGGAAGCACCGTTAGAAGGCACACAGTAAAATCGTTGAACCCAGAGAAAGGAAGGAGGAAAGAGGTAGGTTATATGTATGAATGTCAGTATATAAGATGAGATCACTATCGTCCATCCCAAGCCCAGTAAAAGAGAAACCAAAGTAACGAGATACCCAACGAAAAGCCCGAGTATGAATCATGAATCACAGAACACCCTGACAAGATGACACCAATAGACCGAACACTGAAGCAAGTAACCAACCCTGTGAACCAAGAACCGCGAAAAAGGGGAAAATATGTGTTTCAAGCAGACGAGTCGTCTGCAGAGAAAGGGGGGAGGAAGAGGAAGAGGTGAAGAGACAAAACCGAAACCAGAACCCAAGTGGAAAAGAACCCAGAATCATAACAAGTCATAAGAACCGCTCACGATGAGCAAAAGCAAAACAGAGGAGCAAATCACAGGCTAGTCGCGGTAGGAGCAGGCGTGGGCACAAACTCAAACGCTGGCCTCGCCCCGCCCCGAATCGCGAACTGCCTCCCGGTCGCAGTGACAACAGGCGCCCCGATCTCATAGCCCATCCTACCCACACCCCGCGTCTCCAGCGCGCCACTCGCACTCGCACTCGCACTGCTCGCACTACTTGCACTCTCCGCCGCACTACTCGCCTCCGCCTCCTTGTCCCCCTCTTTCTGATCCGCCCTATTGCTGAGCACCCCGCCGACCGCAGCCCCCACAATCACGCCCACAAACAAAAGCGCAATCGCCGCAATCGTCGCGTACCCCCTCTTCGTGCTCCAGTACGGGCTGAGGCGCCGCGACATGGTGTACTTGGTGACGTTCATGGGTGGAACTTGCGAGGGCGTGAGGGACGACAGGGATGCATTGTCGTCGTTGGCGGGGGGTGAGGGCGGGGGCGTCGAGGAGAGGGGCGAGCGCGGGGGGAGGTGTTTTGAGCCCCGTGGAGAGGCGAGCGAGGGCGTCGAGGAGCCGGTGCGGCGGTGCGTTTTGGAGTGCCGTTTGGAGGGCTTGGTGCTGTCGCGCTTTTGCGAGGAGTTGGACCTGCGTTTTGAGGAGGATTTGGAGGCGCGGTTGTTGGAGGATGGGGGTGCAGCTGTCGTCGTTGCTATGGGGCTAGGTTTGCTCGGGGAGGAGGAGGACGCTGTGGGCTCGCGCTGCAATGAAAGGCCAATGGGCATGAGAAGAGGGAGATGAGGAGAAGCAAACTCACTTCTACGACCTGCACGTCATCTTCTTTGACACCTATTTCTTTCTCTAGATCCACGTCCGCATCGTGTCCCGGGTCTTTCGACCTGTCCCGATAGGCACCCGAAATCGGGTTCGCCGCAGCGGACATGGAGGGCCCGTCGTCGCCGTTGCGTTCGTGGTGCTTTGTCGTTTCCGGTGTGTGATGGACGGGGCGAGACTAGGCTCGGGAAAGAGAGATTTTGGAGGTGGAGGTGAGAGGACCAGGGTGGCGGGAGTTTGTAAGTCAGGGCTCGATGTGATGCCGCGAAGCCAAAAGCAGCTGCTTGGGCCACCTTACTGGGCTCGTGGATGAGTGCGAGTATGAAAGTCAGTCCGACCTCTCCCTGTCGAGGGAATTGTAGTCAGTGAGTGCATCGGGACAACAAGGACACAGTGGAAGCGAAAATGGTAGCACAAAAACGGAGACTGTATTTGATCGAAATAGAAGACCAAGAGCAAGCGAAGAAACAACTTTGACCTGCCGGTGAACAAGAACGCGGGTCGTCATTCTCTCGATCGTCGATCGACCACCACTGCAAGCTTCAAGAACTGGACATAGAACGCAGACAAGCACGTTCACTCACCTTGACACCACTGACCAACCACTTCTACCCGTCCTTCTCGCTTCGCAGGACGCGTTTCCTGCTCGCCAACGATAAATACGACGGTTCCTGTCGCCCCAGGGAGGCCCACGCACCCTTCTTCGACTCAACTATGGGCGTTGTTGGACGCAGAGCCCACAGGCTGCCACCCGGATGCGAGATGATGATGGTAGAGGGAAGGGACGCACGATGCAACTCCGCCAACCGGATTTCCCTGATGCCTACCGGAAGCTGTTGCCAAGCACGATGCGCCAAGCCTGCCACGGCGCACACCTCCGACGTCATTGATCGCCCTTCTCTCTCGTCCTCCCACCATCGCCTCAGCCCATCTCCCCCACCCGACTCCTCATGCTCAGTCGACGCCTCGCGCCTGCCTCCGTCGCCCTCGGCCCGTCTCCCTCGGCCGCCTCTGGCCTTCCCGCGCCCACCATGACGACTAACGGCAAAGAACCCGCGATCGAATGCCAGGGCGGTGGATGCGATGGTGGTCCATTCCACGCCAGGGATTTGCGCGACTGGGGCAATATTGGTGCGTATGACAAGCCATGTTACGTTTGCAGAAAGCTTACTTCGCACTCCAGGACTCAAGTCTTGCCAGAACCAGCACCGATCGACGACGGATGGATCGTCTGACGCGAGTACGACACCGGCCTCGACAGCGCGACGACGCGACGACGGGCAATAGACGCACCAGGGCATCAAGATGATGCTGGCTGTAGGGTCTTGGGTGAGTTTATTTCGTGTCCACGAACCAAAACGGCGTGCTCATGTTGTACCAAGGACGGGTGGAATGTCGCGACATCCACGTCGCCTCGATGGTGTTTCTCGCGATCAGAGACTGGCCCGCAGAGAAAGCCTTTGACCGACGACAGAAACCGCAAGACTCGGTACGTAGCCGAGGCTCACGACGCCAGGCGAGGTACTCACACTACGAAGGAAGCACTCCGCCAAGAACCCGCCGCCCACCTCGACGCCGAGCTTCCCGCACCAGCACGCCCCGCTTCACCTCGATAACAGCATCAGTGATGGTGCTGGTTGTAGGAGATTGCGCAGGGCCGAAAGGCTTACGACGTATTGTGGTGATGCTGGCTGTAGGGAATTCCGGTGAGTACACAGTCCGCATTCACGAGGCGCAAAGTACTTACATCGCGCAAAGGATGCACATACCGTGCACGCCATCCTTTGGCCTTGCTCAAGCGAGGGCTGCGGCGCACCAGCAAGGATATGGCGGGATCGTTCAAGAATCGCCGGTGGTGTGATGCTGGTTGTAGGGGGTTCCTGTGAGTGCACAGCCCAGATTCACGAAGCAGGAGGTACTCACATTGCGAAGGATGCACCCACCGTGTGCAACACCCTTTAAGACCGGCCCTGCAACACGAGGGGGCCCGTTTGACTTCAAGAACCGACGGGAGAGCATCAGCGATGATGCTCGTGGCAGAAGATTGCGGCGCACCAGGAAGAATGCGCCGCCCGCCCTCTCCCTCGACCGAGTCGTTCGATCGACGATGAAGACTACACGACTTACCGATACCGAAAACCGAAACCCGAACACTGGAGGAGGAGGGGAGGGCTTACGGGTGGGGTGCGACGATGCTCGTTGAGGGCGGTGATACTCAGACCGGCTCAGCAGGACGCAGGCGCCGGGTTTGACCTCGAGAACCGGCGCAACCGCATCAGCGATGATGCTGGTTGTAGGGAATTCCGGTGAGCATATAGACCATAATGACGAGACACGCGACACTCACATTGCGAAGGATGCACGTACCGCGACAGCACCCTTTGGCCTTGCACTTTGACACGACGGAGACCGGCTCAGCAAGACCGTTTGCCTTCGATAATCGACACAATCGACACAACAGCATCAGAGATGATGCTGGTTGTAGGCGATTGTGGTGCACCAGAAGGATGACGACGGAACCTACACCTACCTCGGACAGCCAGCGCGAGTCTATCGACGAAGACTACGCTTACCAGTGGAACGCGAGGATGCTCGTCGATGTTCACGACGACGACAGGCCCTGCTACCCGTGTCTCGTTGCCTTGGCCGACGTATCGCCATCGCAGCGCTCGCCGCTCGACGTGGAGGTCTGCGCTGACGGACGGTCACCGACTGCTGTGGTTGACCGTAGGTCAGTTTCTTTGTTTGGCGAGACCGAGAGCGTAGTGGGGACTCACCGTGACATATTCGCGGGCGGACGTGTCTCTGAGCCTTCACTACTTGCAGGCTACGAGGGCTGGAACTGTGATAAACGGGCGTACGGTCAGTCTATCATGACTAAAGAAGTCAAATTGTGTGCTTACCGTCCTCTCAGTCGTCGTTGTTGGACGCTGGGTGAAATAGAGGAGAGTCTGTTAGTATTAGATTAGTGAGTTGAGTAGTGACGAAATATGTATCGTACCTTTTGAATGGAATGAGTTTGGTCTGGAATTGAGAGCGGTGGTCGTCGTGTATTCCTGTGAGTTTGCGTCCGTACATCAGTGAATTGCGAGCAGTGGTTGTCCTTCTACCTGTGAGTTAGGGTCAGTTTCATTTAATAGCAACGGAATGCAGGACGGTTACCTTTGCGAAGGTATTGTCATGCTCTGTGTAACGTGTTTGCTTTGGAGAGTCTCAAAGTGGTCGTCGTCGCAGCCAAATCTACTGAGCTGAATCAGTATTTCCAATCCATTTCAAAATGGTCATTACCTATATCTTGGTATGAGTCTGCTGGAGCCGCTTTGACTGAGTAGATGGTGATCTGTTGTAAATTTGAGAATAGTCATCAGTAACGAAGACTTTGCGTACCATCGAAATACCTGTGATCATCCCGTTGGAGTTGCTTTCGTGGCCCGAGAGTGAGCTAGTATGTAAGTGAGCTTTTAGTCAATAAAAGGATAGTCTGGGCTATGAGAAATGTATTGACATACCTGGGCATCAGGTATACAATGGGAGCGCCTAAGAAGTTGCAGTGAGTAAGAAAGACGATTATGAATGCATGAGTGAAAACGAACCCAAGTTCAACGACGAGGTCGACGAAGGATGAAGGGCAACCTAAGAAGCGATAGGCGTCCCTCAGATGAGTGATCATGAGGAGACGAAAGAGGCAGAAGAGATGAGGATGAAGGAAAGGGAACGAGGGAAGATGATGGGAATTCACTGCTACGCACCCCAGCTCTTATACCCCTCAACACCCCCCATCGAAGATCGCGCCAAGCCCTCCCATCCCACGCATAACGACACATATTCAGCCCAGACTCCCATAGAGCTACAATTAGACTCGTCTCGGAGTTCTGGTCGCGAAGTGCGGACGCGCGTTGTTGGCTTTTCCCTCCCGCTGCCCACACCGAACACGAAATCTTCTTGAAAACTTCGCTGTTGGACAGCCGGCGCTCATTTGGGGTGTCTGATGCGGGCTAAGCGAAGCGAATGATTCGGGTTGCGCACGGGAATACGTTGCTTTTGTGTCGTTTCTAAGATGTACGGGGATGAGGAGGAGGGGATTGGAATCGAGATTCGTCGAGTGCGTTGCGGCGGAGGGCGGGACTCTTGGGTGGTCTGAGGAGCTAGTCAGGGGTATGGGGTAGACATTGGGGAGTATCTGAAGGGTCTAGGCACTCCTGGATTGTGTGTAGGTCGAAATATCGCTGGATTGCGAGTTTTCGATGACTTTGCTTTGTTTAGACCAACGGGGGCGTGTTGGGGACGTTGCGCAGTTTTCATGTCACACAGAATCACAGAACTATATTTATACAGTACAATGTCTATACCACAGACCTTCCTGTACTCACAATAGACGGCAATTGTGCGCAATCGCCCAATACGCTTCCCGCGCTCACTTCCGCCGCCCCGTACCTCACGATTCCAAACCTCAGATCTGTAACGAAAGAAGCTTCGCGCCATCAAATACGTATGATATGTCAACCTGAACGTGTCCGGTTATGTCCATTGACAAGGAAACAAGTCTAATGGCGGGATTTCGTTGAATGGTGTGAGGAGAGCAAGGTCCTGGAAAGTCAGTTACCCCCGAGTCATTCTCACCGCTATGTCTCAGGGGATAGTCTCCCCGACTCTACAGGGGCTCTATCTAGGGGTTTGGCCTACCCAACCGCCTCCTGGACATTCAGACAGACCGCAATCGGCGTCGATGCGCGCAGCGCTAAATTAAGCGCCCGTCGACGCGCGCGTTCTCCTTGCTCATTCACGCTCGGTGACGGCCAAATTTTCTCTCATGTCACCTTTGGAGCCTTTTTCGGCCACATACATATCCATTTAGATGCTGTAATACGTTTTATATACATTGATTCATTGCAAAAAAAGTGCGTAAGGCACTGAATATGGGCCGGAGGTGGATGGTTCCTCGAGGTTCACCCACGGCCATTCCGGATGTCCGGGCGTACGTACAGCCTTTATCTATACTATCCAATGCCCAGACCTTTCCCTCTTCCGTGTGTGTGCATGTGAACGAGCGAGAGGGGTAAAGGGGCACCAGTTAGACATAGAGCGCGCGCGGCGGCGCGCGCCTACCGCTCTCAATCGACACTGCGCTCTACTAACCCCCTAAGTCTCTACGTAATACACAGCCCACTCTCCGCTACTGCCAATGTTGTGGGGTCCTTGGGTGTACACGTCCACGGTCCCGTTGTACCGCTCCGTGAGCTTGTCTTCTCGGCCCCGCGCCCCATGTCGTCAATGTCCGTAAGTCGTCTCCTAATATAGTTACAGTCAGTATCCGTCTGGGGTAAGGAGTGCAAGGTACGATATGCGTACTGTCATCGCGCTTGGGGTCTGGAATTTGCAAGTTCTATTTCTGGAGTTCCGGAAAATGGGGGTACGGTGCTAAAGAAGCGCGGTTCAATACCTGTGGGCTCCCAGCCTCTGTGAGCCGTGTTCTGCAGCTAAGGAAATGACGCACTCACTCAGGTCCGCCCCTCGCATCGCTGTCATTTCTGGATTCCCGGGGATCGGAAATTCGGCTTGAGGCGCAATGCACGCGTGCTACACCAGAGCGAATTTGGCAATTAGCACCACATCTCCTGAGATACATCCGACTCACCAGGCTTCTCAGTCAAGGGGCGCTTCCTTCATGGCAATTCTGCGCAGTTGAATGCCCCGTCGATCTTCTGTTGGCGATTTCGCCGCTGTCGTCTACCTAATAGACTTCCATCAGCACCGATCGGACAATGCTAAAGGTGACGTACCGTAGTCCGGAGGCGTCGGTGGCGGCGAGCCAGAGGTTGTAGTATCTGGGTCGCACGGGTGATCAGGGGTGTAGTCTTGGTGTAATCCGAAGTGGGTGGAGGTCGAAATTGTTGGTGTACCGAACGGGGCAGCGGCTGTTGAATGGGACGCCGTTAATGATGTTTCTGATGAAATTTGAAGGTGAGTGCGCACCGCTTAATTTTCGGAGAGCCTGGTTGGCTATGCTTTGTCAATTGACTGGGTGCGAGACGGCGTGCGTGGAATTGAGGGCGTAGCGACGTGCGCGGGCGGCGGCGGACTGTAACAGGGTATTGTCAGCGAGTGCCCAGATGCCCGGGAGTACAATGGGGGAAGGGCGTACCATCTTTGCGTCAGGGGGAAAGCTATATATATGTTGGGGCCGGGAGAAGTGAAATTCGAAATTTTGACGTCCGGCGAACGAGGCGGGCACAATGGGGATTCGTCGTTATTCTCGGCGTCTTGGAAAGTGGGCACGGAACGTACGGAGGCTGTGGCTGATGGATCGGCATCCTGAAGCTCGATTCGTTGGTGTCGGCGGCTGAGGTGGACAAAGCGCTTACCGTTGGGCTTCGTGTGCCCACGGAATCGATTCTCTGGTCTGCCAAAATCGCGGTGCTGCGCTGAAGAAGGTCTCGTTATTCGGCGACGAGCTGAAGTGGGTAAAGAGCTTACATAGGGCTTGTACTTCCGACGTCGCTGAGCTGCTAAAATTGGAATTTCGACATCCTGAGAATAAGGTCGGGTGTCAGGTTTGCGCACGGCTTCTAAACAAACGGTGCTTACCGTTTGGTGTTTTGGTGGTCGTGTCGCGTCCCGGGGAGAGCTGCAGACAGATATTGGTTGAGATGCAGGTCGAGGCGAAGGTCAGCGGAAGGGCGTACCTGCGGTGTCCGCTGGCCAATAAACCTTGGTGGCGGGCGAGCTTCGAAAATTTGAATTTGTGCGTCCGGTGAGCAACGTGGTGTCAAAGTAAGTCTGGCAAAGTCTGGACGACATACGTGGGGGCATGCGTGGGGGCTGGGATTGCGAGTAGCGAGCGTGTGGTGTCCGTGACTTCCTGTACATTCCTGTTGCTGCATAGCAGGATAAACAGTGCGCATAGACGAGTCAGACGACCGAAGAGCCCAACGAGGAAGTTGGTGAAGTGAGCTGTTGCGTCGAGCGAACCGTGATGAGTGACGGGGTGGTTCGGAATGGAAATGGGGGAAGAAGTTGTGGGAGGCTAAACGACGGTTCCGGGGGAGAAAGGATTACCAATATTCTAAAGTCGGCTCATCGGGATCGGGATGCATCTGGGCGATCAAAACATTCATTTGGCTGGGTGTGTGTACGTACATGCAGAATGCTATCCAAAGAGGCATGCTACACTATCTACCTCAATTATACCCTCCTACACCTCTGTATTCCTGCAGCCACAAGCCTCCTGGATGTCTCAGAGCCTTCCCTAGGTAAGATAAATCAGTAATGGGTTCAAGGAGGGAACCGAAAGCAAACCCGGATGTATTAAGCGCCACCAATGGAAGCGAAGAGCAACAAGGACAGAAAGCAGGAGTTTGGAGCCTGGAGGAGCTTTTGGAAGTGAGGAAGTTGTGAGGAAGAGGTCCTGTCGACTCCTAGAGGCCATTATTCATTCCAACTGGTACTTGGAATGAATACGACTCAAGGAGGACAGTGCTGGGAGTCACTTGTACGTACTTCGAAGACAGCCGGGATGACCGATGACAGCTTGGCGGCCACGTACCTCTGGTCCGTGCGCGTAGCGAGCTGTATATAAGCCAGCACACAAAGTCAGCTTCCCGTAACGAAGGGCTTATTGCTGCTCCGAGGGATACCATGGCTGAGCTCTGCACGTTCTTCAACAGGAGTGTACCTCAGCCATGGTAGGGGATGCCACCGTCTGAAAAGGCCGAATAGATGTTTTTCTGCGTAAATAAGTTAGCTCTTTTTTCAACTTTTAGCCCCGAATGGTAACTTTTCACCTATAACAGGAAATTCCCGACGAACGGCGCACAGCGCATCACAGCGAGCGCCGGAACTTGGCCGGAACGCCAAAGGAAAACAGCCATCACGGATCACACAAACCACCCACTCGGTGGCGTAGGCGCGAACTCAAACACCGGTCTCGCCCTGCCTCATACCCCCTCCTACCCACACTCCCCGTCTGCAGCGCGCCACTCGCACTCGCACTCTCCGCCGCACTACTCGCCTCCGCCTCCTTGTCCCCCGCTTTCTGATCCGCCCTATTACTGAGCACCCCGCCGACCGCCGCCCCCACAATCACGCCCACAAACAAAAGCGCAATCGCCGCAATCGTCGCGTACCCCCTCTTCGTGCTCCAGTACGGGCTGAGGCGCCGCGACATGGTGTACTTGGTGACGTTGATGGGTGGAACTTGCGAAGGCGTGAGGGACGACAGGGATGCATTGTCGTCGTTGGCGGGGGGTGAGGGCGGGGGCGTCGAGGAGAGGGGCGAGCGCGGGGGGAGGTGTTTTGAGCCCCGTGGAGAGGCGAGCGAGGGCGTCGAGGAGCCGGTGCGGCGGTGCGTTTTGGAGTGCCGTTTGGAGGGCTTGGTGCTGTCGCGCTTTTGCGAGGAGTTGGACCTGCGTTTTGAGGAGGATTTGGAGGCGCGGTTGTTGGAGGATGGGGGTGCAGCTGTCGTCGTTGCTATGGGGCTAGGTTTGCTCGGGGAGGAGGAGGACGCTGTGGGCTCGCGCTGCAATGAAAGGCCAATGGGCATGAGAAGAGGGAGATGAGGAGAAGCAAACTCACTTCTACGACCTGCACGTCATCTTCTTTGACACCTATTTCTTTCTCTAGATCCACGTCCGCATCGTGTCCCGGGTCTTTCGACCTGTCCCGATAGGCACCCGAAATCGGGTTCGCCGCAGCGGACATGGAGGGCCCGTCGTCGCCGTTGCGTTCGTGGTGCTTTGTCGTTTCCGGTGTGTGATGGACGGGGCGAGACTAGGCTCGGGAAAGAGAGATTTTGGAGGTGGAGGTGAGAGGACCAGGGTGGCGGGAGTTTGTAAGTCAGGGCTCGATGTGATGCCGCGAAGCCAAAAGCAGCTGCTTGGGCCACCTTACTGGGCTCGTGGATGAGTGCGAGTATGAAAGTCAGTCCGACCTCTCCCTGTCGAGGGAATTGTAGTCAGTGAGTGCATCGGGACAACAAGGACACAGTGGAAGCGAAAATGGTAGCACAAAAACGGAGACTGTATTTGATCGAAATAGAAGACCAAGAGCAAGCGAAGAAACAACTTTGACCTGCCGGTGAACAAGAACGCGGGTCGTCATTCTCTCGATCGTCGATCGACCACCACTGCAAGCTTCAAGAACTGGACATAGAACGCAGACAAGCACGTTCACTCACCTTGACACCACTGACCAACCACTTCTACCCGTCCTTCTCGCTTCGCAGGACGCGTTTCCTGCTCGCCAACGATAAATACGACGGTTCCTGTCGCCCCAGGGAGGCCCACGCACCCTTCTTCGACTCAACTATGGGCGTTGTTGGACGCAGAGCCCACAGGCTGCCACCCGGATGCGAGATGATGATGGTAGAGGGAAGGGACGCACGATGCAACTCCGCCAACCGGATTTCCCTGATGCCTACCGGAAGCTGTTGCCAAGCACGATGCGCCAAGCCTGCCACGGCGCACACCTCCGACGTCATTGATCGCCCTTCTCTCTCGTCCTCCCACCATCGCCTCAGCCCATCTCCCCCACCCGACTCCTCATGCTCAGTCGACGCCTCGCGCCTGCCTCCGTCGCCCTCGGCCCGTCTCCCTCGGCCGCCTCTGGCCTTCCCGCGCCCACCATGACGACTAACGGCAAAGAACCCGCGATCGAATGCCAGGGCGGTGGATGCGATGGTGGTCCATTCCACGCCAGGGATTTGCGCGACTGGGGCAATATTGGTGCGTATGACAAGCCATGTTACGTTTGCAGAAAGCTTACTTCGCACTCCAGGACTCAAGTCTTGCCAGAACCAGCACCGATCGACGACGGATGGATCGTCTGACGCGAGTACGACACCGGCCTCGACAGCGCGACGACGCGACGACGGGCAATAGACGCACCAGGGCATCAAGATGATGCTGGCTGTAGGGTCTTGGGTGAGTTTATTTCGTGTCCACGAACCAAAACGGCGTGCTCATGTTGTACCAAGGACGGGTGGAATGTCGCGACATCCACGTCGCCTCGATGGTGTTTCTCGCGATCAGAGACTGGCCCGCAGAGAAAGCCTTTGACCGACGACAGAAACCGCAAGACTCGGTACGTAGCCGAGGCTCACGACGCCAGGCGAGGTACTCACACTACGAAGGAAGCACTCCGCCAAGAACCCGCCGCCCACCTCGACGCCGAGCTTCCCGCACCAGCACGCCCCGCTTCACCTCGATAACAGCATCAGTGATGGTGCTGGTTGTAGGAGATTGCGCAGGGCCGAAAGGCTTACGACGTATTGTGGTGATGCTGGCTGTAGGGAATTCCGGTGAGTACACAGTCCGCATTCACGAGGCGCAAAGTACTTACATCGCGCAAAGGATGCACATACCGTGCACGCCATCCTTTGGCCTTGCTCAAGCGAGGGCTGCGGCGCACCAGCAAGGATATGGCGGGATCGTTCAAGAATCGCCGGTGGTGTGATGCTGGTTGTAGGGGGTTCCTGTGAGTGCACAGCCCAGATTCACGAAGCAGGAGGTACTCACATTGCGAAGGATGCACCCACCGTGTGCAACACCCTTTAAGACCGGCCCTGCAACACGAGGGGGCCCGTTTGACTTCAAGAACCGACGGGAGAGCATCAGCGATGATGCTCGTGGCAGAAGATTGCGGCGCACCAGGAAGAATGCGCCGCCCGCCCTCTCCCTCGACCGAGTCGTTCGATCGACGATGAAGACTACACGACTTACCGATACCGAAAACCGAAACCCGAACACTGGAGGAGGAGGGGAGGGCTTACGGGTGGGGTGCGACGATGCTCGTTGAGGGCGGTGATACTCAGACCGGCTCAGCAGGACGCAGGCGCCGGGTTTGACCTCGAGAACCGGCGCAACCGCATCAGCGATGATGCTGGTTGTAGGGAATTCCGGTGAGCATATAGACCATAATGACGAGACACGCGACACTCACATTGCGAAGGATGCACGTACCGCGACAGCACCCTTTGGCCTTGCACTTTGACACGACGGAGACCGGCTCAGCAAGACCGTTTGCCTTCGATAATCGACACAATCGACACAACAGCATCAGAGATGATGCTGGTTGTAGGCGATTGTGGTGCACCAGAAGGATGACGACGGAACCTACACCTACCTCGGACAGCCAGCGCGAGTCTATCGACGAAGACTACGCTTACCAGTGGAACGCGAGGATGCTCGTCGATGTTCACGACGACGACAGGCCCTGCTACCCGTGTCTCGTTGCCTTGGCCGACGTATCGCCATCGCAGCGCTCGCCGCTCGACGTGGAGGTCTGCGCTGACGGACGGTCACCGACTGCTGTGGTTGACCGTAGGTCAGTTTCTTTGTTTGGCGAGACCGAGAGCGTAGTGGGGACTCACCGTGACATATTCGCGGGCGGACGTGTCTCTGAGCCTTCACTACTTGCAGGCTACGAGGGCTGGAACTGTGATAAACGGGCGTACGGTCAGTCTATCATGACTAAAGAAGTCAAATTGTGTGCTTACCGTCCTCTCAGTCGTCGTTGTTGGACGCTGGGTGAAATAGAGGAGAGTCTGTTAGTATTAGATTAGTGAGTTGAGTAGTGACGAAATATGTATCGTACCTTTTGAATGGAATGAGTTTGGTCTGGAATTGAGAGCGGTGGTCGTCGTGTATTCCTGTGAGTTTGCGTCCGTACATCAGTGAATTGCGAGCAGTGGTTGTCCTTCTACCTGTGAGTTAGGGTCAGTTTCATTTAATAGCAACGGAATGCAGGACGGTTACCTTTGCGAAGGTATTGTCATGCTCTGTGTAACGTGTTTGCTTTGGAGAGTCTCAAAGTGGTCGTCGTCGCAGCCAAATCTACTGAGCTGAATCAGTATTTCCAATCCATTTCAAAATGGTCATTACCTATATCTTGGTATGAGTCTGCTGGAGCCGCTTTGACTGAGTAGATGGTGATCTGTTGTAAATTTGAGAATAGTCATCAGTAACGAAGACTTTGCGTACCATCGAAATACCTGTGATCATCCCGTTGGAGTTGCTTTCGTGGCCCGAGAGTGAGCTAGTATGTAAGTGAGCTTTTAGTCAATAAAAGGATAGTCTGGGCTATGAGAAATGTATTGACATACCTGGGCATCAGGTATACAATGGGAGCGCCTAAGAAGTTGCAGTGAGTAAGAAAGACGATTATGAATGCATGAGTGAAAACGAACCCAAGTTCAACGACGAGGTCGACGAAGGATGAAGGGCAACCTAAGAAGCGATAGGCGTCCCTCAGATGAGTGATCATGAGGAGACGAAAGAGGCAGAAGAGATGAGGATGAAGGAAAGGGAACGAGGGAAGATGATGGGAATTCACTGCTACGCACCCCAGCTCTTATACCCCTCAACACCCCCCATCGAAGATCGCGCCAAGCCCTCCCATCCCACGCATAACGACACATATTCAGCCCAGACTCCCATAGAGCTACAATTAGACTCGTCTCGGAGTTCTGGTCGCGAAGTGCGGACGCGCGTTGTTGGCTTTTCCCTCCCGCTGCCCACACCGAACACGAAATCTTCTTGAAAACTTCGCTGTTGGACAGCCGGCGCTCATTTGGGGTGTCTGATGCGGGCTAAGCGAAGCGAATGATTCGGGTTGCGCACGGGAATACGTTGCTTTTGTGTCGTTTCTAAGATGTACGGGGATGAGGAGGAGGGGATTGGAATCGAGATTCGTCGAGTGCGTTGCGGCGGAGGGCGGGACTCTTGGGTGGTCTGAGGAGCTAGTCAGGGGTATGGGGTAGACATTGGGGAGTATCTGAAGGGTCTAGGCACTCCTGGATTGTGTGTAGGTCGAAATATCGCTGGATTGCGAGTTTTCGATGACTTTGCTTTGTTTAGACCAACGGGGGCGTGTTGGGGACGTTGCGCAGTTTTCATGTCACACAGAATCACAGAACTATATTTATACAGTACAATGTCTATACCACAGACCTTCCTGTACTCACAATAGACGGCAATTGTGCGCAATCGCCCAATACGCTTCCCGCGCTCACTTCCGCCGCCCCGTACCTCACGATTCCAAACCTCAGATCTGTAACGAAAGAAGCTTCGCGCCATCAAATACGTATGATATGTCAACCTGAACGTGTCCGGTTATGTCCATTGACAAGGAAACAAGTCTAATGGCGGGATTTCGTTGAATGGTGTGAGGAGAGCAAGGTCCTGGAAAGTCAGTTACCCCCGAGTCATTCTCACCGCTATGTCTCAGGGGATAGTCTCCCCGACTCTACAGGGGCTCTATCTAGGGGTTTGGCCTACCCAACCGCCTCCTGGACATTCAGACAGACCGCAATCGGCGTCGATGCGCGCAGCGCTAAATTAAGCGCCCGTCGACGCGCGCGTTCTCCTTGCTCATTCACGCTCGGTGACGGCCAAATTTTCTCTCATGTCACCTTTGGAGCCTTTTTCGGCCACATACATATCCATTTAGATGCTGTAATACGTTTTATATACATTGATTCATTGCAAAAAAAGTGCGTAAGGCACTGAATATGGGCCGGAGGTGGATGGTTCCTCGAGGTTCACCCACGGCCATTCCGGATGTCCGGGCGTACGTACAGCCTTTATCTATACTATCCAATGCCCAGACCTTTCCCTCTTCCGTGTGTGTGCATGTGAACGAGCGAGAGGGGTAAAGGGGCACCAGTTAGACATAGAGCGCGCGCGGCGGCGCGCGCCTACCGCTCTCAATCGACACTGCGCTCTACTAACCCCCTAAGTCTCTACGTAATACACAGCCCACTCTCCGCTACTGCCAATGTTGTGGGGTCCTTGGGTGTACACGTCCACGGTCCCGTTGTACCGCTCCGTGAGCTTGTCTTCTCGGCCCCGCGCCCCATGTCGTCAATGTCCGTAAGTCGTCTCCTAATATAGTTACAGTCAGTATCCGTCTGGGGTAAGGAGTGCAAGGTACGATATGCGTACTGTCATCGCGCTTGGGGTCTGGAATTTGCAAGTTCTATTTCTGGAGTTCCGGAAAATGGGGGTACGGTGCTAAAGAAGCGCGGTTCAATACCTGTGGGCTCCCAGCCTCTGTGAGCCGTGTTCTGCAGCTAAGGAAATGACGCACTCACTCAGGTCCGCCCCTCGCATCGCTGTCATTTCTGGATTCCCGGGGATCGGAAATTCGGCTTGAGGCGCAATGCACGCGTGCTACACCAGAGCGAATTTGGCAATTAGCACCACATCTCCTGAGATACATCCGACTCACCAGGCTTCTCAGTCAAGGGGCGCTTCCTTCATGGCAATTCTGCGCAGTTGAATGCCCCGTCGATCTTCTGTTGGCGATTTCGCCGCTGTCGTCTACCTAATAGACTTCCATCAGCACCGATCGGACAATGCTAAAGGTGACGTACCGTAGTCCGGAGGCGTCGGTGGCGGCGAGCCAGAGGTTGTAGTATCTGGGTCGCACGGGTGATCAGGGGTGTAGTCTTGGTGTAATCCGAAGTGGGTGGAGGTCGAAATTGTTGGTGTACCGAACGGGGCAGCGGCTGTTGAATGGGACGCCGTTAATGATGTTTCTGATGAAATTTGAAGGTGAGTGCGCACCGCTTAATTTTCGGAGAGCCTGGTTGGCTATGCTTTGTCAATTGACTGGGTGCGAGACGGCGTGCGTGGAATTGAGGGCGTAGCGACGTGCGCGGGCGGCGGCGGACTGTAACAGGGTATTGTCAGCGAGTGCCCAGATGCCCGGGAGTACAATGGGGGAAGGGCGTACCATCTTTGCGTCAGGGGGAAAGCTATATATATGTTGGGGCCGGGAGAAGTGAAATTCGAAATTTTGACGTCCGGCGAACGAGGCGGGCACAATGGGGATTCGTCGTTATTCTCGGCGTCTTGGAAAGTGGGCACGGAACGTACGGAGGCTGTGGCTGATGGATCGGCATCCTGAAGCTCGATTCGTTGGTGTCGGCGGCTGAGGTGGACAAAGCGCTTACCGTTGGGCTTCGTGTGCCCACGGAATCGATTCTCTGGTCTGCCAAAATCGCGGTGCTGCGCTGAAGAAGGTCTCGTTATTCGGCGACGAGCTGAAGTGGGTAAAGAGCTTACATAGGGCTTGTACTTCCGACGTCGCTGAGCTGCTAAAATTGGAATTTCGACATCCTGAGAATAAGGTCGGGTGTCAGGTTTGCGCACGGCTTCTAAACAAACGGTGCTTACCGTTTGGTGTTTTGGTGGTCGTGTCGCGTCCCGGGGAGAGCTGCAGACAGATATTGGTTGAGATGCAGGTCGAGGCGAAGGTCAGCGGAAGGGCGTACCTGCGGTGTCCGCTGGCCAATAAACCTTGGTGGCGGGCGAGCTTCGAAAATTTGAATTTGTGCGTCCGGTGAGCAACGTGGTGTCAAAGTAAGTCTGGCAAAGTCTGGACGACATACGTGGGGGCATGCGTGGGGGCTGGGATTGCGAGTAGCGAGCGTGTGGTGTCCGTGACTTCCTGTACATTCCTGTTGCTGCATAGCAGGATAAACAGTGCGCATAGACGAGTCAGACGACCGAAGAGCCCAACGAGGAAGTTGGTGAAGTGAGCTGTTGCGTCGAGCGAACCGTGATGAGTGACGGGGTGGTTCGGAATGGAAATGGGGGAAGAAGTTGTGGGAGGCTAAACGACGGTTCCGGGGGAGAAAGGATTACCAATATTCTAAAGTCGGCTCATCGGGATCGGGATGCATCTGGGCGATCAAAACATTCATTTGGCTGGGTGTGTGTACGTACATGCAGAATGCTATCCAAAGAGGCATGCTACACTATCTACCTCAATTATACCCTCCTACACCTCTGTATTCCTGCAGCCACAAGCCTCCTGGATGTCTCAGAGCCTTCCCTAGGTAAGATAAATCAGTAATGGGTTCAAGGAGGGAACCGAAAGCAAACCCGGATGTATTAAGCGCCACCAATGGAAGCGAAGAGCAACAAGGACAGAAAGCAGGAGTTTGGAGCCTGGAGGAGCTTTTGGAAGTGAGGAAGTTGTGAGGAAGAGGTCCTGTCGACTCCTAGAGGCCATTATTCATTCCAACTGGTACTTGGAATGAATACGACTCAAGGAGGACAGTGCTGGGAGTCACTTGTACGTACTTCGAAGACAGCCGGGATGACCGATGACAGCTTGGCGGCCACGTACCTCTGGTCCGTGCGCGTAGCGAGCTGTATATAAGCCAGCACACAAAGTCAGCTTCCCGTAACGAAGGGCTTATTGCTGCTCCGAGGGATACCATGGCTGAGCTCTGCACGTTCTTCAACAGGAGTGTACCTCAGCCATGGTAGGGGATGCCACCGTCTGAAAAGGCCGAATAGATGTTTTTCTGCGTAAATAAGTTAGCTCTTTTTTCAACTTTTAGCCCCGAATGGTAACTTTTCACCTATAACAGGAAATTCCCGACGAACGGCGCACAGCGCATCACAGCGAGCGCCGGAACTTGGCCGGAACGCCAAAGGAAAACAGCCATCACGGATCACACAAACCACCCACTCGGTGGCGTAGGCGCGAACTCAAACACCGGTCTCGCCCTGCCTCATACCCCCTCCTACCCACACTCCCCGTCTGCAGCGCGCCACTCGCACTCGCACTCTCCGCCGCACTACTCGCCTCCGCCTCCTTGTCCCCCGCTTTCTGATCCGCCCTATTACTGAGCACCCCGCCGACCGCCGCCCCCACAATCACGCCCACAAACAAAAGCGCAATCGCCGCAATCGTCGCGTACCCCCTCTTCGTGCTCCAGTACGGGCTGAGGCGCCGCGACATGGTGTACTTGGTGACGTTGATGGGTGGAACTTGCGAAGGCGTGAGGGACGATAGGGATGCATTGTCGTCGTTGGCGGGGGGTGAGGGCGGGGGCGTCGAGGAGAGGGGCGAGCGCGGGGGGAGGTGTTTTGAGCCCCGTGGAGAGGCGAGCGAGGGCGTCGAGGAGCCGGTGCGGCGGTGCGTTTTGGAGTGCCGTTTGGAGGGCTTGGTGCTGTCGCGCTTTTGCGAGGAGTTGGACGTGCGTTTTGAGGAGGATTTGGAAGCGCGGTTGTTGGAGGATGGGGGTGCAGCTGTCGTTGTTATGGGGCTAGGTTTGCTCGGGGACGAGGACGACGCTGTGGGCTGGCGCTGCAATGAAAGTCCAATGGGCATGGGAAGAGAGACATGAGTAGAAGCACACTCACTTCTACGACCTGCACGTCATCTTCTCTGACACCTATGCCTTTCTCCAGATCCACGTCCGGGTCTTTCGACCTGTCCCGATAGGCACCCGACGTCGGGTTCGCCGCAGCGGACATGGAGGGCCCGTCGTCGCCGCTGCGTTCGTGGTGCTTTGTCGCTTCCGGTGGGAGGTAGTGTACGCGAGAGCTTCCGCCCTATTATTGGGGGTTGGGGGGACCAGGGTGGATGGTGGCTCGATGTGATGCCGGCGGGAGGAAGCGAAATGAAGGTGGCCTTGACGACCACTCCTGCTGCCCGGGGTCGACAGAGGAGGATAGAGATCGGGAGGGTTTCTTTCGTCGTCTGCCTAGCCTAGTCTACGAGAGTACAAGTCAGTCGGCGAACGGTGACAAGAGCTCGCAAAAGCAAGTGCGTTTAAGTACGGAGACGCCACGATCGCGAAATGGCGTAGACGCAGACCAAGAGCAAACCCAAACCCATTATCCGAACAACCAAGCATGCACGCATTATACCCTGGCTGCGCCTTGACCTTCGAACGACAAGGTAGCGACTCGATCGTCGATCACCCTCATCCCGACCGAATAGCAGAACAACGGAGGCAGATATCGTAGCAAAAACCTGGAACTCACATTGTCACCCCCGTTCTTTGTCTCCTACGCGCAACACGCGTTAGTCGCTGCCTATGTACCTATCGCGAGCGGTGAATGAATATTCATCTTTCCGCGCGAATTCGAAGGTCCAAGCAGCAGCCGCGTCGTTTACACACCTTCCTACTTGCCTTCCCGAGTACAGTTCGATACCAGCCAGTCAGTTAGAGGATGGGAGCCACAGGGGCAGCCGACCGGTCCCCACCTGCAAGTCGAGGATGATGATGGTGCGAGGAGAAGGGCTGAGAAATGCGACCGCATGCGCAATGATGCCAACTCCGCTGACTGAACTCTGTTCCTCTCGTTCGGAACCTTAAAGTGGAAAAACCGGGACGATGTACTCATGTAAGTATTGTGTGCTTGGCCTGTCCTGATACTGGTCAGAGGTGCACAAATGAACTCTCAAGAGGGGGCTTATCGGATGTCGAATTCAGGGGGTACTGTTAGTAAGAGGCGCAGGCCTCGACCGGACAAGACGAGCATCGAGGCGCGACGGATGCACATAGAGCGGAAGGTAAAACCTTGACGTATTTGTGAAGGGGTGATTGAAGGAAAGGTGACGGCAACTTGAAGCCCTCCCATTTTGCGAAGCCTTCTCATCCCATCTCATTGCACAAGATAGCGGCCTCAGTCAGATTCAAACGGGGTAGGATCATGCGTACCGGGGCCTCGAGGATCGCCAGGTCCCGACTTCCTCGTTGCGTAAATCGAGGAAGGCGAGTTAAGATTACCTGCCGGGTTGTCGATGTGAAACGTCCAGTCCTCCTCGGTAAAGACCAAGGGGGTAACCCCTACCTTCGTCAGTGCGCAAGATCATGAGCTTCAGATGTCAAAGTATGTTTTTGAACATTGTGACTGACCGTGACTACGAAGTCAGAGAGATGGGGACTACGGGAGCACATACTGCTAGTCCAATATCGCAACTGCCCATCGTCCTCATCGACTGGATGGGATCCAGCAGAGCTGGGCCGGGAAGCAATCCCATTTCGTGGAGTCAATAATCTGAAAACGTATTACATTGTCCCAAGGGTCAAAAAAGCGAGGCCACTGTCCAAGACTTAGCGACGATGACAGAAGACAGAAGCCGTGTACCTTCCCTGCTCACAAGAGCCTCGTCCTGCCACTTTGCTTTATGCAGAAAGCCTACGCTCAAGTGAACCACCCCTTTGGCTTAGTATCCTCTTCTTTCTCACCCTCATCCCTCTTCCTCCTCAAGGCTTCCAAAATCTCTTTCACACCATCCACACTCCCCACAGCAGCCTTCCCGTCATCCCAATCCACCACAACGGGCCACTTCAACGCCTTCGGATTCCGGCTCGCAAGTTCCGCAATCTCTTTAACGCCCTTCCCACTCGCCTCGCTCGCGCTCGGGTGTGCAGAGAGCAGTGCCATAGACGGGGAGGTCGCCTTGGACGGCATGTACGAGAGGATGGTGCGGAGCTGGTCCGCGGTCGGTGGCCCCTCGACGATGTCAAGCTCGTATTCGAGTGGGGATGCCGTCGGTTCGGTTGGGGGGT
Organism: Ephemerocybe angulata; assembly: GCA_013368325.1. NCBI lineage: Eukaryota > Fungi > Basidiomycota > Agaricomycetes > Agaricales > Psathyrellaceae > Ephemerocybe > Ephemerocybe angulata. The sequence continues at coordinate 1,728,568 of JAACJK010000163.1, read as the reverse complement.
ATGGGGAGGTTTTTGCGCGCATAAGAAGGTCTAATGCCTTCTTCGAGGGCGGGGAGGATGGATGGTGGCTGCGCCCCATAGGATTAGCGCCGGTGCCGCCAAAGTGCTTAAAGACTCACAAAATCGAGATCTGGGGCTGGTAGTAGCTGGCAGTCAGCAGTGGTTTGAACGTATTTAAAGATGCGACTTACAGGTTTGCGTTTGAATGAGTTGAACATCGTAAGTTCGTTTGTAGATTGTCGATGGTGGTGGTATGAGAAAGAGTTGTAAAGCAAGTACGTACATACGGCGGCGAACTGCTAGACGTCATTGATCTGGACGGGGTAAGCGAACGGACAAGATTAGATTAGATTAGATCGAAGAAGATGGACCCCCATCGCCCCGAACTATGAATGTTATCACAACCAATAACACTCTGCATCATCTCCCAAGCTTTCAGCTTCTCTGCCGATGATGAGGGCTGGCAGTCTCCAATACCACGTCAATCCCGATCCTTCTAATACCTCCATCTCTCACATACATAAGTAAGTAACGAGGGCTTGGGTACTACACAGCCCTGATACTGAGCGCTGAAGCTTGGCTGAAGCCAACACCCATCACTTTGGTCGAATACCTGGGAACGATTCTTACTCAACCTCGTTGCACGCGACTCCCGAAGCCTTTGTCTTTCTTCCATCGCTTCATATTCACTCTCTATCTCTCATGAAGCTACTTCTGTTCTTCTCTCGGGTCTCGTCTCTCGTCTTGAGCTCGAGTCTTCTCTCGTTGGCCACCGAGGGATCCAACAACTCCGACGTGCTAAACCTCACCTCGACCAATTTCAAGACAACTGTGGAAAGCGAGGATGTTGTCCTTGTGATGTTCAGTGACCGCACTTCCGTCCGTCGATGTCCCTTTCTTCCGTAGGCCATTAGTTTCTCATCTCGATCTATCTTCACACCCAGACACCAATCGCAGCTCAGTATGCAACGGAATGGGAGAGCGCAGCTAGTACCTTGAAGGGGAAAGGTGTTAAGCTGGCTCGAGTTGCTTGTGAAGAGGAGGAGCTCTTGTGTGGAAACCTGGGCATCACGTACGATGGCTTTCTGTGAGTCTGACGTTCGACTGCTTGCTGGGACGAGAACTGCTTAACGACATCTTGCAGAACCTATGCACTGTATTATTATAAGAACGGTGTCGCAACTAGGGTCAGACCGTTTAAACTCTTAAAGGCCGCAGATATTGTGAGCTATATGGCAAAGTGAGTCCTCTGGTAACACCACCTCAGTGGATGCGCCTAACCCTAGATTCAGGGAGATGCTTCCCCCCGTCACAAAACTTACCAATGGGAGGGCCTTCTTGGAGTTCATCAAGCACCCCCAAACGGCCGAGATCGTCACAGTTGCTTATCTTCCCCGGCAATACCTTCCCCTCGAGGAGGCTGCTCCCTCATTTATCTCTGTCGCCAAATCGTACTTTTACGACGCCCGGTACGCCTTTGGTGCATCTAGCAGTCCAGCAGTTGCTGCAGCAGCAGGTGTCGTAGCGCCGGCAGTTGTCGTATACCGCCCATTTGACGACCGCCGGGTTCTGTACCGGCCTCTGACCGCAGGGGACACCCCAAGTATAGCTGAAGTCACCGAACAAGACCTTAAGGCTTGGATCGATGCGGTCTCTCTCCCAATTCTCCAAGAGGTCACCTGGGAGAACTCAACCCTGTGGATAGAGCAGCTCCACCGAAGGCCACTCGCATACGTACTTGTCAATCCGAATCAAGACCCCGAGGGTACAAAGAACGTGCTGGATATTATTCGCCCAGTCGCGGAGGAGGCCAAATTCCTGATGAATTTTGTGTGGATGGATGCTGCTCTCCTTGATGCGAATTCGAAGCTGGTTAAACGTTTGGGGCTGACATGGAATGGAGCCATGCGGCCCGTCGCGCTCGTTATCACAGGATGGAGCGATGACGGGAGATGGATTGCATTGGCGTATAACCAAAGTGAAGAGATTACACCAATGGGGGTCCGGAAATTGGTGTGGAGGTATCACTCGGACGAGAAGCCTCGACCTGCTGTCAATAGTGAAGTCGAGGTCCCGGTACCTGCGAAAATCAAAGAGGGCTTTCTTACAGCATTGTTCAAGATTGGATCCAAGGTGCTATACTTTGTCTTCTAAGGGCCTCCCTTCTTTTAGACTTAGTAATATTGCGAGACGAATCGTTTGCTTTATAATTAGACTGTACATCCATATTCTAGGGGAGGGCAATTAAAGGAATAATGCCTGCTACCTTTAGGTAGTGGGTCTTAGGGCGTCCTAGTCCAGATTTTGGCGTGCATTTGGGATTTTGATGGTCTGAGATTGAATATTTAAACTCCGATCGGCGCCTGCCGGAGCGTCCACTCTCGTGGTCGAACCTCTCGAGAGAGGTTCTGCTCGGTAATGGTGTCGGTAGACAATACCGCCGGAAATACTGAAATTGAATCTGAGTTTTAAATGTATCACATGATCGTGACTAAGCCAATTGAGCGCCTTGTCACGGTTGGGCGCCTCTGCTGTCTCAAGTTTCAACCACCTGCATCTTCATCGTACCAGCCCCGCGCCTTCATTCCTCACACTCGTTCCACCTAATCCTCTCTCTTCACTCACAGCACCAGCCTGTGGCGCACTACAACGACCAACTGGCTACCTGCCAGCCAAACATGTCCGGCGCCAATCTCGGTGTGTATACCACACGTCATTTTCGTTCAATAGCAAAGGCTTACACCTAGTCTGGGAATGTAGGTAATACGGCGTTCTCCTTCATCTACACGCATCCCGGGACAAGTACGGAGGATGGACGAACAAAGAGAATGCGGGAATTCCGGACAAGCACATCAGTACCACCGACGCGCATGGACGTGCGTGCGCCCTCCTTCGACGATGAGCACCTTCCCCGCAAACGAGCACGCACTGCGCCTGCGCCCACATTACAGGCTAAGCGTCCTGTTGGCCGCCCAAGGAAGGATACATCCTATGGTGGTGTTCTCGTTGAGTTCGGGACCTTTGTGAGTGCTTCCCTCCTCTCGCACGTTATCACGACTGATATCCAAGCGGCGTTACAGTTAGCGCCCGGAATATCAAAATCTCACTCCCTTCAGAGCACGCGAACTGTTGCTCCCCCAAAGGCTGCCCAGAATGTGCCCCTCGCGCCAATTTTCGGCACTCGGCTTCCGCGACAATCTGCATCAGAGCCTACCACTCGAGTGCCCACACCAACGGCGTCAGCAAATCCCCTTCCTCCTCCTGGCCCTGTAACACCACCCGTCGTGCCGTCTGATCAATGCACGATTCCAGAGGAGAATATCGCGGAGGGCACGAATCATGCAGGGATTGCTGACGATGAATCGAGCGCAGATGGCGCCGGACTAGGTGAACCAGATGACGACTCGGATGATGAAGATGCAGGTGAAGAGGAGGGGGATTTGGAGGACGATGGGGAGCTGGAGGACGGAGCTGTTCCAAAGAAGAAGACTCGGAATCGCATACCACTGCCGGAGGAGGTGAAGAAAGCGTTCGATGGTCACATAGAAGAGTGTAGGACCCGAAATCATCTAGGACAGCCTCGATTGTATTGGTATAACAAGACGTTTCGATTTCCGCAACAAGCAACGTGGTTCTCACTTCAGAAGCCTGATCTATCGCCACAAAAGCTGTACAATCCAGCATTCTTTCTCTGGGATCCCCGAGCGCTCGTGAAGATTCCGTGCCCCAACTGCTCGACTGAACTTCAGAGGCATACGCACATTGAGCGACCGCGCAGATGTGTGAGCTTTGCCTCAACCTTCTGGATTATCGGGTTTCGCTACCGATGCTCCCAGTGCAGTCGCTCAAAGCCAGCTGGAAAGAATGTCACCTTCCGTAGCTGGGACAGCCGCATCCTTGCCGTACTTCCTCCTGCGCTTGCTGCCGAATTCCCTGCTCGTCTCAGTCACCGAAGCGCCGTTGATGTCGACATGGTTGAGTGGATGAGATCTTGCTTCCAAACCGGGATGGGTTCTAAACAGTTCTCGGACGTCCTCCGTGTGCAACACCTGCTGCAATATGACAAACTTCACCTCCAATACCTTCAGCATATCAGCAAGAACACTCTCGATGACTGGATGGGAACGAAATACGCGGGATTCCTCCCTTTTACCGATAGAAGCCCTGCTGGCTTTCATGGCTACATCCCTGGTGGTCAGCTTTTGCGTACTGTGTACGATCGATACATTGAGCAGCACGGCCACCACTTCGATCAGCACACGTCTTTACTTTCAGCAGAAGTGAACGCGTTGGACCACAGCCATAAAGTAAGTGCTAAATTATAGTTAAGCATAGCCCCAGGCGACATCATAGATATTGACTACCTTTTATTAGTTCACGAAGTATCTGATCCGAGTCAATGGCGAAAAGGTATTCACTGCCTTGTTGACGGTGACGAACGAGCGGGGCGAGATTAGACTCTGCTGCCTCGTAGCGACCAAGGCTCACTCCCAGTTCGAGATGGCGCTGAAAGAGCTGTCTCGCTCACTCGATCTATACGGCCTGAAGCAGCCGCTGATATTTTACACGGACAATATGTCAGACCGACAGTTCCTGATGAAGATATTTCCATCTTTGAGTGCTGATACCGCACCCGTCGAGAAGTACGAGCATCTCCCACTTTTCACGGTACCACAGGATGTCCGCATCAGCATTCGAAACACTGCTGCTTCAATCAACTCTGCGGTTCAAGCCATCATGGACGACTTACCCGAAGATGGTGAAGGGCACCTCGTAGTCGGCTTCGACACTGAATGGAATGTTCAGACGGGGCCCAATGACCGAATAGTCGGCCGCAGCCCTACAGCCATAGTCCAGATTGCATACAAAAAGCAGATTTATATCTTCCAGGTAAATCCCTTCAATTGGAATCTTTGTGAGTGTAACGGATGATATTGACAGTCTCTATCACTCTAGGTTGCAGATATGGTGAGATCAGGTGCACTACCCCAGCAATTGAAGATATTCCTGTCAAATCCCCAAATCCTGAAGGTCGGACGCTTGATTGAGTCCGATCTGAAAGTCCTCGAGAAGGCATGCAACTCGCCCACACCATTTCGAGGGGCAGTCGACCTTGCAAAGGTTGCAGAGGAGAGATATATCTCCCTATCACGCAAAGCTCCTGCGCTGCACGACATCTGTGCTGAGGTACTTGGACGCTGTCTGCGCAAGAACATTCCTGACAGAGTCGGGGAAGCCTGGGAACGAGAGACTCTGACATCAAGTCAAGTCGAGTACGCTGCTTGCGACGCCTACGTCGCGCTTGCCCTGTATAATCGGATGACATTGACACCCATCCCTTCACCCCTCGTTGCCGGCGCACCTTTACCTCCACCAGGGACGCCTATTCTTCTCTTCGGTCCGAGCAACAGTCTAATTGCTCGAGGATGTGCTACTACGCAGCCTGCGGACGGTGTCTACGACTCAATCGTCCTTCATTTGTCAAAACTCGTGGTAGAAGTCCAAGAAGCGATTGTACCCGGCGCTCTCATCATGTCGCACTGCAAGCAGCCTCTCTCAGCATTTGGCGAACTCCCATATCGAGTCGTTGCAGATCGCCAATACGTGCGCATTCATTACTCGACTGTTCTTCCAGCAAACGATCCCGCTAGAAGCGCATGCGACCACCAATCAATTGGCTCAACGTCTCAGCCGGCACCATTTCAGGATTTCCAGCATGCTGGTTCGGAGAACACCATGACACAAGCCCAGCCAGCTGATCCACTGGATGACTCGGGACCCCAGGGATATAGCGACGTCGACCCTGAGTCTCTCGCTGGAATTATATATGATCTCGCCGATGTGAGCTTAACTCGCGACTTCATCGGCCCTCCCGAAGTCGATGGCATGTCACTACAAGAAGGACTGGAAATCCTGGGTCTGATGCCCTCAACGTGGCCCGAAGAAATACGCAGCAGAGTGCTTAAGGACCCGTTCCATGTTTTCAACATGTTCTACATCTCCGTGCACCATGGCCTTCGTGTCGACTTTGCCCAAGCACTACGCGATGCCATGTTCATACCTGACCCCGAGGATGTTGAGCGTATCAACGCGTGGGGCAGAATGCAAACACCACCCACTTCGTTTGACGAGCTTCGCAAGTTTAGAGCACGCTGGCTATGGGTACGGTGCAAGCGAATTATTCCACCGCCGGCGCTCCTCTACCCCGCCGTGTCAAAGGTCTTTCGGACGTATGGCCCGTTGAAGGATGCGAAGACAGGTGCACCTCTCTTCAACAAGGCAAGCTGGAAGACTGCGAAGCAGATCCTAGATCTGATATACAACGGGTTTGTCTCTGACCCACCTGGAATTGCGCTATACACCACTATGGGGGTCGGAGCCAAGACTGGCCTTCCGATTTACCGATGCTTCCGGGGGACTAACACAACAGAGGGTGGAGTGCACACTCACCTTCGTTCGCATCTCCCCTCGTCTGGAACATCAATACGACATGCACTCGCGTGCCTGAAGGATTTCGTGCTGAGGCATAATTTACTTGTGAGTATATCCACTTGGATACTTGTTTGAAGGCATCACTGACCTTGAACCCAAGGTTGGAACATTGAACAGTACCGGGCGACGCTACCTCGGCCACTTTTCAATTTGGATCACGAACGAAATCCAACAGTATTTAATCGTGCTCAAGGATAAACTTTTGAACTCCATCAACATGAATCACTGGCTGAACACGAGCTTCTATCAGCCGACAAAGGAGGTTATCGGTGTCTTGCCAATTCCAATGGAGGTTCAGCGAGCGAGCGGTATCGCGCAATGGATTGATGGTGTCGGCACGAACATGGGCACCGGTGCTAAACACACCCGCAGTACACGCCACGACTACCTCGCTAAACTCCAAGGCACCCGCAAGGCAGTTCTACCTATTCACACCCGAAGCGAGCAGCAGATTTTCAGGGATCTCATGCAGAGCAACCCAGACTTTGGTCCTTCATCGAGCGCTCAGCCAAACTGGGATAAAGCCGTCAAGACGTGGAATCAGCTTGCGGATACGAACGATTCCTTGGCCATTTATGGCAAGGGTACTTTTGGGCGGCGGTTTCGATGCCAAGGTTTTTTTCAGATTCAGGCATCGTGACCGTGGGAGTACCGTCAGCTGATCTCAAACGGGGTGACATCACTCACTGCCGCTTACACCGGTACCTCCTGGACCTCTTCTCTGTGACTCTGTCAAGTTTCGTACCTCTAGTCGTCGCGCTAACCGGTACGTACCACCATACAATGTTATTCCGTACGTACGCCGTCCATGACATGCACTTGACATGCACCGCCCATCTTGCTCAATGCTAATACACTAGACTACATGCGTCCGCAGGAGCGCCTATTGACTGCGTACCTACCCACCCGTCCATCCTACACCTCCCAGATTCGTTGTCGCATCCAGCGATGCACGTGTCCTGAAAAACCTAAGTCGAGGTGAGCACGACATTCATACATTTTAACCACTGCTCACCACTCAATTCCAGCCCCGACTGACAACCTCTCGTCGCCGCACGCATAAGCCCTGCGGCTCCAACCCACCCTACACCGACGAGGCGTGATGAAGGACGCAAGCGACGCTGTCCAGAGCAGCGATAACGGCGTGTGCGATCGGATCTACGCCTCCCATCGCCAATAATGGACGGACGGGGCATGCAGAGAGGTGAGCAGCCCATATTGCGCAACACCGGTTCTCCTACTCACCTTTCTCCCGGTCCGCCGTCCAGACCTCGCTCCCCACGACGACCCGGCCTACCCTCCGCCATCGAACACGGGCCCTTTCACTGCCGTGAAGGCCACCCTTGGCGCTGGATTCGAGCCTGCCGGTTACTCGACATGCGCAAGATGACAAACATCGCCGACGATGACGACCTCTGCTCCGCGACCTGCCACGCCAACATTAATACTCAACTTCGGACCCGCTCACCTCGACATCCACCACGATGGCCCACACACGGACCAACATGCTCGACGACGGTGTGAATGGCCTACGCTTGGCAGACTCTAACCTCCGTCTCCCCAACACGACTATGTGACAACCAGACTGTCGGCGGTTTGTCGGCGGTGGATGCGGAGGATAAGCGAAGGAGGAGGGGAGGGCGGTGACGGAAATCCGTGTGCTTTCGCTTATGCGGTGGACTACCATTTCAATGGTCAGCGTCTTGTCGCCCCACAATCCAATCGAAACTGACCTCGCCTCGCAGATGGTACGCGTCTATCCCGAGGACTGCCGGGGGATGGGTGTGGGTGTGGAGAGGACGATTGATGGTGGGTACGTCGTGGTCGTCTTTGGGTTCTACGTGTTGCTAACGTCGTCGTAGCGGTCGATGTAGGTCCGGTCTCATCGTGATCGCTCACGGCTTGGTGCTTCCAGTGCGTACAGTCTGTTTGAGAAAGTTAAATAGACACGCAAAGATACTGACATTAACCCGCGCACCCCGGAACACAGGGTTAAGATACAAACTACCGGACTCAGCACCGAAGACGGCAGTGCACGAGCGCAAAGCACGATGACAGCCGCTCGCAATCGATTCGAAACTCGCGGCTGCCCGAGGCATCGAGTCCCACAACATCGACGACGGCAACTTACGAGCTCGCCAGCGGCCAGCCACCTTCCGACTCAACAAACTCGCGTTCTCACCTCCCGGCCGACGGCGCACACCCTAACGACAGATAGGCCCCCACCCACAACGAGGACCGATGCCCCAGCCATTGAGCTCGAGCTCGATCCCCTCGAAACCACGTCAAGTCATGCGGGGTGTCGACACACCCAACTTCGACGGGCTGAGAGAACGGTTAGCAAAGCGAAGACAGCGCAGAGATGACGACAACGGACGTTCACCTACGGGCCTACCTCAACACCACCAACGATGACAACAGCCGAGCGGAGGACGGCGGCGGTCGCACTGTGCGAAGTGGTGAGTGGATTACTCGATTCGACCACAACAACTCACCTTAATCCAGTTCCTCAGCCCAACCCTTTGAGCTCAGGTGCCTGGCCCATCCACCCAACCATTCCGCCCACCGTCCTCCCTCTCCACTTGTACACTACCGCCACCATACGCTGAGTTTTCAAATATCTCTCCCCGGAACCCAATATCCATACCCCCAGCACCTCCATGTACAAGTCATACATGATTTGTCACGCTCCTTCGCGTGCAGCAACACGCACTAGTGAGTACGTGCCTTAGACCTCACAGACTGACGTACTGACCGATGACTACAGCTTCCAAAAGGCCGATCCAGTACGCTACACTACCGTCGCTCACCTGCGACACCTCGATGTAGCCGAGTTGTGTCTCCCAAATTGTGAACAACACAGCGCCTGGGGGAGGGTTATTTTTGCGAACTCTACGTCGATAGGAATGAAGTACGTCATTAGAACCAATGTATTGACATGACGCGAATAGACTTGCCTTTTTGTGACGAGCACACCGTTGTGGCGACCGGCAGGTCGACTGGGCGTGGCTGAGATTACGACGACGTCCAGGGCTCGACGACGACCGTGACTGCCTATGTTGACGACGGGCGGCGTGGGCTTAGGACGAGCTAACTTCACCGTTCCTGCAACGTACCTGGTGCTCGTCTGCGGCGCACTGACACCGACCACATGCCATCTCCATCAAGACTGTAGCAGTGTACGTCGCATCATTTCATCGAGGCTGCTACAGCCTGAACACATTCCCTTCAGGCAGACGAAGCATATAACATTGGCCCCGCTTCTACGGTATGAGGGAAAACTATACATACTCGACGAGGTCTGGGATGATTATCCGCTCGCCGGCCTCTATCCAAGAAGAGATTGTACTTTCAGGGTGGGCAGCCTCGAAGTCCCCTCTGGAGCTGTGAGCACCTTCGATCTTCAGCAGCGAGAACACCGAGTTCGCAAAGCGCCTGGAGGCGGAAGGGCTCGTCATCGTTGGTCCCCCGGCGAGTGCGATTGTGAGCATGCTCCAGCCTCCAAGAGGTCTTTGCCTAAGCGGGGGAGTGCAGCGAGTCTACTGGCTCTACTGGCGCGAGCAAGCGAACCCTGAGCGCAACGACCACATGCGCAAGTACCCCGATTATAAGTACAGCCCAAGAGGGGGCGGCGGCTCGTAAGCGCCAGAGTCGCTCTTCAATGTCCTCGTCCGTCGTGACACGGTCCATGCCTGGGCCCGCCATCATCGACCGTGTCACGGTTGACACGCATTTTCTTTTGCCCACTTACCAGCCCATGCGAGAATGCACCCTTTTGGTATCAATGTTAAGTTCCCATCTTCTACGTGATTTCAATCAGATGCTTACCTTGAGTCGGCAGTCATATCACCAAGCTCTCCAGCCATCCGGCATGCAGCACTCCCAATCGCAACCCAATCGTACAACTCCCTCAACTTCGCGACATCCGTGCTATCGGAGTCACTGTCCCTCGCCGACTCCGCAAGCTCCTCCCTCAATGCTCATCAACTGGAACACCGACTAGCACATCCTCGTCGGCGCCCATCACGGCCAACGCCGATCGCCCGCGCTTTGTCAGCATTTGGTCCCACCGCTTGTATAAGCGCCCAGCCACACAAAGTCGATTTTGACGCATTCCCATCCTCCAAAAATTACGTAGAAATCACATAAATTTGTATAATATATGGAGTTCTCATGTTTCAACATTATTTGAGTTACTGAACTTTGAAACTGCGTGATTTAGATTATCCACGGTTCCGGCTAGCCAAAGCCTAAGCTGTCAGGGGAGTGAACAAAAACTAATGTGTTAATGTGTTATCAGTTATATTGGTATCAAGGAGTGAGGGTACTTAATGATGCTGTCTGTATCAAGGATATATATATATATATACATTGTGACTCGTGAGGCAGTCTGCAGAGCTTGGCCTAAATACATTAATAAAAGTAAAGGCAAAGGCAAGAGAAAAAAACCAAATAAATGGCCAAGGAATCTGCCACGCGAAGCGGTGGTCTACTTCCCACAAGTAATGTATACTACAAAGTGAGTGATTCAAACTATTTAAATTGTCATGTTTCTAATTAATACAACTCATGTAGCTTGTTGAACAGCTCAAGGCGTATCACACAAGCTGGAAAACAAACCTCAACATCAAAACGACACTTTCATTGACAAACGAAGACCGGCAACCTCTCAAAGCAGCACTGATCCACAAGAAGAGAGCGGAGAATGCGCCCCCAACTCTTGATCAGCCGCCGAAGCTCCATACAGTTAGCCAGGGCTTCATCGCACTGCCCAGCATGCGAGGAGGATCTCCTGAACTCACCGGTTCATCAAATGTCACCTCTTCATCTCATCCCAGCCCAGACACAACCACCAATACATCTCGCGCACCCGATGAGCACGCCAACAATCCACCATCACGCACAGCTCTCCCTCCAGCCTCCCCGCCGATGAGTCCAGAAGGCACTCCAGTCCCTGGCCAGGCATCCCTGAGTTCGGACCTGCCGAGCTCGTTAGGCCCAATGGCTCAACTTTCGCTGAGTTTTGTGCAAGCCATCCAAGGTGCGAGTACGTCAATTGAGGCAACACGGCAGCCTCGAACGTGCGCCAAATGCGGAGATTCCGGAAATTTTGGCTGTCCGGGGAGGCAGAGGCGGGAGAACTGTCGGAGGCCTTGTCAAGACTGCGGGAAGTTGGATTGCCTTGGACGTGATATGTCGAAGGGGTTTAAGGACAAAAGGTGTTCGCTTGTGCAAGACCGCGTCGCCAAGCAACTAGAGAAGAGTCGGGCAAAGCGACAACAGAAGAAGTAGACACTATATGGACACATTTATAAACCGTGACTGCAATAGTACGTACTTGAGAATTGGCCCACTGGCGGATGACTTGAGAAAAGGATGTGAATGGGGCCTGCTGCGAGCGTACATAGAGAGAAAGCATTGCCGACAAGATTCGGACAAGATCTAGGCTTGGGCAATCACACTGATAGTCGACTGATAGCTCGTTATCGGGTATTTCTTCCTAACCAGGTAGAATATGATGTATTTCCGCTCCTAGAATCGAACCGAACTGATGCTGATGAGCGTTTGACTAGCTATTTCCTCCAGATGAGGAATAATCCGGTTCAGGAGGTGACAGGCATCAGATTGAAATAATCACCGGCATCAGGCCCGTTGCGCTTGCGCAGCAAACGGGTGCACCGTAACCAATCTATGTAAGTTTGAGCTCCCTCCTCCTCCCCTCCCCCCTTTCCTCTTGTATCTCCGTTTTAGGAAATGCCTTAATTTGAATTTCGTCTACAGACACCATTACCGAGCCAGGTTCGGCTCGGTAATGGTGTCGGTAGACAATACCGCCGGAAATACTGAAATTGAATCTGAGTTTTAAATGTATCACATGATCGTGACTAAGCCAATTGAGCGCCTTGTCACGGTTGGGCGCCTCTGCTGTCTCAAGTTTCAACCACCTGCATCTTCATCGTACCAGCCCCGCGCCTTCATTCCTCACACTCGTTCCACCTAATCCTCTCTCTTCACTCACAGCACCAGCCTGTGGCGCACTACAACGACCAACTGGCTACCTGCCAGCCAAACATGTCCGGCGCCAATCTCGGTGTGTATACCACACGTCATTTTCGTTCAATAGCAAAGGCTTACACCTAGTCTGGGAATGTAGGTAATACGGCGTTCTCCTTCATCTACACGCATCCCGGGACAAGTACGGAGGATGGACGAACAAAGAGAATGCGGGAATTCCGGACAAGCACATCAGTACCACCGACGCGCATGGACGTGCGTGCGCCCTCCTTCGACGATGAGCACCTTCCCCGCAAACGAGCACGCACTGCGCCTGCGCCCACATTACAGGCTAAGCGTCCTGTTGGCCGCCCAAGGAAGGATACATCCTATGGTGGTGTTCTCGTTGAGTTCGGGACCTTTGTGAGTGCTTCCCTCCTCTCGCACGTTATCACGACTGATATCCAAGCGGCGTTACAGTTAGCGCCCGGAATATCAAAATCTCACTCCCTTCAGAGCACGCGAACTGTTGCTCCCCCAAAGGCTGCCCAGAATGTGCCCCTCGCGCCAATTTTCGGCACTCGGCTTCCGCGACAATCTGCATCAGAGCCTACCACTCGAGTGCCCACACCAACGGCGTCAGCAAATCCCCTTCCTCCTCCTGGCCCTGTAACACCACCCGTCGTGCCGTCTGATCAATGCACGATTCCAGAGGAGAATATCGCGGAGGGCACGAATCATGCAGGGATTGCTGACGATGAATCGAGCGCAGATGGCGCCGGACTAGGTGAACCAGATGACGACTCGGATGATGAAGATGCAGGTGAAGAGGAGGGGGATTTGGAGGACGATGGGGAGCTGGAGGACGGAGCTGTTCCAAAGAAGAAGACTCGGAATCGCATACCACTGCCGGAGGAGGTGAAGAAAGCGTTCGATGGTCACATAGAAGAGTGTAGGACCCGAAATCATCTAGGACAGCCTCGATTGTATTGGTATAACAAGACGTTTCGATTTCCGCAACAAGCAACGTGGTTCTCACTTCAGAAGCCTGATCTATCGCCACAAAAGCTGTACAATCCAGCATTCTTTCTCTGGGATCCCCGAGCGCTCGTGAAGATTCCGTGCCCCAACTGCTCGACTGAACTTCAGAGGCATACGCACATTGAGCGACCGCGCAGATGTGTGAGCTTTGCCTCAACCTTCTGGATTATCGGGTTTCGCTACCGATGCTCCCAGTGCAGTCGCTCAAAGCCAGCTGGAAAGAATGTCACCTTCCGTAGCTGGGACAGCCGCATCCTTGCCGTACTTCCTCCTGCGCTTGCTGCCGAATTCCCTGCTCGTCTCAGTCACCGAAGCGCCGTTGATGTCGACATGGTTGAGTGGATGAGATCTTGCTTCCAAACCGGGATGGGTTCTAAACAGTTCTCGGACGTCCTCCGTGTGCAACACCTGCTGCAATATGACAAACTTCACCTCCAATACCTTCAGCATATCAGCAAGAACACTCTCGATGACTGGATGGGAACGAAATACGCGGGATTCCTCCCTTTTACCGATAGAAGCCCTGCTGGCTTTCATGGCTACATCCCTGGTGGTCAGCTTTTGCGTACTGTGTACGATCGATACATTGAGCAGCACGGCCACCACTTCGATCAGCACACGTCTTTACTTTCAGCAGAAGTGAACGCGTTGGACCACAGCCATAAAGTAAGTGCTAAATTATAGTTAAGCATAGCCCCAGGCGACATCATAGATATTGACTACCTTTTATTAGTTCACGAAGTATCTGATCCGAGTCAATGGCGAAAAGGTATTCACTGCCTTGTTGACGGTGACGAACGAGCGGGGCGAGATTAGACTCTGCTGCCTCGTAGCGACCAAGGCTCACTCCCAGTTCGAGATGGCGCTGAAAGAGCTGTCTCGCTCACTCGATCTATACGGCCTGAAGCAGCCGCTGATATTTTACACGGACAATATGTCAGACCGACAGTTCCTGATGAAGATATTTCCATCTTTGAGTGCCGATACCGCACCCGTCGAGAAGTACGAGCATCTCCCACTTTTCACGGTACCACAGGATGTCCGCATCAGCATTCGAAACACTGCTGCTTCAATCAACTCTGCGGTTCAAGCCATCATGGACGACTTACCCGAAGATGGTGAAGGGCACCTCGTAGTCGGCTTCGACACTGAATGGAATGTTCAGACGGGGCCCAATGACCGAATAGTCGGCCGCAGCCCTACAGCCATAGTCCAGATTGCATACAAAAAGCAGATTTATATCTTCCAGGTAAATCCCTTCAATTGGAATCTTTGTGAGTGTAACGGATGATATTGACAGTCTCTATCACTCTAGGTTGCAGATATGGTGAGATCAGGTGCACTACCCCAGCAATTGAAGATATTCCTGTCAAATCCCCAAATCCTGAAGGTCGGACGCTTGATTGAGTCCGATCTGAAAGTCCTCGAGAAGGCATGCAACTCGCCCACACCATTTCGAGGGGCAGTCGACCTTGCAAAGGTTGCAGAGGAGAGATATATCTCCCTATCACGCAAAGCTCCTGCGCTGCACGACATCTGTGCTGAGGTACTTGGACGCTGTCTGCGCAAGAACATTCCTGACAGAGTCGGGGAAGCCTGGGAACGAGAGACTCTGACATCAAGTCAAGTCGAGTACGCTGCTTGCGACGCCTACGTCGCGCTTGCCCTGTATAATCGGATGACATTGACACCCATCCCTTCACCCCTCGTTGCCGGCGCACCTTTACCTCCACCAGGGACGCCTATTCTTCTCTTCGGTCCGAGCAACAGTCTAATTGCTCGAGGATGTGCTACTACGCAGCCTGCGGACGGTGTCTACGACTCAATCGTCCTTCATTCGTCAAAACTCGTGGTAGAAGTCCAAGAAGCGATTGTACCCGGCGCTCTCATCATGTCGCACCGCAAGCAGCCTCTCTCAGCATTTGGCGAACTCCCATATCGAGTCGTTGCAGATCGCCAATACGTGCGCATTCATTACTCGACTGTTCTTCCAGCAAACGATCCCGCTAGAAGCGCATGCGACCACCAATCAATTGGCTCAACGTCTCAGCCGGCACCATTTCAGGATTTCCAGCATGCTGGTTCGGAGAACACCATGACACAAGCCCAGCCAGCTGATCCACTGGATGACTCGGGACCCCAGGGATATAGCGACGTCGACCCTGAGTCTCTCGCTGGAATTATATATGATCTCGCCGATGTGAGCTTAACTCGCGACTTCATCGGCCCTCCCGAAGTCGATGGCATGTCACTACAAGAAGGACTGGAAATCCTGGGTCTGATGCCCTCAACGTGGCCCGAAGAAATACGCAGCAGAGTGCTTAAGGACCTGTTCCATGTTTTCAACATGTTCTACATCTCCGTGCACCATGGCCTTCATGTCGACTTTGCCCAAGCACTACGCGATGCCATGTTCATACCTGACCCCGAGGATGTTGAGCGTATCAACGCGTGGGGCAGAATGCAAACACCACCCACTTCGTTTGACGAGCTTCGCAAGTTTAGAGCACGCTGGCTATGGGTACGGTGCAAGCGAATTATTCCACCGCCGGCGCTCCTCTACCCCGCCGTGTCAAAGGTCTTTCGGACGTATGGCCCGTTGAAGGATGCGAAGACAGGTGCACCTCTCTTCAACAAGGCAAGCTGGAAGACTGCGAAGCAGATCCTAGATCTGATATACAACGGGTTTGTCTCTGACCCACCTGGAATTGCGCTATACACCACTATGGGGGTCGGAGCCAAGACTGGCCTTCCGATTTACCGATGCTTCCGGGGGACTAACACAACAGAGGGTGGAGTGCACACTCACCTTCGTTCGCATCTCCCCTCGTCTGGAACATCAATACGACATGCACTCGCGTGCCTGAAGGATTCGTGCTGAGGCATAATTTACTTGTGAGTATATCCACTTGGATACTTGTTTGAAGGCATCACTGACCTTGAACCCAAGGTTGGAACATTGAACAGTACCGGGCGACGCTACCTCGGCCACTTTTCAATTTGGATCACGAACGAAATCCAACAGTATTTAATCGTGCTCAAGGATAAACTTTTGAACTCCATCAACATGAATCACTGGCTGAACACGAGCTTCTATCAGCCGACAAAGGAGGTTATCGGTGTCTTGCCAATTCCAATGGAGGTTCAGCGAGCGAGCGGTATCGCGCAATGGATTGATGGTGTCGGCACGAACATGGGCACCGGTGCTAAACACACCCGCAGTACACGCCACGACTACCTCGCTAAACTCCAAGGCACCCGCAAGGCAGTTCTACCTATTCACACCCGAAGCGAGCAGCAGATTTTCAGGGATCTCATGCAGAGCAACCCAGACTTTGGTCCTTCATCGAGCGCTCAGCCAAACTGGGATAAAGCCGTCAAGACGTGGAATCAGCTTGCGGATACGAACGATAATGTATACTACAAAGTGAGTGATTCAAACTATTTAAATTGTCATGTTTCTAATTAATACAACTCATGTAGCTTGTTGAACAGCTCAAGGCGTATCACACAAGCTGGAAAACAAACCTCAACATCAAAACGACACTTTCATTGACAAACGAAGACCGGCAACCTCTCAAAGCAGCACTGATCCACAAGAAGAGAGCGGAGAATGCGCCCCCAACTCTTGATCAGCCGCCGAAGCTCCATACAGTTAGCCAGGGCTTCATCGCACTGCCCAGCATGCGAGGAGGATCTCCTGAACTCACCGGTTCATCAAATGTCACCTCTTCATCTCATCCCAGCCCAGACACAACCACCAATACATCTCGCGCACCCGATGAGCACGCCAACAATCCACCATCACGCACAGCTCTCCCTCCAGCCTCCCCGCCGATGAGTCCAGAAGGCACTCCAGTCCCTGGCCAGGCATCCCTGAGTTCGGACCTGCCGAGCTCGTTAGGCCCAATGGCTCAACTTTCGCTGAGTTTTGTGCAAGCCATCCAAGGTGCGAGTACGTCAATTGAGGCAACACGGCAGCCTCGAACGTGCGCCAAATGCGGAGATTCCGGAAATTTTGGCTGTCCGGGGAGGCAGAGGCGGGAGAACTGTCGGAGGCCTTGTCAAGACTGCGGGAAGTTGGATTGCCTTGGACGTGATATGTCGAAGGGGTTTAAGGACAAAAGGTGTTCGCTTGTGCAAGACCGCGTCGCCAAGCAACTAGAGAAGAGTCGGGCAAAGCGACAACAGAAGAAGTAGACACTATATGGACACATTTATAAACCGTGACTGCAATAGTACGTACTTGAGAATTGGCCCACTGGCGGATGACTTGAGAAAAGGATGTGAATGGGGCCTGCTGCGAGCGTACATAGAGAGAAAGCATTGCCGACAAGATTCGGACAAGATCTAGGCTTGGGCAATCACACTGATAGTCGACTGATAGCTCGTTATCGGGTATTTCTTCCTAACCAGGTAGAATATGATGTATTTCCGCTCCTAGAATCGAACCGAACTGATGCTGATGAGCGTTTGACTAGCTATTTCCTCCAGATGAGGAATAATCCGGTTCAGGAGGTGACAGGCATCAGATTGAAATAATCACCGGCATCAGGCCCGTTGCGCTTGCGCAGCAAACGGGTGCACCGTAACCAATCTATGTAAGTTTGAGCTCCCTCCTCCTCCCCTCCCCCCTTTCCTCTTGTATCTCTGTTTTAGGAAATGCCTTAATTTGAATTTCGTCTACAGACACCATTACCGAGCCCTTTTGGGGATCCTCCACAGCTTGAGTCAGACAGTTTTGTGAGAATTTATAGGAATCCATTCAATCACAGCACGTTGTAGCTCATCTCAGTATAGCATAGTTCACCCAGGCAAATACCCCTAACAGCGAGAAACAGGCGAACTTTCGGTGTCCCTTATACTGTAGATGTGCAGGTTGGTAGCAGGTGGTGCCGCTAGTCGGCCTTACAAGTGTTATTTTTGTTGCAGAGGAGCACTTTTAGCGCCCATCACAAACCGCGTAACTGCTGCCTAGTATCGATAGTAGCGCTCGTGGGCTAAACAGCTTGGCTTTGAATATTCACTCATATTCAGGATACCCCTAAGCAGCACAAAACTTATTTCTTCCCATTGATAGATGGCATTCGTACTCCTTGAACGTGGTCATGAACGTTCGTCCAACTTTGCACGAATTGGCCCACTCCGTTTCGGCCTGTCGTATCGGAATCATGGTACGCTGACTGACAGCTGCCGTAATCTTCAAAATGTAAAGCTCTGAGAGAGATGTTTCTTTTCCGCCCTTGAGGGATCTTCGTTTCTCCTTCTGCCCTTGGTCGCCACCGCTTTGTCGCCACCGTCATGCGGACTTGTCGAGTTGGGCGTAGCTCGCTCCTTGGGCAGTGTACCTCAGGTATGTACTCATCAAATGTCTAGGAATATCATTGGCGTTGCCAGTCCATCTACCCTGTTGCATGAAGCTGCCTTGAGCTTTCTGGCAATGCCATAAGCCATCCACCGATATTCCGATCCTGACGCTGCAGGTCCCAGCGCCTTTTTGCAGTAAGAATCTCGGGCAATGGCTCGTAGCAATGCTCCCTTAGAACCCAAACTTCAATCTCGCGAGGCCACCCTGAGGATTACATGACCAGCAATAGATGCGAGGAGAGCCGTCCGGTATTTCTGCTTACTTCTTGCTGTGATATTCAAAATGAACATTAGGGGAATTCAAAGTAAACGCAACAGCTGTTTCGAAACAACAATTTCGTTTTGGTTTTCGCCAAGGGGGGCTGTGCAGCTCAGCCGTGTTCAACTCCGATGCCCCGAGATAAGACGAAGATAACCGTTGAGCATATATAGAGCTTTATTATCTACTAAAAGGCAGGTTATAGCTACCTAAGAGCTACAAGAGCTAATATATAGATTATTAGGCCCAGCAAAGTAGTAGTTGCTCTTAACATGGCTTTCAGGTATATTCGGCGAGATAGCGGCATGGCCTCTAGATTTGATGGGACCTGCTGATTTCACGGATTTTCCCGGAGTTTGGGAATCAAAACAAAATCGTTGTTTCGAAACAGCTGTTGCGTTTACTTTGAATTCCCCTATTGAAGGGATCTTCGTTCCCTTATTTGGCCACAATCATCCAGCGTCATATTCCCGTTTCCTTTGAACCTCGCGGCCGCCGCGACATTCGCAAGTTTGTTCCTGGGAGCTACTCCTCTGGCAGTGTATTTGCTGAGATCTTACGCACACTTCTACATCCGTGGTT
Organism: Ephemerocybe angulata; assembly: GCA_013368325.1. Taxonomy (NCBI): domain Eukaryota; kingdom Fungi; phylum Basidiomycota; class Agaricomycetes; order Agaricales; family Psathyrellaceae; genus Ephemerocybe; species Ephemerocybe angulata. Next base: position 1,708,833 of record JAACJK010000163.1, on the reverse strand, counting down.
TTCATGTGCGCATCTTCTTTTGGTTCTTCCAGGCTTGGACAATGCGTGATTTGTGAACAGTGAATCTCAATGTCAGAGCAAAAGCTACTGACTTAATTTAACCGGCACTGCATAGCATACAAAGAGTAGAGTTCGCTCGCATATTAACCTCTCACAAGTCACCTTTGGTTTTTTTGGTGGATTTTTGCGCTGCAGTTTCGCACCCAACTCTGGCCACAGCCCGAGTTTTATCGTACCCTTTTCAGTAGGCATGGCCCATGGGTTTTCCCTCGGCGCATGGTGGGGTGCGCACTGTCTCCCGCTACCAATATCAGTAAAAGCGGGGATGCTGGGTATATTATGAGCGGATCGTCGAATACCAATTTATGGTAAATCTTTGAGAATGTAGAGGGCTTGAGCACTCACTTTGTTTTCGAATATCCCAAAAGCAGCTATTAACTCGGACTGTCGGATGCCTTGTGCCAGCCTGGTGCTGGTGTCGTACAGTACCGTCAAAGTACCGTTACCACTCTAACATCGCATCTCGGCTCTCACTCCACCTTCTCGTTTAGTCGACGCAGAGCCCTCCAAAGAGAAGACCGACAGTACGGGTACCGTCAGTGTCCGCCCATATGCAGAGATAGTCGACGGGCCTGAAATGCATAAAAGCCCAGCACGTCCACCCTAGCTCTTCACTCGAACAACCCACAGTGTTCAGTAATCAACTCCTTCTCTTCCTCAACATGCAATTCAAGACCATCGCCTCTCTCCTCGCTCTCGCCAGCGTTGCCATTGCCATCCCCACTGAGCCTGCCCCCATCCCGGCGAGCCAGTGCAACACTGGCCCCATCCAGTGCTGCAACAGCCTCCAGGCGGCCAACGTCCCTGCCGTGTCCACCCTCCTCGGGTTGCTCGGCATCGTCGTTCAGCCCATTACTGCTCTTGTCGGGCTTACCTGCAGCCCCATCTCGGTCATTGCATTGCCCGGCAACTCTTGGTCAGTATCATCATCATCTGAGGTCACTCGAGTCCAATATACTCACTATGTCAATAGCTCTGCGCAGCCCGTTTGCTGCACCAACAACTCTTTCAGTTAGTTTTCCGATCGCTCACCTTTTTCATTCCGAGAATGGTAGCTGACATACGTCTTCCTACTAGATGGCATTGTCGCCCTTGGCTGCACCCCCGTCAACATCAACCTCTAAGCTGGCGTCAGCGAGATGGCCGACCACAAGATTACAGATCGACAAGAAAGCCTGCAGCGCTTTCTTTAATCTTTGGTCGCGACTGACAGATATGAACAATAAGATGTAGCCTCTATCTTGATTTCAAACCAACTCTCCCCCCGTAAAGCTGTAATATTAGTAAACCATATATATCGTCAATATGATACCGTATGCTCAGTTGGATTGGTGGCTCACCAAAAACGTATAGTGTTGAAGTCGAAAGCGCAGTTTAATCCGGTGAAACAGTAAGAAACGGGCATTTCACTCACTGTGAATAACACCGACGACCGACCACCCGGGCCTTCTCGAAGTGCCTCAAGGAAGAACTGAACATGTCCGAACCGAGAGCCCTGATGCCCAGATGCGGTTCCAAGCACCATAAAGGGCTTCCAGTGCTGCCGGTACCGATAGGGTTTCTCCCATTCACACTTCGATTCGGATATCATTATGCCTTCAGAATCCCCACCAATAAAGTTTGAGAGGGATGCAGCCAATCGGAGCAAAGTGCCAGTCTGGCTTCGAGAAACATAAACCCACCAAATAGCAGCGTTCAGGATGGGCGAGGCCTGGATTAAAACCACCTTAAGCAAGGGAACATAAGTATCTAAGTATCTTGGCCCCGCAGTTCCAACGGAGTGTTTGTGCAGTGAACTGAGGCCAGAATACCGAACACACAGGATGCAAAGAAAATGCACGAGCCTGGAGATACATGATCAGTAAAGTTCGATATTCGTATTTGCCTCTCGGAACAACCCCACGGATAAACTCCCTCCAATCGGAGCTCTCCAGAACAACTTCCCACTTCTCCAATTCTCGTCCCTCCAAAATGAGCCTCGAGCGTGCCTATAGGTGGATATCACCGTACTCCGTTTGCCAGATGCCGACATCACCATTCTAAATAGTAAGTCCAACGAGGCTAAAAGCATTACCGGCGAACAAGCTTCGTCCAATGAAAATCCGAAATGTGGAAAGTATCCTGGTCCCGCAGTCCATGGCCCAACGTGTCCCCACCAATAGGAGACGGCTAGACCACAGATCCCGCCCTTGAAGCCAAAGAGCGCTGATCCCGCCCCTGAGACGCGAGAATGACTTCTTCTGGCGTGTCAACAGGAAGTCCAGCGAGCCTCCACGCTTCATATCCGCCTATAATGTCCGTGGCGTTGAGAAGACCCAATTGTTGCAGGGAGTACGCAGCGAGACTGGATGCGACATTAGAGAGGTACAGGTATACACATCCAAGACATACCTGCTGGTGTAACCCTCCTGACAGACGACGATAACGACCAAATCGTACCGATCTGCGACTGGCAGCCTGGCGTCACTCCGCGGGTCCAATCTCCACTCAAGAACGTTCCGTTCGATGCACAGTGCACCCTTGATCCCACCATGCTTCTCGCGCTGAGCTTGTGGGCGGATATCAACAAGGATAACCGGGGCGCCCAGAGCAGCTGTGGTGTGTGTTGCTGTAGTAAGTGATACACCTGATTGGGATGCGCTCCCGCCCAGAGGAAGTTCGCGGGCATCTGGGAAAGAATGAGATAGTGCGAAGTTATTGTAGAATGCACAAACCTCCGTTTGCCTGGAGCTCGCGATAAGCCTGGTTTGGCGTCACCCTCTGCAGCTTCGCCCTTGCACCTGCCAACATCTGGTCGATACTTATGCTCCCAGGCGGAGGGAGCAAGGGATCGATCGGCTTCCTGGCAGCCTTCCTTACAACGTCCCAGAGCGCGGCTTCGTCGTATATACTGTCCCCAAGGTTGCGCACCAGCCCTGTCCAGAACGTCCGTTCGTCCAAACCGAGAAAGTCGCTGAAATCGGGATCTTGGGTCGAGGAAGAGTGGGTGGAGATTCGCAGAGCTGGATTCATGTCGGATGTAGACACGACACGACCTACGAATTTGGAGCACGTTAGGAGCGCGCCGCGCTGGACGAGCTCCTCCGTCGCGCCGAGGATGAAGATGACGTTCGGGGGAGGTTTGCTGCCCTTCCCTGTGCTCACGCTCGCGGTGAGGTCAGGCGGGGGATGCGGGGAGCCGTCTGCGAGGATAAAGAGCCAACCTGCGCCGACACGACCTAGTCGAAGGCGCATTTCTGCAGCCATATGATCTGCGACCAGGCGAAGAAAAGCGGCCTCGGACGACTGGTCACCCATGCTGAGGATGACTCCGATCTTGCACCCGTCTACGACTTCCGCCTTCGTGATAGCCCGCACGGCCATCTCGTGAGCCACCTGGTTATGCACGTCGGTCAATGTTCGTCGGGGAAGAGGAGCATCGGCGCGCCGGTCGTCGCCATACTGCGACTGGGTTGATGTTGTGCTGGCTCCATCGCCCCTGTACGGCGCAGACCTTGCGACCTGGAGATCTCCTGGGTGGTAAGCATTATGTGGCGCCGACATATACGATAACTGCGACGATGTGGAGGCTCTCGAGGACTTTGGGAGCCCCGCATTCGTGGCGACGACGACCGCGGGCGCTGTCGTCGACGAGCTTGCCGCTGATACATCCCGACTATCCCTAGAGTATTTCTGGTCAAAGTATGAGTTCAGCATGGTAGATGGTGGTGGTAGAGATTCAAAAGCAGTTCGATCAACTGATGTTCGGCATGAGCGCTAAAGCTCTTGCCAAATAGAGGCAACTTTTTCTACCTGTTGCGATAAGATATGCAAATTAGGCGCGCATCTCACGCTACGTCTTCTAACGCAGGCACCCAGCCTGAGGGTTGCATGTTCGTACCTACTACAAAAGAATCCACGGTATCGATGCTGTAGCCGGTCTAGGAGCCACTGGTTTTCTGTACACGCCGTGACCGTCAAATAATTAAGACAGGAATGGGATGGTATTGCTACAAAGTACAGATGAGAATTGTGGATGAATGCTATACATTACAGATGGATACAGAGGAATAACAAGGGATTGCTGTTCTGTGAGAATTAAATCATGAAGGTGGGGCGCTATGGTTAGAATCGGCCATAGCAGGCATTGGCATTGGTATTGATAACCCCGCAGGTCGACTGGATGAAGTTAATACGTTTCCCATTGACTGATTGTGCGGACTGGGTTCCGGTGTCAACATCGGCAGCGAACCTGGACCGGGAGTTTCTTCCACACTCCTTGTCGAGTTGCCAATCCTTAGAGCTTCAGGAAACGATGGGGGAAGGGGCAACGCCGGAGGAACCCTCGGCATCAGACCTCCTTCTCCACATCCTAAGGCTTCGAGGTCTACTTCAACTCCTGGCGGGGGAGGGTCCGATGGCGGGATATCTGCATACGACATATCCTCCGGCGTTCCTGCCCTATGAGGTTCGGGGTGGAGATATGGATGACTTCCCCTCCCACTCGCCGCATCGAGCTCAGCCTGTTGGAGAGCAGCAAGATACGGTAGGTGATGCGGAGCGGGCCCCGATGCCCTCGACCTATCTATATCCTGCCCTACGACATCGTTATACCCTGGAGGGTCAGAAGGGGGGACCTCGGTCCCAGGGAAGAACCTCGGTACGAACGAATCCGAAGACGACTGTGCCATCTCCCCTGTTCTTGGGCTACTGGGGAGGATGGGGCGATGGGTCGTGGGGTTGGCCTCGCGGTCTCGGCGTTCGCGTTTCTTCGCTCGGTAACGTCGGCGGATGATAGAGAGGGCCAGGCCAGCACTGAATAGGGCGAGAACGCCAACGGATCCGCCAACGGCCGCGCCAAAGGTGGCTACATTGCGTTTCTTGTCGCTGGAAAAAAGCGAGGGTGTGAGTGCGAGTGCAAAATGGGGTTGCGCCAAGATGCGTAAGGGTGATCCAGAAGCAAGAACAAAGAAGTAAGCAGAAGGTCGGATGGAGGGTTGGAGTGTCACGGATAAACACCTCATCCACAAACCCCAGATCACCCAGGCGGTGATCCCCTCAACGAACGCAGGCTTGTGAAGGCAATATTGCGATGCGCCTCCAAGAATTAAAAGAATTAATGTTCAGATACCAAAGAATTGAATGGAAGGGAGGCAATTAAGGACTTTCCACCAATCAGAACCAACGAACAAGCGAATGAGGACTTACGGGGTTGCTGAGGCTGAGGCAGGCCCCGAGGTACTTGTCGGCGTCCCTGTCGTAGATGATGAGGCAGACGCTCCCATTGATGATGACGGAGCAGTTCCAGAGGACCCCGACTGAGTCGGCAAGGTTGGCTCGGAAGAGGTGGGAGGAACAGGGATAGGAATAGGGCCTCGTCTCTCTAGAAGCGGTTGGGTTCCCCACATGAGGTTATGAGTGTAGACGAGATGGTCGAATAAGAATACAGAGTCGATTCCGATCGTGACAACTAGCTTGTGCGGCACGTCGTCTAGTTCTTGAACGGAGAAGGCTAGAAGCTGCGTTGGTGCTGCTCCTAGGTCGTTACTGGATCGTAAGGATGTTGGGTGGGGCGGATATGGTTTCCCGTCGATCGTAATCGTAGAAGAATGCGAGAGAGGCCCGAAGCCAAAGAGATATATTGCAGAGCCTTTCGGTAAATTGAGTGGAGGTCGAAAGGACAGACAAAGCTCCGCACAGACCTGTGAAGTCGAATTGGAGAGTGGTTGATGTGTGTCTCGGGACTGGTTTTGCGCATCTTTTGCGTCTTCGTTTCGTTCGGGTGGAGGAGGGCTGTAGGAGGGCAGGCGGTTCTGTCGCTGAAAGGGAGATAAATGATGTCACGGATTGTAGCCAGGCTGGGGACGTACAAGACGATGATTGGGTGGTAGCATCTGCTTTCGCAGTCCCTCGATCACTATCCCACAAGCGCTCTGCACTTCCCCTCATCCCAATCCGTTCGGGTCCAAACCTCTCACCACTCCAATCCGGAATCGGCTGCCATGCCTCTGGTGGGAGGTAGAAAATCGATGCATCGTTTCTCCCCACTGTAAAGTTCGTGTGAAGTGCAAATGCGACCCCAAACACTTTCAACCAAATGCACATCGTCAGGGGCAGCCATCGACGGGCATTCCGATACCTAGACGCAGGCGTATGGCTGTTAAGAGCAAGCGCAGCGAACGACAAATGGCGCAACTTACAATATTGTCATCACACTCCCGTCAGTCGGGTGCAAAGGAACGTGCCCTCTTCGTCGCAAGGTCGATAACCGTATATCCAACGTGATGGTTGGGTAGGAGGAGAATGTACAGCTCAACAAGGGAGATAGATGGGTATATGTGGCCGATGGAGCGTGAGACTGCGAGGCCGTAAGGAACCAGGTGCTCTCTTTCCTAAGTTTGCGAAGTGTTAGTATCACAAATCACATCCTGGCTTCCTGCAAACCAACCTCGTTCTGAAGGTATACAGAAGAAGGACTAGATGGACCGAGGACGGTCGGTCCTCTGACCCCCCAGATTTAGCCAAGTATGGGAGACCACGCGATACGATTTCCCGGAGCTTAGCTCGCAGAAGTCTCGGGTTTAAGTAAAGAAGCGCCTACTGCAGGCTGATCACGACTAATACGCTGTGGCTGGTCAGCATGGGTTCGGGTTCATGCATCATGACCAACAGGTCATCTTGAATGGGTCGTTGAGTTTCTGCAGGGAGCTTGACTGGAATCATGAATGGTAGTGGTAGTGGTACTTAGTATGGAGTTGGTTTCGGCCGCCGATAACGCCAGATCGTATCATGCACAAATAGAGCTCTACTCAGCTGACTCCACAGTCAAGCCGATTGGAACTTGAACTTGAACCTCTACCTTCACTCAGCTTCAGAAACATTATGGCATTGAAAAGGTTCAGCCAACCTATTGACGGGACCATACCCATCCAGGCACTCCTATATGACGATGAAGACCTTTTGGGATCTCAAGATAATGTTGGGATATACGATGGGTAAGGCCCAAGTTGCTCGCAAAGGCACAGATCTATTCACGCAAACTAACAATGTAGCCAACAGAAATCGTCCCGTCATCAATCAGGGACAGTGCATATCTCCAGCCATCGTCTCTTCTACACGGATGGCCTAAAGCCAGAGTCCTGCTCCTTCTCCATCGACCTCTCTCACGTCTCGAGAACCGATTACTATGCCGGGCTGTTCACCTCATCTCCAAAGGTAACCCTATACCTTGCAGGTGAAGTCTCATCCGAATCGACCGATGAGCATGCACCTTCGATATGGGAATGTCAGGTTTGCGGTAACCGCAACTCTCCAGGCTTCAGTCCTTCCGCAGCTCGTATCTGTGGTCTATGTGGTGTCCCGCGAGACGCCTCTGACTACCCAGAACAGGGAGGTTCAGCTACTCACCTCTCTTCGTCACTTCCGGCGTCCGGCTTCGCTGGGTCCTCCGTTCCGCGATCTTCCAAAGACCCAATTCCATGCCCAGCGTGTACCTTCCTCAACCACCCATCTCTCCGTACCTGCGAACTTTGCGAGACTGACCTGCCGCGCCGACCCTCTCGCAGGGAGCTCCAGTCTGCGCCGGTTTCGAGGCCTCATTCCCCTGACAACGACGAGGAAGGCGACATGCTGATCAAGGTTAGCTTTAGAAAGGGAGGTGATAAAGCGATATATGGGGCGCTAAAGACGAGCTTGAATGGCAAAGTATGGGAGAGTAAGGCAGCCACAGCCGACCGCGGAGGCGTAAACCGGAGCGTTGGAATTTGTGAGTGAAAGTTTGTGAAGCATTCCGGATTTCTTACCCTTTGTACGCAGCGGGTATTCTCAGAACGGTAGAGAACTCCGTACAGGAACGCGAGACGAGCATGCACGACGCGCTGCAGGACTTGGAAGCCCTCATGGTCAAAGCGAAAGACATGGTTCACCTCGCAGCGGAACTCAACGACAAGTTGACAGCAGCAGCCTCGAGTACAAACGTACGTTCTCTCCAGCATTTTTTGCATACCATCCTCACTGTACGCAGGATGAGCCCGAAGAAGCGACGTTCATTCGATCCTCCCTCACCCAACTCGGTCTGCACATCGACAACGCGCCTGTGACGCAAGATATGACGAAGGACGAGCGGCGATGGCACGAAGAGCTCGCACGCGAGCTCGCCAAAGTTCTCCAAGCGGGCCTAATGCGCGACAAAGGCATTGTGGCGCTCGATGAAGTCTGGGGCGGGTGGAACCGCGCGAGAGGGGTCGCCCTCATCCCTCCTGCGACGTTTCTGCAGGTTATCCCCCTGCTGCCGCAGTATACAACACCTCAAGTGAGCACGAGGAAATTTGCTTCTGGGTTGACCGTACTGCACACTCCCCCGTACAGCGCGAGTGCGTTCTCTGCACGGCTGGCTGGGTTTTTAGTGATGCACGGTAGTCGCACAACGCTGGAAATCGCGCTGGAGATGGAGTTGGATATGGAAGGTAGCAACGAGGCGGGGATGTCGGTCAGTTTATGTAAGGAGATGGTGGAGGATTGCGAAAGGGAGGGTGGTGTATGTAGGGATGATGTAGGGCAGTGTGCAATTGTCTGTGGGGGAGGAGTGCGCTGGTGGCCGAACCTGTTCATCGATGGCTGATAGCCGCTGGACATGCGTGGGGGCATCGACCCTGAATTTCCTTTTCGAGGCCTCGGATTGCCAAATGGAGGCAAAAAGGTGAAAAAAATCGCAAGTTTTTCACTTTCAAACGTCGGGTGCAGGTGCGTAGGTTCGGTATTCTGAGGTCTCGGTATATTCAGCCAAAATCTATCTACTACAGGTTGTACGGAAGCGAGACCGGGCTATTCTACGGCGGCGAGTACTCTACGGTGCGTGACTGAACGGGCGACGTAGCAAGGTACTCATCCACTTCTTGTATGTAGCGGGAAACTGGTGAACGGAAGACTATGTTGCCCCGGTCATCAAGAGGAAGGGGAGTCTCGGCTTGACGTGGGTGGCAGAGTGGAGGAGGATGGGAGAGACGAGCGCGTATGGGCAGGGTTTGGGGATAAGGACGAGTGATGGGATATGGTGTGCACACCGGTATATATACCTCCCTGAGCTTGGTCCCGTGCATGCAACGCGACCGTGTTTTGTTGAACGCATTCACTGTGTACCGCCTCGTCAGCAACTTATTCATCCCATTCTGCCTGTCTCGGACCTCGGACCTTCGGGTCTTGACTCTCCATTCCCCGGGATCTGTTATGTTGTGATGATGATGGTATGTTCCTCCTCGCAACTGAAGTTCCTCTCCCTTCCCTCTCGCTATTCTAGAGAATTGATATTCATCTCAACTGGCACTTGAGGTGAATATAATTCTCTAGGTGGCTTTGGGGCCCTTCTCTTCATTGCACGACTCACAGCGACTCACCTTGAAATTTGAATAGCCTTCCTCTGATGCGCAATTTGGCGACCCTGACTCTGAACCCTGAATATTGCTTAGCTCCGGACAGCGAAACTCATTGGTGCCGTGTATCACTCCTTTCCAAGTGTCGAGCAATTTCCTGACTTCTTACCTCCTAGACGGGGTGTTGTGAAAAGAATAGCACGGCGCAAGACAAATGCAGGAGTTGGAATTGCTTTCTGGTGAATCCTTTTGTCTTGCCTCTTGCCTCATCCTTTGGAGTCCAACGGACCCTGTACGTAGTGTACGTGTATATCAATTAGCTTTTGCTTAAGGGCTTTGACGTTCTCCCGGTATCCGGAAACACACGACTCGTGCCTGCCACCTCATGATCGATCGTCTCCCTCCCGGTGTTTGTTGGGTCGCCGGACCTCTCGTTCGATTCCTCAGAGAATATCATTAATTCCGGGACGTCTTTCTTCCACAACTTCCATTCACCCCAAGTCCAATATTTCCCCTCTCCCATTCCATCTTGCTTCATCCTCATCCGCATCTAGCCATTCTCGCTCACTGCCCCACCGGTACCTCAAGCTGTGAACCAAACGTGGTTAGTTTCCAGATCGTCGACTCCACCTCCCGCCGCAGTTTTAACATGTCGTCGACACAGGACCCCCGTTTGCGGGAACTCCAAATATCAAATTTTGGATCCTGCCCGAATTCCAGCGCGCTCGCTTCCACATTGCATTTTCCAAACCGAGCCACTCCCCACAAACTTCTCTCCTCGCGAGGTAGTTCCACAGGTCATCTTAGTAATAGTTAGTGGGCGTCGTTTCGCTTACGGCTCGATTATAGGTACGCTTTCCGTGTTCCCGGGAGCATAGATTCAAGACGTCGCCACACCAACCCACTTCATCCCGCTGCGACGTGAGTCTCAATGCCCAGCTCTTCGATCCCATTCCCAATGACCACCTTAGGTATAGGCCACCCCATTTCCCGGAAGTCCAAAAATCAAAATTCCAAATTTCCCGCAGCGACCGAGCATTCAAGGTAGTCAGATCCCATCACCTGCTTTCTTCATGCTGACCACCGCAGGCGTAGAACACTCGTGCCCCATTTCCCAGAAGCCCAAAAATCGAATTTCCGACTCTCTCCCACCTTTCTCGGAGCCACGGCCAACAAGGTGATCGGACGCCAATATCATAGCAGTCTCGCATCTGTCCTGGAATTTGACCATACGCCTCCGAGTCCCTAGATGCCCCCACATCCGGATAAGTATGTCAATCTCGCACCCATTCCACTGTCCTGACTAATGACTAATTCCCGGCATTAGATGACGAGTCTTGACGGTTAGGTGTCAGGTAAGCTATCCACGTATTGCTACTTATGTTAACGACGCTAATGAGTTCGAACGTATGGCAGGTTTAAAGGTCTGAAATTGAAGAGACCTTGGATTGACGTGAGTCCATCGCTGCTCCCCTTCACTCCACCCACTCACTCAGACACCACCCTTACCTCAGGCCCGCCCCAGTCAGCACAGTATCAAGTACTTCGGCAGCTCAGGGCGTTAAACTACCAGCATTGGCGATCGGTGGTGCTACGGGATCGGAGAGGCCGGGGTGACGAGAGGGATATTGGTGCGCGCCGGGTGGAGCAAATCGCCAGCTTAAGGTGTGGATCATCCATTTTGTATTCATTAATAGCCCTTTACTGACGTTGTGCTCGTACCTCGCGCCCTCAACGGCACGTCTTTCGTCGCTGGCAATCTCACCACACACCCGGCGACCCAGAGCAGTGGCAACTGGCCATCACAACCGCGCGCAAGCACTCAGACGGACAACATGTGGGATCTATGGTGCGTAACATAACTTCTCGTCTGATCCGTCTCGTTACTGACAGCTCTAATTTAATAGGCGATGGTGTCCAGCTCATGACGAGCCTGGACCTCCCACCAAACCAATTAAGTTCTGACCTCCCGACGTACGTACCATTGTTACGGGCACGCCAATCACGCCACTCACTGCCTTCCGTTTCAGTGCCGCCCACTCAGAATAGTCCTTCGTGTGGACGCCAGGTAGATTTGAATCGCGGTAGTGCATTTGAGCCTTTGCACCATTCCGTATTCGTAGAGTAGAACGATAGAGTAAAGACATAGAGAGTATCAATAGCGAAATTATGTCGCCTAGTTATTGTAGTCGCTTTATTGCCATAATAAATTGCATGCAACCCTTTGAGCTGAGATTTTACACTCCGAGAAGTCTTTCCGAGTAATCTGTGTGAAATGACTATGTATGGTGTCCAGAGTTCCGAAATCTCGGGTGTGTGGATAGCAAACCATGCTCGTCGGCTTCCCGCTTTCCTTATCATCGCTCCGAAGCTCAGCGGCCTCCCGCTCTCGAGATATTCCGGTCATTCGTATGCTCTAATGGCCCAAGCTATTGAATCTATGCTGCAAGCGTGTACGTAGGGGTAGGAGATAGCTCCACTTGAGGACAACGGAAATTTCATACCGGCGTACGGTGTACCCACATGCCCGCTATTAGTATTAGACGTGCATGGCCATTGGTCCCCCTAGTGCCAAATACAAGGCTCAGTGACCATCATGGCACATGCCATAATTAAACGTACACGCTAATGTAGGCTCTGCAACCGATAACCGACGTCCGGGCCCCTACGTGTACCCAACGTTCAACGCGAAGATTTCCAGACCGCGCGCGGCACACACGCACTTGATCCCTGGACGAAATTCCAGGTTCAAATCGGGATCTTTTAGTGTATTTACATAGCCAATAGACCGTTTTAGTTACGTATATTGACGCGTGAGACCGCGCGAAGGATTGGGTATGGCCCAGATTGAAGGATTTTCGGAATGAGAAATTAAGCGCCCAAGATAGCGCCGGCGGCTCAACGTGGACAACAACGATAATGCAAGCTACCTCCACGTAGATCAACGCAAATACCAAGATCCCATACTTCAGACAGTGTGCATTGCCCATGAGACCTCCACCGCGCTTCAATTTCAAATATTCGATGCATGGCAATCGAGATCTCGCAAGGCACTCCTGCTCATCCCTTTCACCGATATCGCACGTTTCCACCGAGCCTTTTGACATTTATTCGGCTCACACCTCATCATTCTGATGCATCATACGTATATTAGTAACCGGGAAGGCTGAAATCTTTGAGCCAGGGGATGGAGCGTGGAATGTAGGGTGCGGCGGAAGCGCGGTTACGCGCTTGGGCAATATACGTGCATAATCCTTACTTGAAGGCCGTAAGATGGTATGGGTGTAATTTGGTGGGACTCAGGGGTATGACCGAGAGAGGTAAGTACTCTTCCAGCGCTGCCACCCAGATTCATAGTTTTGAATTTCGCCAAATACTCCAAATTCATGTGTAAAGCGATTCCAAATGCTGCGCGACATTGCATGCATTAAGAGCATATTAAACATGTGTAGACAGTACACAGACTATCTTACCATGCTACCCGGTATGTCACATACACACCCAGGCCCAATGTCATGCTCTCGATCGTCGATGCATAGGACCCAACCGGACCTTCTCCCCATCGTCCCGTCCACCCGAAATACATCGTTAAAATATCATTCCCCTGGCCCGACCCTGTCTCGGCACGCTTACCAACATACATCAAACACACACAGACAGCTTGAATGACCGCTTGCGCAGTTCCTGAGCGAAGATTGGGGCGGATACTTCAGCGGAGGAGGAAAACACCGCCAAAAAGAACGTAAACGCATGAAAAACGAGCGAGGGATATTCGGGTTGCTCGGGAGCTGGGGTCAGCACGGTGTGTCATGGCTCTCCGAGACCCGAAGTGGTGAGAGAATGGGGGAGTGGGGATGGGATATATAAGTGGGGGAGCGAGATGGTCGTTCCTCATCCTCCTCAGCGGGGTTTCCCTCTCATTCCACATTCCCTCTTCACCACATCCTCTTTCATTCTCTATCATCAAATTTACTCTCTACACACAGTGTATTACATTGCACGAGTTCGCCACCCTGCTTTGCTCGTCGTCTTCGCCGTCCTCGACGACGATGAGCTCAGCGCCGTTTGGTGAGTCTGGTCCTATGGTCCGGGTAAATTTTGATGCCATCCTCACGGGCAACTCATCCTTTCGTTACCAGTTGACACGTCGCTCTGACCACCACCGTCCCAGCTCGTAAGTCACAATCCCTTTCTTTACAACCTCTCACTGACCATATTGCACTCAGTCTCAGATTGCTTTCTGCGCTATCATTACGGTGAGCGCGATTGTATTTCTTTCCTCTAATCCGCCTTACTCACATTCAACGACACCATTTCAGACTTTAGAGCTCAAAGCTTGGTCGGTCAGTACCCCATCCTTTTGATCATTAAAAATCCTGGCCCACTTACACTCCATCTACGCCTCAATAGAACGCGTCCGCCTCCCCTCGCCTCAGTAAGCTTCAACGATCCCCTTCGCCGTGGTCTACGTCGCTATGGCTTCACTTTAAGCAAAGAGTAAGTCATCCATCCAATCTCTGAAGTCGCACCACTAACCTGACCGCTTCAGATACAAGGCACCTAGCCGTGCACATAAGAAAGAAAATCCGTTTCATTCAGAGGTACGTAGTACACCATGGTATCTATGCTATACTGAAACTAACCCTTTACATAGCTCTCATTTGCACCATCTGTTCTACAGATCGAAGGTCAGCACACCCCAAGATTCGTTTAAAAAGGCTAGACTAACCTTTGCCTTTTCAAATAGCTCGACATTGACCTGCCCCCGGTAGGTATACAAAGCACCACGATCTTGACGGTGCCAGTTAATCACCCCACGTCAATACCGGCCGCCGCTCGGCGCTGAGTAAATGGTCGATTAGGGTGCGCGGACGATTGGGCGCAACGTGCATGGCACTAGCTGCGACGAAGGGTAAAAGTGAGTACACTGCCTCGATTCAGTTATTGCTAGACACTCACCTCGTTTCAGCTCAGCCGTGTCCTCCCCCACCCCAACGCTGCACGCCTGACGGACCGCCCTCTCATCGCTAGGCCTGATCTTCGACGTCGACTGGTGGCCGCTGGGACGTCGATTCAGTGCTGGAGATCGCAGGCGCAGGCAGCGTGCACATGGTGAGTGTGTACTCCATTTTAGGGGAAGTGAAATACTGACCAGGTCCCATATACCACCCCGCAGGTCCCAATGACGACGACACTCTGCCCGATGCGCGAACACGCGCCGCCGGGCGTCCACGGTGCGAAAGCGCCGCCAGGCCAGGTCTTCGGCGTCGATTCTTGGCTGAGGGGATGTCGTGAGTGCCGGGGATCGTAGGCGCAGGCGGGGTCAGAGAACCTGTGCATCGTGAGTCAAGCTTCGGTTTAACTAAAGGAAGCGAAATACTGACTATCCAGTATCTCTCCCAATTCCGCCCTCCGGCAGTTCTCAACGACCACGGCACTCTGCTTGTTGTGTGAAGACGCGCCCCCGGACGTCCGCAATGCGCGAGCACCCTCGTGCATCGCCAGGCTACACCTTCGGCGCCGATTCATGGGTGCTGGGATGTCGAGCGAGTGATGGGAACCGGACCGGGCGGAGGTCGTACAGCCTGTATATCGTGAGTCCAGGCGTATTCTGAGGGGAGCGACATACTGACCAGGTTCTGATATCCAGTATCATCACACCTTCGGCATCCCACACTTCTCAGGCCACAGTACGCGCCGCGGGCGTAGATTACGCTCGCAAACCCACGCTGGTGTCTTCGTTCTGGGTGGAAATGGTGAGTACGCGCTTTCTGCCATTCGAAAGAGGGACTAACCTGTGGACCAAGCACAACTCCGTGCCATCCACCACCATTCAGCGTGTGTTGCACGCTTCCTCGAGCACGGGAAAGCCCAGTGATCGCTCGCGAAGGTCCTTGACGCCGGATCGCGGCAGGTGGAACGTTCGCCGTCTTCGGGTGTTGAGGCGAGCGGCGGAGGGTGTGGTATCGGTGTGGGGACAGGTCTTCAGGCCGTTGGTTGGTGGTGAAGTCTCTGTTGAGGGTAAGCATTAATTTGGGATTGGATCGAGATACTGACCTCTGGTGCCGCAGGCGGATCGTACAGGCTCTTGTAGTCCTTCGGGATGAGACGAGCACACATGCCTAGGCCAGGGCGAATCCCGTGGGGCTGGCGCAGGATCGTGTGTCCGAAGTCGGAGGATCGCGTCGGCTGAGGGGCGATATTCTGGTCACAGGGGTGTAAGGACACGATCCTTTGACGGACCGTACGAAGACTGACCTTTGTGTAGACGTAATCGTTGTTTCTGGGGCGGATCCCAATCTTCGAGCGGCATATGCGCATGCCTGACACTTGCGCTTCGTGGCTGGGGCGTAATCGAGCGAGGCTGCATCAAAGCTGTGAGTACAGCTACATTCGGGACTAGAGAGAAATGCTGACCTGGTTCGGAATCGGGATTCAGTGCATGTTCTTGCTGCGAAACCCGTGACGTTGCATCCAAGGTTGGGATCGCCTGCAAGAGTCCTTTTTCTTGGTGAGTACACCTTGGCGCTATCAAAAAACGATGTACTGACCTCGTAGGTGCGTCAGAAGCGGATTTGGTACGGAAGTGCGATGGGTGGGATGCTGAGATGGGACCGTAGGGGTGTTCGTCCTATCTGTGCCGCTTTTGGAGTCAGGGCGCTAGTCACAGCGCGAGAAATTGAGCCGTTTTCCTCGTCGTCTCGTACATCCCGATTGCGAGAGGGCAATTCTACAGGGTAATCGATGTGAGTAGAGGTCGATCTTGGTGCCTGATAACTGGGGACTCACGAAATCGTTGGCAGGAACCCAGTGGTGATAATCGGATGTGACTGGTGCAGCTGCTGAACCATCCAAAACGAAACTGGACGCGATTTGCGCGCTAGCAGAGGGGGCTGGGCACGATGGGAGCTTGAATTGGGACCGTAGGCGCGTAGGTAGTGAAGATCTTGCACGGGTTAGACTAGAATAAAGTGCATGTTTTGGTGCTGGCCGCATATCTTGAGCCGCAGAGGTGTCGTCGTGAAGGCGGTGAAGTGGAGCGAGAGGGCGATTCCAAGGGGCGCGTGGGAGACAAATCGAGGTCGAGCGGTCCTTGGGAGCCAATGACATCGCTTGGGAGGGTGGCGAAGGAGGGCGACGATGCTCATGGACGGCGAAGGGAAGGGCAGCAGGCAGCCTCGTCCTTCCGCCGATAACGCCAGATCGTAACATGTACAAATAGAGGCGAATGCCCCTGACCCGATTGCAACTCCTCTGCCTCCGTCACCTCTATGTCATTGAAACGGTTTAGCCAAGCTATCGACGGGACCATACCCATCCAGGCGCTCCTATATGACGATGAAGACCTTTTGGGATCTCAAGATAATGTTGGGATATACGATGGGTAAGGCCCAAGTTCCTCCCAAAGACACAGATCTATTCACGCAAACTAACAATGTAGCCAACAGAAATCGCCTCGTCATCAATCGGGAACAGCATATATCACCAGCCATCGCCTGTTCTACGTGGATGGCCCAAAGCCAGACAGTTGCTCCTTCTCCATCGACCTCTCTCACGTCTCAAGAACCGATTACTACGCTGGGTTATTCACATCGTCTCCAAAGGTAACCGTATACCTGGCAGGCGACGTCTCATCCGAATCGAACGATGAGCACGCACCTTCAATATGGGAATGTCAGGTTTGCGGTAACCGCAACTCTCCAGGCTTCAGTCCTTCCGCAGCTCGTATCTGTGGTCTATGTGGTGTCCCGCGAGACGCCTCTGACGACCCAGAACAGGGAAGTTCAGCTACTCACCTCTCTTCGTCACTTCCGGCGTCCGGCTTCGCTGGGTCCTCCGTTCCGCGATCTTCCAAAGACCCAGTTCCATGCCCAGCGTGTACCTTCCTCAACCACCCTTCTCTCCGTACCTGCGAACTCTGCGAAACTGACCTGCCGCGCCGACCCTCTCGCAGGGAGCTCCAGTCTGCGCCGGTGTCGAGGCCTCATTCCCCTGACAACGACGAGGAAGGCGACATGCTGATCAAGGTTAGCTTTAGAAAGGGAGGTGATAAAGCGATATATGGGGCGCTAAAGACGAGCTTGAATGGCAAAGTATGGGAGAGTAAGGCAGCCACAGCCGACCGCGGAGGCGTAAACCGGAGCGTTGGAATTTGTGAGTGAAAGTTTGTGAAGCATTCCGGATTTCTTACCCTTTGTACGCAGCGGGTATTCTGAGAACGGTAGAGAACTCCGTACAGGAACGCGAGACGAGCATGCACGACGCGCTGCAGGACTTGGAAGCCCTCATGGTCAAAGCGAAAGACATGGTTCACCTCGCAGCGGAACTCAACGACAAGTTGACAGCAGCAGCCTCGAGTACAAACGTACGTTCTCTCCAGCATTTTTTGCATACCATCCTCACTGTACGCAGGATGAGCCCGAAGAAGCGACGTTCATTCGATCCTCCCTCACCCAACTCGGTCTGCACATCGACAACGCGCCTGTGACGCAAGATATGACGAAGGACGAGCGGCGATGGCACGAAGAGCTCGCACGCGAGCTCGCCAAAGTTCTCCAAGCGGGCCTAATGCGCGACAAAGGCATTGTGGCGCTCGATGAAGTCTGGGGCGGGTGGAACCGCGCGAGAGGGGTCGCCCTCATCCCTCCTGCGACGTTTCTGCAGGTTATCCCCCTGCTGCCGCAGTATACAACACCTCAAGTGAGCACGAGGAAATTTGCTTCTGGGTTGACCGTACTGCACACTCCCCCGTACAGCGCGAGTGCGTTCTCTGCACGGCTGGCTGGGTTTTTAGTGATGCACGGTAGTCGCACAACGCTGGAAATCGCGCTGGAGATGGAGTTGGATATGGAAGGTAGCAACGAGGCGGGGATGTCGGTCAGTTTATGTAAGGAGATGGTGGAGGATTGCGAAAGGGAGGGTGGTGTATGTAGGGATGATGTAGGGCAGTGTGCAATTGTCTGTGGGGGAGGAGTGCGCTGGTGGCCGAACCTGTTCATCGATGGCTGATAGCCGCTGGACATGCGTGGGGGCATCGACCCTGAATTTCCTTTTCGAGGCCTCGGATTGCCAAATGGAGGCAAAAAGGTGAAAAAAATCGCAAGTTTTTCACTTTCAAACGTCGGGTGCAGGTGCGTAGGTTCGGTATTCTGAGGTCTCGGTATATTCAGCCAAAATCTATCTACTACAGGTTGTACGGAAGCGAGACCGGGCTATTCTACGGCGGCGAGTACTCTACGGTGCGTGACTGAACGGGCGACGTAGCAAGGTACTCATCCACTTCTTGTATGTAGCGGGAAACTGGTGAACGGAAGACTATGTTGCCCCGGTCATCAAGAGGAAGGGGAGTCTCGGCTTGACGTGGGTGGCAGAGTGGAGGAGGATGGGAGAGACGAGCGCGTATGGGCAGGGTTTGGGGATAAGGACGAGTGATGGGATATGGTGTGCACACCGGTATATATACCTCCCTGAGCTTGGTCCCGTGCATGCAACGCGACCGTGTTTTGTTGAACGCATTCACTGTGTACCGCCTCGTCAGCAACTTATTCATCCCATTCTGCCTGTCTCGGACCTCGGACCTTCGGGTCTTGACTCTCCATTCCCCGGGATCTGTTATGTTGTGATGATGATGGTATGTTCCTCCTCGCAACTGAAGTTCCTCTCCCTTCCCTCTCGCTATTCTAGAGAATTGATATTCATCTCAACTGGCACTTGAGGTGAATATAATTCTCTAGGTGGCTTTGGGGCCCTTCTCTTCATTGCACGACTCACAGCGACTCACCTTGAAATTTGAATAGCCTTCCTCTGATGCGCAATTTGGCGACCCTGACTCTGAACCCTGAATATTGCTTAGCTCCGGACAGCGAAACTCATTGGTGCCGTGTATCACTCCTTTCCAAGTGTCGAGCAATTTCCTGACTTCTTACCTCCTAGACGGGGTGTTGTGAAAAGAATAGCACGGCGCAAGACAAATGCAGGAGTTGGAATTGCTTTCTGGTGAATCCTTTTGTCTTGCCTCTTGCCTCATCCTTTGGAGTCCAACGGACCCTGTACGTAGTGTACGTGTATATCAATTAGCTTTTGCTTAAGGGCTTTGACGTTCTCCCGGTATCCGGAAACACACGACTCGTGCCTGCCACCTCATGATCGATCGTCTCCCTCCCGGTGTTTGTTGGGTCGCCGGACCTCTCGTTCGATTCCTCAGAGAATATCATTAATTCCGGGACGTCTTTCTTCCACAACTTCCATTCACCCCAAGTCCAATATTTCCCCTCTCCCATTCCATCTTGCTTCATCCTCATCCGCATCTAGCCATTCTCGCTCACTGCCCCACCGGTACCTCAAGCTGTGAACCAAACGTGGTTAGTTTCCAGATCGTCGACTCCACCTCCCGCCGCAGTTTTAACATGTCGTCGACACAGGACCCCCGTTTGCGGGAACTCCAAATATCAAATTTTGGATCCTGCCCGAATTCCAGCGCGCTCGCTTCCACATTGCATTTTCCAAACCGAGCCACTCCCCACAAACTTCTCTCCTCGCGAGGTAGTTCCACAGGTCATCTTAGTAATAGTTAGTGGGCGTCGTTTCGCTTACGGCTCGATTATAGGTACGCTTTCCGTGTTCCCGGGAGCATAGATTCAAGACGTCGCCACACCAACCCACTTCATCCCGCTGCGACGTGAGTCTCAATGCCCAGCTCTTCGATCCCATTCCCAATGACCACCTTAGGTATAGGCCACCCCATTTCCCGGAAGTCCAAAAATCAAAATTCCAAATTTCCCGCAGCGACCGAGCATTCAAGGTAGTCAGATCCCATCACCTGCTTTCTTCATGCTGACCACCGCAGGCGTAGAACACTCGTGCCCCATTTCCCAGAAGCCCAAAAATCGAATTTCCGACTCTCTCCCACCTTTCTCGGAGCCACGGCCAACAAGGTGATCGGACGCCAATATCATAGCAGTCTCGCATCTGTCCTGGAATTTGACCATACGCCTCCGAGTCCCTAGATGCCCCCACATCCGGATAAGTATGTCAATCTCGCACCCATTCCACTGTCCTGACTAATGACTAATTCCCGGCATTAGATGACGAGTCTTGACGGTTAGGTGTCAGGTAAGCTATCCACGTATTGCTACTTATGTTAACGACGCTAATGAGTTCGAACGTATGGCAGGTTTAAAGGTCTGAAATTGAAGAGACCTTGGATTGACGTGAGTCCATCGCTGCTCCCCTTCACTCCACCCACTCACTCAGACACCACCCTTACCTCAGGCCCGCCCCAGTCAGCACAGTATCAAGTACTTCGGCAGCTCAGGGCGTTAAACTACCAGCATTGGCGATCGGTGGTGCTACGGGATCGGAGAGGCCGGGGTGACGAGAGGGATATTGGTGCGCGCCGGGTGGAGCAAATCGCCAGCTTAAGGTGTGGATCATCCATTTTGTATTCATTAATAGCCCTTTACTGACGTTGTGCTCGTACCTCGCGCCCTCAACGGCACGTCTTTCGTCGCTGGCAATCTCACCACACACCCGGCGACCCAGAGCAGTGGCAACTGGCCATCACAACCGCGCGCAAGCACTCAGACGGACAACATGTGGGATCTATGGTGCGTAACATAACTTCTCGTCTGATCCGTCTCGTTACTGACAGCTCTAATTTAATAGGCGATGGTGTCCAGCTCATGACGAGCCTGGACCTCCCACCAAACCAATTAAGTTCTGACCTCCCGACGTACGTACCATTGTTACGGGCACGCCAATCACGCCACTCACTGCCTTCCGTTTCAGTGCCGCCCACTCAGAATAGTCCTTCGTGTGGACGCCAGGTAGATTTGAATCGCGGTAGTGCATTTGAGCCTTTGCACCATTCCGTATTCGTAGAGTAGAACGATAGAGTAAAGACATAGAGAGTATCAATAGCGAAATTATGTCGCCTAGTTATTGTAGTCGCTTTATTGCCATAATAAATTGCATGCAACCCTTTGAGCTGAGATTTTACACTCCGAGAAGTCTTTCCGAGTAATCTGTGTGAAATGACTATGTATGGTGTCCAGAGTTCCGAAATCTCGGGTGTGTGGATAGCAAACCATGCTCGTCGGCTTCCCGCTTTCCTTATCATCGCTCCGAAGCTCAGCGGCCTCCCGCTCTCGAGATATTCCGGTCATTCGTATGCTCTAATGGCCCAAGCTATTGAATCTATGCTGCAAGCGTGTACGTAGGGGTAGGAGATAGCTCCACTTGAGGACAACGGAAATTTCATACCGGCGTACGGTGTACCCACATGCCCGCTATTAGTATTAGACGTGCATGGCCATTGGTCCCCCTAGTGCCAAATACAAGGCTCAGTGACCATCATGGCACATGCCATAATTAAACGTACACGCTAATGTAGGCTCTGCAACCGATAACCGACGTCCGGGCCCCTACGTGTACCCAACGTTCAACGCGAAGATTTCCAGACCGCGCGCGGCACACACGCACTTGATCCCTGGACGAAATTCCAGGTTCAAATCGGGATCTTTTAGTGTATTTACATAGCCAATAGACCGTTTTAGTTACGTATATTGACGCGTGAGACCGCGCGAAGGATTGGGTATGGCCCAGATTGAAGGATTTTCGGAATGAGAAATTAAGCGCCCAAGATAGCGCCGGCGGCTCAACGTGGACAACAACGATAATGCAAGCTACCTCCACGTAGATCAACGCAAATACCAAGATCCCATACTTCAGACAGTGTGCATTGCCCATGAGACCTCCACCGCGCTTCAATTTCAAATATTCGATGCATGGCAATCGAGATCTCGCAAGGCACTCCTGCTCATCCCTTTCACCGATATCGCACGTTTCCACCGAGCCTTTTGACATTTATTCGGCTCACACCTCATCATTCTGATGCATCATACGTATATTAGTAACCGGGAAGGCTGAAATCTTTGAGCCAGGGGATGGAGCGTGGAATGTAGGGTGCGGCGGAAGCGCGGTTACGCGCTTGGGCAATATACGTGCATAATCCTTACTTGAAGGCCGTAAGATGGTATGGGTGTAATTTGGTGGGACTCAGGGGTATGACCGAGAGAGGTAAGTACTCTTCCAGCGCTGCCACCCAGATTCATAGTTTTGAATTTCGCCAAATACTCCAAATTCATGTGTAAAGCGATTCCAAATGCTGCGCGACATTGCATGCATTAAGAGCATATTAAACATGTGTAGACAGTACACAGACTATCTTACCATGCTACCCGGTATGTCACATACACACCCAGGCCCAATGTCATGCTCTCGATCGTCGATGCATAGGACCCAACCGGACCTTCTCCCCATCGTCCCGTCCACCCGAAATACATCGTTAAAATATCATTCCCCTGGCCCGACCCTGTCTCGGCACGCTTACCAACATACATCAAACACACACAGACAGCTTGAATGACCGCTTGCGCAGTTCCTGAGCGAAGATTGGGGCGGATACTTCAGCGGAGGAGGAAAACACCGCCAAAAAGAACGTAAACGCATGAAAAACGAGCGAGGGATATTCGGGTTGCTCGGGAGCTGGGGTCAGCACGGTGTGTCATGGCTCTCCGAGACCCGAAGTGGTGAGAGAATGGGGGAGTGGGGATGGGATATATAAGTGGGGGAGCGAGATGGTCGTTCCTCATCCTCCTCAGCGGGGTTTCCCTCTCATTCCACATTCCCTCTTCACCACATCCTCTTTCATTCTCTATCATCAAATTTACTCTCTACACACAGTGTATTACATTGCACGAGTTCGCCACCCTGCTTTGCTCGTCGTCTTCGCCGTCCTCGACGACGATGAGCTCAGCGCCGTTTGGTGAGTCTGGTCCTATGGTCCGGGTAAATTTTGATGCCATCCTCACGGGCAACTCATCCTTTCGTTACCAGTTGACACGTCGCTCTGACCACCACCGTCCCAGCTCGTAAGTCACAATCCCTTTCTTTACAACCTCTCACTGACCATATTGCACTCAGTCTCAGATTGCTTTCTGCGCTATCATTACGGTGAGCGCGATTGTATTTCTTTCCTCTAATCCGCCTTACTCACATTCAACGACACCATTTCAGACTTTAGAGCTCAAAGCTTGGTCGGTCAGTACCCCATCCTTTTGATCATTAAAAATCCTGGCCCACTTACACTCCATCTACGCCTCAATAGAACGCGTCCGCCTCCCCTCGCCTCAGTAAGCTTCAACGATCCCCTTCGCCGTGGTCTACGTCGCTATGGCTTCACTTTAAGCAAAGAGTAAGTCATCCATCCAATCTCTGAAGTCGCACCACTAACCTGACCGCTTCAGATACAAGGCACCTAGCCGTGCACATAAGAAAGAAAATCCGTTTCATTCAGAGGTACGTAGTACACCATGGTATCTATGCTATACTGAAACTAACCCTTTACATAGCTCTCATTTGCACCATCTGTTCTACAGATCGAAGGTCAGCACACCCCAAGATTCGTTTAAAAAGGCTAGACTAACCTTTGCCTTTTCAAATAGCTCGACATTGACCTGCCCCCGGTAGGTATACAAAGCACCACGATCTTGACGGTGCCAGTTAATCACCCCACGTCAATACCGGCCGCCGCTCGGCGCTGAGTAAATGGTCGATTAGGGTGCGCGGACGATTGGGCGCAACGTGCATGGCACTAGCTGCGACGAAGGGTAAAAGTGAGTACACTGCCTCGATTCAGTTATTGCTAGACACTCACCTCGTTTCAGCTCAGCCGTGTCCTCCCCCACCCCAACGCTGCACGCCTGACGGACCGCCCTCTCATCGCTAGGCCTGATCTTCGACGTCGACTGGTGGCCGCTGGGACGTCGATTCAGTGCTGGAGATCGCAGGCGCAGGCAGCGTGCACATGGTGAGTGTGTACTCCATTTTAGGGGAAGTGAAATACTGACCAGGTCCCATATACCACCCCGCAGGTCCCAATGACGACGACACTCTGCCCGATGCGCGAACACGCGCCGCCGGGCGTCCACGGTGCGAAAGCGCCGCCAGGCCAGGTCTTCGGCGTCGATTCTTGGCTGAGGGGATGTCGTGAGTGCCGGGGATCGTAGGCGCAGGCGGGGTCAGAGAACCTGTGCATCGTGAGTCAAGCTTCGGTTTAACTAAAGGAAGCGAAATACTGACTATCCAGTATCTCTCCCAATTCCGCCCTCCGGCAGTTCTCAACGACCACGGCACTCTGCTTGTTGTGTGAAGACGCGCCCCCGGACGTCCGCAATGCGCGAGCACCCTCGTGCATCGCCAGGCTACACCTTCGGCGCCGATTCATGGGTGCTGGGATGTCGAGCGAGTGATGGGAACCGGACCGGGCGGAGGTCGTACAGCCTGTATATCGTGAGTCCAGGCGTATTCTGAGGGGAGCGACATACTGACCAGGTTCTGATATCCAGTATCATCACACCTTCGGCATCCCACACTTCTCAGGCCACAGTACGCGCCGCGGGCGTAGATTACGCTCGCAAACCCACGCTGGTGTCTTCGTTCTGGGTGGAAATGGTGAGTACGCGCTTTCTGCCATTCGAAAGAGGGACTAACCTGTGGACCAAGCACAACTCCGTGCCATCCACCACCATTCAGCGTGTGTTGCACGCTTCCTCGAGCACGGGAAAGCCCAGTGATCGCTCGCGAAGGTCCTTGACGCCGGATCGCGGCAGGTGGAACGTTCGCCGTCTTCGGGTGTTGAGGCGAGCGGCGGAGGGTGTGGTATCGGTGTGGGGACAGGTCTTCAGGCCGTTGGTTGGTGGTGAAGTCTCTGTTGAGGGTAAGCATTAATTTGGGATTGGATCGAGATACTGACCTCTGGTGCCGCAGGCGGATCGTACAGGCTCTTGTAGTCCTTCGGGATGAGACGAGCACACATGCCTAGGCCAGGGCGAATCCCGTGGGGCTGGCGCAGGATCGTGTGTCCGAAGTCGGAGGATCGCGTCGGCTGAGGGGCGATATTCTGGTCACAGGGGTGTAAGGACACGATCCTTTGACGGACCGTACGAAGACTGACCTTTGTGTAGACGTAATCGTTGTTTCTGGGGCGGATCCCAATCTTCGAGCGGCATATGCGCATGCCTGACACTTGCGCTTCGTGGCTGGGGCGTAATCGAGCGAGGCTGCATCAAAGCTGTGAGTACAGCTACATTCGGGACTAGAGAGAAATGCTGACCTGGTTCGGAATCGGGATTCAGTGCATGTTCTTGCTGCGAAACCCGTGACGTTGCATCCAAGGTTGGGATCGCCTGCAAGAGTCCTTTTTCTTGGTGAGTACACCTTGGCGCTATCAAAAACGATGTACTGACCTCGTAGGTGCGTCAGAAGCGGATTTGGTACGGAAGTGCGATGGGTGGGATGCTGAGATGGGACCGTAGGGGTGTTCGTCCTATCTGTGCCGCTTTTGGAGTCAGGGCGCTAGTCACAGCGCGAGAAATTGAGCCGTTTTCCTCGTCGTCTCGTACATCCCGATTGCGAGAGGGCAATTCTACAGGGTAATCGATGTGAGTAGAGGTCGATCTTGGTGCCTGATAACTGGGGACTCACGAAATCGTTGGCAGGAACCCAGTGGTGATAATCGGATGTGACTGGTGCAGCTGCTGAACCATCCAAAACGAAACTGGACGCGATTTGCGCGCTAGCAGAGGGGGCTGGGCACGATGGGAGCTTGAATTGGGACCGTAGGCGCGTAGGTAGTGAAGATCTTGCACGGGTTAGACTAGAATAAAGTGCATGTTTTGGTGCTGGCCGCATATCTTGAGCCGCAGAGGTGTCGTCGTGAAGGCGGTGAAGTGGAGCGAGAGGGCGATTCCAAGGGGCGCGTGGGAGACAAATCGAGGTCGAGCGGTCCTTGGGAGCCAATGACATCGCTTGGGAGGGTGGCGAAGGAGGGCGACGATGCTCATGGACGGCGAAGGGAAGGGCAGCAGGCAGCCTCGTCCTTCCGCCGATAACGCCAGATCGTAACATGTACAAATAGAGGCGAATGCCCCTGACCCGATTGCAACTCCTCTGCCTCCGTCACCTCTATGTCATTGAAACGGTTTAGCCAAGCTATCGACGGGACCATACCCATCCAGGCGCTCCTATATGACGATGAAGACCTTTTGGGATCTCAAGATAATGTTGGGATATACGATGGGTAAGGCCCAAGTTCCTCCCAAAGACACAGATCTATTCACGCAAACTAACAATGTAGCCAACAGAAATCGCCTCGTCATCAATCGGGAACAGCATATATCACCAGCCATCGCCTGTTCTACGTGGATGGCCCAAAGCCAGACAGTTGCTCCTTCTCCATCGACCTCTCTCACGTCTCAAGAACCGATTACTACGCTGGGTTATTCACATCGTCTCCAAAGGTAACCGTATACCTGGCAGGCGACGTCTCATCCGAATCGAACGATGAGCACGCACCTTCAATATGGGAATGTCAGGTTTGCGGTAACCGCAACTCTCCAGGCTTCAGTCCTTCCGCAGCTCGTATCTGTGGTCTATGTGGTGTCCCGCGAGACGCCTCTGACGACCCAGAACAGGGAAGTTCAGCTACTCACCTCTCTTCGTCACTTCCGGCGTCCGGCTTCGCTGGGTCCTCCGTTCCGCGATCTTCCAAAGACCCAGTTCCATGCCCAGCGTGTACCTTCCTCAACCACCCTTCTCTCCGTACCTGCGAACTCTGCGAAACTGACCTGCCGCGCCGACCCTCTCGCAGGGAGCTCCAGTCTGCGCCGGTGTCGAGGCCTCATTCCCCTGACAACGACGAGGAAGGCGACATGCTGATCAAGGTTAGCTTTAGAAAGGGAGGTGATAAAGCGATATATGGGGCGCTAAAGACGAGCTTGAATGGCAAAGTATGGGAGAGTAAGGCAGCCATAGTCGACCGCGGAGGCGGAAACCGGAGCGTTGGAATTTGTGAGTGAAATTTTGCGAAGCATTTCGGATTTCTTACCCTTTGCGCGCAGCGGGTATTCTGAGAACGGTAGAGAACTCCGTACAGGAACGCGAGACGAGCATGCACGACGCGCTGCAGGACTTGGAAGCCCTCATGGTCAAAGCGAAAGACATGGTTCACCTCGCAGCGGAGCTCAACGACAAGTTGACGGCAGCCTCGAGCACAAACGTACGTCGTCTCCACGACTTTCTGCATACCATCCTCACTGTACGCAGGATGAGCCCGAAGAAGCGACGTTCATTCGATCCTCCCTCACCCAACTCGGTCTGCACATCGACAACGCGCCCGTGACGCAAGATATGACGAAGGACGAGCGGCGATGGCACGAAGAGCTCGCACGCGAGCTCGCCAAAGTTCTCCAAGCCGGCCTAATGCGCGATAAAGGCATCGTGGCGCTCGATGAAGTCTGGGGCGGGTGGAACCGCGCGAGAGGGGTCGCCCTCATCCCTCCTGCGACGTTTTTGCAGGTCATCCCCCTGCTACCGCAGTATACGACACCTCAAGTGAGCACGAGGAAATTCGCTTCTGGGTTGACCGTGCTGCACACGCCCCCGTACAGCGCGAGTGCGTTCTCTGCACGGCTGGCTGGGTTTTTGGTGATGCAGGGTAGTCGCACAACGCTGGAAATCGCTCTGGAGATGGAATTGGATATGGAAGAGAGCAACGAGGCCGGGATGTCGGTCAGTTTATGTAAGGAGATGGTGGAGGATTGCGAAAGGGAGGGTGGTGTATGTAGGGATGATGTAGGGCAGTGTTCAATTGTGGGTGGGGGAGGAGTGGGTGCGGAGGTGCGCTGGTGGCCGAACCTTTTTGTTGGGTATGTGTGGGATGGGGAGGAGGACGGCTGATAGCCGCTCGACATGCGTGGGGGCATCGACCCTGAATTTCCTTTTCGATGTGGGTGGAGGAGGGGTGGGTGTGGAGGTGCGCTGGTGGACAAACCTGTTCGTAGGGTATGTGTAGGATGGGCAGAGCGATGGGGAGGATTAGATTAAGCGTACGGGATAGAAGGTCGGGTAGGCGCAAGACGTTCGGTGTGCTCGAGATACACACATTGCGATGATCGGTTCTGACTCCTCTCGGGTTGGATGAAGGGATCACAGATGGGAATGTGGGCGAGACGCTTGTCGAGGTGTGGGTTCAGGCTGTGTGGGATGACGGGTTCATGGGATGTCCGGCAGCACGGGGAATCCGAAGATCAGGTGGGGAGAGGCATTCTGGACCACTGCTGGATTCGACTGGTGCACCGGGTAGCCTCCGCTCTGATACGGGTCGGGTGTAGCAGGGTAAGAGACAGTTGTGCCAACATCCACTGACACCATGGAGCCCCTGTGGCACGTCGAGAAGGGGCTATGTAGGTTTGAGTGGTTTGAAAATCGGTTGAACTTCACAATCTGGACAGTAACTGTGCACGGGACCCCAGACTCCCCGTTTACAGACTGAAATTGGTCTTTGTGAGCGACATATCACTGTCCATGAGATCGATATGACACTGAGTAACAGTTTGGTTTGCTAAACTGACTATGCTGAGAGCGGCTCGGCTCAAGCGATCAAGCTCAAGACCGGACGCGATGGTGTGCTATGCTTGCTCAGATGCAGAACTTCGATTAGGCTATGTACGTTGGCTATTACTGCCAAATCTGGGCCTCGATTCATCCAGCTAAGTAGCGGCCCACGGGCCATATTTCCTGGATCCTTGCACCCACTGATCGATCATAAGTACTGTGTCAACTAAGCGAATGCATGGTTTAGTGAAGATGTCCGTTCCTATCTGATAACCATTCTGATTATTGTTCAACTCCGGCAACGCGGACTTGACATCACTGATCATAAGCGCTGCGCCTTGCTCTGCAGAGAGGATACGTACGCTATCGATACCGCGTGGCACAGGTTGTGGGTACTGAACGGAGATGTGAAGGTTTCGGCATTTGTACCATGCGCTCGAACTGCTGCGACTTGAGACGCATTTGCCTCCGAAAGCAGAGCCGTTCTGCCCAGGCACCCATCTCAGACTCATTGTTTCGAGTTGGCATTGGACAGGTACCCCGGACTGTGGTTATCAGAAGTGCCCTACTCCTTTACCGAAATTAGATGGCTATTGGACAGCTAGGAAATTTCACAATGCAAAGAATCTGCTAGAGATATTGATGCTAACCGAGGACCCTGTATTAGCGCCCACTAAGCGCCCGAACTCGGGGCTCAGAAGCGAGGTGAATGGCGGCCAGAGACGCTTCTAAGTCAATAAAATTGCCTCAGAAGCAGCTCGGTTATCTTCGCATATATCTTCTCTTCTCCTACTCCCGCAGTTTGTAAAGATCGCTCATAAAGAACCTCAGCTCATGAGCTTGAGAGAATGTGTCATGATATGCATCGCCAAGGCCAGGTACTTGTCCTTTAGAATGTTGCTTTACCTTTGCGACACCCATAACAGCTGGAAAGTCCGAGAGTCGGTCTGCCAGGTAAGGGAGGCTTTCATTAAAGATCGGTGTTAAGTCGAAGCGGCAGATACGGCTCAGACCTAGCTCGGGCTTTTGTGTTCCGGAACCCTCTGCGCAGAAAGATTATCGTAAGAAGAGTGCCTAGGTACCTCATTCATGCGCATCTGGGATAAGTGTAGGTTATCAAGAATGACTGCTCCGCAATATTTCGCAATCCAAGTAGATATCTCTAGAAGTGATCTGCTAACTCATGTTGGATTCAGAGGTGGTTCACTTGGCCTACATAAAGCCGCCTTGGTTGCGCGTATGTTGCGCGCTTTGCCGTTACTGCGTGATCTGGGTTATGAATTTGCCTCCGTTTGTGCGCAGTTGTCGGAAAGGAAGCGTAGTCTTCTTAGGTCTAAGTCATTACCGATTTTAAGAGTACTTCCTTTCAGTGAGTCGATATGTGGGCGAAGAGAACGCCGATATCGCCTGGAAAGGGTGAGGCTTGAATGCATTGCCTAAATTCTCGAGTACGCACCCAGAGTCAACAGGTGTCGTTTGCCCTCCACGGGGAATCTTCGGGTACACAGAGCTCTCGTTATCCATATGCCAGGTATGGTATTCGACTGAACAATGGTGTTAGGATGGCATCAGCAAGTTTGCTTTTTAATTGGTTCCATATGTTTTCCATGAACGGACCGGGTAGTTTACCGTTCTTCATCATTCATTATTATCAGACAACTAGTTCACGCTGCTAGGTTTTCAGGCTCTCGGAGAAGAGTATTCATGCAGGCCCTAGTTGGTGAGTGTTGTAATCCACTGAAGTTAATTCTCTTAAGTCCGACTCTGGCCCTCAGGCCTCAGGCCGTAACGATCGGCCTCGGAGTACCGCATTACCGCGAACATCAACTTCGTAGCGCCCAGTGCCCTTGGATGCATTCTCCATTGGAGTTTGTTTGAAAATCCCCCGCCGCCTTTTCTTGAGCCAATGCCAGTGGTCGGAGAGTCCCTTCATGAGCCATGATATATTTTACAGAACGACCAGACAAGTGTCAATGGTACATGCGCATATGAGGGGTAAATACGAATGCTAGCAACACATTTATCCAACACCCCATTCACTTGGGGTCAAAGCAAACTTCGGCCTTGACCGATCTCCGCAGCATGGTCTGTGCGTGGGTGCATCACAAGCCCGAACACCGCCAACCTGAAGCATTGATCCCGTTGAATCTCGAACCTTGCCTTGAACCACTGTGTTCCTTGTCTTACTACACACCAGTGACCAACTATGTGCCAAATGAAGACCATAGAATGCAACTACTTCCCTCTGGGAACCTTGGCACGATCTCCTGCACCCATATCCATCCTTTTCTGATATACGATGTCACCGTTATGTGCACCATCTGACTCGTCTAATCCAGTGCTGGACCTCATTTCTCTCACTGCTAGGTCGTAAGTGAATGATTGATTTCTTCAGCGCTCGCAACCTGTGCCCTGACTATACCTCTATACCGTAATAGAAACTTCAGATAGATGGTAGTCTCATTAAGCGGCCTCCTTTACCTCGGCGAAAACGGAGGTGAACAATTGCCGCAGTTTCTCAGTTCGACGCGTAAATGGCTCCGAGCTCTCTGAGGCAATTGGGCAGGCCAACGTTCAGATCATGCGCGTCGTTAGTGTCATCTCCTGCTTGGAGTTCAATTCCCAAATCTAGGGGTCCTTGAGATGATGCCGAATCTTCCTCAGTTTTGCTCCTGTGCGCATGGACTCCAGCCTTGCTGACTTGCTTTCGATCGATTTCAATTCCAGGCCATATTGACCTTTATCGATTTATCTACATACAAGGTCTACGGGTAATCATAGACGTCACATTTACTTTCTAACGCCCCCCATCACAGTATCACGGTACGCGAACCGAAGCACCTCTCAAGCTGTTCTTGCTGATTCATCTGTTCAAGGCTACATGCATTTATGAATCACGATGGTAGCAACAATACATCGCTGGAACAAGTAACTTCGTATTATGTTTAGTCCTACGGCGAGAGTCTACGAGATGGTAGCAGGGGCAGTCTCCACCGTATCAGGGATCGGTGTAGCGGTGGTGGTCTCCGTAATGCTGGTACTTTGACTGTGAAAAGAGATTTGGTGAGCACCATTTATCGTGCGCAAAAAGAAAGGCACCTACGTCCAGGTAACAGTTTCGGTGCGGTCGA
This sequence comes from Ephemerocybe angulata, assembly GCA_013368325.1. Lineage (NCBI taxonomy): Eukaryota > Fungi > Basidiomycota > Agaricomycetes > Agaricales > Psathyrellaceae > Ephemerocybe > Ephemerocybe angulata. Next base: position 1,676,840 of record JAACJK010000163.1, on the reverse strand, counting down.
CGAGGAAGGGAGACTCCCTGATGACCTCCTGTAGGATACGGGTGGCGGTGAGGACGTCTCCCGCACCAGCGTTGACTGCAGGCTATTTATAACGATAGCAGGTTCTGGTGAGTTACCCATCATGAAATGCGTAGACTGACACTCACGACCATTGCCGATGAAAGGACGGTAGCCACGACGAACAGAGCGTGCTTGAGTTGCATGTTGTAAAATGTAAGGTCTGGGGGGAACTTGGGGTCATTTTCTCAGATCATGGGTGTGGTATATATCTGGTATTGCCTCATGCCTAATCTATGCACCATGTTGCGTAACTAACTGGATCTTTAGATCCCCAATTGTCGAATGGAGGTCCCGTTACTTGCATACGAAACCTCCGGGCGAAAGAGACAATTGGGGCATGTCCGTTGAGTGCGTTTAACTTTACGGATACGCTAACGAGATCATCCACGAATATTTGACCTTGATGACAATCAAATACGGGTGAACCAGTCCGGTCTCCAATACGTTCAAAATTTCATGAATCCTTTGGCTCTGTTCGGTAGCGGTCCTACTTAGGACTCGGATGGGCCATCCTAGGACTGATGTGACTTCGGCATGTTAACGGCCGTGGCCCATCCGAGTCCTCGGACGGCTACATACCGAACAGAGCCTAATTATGGCACCCTATGCGTAAATTGTCGGACAAGTTCACTTGAAGTTTCGGGGTACTCGATTTCGAGTCAAACCTCTTACATGGGAATACACGCGCTCGCAGCGACAGAGTCTACTCTACGCGATCATCCCCAATTTGGATTAGCCGGGGCGCATATAAGACCTCGTCCAAAGGGTCTTTTAAATCATAGGTGGTTCAACAACCGCCCTCCTCATCCTGTGCCTTTCTTCCTCATGTTGAGACTCACAATTCTCGCCCAGCTTGTGGCTGTTGCTCTTGCAGCCATTGGCCCTATAGCCAACCTCCATATTGCCAACAAGAACATCGCACCTGATGGCTTCGACCGATCGTCAGTGTGGCCGGCTTGCTGAGGGGCTCCAGGTTACTGAAAATCCTTTCCTTTCACTTAGTGCCGTTTTAGCAGGCGGTTCAGCCAACTCACTCTCATTCCCTGGGCCCCTCATCCATGGGTGGAAGGTAACATTAACCATACAACCCTTCTGAATATTCGACTCAACGTCTTCTTCCAGGGAAGCACCTTCCTGTTGAACACAATCGATGCCTTGACAGATACCACTATGCTTCGTAGCACTAGTATTGTGAGGCCATTCATATTCTACCGCGTATGTCCTACTAACAGCACATCACACAGCACTGGCACGGCTTCTTCCAAGCTGGTAGCGCCTGGGCCGACGGTCCTGCAGGCGTCACCCAATGCCCCATTGCTCCGGGAAACTCGTTCCTGTACCGATTCAAGACTGCGGGCCAGGCAGGAACGTTCTGGTATCACTCTCATCACAGTACGTCGAGGTGTACCTCTGCCGTACGATCGAACGCTCATTACATACTTTCTAGTGTCCCAGTACTGCGATGGACTTCGTGGCGCGATGGTGGTTTACGACCCCTTCGATCCTCATCGTAGTCGGTGTGTTTCTTCATCGTGATACACCGCACACTTGAGCTCTAACTTAAAACCTCAGCTATAACGTTGACAACGAGGGCACTGTGATCACCCTTGCTGACTGGTATCACGCCCCGGGGCCGACATTGGATGGTACAGTCCCACGACCTGCCTCCACTCTCATTAACGGGAAGGGTCGCTATGTCGGAGGACCTGTTACTCCCCTCTCCGTTATTGCCGTGCGCCGCAATCGAAAATATCGATTCCGCCTTGTTTCCATCTCTTGCAATCCCGCTTACACCTTCTCCATTGATAGTCATACGTTGGTAAGCATTTACTTTATTGAAAGTTGCCTAAGAATCAGTGCTAACTAGCTATAGACCATCATCGAGGTGGATAGTATTAACGTACAGCCTCTCACCGTCGACAGCATTCAGATCTTCCCTGGACAACGTTTCTCCTTCGTCCTCGAGACCAACCAAGCCGTTGCCAACTACTGGGTTCGTGCTAACCCCAGCCGTGGCGATGCCGGCTTTGCTGGAGGTCTTAACTCCGCCATCCTGCGCTATGCGGGTGCCCCCGTTGCCGATCCTACGACGAGCCAAGAGCCCAACTCCAACCCTATGTTGGAGCAGAACCTTCATCCTCTCAACAACGCTGCTGCACCCGGTCCTCCTACCCTCGGCGCTGCCGATGTATCCCTTAACATGGTCATCGGCTTTGCTGCTGGCCATTTTACAGTCAACGGTGCAACGTTTTCGGAGCCGAAGGTTCCTGTCCTTCTCCAGATCCTGAGTGGTGCAAGCACTCCCCAAGACCTCCTTCCTTCTGGAAGTGTCTATGTCCTTCCCCGAAACAAAGTCATCGAAGTCTCATTCCCTGGTGGCAGCGCCGGTAGCCCTGTAAGTCACATCACTGCAGATATTTACAGCAAACCTAATGCGGGACTTTAAGCATCCTATACACTTGCACGGCCATGCTTTCAGCGTCGTTCGAAGTGCCGGAACAGACCAGTACAACTACGCCAACCCTGTTCAGCGTGACGTCGTCTCCATCGGAGGTGCAGGCGACAATGTGACCATCCGTTTCACAACTGATAACGCTGGTCCTTGGATTATGCATTGGTACGTCGATTTTGCTATCCAGAATAATCTATAGCACTGACTCGACTGCTCTGATTTACGCAGCCATATTGATTGGCATCTTGTTATGTGAGGATATCTTTCCAGATTTCATTAATATCTTCGTTCTGACATTCTATGGTTTACAGGGGTCTCTCCGTGGTGTTCGCTGAAGGAGTCCCTGAAATTGCTAGCTCAGATCCCCCCAGTAAGAGCCCATTTACCAGCAACTGAAATGGGGATTGATGACGATTGCAGCCGCCTGGGATCAACTCTGCCCGATTTACGATGCGCTGCCTCCAAACACGAAATAAATGGTCGGAAATTGAAGGAATTGTATTCTCGTGGAGTACATTCGTCCCAACACATCAAGTCCTTACCAACCTAGTCATTCTAACTCTATTCTTCCCCGGACGATTATTAAACGTTTCGCAAACGCCGTTGACAGCTAGTACCTAGTGTGTTCAGTCGTATCAGAGCTATTGCTTTTTTATTTGAATATGTAAATGTTCGTATCTACCGCGTCCCTGCACCTACACCCAGTGTAGAAAGGATTGTGGGATAATTCAGGAATTCTTGAGGTTGGGCGCTAAAAGTATGTAGACGCCTTTGCCGAGCACGTGCAAGCATGTTAGTCAGCCAGAAAATTCGATTATGGGTGGTCGAACTCAAAAGACTCTTCACTACACTTCCATCTCGTCTTTCGACCCTCCAAAACTCGAACCTCTTCCACAGAACAAAGTGTAGTTTCCATAGGAGCTGTAGAACTCTACATGATGCGGGGAAGTGGGAGATTCGTTCCCCAGTTTGGACGGAGTGGGATATCACGAAAGGTGCGAGAATTCTCAGTGGAGTCCGTTGAAATGTAAACCGAGATTTGAAGCTTATCACTGCAGCGAACGAAGGTTGCCTCTCTAGCCTGTCGCAAATCCACCATGCTTTGCAGAAGAACCCAGAATTCTGCACTGTCGACGTCGTTAAACTTGTATTCAAGCACCTAGATCCTGCACCCCTGGCACAAATCCAGCCTTGGGACTCCGAGGGAAACCGACCGTATAGCGACAGGGCAGTGAAGTGCCTCGCTCTTCTGGCCGACGTCAGCGTCGCTGCTGTCAAAAACCCGGTCCTGAAGGATTTCGCTGCGGGCAAACTGGTGGCAGCGGTTGATGGCGTGTGCCAATGGCTGAACCATTACTTCGGGAGCGTTAGGCCGAGCTCACGGTCTGCGGGGGATGTGGGCCCAGACGTGGACGTCGAGCTTTTCGGATACACTAGGATCTTCATGGCCATACTCGACTGGGATCACTCGGGCTGGAGTACTTGTTGGTCGTCGCCCGCCTACTGCAGCCTTATGGTTCGGATGTGGATGACGAAGAATGCCAAGGGTCGGTACGCTATCGCTCCCACCAAATACCTTGCAGGATATCCCATCGAGAGACTCGTTTTCGAATGCGCGACCTACCAGCAGGGAGGAGAGCTTTTCTATGCCGAAATCGTTACCCAACCGCGCTCGTCTGATCGGTTCGCTGAGGCGGCGATTTCGAGGGCAAAAGCTTGTATGGATCTCTGTCGCAATGGATCCGACACTGAATGTGCTCTTGAATATCTCAACACGGTCCTCTCCGTCGCCACACAGGGAGCCAACTACAGTCCGCTCTTGGCACGCGGGCTCTCGAGGAGAAGGTATATGAAAGTGTTCACGGCGGCGATGCTGACTCTTTCGCATAGCGTCTTGGCGACGGACAGCAAGGCGCTCGGGACTTTTTGCGTCAGCACGCACGAGCTATTGTCGACAGTCTTGAGGGCGACAGAGGAGGACATCGACCAAAACCTGGCTGCCCTCGTGGATGGAGGATACCTCGATATCCTTGGGCACCTTACCGCAATCCTACCTGAAGACGACTCGGCGATCGACGAGTGCGAGAGAGACAGCGCGACCGATGCGATAACGGATCTCATTGTGACCCTTTTAGGCTACTCTATCAGCCCCCGTATAATCTCGAGTATCCTCGATAACGGGATTCGATTGGATGTCCTATCGCAGAAGTGCCGGAATGGCAAACTTCAGCCTTCATGGAACAAATTGTGCGAGTTGCTTCAGTCTAGGGTTTATGTCTATCAAGCGATGATCTTTGGCAAAGCAGGCGCCAGTGATATTTGCAACAACTTATCGGTGAGTCGTTGACTGAACGCTTATCACTGTTAACGGGGACTCATATCCTCTCCCATTCTCCCCAGTGCCCACGACAGACTCACGGCGCTCTGAAGGAATGTTCGGGGTGCTCTTCTGTCACGTATTGCTCCCATGAGTGCCAGGTCGAAGATTGGAAAGCTATTCATCGTGAAGAATGCGGATGCCTTCGCCATAGCCGCTCTGGTGAGTATTTCCCCCTAGCTGTTTGTGGAATCTTGGAGCTTATGCAACCCATCCAGATCAAAAGGCAGCCCATGTCCATTACCGCCATTCCGCTCAGACGTATCACATAGCGTATGTCGAGTTCTCGCTAAATCAGTGCCTTCAAAGCATCGAAGATTCACTAAGAGCCCCGACGTGCCCACCCAACTTGAACCAAGCCTCGCCTCACGATTTCATCATTGTATTCGACATCCCTGGCCATGAAATTCGCATTCAGCGACTGGAACTAGTGTCGCACGAAAGTCCCCTGCGCTACAACCGCATCTGCGAGATTTGGCGCTCGAAGCCTGATGCGCGACTCGTCATTGCAACGTTCGGTGACCGGTATGAAGGGGTGGTATCGCTTCTGGTGGAGCTAGAAGCTGGAGCTGGAGGAGGGTACGAAGCCATTCACAGCATGGTGCTTTACGGTTCGCTCTGCGAGGCTTGACGTTGGCTGGCTCATACTAAACTCTTATTCGGCAGTTTGAGTAATATCCTCCCTTGCTTGGATAGCCTCAGATTACACACCAATCCAACTTACTGATGTCAAAAACACGTATCAAACTTCAAACTTGAAGCGTGCAAAGTGCTAATGCCTCTACTTTCGACGATACGATTTTTGAGAATGACCGACAGGCGCTACTCTGATGAGATTCCCTAATCATGCGACCAGTGCGACATGAAAAATACCTTCTTCAAACCCTTATCTGCGAGTCCGTCTACGGTCTACTGGTCGACTCAAATTACTTAAAGTCCGAGTCATTCGCAGAATCGCAGGCCGGGAATCAATTTGATGCGGAACTCGGTTGCGGGAAAAAGTTGGCGCGAGGCGCGTCGCGATGATTCATCCAATTTACTCCTTTAATTGCAACCACGACGTTGGTTTTCCCAATTCCTTCCCTCATGCTCGACACCGTCTCAATACACCACGAATCAATCAATACAACCATTGGAGACATATGGCAGAGGCAGGCCAATACCAACATCCCAGCATTGAACCTGGCCCTGGTCGAGCGGCAGCTCGAACGCCTCGAAGACGCGACGAACAAGGCTGGGAAGAAGCGCCCTGCAAGCTCGGAAGACACAGAACAAGATGCGAAACGTGCTAGATTGTCGAATGGACACTATACCCCGCCACCCGCGACAGAGCGAAACATATACCCCGATTTTGCACCCACACAACCGTTTAGATTGGAAGAGAGAAGCTCGACTGGCACCCCGGGGAGTGCCCTGGTCATGAAGCACGCTCTAGACATCCACTACGATGACTTTACCCCAAAGATTTGGCCCAGGTTTGCCGAATTGCTCGAAGGATTGGGGTCAGAGCCGGCGGAGCTTGGTCCTGTCACCCTCGTCGCCCACGAAGGTCGCATCGTTGCGACGCAGGGCCGGGATGGGGAGTGGCTGACGGTGCTTCCCCGAGTGACCGAGGGCGTAGACGAAGACGACGACGAGTACACACTGGCACCGTCGACCGTCGATCTCATAACCGCATGGGAGGTCCTCCGCCGAGCGCGCAAAGTCGAGCTCGACACCCGCCTCTTGCTGACGCGGGTGGACAACACGTGTTTTCGCATCCACGTCGAGATCCTCGTTTCTCTCTGCCTGCCCGCGATCTTCCTCCGTCTAAGCCAGAAAGAGCCCAAAAGGCACTTTGAGCTCGTTGCGCACGCTCAACGGCGCCTGCTTAGTGCTGTGTATGGGGTGAACCCTGGAGGCAAGCATGATGTGAACATTTCGTATTTCTATTCGATTCTTGGCTCAGCCCCGCCCCTGCCTACGCCCTTGGCCGACGACGCCATGCAGCCCGACTTGCTCAATCCCACCCTTCTACCTTTCCAGCGTCGCAGCGTCGGGTGGCTCCTACACCGGGAGGGTCGGGATGTGACCCCGAAGGGCGAGATCGTGCCCGCATCCAAGCTGGACGAATTTTCCTTCTGGACCCCCGTCACCGAAGGTAACCACACGTGGTACTATAACCAGCTCGGCGGGGTGCTATCACCAGAAGCGCCTGAAGAGCAACCTGCTGCGCTTGGTGGCATTTTGGCGGAAGAGCCTGGGCTAGGAAAGACTTTGGAGATGATATCGCTTGTTTTGCTGAATCCTCCGGGGCCGGAGAGGAATCCGAGTGTGACGCGATGGGATCCGGAGGCACGCTTGGACGTCAAGGCGATCAAGGTGAGTCGGCGGACCGTTTATCGAAGACTCTGTTAACTTTGTGTAGACCTCGCTTATCGTTACGCCTCCCGCATTGGCGTCTCAATGGGTCGACGAAATCGCAGCGCACGCCCCAAGCCTCAAGGTCTTCATCTACGAAGGCTGGTCGAAAGTCAAGGTCCCGATAACCCGGACCCAGCTCGAGGAGGAACGCGCGGCAGCGGCAGTAGTAGCCGCCGAGAAGGAGAAGAAAGAAAAGGCGAAGTTGGCGAGGGAAGCCAAGGGCAAGGGTGGAAAGGCGAGGGAGGCGAAACGCAAGATGAAGAAGGAACTGGAGGCCTTGCCTGCCGATATGGGACCCGATTTGACGAGGGACGAGGAGGGAAGCTGCGAGGGTGCTCTACGGCTGATAGCCGCTCGACATGCGTGGGGACATCGACCCTGGATTTCCTTTTCGAGGCCTGGAATTGCCAAATGGAGGCAAAAAGGTGAAAAAAATCGCAAGTTTTTCGCTTTCAAACGTCGGGTGCAGGTGCGTAGGTTCGGTATTCAGCGGTCGAGGTATATTCAGAGCAAATCTATCTACTACAGGATGTACGGGAAGCGAGGCGGGCTATTCTACGACAAGCAAGATGGCTATCCTACATGAGTACGACGGGGAAGGTAAGTACGGCTGTCACTGAGAACACTAGATTACCATACGGCCAAGGCCAGGACTGGTGAACTACCGTACGGCCAAGGTCGGGACTCTGGCGTACGTGAGCCGTTAGGGGCTGCATGCCACGTCGGCATGGGTGAGCGTGAATGAGAGATACGAGCACGTACAGGCAGGGGTTAGGGATAAAGGCGAGTGATGGGACGGGATGTACACACCAGTATATATACCTCCCTGGGGCCGATCCCGTGCACGCGACGCGACCGTGTTTTGTTGAATGCATTCAACAGAGTCACTTGGTACGACCTCGTCATCATCTCAATCAACCCATTCTGCCTGTCCTCGGACCTCGGCTCTTCGGGTCTCGACTCTCGACTCTCCGCTCTCCATTCTCCGGCATGATGATAACGGTATGTTGATGGTATGTTTCTTCTGCTGTCCCCTCCCTTCCAAGTTCCCCTCAGCTACTCTTGAGAATTGCTGTTCACCTCAACTGGCACTTGAGGTGAATACAATTCTCTCGTTGGCTTTGGGGACCCTCCCATCTACTCCTATTATAATATTGACCTGCATAGTGTTCTTCCGACACTCAAATTTGCGACCCTGACTATGGACCCTGACGACCCTGACTATTACTTAGCTCCGGACAGTCGAAACGTATCACTGCCTTTGACTTTCCGAGCACTTTACTGACTTCCTACCTCTTAGATTCAGTCTTATAGGCAGACAAGCGTGGCGTCGGCGTAGGGAGAAGGCCTTAGGTAGATATACCGCTTTCTAGTGAACAACGGGCATATCCTTTCGTCTCTTGAGTGCACCGGACCTTGTACGTAGTGTACGCGAATATTCATTAGCCTTGCGTAATTGCTTTGACATTCTCCTGGTTTCCGAAATGCACATAACTCCGAATGCGGTGTGCCTGCCACCTCACGATCGATTGTCTCCCTGCCGGCGTTTGTTGGGTAGCCGGATTTCTAGTTCGATTCCTCAGAGAATATGGTTAATTCCGGCAAGTCTTTCTTCCGCAACTTCCATTCGCCCTACCCATTATTTCCCTCTTCCATTCCACCTCGTTCCACCCTTCTTCGCGGTTCGACACTCTTATTCACAAACTGGGTCAGCTCACCTCGTCGACTCCACCCCAGCTGTTCTAATATCTTTTCGACATAGGACCCCCTTTTGCGGGAAGTTCAAATATCAATTTTTGGATTCTCTCCCAAGTTTGACGCCGGCCTCAAGCGCGTTCGCTCCACGTAACACGCAAGTTCCTCTGCTACCACGTCGGATAGAGTCTCCACCGTGTCGTCGCATCGCGAGGTAAGTGCGAGGGGTTATGTTATGCTTCGTCTGGCTTACGGCTCGCTCACAGGTGTACTTTCCGCCGCTCCTAACAGCCCTATTTCGCTGCTACGTGAGTCCCGTTCCCCCCGTCTTTAATATTCCTGTTAATGCCCCATAGGTATAGGCCACTCGTACCCCCGTTTTCCGGAAGCCCGAATATCAAATTTTTGAAGTACTCGCAGCGACTGAGGTATAAGGTACTGAGATTCACTTTCGATAATATCTTTCGTATTAACTGAGACCACACGTAACGTACAGGACACTCCTGACCCATTCCCCGGAAGCCCAAAAATCGAATTTCCGACTCTCTCGCGCCTCTCTCGCAGCCAATGCCCACAAGGTGCCTCAATGTCATTATCATCCCGGTCTCGCTTCTCACCGTCCACCTCCACGTTGCCAGGGCCCCGGAAATTCAGTAATCAATACGCCTCCGAGTCTCCAGGCTGAGACGCCCCCACATGCTAATTCTCCGCCGTCAGTGGCGAGCATCCGTCCCCAGAGGCCAGAGCAGGTATCAGGTAAGCTATCTATGTACTGCTAATATGTTTACGACGCTAACGAGCTCGAACGCGTGGTAGATATCAAGGTCGGGAATTGAACTTGAAGGGAGTGCGCCGTGCGGATAACCGTGAGTTCATTGCAATTCCCCTTCACTCGACCCACTCACTCAGGCACCACCCATACCTCAGACCCACCCCAGCACAACACAGAATCGGATCCCCCAGCCGGTTGTGGCAGGCGTGGCGTTACGAGATCGGAAATTGTGACGAAATGGATATTGGTGTACGACGCCCGGGCAAATTGCCAGCTTACGGTGCGGATCACCCATTTTGTGTGACATTGATCCTTTTACTGACGTTGTGCTCATACCTTGCACCCTCAACGGCATGCTGTCGTTGCTTGCAGTCTCACCACCACCCGGTGAGCCGTGACCCAGACAGAGCATTGGCTACTTGCCGGCAATTATGTACGGCCTCGGGACAGGATCGATGATCAAGCCAGTGGGTATCACATATTCTCTCCTGATCCGCCTCGTTACTGACAGCTCTAATTTATTAGGCAATAGTCTTTCATTCAAGACAAGACGGGCCTACCTCCCACCAAACCAATCAAGGTTCTGACATCCCAACGTACGTACCATTATCACAGGCACGCCAATCACGCCACTCACTGACTTCCGTGCTCATTGTCACCCGCCCGAAATAGCCCTTCGTGTCGATGCCGACCTTGGACATGCATCCAACCCGGTACTGTACTCCATACATATATTCCGAGTAGAATATTACAGTTTCATTCAGAGTAATGACATGATGTTGTTGATTTGTTGTAGTTGGACCGTTTCATGATTGCAATAATAAATCAAATTGGCTTCCTTTGAGTTGAAACATAGGACTTACCAGGCATTCCATGTTATGCAACGATGGCGGCGTAAACTCCGAAACCTCCGGCTTGTGGAAAGCGCACCCACGCGCTTTGACTTTTCTCATCGTCGCTCCCGCTCCACTTGAAATTAGTCCCCCTGTGCGTACCAGTGCCAAAAGCCCAGAAGCAACGCTCTGGAACCATCGCCTCACATGCGATCCTAGAGGTCCCAGACTATTGTGAGCTCATTAATTGACATCCGAGCCCCCGTGGATTCAACGTTCAGTACCTGGATTTTACGCCGTGCGCCGTACATACATACACTCGAACCCCGGAAATTCAGGTCCCAATCGAGATCTAGTAATGTATTCACATTGCCTAAAATACATTTATGTCACGTAATGTGACGCGCGAGGCGACGCGAAGGCTCGGTTTCGCTCAGAAAGATGGATCTTCGAGAATGAGAAATTAAGCGCCCAAGATAGCGCCGGCGGCTCACCATGTAGATCGACGAAAGCGGAAGCTACCTCTCAAAGATTCAACGGATAGGTTCAGACCTCACATAGTAACAAGCGTATAGAACTCTTGGTACCTCCAATATGTCCCGATGTCAAAAATCCACACCAGAACAATCGAGATCTCGCAAGGCACTCCTCCTCGTCCCTTTCAGCGAAATCGCACGTTTCCACTACGTTTTGTGACGTTTATTCGGCTTACAACTCATCATTCTGATGCATCATACGTACATCAGCAACCGGGAAGGCTGAAATCTTTGAGCCCGGGGACAGAGCGTGGAATGTAGAGAACGGTGGAAGCGAGGTTACGGACATGGGCAACGTACGTGGATAATCCTCAGTGAGCACTCCGGGAGATAGTATGGGTGTTATTTGACAAAGGGACTAGGTATGGGGTGGGAGTCTTACTCTCTGAGGGCTGCTGCCCGGCTTCACAGTTTCGAATTTCGTGAAGCACTGCAAACTCGCGTGTAAATGAATACAGACGCTGCACGTCATTTCATAACTTTGGGGCATATTCAATATCATGTCACCTTACACAGAGTGTACCCCTATGTTACCAGTTGAGTCTCCCAACTATCCAGGCCCAAACCCATGCGCGATCGGCGATGCACAGAATGCAACCGGACCTTCTCCCCATCGTCCCGTCCAACCGAAATACATCGTTTAAAACCTATTCCCCTGGCCCGACCCTGTCTCGGCACGCTTACCAACATGCCATCAGGCACCCACAGACAGCTTGCATGGCAGCCTGCGCACTTGTTGAGCGAAGATTGGGGCGGATGCTTCAGCGGAGGATGGAAACACCGCCAAAAAGCACGTAAACGCATGAAAATCGTGCGAGAGATATTCGCGGTGTTCGGGCGCTGGGGTCAGCACGGTGTGTCACGGCTTTCCGAGAGCCGAAGTGGTGAGAGAATGGGGGAGTGGGGATTGGATATATAAGTGGGGGAGCGAGACGGCTATTCCTCATCCTCCTCAGCGAGGTTTCCCTCCCATTCCATATTCCCTCTCCATCGCATCCTCTTTCGTTCTCTATCACCCTTTTTACTCTCCGCACTCCGGCTCTCCTACTATACGCATTCGTTATTTGGCCTTGCTCATCGTCTTCGCCATCGTCGACGACGATGAGCTCGCCGCTCGGTGAGTCTGTTCCCTATGTTCCGGGTTTTGATGTCATCCTCACCGGCAACTCATCCTTTCGTTACCAGTTGACACGTCGCTCCTTGGACCGTCACCACCACCAGCTCGTAAGTTTATATACCCTTCATTTGCAATATATCACTGACCATATTCCATTCAGCCTAATCCGAGTCTTTGCCCTGTCGAAGGTCGTCTAAACGGTAAGTTACCAGAATTCCTTTATTCCGTTCGCTTCACTCACACCTCACTAATACACTAGCACAAACTCTATGAAAAGCTCGGTCGGTGAGTACTCCATCCCTCCAACCATTCAACTTACTGACCGACTGACTTATCCTCGCCTCAATTGTCCATCCCCACTTCAATATCACCTCTGCCCCGTCATCGTCAAACAGCGACATCCGTCACTCGGCCACTGCAAGCCTACTTTAGCGTAGCGTCACGAGCAGCGCCGACTACACTTGAAGGAAAGAGTAAGTTGTCTATTCAAACCCTCAAGCTAAAAACACTGACCTGAACGCTTCAGAGGCAAGCTGGCATGCAGCCGTGCTCATACGAAAGAAAATGGTCTTATTCAAAGGTACATAGGACATCGTGCTATCTATGTTACACTGAATCTAACCCTTCACCAGCTCTCGCTCGTATCGCCTCGGTTTCAACGGTCCCGGTAAGCTCACCCCTCGTCAACGGCGGCCAGCGCTGACTTCATGGTCGATCAGGGTTTGCGGATGATTGGGCAAAGCGTGCTTGACACTAGCGGCGACAAAAGGAAAAGGTCAGTACACCCATTCGATCCAGACAATTTCTAGACACTCACTTTTATTCTCGCAGCTCAGCTGTGCCCTCGCTTGCCTCGACGCTGCACCACACCCGTTTTTCTCGCCCCCGTCACATCAAGCGCCTCCAAACGGCCTGCACGTCGTCGTCAATCCTGGGCCCATAACGCAACGGCTGGCTGTGGTCTGTTGAATTGTGAGTACGCTTCCTCCTTCGAAGAATATAAGTAAACTGAATACTGACCTTGACTCTATCAGCATCCCTCGCCCCATGCACACGCAGGCCGTCTGACTTCAAGCGGTACACGCTGGGCTTGTCAGACGTCGACCATGCTCGCAGAGCGCGAGCTCGACCGTCGAGAGGTCTAGGCCTCTGACGTCGATTCGTGGGTGGTTGTGGCCGGGATGAGTGAGAGTAGTGGCCGACAAGCACCACCGAATAATCCGGCCCACGGCTCGATGCGCGACTGGATCTTCGGCGTCGATTCACGCTCCGCCGGGACGTCGAGTGAGCGGTGGGGATCGTATGGACATGCAGGTTCGGGAAATCTGTGCATCGTGAGTCCAGCGTTGACTTGAAGGGAAACGACGTACTGACCAGTTCCCTCTCACCCCCTCTCACCCCACATTCCACCCTCCCGCAGCTCTCAACGACCACGGCACTCTGCTCGGCCGCCGGGCGTCCGCGGTGCACGAATTGCGCAAGCCCTGGTCTTCGGCGCCCATTCACGGCCGCTGGGATGTCGAGGGAGTCGTAGTGGCCGTACGCGCAGGCGGCACAAGATGCCCATCGTGAGTCCGGTTTTGATTGGATAGGAAGCTAAATACTGACCAGAAACCTCATAAGCCAGAACCACCCCGCCTCCGCCCTTCCGCGCCTCTCAAAGTTACGGCGTGCGCGTGTAGATTGCGCTCGCGAGCGCACGCTGTGTGTGTGGCTTGTGTGTGCACTGGATCCAGATGGTGAGTACATGCTTTCTTTCGGTCAGAATTGAGACTCACCGGGAGGCCGTTTCCACCAATGTCCAGCCCTGTAACCGCAACGCTGCGCGACCCCTCAAGGCCCGCTCCGAAAGCCGTGTGTTCGTTCGCGTGAGTCGCCGACGCCGAATCGCGACCCTTCGGATCTTCGCGTGCTCTGGGGCTTTACGGGAGCGCTGGGGTGTGCACCGGGTGCTGTGGCGAGCGGCGCAGGATGGGGTATGTCGGTAAGGCGAGCTTCGAGAGCGGAGAGTCTGGTGGTACGCATGTAAGTACATGAGTTGTGGATGGACTGGACGAAAACTGACCTTTGTGTAGTCGAAATCGTCGTTTTCGGGGAGCCTTTCAATGGCCTTGTGCAATGCGATGCGCATGTGAAGGGTCATGCGGTTGCGCCGTGAGTCGGTCGTGTCGAAATGGGCAGGGGTGACGATCGTGTTGAGATGCTAGCAGGCTGTGAGTAAAGCACCGCTCGAGATGATGGAAATACTGACCTCAAACCGGAATTTAGGTGCGTGCGCTGCTTGCTGCGAGCATCGTCGAGTTCTGTGGCCGTGTGGGGTTTGTGTGCCGAGTCTTTTCATGTGAGTGAGTACGTGCCACGGCTAGAAAATCCGATGTACTAACCTCAGACTATAGCCAAAATCGAAGTCAGCGCGCCCGAATTCGTGTTGGCATTGAGGTGCGAGGAGCAGGGGGTTCGATTGGGGTGCTGGGGTTTGTCGCCATGCACTTGGGTTGAGGTCGAGGATCGCGGCTTGTGAAGTTGAGGCGAGAATTCAGCCGCTGTGTTCGTCGTCGCACATATTCCAATTGGGGGCCCAGTTCTATATTTTGGTGAGTGGGCACGTCATGGACGCGCTAGACAACGACTGACCTTGATTTCGTGCTCGTTGTGGGTAGCGGCTCGTCGTCGCATGAGTTCTGCATGGGGATCGAGGTGAGTAGGCCTCGAAGTTTGTTTCTTGGCGTCGAGAACTCACGAGAGGCGTGCAGCGCGTTGGAATGGGGTGTTTTCGGAGTCGAGAATCGCGTCCCGTGAGGGTCGTGCAGCTTTCGGGGGAGAGTGTGCAGGTTCTGCCTGGGGATCGAGGTGAGCAGGCTTCGATGTTTTGCTGGAGGTCGTGTACTCACGAGATATGCGCAGCTCAACGATCTCGATTTATCTGGGGTGCGATTGCCGTCGGGGATCTCGTGCTATGCGGTCGGAACGGTGTTTTTGGCGGCTTTGCTTGTCGTCGTGCGTCTTGTGAGTGCGGGGTCTGCTTGGAAATCAAGGTGAGCAGGTCTCGATCTTTGTTGCTGGAGACCGTGTACTCACGAGATATGCGCAGCGCGGCTCGACGATCTCCAAGGATGGGCTGGGGCGCGATTGCTGTCGAAAAGGGCGGCCGTTATGCTGCATGCTCGATCTTGATACCTGAGCACCGCGGATTCACGAAATCGTTCGGAGGCGGGTGGACGTGAGCTCGAGATCGTGCAATTGGAGGGACGAGGGCTTGTTTGCTGAGGCGGACGGCGCGCGTAGTCAAGTAGAATAGCCGTGAAATGGGAGGGGCGATTGGAGCGAGTCGTCGATTGAGAGGCGTCTTGACGGCGTAGAGAGCGAAGGAAAGGCGAGCGTGGGAGATAAAATGGGGACGAGCAGCCAATCGCGTCGCTTGGGAGGGGCGGCGATGAGGGCGAGAGGGAAGCGATGACGCGCGAGTCAGTCGCCGGCCGGGAATCAAACTGATGCGGAACTCGGTTGCGGGAAAAAAGCTGGCGCGCGGCGCGTCGCGATGATTCATCCAATTTACTCCTTTAACTGCAACCACGACGTTGGTGTTCCCAATTCCTCCCCTCATGCTCGACACCGTCTCAATACACCACGAATCAATCAATACAACCCTTGGAGACATATGGCAGAAGCAGGCCAATACCAACATCCCAGCATTGAACCTGGCCCTGCTCGAGCGGCAGCTCGAACGCCTCGAAGACGCGACGAACAAGGCTGGGAAGAAGCGCCCTGCAAGCTCGGAAGACACAGAACAAGATGCGAAACGTGCTAGATTGTCGAATGGACACTATACCCCGCCACCCGCGACAGAGCGAAACATATACCCCGATTTTGCACCCACACAACCGTTTAGATTGGAAGAGAGAAGCTCGACTGACACCCCGGGGAGTGCCCTGGTCATGAAGCACGCTCTAGACATCCACTACGATGACTTTAACCCAGAGATTTGGCCCAGGTTTGCCCAATTGCTCGAAGGATTGGGGTCAGAGCCGGCAGAGCTGGGTCCTGTCATCCTCGTCGCCCACGAAGGTCGCATCGTTGCGACGCAGGGCCGGGATGGGGAGTGGCTGACGGTGCTTCCCCAAGTGACAGAGGGCGTAGACGAAGACGACGACGAGTACACGCTGGCACCGTCGACCGTCGACCTCATAACTGCATGCGAGGTCCTCCGCCGAGCGCGCAAAGTCGAGCTCGACACCCGCCTCTCGCTGACGCGGGTGGACAACACGTGTTTTCGCATCCACGTCGAGATCCTCGTTTCTCTCTGTCTGCCCGCGATCTTCCTCCGTCTAAGCCAGAAAGAGCCCAGAAGGCACTTTGAACTCGTTGCGCACGCCCAACGGCGTCTGCTTAGCGCTGTGTATGGGGTGAACGGAGGCAAGCATGATGTGAACATTTCGTATTTCTATTCGATTCTCGGCTCTGCCCCGCCCCTGCCTACGCCCTTGGCCGACGACGCCATGCAGCCCGACTTGCTCAATCCCACCCTTCTGCCTTTCCAGCGTCGCAGCGTCGGGTGGCTTTTACACCGGGAGGGTCGGGATGTGACCCCCAAGGGCGAGATCGTGCCCGCATCCAAGCTAGACGAGTTTTCCTTCTGGACCCCCGTCACCGAAGGTAACCACACGTGGTACTATAACCAGCTCGACGGTGTGCTATCACCAGAAGCACCTGAAGAGCAACCCGCTGCGCTTGGCGGCATTTTGGCGGAAGAGCCCGGGCTGGGGAAGACTTTGGAGATGATATCGCTTGTTTTGCTGAATCCTCCAGGGCCGGAGAGGAACCCGAGCGTGACGCGATGGGATCCAGAGGCTCGCTTAGACGTCAAGGCGATTAAGGTGAGTGACCGGGTGGTTATGCACGGACTTCGTTAACGTTGTATAGACTTCGCTTATCGTCACGCCTCCCGCCCTCGCGTCTCAATGGGTCGACGAAATCGCCGCCCATGCCCCAAGCCTCAAGGTCTTCATCTACGAAGGCTGGTCGAAAGTCAAGGTCCCGATCACCCGGACCCAACTCGAGGAGGAACGCGCGGCAGCGGCAGTAGTAGCTGCGGAGAAGGAGAAGAAGGAAAAGGCGAGGCTGGCGAGGGAGGCTAAAGGCAAGGGTGGAAAGGCGAGGGAGGCGAAACGCAAGATGAAGAAGGAGCTGGAGGCCTTGCCTGCCGATATGGGACCCGATTTGACGAGGGACGAGGAGGGAAACCTCCTCGTGTGGCATGACTTCGTGCAGCAGTACGATATCGTCATCACAACGTACCAGGTTCTACGTTCGGATTTCAATGTTGCGCGAGCCCCGCCTGTCCGGCCGAGGAGGGAGGATGTGAAGTATGTGAACGTGGAGAGACCGAGGAGTCCGCTGGTTATGGTCGAATGGAATAGGGTCATCATGGATGAGGTGCAGATGGTTGGAGGGGCGAAACTGGAGTACGTATCTCTGTCATTCCATGCAGCCCGCGTTGTTAACAGCTAACACCGTGCGCAGGGATATGGTTTCACTCATCCCCAGGCTGTCTTCGTACGCGGTTTCCGGAACACCAGCACGGGCGCAGATATCAGATCTCATTCACGTCGTCAAGTAAGGTCTTATCCGGCTACCAGTCACGCTCAGGATGCTCAATTACACACCAGGTTCCTACGGGTATTCGATGTTATCGGCTCCGAACGACTATGGAAACGACTAATCAAGCCAGGATTCGCAAACATGTTCTCCGAGTTCATCCAACACTACGCCATCAGGTATGTTATTCCCTGTTTATCGATTATTTCTTTATGACTTGAACGTTTCTTCAGAACCACGAAGGCGAGTGTGAAATCGGAGCTGACGATCCCCCAACAAACACGCTATCTCGTACCCATCGAACTCGGTAAAATCGAGCAGCACGTCTATGACCAGACGTTGGAAACCATTCTACTCGAACTCGGGCTAGACGCTCGAGGTGTTGCCGCTACTGATGGTTGGGAGGTCGACGGGACATTGCTGCGCAGCTCTATCAGGAGATTGCGGGGTATCTGCACACATCCTCAGGTACGTGAAACCTCGAGTCGAAAGAAAAAGGTACTAAGCGAACGACGATCCATAGGTTGGTCAACTGCAGAGGAAGGGTGACACTTACAAGCAAGGTGCCCTGAAGACGATGGATGACGTTCTCGAGGTCCGCACTTCCTTATATCCTGTCTTGGTGGCCGACTGATTCTTGCATAGAACATGAGAGACCAGAATTGGAAGAACCTTATGGAGGACTGGAAGGCCAAGATCCAGCTCATCATTCGATACGCCCAGCTCGTCCAACAGAACGAAATGATGGCTCGATCGAAGAAGCTGGCTCTCGAAGCCTATCAGCTGGCAGAAACCGAAGCCAACAAGCACATCAAGGAGATCGAGGACTTGCTCAAGGTCCACCACGCCAAGGGAGAAATCTTGAAGAAGGAGGCTGCCGCCGCGCGTCTGGAGCAGGCGCAAGCTAGAGCGGTGGCTCAGGCGGCGGCTGAGGTCGAGGAATCTGCACCATCCCAGTCTCTCGATAAGGGGAAGGGAAAGGCGAAGGCCGGGGTTGAATCTGACGACGATGATGAGGACGATGAGGAAGAGGATAACTTGGAGGACAAAGGCCTACCGAAAACCCCCGCGGGTAAGGAACACCGGGCGAGGACGCAGGCTTTGAAGACCAGACTGAGGGAAGGAAAGTTATTGCTGCACAAGGTGAAGTTCCTCATGGGTGATATCTACCATAACATGGAAATGTCGGCGGAGGAGGACGCGGCGTACGACCATGCTGAGAAGCTGAGGCAAGACTTGCTGAAGGGTGTGTGCCACCTGTTTTACGTTTATACTCCGTTCTGACTCACCTTTCCGACAGTTACGGAGGACGACGCTTCTCGCGCCATGGCTCAGCTCGAGGACGACATGACTAGAAAACGATTCAAAATCAAAGATCTGAATATCAAGGTGCCGTTTCTTGGCCAGGGTGGCATTCGTTCGGACGTTTTTGTGAGGACCCTTCACCGTCTCCCTATTGGCTCGATTTTCTCACTCTGGGTTCCGAAAATCATAGATGGACGAGGTGAACGCGCTCATCGCCAACGTCCTGAACGACCAAGCAGTGCTCGTCGTCGAATGGCGCTCCAAGATCGTTGGACTGCTTACCCAGAAGCTCACCGGCAAGGGTGACGACGACGAAGGCGATGGGCAGGAATACCAGCGGAACCTCGACAACCAAGGGGAGGCCGAAGCCTACATGCAAGCCTACGCCGCCCTGCTGGCCGACAGGCGAGAAGCGCTGGTCAACGAACGCACGCTTCTTGCTGCGCACGATGTCAGAGAGAAGAAGTTGCGCCACACGAAGGCGGCGATGAAGGCAGCGACGGCTTTGGATATTCCTGTGATGGAAAATACCAATGATGTTGAGCTCCAGCCTGAACATGAGGTCATGTATAAAGATCTCTCGGATGAGCGCAAGGAGTTGCTCCAGCGCTTGCAGGGCCGGGCCATCAAAAGTGTAAGGACTACCGCTACCGTTCCGCCTATTATCCATTCATTGACGTCTTTTTAGGTCTTGGTAGATCTCAATGCTATCTTGCAACGTCTAACGGACAGCAGCAAAGACGCGCCGGAGAAGGCTATCGTGAAAAAGGCTGTAGCTGATATCCGCACGCTCATGACATCTCAGAGCCAACTGCACGACAAGCTCGACGCCGACCTCATCCTCATCCGCAGAGCCTTCAACGAGCGTATCCTCTACTTCCGCCAGCTACAAGAGATCTCCGACTCCGTCGCTGATGTCGAGTGGGACCAGGATTCCCTTGCGGATGCGATCCAGGGGTGCCAACAAGAACGGGCAGACGTGGAAGCCAAGATCAACACCAGCTGGGCTAGACATCGTTACCTGGAGAATTTGGTCCAGAATAAAGGTGCTGTGACTGGAGGCGATGACGATGGCGATGAGGAGAATACATGTATCCTGTGTCGCTGCGATTTCGTCAGGGGTTTCATCACGCAATGGTTAGTACCTCGCCTCTTTCACTCGAAAGTGCTGAGAACTCACAGTACTTTTCACTTTAGCGCCCATATTTACTGTGAAGGGTGTATGGTGGCCTGGTTGCAAAGACGCGAAGGGAAGACTTGTCCTGTTTGCAGGTACGTAAAACCTTTCATATCGTCACGAGGAAGTGCTGATGATTGGAATAAAGAGTTGCGATCAACCCCGACACCGTTCATCGGTTTACCGTGAACGCTGCTGATGCCGACGCGCCTAAGCAACCCGTTGGCGGCGAGGCTGCGATCGAGTCGAAGCGTAAGATCACGTACAACTTCATCGACCCCGGAGTATTTGAGAAGATCCAAAAGTTCGAATCACTGGGTGACTTTGGAACGAAGATCCAGACGCTTGTCCGACATCTGCTTTACTTACAGACGGAAGAGCCTGGTGCGAAGAGCATCGTGTTCTCCGCGTGGGCGGACTCCCTGCATAGTGAGTGAATCTGCTTGATCATGCTGGAATCTTTCTAATGCGCCTGCCTCTCATTGCAGTTGTGGAATGGGCGCTACATACCAATGGGATCCGCTGCTTGAGGATCGACCAGAAGTCGAAGGGCGAGAGCGCAGCGAAGAAGTTCAGGACAGACCCGGATATACTAGTCCTGCTGCTTCACGGAGAGAGGGAGAATGCTGGACTGAACGTTACATGCGCTAGCAGGGTGTTCTTACTGGAAAGTGTAGTGCACCATAGTTTCGAGATTCAAGGTTCGCATCCACCTCTTTTGGCATCGCAAGCACGACACTGATGTGACTGTAGCGATTTCCCGTATCGACCGCATGGGCCAGACTCGACCGACTGAAGTCTACTGCTACTATGCGGAAGACACAGTCGAACGAAACATTCTCGACCTCGCCGCACGCAAGGGCCTCTCGCTCTACACGAAGGACAAGGCCGCCGGAACGCTCGATGTCACGAACTTCTCGCAAGAGAATGACGAGGGCGTCGTGGATATTGGAAATAGCCCGACGAAGAAGTCGAAAGCCGGGAAAGGATTGAAAGGCGATTTCATCTTCAAGTATGTCATGCCTTGGACGTGGATGTTAACTTCAGCAGCTGATGACCGTTCCTTCATTCCTCTAGGATTGATGATATGTTGGCAGTCCTGTTCCCGCACATGTATGAGGAGATCCAGTTCCTCATTCCGGCGGAAGAGTTGGGGGGCGATGTCGAGATGGCTGACGGGACCGATCCATTCTCGTCAAATACCAGCACTGCGAGAGTAAGGCAAAACGCTGTCGCAGGACCGTCTAGATTGCGATGATGTCTTGATGAATCCCTTTCTGTTTTCCTGTTGACTCGATACCTCATGCTCTCCAGCTACTAATTTCGGATTGCGATGATGTCTTGATGAATCCCTTTCTGTTTTCCTGTTGACTCGATACCTCATGCTCTCCAGCTACTAATTTCGGATCTCTGCCGCATTTATCGACTACCTGTACTTCATCTAACGCCGCTTGCTATCAGACTACATTTGAATTCCCCATCAAGAGTCCCATTTCAAAGATGTGGAGACGAAACAAGCGCTCGTTACCCGATTAGATTAGATTAGATTAGCGCGACAACAGCCAGTTGGTGATGTCATTGACCCCTCTCATACCCGCCGGCTTGCAGTCCCCGTCGTATACGCCAGAATGCAAAGACATGGGGAGAAGACTATATCAACTGGGGGCACTCGTAATTTACACATTATCCTCATATCATACAACGGGAAAAGTCCTCATTTCTAGGCTTAAGACTATTCGCTGCAGTGCTCAAATCTTCAGGAGCAGGTGCAAGGCTTCTTGCTCGACGCACATCCGCAATCGTTTCCAGACTTGCAGCCGCACTGAGTGTTGATAGAGATGTCTGTGAGTATGGACTAGATTAAGGGGATGGTCCTGCAGCACGTACTTTATCGGTGTGGCTCGAAGGATTGTTTACGCACTCGTTGCAGTTGCATTTGCCTTGGGGGCAAGCGCAGCCTGTTCCTTCAGGACCACAGGCTCTGAAGTAGGGGGTCGTAGTCAGTCAGCCTTTACTCAGTATGAGGACATATGTGGAGGAACGAACTGGCAGTTGTTCTGGCAGGTGCAGTTTTGGGGTGCCATTGTGATAGATGATATTCAAATTGGTGTTGATGAGGTGGTGGTGGTGGTACGGTGGAAACGAATGAAGAACTTGGGAGACTAGACTGAGTTCCGTAGACGAGCTTTATACGGATCCTAGACTCAGGCTGATGACGTAGAGTGGAGACGAAGCGTCAGTGTATGATTTTGGAATTCGATCATAGGCCCCAGTCAGCAGCAGCTCCCCAGCCCCTAGTCATATGTGTCGCCTTCGGGACAAAGGCTTTAGATTTTAGGATAAAACCATCATACTTCAAAAGATACTATATAGAGATGTTACAAACGGACACATGAACCGCTAAGCATTGAGCACCGTGCTATACACCGCTTCGTGCATTTTGGCGCCCATCGCATTAGAATTGAGGGAGCGTGGTCACTTTTACTTCAGTACTTACGATGCTGGTACTCGACTGAATCCTATCAGGAGCCGCGAAGTCTAGACTCTATATAGTGAGAATTTGTCTTCTTCATCCTACTCGTAAAGTATTATGCTATACACCGCTTCATATACACCTTCCTGTGTGGGCTCCAATTCCACCAGAAGCGAAAAATGCCCTGCATAGCGATTAGCAAATTTTACAAGAACAATTCTCGCCCCAGATGCCGAGTTCCAAGCAGCGAATAACCGTTCAACGCGTGGGATACGAGACCTTTGGTCCCATCCTCCATACCGTGTATTAACCAGACCAATGGCATTGGTGGTGAGGTCGAATTTGAGAAGGAGTTTGTTGGGATCCGCTGCAGTGCCTTGGGTAGGGTTCAGGTTGCGATTGAACTGGTACTGGACATATGCCAGGTGATAGGTACGCGTGGCGTGGTGGTATTGAAAATGGGCGGCCTTATATTCTGGAGGCGAAGTGGGTAAGTGCCGGTAGGCGGTAGGGCGAATTAACTTACGAGAGCGAATTGCACGGAGGGTTTGGCACTCGTCACGATGAAACTCTCCCCAATCGCGAACCTGACAATGGCGCGAACAGTATGTGACAGCAGAGCACCCTGAGCACGCTCGGAGCCCGCCTTGAGCCTGCCGATTGCACTGATTATATGGAAGTTATCAGTCCTCCTTTTGAGACTTTTTGGGGGGCAGAAAAGGACATACCAATTGATTATCGCAAATAGAAGGACCACTGTCGGTACCGACCCCTTTATAGACATCTATCCTCCAGCGTAGCAACTGGCAGAGTTCATCGCAGACAAGCCTAACTTTGCTATTGTAATTTGTGGCATCCCTGTAACAGACCGTCCAGCTGACTCCTGGAGTCAAGAAGCCTAGAGATTACACGAGGAACGATGGTGTACCGACTGAAAGACGAAATGAGGTAGATCAGATTCTCCGTTATGCGGTCCTCGACGCCACGAGTGCTGATCGCAGGGTCATTTTCTGGAAGTGTCGCGGTAAGGATTCCAAGCAAATTGACGTAGCCTCCGTCGATGAGGTCGCATAGATTTCGATTGATGCTATCGTTCTCGATCGCGAAGCTGAGAACCGTAGCGAGCAGAGTGCTTGCCATTGCATGTAGGAGGTTAAGTGCAGAGTTGTCGCCTGTGCCAGTGCCAACGTCTTGCGCGAGTGCCACCACGTCGGCCGTCAACTCTTTCAGGCAGCGCCCCTTCGAAAGCGCCCTTTGTAAGAGGGGGGTGTATAGCACTCCTCGCAAGTTGATGATGAGGAGGACATGTAGGAATTCAAGAACGCAAGGTAGGTAGACTCCAATCCGGAAGGAATAGAGACACCCTTTTCCCCTTGCAATTGTCGCCTCAGTGAAGCGCTTGGCAGAGTCCGGGTGCGCCATCAGGACCGCTTCGAAGAATAACTCTCTACCAGGTTCGGCGTCCATGCAAAGGAACACCAGCTTCTGGATAGGACAACCCCCGTTATCTTCGGTCGGAGCCATAGCAAAGCGACCCTTGGCGTTCTTCGTCATCCACATCCGAGCTAGAAGTTTGGCGTACGCGGGTGACGACCAGCAAACACACCATCCTGGATGGCCCGCTTTGAGGAGAGCGAGGAGGAGCTTAGCATATGCGAACAATTCGACATCCACGCCTACGCCTAGCACATTCCCCAAGGTAGGTCGAATGCTCTCGAAGTAGTGGTTGATCCACTGACACACGCCGTCGAGTGATGCCGCCAGCCCGTCCTCCACGAAATCCCTCAAGACTGGATCTTTATGAAGCGCGACGCTGATATCTGAAAGGATATGGAGGCATTTAGCCGCCCGGTCGCTATGCGGCCGGTTTTCCTCGCTATCCCAAGAGTCGGATTGGAATCGTGCTAAGGGAGCAGGATCTAAGTGCTTGAAGACAACCTTCGCGACGTCGAGGGAGGAGCTTCCTGGGTTACTGTGCACAGCGCGTTGGATTTGGGACAGGCTGTAGAGAGAACCGTTGCTTGCTTCGGTGATGAGCTTAGGAGAAAAAACCATCGAATGTGAAAAGTGTCGCGCTGGGTGAAAATATCGACGCACCTGCTTCGATATTCCGCTCGCCACCCTGAACGCTCTACTCATTTGTGGGCGATGGGATGCAGTACTGCTCTATGGGAGATGGTTCTAGTCGTCGAATAGTGGTTTTGTGGTGGAGAACCGCAAGTTGCGCTGGACGAATACTTGTGGCTGGGCCCTGGCAGGCTTGTGCATGCTTGGCAAAGGCGTTTGACGCCCTCCGAAGCCAGGGTTCGCTTTCGACATTCATCATTGCTTAGAACGGTTCTCAACTCATACCCATAGATACAGGAGCGGATCGTAGCTAGGGATAGGAAAAGAATTGCATTATAGGGATACAATAAGGAATCCTGATACACTGGCAAAGCGAACTAATTTACATATTATACTAGTACAACAAGCAGATTGAAGGATCAATATCGATACGCACAAAAGCGAAATAGGGACTAATTAAATCAGTTGCGGGAAGGAGGCACGAGAGGAGGCTCCTCGACCGCAACGGTCCTGACCTTGGTAACCTTCGTGATGTACTCAGGGTGGGTTTCTTATAAAATGAACCTGTTAACATCAACCTAGTGGCGGGAGAAGGATAGAAACGCACCATTTACAACCTGAGAGTCCAATTGAAGCGTATTCTCGAGGTCGGAGGCAATCCCATCGACCGAACGGGTGCAGTCTCCTCCATGAAGCACCTTCTTGGAGATATCTTCTTGCCTGACACCGCCTTCGAGCACACCTCCCTTTTCGACGAAACTCTCGAGGGGGATCGGGGCATGAGTCTGAGACTGATGGACGATGGGAGCCTCGTGGGTAACCTCGTGAATAGGGATCTTAGTGTGAGTGTACTCCTGGGCGACGGCTGGACGAAATCAACATTAGCGTACAACCTTCTCAAGACCTGGAAAGTGCTCACTTTGCCTCTCAATGACAGGCTGGATAACATGATGGATGTGGTGGTGGACAGTCTCCGTAATCATGGTGCCTTTGTCGACGACTGTTCTCTCCTTCGCCGTGTGCTCCTATTTAAATGAGAACAAGCGACAGAGAAAAGGGAAAGTAAACGAACGAGAGTATCGTGGTGCTGCGAAACTTGGCCCTGGAACAGAGTATTATCTTCGGCTTTGTTGGCATGCTGCTCCTCGATGCGAGTGACGGGGTGAACCTATCATCGGAGTTAGATGCGGAGAAGAGAGCGAAATCTACGGTGGAGCAAACCTGTTCACGGTGGGTTTCGGGCATCTTGGCCGAAGTCTGAATCGGTTGGGTGTGATGCTGAACATGGTGAACTAAAGACATGTGAGCATCACGAACTCGACGAATGGCGAGCTACGAACTATGGCGCTCATGTTCTTTCAACCTTTCCACATCTTCGGTCTCCAAGTGGCGAACACGCTCATGAGTGACGGCTATCGAAAGTATTAGAGCAAACTCGAGGTCACGCGAAGGAACGGCTTACGATGCAATTGGCTGGTGTCCTCAATGGTGTCGCCAGTGGGCATGGCATCGCGTTTGGTATGACCAGTGTCATGGTGGTTGTCGAGAACTAACCGGACTAGTGAGATATAGTCGCATGGCTTATCAAGAAAGACGCACCCCCAGTATGACCTGAGACCGGATTGACATGAGATTGGGACGTAGCTACGCCACTCTTCCCGGCGCTCGGAGTCATGTTCTTATGAGAATCAGCGACGCGGGAACCACCCATCGGCTGCCCTTCAAAGGAGCCAGGGGTGGTGGGTTCAGTGGGCCCGACGTGAATGTTCTGCCCCGTTGCTCTGGGATCTCCGGCGCCTATGTTATACTTAGCCAATACACAGGGAACTCATGAAAACAGGACGTACCGGAAGTCCGATCCCGGGCATGAGGCGCTCGGGAACCACCCATCGGCTGCCCTTCAACGGAGTCGGGGGAAGTGAGTGTAGTAGGCCCGACGTGAATGTTCTGCCCCGTGGTTCTGGGAGCGAGACCTCCGCCAGCCTCTCCGGCACCTAGGTGATAATTAATCAATATACAGGGAACTCATGAAAACAGGGCTTACCAGAAGTCCGAGAACCGGCATGGGTCGAAGCGAGAGAGCCGCCAACCGCCGCAGAAGCATCAGTCCCATATCCAGCAATGCCCTGGGTGCGCTGCCTCTCCAAATCGGCCTCCATCTCGGTCTGGTGGGTGGGAACAGCACCGGAGGGTCCTTTCCCGGACGTACCGATGCCGGTTCCAGAAGGGAGCCTGTGTGAGGCACGATTTGAGTTGGTAATACGGGTGGGATCGTTCAGGACATCGAAATCATACGTGTTTGCAGGAGGTTTCGGTTCGTGCCTTGAGAAGGTGGAATGTTTCGATGATCGTCGATGCAAGGAGTCGCCCTCCCCCGTTTCCTCATGTTCATGACCCAGCATCGATTTGACGGTATCACCAATGCCTGCAAGAGGTTCACGGTCAATGCAACAATAACTAAGGAAAGATGAAAAGCGACGCACCCATAATTGTTGAGAAGATATACGAGTTGTGGGATGGATGTGAATACGCTTTGGAGTTGGAACGAAAAGATGGTTTAACTTCCCCCAGACAGTGAAACCAGGTTTAAGTAGTTTGGCGCAGCACGCGTCATAGTACCGAGACAAATCCCCTTTCCTGAAGAAGTGAGACACTAGGAGCATCATAGACACATTGCGTACTATCCACACATTCTCCTATCCCCTCAAAAGTTTACTGAGTAGGCCTGCGGTGATTCCGAAACCTGGCGCTGCCGCTGCCCCTGGCATGACACGTTTTAGTACTTAAGCGCTCATGAGCGCGCACTCGAACTCCGGGTCTAGGCCTCAGTAGTCGCTTGTATGTGGTTCGATGCTTGCTCAAGCAATTTCCGCCGAAAATAAGGAGATTTGAAGAGTCTAGTGGTAAGTTTAGGTTCCAGGAGGTGGTGGTAAATGGACAAGGGGATCAACTTCGGTCAAATTGATGATCACCAAAGATCAACACGGGCGCTTCATCCAAGCTTCACTTCATCCTACATACGTTAGGTAGGTGTAAGTCACTGTTAAGTACGAAAGGATATTATAGCATCATCCGACAAGTCTCCGAACCGCCCTTTCCATTTGCTAATTTTCGGAAACGGGGACCTCCTCCTTGAAGGCTTTTATAAATAACAGGGACAAAGTTGATCGCCACATGGGCAACCTCAGGTCGGAAATTGTCAAGTTCAAACTTCAACCACCACCTCACCTCTAACAGGATGGTGTATAGCTATGGCCTGCCGCCTCTGACCCAAGTAACTGCCCCCTTATACATCCTGATAGGAATCTACGCTCTCAAAGAAAGAGCCATATGATCGTGTCCTGATCTCCCCAAGTTTCCGTTATCACTGGCATTGACAGTGCTTTCCGAGCTTAACGTGTTAGACTGTAACGTTCAAGTCCCAATCTCGGAGGTAAATGCCCCGTCGGTGCGCTGAGCCCTCATTACGAACTTGACTTGGCGCTAATATTTGTTCAGTTTTACCCTCGGTAGGCAACGGGGACAAGCTATTGCGGCATTTATGTGTAACCCCGTCCACCCTTGGCGTTTCGTGTCAGAAAGTAACGTCGCGCAGGCGCTGCTTCGTAATTTGAGATGAGATAGTCCCGACCTCGACGTTCCACGGTAGCCATTTCCCGATGACTAGGTCTGATCACGCCGCGAAACTTGCGCGTTGCTGACCTGCCGTTGATGTGGAGCGCGAGGTCCTCAAACCCGGGCAGGCCACAATTGTCGACCGGGTCTCTCGTCATTTGCTCTTCCCAGCGAAATTGGCTTTTAGGAGATAGCACTGCCATTACCGACGCTTCTTTCTTCTTCTAGGTACGTGTACCTATCTGATAGCTCATTTAATTTGATCAGGTACGACTGCTTTCTTCAAGTTCTATGGGCTACTCAGTGCTGACTCTGCCGTCTTATGGTTTTCAGGCTCGTTCTTGTTAACTAATTAGGCAATGCCATGAGATTTGGGAACTGTCTACATGTATCTAAGCAGCAACAGGCGACTCGATGGTTGTCGGGATAGGCGTAACAGTCGTAGATTCCGTGATGCTGGGGCTCTGGCTACATTACGAAATAGTGAGCAGACCTCTCCGGAGTAGAATCCGATACTTACGTCCAGGTGACCGTTTCGGTCTTGGTGATTAGGAAAGGCGAGGTGGGAACAATCTGCTGGAAGACCTTGGGGGCTTTGAAGACGTCGCCCTCTGCAGCCTTGACTGCAGACTGTCGTTGAAGAAGGTCAGAAATGAAGGTTGCAGCCGTGCTGACTGGAACCTACCATGGTGGAGGCCAGCAAGCTGGCGAAAGCAAAGACGGTGTACTTGAACTGCATTGTTTGTGAGGGGAAATGACTTGGGGGAACTTGGGGGGATTTGGAGTTGTTGAGGGTCGGTATATATCTGATATTGCCTCGCCCCTTTTTCGTCTTGCTGACTCCGTTTCCAGCCAATATCTAGATTACTGGACTTCAAGGAGGTAACTCGGCATGTCGCAACTCTCGGACGACGGAGAACAAGGGGGTTGGAATGTTTTATGTACGTTTGACCAATCTGTTTGACATAGTCCACCTGAAGTTGCCTCTGATAAGTATCTGGGTACGGGTAGCGCACACCGAATACGCAGCGTATTACCACAATGAGGCAATAATCTTACGATACCACAGCTTTCCAGAATTTCAAAACAGCTCTACGAGTAGAGTCGCAGCTATGGGGTTACCCGATAATTTGACTCAAGAGTCTTTTCGGCCCACGAGCCGCGCGCTCGCAACGGCAAAAGGGTCAGGACGTAACGCCCTCCTCCATTCGGGAAGTTCATGAGGCATATAAAGGATGTCTTCAACTGCCAGACCAAGTCAAGTCACTCGTCTTCCTTCTTCACAGCTTCTCTTTCCATTTCTCATGTTTAAACTCGCTGTCTACGCTCAGCTTGCTGGCGTTGCGCTTGGGGCCATTGGTCCCACCACCAACGTCCACATCGCCAACAAGGTTATCTCGCCTGATGGCTTTGAGCGATCGTAAGGCATTCTATACGCAACACATGGGACCCATAACCTACCCTTTGTATAGCGCTGTTCTCGCTGGGGCCTCTGCTGATACCCTCGAGTTCCCCGGCCCCGTTATCCATGCTTCCAAGGTTAGCGCGACAAAATTCTAGTTATTGAGGAGCGTTCTTGGCTAACACTCGTTCGTAATATAGGGAGACACCTTCAACTTGAATGTTGTCGATGCCTTGACGGACGCTACGATGCTTCGTACCACTAGCATCGTAAGTTCAAATTTCTAGAAGGTATTTAAATAACGACTGATCGGGTACTGGTTAGCATTGGCATGGATTCTTCCAGGCTGGGACAGCGTGGGCGGATGGGCCCGCTGGTGTTACCCAGTGCCCCATTGCTCCAGGAAACTCTTTCCTGTATCAATTTAGTACCGCTAACCAAGCCGGAACCTTCTGGTATCACTCTCACCATCGTAAGTTGGAGTCGAGTCTAGGCTTTTTTTTTCTTTCATTTGGATGACTTACTCCGTGCACAGTCTCTCAATATTGTGATGGTCTCCGTGGTGCCATGGTTGTGTATGACCCTCAAGACCCTCATGCCTCGCTGTGAGTGTATTATATCTTCACCGAAGTCCGTTGCTGAGCGCCATCCGATTGGTTAGATACGAGGTCGACAACGAGGACACTGTCATCACTCTCGCTGACTGGTACCACAAGCCGGGCCCTCAGCTTGACGGCCAGGTCCCGGCGCCAGACGCTACTCTGATTAATGGTAAAGGTCGCTCCAACGGTGGTCCGACTACTCCCTTCGCAATTATCGCTGTGCAACCCAACAAGAAGTACCGTTTCCGACTTGTCTCCATCTCCTGCAACCCCGCCTACACTTTCTCTATTGATGGCCATACCATGGTATGTACCTGCATCGCTTGTTTCAACATAACGCTGACTGGTATCCAAGACGGTCATCGAAGCCGACAGTATCAGCACCGTGCCTCTCGTTGTGGACAGCATCCAGATTTTCCCTGGCCAGCGCTACTCCATCATTGTCGAGACGAACCAGGCACCCAACACGAACTACTGGGTTCGCGCTAATCCCAACCGCGGTACCTCAGGCTTTGCCGGAGGTCTCAACTCCGCCGTCCTTCGCTACGAGGGAGCGCCCACCGACCAGGACCCAACGACGACCCAGGCACCCAACAATGCGCCGTTGCTGGAGCAGAACCTCCACCCCCTTACCAACGCTGCGGCACCAGGCACTCCTACTCTCGGCGCCGCTGATGTCAACCTGAACCTCGCCATTGCTATTGGCGCTCAGGGTTTCACCGTTAACGGTGCTCACTTCAGCGAGCCGACTTTGCCCGTTCTCCTGCAAATCTTGAACGGTGCGAGCACGCCCCAGGACTTGCTCCCGGCAGGAAGCGTGTATGTTCTTCCTCGCAACAAGGTTATCGAGATCTCGATCCCCGGAGGAAGCCCTGGCAGCCCCGTAAGCCTCGCATTAAATCCTTTGTTGAAGACTTTCGACTAATCGAAAACCTCTGCTAGCATCCCATCCATCTTCACGGCCATGCTTTCAGCGTTATCCGTAGCGCTGGAAGTACTACCTACAACTACGTCGACCCCATTCAGCGTGATGTTGTCAGCGTCGGAAGTCTTGCAAGCGACAACGTCACCATCCGATTCTCGACTGACAATGCCGGCCCCTGGATCATGCATTGGTATGTTCACCCGTCAGCGAAAGCGATGCCCATGCAATGTTAACTGACTGCACCCTCTTAGCCACATTGATTGGCATCTTGTCCTGTAAGTCTGCTCCACATCTGTCCCAGGTTTCATACTCACGCGCGCTCTTTCAATAGTGGTCTGTCCGTTGTGTTCGCTGAGGATGTCCCGAGTGTTGCGAGCTCTGACCCTCCCAGTACGTCTCCTTCTAGCCGCATTCGCGCGTAGCACTTACTGATCACAATCTACAGCCGCGTGGGACGAGCTCTGCCCCATCTTCGAGGCTCTCCCTCCTGGCACGAAGTAGTCAGAGGAACAAACCTTAATGGAACTGATGTTACATAGAGCGCTAGCTTGATAATGCCTGGTTTTCCAGATATCCGTTATGGGCCATTCGACACATCAGCTTTCCCTAATATATCATTAATTATATGTTGGAATAAACAACACTTTTGCTTACAACTATCGGAAGCGAGCTTTGGGATAGACCAGCCTGTTCTCACTCAACTACATTTCACTAGAGTGACGAGTCGAGACAGGTCGGAACCTCGAGTACCATATCGGTTAGCAACGGCTTGCGCGTACGGACGAGTGTTCCGAATGAGCCGCGGTGCCGCGCATGCCTATTTCCAGAGCTAAATGGGGTATTTCCCAGTGGTCTTGGACTCTTGGTGATCATCTTGTTACATCAGGAAAGAAGCGCTTTTCAGGAGAGAAGTGAAGAATTACTATAATGAAGAAGCTCGACGGAAGAGCGGGTTACCCGGTTCTAATTGTAAGATTCAAGGACACGCCCCGAGTCGGACGGGTCCGAACCAATCGACCTCCCCGCGCGCGAGCCCTAAATCACTTACAAGTATTCTTCAAGGAGGCAGTGCATATGCAGATCGCCAAAGTTTTCGACCATACCGCTTGCGTCTATCATACACGGACTCGGAGAGACATCTAGATGAGGCAAGCAGCTATATTTGGTAGAAAGTTCAGACCGGAATTGTGTACATAGAACAATCAGATCACTTACAACATTTCAAAAGGCCGCTCTCCTCAGCTATTGTTTACGACATATATTATGGGGCTAGGTCGTATGCAGAATTCCATATCGGAGGCCGGATATGCTCGGATCCTCACATCATTATAAGCATAGGATGGTGCAAAGGAGCTTCGTGCCAAGGAGATCCGGTAGGAACGAAGAACCTCGCCTGTCTTCATTGTGTCTTCATTCCTTAAGGGTAGGTATCATTTTTGCGCAGTGTAGTAGTGTGATTGGAGTTAACAGCTAGTAGCTGAGCTCCATGGGTTGGGTAGCATAGAGATCGAATTACTGATCCCCGTGCCTGTTGCATAAAGATTCTGGGACGTCGATTGGCCTCAATCCATGATCGGAATCAACGCTACCGAACCACCCGGTACTGTGTGGACCCTCACTAACCATTTGAGTCATTTAAGCGCTACATGAGAGAGGTGTATAAGGGTTGGAGATAAATGTCTCCTTCATCAGCGGATGGAAGCCATCGTCTTGTAACCGCAGCCCTATCTGATAAGCCTTGGAATTGGACCGCACGGAACAGGCAATTGTGCGACTCCAAAAATATCATGTGTCCTACTCACTTTTGGCCCAAATTCTACACAGACCATCGGTAGAAATAGCCCCCAGTAATACATGATTGGCGATGCTTGGCTCAACTTACTTTGACCCGTGGTCCATCATGATCGTCACGGGCGCTTAAGAGTGAAGTTAAGCGCCGCTGCCATTCCCTTCATAAATCAAGTAAAAGGTCGAATCCAGCGACGATTCCCGGTGTCACTGTCCTTGAGGAGCCTTTATATTAGCAGAGTAAATTCACAGTGACCTGGGTCCAGGTGGGATCCGACACGAGTAGGCGGATCTTCAAGCTTAAAGCTGGACCCGTGCCGACCGGGTAAGGATCTTAAGAGACGATTTAATTCAGGTTCCATTCTTCGCGTTTAATAAAGTTCCCCTAAATATTCAATGCACCTATCCACACCACTCAGCCTAGGCATCTCAACCTAGGTTAACAGGGACACATCCCAAAGCGACTATTCCAGCTGCATGATATCGTCGTGGATTAGCTTGGAGAATCACTTATAAAAATATTCTCACCAAAATGGGCGTTGGAGCAGCAAAGCGGCTGCGCGTTGCTATCATCGGAAGTGTAAGCATCAAGGTTCGTACTGCAGCTCAGATCGTAGCACTAACCAACTCTGACCAGAAACTCCAATAACGTTGATCGGGCTGCATGTAACACCAACCAAGCCGTTGAGCCCCTGTGGGGATACACCGATCATGCTAAGTAGAGAGGCCACGTTGGGGCTGCTTGGCGACTCCGCGCTGTTGCAGCACTGTATGGGGCCTGTGTTGCACTGCTCGGGGAAGATGGGAGCAGGGGGGAACCAAGGTATGGGTGGGTCAACGGGTGTACCACCCCCGCCACACTGTGCTGAAGCAAAAGTGACGAAAGCTGCGACATTTACAAGAGAGAGCGCGAGGAGTTGCATTGCTGGAGGTTTAGGAAGGATGCTTGGGTTGTCCGATAAAGCTCTCCTGGCGAACCTTTTATACCAGGAATTACGGGCAGGACGAATAAGGGCTCCACCGGTCTCATGGTGCCTGGCCGCATCTCATGTCACTACAGGACATGTGTCGTAGAGTATGCGTACATGAAGGGAGAGGGGTGCCCTGATATCGTCCAATTCAGACGTACAAAGCGGACTAAGCCCGCAAAGTCCGAGTCCTTCAGCGGCGATCGACTCAGACGGGAAGCCGACGTCAACACGAACGTAACCTGAGAGTAGTAATCCTGACAGTCAAGGAGCCCTATGACTTATCCAACGTGCTCAGCAGGTACAATTTGGACATAGGTTACATATTGTTTGACAGCTCGTAGGGAGAAAAGCCGTCACTTGGTAGAGAGACTCAACCTGGGCCTGAGGGTGCCTGAAGCGGCTCGTTCACCAGCTAATGGCACAACTAACTAATACAGGTCGTTCCGGAAGTACATCTTTTTCACCGGCGATGCTCTGGTTGGTTGGTAGATTTGCTTAGAGGTTCAGGTTAACGGGGGTATAGCCAATGGCGACGACGCCGTCTGTAGGGAGATTTGGTCAGTAAATTCAGGATACGCCGCACTGCGGCGAAGGGTGTTGAAAGTAGTCTTACTGAAGGTGTTGTTGGTGCAGCAAACGGGTTGAGCGGAGCTATACGAGCAAATGTTATTAGTCTCTGGTCGTTGGTCAAATTTGCACATAATATACTGACCAGGAGTTTCCGGGTACGCCGATAACAGAGATGGGGCTGCAAGTAAGGCCGACGAGAACGTTGACGTCCTCGACGGAGATGCCCAAGAGTCCAAAGATCTTGGTAACGTCGGGGGAGCCTGCAGTCTGGACGCTCTGGCAGCACTGAATAGGGTCGGTGTTGCACTGGCTGGCGGGGGATGGGAGCTGGAGGGGTGCCGCCAGTGGGCACGGCGATGGCAACGCTGGCGAGAGCGAGAGCGATGAGAGTGCTGAGCTGCATGGCTTCTGAGGTTAAAAGGCTGAGTACTTGAGGATTGCTCGAGTGAGGATTGTCGATGAACTCAAGAGGACTTTTATACATCGCCAGCGAGCACACGGTCCCTTGGAGGCATTTCCTGCTGTATCATTGCTTGAGTACGTTGCAGCCTTGGAGCTCATGAAGGAAGCCAGAAGAACGGAAGAGTGTTTCCTGCCGCGATGAAGCAGTGGAGTTGTGGAGTGTAACGAGTGTATTCTGTGAAGTCGAGCGCAAGAAACTGAATAGTTCTGCAAAGACAGGAGTAGTGGGCAGAATACGCAGCGGGGTAAGAGAGGCAAATATCTGCCGACATCCGCTGGACGATCGCCCGAACATGGAAGTACAAGTGGATCCCCCGTAAAGCCACGTCGTTCATGATAGATGGAAATGTGTCCCGTTCTTGCTGCTTGCTGCTTGTAGACGGGAAGATCGAAGAAGCTAGCCCTTTGCCGTTACGTGACGGGATGTGTGTGCGGGTTCGCGTCGCTATTATTGGTACACCGTTGGTTCGTGCACCGAGCTTTTCGCAAGACACTTCGCCCACCTGAGGAGTCTTCCCGCGTGGAGTGGGATTCGGGGTCGACAAGCATGAAAGTCGTGAGGCATGACAGGAATTCAATCTGATTGTGAATGGAAACTTGGGTCCGTCCCAGTGCAGACTCGCTCGACGATAGGAAGTACTGTCATTGGCAAGGCCAGTAACACGCTTGTAGTCCATCTCCCAATTCCGAACGAAGAAGGAGGCCTTTCTGGTGGTGGCGGAAAGTCCCTTTGATCACAGTGAGTCGGTCTCTCCACGGAGGACAGATATGGGCAGCAGACCGACTGAAGAGGAAGGTGGAGGTCGAAGACAAAGCGCAAAAGGCACCGACGCGACCGGAAGCAAATTCCAAAATCAAATTAGACCTCGGGAGACGATTGGGTCAGATTCTCTCGTCATAAAAGGTTCTCATTCGACGTAACTAGGAAACGAGGACAGAAAAAGCGACCTGGATTGACGCAAGATTGACGGCGTTGTGGCCTCAAAATTCAAGAAGGGCCTGACGGTGTTCATTAGGACCATTGCTGTGTGCAAGCCCCGGGTCAGCCAGCCAATATTGATCCTAGAGGAGGTCGTGGAATTGTTGAAACCTGGAATTTGATCATGACATGAATTTGGCGATGGAACATCACCAGTCCACACTGTGGCACACCCATGCCAGTGGAGTGGGTACATAGGGAGAAGCTCAGCCTTTGGGTCACCCATCATGGACTGAGAGCGCCTAGGTACATCCATGGAAGCGATTGCAGCCTTGGTTGGAACCGTCAATCTAAACCTTTGGTGTCGATAAGCAGAGCGTACTTACTGATTTCTCTGGCCTAGCCACTGCGAATTATCTGGCGACATACTGACGTTCTAATAGTAATACACAGATTTTTTTCTCTCCTCCGCCGGTGTCGTCCTATTGTTTCTTAACCAAGGGGTTTACAGCTCATATTCGAGTCGGAACAATGGGAAGAAGCTGAGCCTTGAGGCCTGAGATGCCTGGAAAATGTGAGGGCCGGGAGATGATGACGGTTCGAGGACAAGAACTTGAAGAAGAGTTCCGAGGAGGATCATCGCCATCTGATCCACAACCGGGTTGGACTGCGCATTGTCCGGAGCCGCTCACCGTCCGAGCACCGAGCGCTCTGTCAAGCCCACAGTGCTCCATACTGACTGCAGTGCACTGCTAAGTTTGACTCCTACACCTTAACTTATTACCACTTTCTTCTCCGATACTCGACGACTGACCCCACGAATCCAGCCCATTGAGCACCGACAGCCGCAACGATGGGCAGAAGCGCACTTCTCAAGGTGCGGTGTTCTTCGAAGCAGAGACGTGGCGAGGAAGGCTGATTGCTGGACCCCTAAGGTTATCATCCTAGGAGACAGTGGGTGCGTCGATCGTGTGTGTGGGGAGAGGCTTCAGGAGCTCATTAATTCGCTCGAACAGTGTCGGGAAGACCTCGCTGATGAACCAGTACGTCAACAAACGGTTCAGCAACCAGTACAAGGCGACTATCGGGGCGGATTTGTGCGTGGTTCGACTTTCGGAGCTGTGGAGGGGATCTAATGAGATGCGGTAGCCTGACGAAAGCTGTTGACGTCGAGGAGCAGCAGGTTACGATCCAGGTGCGCTCGGATCTACCTATACGGCCCACCTGTACTCACAACGTGAACGAACCCCTCGAATTCAACCCTCAAGTAGCTCTGGGACACCGCCGGTCAAGAACGCTTCCAATCACTCGGCGTGGCCTTCTACCGCGGCGCAGACTGCTGCGTTCTCGTCTTCGACGTCAACTCCTCCAAGTCCTTCCAGGCCCTGGAGAGCTGGCGCGACGAGTTCCTCATCCAGGCGAGCCCGAACGATCCGGAGAACTTTCCGTTCGTGGTCCTCGGGAACAAGGTCGATGTAGATGAGGGGAAGCGGCAGGTGCGAGTGATCAAGTTCGTGTTGGCTCCACCTGCTCACGGATTGCTCTAGGTGACCCAGAAACGCGCTATGGCATGGTGCCAGGCGAAGGGCAACCTGCCTTACTTCGAGACCTCTGCCAAGGAGGCGATCAATGTCGAACAGGCGTTCCAGAGTGTTGCTGTTAAGGCACTGCAACAAGGCGAAGATGATGCTCTGTACGTCTTCAATCATTTCATTTTTTTCCCTAGCCACCGAAGGGCGCACAGGCGTTGCAATGTACGTGAGGTGAAGAGATGAGTGCTGACAAATGACCTTCTAACTCGATAGCTTCGCGGACCAGCCATACGGTGTCGACCTGGAGCCGCACGAGACGCAGGCTCCCGGGTGCAACTGCTGAGTGCACCACACGCACGAGGGACCGTCACCCCATCTTGCTTGCATCGCCTACCTTCTGCTTTATACCCGACTCTGCCGACCGATTTCCGCGGTTGTGGACCCTCCGAGTAACTACCTGCAGCTCACCCTTTCCATTCATGTGTTATGCCCTTGTTATGCCTCTCACGATTTGATTTGTTGTATTACCCTTTTGTTGTAGTTTACATACCTCCTATTCATGCCTGCTTCCTGTCAGTAGGCTTCCAAGAGGGTGTCGGAGACAAACATGAAGATCAGTTAGTATGTAAACGCCATTGAAGACGACACGAGGAGCACCAGAGCTATCATGACGGCCACGACGGCCTCGCCAAGGGACAGAATCTGCAGCAGAGTGCAAAGCCTGTGTGTTCGAAGCAATGCTGGGCCTATCCCTAGGCATACGCGAAGACGCACGTCGTGGAACAACAAGGCACGTTCGGTGAGTCGGGTTTCCAGGGAGAAGTCGAAGCGAAGCAATCGAAGGGCTTTTCATATGAGAATGGCCCTATAGAAGCGTGCTCATACTCCGAGGTAGGACTTGAGTGTGATCAATAGAAAGAGGATGCGATAGGTTGTGGTCGACTCTCTGACTCGGATGCCACCAGGGCGACTTCACTCGGGGGGTTATCTCGTTTCCATTCACAAATTCCCAGCCGACTAGCTACGCGTACGCATATCCATGCCATTGCCCATATCCATATCGAAGCCCACAACCAAATTCGGTACCAAATCCGGGGTCGGAAGCACAACTTGATTTCTGCCTTGATGGGCCAACAAGCGCCGAGGGCGCTTCC
The DNA here is from genome assembly GCA_013368325.1 of Ephemerocybe angulata. Lineage (NCBI taxonomy): Eukaryota > Fungi > Basidiomycota > Agaricomycetes > Agaricales > Psathyrellaceae > Ephemerocybe > Ephemerocybe angulata. Next base: position 1,638,038 of record JAACJK010000163.1, on the reverse strand, counting down.
TCCATCTCAGAGGTTGATGTTGACGGGGGTGCAACCGATAGCGATGATACCATCTATGACAGCGAAGGGTCAGCAAATGCGCGACAACCAGCAGATAAGAACCTTACTGAAGGTATTATTGGTGCAACAGACCGGTTGCGCAGAGCTAGATATCGCGCCCAATTAGCATTCGCAGTCTCAATATGGATCGTTTAAAGACGAACCAAGAATTTCCAGGAAGCCCAATAACGGTGATAGGGGAGCACGTAAGACCCACGAGTCCCGTAATATCAGAGGCGTTGATGCCCAAGAGCGCGAAGATGGCGGTCAGAGAAGAGTCGTTCGCCTGCTGGACGCTGTCGCAGCACTGCACGGGGCCCGTGTTGCATTGGCTGGCGGGGATCGTCGGGGTCGGGGTGGGCGGGGTCGAAGTAGACGGCGTAGGGTGAGTGCTTGTAGGCGGCGTGCTCGTGGGTGGAGTGCTCGTAGGGGGCGGTGTGCTTGTCGTAGGCGGAGTGCTTGTGGGAGGCGGCTTGGTCGTGGGTGGAGTAGGGGGTTTAGTGGTTGGGGGAGGAGGTTTAGTGGTTGGGGGAGGAGGTTTAGTGGTTGGGGGAGGGGTTTAGTGGTTGGGGGGGGTTAGTGGGGGAGGGGAGGAGGTTTAGTGGTTGGGATAGGGGGGATCGTCGGGTGAGGTGGTTTAGTTGTTGGGGGAGGGGGAGGGGGCTTAGTTGTTGGTGTTGGGGTAGGGTGAGGAGGTTTAGTAGTTGGGGGTGGGTTGGGGAGGGCGAGAGCGAGGCTGGCGAGAGCGACAACGACGAGGAGCTTGAATTGCATGTTTTATGTTGGGGATGTGGGAGTGTACTTGAACTGTGTTGTTCGAGTAAAGAGGAAGGATGGTTCGCTCGATGTTTTATATGTTTTTTGAGAGTGGTTGGCCGAGGGCCATCTCGCATTTGCCCGTCGATCATCCGAGGTTCTTATGTTGGGATAGGACATTATGACGAGGAATATTGCACAGCTGAGCGCTAAGAGGAATCTGTACTCTGCCCCAGGATGTGTGGGATCAGGATTCTGCCAGCCTCAGCATCGCGAGGGTGGAGCAGTGGAGTACTTCGCTGTTCTTTATTCACATAGCCCTGATGCCTACCGGACACATAGCCCAAAGTACGTGCCTTCTGGCAGCTGGTCAGATATACAAATCATAGGTCAACTCTTGAGGGACTCATTATCACCGCATCCGAGAGTCCCAAAAATAGCCCATTCAAGCAAACCTTCCGTTTTCAGCCAGGGAAATCCCGCGTTCGAGCTTCGAACTTCTTAAATTGAATATCGTGAGCTCATTCAGGGCGATGCATTGCCTAGTTAATACAGCGACGATCGATGTACTGTGCCCGGAACTTCCACCTAGAGCGTCACAGTCGGTTAAAATAAGCTTCGTGTGAGTAGCCTGGCAAATTCCCTGTTAGAAATCATAATGATATCCATTATCAATGCCCTGGTCGTATGAATGGTGTATATCTCATGTCCACAGAGTACATCAGGGCCTTAGAGAGAGAAGTGAGGCTACCCTTGGGCACATGTAAGGATGGGATTAATTCGGCAACCGCCCGCGGCGAGCTTCGAAGGCGTCGTACCCCACATCGTGATACATAACCCATTGCTTCTTCGTGCCATAATTTAGCGTGGCCTCGTTCCCGCGAGATTGGCTGCTCCACATCGAACTCGCCTTTTGGTGACGAATGTATTCGGTCATCCATCGAAGCGCAAACATAGTGGCTGAAAGAAGGGAGGAAGCCCAGGACACCACAGGCAGGGTTGAGACTCTTTGCGTTGTGGCGAGCCGAGAAAAACATACAACATCCTGTTAAATTATATTGTATATTTCTTACCGACGAGGCCGGTACGAATGCTTTGCGCTTCGGCCGTGTGCAGGACGGGGAACGGGATAATGCTCCCAGCCAGACCGAGTGAGTGGCACTCTCTTAAAAGTTAACGTTTGTGGCACTGAACAGCCACGGACGTGCATTGGGGCCTCGGTTGCAATCTTAAATTCTCCTTCAATAATCCTGTTTAACGCTGTTGGTGAATATAGGTCCAGGCCATACCGAATCGAAGCACGCTTCGAGGAGGCATACAGAGTTCTGGGCCCTCCGCCGCTCTCAGGATTCAAAGGTCATAAGTATTTCGGGGGGTTATTCAAGTTCCATTTTCTGAGAAACTATCAAATACTGCATCTGGCACACAAATATAAGACTAGGTAGAGGAACACAAGTCCGTGTCAAAGGCTTCGTTCAACAGGGGGTCCGAGGCAAACTAATCAATCAAAACATTCAATTCACTTTATTTCTGTCTTCATGGTGGCGGGAACTGAGGTCGAAGGACGATAGCCGCTGAACCGGGGTAAGCTCTAGGAGCTCAAAGGTTGAGGTTGACGGGGGTGCAGCCGAGAGCGACGAGACCGTCTAGTAGAAGCAGTATATCAGTCAAACACCAATCTTGGGAGGTCAAGAGGAATCTTACTGAAGGTGTTGTTGGTGCAGCAGACGGGCTGGGCCGAGCTAAGAACAAATGTCGCATCAGCATCCAAGTCTCAAAGTCCAGATAGTGAAGGAACCAACCAAGAATTTCCAGGGAGTCCAATGACAGAGATAGGGCTGCACGTCAGGGCAACCATCGCAGTTACATCCTCAACATTAATGCCCAAGAGCGCAAAGATGGCAGTCAGAGATGGGTCGCTCGGGTCCGTCTGTGTGCTGTCGCAGCACTGCACGGGGCCCGTGTTGCATTGGCTGGCAGGAATGGTGGCGGGCGGTTCTAAGGGGCCCCCGGTGGGGATGGCCACGGCGACGCTGACGAGGGCGAGGGCGGTGATGAGCGTGAATTGCATGTTTAGTGAGGAAGTGAGGTGGGGAAGGAGCTTGGAATTTGTGGGAGTGTACTTGAACTGTGTTTGTTGTTCGAGTGAAGAGTTAGGATGTTATGCTGGGCTTTTTATACGTTTTTGTGGGCAGTGGTAGCTCTCTTTTGGCTTGTAAAGACTCTTTCTTTCCTCAGGGTGACGACGAGTACGCGTCAACAATTTGGATCTGCGTTTTTTCTTGCGGTAGCAAGGTTTCGCAAGGACTCAGAACCGGGAGAGTCGTGGAGTAGTGGAGCTCGAAGGTGTTCTCTATTCAATTCAGCCTCGTTCCAGAGACCCTTCCCCCACAGTTAATTACCTGGCGATGTCTACCTTAAGCCTGTGCGCGCATCCATTTATCCACTCCCGCGAGCGCGGGCTCAAAGTGATCAAACATATCATGGGAGCATAAGCGCTCGTTATCTCCGCATCTCAAAATAGAAATCAATCATGGGGCCGCAAAGATCTGCGACTACGCTTTTTGGCTCGGACAAACCCTGCTTCGAACATCTAAGAATTTTCAAATTGAATATGGTCAGTCAACTAGTCACCCGGGCACCACGGCGCGCTATCTTGTTTCTCGTGACATTGTAGTGTGGCACTGTTCCCGAAGGCGGTCACAGTTGGCGTCATCGTGGCCTTTGCGATGCGAGTTCATGATGGCTTGAGCTGGGCCATTTTATCCTTGAAAAAACGGTATCGAAGATTTTGGTTGTGTCGATTGGCTCACGGTGAGGTTTCGAACATCAACGGGGATGTCCTGCCTCACACGTTTGCAGTCGCAGTGACCTGCTGATACATAGTCTCGCTCCCATCCGACGAACCGGAGAACCAAAGACTACGCTTCCGACGATACTACACATGCTGACCAGCACCAGTGCTACCACCTTGATTATCTTACTCTCTAATTAGGAGACAGCTTTCATAGTAATCTGCTGCCTCTCATCTCCTCTGGAGACAGGTCCAGCATTTTCAACTTGACCGGATAAGCGCCCAACGCAACGTCCGGTCAAACGCAGCAGATTCCATGGCTGGGCACCCTAATGACGATGCATTTATCCTTCCCTCGCATAATCTCTATATATCGGGCCTGCGCCCTATGACTAAAAGAAGAAAGTGCACGCATCTACATTCCAACATATGCCCTCCATTCGATTAAGCGCCCACACAAGACCGAGTATCTGATCATGACAATGATGGTTCCACAACTCCCATGAAATACGTGTAGCACAACTCTCCCAGAACATCCAGCCACAGTCCAGTAAAGTATGTATACCAAGCACCAAGCTAAAAACCATTCTCGATCCCTGTCCAAAATCCTAACATACTGTTATAGAAATCCGAGTCAATCATCTTCGTCTTGTGTTCCTCCAAATCATTCAGAGAGTCACGTCCATCCGACACGGCCTATACTACACAACACACCTATCACCATGCCGTACAGCAGGATACGCAGGCGGGGGGTACGTCGGCACCGTATCCTCCACCAGTGGCGGGCGATCAAGTTTTACTCCTGGCGCACCATCTTCGAGAGCTTTCGCGGCGTACGCAGGCGGAGGCGGGACCCACCCCGCTCCGCCGCTGCATTGACAGGACGGCCCTTCACCGAGCCCACTGTGTCTTGATTGCGAAGGCGCGAAGCGCTCTGCATCGCGATCCGACGAGCGCCTCTGGTGCGTTCGCCCTCTCTTCTCATCCACCCACCGCCGCACGCGCTTCGACATAAAGAGCGGGATGAGGACGAAGCCGAGGAGGAGGATGGCCGTGATGATCCACCCGAGGAAGTGGTGCGTCTCCTTCGGTCTTTTCGCCTCTGGGCCCGCCGTCGTCGTTGTGTTCGTCGAAGTCGAGATGGTGTTGATCTCCGTACCGACGGTGTTGCGGTGTTCAAATATCTCTGATAGGTCTTCGATTTTGCGTGGGGCGATCCTGGGTGTGAGAGAGGACGATGGGGAGGAGGGGGAGTTGGGCGAACGGGGGTCCCAGGAGGAGGAGGAGAGGGACTGTATGTAGAGAAAAGGCATTGGCGTTGAGCGCCGTACTCTGCCTTTTAATTGGACAGGGGTGCCAGGGAGTATGAGAATATGAGAATATGAGAATATGAGAATATGAGAGTGTGGGAGTAGGAGAGTAGGAGAGCAGGAGAGTGGCAGGGGAAGTGTATTGGGCAGGGAAGGGATGGATGCAGGGCACATACAGTGCCCCGGGGAAGGTGAGAACCATCCTCCCCAATCTCGCGCCTCCGAGTCGTTGTCTCATCCACGCAGGACACTCATCCGTCTACTTGGGACACTTTTCCTCCACGAGTCGTGTGCGGCAGTCTGCAGAGTTTCATGTTCGAGATCGATCTCCTAGACGCACAAATACAGCTGGAAAGCACGTATCAAGATCATAGCGCCCATAATCACATAGAGTATAAGTAGTATGCGCTTTGGACCCCTTTGGCTCGTCGAGCATCGCTTACTTGCTGCAAGTAGTAACGCTGGGCTTATGCGGGTGGACGTGTACTTGGGCGATAGAGCCAGGCCCACCCCAAGAGGCTAGCTACGTTGAGATCCAACGTTCATTTCAGGATACAATTGCACACTACCCCTCCTCAACACCTATTTCCAAACGAGGCCTCAGCTCCTCACAACAGTATACGGAAATGAACGAACGTACCATATCACACGATTCACACCTCCCCCTGTTCCTATCCCTGTCCCTGTCCCTATGAGCTCCCATCTAAATACTTTTCTTTCCCGGAAGGCAGCAGAGGGCCATCCCAAAAACACAAGGCCTCCATCTTCGCGCGCTCCGCCTCCTCCTCAGGGGATAGCACGATAGTCCTCCCCTCACAGTCGTATAAAACGCATTGCCCGACATCGCAGTTCCGGACTATCAGGGGTGGACGGGCGGAGGGCTCGGGGCCGTGGCTGCGGTCGTGGTCGTCACTGTGGTGGTCGTAGTCGTGGTCGTCATCGTCTAGAGAGGGAGGAAGTAGGGAAGTGAGAAAGGAAGTAAGCAAGTAAGAAAACAAGTACGCAAGTAAGAAGAGAGTATGGACGAACCTGTGCCGCTATCAAAACCCCGTCGGATCCTCCGACTCAGCTCCCCTACTTGTAAAGATACCCACCGCCGCATGCGCTTCACGACACGGATGGCGAACCAGTTGTGCGTCTCTAAATTCTAATGTCAGGTTCGTGTTGGACTTCGGGCGCGTCATCGTCATTGTCGTCGTCGTTGGGTTTTGCTTATGCCAGGTGCCGGTGAAGGGGTGGGCTCCAGGATCCGGACGACCCAGGCGGCGAGTATAGGATAAGATGAAAAGGAAAAAGGGAGCAGGGGCGACGGATGACGAGAGGGAGAGCCTAAGCTGCTAAGCGTAGTTCACTACGCACGATACTCGAGTAGGAGAGCTCCCCACGAGTATTGTGCGGCGCAGCATCGGTTTCATTTGTAGATATAGCCACAGTTGATGGAGATAGCGTCTGGGTTAGCGAATGGGATTCGGTTAGGAAGAGATGGATGGTCTGCGAGGTGATGTTAGTTGAGACGTGGTGTGTGCCGCCGGTGAGGGGTTGATTCAGAGTTCGGGGGGGCTAAAATTTGGATTGGGGGATGGTGCTGTGAACTTGCATGAATCCAATCCTTAGGGGCCGGAGGGTGGCTCGTACCTCGGGCTGATATACAGAAAGACCTGGGGGTAGATAAAATTTTGAGAAAACAGAAACCGAAATTGGTCTTTTTACTTTTTGTTCATGAACCTCCCTCTCTTGACAGTCTACACCGCAGATCTAGCTTAGGGATGTAGACATCGGTATACTATCCACATTTCTAAATGAAATATGAGCCATACATCCGCACAACCAAAGGAAAGACGCAGAATAAAGGTCCTCCCCCTCCCCTTCCATCCCATCCCATCCCCACCGAGTCTACCCAGTCCATCCAACGTACCCGCCCCAGCCCACTTTCTTCCTCCCCTTCAATACCATCCCTTCTCCTCCTTTGATCCCCCTCCCCTCCCCGTCCGTCCGTCCTCCTCCTCCTCCTCCTCCACTAAACCATCAACCCCCGTCCTACCCCAAAAACATGGCTTCCGCGAGCGCCCGCTCGGCCTCCTCCGCAGGCGACAGCACCCTTGACCTCCTACCGCCGTTGTCGTAGAACGACGGCTGCCCGACACCGCAGTTCCGAACTATCAGGGGTGGAGGGAAGGTGGGCTTGTCGTCGTGGTTGTGGTCTTGGTGGTTGTGGTCTTCGTGGTTGTCGCCGTCACTGTCTAGAAAGTAAGGGGGCAAGTAAGTAATTAAGTAAGTAAGTAAGTAAGCAAGGAAGTAAGTAAGTAAGCAAGTAAGAAAGAAAGAAAGAAAGAAAGCAAGAAAGAAAGAAAGAAAGAAAGAAAGAAAGAAAGAAAGAAAGAAAGAAAGAAAGAAAGTAAGTAAGAAAGAAAGAAAGAAAGAAAGCAAGAAAGAAAGAAAGAAAGCAAGAAAGAAAGAAAGTATGAGCGAGAACGAACCTCTGCTTCCACCGAGACGCCTCCGAATCCTCCTACTCAGCTCCCCTACTTGTAGAGATACACACCGCAGCATGCGCTTCGCGACGCGCATGGCGGGCCAGTTGTGCGTTTTTAATCTCGGGTTCGTGTTTGTGGTTGAGTTCGGGCGCCGCCTCATTGTCCTCGTCTTCATCGTCGGCGTCGTTGGGTCTTTGGGTCTCTAAGCTGGATGTGGGCGTGGTGAAGGGGTGCGTTTAGATGACCTCGGAAGGTTGGATAGGATGATAGAGGGACGACGAGAGAGAGAGAGAGAGCCTAAGGGACGTCCGTGGATTAGTACGCTATGTACGCACAGGTTCCCCACGAGTCTTGTGCGGGACAGCATCGGTTTCATCTCCAGAGATACATTATATGTAGCGGGAGGGCTGAGAACTTGGAGGAAGAAATGGTCTGCGAAGGCTGAGTGACGGCGAGAAGTGGCGGGGTGTCCGTCGGTGGTGGTTGGACGTCCATTTCTTAGGGGCGATATCGATACTTCGATGGCAGAGCAACTTTCAGAGAAAGAAATCAAGGAATCCGAGTCAAGAAGGCGCGGGGGGCGCTCTTGTCTTGCTCAACGACTCGGAAACCTGCGTCGGTGGATTGGGCGGGCGTTTCGTGTGGCAGCCAGCAAGAGAGGATGGATCATCATCTAGTCTGCGATGTGCTATGTCTCTATAAGTATCTGCAATGGAGTTAGCTATGTACATAGAAGTATGGAGCCCGTACAAGACGGACGCACCATGCTCACAGATACATGTAGGCCTCCCCTTCCCTGCCCCTCCCCTCCTCCCTCCTTCGCTTTCCCCTATCCAAGCTAAGCCAATCCGATCCACCCAAGGTAGCAGGAAGGCTATTTATTTAGTACATACATACCACGAGTCTTGTGTGAGCATCGTTTCGTCTTCATTTGCAGATGTACTGTATGTTATACGTGGCGTCGATCGGGAGAACTGAAAAGGGAGACGGTCTTTGGACGGTCTGGGAAGTGGCGTTCGTTGAGAGGTAGTGAGCACCCGGTGGCTTGGATTGGTTTGGTGGTAGTCGGACTTGCATTTTCCAGGAAGTGCGAAGACTGAAGTCGGTTGAATTCTGTCATGACGGACGGACGTACTGTAACTTTCAGAAGGTATGAAGCAAGGGTCGGTCGGTCCTCTTGTTCAATGTCAATGTGAAGCTGCGTTCTGTGGATCGATGGGCATTTCATGTGACGGCGGCTGAAGAAGATCTAGCCTAACGCTTTACACTGTGGTATGTGTGCTATCTATATCTGCGATGAAGCATTAGCCATATATACCCCCCAACCAAACGAAAACGCACCATAATCACAGGTCCTCCCCCTCCTCCCCTCTCCCCACTGCCCATACAGACCCCATCCAGACCCATCCCATCCAGCCCAATCCACCGCACCTAGCACCAGGCTACTTCTTTTTTCCCTTCTTCTTCTTACTCACACCCCCAGCCTTCACCCCTCCCGCCTGCGGCACCGACCCAGGCTCAGGCGCGGGCGCAGCGACGGGCTGCGCAGCTGCGACCTCGGATACGGATATGGGTGGTGCGGAGGGCCGCTGGCGGTTCTGCATTTTCTCGATGAGGGAGAGGTTGAGCGCTTCGAACCTATTCAGAAAGATCGACGAGTAGGTTTTGAATTTCAGGCACTGCGCGCACACCAATCAATCAGCACGATCTCACATAGAACGTAGGAAGAGAGGGAGGGAGAGAGAGAGAGAGGGGGGAACGCACGGTCGTATCGTTCGTGATCTTGAGCACGAGTTTACCCTCGCCCGCTTTCCATTTCACGCAATACCTCGTCTATCCACCACCCATCGTCGTCAGCACAACCGCCTTGCACCAGCAGAGAGGGGGAGCACCAGGCGCACCTTGAGGGGATCGCGGTCGTACAGGGCCTCTGCGGCGTCTTGGAAGTCTTGCCAGGAGTGGACGTACACCATCGCGTGCGCATCGAACGAGCACAAGCACAAGCGCCCCTCTCTCAGCCTCCTCGGTATTGCTGGCCGCCCCTGCCGGCTGATGCGGGGGACGGAGACGGACGGTCGGCCGGAGGGCTATCTAATCTGATATGGATAACCGCAAATGATCGCACTTGTGATTGTCGGCTCTTGGGCCCGAAATAGCTAGCGCACCCCACACCCTGTTTCTTCCTCCCACTCCCTCCTTCTCCTCCTCGTCCTGCTTCGCCATCCCTACACCCTTCCATTTGATACCTAACACAGGATGTCGAGCACGGACCATAAACCCAAGCGTACGTTCGTTGTAGTGGAGGTGTGTAGGGTCCCCGGAGCTTAACCCCAGACGTTGTATACAGCCCTCCCCTTCGTCGCCAACTTCGCGGCTGGAGCGATCGCCGGTATCTCTGAGATCCTCACTTTCTACCCCCTCGGTGCGTCCCTTCCCTCCCCCTTCCCCCTTCCACCATCTAGTCCTCTTCAATACTAATAAGGATTAATAGATGTCGTATGTATCTATCCGAGCACACGACCGACACCCGACCGGAGCTAGGAGATGCTGACGCTTGGATAGGTGAAGACGCGTATCCAGCTGGAGCGCGGGCAGACGCAGGGTCTTGTGGGGACGTTCAAGTCTATCGTGAAGGAAGAAGGGTGCGTCCCTCCCCTCCCTCCTCCTCCCCCCTAACCCTACTCTAACTCGCTTCCTCCTTGTACAGTGTCGGCCGGCTCTACAGAGGTACACTATCCTCCCCAAACGACCTCTATACAGATCTAACAAGCGAACGATAGGCCTCGTACCCCCACTCCTCCTCGAAGCACCCAAACGTGCAGTCAAATTGTACGACCCTCCCCTCCCCCTCCGTTCCACCCCCCTCCGTTCCTTCATTCTGATGTGTATTGGGTATCGTGTGCAGTGCTGCGAACGATTTCTGGGGCAAGACCTTCATGGACGCCTTCGGCGAGGCCAAGATGACGCAGAACCTGTCCATCCTCACAGGGTGTTCTGCCGGAGCCACCGTACGTTCGCCTCCCCCTCTCTCCCTCCCCTTCACACCTCTCCCCCACCCCTTGCCGCCCCTCGTTCATTTTTTTGTGATACTTATTCTTCGACTGCAGGAATCCTTCGTCGTAGTCCCCTTCGAGCTCGTCAAGATCCGGTACGCCCCTTCCCTCCCCTTCCCCTTCCCTCCCCTGCCCAACACCTCCATATGTTGTGGCGTCCGTCCGTCCGAAACAAATTTCACTGACGGATGGAATTGACACATGGCATGGTGGATGCACTGTGGCGTTGTAGACTGCAAGACAAGAACAGCACCTTTAAAGGCCCGATGGACGTCGTGAAGACGGTTATTGCGAAGGAGGGGCTGTTGGGGCTCTATGCGGGGATGGAGTCGACGTTTTGGAGGTGCGCTTTGCGTTTCTGGATGTGGTTTCGTTCTTTCTTTCTTTCTTTTATTTCTGGCTTGTGGTTTAGTTGGTGGGGTTTGAGGTTTTGCTGGGTGATTTCGATGCCGTGGTTTTTGAGGTTTCGCGGGTGGTTCTTGAGGTTTCGCGGGTGGTTTCGCGGGCCCGACGCGATGGTTCGTGCTCTGGTGGTTGGTGTGGTTGTTCTGCTGGGTCTTTTATTCTGTGTGCTTTGGGTTTGGCATTCTGTGTGCTGTGGTTTTTGGCATTGGCTCTCTTGCCAGCTTTCCATCGCGGATAGGCACCAGGCAGGCTGCAAGGCATCTAGCTAGTTAGCTATCTTGCCCGTGAGTCAGACACCCAAACGCCTTTCGAGCCAGAGTGGTGCTTGAACTGTTTTTGCACTATTCTTCTATCGAAGTGCACGGGCTGCTTCTTTTTGATTTCTTCGGCTTCTCGTTGGTCTTGACGCTTCGTATGCCCCCGTTTCCCCTGTTGGGTCGGTCGGTCGGTCCGGGCATCTGGTTGGTTGGGGGCAGATATATACGGTCGATACTGCTGATGGCTGGTGCTGTTGTCCTGGGCGGTCGTTCGGCACCTGTTTTGGATTGCGGTGCGGTTTGAGAGGATGTTTTGTTTTGTTTTGTTGTTCTGTTCATATGTTGTTCTTGTTGTTGTCTTTGTTTATCTTTTCTTTCGCCTTATCGCTCGTGTCCTTGTTTGTGTGCTTCCACTTCCCCTTCCCTTCCATCCTGACAAACCAACCGACCAACGAACCAACTAACTAACGCAACGCACCGAAATAGACACGTGTACTGGAACGGCGGATACTTCGGGACGATTTATCAAGTGAAGGGGCTTCTGCCTAAAGCCCAGGTGCGTTTTCTCTCTACTTTCTTCATGTGCTTCGGCGGATGCTGGTGGAAGGATCGGCGGGTGGCGGGCCTTGTGTGTTCGCCCGTCCCGGTCCGGCCGTCCTTTCAACTTCTGCGCACATCCCTGCACTCCCTGTGTGGGTGGGGTGAACTCCCCCCTGCCTGCAAACACATATCGATCCATCCACACCTATACATAGCCGTTACGTGATATTGGGCGCTTAACTAACGTTATTTTTTGGTGTTGGATTGTAGACGCCAGAACGCGAGTTGTTGAACAACTTTATCTCGGGTGCGCTGGGTGGGTTTGCGGGGACGGTTGTGAATACTCCGTATGTGGTCTTCAGTTCGTGTTTTAAGAGCGTTTCTCATGCGTGTTTTTCTTTCGTTCCTTCTTTCTTTCCACAAAATGTTCGTGCGCGCGCTTTTTAACGCTGCCGCTACCCTCCGCTTTCTCCCCGTTGCTCGCTCGCTCTCCGCCTTCTCCCCCTTGCTCCGCGGCCTCTGCCGCCGCTCTTTGCCTCCGGCTCTCTCCGCTCGCCCCCACAGCTTCGACGTCGTAAAATCCCGCATCCAAGGCACGCCCGCCCTCCCGGGCGTCACGCCCAAGTACAACTGGACCTACCCGGCAATCCTCACCATCGCGCGCGAAGAAGGTCTTGCAGCGCTCTATAAGGGGTTCTTGCCGAAGGTGTTGAGGCTCGCGCCGGGAGGGGGGGTGCTTTTGTTGGTTGTGGAGGCTACGTTGGGGGTGTTTAGGAAGGCGCTTGGGCCGCCTTATATTTGATTAGGGGAGGGGTGTTTTATGGTGGGGAGAGAAAGGGGAGGGGGGGGAGAGGGGTGAGGGGGATATCTGATTTAATTGATACCAGGGAAGAAAAGGCGCGGCGCGGTTGTATAGATGTAGAGTTTTTATTATCTTCGGTTATCTATCTTTGTTTCTGGGGGTCATGAGAGGTGGAGACAAAGGAACGATGGAGTGGTGCTATGCGAGTAGCAAGGCTAGGCTAGACTAAGTACATTAGGTTCGGGAGCAGTGGGGATGTTGTCCGCTGCAGATTCGGACGAGTGTGGTGGGTCTTGTGGGCGCGGGTGGTGCGTGGCTGGGCTGTGGGTAGTGGTGAGGGTTTAGTTAGTTAATTCATTTTGGGTTTGTCTAAGCATTGGGCAGGGGAGTAGGTATCAGCCCGGGTAGGCGCCTGAGGCGTTTAGTTAGGCTGTGAACGAGCATGAGGAGAAGGAATTAAAGTTGAAAGCTGCAAAGTGATGGATGAGGGAGGCAGCAGGCTGAATGGGGCGTCACATGCATACATAGAGCTGCTAAAGCTGTTGATTGAATATTGAAACCTCTGAACTCTGCGCCGCGCGGTACTTTGGGCTTCATGCCAGTACTAAGTACGTGATTGTGGATTGGCCACATTTCAAGGACACTGTTCCGAGAGAGATATCTGGCTCAACCATGATCACCATATTCGACCTCGACAGCAGCTAGCTATCCCGGCGGGAAAATTCTCTCTCCCTGCGCCTGCAGAGTCCGGTACGCATATTCCTAGTACCCCACCCATCTCACTGCTCAAACGAATAACCTAACCACACTGCATGCCCACCGCATCTTCAAAAACCTCCCGCACAAAAGCATATTCCTCTCCCCTCTCGCCCTCGAGGCCGAATCCATAGCGCACAACTTCCCAGGTGTAGTGGGATTAAATTAGACACGCGCGTTCAAGCTGAGCGCTCCGCGTCGGGCTCGGGCGCTTAGCGCCGAGCGTCGGTATCCTCAGCGTGATTGAGTGATCTCCGCTGCATATGTTTTCATTTGTATTTGACGTTGTTATTTTTTTTTCTCCTGACTTTACCTATTCCACTTTACCTGTTTTCTCCCTACAGTACCTCTATATCAGCCACTTCTAGCATTTGTCATAGTACACCTTTGGTCCACTTTGTTTGGCAGCACTGAACGGGAGGTCCTCTGCTTTTCACAATCAGTGATTCTGCCAATCGAGGTCTCCACTGAAAGAGTGTGGAGCGGCCGTTCCTTTAAGGGACCTGCGTCGTTCTAAACAACCAACCAACCAACCAAGCCCTGATAGCTTGCACAATGCAGTGGGGCCTTCAATACAAACAGTACCATAAACGTCTTACTGCGCCGATCCAAGCTCCTCCATGGTGCTGAGGATCGATGTGGCGGAATAGAGGACTAGCTAGGTGAAAGAAATGTATAAAAGGTGTGTGCTATCATCCTCATTCTTCACTCGAACAACTCACAGTTCAAATACTTCCAACTTCCAAAGATCCCAATCATGCAATTCATTCTTATCACCGCCCTCGCTCTCGCCAGCGTCGCCGTGGCCATCCCCACTGGAGGCCCCACGACCCCGACCCCCATCCCTGCCAGCCAGTGCACGGGCCCCATCCAGTGCTGCAACAGTGTGCAGTCGGCAGGGGCCCCAGCCGTGGCCACCATCCTTGGCTTGGGCATCAATGTTGGCCTCAATGTGATGGTTGGCTTAACCTGCAGCCCTCTCTCTATATTCGGCATCGGCGAAAACTCTTGGTTAGTAGACTTTTACCCTCTTATTTTGCCTTATGGAACAAGAATGCTAATGTGACTACCTTAGCACCGGCGAAATCGTCTGCTGCACCAACAACAGCTTCGGTAAGGTTATTCGAGCTCTTTCTCGGGACTGTATCTATCTAACTGTCTTCTTCTTTCTAGGCGGACTCATCGCTATCGGCTGCACAGTCGTTGACATCAACCTCTGAGCTAAGCTGCAGCACACTCAGTGATTGTTGGGAATTTACCAGCACCCCCCAGGACCACAGACAGAGAAAACATCAACCGGTCATTTGCCTCATGCGTCAAAGACTCTGACATGTAATTGATATCTACGATGTATTTGCGAGCGAAGTCTGTTGCGAATTGATGGGATAATCCCCCGAATGTGCTCATGTGTTGGTCCCACCTGCTTTGAATTCAAGTCTATCAATGGTGACTTCGAGGTCCCGACGGCCGACTACTTATCGCGACTGTGCGGGGCTCGCGACCAACCCTCTCCCGGATGCCCGCACATTTCACGAAGAGTCTAAGACGGCCCACTGTTTTGTCAATCGTCCTAAAGTCGGGGCCAAACATTTCGATAAGCGGCCACGCATCTCGGTTCGCGAAAACCAGGATTTAGAGGATTCTCGTGCTGTCGGATCCACGTTTTTGCTGATTTGGTCGCTCAAGGTAGTGTTACATAAATCTGTCAGCGCTCTGCTTTGGCTGAGTACGCTCGCTGAGTCCTGCTCGTTCATTGAATCAAGCCGTCCGAGCGTAAGTGGCTCAGCCTGAGCGATTCATTCCTGACATAGATTCGATGCCGTGCCGTATACGTCGCCGGCACCTAATTAGAGTAGGCCAGACAATGTTACTTACTGAATGCTGGGGCACACCTGATCTCAAATAAGGCAGTTGGCAGTCTGTGTGAAGGGATTTGGCATTCAGTGAGAGAAAAGGTCACCACGCTTACCAAGTTCTTAACCAAGCTTACTAAATTGCTTGGATATAGGATGGATAAAGATATCTACTTATGACTGCGTGGAAGCGATGGCAAGTATACTTAAAAAGCGACTACCATTGGAGAGGAGTATTGCAGTAAAAGCCGTTCAGAGATAGAGACCTACTTCAGCATGATCACAATATTCGACCTCGACAGCAGCTATCCCGACGGGAAATCTCTGTCTCCCTACGCCTGCAGAGTCCGGTAAGCACCCTACCCCGACCCCATCTAACATAACCCAACCTAACCCACCCACCCCACTTCAGAATCGCGCTGAACTACAAAAACCTCCCGCACAAAAGCACATTCCTCTCCCCCCTCGCTCTCGAAGCCGACTCCAAAGCGCACAACATCCCCGCAAACGACACCGATCTCAAGCCGGACGGCACCCCTGGAAAATACACCATACCCGCAATCCACGACCCCGCCACAGGGCGCACCATCACGGACTCGCTCAGCATTATTGCGTACCTAGACCAGACGTACCCTGGCACGCACCAACTCACCACGCCTGAGGGGAGGGTCGCGGGATTCGCTGTAGAGGACTTGGTCTTGACGCAGATCGCGCCGCATTTGTGGCCGGTCGTCACGTCCAGAGCTCTTGGGTATATGACCGAGGAGTTCGTTCAGGCATTCAAGCCCACGTATGAGGCGGGGATTGAGATGTCGCTTGAGGAATTCCTCGCGAACTCGGAGCACGCCGAGAAGTACCTGGCCCGCGCAAAGGCGGGGTTTGATACCCTGGAACGGTTCTTTGAAAAGTCCGAGCGTGTGGCGGGGGAGAGGGGCGAGGGGCCGCTGGGTCCGTGGATTGGGGGGAGTAGGTTTGGGTATGCGGATGTTGTGCTTGGGGGTGTTTTGTTGTGGGTTTCGAGGGCGATGGGGGAGGAGAGTGAGGAGTGGAAGAGGTTGAGGGAGTGGAATGGCGGAAGGTGGGGTAGGTTTTTTGACGCTTTGCGCCCTTATACTGTTATCCATTTGTAAATTGGGGAAATACCCCGGGGTGCTTAGACTTCAGATAACCATTTCAAATTAGTCCCCACCGTTTCGGATCACCCTCCAGTTTCAAAAGAAGAAACATATGATCGTTCAGCTGCTATCTCCTTGCGCAGTATCTCAGAATATAAGTCAAACTCCTGCTTTCCAGGTGAGTGCACAGCTATACGCAAGTCCTCGATACCGGTCGTACTCAAGGAAGCGCCCATTGACCGACCTGGCCATTTAACGCGCTATAAATGTACACACAGTGCGATATATATCGAGGATGAAATCATTACTATGCCGTGCGACGCCTCTCCAATTTCTCCTCCATTAATAAGTTAGCGCTCAAATGGCTTATACTATTCCTTCCCGAGCGCAACTTCAACGGCGGATGCTAGCACAAATGGTCAATACCACAAATAGCAGTGGAGCGCCCAAGCCCAGCGGTGACTGGGTGCGATGGGTCATCGTCGGCGTGGCTGCATTCGTGCTCATTGTCTTCACCTTGTGCTACCTGAAATACACAAGGATCAAGCGCTGGTTCTCTCGACGGAGCCAGGGGCGAAAGCGCGCTGGTATGTCGCTCTCTTCGGCATCACTGATATCGAAGCACTATTGACCGATTAAAGCCCAGAATCACATTACAGTAATCCCACCTGCACCAGACGCAGACATCCCATCCCCCGAATCCACCCAGCTTTTATCAGAGAAGGAGATTGAAGCACGGGAGGAAGAGTCAGAATCATCAGATATCGCTCATGCCGTCCCGCCGCCTGCGTACCTCGTCAGCCCTTCAGTCCCGCGCTATTCGCTTTCTGACTATGGCCCTCTCGCGGACTCACCTACCCCGTATCACCAGAGCATACCCCTGATGCAGTCATCCAAGAAGGCCGAGTTTTGAGGAATGGCCTTCGAAGGCGTGGCGGGATTAAATTAGACGCGCGCATTGCCGAAGCGCTCTCTGCGTCGATCTCGGGCGCTTAGCGATAGCCCCTATCCAATTTAAGCGTGATTCAGTGATCTCCACTATCTCGGAGTGTATTGACTGCCAAGCCTTCATCCTGACCCAATCTTGACCTTGAGTGATGATCAGGACAGCTTGCACTGAACCTTCTAGTCAACGGTACCATGAACGCCTTCAGGCGATTCAAGACCTCCGGCCTTTGCTCTTGGTCAGCACGGCCACAAGGGGCAGTTCCGTTGCTTGGCGTAATATTATCATTGCATCCTGTAACCCGAAAGAATGGGCGATGGCAGTGAGGCAGACAGCTACTTTTACTTCCCACCGCACGCAACCTCAAGGCGGTTTTAAGGGCCTTGCGTCCCTGCCCCTCCTTCCCTTTCTTTCACCTTCATCGATCTCATCCAGATCTACGTGATACACTCCCCGCCGACGCTGCGCACGATGGTCCTGCCCATCTCATCCGACCTCGAAGCACGGCGCATCGTCTATGTGTACGATAACCACCACCACAAGCCGATCCCGCTATGGGCCCGATGGCTCATCGTCAGCCTCATCTTCCTCGTCATCATCCTCATCGCCGTGTTCTCCTCAAAGCACGTAAAGGCCTGGATAGCCGAGAAGAAGCGGAAACGAGGTACGCCTCATACTTATCTCTCACTTGAAGACCCAACAATCTCAATGCTACTATGTAATCTTTCGCTACCATAGCCGCCGCGAAAGGAGACACATCCGCCTCCCTCCTCGCCCCCCAGTTTGATAACTCCCCTCAGGCCTCGACGGGCTACGTCCCTCCCCCAGTATACGCCCCGCACGCCCCGCTCGGCGATTACAAAGAGGGCGCGGCGCCCGCATTCCCCTCCCCCACGCCCTACAGCTCGAACCTCGCAACCCCCACGCGCGCGTACCAGATGCAAGGGATGGGCAAGAAGATTACCGGGCGTGTTATGGCTGTTGGAGATTGGCTGCGCCGGACGAGGCCCGCCGCTGCCCCTGGGGACAGCGCTAGTGCACCACTCATTAAGCCTGAGGCGAGTCGCGACTTGCATCCGGCGAATGATGATGGAGGATTCGACAACGATAAGGCGCCTCTTCTAAAGGCGTAATAAGGAGGCGGAAAGAATGCAAAGCTGCGTTATTGGGATGGGATGTTGGGATACGAATATCGGACCCTGGTTTTAGTTTCTTACCCTGTACAGCCATACACTAAATTCCTGATTCCATTAACCCCTGGATCTCAACAGATACGCCAAGCAGCCTCATGTTCTTCGGCACATCTTGAGCTATGTGGAACTGAGGTCTCGGGCTTAAGGGATTCGTTAAGTCGCTGCTCACTCTCAGTTAGTCAGCCCAACGCCAAGCACGAGCCAAAAATGCAGTCGCCCCTTTCACCTCACTTTTTATAAGGTGGGGTACAGAGCCTTAGGAATCGAGATTGAGCGGATACTCACCGGGCTTGCGATTGTTCCTGTCTCCAAACGAGGTGTGCTGCGTTTGAAAGTGGGGGCCAGGGGCTTGTGTGATGGACAGCTTGTATGATAAGCTTGGATGTAATTCTCAAACCCAAACCCGAGCTCCATCTTTCGTCCGACATCGTGCAGAGGATTCTGCACCTTGAAGATATGGTCCCACCCATCGCTCGCTCCAGTCTATCGGGAACCACCGTAGGCATTGAAAGACGAGCGCATCAAGCGAAGCACGTCTGGGTCGGGAGGGTTCTCGCGGGCGTGATCATCCTCGCCGGCATCCTCCTCATCGTTGGCACCTGGAAACTCAGTGCCTACTTGATCGCAAAGTTGAGAGCAAAGAAAGGTACGCACATCCCCACCACCAATCCAAGGCTACTATGGGCTTGGCGGCGTGAATGACCCGCAGGGGACTCACGATCATGTCTCCAACAGCCCTAGCGCAAAAGGGGCCCGCAGGTAGAGAATTGCTCAGGGATCATCGAAAGCCAAAGGAGTACGATATCACCGAGCAAACCGGATACGTCCCGCCTCCCGCATACCGCTCGCGCGTCTCAGGATCTTTGGGGGACTGGCCCGCTCAGATAGCCCCCACATTCCCCCAGGCTGTTCATCCGAGCGCACAGAATGTGCAGAAGCCCATCTCTCCCAACAGAAAGCGTTGACATGAAGGACGACTCCCTGTATTCGATGACCAGTTCGCCCACGGCTCCCCTACTCCCGGTCTACCAGGAAGGAGGCGGAAAGAGGGCGAAGAAGCAGAAGGGGGAGTTTAGGAAGGTGTCGGGTATGCTTGGGAGGGGGAAGAAGACGGGGTCTCAGGGTGAGAGGGAGTACGTGAGTTCGCCGTTGGTCACAGGCGACGATTCGGAAGGTTGATCTGAAAGTCGAAGATATAGGAAGCAGGAATCCGCAGTAAAACAGTAAGCTCGTCTGAGCCCAGAGTAGTAGATGCACAATTGATAAGCTTGAAAGCGAACGAAATTCCAGGAAACTCAGTTCATCAACAAGCCCTGAGCAGACCCCAGAGTTGAAAATATTCAGGATTACTGTCCATTAGCGTGTCACCGAATCCTTTGACAGTGCATTGTACGCTTCGTTGGGTGTGGATCGCATATAACTTCGTTCAGATGCATTGTTTCGGTATCGGCGGTGAGCAAGGGTGAAGGTTGCCAGCGATGATGAACGTTGCGGAAGGGTCGTTCGTCAACGAAGTCCCACGCTTCGTCTGGTCAAAGCCACCATCAGTCCGTTTGTCAGCAAGATAGTTTTCGCCGCCACTCGGCTTGCACAGCTTCCTCTTCAACCACGACTAGCCACCTTTCTGAATTTACCCAGATCGAACGTGAGGGCAACAAACATAAGTCCATTAATTCATAGCAAACTAGCGAAAAGAATCTGACGAGTACGAAGGATGTCGGACTGGGGAAGCAAACTGGAACGAGCAAAGGTAGGCTACCGTCCAATAGTGCATGAGTGACAAGGAAACGATTGAATCTCGAGGTGCTCCGGCTTCTTAGGCGTTGATGTTAATGGGAGTGCACCCAATAGCAACGACACCGTTGAAGGAGTTATTCGTGCAGCAAACAGGCTGAGCGTTGCTAGATTTGCCTTTCGTCAGCAGCTATTCTGAATTCAACTGGCGGCAGAGGAAATCTTACCAGGAGTTTCCGGGGACTCCAATAACGGAGATGGGCGAGCAAGTGACGCCGATGGGTATGGTAACGTCCTGGATGACGATGCCCAAGAGCCCAAGGAGCTTAGCGACGGAGGGTTCATCGGCGCGCTGGACGCTGTTGCAGCACTGCACGGGGCCGGTGTTGCACTGCGCGGCAGCGAGGGTGGCCAGAGCGGCGAGAGTGGCGATCTGCTTGAACTGCATGGCTGATAGACTGGCTGGGTAAAGAGTCTGAGGTAAGACGAGTTGTTTATCCTTGGGATGAGGGATGTTAGGGATGTTGTAAGGGGTTTTTATATGCTCGGCGGACTTGACGTTCCAGAACGCAGGTGAATACCTCACCCGACGTGTCGTGCTAGTAGCTATCGCGACGTCTGGAAATGGGGTTCTGCAACCTGGTGAGTCTCATGTCGAAGTGGAGACCGTGACGCAGCTATGCGTATTCTACGTTCGAAGATCACGACAAACATCCTCCCTTTGGTGTCCTTAGCTACCCCCATTCCCCAACGCTAGTTCGCCGACAAAAAATAGGATGCGGGACACCTAACTTCTGCACAGCGCCGTGCTGTCGAAGTGGGGCTACCACCGGGTGGTGGAGTGGGTAGAAGATGAAGAGAAACTAAGCAAGAGTGAATTTGACGCGGAACATCATAACCGTACAGCACTAGGCCTGACATCGCGGCTTTAGACGGAAGTACTCCCAAACTTTACGGAAATAGGAAGGTGAGAAGCACTCATTTCTTTGGTTGGCTCCCCACTTCGAAGGCTGGTCTATTACCAGATTTCAGTCTACTATTTTGCAACCTGCCAGAGAAGCGGAGCCGGAAAGTCACAGAAGGACAAGATGAATGAGGGATTGTGTTCTGCCACGAAGACATCATATTCCATGTACGTATGCACAGGAAATGACCTTCTAACGCTAGTCGATGTGTTTTTCTTGCTTCTCTTGCCTGCTTCGAACGCGTTGAGCGTTACACCTCTCTCGAGTATACATAGCCATTGACCGTACTCCAAGGGCTTGCATTGAGTGTGTACTATTCTCATGTCCACTGGCAAGTGGCGTCTAACCTCATACAACGGCCCAAACAACGGGCCAAATGACAAACCTGCGTAACCTCTCGTTTCGTCCTGGAGGAAGAATGCACCATGACATAGGAGCCTGAGCGCATCTTGCAAGGTGTACCGGGAGAACCACAGGTTCATGTTACATCCATTTACCTTTACCTGATTCAAGAGCTATGTTAAGAATCTATGACGCTCAAATTCAAACTCGGTGTTAGAAATCGGAATAGGACTTCGATCCTCGGTTACAAACTAGGAAAGGAGCCTTACACGGTCGTGATATTCAAAATGAGCTCATGCTTCGAACTCTGTGTTCGGGGGTTGTTCTGACCAAAAAGGAAGATCGTCGACTAAGTCCGGTTTATACCCCCAGCTTCTTACGACAGGCCGTGTATTTTTGTTAGGCAGAGCCTATCGTTCAGACACCCAAACGCCCGTTTGTCCTCATGTCACTACAGCTAAAATTGGAATATTGAACGCCTTCTCTTTGTTTTTCTGCTCCACCGCTCCACTCACCTGCCGACCTTGAGGACTCTACCTCTCTCGATGATGCGTAGAGCGCAGATCCAAGCTACTCCATTGTGCTGAGTGCATATCCTGACGAAAGAAGGGGCCAGCTGGGGGCAAGAAACGTATAAAAGGTCTGCGCTAACATCCTCATTCTTCACTCGAACAACACATAGTTCAAGTACATTCCCAGTCTTCCAACTTCCAAATATCCTAAACATGCAATTCACTCTCATCACCGCCCTCGCTCTCGCCAGCGTCGCCGTGGCCGTCCCCACCGGAGGCCCCATTCTCCCTCCACCCATCCCTGCCAGCCAGTGCAACACGGGCCCCGTGCAGTGCTGCAACAGCGTCCAGTCGGCAGGGGACCCATCCCTGACCGCTATCTTTGCGCTCTTGGGCATAAGTGTCACCGACGTCAATGCAATCGTTGGCTTGACCTGCAGCCCTATCTCCGTAATCGCCCTCCCCGGAAACTCTTGGTTAGTCGACTTTTACCTCCTCCTTCGGCCGTATGGAACACGAATGCTGATGTGACTACCTCAGCTCCGCCCAGCCCGTCTGCTGCACCAACAACACCTTCAGTAAGATTGTTCGAGGTCTTTCTCTGGACAATATCTGACTGGCTTCTTAATTATAGACGGAGTCGTCGCTCTCGGCTGCACCCCCGTTAACCTCAACCTCTGAGCTAGCCTGCAGCGCACTCAGCGATTGATGGTATTCAACCAGCCCTCGACCCACATACAGAGAAACGATCAATCGGTCATTTGCCTCATGCTTCGAAGACTCTGACATGGAATTGATATCTACGATGTATTTGCGAACGTAGTCTATTGCGAATTGATATGATAAATCCCTCGAACCTCTTCTTGTGCCAGTTTGAGGAGTTGATACGGGTGCAGATCGGTTAAGCGCCGTCTCCCGGGCCGGGATGCGTAAGCGCCCATTCCGGAACTCAGGAGAGGCGCGAATTAAACCGACATGCTCACACTCTGAGCTCCAATAGTAGTTGCGAGGAAACTTGTGTATATCCTTTGTGTGTCTCAGAGGGTGGCGGAACGGGTGGCCTGCCCCTGCTCAGGGGGATTGTTAAGGTCAAAAAGCGCTCAAATATATGGGCGGGCACCGGTAACGGGAACTGGACACGGTGTCCACAGTGTTGAATAAATCTCCGGTAAAAGCACAACGACCTCTCGCTTTGTGCCTCTTCTCGACTTCACCCCTGTTTGGAGCTAGCGCAGGAGAAGAGAGGAGCATAAGGGTGAGCGCCAGGAGGCTAGCTGAAGCCAATCGTCGAGTTTGCTCAGAGCTAAGGGGGCCCATTATCACCCAAATTAAGCAGGCATTTTCCGCCTGTACTGGGTCTCCGTAGCGGCACCATCTGCAGGGCGGTTACATCACCCATTCGCATCCCGTTGAAGTTGCTAGATCCCGAAGAGGAAGTCACACTGCCATTCTCGGTCACGACGCAACGACGTCACGCCCGATTTTTGGTATAAAGGGGGATACCTGCCCGCCCTTCGTTCGTTCGCCCTTTTCTCCCTTCCTCCACTGCTCTCTTCACCAGTACCCAATACTCAACTGATTCCAGCCTTCCATTCCCTAGGCGGTTCGAACTCGATACATTGAGTACCCTTTGCGTGCTACTACCCTTTGCGTGGTACACGGTGAAAGGGCGAGCTTTCCATGCGCATACAAGCCTACCTTAGTGCGCCGCACTAAATGTAGGCGATTACTAGCTGCAATGGTGGCAAGCAGGTGAGCTTGAGCTTTCATTCTGATCGATTGGATCGGGTCTCTGATAATGGTCGTGGTAGTGGTAAGCCTCCCTCATAGGTCGCATATATAGTCTGCGAACCTACAACATGTCTTTTACATTTCCCTCCTCCACCCCAAGCGCTGAAGCGCCAAGCGCCCAGAGCCAGGGTTCCGCCAAGGTCCGAAGATCCCGGATTGTGGGAACGAATTACCTAAAATCCCAGAAATACCAGAGAATTGTCCAACACGTGTTGACCTCCCACCACGACGTGCGGACGTCGTCCAGCGCAGGAACGGCCAACGAGCAAGCTTGAAGGTACCCATTCTCCCTCAGACGCGTAGCAAACCCGTCCTGATCCATCTCCAGGCCGCAATGCCCTCATTTCTCAACAAGGTTTTTGGACGTAAGAAGGACGGGAGCGGGGGAGGCCTCGTTTCGCCAGGGTCCGGGGACCTCTTAGACGGGAAGTTCGAAGACGTCTCGCCTAGCGAATCTCCCAGCGCCACCGAGTTTCCGGAGCTCAAAGCCAATGGCAGCCACCGGGGACGAGGCGCGGAGCGCACGCCCACAGACTCAAAGCTCCGGACATTCTTCAGATCCAGGTCGCGTCCCGCATCGCCCGTACGGCCGAACAGGAAGATCGACGAGCTTCCCGCACTTCCCTTGAGCTTGTTCACCGACATCAGCCAGAATGAAGCTCTGCTGACGGAGAAGGCGCTTGGAGAGCGAACGTTGACGCCAGTCGAAGCCGTCGGGCTCGTCAGAGCATGCTCACGAGCTATCAACGACCACGGTGCGTTTACACTCACCCTTCGATCCATGGTAATCTTATCCTCCCCACAGGGCTCGAGACACTCGGTATCATGAACCCCCACTGGTATTCCGCCTCCCCCGAAGTTCAACGACGCCTCATCTCTTTGTTCCTCCATTCTCTGACCACAAAGAGCCCTTACTCCTCGTTCGACTCTGAAGTCAATTCCACCAAGTCGCCCCACGACGTCGCAGCCGTCCTGCGCTGGGCATTGCGTCACCTCCAGCTTCAGGGGGACCTCAAGGAAGACTGGTACCAGACATTCTTTGATGAAGAACGCAAGGCTGAGTATCCCCCGAAAGCCTTCTCCGATACCCTTTCCCCTTTGATACCCTCGGAACACCTCGAACTTCTCAAAGCAGTCCTCGAGATATTCTCCCAGCTCGCGGCGCACGCGGAGACCAACAGCACATCCGGCAGCAAGCTCTCCAAGATATATGGGCTCTGGCTGCTCAACACCCACCGCGTCGAAACAAAGGACGACTGGCGGTCGTTCTACGCCCGCTGGGAAATAGCAGGACGTCAACTCGAACACATCTTCTTCGCCCGTATTCGGTAAGCTCCATTCTCTTGTCGACCGACGACCAACTAAACTTTTGATGAAGTGATGAGGCAGTGAACAACCGTATGCCCACGCGGCTGGTTGACCTTGTTCGCAAGTACCCCTATGGCGTCGTATCCCCCACGGACGACCAGCGTCTTCTCCCCCGCCCCATGTTTACGACACGGGTCCACGACGCGCTCCTCGTACGCGTCGAAACCGAACTCCTAAGCGAAGCAGCACGTCCAAAGACACGGATCCACCCACTCCGCCTCATCGCCGAAGCCCTCTCCAACACCTCGGTGGAAGGCGACCTCTCCAGCCTATGGACCAAGGTCGTTGAAGCCTCAAAGGCAGAAGGCACAGGCACACCCCTGTCCAAAATCTTCTCAGACGACACTATTCGCTTCCTCTCCCTCGTCCCAGCCGGAGAAGGTTCCAACGACTCCACGTCTCCCGCATTCAGCCTCTTGCCCCTCTCGCCCTCCTCCCCAAGTGCGAAGCGCCTCTCATTCTCCCTCTCAGAGTTCACGGATGAGATTAAGCGTACGAGTTCTATGCAGAGTAAGGCGCCGACTAGCGCGAGCCCGTTGTCGCCTATAAGCGCCGACTGGTCTTTGTTCTCCGCAAGTGGATTCGGAGCGAGTCCGACGCTTACGCCGCTCTCATCTACTCTGTTTGCGAGCGATATCGAACGGACGGCGCCGCCCTCTAGGAAGTCTAGCAGGCACGGGAAAGAGGCGAGCTCGGCCTCGAGCAGTGCACCCCGCAAGAGCGTCGAGTTCGTCTCGGCGCCACGCAAGGCTAGCATCCCTGAGGAAACCCCCGAGCCTACCACCGTGTCGCGCGTCGCCCTCCTCCAGGTCGTCCCCCTCGACGAAGCCTTTATCGATTTCTGGCACGACGCGCTCCTAGATCCCATCTCGGCAGCGTGGCCTGCGTTTGTCGTGTGTAAGATTAAGGCGGGGCTTGTGCCTGAGCTCAAGTATGCGAAGGAGGGTGGGGAGGGGACGGTGAAGTGGGTTGTGCTGGAGCAAACGTATAGCGTGAAGGCGCCCCCGCCCCCGCCGGTACCCGCAACGGAGGTGAGCTCGGCTGAGCCTCAAACGGAGAGACCGAGCTCTCCCCACTCGCTCGGAAAGAAACGGTTCTCCTTCTGGACTTCGTCGCGCTCCAATTCTACGACGTCTGTCGGGTCGAGCAGGAATAGGAAGGAGAGGGAGCGCGGGCAGCGGGTCAACGAGATGGGCGAGGTCATCTCTGAAGAAGGGTCTGATGGCGCGCGTCCCTCGGCTGCGAGGAGTGGAAGTAATACCTCGACTATTGCGAGTGCGGGTGGGAGGACTTGGAGGAAGAGGGGAGGGGTGGGTGAGGTTGTGAGGGTTAGGATTCCGTCGCCGAAGCCGAGGAAGTCGGTGGATGTGAAGTCTGTTACGAGTTTGGATGCGGCGGCTGCGACAACGGCGGGGGCGAAGAAGGAGGAGGAGGGGTCGGCGACCGCGGCGGCAACGACGGTTGTTGCTGCTGTGCCTGTTGCTGCTGCTGTTGCGGCAGTCGTTGGAGCTACGAATGGGGAGGTCAATGGGACGCCTATGAAGGAGGGCGCCGTTGTTGCTGTGGAGGAGAAGGGCGCCGAGCCAACGGAAGGGGAGGTCAAGGCGACCGTTGAGGATGAGACCGTCGTTGAGACGTTGGAGAAGGCGGAGGAGGCGCCGATCGTAGCCGAGGAGAAGGTCCAGGAGACTCTCGTCGCGCCTCTTAGCGTGCCTGAAGTCGTTGAAGTTCAGCCGGAAGAGCCTGCCGTGGCGGTCAAAGAGGCGGAACCCGATGTGGTCAAGCAGGAGGAGGCGGTTCCCGTGGAGTCTGTCCCCCCAGTGTCTGAGGAAGTCGCCGCTGTGATCGAGCCGGAGGTCGTACCCGTTCGTGCTGCCGTGGATGTTGAAGCGCTTCGTCAAGAGGAGCAGGAGGTGGAGGTCGCGGAACCAGCTGAAGACATTGTCGAGGCGTCGGTCCGCGTCGTTGCCGAAGAGGTGGCTGCTGCCGCCCCCGTGGAAGAGGTCCAGGACGAGAGCGTGGCCCCGGATGAAGATGGATCCATCGGCAAGCCCGAGTCTGATGTTGTGGAGGAGCCAACGGCAGTGACTGAGGCGGAGGGTGATGCTGAGCCCGTCGTCGCCCCAGAGCCGATCCAAGAGGAGGAACCTTCCGCTCCCGTTGAAGCTGAGGCTGCTGTTGAAGGCGTTGCTGCGCCAGAGCCCGTGGAGGAGCCGACTGCTGCTGCTGAGGCGGAGGGCGCTGCCGAGCTCGTAGTTGCTCCAGAGCCTGTACAGGAGGAGGAAGCCACACCTGTTGAAGTTGAGGCTGAGGAGATCGTTGCCCCAGAGCCAGAGGATGAGGAACCGACCGCCGTCGCTGAAGCTGAAGGCGCTGCAGAGCTGGCCGTCGCACCGGAGGCTGTTCAAGAGGAGGAGCCTGCTGCCCCGATCGAAGTCGAGGCTGAGGAGGTCGTCGCTGTGCCAGAACCGGTGGAGGAAGAGACAACTGCCGCTGTTGAGGCCGAGGGCGCTGCAGACCTTCTCACTGCTCCAGAGGCCGTCGTTGAGGAGGAGCCCACACCCACGGCCGCAGCTGAAGTACCTGCCGACCTCAACGCTGTACATGAGTCGGTCGACGCCGAGCCTACCGCTGCTGCCATCGAGGCTGAAGATGCCGACGAGCCAAGTGTCCCGCCTGGGCTCGTCGAGGAGGAACCCCCTGCTGCTGTGGAAGCTGAGGGCGCTGCGGAGCTGATCGCTGCCCCGGAGCCAGCCGAGCCCGAGGCACAGGAGACTGCAGCGGTGGACGTGGACGTCCCGCCTGCCCCCGTCGGAAATGAAGTCCATGACGTCGTCGCCCCGATCGAAGAAGCAGTGGCTAGCGCAGACCTCGCCGCAGAGGCGCCCGTGTCTCTTGGAACCCCGGACGTCGTTGAGGATGAGGTTGAGGAGGCCAAGCCCGAAGGTGCCCAAGGTGATCCTTCTTTGTAGTGTTACTGCTTTCTTTCCTTTCATATTTACATTCCGCATAGCTACGGACGGTATCGCTACTGAATCACACATTAATGACAAGCCAGATGATAGTGATATCAACGTCGAGGTTCATATTGGATTTCTATAAATATCGTTATGGAACTGACGCTTTGTCCACTATCTAGGGCACGTTGGCAGGATCTGTTGTTGCGGACACTCAAACGACTGTGACGGAAGGTCGGGATTCCACGTTTTCGATCCCTTTTCGCGCATGTATTGATTTCATTTAATTGCTAGCCGAGGACGTTCAAGGCAATGACGAACCGATGGAGGAGCTCCCACAGGAGAGTGATGCCGAAGGTTAGTCCCTTGGCTAGTAAAAATGTGTGAATCCAATTGATTCATCGGAATGTAGCTGCTGCTCCCGCTGCGCCTGAACCGATCATCGAGGAGAAAGAGCCTTCAACTTCCTTACCTGTTGAAGTGACCAAAGCAGAAACGCCCGCCGAACGGCGACTTTCCGGTGACGAGATCCCGGCTGAAGGTGTGTGATTGTCTGTTCCGACTTTTCGGTGACATCGCCTAACCATTTGCTGTTAGCTGCTCATCAACCCACGGACCGTGCTGTCGAAGAGTCACTTATCGTCGAGGAAGAGGCGCTGGTTGAAGACGTCGCCGTTCGCGAGGAGGACATACCTCAAGCTGAGAACGCAGCAGAACCTGGAGTGGAACCCGTCGTTGAGACGCCGCAGACGACTAAAGACCAAGAAGTAGTCGTCGAGGGTCAAGAAGAAGAATTCGCTCACGCGGAGCCACTCGATGAATCACCCGCGCAGGAACCTGAACCTTCAGTAGTCCTAGAGGATGTTGTCTCCGAACCCGAGCCAGTCGTTGAAGCAAGTGCTGAAGAGAAAGAGGGCGACGACGATGGCGCCGCTCCTGATCTAGCGAGTGCCGAGGAAGCGGTGGAACGGGATGTCGAGGTGGCGCCTGCTGATGTGCAGCTCGTGGAAGGTGAGGCGAATGTGGAGGATGTTCAGCCTGAGGTGAAGGGGGAAGAACATGTCGAACGTGAGGTGAAGGAAGAGGAGACTCTCGAATCTGAGGTGGAGGAAGAGGAGGTTGTCAAGTCTGAGGATATTGTCAAGCCAGAGGCGAAGGAAGAGGAGGTGGTCGTGGAAACAAAGGTGGAAGAAGCGGAGCCTGTCGTGCCTGAGGTTAAGGAAGAGGAAGCCAGCGCGCCTGAAGTGGCGGTATCCGAGGTCCAAGAAGATCTCAAGGTGGATGACGAGGTGGTTGTCGAGGAAGAGGTGAAGGAAGAGGAGGTTGTCGAACCTGAGATCGCCGAGCCTGTAGTGGCGGAAGAGAAAGCTGTCCAACCTGAAGTCGTCCAACCCGAGCCGGAGCCGGAACCTGACGCTGCTACCGAGGAGGCCGTTCGTGAGGATCCCGTTGAAGAAGCCAAGGATTTGGAAGTCGAAGAGCAAACCGTTGCTCCCGCGGCAGAGGAGATTGTTGCTGACCTCGAAGTGGAACCATTCGCTGCAGAGGAGCAACCACCAGTTGTAGATGAAGTAAAGGAGAAGGACGTCGAGGAGACTCAGGAGAAAACCGAGGCTCCAGTGGAGGAGCAGGTTGCTGATACCACTGTCGTCGAAGATTCCGCCTCCGAGCCTGCTACTACCGCTGAACCTGTGGTCGATGCTGCTACCGGAGAGACCCACGACGCTCAGATCCAGGAGGAGTCTGTCGAAATGGAGAAGTCTGAAATCGTTGAGGAGGAAGTCGCTGAAGTGGAGCCTGTTGCCCCCGTTGTCGAAGAGGCTGTTCTCGAAGAACCTCCTGTCGAAGACGCTGTTGCTGGACCGGAAGTTGAAGCACAACAGGTCGAACAGGTTGAGGAGGAACACGCGCCGGCTGTTGAGGAACCCAAGGAAGAGCATGCAGAGGAAGCTAGCGCAGTTGTACTCGAGGAGGCAGTCGAGGAGCCCGCTGTCGTCGAGGAGCCTACAGTCGAGGAAGAGGAGGCTGCGCCGGCTGTCGAGGAACCCAAGGAAGAGCCCGTTGAGGAAGCAGGCGAAGCCGTACCCGAGGAGGTGGTTGAAGAAGTCCTCGCTCTTGAGGAGCCCGCTTTTGCTACAGCAGATTCTGCAAATGACGCGCCCATCGAGACCCCCGACGAACCTGAAGCCCCCGTTGATTCTGGCGAAGTAGATCAGTCTGCAGACGTCATGGATGGCGAGGCTGAGCCTGTCGCTGCTGTTGTCGAGGAAGCTACTGTTGAGCCGGAAGCAGAACAGCAAGCTGTCGAAGCCCATGCGGAAGAGCCCACTCCAGGCATTGAAGAGCCGAAGGTCGAGGAAGCGGTCGATGCTGCTGTCGTTGCTGTCGAGAAGCCAACCCCTACTTTCGATGAACCCGTGACGGAGGTTGCCGTCGACACCGCCCCCCAACTTGAAGCCCCTGCGGACGTCGTTGAGGCAGAGACACTCGAAGACGCTGAGACCGCTGAAGCCGAGACGCCAGTTGGCGATGCGGACGTCGAATCCAAGCCTATTGTTCCCGCGGTCGAAGACGCTATCGCTGAGCCGACAGTGGAAGCTCAGCAGGTCGAGCAGGTAGCAGAGGATCAATCGGTGGGCGGCGACGAGCTTAAAGAAGAGGTCATTGCCGACGTTTCGCACGAGGATTCTGTTGCCGATGCCACTGCCGATGCTGAGGCTGCTGCTGAGGCTCCGATCGAAGCGCCCGTCGAGAGCGTCGAAGAGAAGGGGGAGGACGTACTCGATGATAGCCCCGTTGAGGCTGTTGAGGAGGAAGTCGTCGAGGAGAAGAGTGTGGAGGGAACTGCCGATGAGAAGGTGGAAGACGTTGTCGAGGAACGGGAGGAGGAGGCTGTTGAGGACCAGGCGGCCGATGTGTTGGAGGAGAGCGCTGAGAAAACCGTGGAAGGCCCCATCGACGAGGTTGCAAAGGCAGAGATTGAAGCCGTTGAGCCCGACGTCATCATCGAGGACCACCTCAACGAAGAACCCCCCGTCGATGAGGAGGAGGCCACTTCAACTCAGCTGGAGGTTCCCACCGCAGCCGAAGCTGGTGTCCTAGCCCCTGAGGCAGAGGCGCCAAAGGAGATCGTGGATGCTGCTGAGTCAGCGGAGCCAGAAATTAACGTTGGAGGCGGGGGCTTAAATGAAGTCTCGTTGCAGCTGGCACCCATGGCCGAAGATTCAGTAGCCAGCGCCATCGTGGAAGACGACGAACCGATCGCGACCTCCGAGGCAGCGGTCGATGAGGCTGAGGCAGAAGCGCCCGTTGATGCGGCGATTGCTCCCGAGGATGCTGTTAAAGTGACTTCTGCTTCTTTCGAAGATGCACCGGCCGAACCAGTTTCGAGTGGAGGAGAAGCAGCAGCAGCAACAGAGGAACCGACTCCACTTGTCAAGGATGCAGAAGAGGAGAAAGCACCAGACTTAGCTGTCGTTCAGCCAGTCGAGGAGTGCATCGAGGCTACAGTGCCTTCAGAGGAACCGGTCCCCGAGGCGGAAAGAGATGTCGCCGAAAGATCTGTGCCAATCGTCAACGTCGTCTCAAACGTGCCTCACGCAGAGCCACTGAAGACTGGCGACGAGGATGAAGCTGACGCTCGAGTCGATCTCCCACCAGTTCCCCTCGTCGATGCCGACTTCGTCCCTCCAGTCCCCTTGGACACGTTGGAACATGTCATCACCACCCCTCCAGCTGAACAGGAACAGCCCGAGTCCCCTGAGGCACCCGAGGCCCCGCATTTTTCTGAATCCATCGAACACACGATCGAAGCCGGTTCGACCCCGTCCGCTGAAGCGTTGCTCGACTCTGTTCAAGTTGCACCAGTTGCCGACGAGAAGGAACCGACGAAGGAAGCCCCTCTTGCGCTCGACATGACCCTGGCTGAGTCATTGGCCGAAGCCAACGACCTCCCCACTGCAATCGAGACAGCCTTCGAAACAGGGCTTGCTCCGTCAGCGGAGGCTCTCCTGGATGCTGTTCAAGCTACCTTGACTGCGACGGTCTTTGCGCCCAGCGAACCAAAGGCAGCTGAGCAAGCGAAGGACGCCTCTCAGACGTCCGTCGAAACTGGAGAGCCTGTGGCAAATCAGAATGGTAACGGCCATCGTCACGACGAAGAGTTGGATAAAGCTAAATCGAAGGAGACTGGTATGTTGGGTCCATCCTTTCTTGTAACAGAAACTGATATTACAATCTTTGAAGAGGCTGTCGTCGAGGAGGCGCCCCAAGTCGCCGAGCCACAAGTCGAGCCTCCGGCTTCCGACTCCAATGACCCTGCTCCCACCGTTGAAACGTCGGAGGTTGAGCAAACCGCCGATGCCGTTGTCGTCCCGAAAGTTGAAGAGGCCGCCGCAGCGGAAGGTTCGACCGTGATCGTTGAAGATGAACCCGGTGCCCCCGCTGCCGTTGTGGAGGATGAACCCTCTGTTCCGAGCTCCGACGAGCCAATCGCACCGGCCGTCGAGGAACTCCCAGAGCCGACCCCAGAGAACGTCGAGTCCACTCCCGTTGTTGAGGGAGGCAAGACAATCTGCGCCCCTGTGGAAGCACCCGTTGTGGAAGAGGAGGACGCACCCGCTCCTCAGGCTGTCGACGAACCTGCTGCCATCGTCGATGACACCAAATCTGTTCTCGTCGAAGATGGTATAGTCGAGGAGAAGAGCGAGACTGCCGCCGCTGAGACCGTCGACGAACGCTCGCCTGTCCCGGTAGAGGATAAACCCATTCTCGTCGAAGATGATGACGTCGAGGAGAAGGGTGGGGCTGTCGGGGCGGTCCCTCATGTCGTCGACGAGCCCGTTGCTATTCCAGCGGACGACAGACCGATTCTCATTGAGGAAGATTGAATGACCCTACGAATTGACGACCCTTTCTAATACGATACTAACGACTGCTCATGCCCGATTTACTGATTGATTATTTCCCGCCATCTATCTGATTCATTACTTGATTATTCTGTATTCACTGTGCTACATTATGTGTATTCCCTGTCCGTGTTTGTTCCATTACTCTGTCTCATTGTTCCTGTTTGCTCGTTCACTATCTCTACCGTGTTGTGCTAGTACCTTCTATGAATCCGTTCATTAGTCTACTCCCCACTATACCATTGGAATCTCTCGTCTTCTTACATACTCTACTTACATCCGGATTTCGTTCTCTCACTTCAAGTTCTCCTACTGCCTCTCCTTGCAATTCTGTAACTCTCAATTCTACTCCATTGTTTTCGTTCTCCCAGAAAGGTTCAGATCTCAGAGGCATTCCATCATTGTATTTTGGCATCCAAGTCGTTACACGGTAAGCAAGTGAAAAGGGACAGCACGAGACGCAGGTAAGTATATATTTATGAGTTTTGGTAGATCGATCGATCGACTGTCCGTGCAGTAGTTTCTATAGATTCAGCACAGCGTGTATTTCCAACACCACCCAGCAAACGAGAAAATCGAACTTGGAGCTTCTACTTCTTGGTGGAGACTGGGATGGGCTCGATGTTCCAGAAGCTCTCGGCGTAGTCGAGGATGGCGCGGTCAGAGGAGAACTTGCCCATCTTGGCGGTGGTGCGGATGGACTTCTTGGTCCACTCCTCCTTGTCCGCGTACGCCTCGTCGACCATCGCGAGTGCGGCGATGTCTAACGCCAGTCCGTCAGTCTATGCCATTGAGGCGGAAGTATGAATGGAATCTTACAGGAATCGAAGTCGTCGGTGAGTAGGTAGTAGTCGTTCTGCCTGATGGTGTTCAAGAGCCTAGCGAAGCAATTGCGTGCGTCAGGTGTGGGAGCATCGCAGAGCTAAGGGGGACTACGTACGGCTCGTAGATATCAGCATCGTCGAAGAGACCTGCGGAGACCTGCTCCAAGACGCGGTGAAGAGCGGGGCACTTCTCCTCGAGAGGAACGGGGTGGTACAAGTGCTGATAGCGGAGATCCTCGACGGCTCTGTGGGGTAATTAAACAAGGTAAATCGATATCCTTTTGCGGGAAGTCGTAGAGGGGTACTTACGGGGTCAAATGGCCGAAGAAGAAGACGTTGCTCTCGCCGACTTCCTCTGCTATCTCAATGTTCGCACCGTCTTATAGGAACGCACGAACCAATCAATCAGCTTCGCCTCATAGTGTGTGACCGTGATCAAGAACTCACCGACAGTGCCCAAGAGGAGACCGCCGTTCAAGCAGAACTTCATGTTGGAGGTACCCGAGGCCTCGGTACCAGCAGTAGAGATGTGCTGGCTGATGTCGGACGCGGGGATGAGCACCTCAGCGAGCGAGACAGAGTAGTCGGGGAGGAAGTAGAGCTGGAGGTAGTCCTTGGTGTCGGGATCGGCGTTGATGACGCGAGCGACGTTGACGATCAGGCGGATAGTCTAAAAGGTTGTCAGATACAAGCACGATGCGAGTTGGAAATTCTCATACCAATTTCGCGATGTAGTCTGTGGGGAAGGGGTCAGGATCGGTTCGTGAATGAGTGGGATGGGAGACTTACAGGCAGGGGCGGCCTTTCCGGCGAAGAAGACAACGCGAGGGTTGGCCTTCTTCCTCTCTTCGGGGGTCTGACCCTTGAGCGTGAGGTACCTGTGGATAACACCAAGAATGTTCAAGGTCTGACGCTTGTACTCGTGGAGACGCTATAGCCCATAATCAGACTCAAGTCTCCTGCATTGGAGTCTAAGCGAGATTATTACTGACCTTGATCTGAACATCGAACATGGCATCGGTGCGGACGGTCAAGCCGAGCGTGGTCTGAACGTAGTTGGCGAGCCTCTCCTTGTTGCGCTGCTTAATTGCGGCCCACTCCTTGCGGAATGCGGCGTCCTCGGTGAACTCGAGCAGCCCGTCAAGCTTGGTGAGGTCCTTCAGCCAGACGACCTTGTCGAGCTTGAGGGTCTTGGTGATGAGGTCACTGAGCTCGGGGTTGCACTAGAGTCACAGCTCGTTAGTGGTGGACATTGTTGTTGGACGGACGGGATGCTTACCTGGTCGAGCCATCGGCGAGGGGTGACTATTCTACGATTAGTATACATGAGCTGTGAGAAAAAAAATGCTACTTACTGCCGTTGGTGACGTTGGAGTATCTGGAGCGGGGTTTAGTCCCTGTTCAGTGATGAGAGTTGCGGGTTATTAGACTCACTTGCTGCTGCCCTCGAACTCGACGAAGTCTTTCAAGATAGTAGTCCTCACGAGGTCACTGTGAAGCTGTGATTGGAGCAGTCGTTAGTAGGACTCGCAAAGCACGTTCAAATCGACATTGCTTACCTCGGCGACTCCGTTCACCTTGCGACTTCCTGGAACTATATTCAGCCTCACATTTGTAAGTTCGGCGAAAGTACACTTACCAATGGCAGCCAGATGGGCCATGCGGACCTGCTTCGGCTGACCCTCTTTAAGTCCGGAGTCTAATCAGCTTCTTTGCAGAATGGGATCGTAAAAGGAGTGTGCTGACCTTCAATAAGGGACATCCTTGCCAGCCTATCTCTGTCGCCAGGGAACTTGCGCTCGACGGCTATTATTCGGATGTTAGAATAACGCCATAATTGACGGGATTATACACTAACCTTGGAGGAAGAACCTAGTGGTGCGACGGCTTTATTAATCCCTGTCTAGGAAGTCATTGTGAAAAGGAACCCACAAGTTCTAAAGGGGGATGCAATTTAGCAAGCAATATAGATTAGATGCGATGAGGGGACTTACGATATCGTAAATGATTTGCAGATGCCTGAACACATCCGAGTCGTTGAGTCCTGGGGATACGTCGAGGAATATGGGTTGTAGCTCACCTTGGGAGGACATGCTCGATCAAAGGAACGGGCCATTTCTCGAGTGCTTCCTGCATAGTGATCGACAGTGGTCAGCCGTGCTCAACCTTGGAGGTGTAGACGGTACGCACGGGAAGGACAGTGTGGTTGGTATAGAAGAAGACGTTGGTGACAATCGACCAAGCCTGTTCCCAGTTCAAGTCCTCTTCATCGAGCAAGATGCGCATAAGCTCAGGGATCGCGAGGGTGGGATGCGTCTAAATGGAAGAAGATTAACGAACATTCGTCGGTCGAGGAAAGACGAGAACGCACATCATTGAGCTGAATCGCGACGACTTTAGCAGTGGTGAGCAAATGACAAGGTAGTTTCGAATGTCGAGGTACACGTACAGTCGGGGAGTTCCTTCAAGGGCTTTCCTTGCTGCTTGAAGCGACGGATGATGTCGGCCAAGCTCGCAGCGGTCCAGAAGCTGAACAGATCGGCCCCATTAGCATCTACAACATGCTGAATGGAAGGTGTAACTCACTATTGCTGCTTCAAGCGCAATTCCTTTCCGACTATCGAAGAGGATGGGATTAGTATTTCGATCAGAAGATGTAGTACCGGGACATACAGGAGCTAGGAAGGCAGGGGTCAGTTAACCACATTCATTTCCATTCAGAAAGCAGACTCACGTATGATCGTTAGGGTATAACACCGAAGTGATAGCGTCGGCAGAGTTGGAGGACGCGACGGCGGCCTCGTAGTTTCCGGCTGGAAAGGTTTTAGCTTTGCAGACGCGATTTCGATAGCGAAGTCGACACACCATTGAAAGAGTTCAAGTCGAAGCCTCGCTTGGGCTTACTCTCCCACAACCTCAAGTTGTTGGTGTTCTTGGTTCCATATCCAGGAATCATCACGTCATACGCCACGGCGAGGACCTCCTGACCACCTTGCCAAACACCCCTGCTATCGCTGAGCCTTTCAGCGTGGCCGTAGAAGCGGACTTCGTAAGTGACATCAAGACGAGGCAGCTATTCACAGAATGAATGAGATCATATGTGACGAATAAATAGAACGAAGGAAGGTTAAGGGGCGATGGAGGCCCCAAGCAAGAAATGTATCTAGCGTTCTGGACTTACCTCCCAAGGATTCTGATTGTCGAGCCAAGGGTCAGGGGCCTAGAGGGCGCAGGTAAATAATAGAATTCTAGGGTTGATTCTTTTTGGACGCACCTCGAGCTGGTTCCCCTCAGGGGAAATCAGCTGCTGGAAGATACCATACTTGTACCGCAAGCCGTAGCCCCAAAGGGGGAGCTCCTACAAATCATAATCGTTCAGCCTTGATCAGAGCTGCAATCAAAGATGCGCGTACGGTCGAGGATCCAGAATCGAGGTAGCAGGCAGCGAGACGACCCAAGCCGCCATTCCCCAGAGCAGCGTCGCGCTCCTTGTCGAGAATATCTTCGACACTGAAGCCGAGCTTCTTAATTCCATCGCGATACTGTTCCTTAAGCCCGAGGTTGAGAAGCTAAAGGCAACCCCAGAATCAGACATGGTAACTCGAGGAGAGAAGTAAGCCTCATACCGCGTTATCGAGAGTGCGACCCATCAAGAACTCAAGAGAGAGGTAGTAGGCACGCTTTGGGTTCTTGCGGGTGTAGTTGAGCTGAGTCTCGTTCCAGTTGACGAGAAGGTTGTCTCGAACGGAAAGTGCTGCTGCCTGGTACGCTCCGAGATCATCTATGATGAAGCGTAAACCTGGTATCCAAAAAACAGGAGCGCTTAGCAGACATACCCAAGTTATAGGCCTGACGAGCGAGGGATGTCTGAACATGGTTGACGATAGACTTGGTGATAGATGGAACATCTATTCACGCCGAGATCGGTCAGAATATGTACGCGCTCATCATGCATCGAGTCCATACCTTGGTCAACACCGCGCAAACCAGCCTGCCAGACTTCCTCTTCGCCTCTGGGCCAATGCTCCTTTCCAGTTGCATCGACCTCAGGCAAGTAACCTGTCGCCGCCGTATGAGCATCGTACGCGATCGCGAGTCGCGTTCCTCATCGTACCTGTCAGCGTTCGTACATGGCGCCTCGCCCTCACGGGCTTCCCGATGGCCTTCGGGTCGATGGTGGAGGTCATTCTCCCCGCCTTCAAGAACGAGATAAAAGTTCGGGAGAAAGAGGGAAAGGGATAGAAACAAATGTGATTCGGAGAACCAAGGGTTTATATTGCTCTGGGCCCCCTATCTGAATGCCTGAAGCGTTGATGTATTTCTTGATGTCACTTTAACTGATATTTCCCATTCGGGGGTGTCGCGATATTCAAAGGGGGCGCTCAGATATTTCGGCTCGGCCGGCATTTGCCGACTGCCGACAGAAGGCCTCTCCATGCAACGACCGAAGATCTTTCAACGAGCTCATAGAAGGACACAAAAATCGACTAGATATCGAGAAATTGGTAGTACCTGTAATCGATGACAGGAAATGATCTTCTTCGACGAACGTTGCCTGGACAATCCAGCGCTTTTCGGGCTGTAACTCCACATCAGGAAGGTCAGGGACCATCCGACGGGAACCTGGCAGCATTGTTCCCTGGTTTAGCAAGTCTGACCTTTTGTTTCCAACATACTCAAAGGAGACGAGTTCTCAGTCCACAAGAAGAGAACAGGAACCCAGCACCTCGCGTTCTATCCC
This sequence comes from Ephemerocybe angulata, assembly GCA_013368325.1. Lineage (NCBI taxonomy): Eukaryota > Fungi > Basidiomycota > Agaricomycetes > Agaricales > Psathyrellaceae > Ephemerocybe > Ephemerocybe angulata. Next base: position 1,599,604 of record JAACJK010000163.1, on the reverse strand, counting down.
GGTCCTCACACCCGGCACCCAGTTCCACATCGCTGTTTCGGCGATGTTATTCCACGAAACAGGCCCTCGGCCGCACGCGATGGACCACAAAGAGGAAATTGGGTGCCAGGGCGCTGTCGGGTTGTGTCAAGGAAGGTGTTCTGTCTTCCAGAAATACTTGAAATGAAAAGAACCTGTCCTATCGCGACATCTGAAAACCGAAGATAAAAATTTCGAGCATATCACCCTGTCTGTTCCGAGGGATTGTCAAGGAGAGGCGCAGAGTAGTACACTATCGCCACTGATGTGCGTCTGTGAAGAGGGCGCCTCTTGCGTGATCATCGACCGGAGCATAGTCACTACCCGAAGTTGCGTCTATTGAACAGGGTTAGAGGGACGGCGGGACAGTTTGGATCTGCTGGAGCACCCTTAGTACCCACAGATGCAAAAGTGCCATTTGAATCACACCAAATCGAAGACCTTCTGCCGCGAATACCCAACAATCATCCCAAGAAGGAATGGACTTCCTCCTGGATTCGCCATCCACAATTAGATGCGCACTTCGGTCTTTCTTGCTTTTCTCCGGGTCGAGGTACGAGTGACGGCACCAGAATACAAAATCGTAGATAACAAAAGGAGGTACGTAGAGAAGCTATCGCCGTGCTGAAGTCGGAGTTACAAATGTCCAGAGAGCCGAGAGAAGCGCGCAGATGCGGTGGGATAAGCGCCCGTGCGATCGCGCAGAAGCGGGGCGAGCCATACAGTCATCCACTCTTCGAACCTCCCACCTCCGCACGCTTATCAGACGATGTTTCTACCGCTGCCTGATATGGAGGTGGATGACGAGGCGTGGGTGTATTCATGTTGTAACTTCCATTAGCCTCTTGATGCTGTCCACCTGCACCGGCTGGACCACTGATTCCAGGCTCAGGAGCTCGTGCAGTCTCATCAAGCTCAGCCCTGGCTCCCGGCCCATAACGTGAGGGTTGAGGAAGGCGGGGTTCTTCCGTTCTATCCTGCCCATTCCCGCGTGGGACCTCCATAAGCGCGGCGATGCGCGCCCGCAGCTCCTTGATCTGTTCATTGGAAGCAGGAGAGCTCCGCGTTTCAGAGGACACCAAGTCATCAACCTGCGAGAGCAGGTGCTGTATCTCCAACATCCGCTGATGCAAGGACCCAGATTCTTGTTCATGGTTATTGAACTGCGCAGCCGACGCTGCTGGAGCGGCTGTAGTACCCGCACTGCTCCCACTCCCAGGCAAATCCTCTCGCAGCGTCGTTAATAATTGAGGGGGAGGTGAGCCTCCTGCACTGGAACCCGATGCCCGAGACTCCGACACATCCATCAGCAGGACCATGCTCCGCCGCATTTGTAGGATCTTCATCGCCTCTAACGAGTTTTCGGGGTAGCCGCCTGGGGGCGCGGCGGAGGTCAGTGCGTTCAGTGCGTTCATCATTCGCTGGGTCTGCTGCATGCGCTCGAGGAGGGAGAGGTTCGCGGGAATCGTGACTTTCAATGGAGAAGACGAGTCTATGGTGGATCCGCGCTCGGAGGTCGCGATGGAGGTGGCGAGGCCGAAGGCTGAAGGTGTGTCGTAGGAGCAGATATCTTGGGCGGGAACAACGCGGTCGCGGTTGTCTTCGTATGCGGGGAGGGGATCTTCAACCTCTGTGTCCCGCCGGGGTGCTGGACGGCGTGTGGGTGGTGCGATATCTGGGCGGTTTCGGACAGCGGTCATAGTACCCACCTCTGCCGAAGCTAGGATAGAGGATGTTCATCGGGCAATACGAGTGCAGTAGGATTGAATGCGCACCTGCACCTGGAGTCGAACGCCGACGTCGCTTCATAATATGGCACATTGTCCAGATAATCCCCACGGCGAGGATGCCAATGGGAAGTGTGATGCCCACAATGAGGCCTGCATTTTCGCTCGAGTTCGACTCTGACGAAGAGCTCGAGTATTTGACTGACGAGGGGCTCGGCAATGTGAATGACATCGGTGGGATGGAGGGGAACGTGGTGCAGTGTGGGCCCCTAAGAACTTGCAGATCGCCTTTGAAAACATATTTGTATCCTTCCGAATCCACGATGCATCCGATGGCATCATGGTTAAAGCAACCGGTACATGGAAAGCTGTGTTTCAGCCAAGCAAGCTGTGGACCGATACGTACCAGGCAGGCCTGTCAACGGTCTGAAAGGCCCATTGCGTTTGCTGGTTAAGCGCCTGTGCAGTCACGTCCGGTTCGAAGGAGATAGCGAATAGGCTCGAATTGGGCGCCAAACAGTGGCAGGACCTCACTTAGCCCTTCCAGTGCTAGTGTTGCGGGAATTTGATGGGTCAAATTCGCATGGGCTAATTCGCAGGGCTAATTCGCGGCTGATTAGCCCGGCGAGTTTGAAGGGGGATTTGGGAGGGCGAATTTGGGCGAATTTGCCAAATTTTGTCGTAATTTGTCGGAGACGTCGGACGATGACTAGTAGCTCAATTTCGCGTTGTTCTTCCCTATCCTCTACTATTCAAGAAGCAATATCATGCCAGAACTCGAAACCACGGAATCTACTGGGCAAACTCTACACTACCCGCTAACCGACTCCAGGTCTCCGATGAGCACTTCGAGTTCGCGGCCGAGTTCAACCTTGACTGTTTCCGGGATATTTTGGCTGACGGCCCAACGTCGACGCCAGAGCTACCAGCGAGCGCGCCTGCGGTCCCGAGCACGAAGAAAAGTGTGGGAGGAACGGCGGATGCATCGATTGTCATGCCTGAAGATGAGGAATGGGCTATACTTATTCGACGCTTGAAGCCTAGGGATGAGGTCCTGGTTGAGACTCGGAGTCGATGGACGTTGTAGATAGCGCTAATTTGCAGCGAATCTGGGCTAATTTGCGCTAATTTGCTCTGTTTGTACGCCAAATAAAGCTCAATATTTGTTATACCCGTTTCGGCGAATTTGCGCGAATTTGCAGGGCGAATTTGAACCCCCTCCGCTGATCCCCGCAAATTAGCAGGGCGATTTTGATTTGGGGTCAAATTCCCGCAACACTACCTTCCACAGAACTAACTGTGTTATTTGGATCGGCGTGAAAGGGCGATAAAAGAATAAGGTCGCCTGTCATGAACACGAGGGTCTGGCGCTCCTGCGTTGAAGGTCTCCACGTCGTTGTGAGGAAATTTAAAGCCCCTGGTAATTGCCCGCCGAGCACGGACCTCAAATAATTTGAAGGTCAGATGATCCGGAACAAGGGGGTTTTCAGCCGAGCAGCCCGAGTATGGCGAAATCACCCGCCACGTCGCGGGTCCCTAGCTCGGGCTGCTCGGTTGAGACCCCTTGATCCACGGCAGCAATTGTGACGCGACACTCCCGTACATACATAAGCGCCGGTTGCTTCTTCCTCCCATCTACCCCCACATCTTCCACGTCGGTGTTGATCATGTTTGTCTTCTCCTTCAAAAAGGGATGGAACCCTGACGGCAAGGTGAATACCAACAGTCGCAACATCTTCAGTGGTTCTGATGAGTGCAGCACTGTTATGTTACAGGAGGTAGCTCAGGGCTTGGTCTTGCTCTGGCGAAGATATTGGTAGCAAAAGGTGCCCATGTATCCATCGTGGCGCGAGACCAGGCGAAGCTCGATGCAGCGCTCGTAGAAATGGAGGTGCGTTGCTGTGTTCTCCTTCATAGATATGTATTAACGCGGCAGCAGGCTGCTCGGGTTTCCCCATCCCAAAAACTGCAGGCAAAGTCGGCTGACCTCCTCAATGCAACAGCCTCTACGGCGGCACTGGAGGCAGTATGCGAGCTCTATGACGGGGAGGCGCCAGATGCGGTATTCACTTGTGCCGGATCCTCGAAACCGATGTTCTTCGTCGAAATGACGGAGCAGGATATGAAGGACGGGATGGATTACGGCTACTGGGTACAGGCGTGGACTGTTTGGGTAAGTCGGACATCTACATTGACCTGGCTTTGCTCTTGATTATCATCCTATTAGGCTGTCACCAAGATGCTGGTTAAGCAGAAGAAGCGCGGAGCGAAGATTTGCATGGTCTCGTCGATGCTGGGCCTCATGTCGTTTGCGGGATACGCCTCTTACGCACCGGCGAAGCACGCACTCCGAGGTCCGTGACTCGGATATTATGATTATGGTCTGACTTAACTGACATCCAATAGGTCTCGCCGATACCCTTCAGTCAGAATTCATGCTTTATGACATCGAGTCGCAGATATTCTTTCCCCCAACCATCTACAGCCCTGGCTACGTGACCGAGAACAAGACAAAACCCGACGTCATCAAGAAGATTGAAGGCACGGATGAGGGCCTTACACCAGAGCAAGCTGCGGAGGGCATGCTGAAGGGCTTCGTCCGAGGAGATAACCACATCTCAGCCGACCTGCTAACAGACATATTTCGTGCGGGAACGCGTGGCTCCGCTCCTCGCGTCAACTTTGTTTTCGAAGCCATCTACGACTTTATTTCATACGTGAGCCTTCATGGATCGACTTTCGTTCTTTGATTAACGGAATTGTACCCTTTTAGGTTGGAGTACCCATTTGGAGACGCAGTGTCGACGGTGCAATCAGGGGACATAGAGAGGAACACGACAAATACCTTCATCTTAGAGGTTTCTTTGGGTAGGCGACACGACCCTTCCAGTGCCAATCCCCGGTACAGGGGAACTCAATCTTCGCGGTGCTTCACATATACCGAATCTTACGGCCCTTCTCTACTGATACTATTATGACTCAGGTTCTTGTTAGTTTTAACGTCGTTCAACACTAATACTTATCGTCGTCGACGTCGACGGGAGTGTCTTTTTAATAAAAGACATTTTATTTCGCACCTTCAGGAGCTTAGAACCATTTGTTTTATATCGGGATGCACATCTCCCCCGGACGACTGACATCCATCCTGGCCACGCTGACTCTAAAAACTAGAGTGTACTCAGGATCATCGCTCGTTTCCCTTCGGAGCGCGCCTAAGTCCGGGCCAACTCCGTCTCTTCCTCGCTGAAATCTCACGATGCCAACACTTCAGACCAAAAGCCCCGGGAATGCTGTTACATGCTTCCTCGCCCTTTCCTCTTATCTTTGGGAGTAGGATGCCCCCGTCCGCGATGCTGAGGCGAGCGCTAGGGAAGGCCAACGAGCCTATGCAGCCGGTGAAGGTGGCAGGGATAGTCCTTGGCGTTGTCCTCGGCGTCTTGACACTTCTGTCCCTTACGTGTCTCGTAGTCTGGAGAAAGGTGAAAGCGCGTCGACGGGCGCGCGCTATTGCGTCTGAGGGTGTCCCGTTAGGTATGTGCTGTACGAGAATATGACCGGTTGGCAGAGCTTATGACTTCTCTCCTGCAGAGACGTCAGAGCGCGCAGCGCAACTTAGTGTGACACCCAGAGCCTTTACAATCCGACAACCTGGACCTGAGCGCCCAGGAAAGCTATCATACACTACTCCATCAACATTCGACTCTATTGCAACCATCGTCCAAACACAGTCAAAGCACTCAGGTCTGTCCAGAGACCCGAAAAGCCTCACAGCCGAGAAGCTGCGCCCAGGTCCTATTCAACCAGCTCGACGTGCTGCTCGCCTCCGCTCCTCAGCCCAAGGGCTGGCCTTCCTACTCACCCGAAGGGTTGCAGATAGAGCAGATGAGGAGGAAGATTGCGCTCTTGATGGATGAAGACATGAAGGAGGAGAAGAGGCAGTCCGAATCTCATGCACGGCGCGCGGTGAGCTTCGCTGCTGTCCCTCAACCGGAGCCAGAGCCGTCGGGCTCTGGGAATGCGGTCGCGGGGAGCAGCTCTGGGACTGGAACTGCTGCTGGGCAGGAGCGTGCAGAGGAGGTACAGCGGCTCGTGGAGGAGGTGGAGAAGCTTACTTCGGCGGAGAGGCGCTTCTCACGGAAGACCCAGCAAAGAGTTGAGAAACTTCAATCGCGTATTGCCTCCCTTACGGACGCCCCCGGTACTCGTGTGGCTACAGAGTCACCTCCAGGAGCACTGGAAGAATCGAAAGTGGAGAAGTGAACAGACAGTAATGTCATGGACTTCGTCTGTAAATTAAATATATCGTTTATTGTACCCCGTTTAGGCGCCCAGGGCCGCTGGTGGTCAGATGATGGCAATGATACGCTCCACGCGGGACCTTGCGTCAGAACCACATGGACGCTCTGCGTTCGCCGTTCTTCCGCCTCTTTCATGCTGAGATCCAACCTTTGCAGCGACCCGTCGCACGGTAAGCATTGGGGGGCAATAAAGTGAAAGGTGCGAGCACGTATTTATTCTCGGCAAGGTTCCACCGGCAAGACGATGATTGTTGACCTTATCTTCCTCGCCATGCGCTCTTGCTCCTCACCCACTACCTCGAGCTAGGACGGAAGGATGGCCAAGCAACTCGGCCTCCCTGCGATTCTGGGCATCGTTTTCGCATTTGCGGCCCCAACTACCGTTGCGCTTCTGGTGTGGTTCATCTGTCGGCAGGGCAGGCGCGCTGTTGCTGACGACATTGCTCGCAACGAGGCTCGTAAGTGAAGCTTTGTGTGCTGCTCTCTTGGACAGCGAACTCACTGTTCAATGTTTAGGTTTGGCGATGCCAGCGGACATTGAGAGGGGACAAGACTCGGATAAAGACCTCCCAGCCTATGACGAGCACGCCACTGCAGCTACACCTACACCTGATGCACTTGAAGAGACGACACCCAGTTATGACCAACCCATATCCATCGACGGGGGAACGCGAACCAATACGGAGGGACACGATAAGAACACGGCAATAGGGAAGGAGGATGCAGATGAGAACTTACCGGCACGGGCGGGGGTTGTAGACGCTGGTGCATCCAACAAAGAGGAGGGGTCACCCCCGCCGTACGGGGGTGCAGGTTTCTCGTAGTCGCTGGTGCAGGGATGTAGGGACAGGCGCCTTAACTCGGAACCATGATGATAGTAATAAGTAACGTGCTCTTCATATCCTTCATATACGCCGAGGCTGTTCTAACACAGTTAACTCAAATTAAATCGCCGAAAGGTGTCGTGGCGAGGATCCCGGTAGTTATCATTGTGCGCCTATAGAGTAGGTCCGATACCCGCTAGTGGAGGGCCTCAGTACACCTACGCAAGGTCCGGCCCAGTCACGGATTATATATGGTATGGTTGTCCGTGGGGATGGCAAGTTTACGCAGGCCCTGGGTATAGGTCTACAGATGTGATACTCTTGAACATTCAAAAGTTGAATTCACACACGAGCTGCGCTGACTGGTGCTGCGAGGATGTCATTCGGGACTACGATCAGTCCACCGCAGTAAAGCTGTACAAGTCCCTTGAGCAAGATATGCGAGGTAAGTACCACGATATTAATATCTCTGAGCCTCTTTCTCGAGCTACCAGCTCCTCTCCGGTCCTCAGATTCTCCTCAAGCTTACAAGCCCCCTTTTCTAGTGAGATAAAGCTTTCATATGGCACCGACCATTGGGAAGCTTAGAATCAGCGGCCTTCTACTAGGGGTCTGCCTTGGAATTGGGGCAGCGATGATACTGGGCCTCGTAGTATGGGCGGTGCGTCGACGGCAAAAACGCGCTCGCAATCCCGTGGGTATGCTAATATTTCCTCGCATGCTGAAGAAACTGAGAGCCCGAGCTCACAAAACGGTTCTTTTTTGCGGCAGTTAAACCCCATTCACCGGTCCAGGCAGAGGAAGGCAGGGGAAACCCAGCGAGGGCTCCTCGTGCAGAGGACGATCGCATAACCGCAGGCTTCGTAAAACCTAGGACCGAGAAATTGTACGGCGGGAAAGCGGTGGCAAGGGATTACCAAGCCGGCTCCTCAGCGATGGTGGCTGCACTCGACGAGAGACGAAATATTAGACCATCGCCAGAAGGGGCCCAAGACACATCGAGCCTTCGTAAGGAGATCAACGCCCTCCTTTCAGGAAGCTTCGACTCGCTGATATCATCAGCCGACCCACCGACTCCTCGCCACCGCATTCTCCATCTCCTAAAGCAAGTGGTTCTCTTGGTCGAGGCTGTTAATGGCGAGGTCAGTGGATTAGGCGGCAATGGCTCAGCTCCCCTTACGCCAGGATCGAGAAGCAGACGCCAGCTGCGTACACAGACCCAAGAGATCCAAAAGCTGTTGTTAGACGTCGATGCGGACGCCCTTCTTCTGGACTACTCCTCGGATGCCAACAGGATTGATCAAGTTCGCCAACGCGTTGCATCGATGGTTGGAGAGGCCGTTAATAGTTGGACAAGAATAAGCGGCGGGGACGTAGACTCCGGAGCTCGCGCAATTAGGCGCAGCACTTCGCGAGGTGGTGCCGATGTAGTAGCCTCATGGGCAGTGCAAGAGCGTGCATCCGAATCGGGGGCACCTCCCCCGTACGTCCCGACTGCTGTATTTCCGACGAGTTGAGTAGCCAGGGAATGCGTAGCTTGGCTACCTCATATTGGTATGAATATCGCAGGCTTCTACCTAGCCAACGACTCCTGCCTAAGCACCGTATTTCTTCAAAGTAGTCACTCAATCATGCACAGCCATTGATCAGACCTCCGGCATGTTGATTAGCGCCCAGAAATAGGTTTATTGATGACTCAATCTCCAGATCCACTTGAAATTTCGCATGAATGGACCTGCACTGCCCGGAAATTATAGAAAGCTGTAAATTTCTAGATAATATGTGAGTAAGCATCCCATGAAGAACGTGACCGGTTAGGAGGGTCCCTATAGCTGGCTATTCTTTGCGAGGCACATTTCGACTGTGCAGTTCGTCAGCCATGGACCGGCACACATCAGCCCGTGGTATGGGGGCAGTAAAAGCTGTGTTCCAAACCTCCCATCGTGTCATGCCTTACGGACAGAGGGTGGTGTTGATAGCCTTTATAAAGGTCCATGCGATTCTCTTTGGGATTATACCCCATCACCCACCAAGTCTCGTTCTGGGCGACGTAGCTGCACGAATCCTCAAGAACACTAACGACCGTATACCAGTATGAGTGACGCGGGCACATATTTCGGAGCAAGGATTGGAGCCGTCCTCGGCGGTCTATTGTTGCTCATCATCTTTCTATACCTCGCGAAGAAACATCGAGCCAATAGATTGAGGGCACAAAGTGGACGAAATGATTTAGAGGCCTCTCCAGAGTCAGGTAGTACGATTCGTCCTATCGGTCTAAGTTCAGGTGTGCTAACCCATATAGGCTCTGTAGTTCCCCACGCGCACAACGTCAAGACACGCTCCCACCTCCATCATATCCTGAATACGCCACGGGTAAACTCGTGGCGTCGACTCCAATCTTCCCTCCTCCCCACATCGACTTCCCAGCCGATCTCCCCTTTGCCGATCGGATGAAGAAGGCCCAAGAAATCATGCAAGAGCTGGATTCTTTGAATGCCTCGGCACCTGCGGGAGGGTATCCACCCGAAACTGCTGAAGCGAAGAAGATTATGGAGCTGAGGCGGACAGTGGCTTGGTTGATGAATACGCCTGAGTCTCAGGAGACGTCAGGGCCAAACGCTCAGGCATACCCCCCACCCCCGCCTTTCCCAATGCCTGCACCTGCATACGTACATGAGGGCCGAACTGGCCAGTAACGAACATCGCATTTGGAACCAGACTTAAGTTAATCTTGTATAATGTGTCTGTAAAGTGCTGCCGTAAGCTTGTCATTAATGTGTAGAGCATGTGCGACTGGAATCTAACAGTAGTCAGAGTCGTGCTGGTTACATCACGCAAGACTGAAATACATATGTACCCTCTACCATCGCAGCTCACTCCCGGCACACGGGATAACTAGGTCGGCTAGACATCTCAAGGTTGATTCAGTAGTCCAGGCCTCCTGATAATTAGCCAGGGATACCGTATAACGTATAACCTCAGGAGAAGAGTGTGCAGGGTATTGCCGCATCTGCCGAGGAGCGACAGGGTGGAGACAGCAATTTGTTGCGCAGTACAAAGATGGTAGATATTTTAAGGGTGACACTTGGAAACATACTCGTAGCTCTCACTACGGCGCAGTAGCGTGGATCCCTACTCCAAGCGCTTGGCCCCTATTTATAAGCGCCCATTGCCTTGGCGTGGGCTTTTTGTTACGTCACCCATTGATTGCTTCGTTGGCGGCCTCTCCCAAAATTTCGCCACAAGCTTCCCCAGAACCACGACCGAACATCGAGGTTAGGCTGCGAAACTCTTCGAAGTAACCGCTGACTCGCATTCAAAATGCTACTGACCTGATCTTCACTTTGAAGATTCGAATATCCTGGAAACGTGTCACTCGAGATTCATCTTCGTCAGACATTTCAAAGTCATATAAAGGTCATGATACATCAAGCAAACATCAAGAGTTCTGGCGGTAGGCACCCCACGACTCGCTTTGGCCAGTCGAACCCTCCGGATAGCTAGCTCGAATCCCCCGTGCCCTTTCACCTCGGTATCTCCGATTCGTATAGGCGCCAGCGCTGAGCGCTGAGCGCCCAGTTGTCATTTTTCCAAATCACTTTTTGGCAATCCTACATTGTGCGTGCTGGAACATTCCTATTCACTACAATTGAGATACTAACGAGATAATGTTACATATTTTGGTAATGCATCTGTCTTATGGAGGCACACGTTGAAACACCTCGGATACCGCTGACCGTTCAACATCCTTCAAGACTTGAGCAGAGGTGCGTGCTCGATCTCTCCCGTCTCCTGGTCAGGCGCACAATTAGCGGCCGGTTGCCTCGTGCGACGTATCCAATCCCCGACCGCCATAAAACTTCCTGACAGCCTGTTTCCTACACCTCGGTTTGCAGGAGGCAACAGTGGTGGCGCCAGGGGTGAGTTCCACGCACCACCGTGGATGGGGGCTGGGTAGGCAGGAGCTATTCCCGGCTTCGTTTCCGTCGAGGGGCGTGGCTCGTATGCCGGGGGAGGGGTGTGGCTGATAGAAGCTTCGGAGCTTTGGAATTGCGGTGCGAGGAGGGAGGGGGTGGTGTCTGGCGGTGGTGCAGCTAAGTTTGATATGTGGTCAGCTTAGTGTCTGTTGAACCTCGTTTTCAACGCGCCAGAGATACGCACCTCTCCTTCTTCGCCTTTCCTCAAACCACCTCTGGACGCGGTTTGTTGAACATATGAATAGCAGGGCGATCACGAGTATGATGACGCCGGCAATAACCCAAGCTATCCATCGGCGTTTGGGACTATTGTTGTAGACGTAGACAACGCCCCGTGCTTGGATGGACTCTGGGACGGACAGGATCATCGCTGGGGTAGGAAACGATGAAGGTTGGGAAAGAAGAGTGAGTTTATATGACGATTTTTCCATTCAGTGGTCGGATATGTCGAATGCAAAGGGTGTTACCAAACCGGATGGACGCCACCAACAGGGCTTGCCCAAAACGGTTGACCGTCTTAGACTCTTTCGTATACAGGGCCGCCAAGTCGAGCCATTTGCTTGTTGAAGGCCCTAGCCATTGTGCACAGCTTAAAATTGTGTGGGAAATGTGCAGACATCCGGGAGAGTGTCGGACGCGAGCCCCGCACAGTCAAGATACGTAGTCGGGAGTCGGGAGATTGAAGTCAAGATTGATGGGGCAGGTATGAGCACATTTGGGGGATTATCATATCAATTCGCAACAGACCAAATACATCGTAAATATCAATTTCATGTCAGAGTCTTCGAAGTATGAGGCAAATGACCGATTGATCTTTTTTCTGTATGTGAGTCCTGGGACGTGCTGGTTGACATTCGCTGAGTGCGCTGCAGGCTAGCTCAGAGGTTGAGGTTAACGGGGGTGCAGCCGAGAGCGACGATGCCGTCTAGAAGGAGGGAGTCAGTAAGATACAGTCCCGAGAAAGAGCTCGAATAATCTTACTGAAGGTGTTGTTGGTGCAGCAGACGGGCTGGGCGGAGCTAAGGTAGTCACATCAACATTCTGGTTCTATACGGCCAAATGAAGAGGGTAAAGGTCCACTAACCAAGAGTTTCCGGGGAGGCCGATTACAGAGATAGGGCTGCAGGTTGCGCCGACGAGCCCAGTGATGTCGCCGACATTGAGGCCCAAGAGTGCAAAGATGGTGGCCAAGCCAGGGGACTTTGCGTCCTGTGTGCTGTTGCAGCACTGGACGGGGCCCGTGTTGCACTGGCTGGCAGGGATGGGGGTCGGGGTCGTGGGGCCTCCAGTGGGGACGGCCACGGCGACGCTGGCGAGAGCGAGGGCGGTGATGAGCGTGAATTGCATGTTTAGGATGTTTGGAAGTTGGAAGACTGGGAAAGTACTTGAACTGTGTGTTGTTCGAGTGAAGAATGAGGATGGTAGCGCACACCTTTTATACGTTTATTCCGCCCTACTGCTCCCCATCTTTCGTCAGGGGGTGCACTCAGCACAATGGGGTATCTTGGATCTGCGCTCTACGCATCATACCGAGAGGCTCAAGGTCGGGGGGAGGTGAGTGGAGCGGTGGAGCAGAAGGACAGAAAGAAGGTGTTCAATATTCAAATTTTAGCTGCAGTGACATGAGGGCAAACGGGCATTTGGGTGTCTGAACGATCTATGCCTGACAAAAATACACGGCCTTTCGTAAGGAGCTGCGTGCATAAACCGGACTTAGTCGACGATCTTCCTTTTTGGTCAGGACAGTCCCCGAACACAGAGTTCGAAGCATGAGCTCATTTTGAATATCACGACCGTGTAAGGCTCCTTTCCTAGTTTGTAACCGAGGATCGAAGTCCTATGCTGATTTCTAACACCGAGTTTGAATTTGGGCGTCATAGATTCTTAACATAGCCCTTGAAACAGGTAAAGGTAAATGGATGTAACATGAGCCTGGGGTTCTCCCGGTACGCCTTGTATGCTGCGCTTAGACTCCTCTGTCATGGTGGATTCTTCCTCCAAAACTAACGAGATGTTACCCAGGTTTGTCGCGACTCGTTTGGCCCGTTGCGAGGTTGGATGCCACTTGGACATGAGAACACTACACACTCAATACAAGCCCTTGGAATACTATCAACGACTATGTATGCTCAATAGAGATGTAGAGCTCAAGTGCGCAGTTCGAAGCAAGCCAGAGAAGCGAGAGAAACTCTTCTGCCAGCGTTAAAACGGCATTTCCTCTGGATACGTACATGGAGTATGATGTCTTCATGGCAGAACACAATACCTCATTCATGTTGTCCTGCTGTGACATTACGACCCCGACTCCAGTGGCAGGTTCCGACGTACTAGTCTGAAAATCGACCATAGGCCAGCCTTCGAAGTGGGGAGTCAACCAAGGAAATGAGTGCTTCTCACCTTCCTATTTCTGTAAAGTTTGGGAGTACTTCCGTCTAAAGCCGCGATGTCAGGCCTAGTGCTGTACAGTTATGATGTTCCGCGTCAGATTCACTCTTGCTTGGTTTCTCCTCATCTTCTACCCACTCCACCACCCGGTGGTAGCCCCACTTCGACAGCACGGCGCTGTGCAGAAGTTATGTATCCTGCACCCTATTTTTTGTCTGCGATCTCGCGGTGAAGGGGAATGGGGTAGCTAAGGACGCCAAAGGGAGGATGTTTGTCGTGATCTTCGAACGTAGACTACGCATAGCTGCGTCACGGTCTCCACTTCGACATGGGACTTCGCCAGGTTGCAGAACCCCATTTCCAGACGTCGCGCTACCTGCTAGCGCGACACGTCGGGTGAGGTATTCACCTGAGTTCTGGAACGTCAGGTTTCCCGAGGATATAAAACCCACCTGCAACATCCCTAACATCCCTCATCCCAAGGATAAACATATCGTCTTCCCTCAGACCCTTTACCCAGCTAGTTTATCAGCCATGCAGTTCAAGCAGATCGCCACTCTCGCCGCTCTAGCCACCCTCGCTGCCGCGCAGTGCAACACCGGCCCCGTGCAGTGCTGCGAAAGCATCCAGCACGCTGATGACCCCGCCGTCGCCAAGCTCCTTGGGCCCTTGGGCATCGTCATCCAGGATGTCACCATCCCTATTGGTGTCACTTGCTCGCCCATCTCCGTTATTGGACTCCCCGGAAACTCCTGGTAATACTTTCTCTGCCGCCGGCTGAATAGCTGCTGACGGAAGGCAAATATAGCTCCGCTCAGCCCGTTTGCTGCACCAACAACTCTTTCAATGGGATCGTCGCCATTGGGTGCACCCCCATCAACATCAACCTCTAGGGGTCGGAACAGAACGAGATTCAGTCGTTTCCAGTCGTTGTTACATACCTCGTCATACTTCCAGTTACTCGTCGAGACGTTTTCGCAGGCTTGTTAGGAATGAACGGACTTACTTTTACCGCCTTTGAGATCGATATCGTGAATACAGGAAGTAGTTGAGTCGTGGTTTAGAAGAAAGCCGAGCGAGCGGTGGCAACAGTATTTTGTTGCTGACAAACGTAATTGATGTGTGGCTTTGACCAAGCGTGGGACTCCATCAACAAGCCCCTATCCGCACTGTCAGTGTTTATCCTTCTTGACTCTGCTCGAAATTCTCGATACCCTGCACGCATGGCTTCAGCTAGGCTCCGCTCGCCCCTCCATTAAAAACCCGAAGCAGTGACGGAATGTATATGGTATGTGTGCCTATGCTGCTGTTCCTGCTTGAGCCCAGGAAAGGGTGCTAAGGCGTGTCGGTGATCTCGATCCCGGCGGGCGACGGCGCTTAACCGATCTGTATCGGAGTCTGCCGCTATGGCTCCTCACTTTTCGCGCAGGGTTAAAAGCAAGTAGGCCACGCATCTCAGTTACTGCTTAACAGTTATCTAGAATAAGGCCTGCCAGCCCTGCATGTCACGCGGGCAGGCGGTAATCACTGGGTGACATTCACTCTGTGCGGGGAATTCATTGCCGTTGACAATTGGAATAGGTATATCGCGTACATGAGGCTGCTGCACCACCCATTTTAAACGAGTGCAACATCCTTTCCTTCTCTCCCTCCGTCTGATCTGGAGTCAGCGGTACAGATGAGCTATCATGGATGCCGAGAATCGTCGCCGGTCTGAGTCGCACCACCCTGAAGGGCTCGCGGTAAGTCCAGAGTCGCCGATGTTCGCCAACAAATCGCTTATCTTTAGCTCTAGATACAACGAGCAGGGACATGGAATACGATGCCGGACGAGAGAAAGTCGAGCTCAACACCCGTTGATTCGTAAGACCCCGAAGCATCCTTGCCCGCCAAAATGGCGCTCAATGCCCCATTAATAGACTGCCTCCCGCCGGATCCTATCTCACACCTCCAGACCGCTCTATCAATAGCATTTTAGCCCAGTCAATTCGGATACTTCCCCGTCTCCCTACACCACAAGGCACTATCACGATAACTCAATCAACAGGAGCACCCCCTCCACCAACCTTTACGACAACGCAATCGGTACCACCACCTCCCCCTCCACCAACCTTCACCACCTCCACTACGACCCGAGAAACTGTAGTGCAACTTCCACCCTTCACCCCCGCCACGAGCCAATCAGCACCTCCACCTCCCCCACCGCCAACGTCGACGTTTACCGAAACATCACTGCCCACGACATCTACGAGCAGCACTACCACGAGTGATATTCCACCAATACAGACCTTACCGACGCAGCCGACAGAAACGACGACCACTACAGCGCCCGCCACGTCCTCCAAGACAACCACCTCCGACCCCTCTCTAACAACGATAACCACAACCATAAACGGCTTTTCGACGACGCTAGTGATACCCAGGACGAACGCCGTCAATAACTTCCGGGAGAATACCGCAGACAACTCGCGAGTGGGACTGATATCGGGCTTTACGTCTGCCCTTGGTGTGCTCGTGCTTATTCTTCTCGGGATCGCGTTTGCCTACCGCCGGAGACGACGGGTGGGTGGAATGAGCTATGGGAATGGTGAGGCTCTGGAGGAGAGTGTGGTTGCTCGGCCTGGGGCAGGGCTTCCGGGGGCGACTCCGACTCGGTGCTGAGGTCGGCCTTAACTTCAAGCTATGACTATAAAGGATTAACTTCTTTCTGGGATGCACTGAGAGTTTATTGGGATGCACTGTAGCTCGTCCACGAATTTTACATTTGAGCGCTTGTTTCGAATGCCCAGGACCCCTGAGTCCGAGGCAACCGCTCCAGCATGCTGTGTAGCACACGGACGTACATTTACGCTTGCCCATGTAAGCTTTCGAGTAATGAAGAGCAGGGTCGTAGCTCAAAGTAGTGGGATCATCAGCATTCTAGTCGTTTTTGGTTGATGTTCCTCCAGAATTGGGCGCCAAAGGAGATCAATAACGGTGATCCGGCTGACGGCACCTAACCGATCTACCCCCAACCCCGCTTATAGTTGGCCTGCCTCGTGCACCGTGTCATGGGGCCATTCCGCTCCTGGATTCGCCGCTGAGGATTAGAACAGGCATATTGCGGGCAGCGGGATATACTTTTGCCCTTCTGTCGTCAGTGGCAGTGTTTCCTCCCACGAGGCTCAGGGTGCGATCAGCCAGGGCTGCACTCTCTTTCCTTCCTATTTCTTCGTTCGGACTTCTCCTTTTTGCGCGCAGGCAGGACCGCAAATGTGCCATGTATACCTGGTATCGTCGAGTTGAGCCCACCTTTACTGAGCCTCCGGTATGTGGCATAAGTTTGTGGTGAGATAAGAGGTTGATTGATGTTTATCGTTCACAGCCAGGTGGAGCAGGTACAACGGAGGGCGAGGGAGCGCCTAGCTCAGCGTCTGATGCCGCCGCGTCGGAACCCCCGCCTACCTCTGCAGAAACGTAAGAGTTAGCTTTGCTGTCGCCCAAACGGCCGTTTATTCTGCCTGCAGACCTCCTCCTGGGGTAGAAACGAGCTTCTCACCACCTGAGACGACGGAGCAAGTACCACAGACCTCGAGCACGACACCCTTCACCCTTTTGACGACCCAAGAAACGACACCCCCGACAGAATCCTCGAGCACACCCACGAGCGAGCTCACAGCAGCCACAGTGCCAGTGACGACAGGAACGACAACGACGACAACGAGTACGCCAACTTCTGAAGTAGAGAAGTCTACAGCAACGCCCGCTCCGTCCGAGACCTCCGGCTCCACCGTCTCGTATACGATAGTAACCACGACTGTAAATGGCACACTCACGACGCTCGCGGTGCCCACCACCCTCGCGGGGACGAGCAGCAACCTCGCGCGAGACAGGCACTCGCGCACCGCGCTGATCGCGGGGCTGACATCGGGGCTCGTCGTGCTTCTCATGCTTCTCCTCGGTGCGGCCTTCGCATACCGTCGGCACCGCCGCCGCCGGCATCTGGAGACACCCGCCGCCGCGGAAGAAACGAAGGTGCCAAAAGAACAGAGCGGGCTTCTCGCCGGGGAGGGGTTCGACGACGACTTTGACGACGCCGATGGTGGGGTCATTATGCGTCCACATGCGGACAACAACCCGCCGCGGTCGCAGTCACCTACCATGTCTATCCTCAAAACGCGCGCGTCGGAGACGGGCTCGATCTTCCGCGAAGATGTGTGGCCGCCGCCGACGGACGAGCTGGTGGATCCTATCACGAGGGGGAGCAGCCGGGTCGACCTGGGACGTGTCGTCGACGACGTGATGGGCCCGCACGACCATTCCCGACAGGGCACGGACAATAGCGTTGACAGCACAATTCCACTCATGGCCTCGGGTTCACATTCTCGGGGACCCTCCCTCAGCTCGCAGTACATGGATCAGGCGTCGTATTCCACACCGACCCTTGTACGGCCAGACTCGTACCCCTCTTTCACAAGAGCAGCTGGGTTCGCGTCCTCGAGCTCCCTCCCACCCCTCATCGCACCTCCGCCGGCGATGATGACTACCATCACGTCCTCGCCTGTCTCGATTCACCGCCCATCGTCTCCCAGCAACCTATTCAACAGCCCCTCTCACCCGGCATCACCGTCAGGTTCTCCAGCGCTAGTCAAGCCCTCGCGGCCTTCCAGTTCCACACCAAGGACGTCGAGCCCGTTAGCGCGCCGGCTGAGCCAGGATGCCAAGACTTGGTTGACACGCCGCCCGCGCCCTGGCCCTGCAGGGTCCGAGTCTTCAAAGCCAAACAAGGCTACGTTGTAGTCTAGAATTCCGCTCTGGTGATTGGCTTATCTTTGTCCTGCGGTCGAGCAGAGGTCGTGCCTCGACAGGTTAGCGCCGGCACAGCCTTTGGACGATATCCTATAGAATTGTACGTACTGTTGCACGACCAAGTTTCGACTATATTTCTATCGCTATGAACAGGCTTTTCGTGATTTCCTCTCTGCTGTGCGATGGCCTGCGCATGTCATTCATTCTACTGTATTCAATTATCCCCACCGATGTCTGTTGTGTATCGCCTTCTTTCTGACTTCCCCTTCGTATTCACGTTGTACCCGCCCGTTGTACCCGAGCATCCTTACCGTACTATCGTATACATAGCCATTGGACTGTGTCTTCTATTCGTCTTGGACTCGCCTATATTGTACAGTTGTCTAACAGATTGTTTATCTTGTTTACTACGGACAATGTTTTGCCGTATTGGTGTACTATAGTTACTGTAGCCTTCGTTGTTTCGCACACTTGCCCGTATGGTTCGTCCATGACATGATCAATTGGAACACTTCATATTCCAATTATGGGGGGCCTTCGTCTCAAAATCGCATTCCTTGAAGGCGAGGTGGTCTGAGACATGCCATCCTCGCGACGGAGATTGAGGTGAGTCCAGCTGAAGAATCCAAAGTGAGTACGATCCAGCTTTTATACCTCGGGTCTATATAGTTTACCCCTGAGCAGCCCCTTGTGCAGCGCGATCGGCGACGCGACGCGACGCGTTGGCTCATTTAAGCGCGTCGCTGACAAATGCCAGCGCGTGCAGTGGACTCGGCCTGGGGCTGTCGGAAATTATGTGTGCTTTTCCCTAGTATCAAGTGGTCCGTATACCCAGCTTTTAGAGCTGTATGGCTGTCCTCGAGTCCTGGTGGAATCGGCTGGTTTAATGACCATTGGGTGGCGCCCAATAAAACGCGGTTGCTCAGTAAAGAAACCGAGGTCGCCAGCAAGCCGCTCTTGCCTCTTGCCACCACCATCATGTTGGCTCCTCTTTCAAAAGGCCACATTACCAGGGCAGCAGCTCAGGATCCGAATGAAGGGCGCTGCCTCGTAGAAAACTGTCCAAAGGAACGAGGCGTGGAGTCTACTTACGCCCTTCCAACGGAGCTTTCGGCGAAGGCACACATAGTAAGTGCTTTCGTAGCTCTGATGCGGTGCGCATCGCGTCTCATCTATGTTCAACAGATGGATAGTTTAGAATACTCCTGGAAGATGCAACGGGGAACCCTCAACCTGGCTACTAGCCAAAATGTCTTCTTCGGTGGGCATCATCTTTTTCGAATTCTGCTTCAGCTAGTCTCTGATTGCTGCCTCCTTCAAGTTGGCGCTTCGCTAAAGAAGATGCACGAAGAGCATAAGTGGGCCCTCATGCCGGAAGATGCTGTTATAGACCAGTTTTTTGGGGGAATTTGGGGTCCACATCCCAGGAAATCGTTCCCCGAAATGGTACGTCGCAGTCGCCAATTGAACTGGATTGAATGTTCATTATTGTGCTCCTAGTTCCCGCCCTTCAAATACCGGCTTATTCCTTTACCTGGTATGGAGCACGTAGGAATAACGTACCAGCACGAGCGCCCTCCCACATCCAATGAGTGTTTTACGACCCACGTCTACCCATTCAAAACTCTGCCTCTTCTCATCTCGCATATCCAGCCAAAGTTCGTGCTCATGGCTTTTGCGCGACTCATAGCCTACATTGTGCCAAAGCCGCACCTGCGGGATCTGGTGAAGGAGTATCCACAACTTAGCCGTGTCAGGAGGCTGTATTCGCGGTGGGTGCGCGATCTGCCCGAACAAGCTCTTGCGGATCCCTCGTTCGTCCCAGAGGCATTGAATGAGGTCGACGAAGCCGACGAGGACTGCCCAGAAGAAGACGTGTCCGACGGAGACAGTGTTGTGACGGATCCGTGTCGCCTTGTTATTCGGATCGAAAGGGACGTGGAACGGAATGCGAAGAAGCGGAAACGCTCGCCCTCACCGTCTGACCTTACACGTCAGAAGCTCCGCGAATACAGCAAGCAGGAGAAAGGCGGTGGCTGGACCAAGGAGAGCATCGACAGCTGGGCAAATGAATGCCCGCCGCCTGCCGCGAGTTCCTCTGACGCTGAGGATCCGTCGTCGTAGCTTCCAATTTCCGTTACCCTCCAAGCTCCTATAGCTATTGTCTATTGTCCATTATATGTAGCTATCACGTTGGGCGGACTTGTGCCTCGAGGAGCACCGGCTACTTTGCACCCGTAACCAGATATTGTTTGCACTCAATCTATGGAACACCAAGTCTTGCTTCTTATTCTCGAACCAAGGCAGCCCGAGAGTTGTCTTGACCGGGAGGGCGCAATGGCATGCGCAGGACTTGGGAAGCGCCGGGCGGAGGTCGAAGCAGATCAATTTGCCTGGCGGGACCTGGTGCGGGACTCGGATATGATTGGGGTTGGAGTCGAACATCCGCGGTACAGCAACGGGGCTCGCTGAGCAAGGACGGTTGAGGAGGATCGCTGTTCCAACACATCGGGATTGTCCGCACTTTCGCCCTGGCCCCGCCGCAAGGAGAGCCCGGGGGTAAGGAGGGTTTGGTGATACAATGGAAGAGGCCCATTTCTATCTTACCTCAGTTGTTGTAATTTAAGTTTGTCCAGATAGCTTGTCAATGTTCATCGTTACCTGACAGATGAAGACCCGGCTATGCACAAGAGGGTGCCCGATATCAAAGCCCATAGGAGGAAGGCCTCACGGCGTAACGGAGATGAGACTGCGCAATTTGGCCCAAATCTCAACCAGAGGGAGCCGCGATACAAGCCGCTATGCTAGCAATGGTAAAATTAAACATCTGAGGAAGGTTCAGCGCTCACTGCCGATGCACAGAGGGAGGAAAGGTCTTACAGTGCTGTTACAGCATGGGTTTAAGCATCATACGCGGTGTATTACAGAGATAGCAATTCAGAAGTCGATACAGATGACGCCCCGCTCAAACCATACTCGCAAACGCCCGGATGTCAAATTCAGACTCCCTGATTTCTTTAATCCATGGTGAAGTCTACAGATTATCAGCATTAGTTGAAACGGCGTCTAAGACTGACATATACTTACCAGCAGGTCCTTCGGCGTCTGCCTTTCTTCTGGGTTCTTCAGGAGACACGCATTAACCAAGTCCTCAGCGGACTTGGAGAATTTGCCTTCTGGAAGGCAAGGGGAAGGCTCCTGCACGATCTGATGCATGAGCTCGATGATACTCATCGTTGTCAGACCTCCATCTGGTCCGAGAGTGATCTTGCTCTTCCGTTTGCTCGCACGTTTCGCAGCTTTCGTGGACAGGATGAAGGAGTCGCGATGTGTCGGTGTCTTTTGGAGGTGACCAGGGTAGTCCTCCAAGTCAGAGCAGTCATCGTCGTCCGGGGGGTCAGAGAAAGGGAAGGCGCCCAAGGCAAGTTCGATCAAAGAGATGCCCAACGACCACACGTCAGACTTCACAGAATAATCGGCTCCTTGGATACGTTCGGGCTGGTGATGATATACATCAGCGCACAGAGCGCGAACTGAGATGAATAAGAGGGACGCACGCTCATGTAGACTGAGGTTCCAACGAAAGTATTGGCGACAGAGTTGATGAGTTCCCCAGAAACACCGAAATCGCACAGCTTAATCTGTCCCGCAGAGTTGAACAGGATGTTTGAGGGCTTGATATCTTGTGCAGCGACATAATATTAGCACAGATAGACCGTGAGGAACATGGATACACGCACCTCGATGAATGATCCGATGGACGTCGTATAGATAGGTCAGCCCTTCTAGCACCGACAGCGCAACAGTGCCAACAACCTCGGCTGGTAGAGGTCCGACGTTCTTGTAAATCCCGTCAAACGACCCCTTATCCATGAACTCGATACACATGCAGATATTGGGGTCCGCAAGGAACGAGCCATAGCACGATATGATGTACTCCGAGTTACACTCGTGCATGATGTCGAGTTCGCGCAGAATTTGCTTTCGCACAGATGGCTTCGCGTCGATCAGCACAATCTGTAAACAGCTCAGACGTCAGTCAGACAGCCCATGAAATAAAAAGGAAGTATGCCCTCAAAGCGCACCTTCTTTGCCATTATCGTACCTGTCGGTACGTGCTCCACCTTCTCAACACTTCCCCCATTCCCCTGCCCCAGATCGCCCAGTTTCTTGAGATCGGAATTCTTGAGATCGAGCTTGATCTGCAGCTTCAGCTGGGCCAGCTTCTCCGACAACGTGGCCTGCATGGCGCTATGGCGTCCCGTGGCCGGGCTTTCCTCCGGAAGGTCGAGAGGAGGCATGAAAGGGGCAGGGTTCGCGCTCTCCCCCAATGGTGGTGGCCGCTTCTTCCCCTGAGCACCTGGTATAGGCAGAGGCCGGGGCGCTGGCTTTGCTATTGGTGCTGCAGCCGGTGGGGGAGGTGAGGGTGGTGGTTCTTCACTCCCGAGCTGAAGGCCCTTGAAATTGCGCTTCGTCCGTAACGGCGTTGAGGACTGCTGGTACAGCGGCACCGACATGACCGACGAGGGTGGGAAGCCTACAGAAAGAGGATTAGGCGGAAGGTCCTTCTTATGCTTCTTATACTGGACAGCAGGGCTGAAGGTCGTGACGGTAAATAGGCAGTGAAAGACGCTAGGGTTCAAGGTATCAAACGGTACAAAAGGGGATCCAGAAACGCAAGCACTTGAAGCGGTGAGGGTTACCATTCCCACGTTGGTGATATATCCATCTTAATCGGCGAGGACAAGACGATAGGAATCGCGAGTGCGATGAGATAAGTGCCAGGGTTTGATACTTCTTCATTTATCACTCGACTGACCCACACGGGCCTTGGGCCCAATGGTGGTGGTGGTTTGGTGGTGGTGGTTTCGGAGCATGTCATTCAGCAAGGGCGAAGGCATCGCCTTTGACACGAAACAAAGACAAAATATTTTGCGTCATCATTTCCTCCGAAAACATTTCAATCTTGACCTTTCCCGTCATGACTGCCCAATCTTCAAATCCAGTTATCCTCCCTGTTATCACAGTTCAACCAACTGTCGGAGAAGTCATCGAGGAAGTGAATAGTGGCATCATCCCTTCAGATACATTCTGGACCTCGTGTTACAAGACTGGTGAACCCTCAGTGCATGCCAGAATAAATGTCGAGCTCGACGAGCGGGATCGTAATCTTGTTAGGTTGAAATCAGATACGGAGGGAGTGGATTTCCAGGCTAGAAAGGAACCTGGTGCTAGCAGGGTGTGTAACATTGTTATACCTCGAGCTATACTTATATGTTCATTCTGTAGATTTACAGGGTCTACGTTCCAAGCTTCCATATTTCGGACGCGAGAGTGTTCCAGCCAATCCAAGAATATGAAGACTCAAAGACCTTAAATCCACCGAATGTGAGTTGTATCCTAGCCTTTAAAGAGAGTGGAAGTGACCATGCTTAGCCTAAAAGAGTGGAGGCGTTCGATGTCTCCCCGGATGGATCGCGGTTCGCCACCGGTTTCCTAGACGGATCAGTGCTCGTATACCCCACATCGCCCGTCCGAGAGTCGGATAGTTTTTCGCCGAGGAGAGTAACATCTACGGGTTCGAAGCTCTTCTCGCGCCCCCACGCTAGCAGCGTCACCACCCTGCAATTTTTCCCCTCCTCCAAGGTCCTTCTGACGGGCGGGCTAGACTTCTCTCTCTCTATCCTCCCTGCCGATCTCCCGGACACACCCAACGTCACCACAGAAAAGACGGTGGAAGCTGTGCGTACCCTGCGCGGCCACAAACGCGCCATAACGTCGACCGCCATCATCGGCGTGGGCCGCAACGTCCTCTCTTCCTCCCTTGATTCCACGATCAAGTTATGGGACGTTCCTTCCGGCACGGAGATCACATCCCTGGGGGCCTCGTCTGGCATCCTCGCCACATCCACGGGTCTGAAAGCGTCGAGCGGAGGCGATGTTCTCCCGAGCGACGAGCGCGAGGTTCCTGAGGTCCAGTCGAACGCCGTCTTCGCCGGGCTGCGAGATGGGACGTTTGAGGTGTTCGATCTGGCCACGAAGAAGTCGACCTTCCGCTCACACCCTCCTGCCCGAGCCCAGCAGCTCACAGCCATCGCCTACTCCAGCCAACGTCACACCCTGGCCACGGGCTCGAACACGGGCCTCATCACCATCTACGACGTTCGCAATTTGGAGACGCCGCTCACCTCCTTCGTGCGTCAAGGTGGGGAAATTCTCGACCTGGCGGCGTTCACGGCGGGTGCGTCGGATTCGCTCGGCCTGGCGGTGGCTACCAGTGATGGACTGCCGTTCGTTGCGAGGATTGGGGCGGATGGGACGATCCAAGTTGATGAGCTCATTGGCGTGGATTGCGATCCTGTACGCCATGTTAGGGTCTTGGGAGAGGTAGAACAGGGAGGCATTTGGTTGTCGAGCGATGATAGTATCATTCGTAGGTACGCGTACCAGTGGTAGGTGGTATTAGAATCTTTACCCGATCCCTCGCTCCTTGTCAATCACGCAAAATTCATTCCTGTTATTACAATGCCATCGCTAGTCGTTCTCGGGTTCCACTGACCTGATTCATCGTTAAATCGAGGCAGGTCCTACATGGGTATCATCTTCTCGAGATGGAAGCAGCATTGAATTCAATTTCTATCGTCCATCTATCAAGTCTATATACTAACTGGTAATGGTGAGCATGACCATGCTCCTCCCCGATGCTAGTCAATCGCGCTGATCCGCTGGCCGAGGTCCGCATTTCCGTAGACAGTATTCGACGGCGAATAAGAAATAGACTGTGATGATCTTAAATGAAGCGTTTGAAGTTTCATCTCACCCTTGACGATGAAACCGCCGAGAGTGTGATCAGTAAGTCGGATGTCCTCGAGTGTCTGCAGATGCCAGAATGATGGCCATTTTGTGGGCGCTAAGTTCCCCAATCCAGCGCCAACTGCAATTGATCGCTTAACAGCTATGGAAAAGCATCTGGAAACTCAAGATAAGTTCAAGAAGGAATGGCAGTATCTAACTGCCAGTCATATTTCAGGCCTATTCTCGCCCTACTGTGCGAGCCAGAGGTTATCAGTCGGACAAGATCGCAGTCCCCATCCCGGAAAGGCGAGCCTCCCTTCCTTCGGACCCGCTCGAATCGCTGGTTTCTCCACCGGGAATGCAATGAGTCGGCGGAACTAAATTGTCCTTCTCTTCCACTGACATGCTCCTGATGGTTGGTCAACTTGAAGGTGGATGGTTGGACATTAAGCGGTCTCAGGTGAGCGAGGCAGTGTGCTATGTACACGAAAAAAGGAAAGTGTACTATGTATATGTGTAAAGACGAGCCTGCCCGTGAACAGAACGGTCCAGAATAGTAGACGTTGACACAGCCATAGGTGAATGATGACATGACTCGGAGGCGCTTCTCCTCCCTTCTCGGGACATACGTACTAGTACATCGAAGACGTCAGGATAGCATCCGTGCCGGGCGAAACTGCGGGCTGCGGGCGGCTAATCGAGCCGTAAAGCGCTTCAGAGGAAAGCTTCAAGTTCAGGGCCAGGAAGGCCGACAATGATAGGATGTAGATCAGCGTCTCGCTTTGGGAAATTCATGTGAAAGCGCTAAACCGTCCTTCCCAAGGCACCCAAAAGCAAAGTTTGCCCGCCGGGCGCCTATTTCTCGGATTTGATCCAAGATGTATCAAACGTCAATCTGCATAACGGATGTCAGAATTCAAAAGATAAGAACGCTTCCCCCATGACACGGCCAATCATTGTTACTACATCTCCCGCTTGCCTGTAAGCCCTAGATTCGGAGAAGTAGTGAGCAGCTGCTTTACGAAGAGCTTGAAGAGAGGATCCTTCTGGATTCTTCGAGATCCGTCGAGGATGGCAGCCAATTCTTCGCAGTGTATTTGTTGAGATCTTGCACCATCACATCTCAGTGATACACGCGGAGCGCTCAGCTACGATCATCAGCAGTGACGAAGAGTTACTCCGGCCGGACAAAGGGGGCATGAGCCGTAGGCTATTTCCTGCTATTTCCTCCATAGCAAGAAGCCGCTGTACCGGTACTTACATACCCTCCCCTGATGATCACCCTCGCCCATTTACCCTGGTCCTCCTCCTCAATCATAGAGTCGCGCACATTTTGCTCCCTATGGGCCATGCAGACGCGCGCTTGATTCGTTCCCAGGCCAGTTCTCACGCACTGGCGAGGCGCTTCATGCGGCAGCGGCTCCAGACCCGGCGCTTAGTACCGCTTCCACTTTTGATAGGCGCGATCGAAGGTGGTGCCCTGTTGCCTCCGAGGTGTATTCTGCAGATTACCGGGCCCGTGGGGGCGTTCGTCCGCGGTCCGTTCGCGGTTCGCGGTCCACAGTTCGCGACACCAAATTTCGCCAAAATCTGTATGTTCTGAGCAGCCCGGCCTTAACCCACAGTTAGATTATAATCTAGAGAAACAACCGCGACTTTAAAACCCATAGAAAGTAGGGTTCGAGGAGCACATGGTTCGCAGCCCCTAATTTACTTAACCACAGGTGTTGGGAACTGAATGGTCACTGGTGTCCCTGGACTCGTGGTTGAGACTTTTCTGACGGTCATTTCTCTCGTCCTTAGCTGTGAATATCATTGTCCTTCCAGGCTCTGTGTTGTGCGGTGGCATGACCCCTTCACCTTGCAATGGCTGTCGATTTCCCTAAACCGCAATCCCGCTCCACGCGACGCACACAAAGTGGAGTACCCAAGAACGCTAGGAAATATGTCACGGAGCACATATTCATGCCCTCAAGTCTTATTCAAGAGATCCTGAAGCCTTGCTGAGGCCCTTCCTGTGGCATCCTCCACTGGCAAACCCATATGGCTGTATTACTAGTAATATAGGGGCTTAAAGTCTGATTTCGTCATTTTGAATGACTTTCCCCCTTTCACGAAAGGTTTGAACAGTTATAACTGCCATAGAGTGGTCCCTTTGGCTCGAAAGTGTGGAAACCCGAGCTTACCACCAAGATTTGGCGTCGCGAACCGTTGACCGCGAACCGCGAACGGACCGCGGACGAACCTCCCCACGGCTCCGGTGTCCTCGTATTCTGGTGTATTCGTTCGGATCTCAGCTCCGCCATCATGGATGGCGTAAGAGTCCTGATAGGTGGAGAGGGAGGTACCGCCGAGGGCTCTCCTATCCGTAACCTGAAGTTGAGAGTAGTAAGTAAGTAAGTCGATGTGAGCTCTGGATACGAAGATACTATATGGGTATGGCCGACCAGGACAAAGGCTGGGGATTTCGGTGCTTGTTGGGCTCAGTTGAGTTGAAGCTAGTTGAAGTAGCCTGTCGCTGGGCACGTGGAGAGATATAATGGAAGAATTGGGGAGCGCTTAGTACAGCCTCACGCAAGGATTACATAGTACTCGCCGCCCCATACCTCATAGCCGGGACAGTAACCATCCTGCTTGACAAGCTGGGAACGTTGGTGCAGAGTAAGTAAGCAAGCCTTCACAAATCCAGATTGGCATCTACGTTAGCTGTCCGAAATGTATGGCCATAACGCGTGGGAGGACGACTGCGGACCGTTAGGTGGGTGTGGGCGCTTAGCGGAGGAAGCATCGCTCGGAGCGCCGGGTAGAGCTTACTATGAGAGCGCCTTACGAGCTGCTTACCGCTGGTCCTTTAATGAGAGAAGAGCTGTTCATGCGATCGACCGATTGCGGCAGGATTTTCTGGTGCGAAGGGTGGTTTGGTAAAGCATCTCTCAGGTCGGGTGGGACGGACATCAGTCGACGTTTGGGCTGACGAGGTGTTGAATACCACCCCACATGCAAGACTCTTATGTATCTGTAATTTGGGGACATTTGAATGGCACAAGTAACATGGAGGGTCTCCCCATCATTACGAAGCCATAATGCGGAGGAATTCAAAAGCTGTTGATTGAAACGGAGTTGGAAGTCGAGCACATGTATGTATGTGAGCTGACCGACGACCGCCCGCTGGGCAACTGCGCTGGGTCGCAACATTCAACACTGTAGCACAACGACCGACGCGCAATTGCCAATGCGACAGGTTTGTTCGACGTTACGCACCCTGCGGTCGCAGCTATAGAGTCGGTAGACCTGTGTATATGCACTGGTGACTGCGGCTCAATGGGAGGGGCTGTGTGCATTATTCATCCTGGTCGCTCATATTCGAATAAGCTGTTGCTGCTCTGGGAACTGCTGTTCGACGCCTCTAGGGATGAGGGTTGAGAAAGAATATTGGACTGATAAAGGGGTACCAAGAAGAAATGAAAGAGAAATCGCACCTCATCGGTTTCAACAGTGCTATATACCGTCAATGACCTCGAGAGGACACCCTCCTTCCGGGAATCGGGGCTGGTTCTGCATCGCATCATCAAATCTCCCTCCATCAGTCACAGGGGGCCCATCAAGATCTAAGGCACTGCCCCCTCTCCCAAATCCGAACAAATCGAACTGGAGAGGGCGCGCATTTTATTGATATAGTTTCGCCGTCGCGGTCATCACCAACCCTCTTGTTACCGTTTCTCCCCCAAGCACGTCCAGGACCGCGGGCTGCTGAATCTCCCCTCCATTGCACCTCCCTCCGTCCGGTGGCATCTCATTGTTCATCATAGCCACTGACGCCCATCATCGACGTTCCGCACCGCATACCCCTCCTATCAAGCCTCACGACGCCCACGACGTCTCCACCACCCTATCCGACAGTGACTGCACAAGCATAAGCAGGTTATTTAAACGCCAGCTGAGCTCGGCGACAAAGCCTCGAAACTAAAGCCCGGTCAACTCGGGCGATAGAAGCTGGGGAAAGAACGCGGATATATTGAGCAGCTGGGTCAATACTCATAACGTATTGTGAGTACCCATAACCTTCGTCGAAGTAACTCTTGCTCATTTGCCTCGCTTTTTTAATCAGTAAGCCGCACGGAAAGAACCATAACCTTGAAGGCAGCTGTGCGCTCGATCATAACCATATCCCAGCCGAACCCCAGTATTAGTAGCAAATACGAGGACCACGTTGCCGGCATCGATTGTTCACTCACCACCATAAACCCCTTCTCTCGCGACGATAGACGACCTCTACTCCACCCACCATTCGAAGCCCTAGAAAAGTGACCCATCTCGGTGAGTAACCTCGCACCCTTCCTCGTAATAGCGGCTGTTGCTATCGAGAACTACTGGACTCTTCTCTGATTGATGAGGCTTCCCAAGTCCTCTAATTTGTGGCCATTCTGTATCCAACCCAATTGTGACAGTGACTGACAACTCACCCTCCTTCTCAGATTCATATAGTCGACACAATGGACCCCTTCGGCAATCCAGCTATGCAAGCATCCACATCCTACGGCCAACACTTCCTTTCAAACTCGAACCCTTCCTCTACGCACTCTTCCCCTCGTTCCTTCCCTCTCGATCTCGATCCATCTGCCCCATATCAGCCGCATCTCCACCAGAACATGCACTCGCAAACGTACCCCATTCCCGGCGGAAACCCGTACCCCTCGGTATCGGTCCACCCGAATCGAAGGAGCCAGCCATTCATGGCGAGCCAGATGGGGCAGCGAAGCCATTCGTACTCTGCGTATTCGACCGGGGCCCCAGCCCTCCAGGTCAGCACCAACACCTCGTCGGAGCACGACCCAAACGAGCGCACCGCACGGCCAGGCAATGCTCACCAGCACGCTGCATTCCACAACTCCCTGGCGCTGCCTCTCCCTCCCATGCCTGACAGTGGAAATTCGCTGGTCACGCCCACCGCGACGACGTCGGGTTCTTCCGGTCTGTCCAGCATGAGCTCGGCCGGGTTGAGTTCCGCTGGAAATGTGAGTTCAGCTTCGAGTGCGCACTCTAGCTTCGCAGACGCCCAACAACAGCACCTACAGCGCCACCAGGAGCAAGACATCACCGACCGAGCGGCACAAGACTACATCGCCGGGACCCCCGGGCTTTCAAAAGGACTCAGCCGCCCGCTGTCGCAGATAGAGAAGGAGAGGTTGGCTTGGTTGGACCGATTGAAGTACTTCCTGGCGACCGCCCCGTCTCGCTGGCACACGACCGACACGGAGCTCACAGCCAACATCACCATGAGCGGACCTGCTTCGACGGCCTTCGCCCAGGGTGTCAATATCTATCCCGGTATGGGAATCGACGGATCGTACACGAGCCACCCCGCGCAACACGCACCGTCACACCCGCAATTGAATCGATTCATGTTGCCTAGCCAGGAGTTCGTGACATGTGTACTGTGGAACGGGCTGTACCATATCACGGGCACAGACATCGTTCGTGCACTGGTTTTCCGGTTCGAGGTGAGTGGATGCCTCTTTTGCGACGGCTGCAGCGGTGCCCTTCCGAGAAGCGATCCGTTCGACCATCATCGTGGTTGACGCGCGTTTCGATCGTCCCAGCTGCAGGTCGACAGCGTTCGATCAACAATGATCGCTCCTTCTCTTCTTCATCATTATCTTTGACACCAGGATGCTGATTGGCGCTGCTTCTACAGGCATTTGGCCGACCGGTTCGCAACATGAAGAAGTTCGAGGAGGGCGTGTTCAGTGATCTGAGGAACTTGAAACCTGGTGTCGATGCTTGTCTGGAGGAGCCCAAGGTGCGTGCCCAACTCATACTGGCTACGCAGCTTTTCTCATGTTTCTGCGATACTTCCAGAGTTCGTTCTTGGACCTTCTGTTCAAGTATCAGTGCATTCGTACGCAGAAAAAACAGAAGGTCTTTTACTGGTAAGTAGGTTTAAAGCCATATCTCGATGGTTCTCAACAAAGATCTTAGGTTTTCTGTGCCCCATGACCGCCTTTTCCTCGATGCTCTCGACCGTGATCTCAAGCGCGAGAAGATGGGACAGGAGCCGACCACGGTTATCGTCGGAGAGCCCGCGATGTCGTTCACCTACGATTCCAAGCGTCCGCTGTACGAGCAGTTCAGTAAAGCCCTAGGCGCCCGTGATGGAGAGAGCGAGTTTGACAGGAATGTTCGGAACGCGGTGAAGGACAGCAGCAACCCAGACGACGAGGATAGCGGCATCGAAGGGGGCAACATGACGGAGGAGAGCAGCGATAGCCATAGCGATATGGAGGATGTCATGGGTACTGATGATGATGGACGCCCAAGAACGAGCGGAGGCAGCGTCGCTGATGCTGTAGGGAAGCAGCTGCTCTTTGGGTACCCTCTCCTGGGGCCTAGTGGCTACAAGCAGCGTCGGAAGAAGGCCTCGTCGCAGAAGCTCTTGCGGCAGGACAGTGAAGATCCGTCGGAGGAGAGGGGGCGAACCAACGAGGCTGGATCATCAGGGCGTCTCGGGAGCGTCAGCCACTCTCGTGAGCGGTCACGACTGGTGCCCCGGTACGAGAGTATCCGCCATGAATTTGGCCCAGGCTCGGAGGACGAACAGCGGCAAGGAGAAGCTTCACTCAGCGCGGCGGACTACTTCCTAAAGCAAGCCAAGGGCGAGCTCCTCCCCGCGGACGGCGTCATCAGGAAGCCCAGGGTTTCCCAGCCAATAGGAGAAGTAAATGTGTACTACAGCGAAGGCGCTCCACCAGCGCCGCCGCCCACAGCGGCCACCGGTCCTTCGACCCATGTCTTCGAGCTTGGCCAAAGCACCATGGCCCGCCCTGGTCACCTACGGGGACGCAGCACCGACCAGATCACACCATCTACTCATCCGCACCGCCATTCGTACCATGGCGGGAACCTCTCCTCATCCTTTGGCACAAACGACTTCTTCTCGGCCCAGAACGTCTTCAACCAAGTGCCCGTTTCATCAGCGGGCTTGACTGCCTCGACTTCAGGAACGCTGCCTCCGCAGCAGCAGCCACGACCAGCCCCTCCTCCCCCCGCTCCTGTCTCCAGCACGGCGATGTACGAGCAGCACGGCGCCGATGGCAAGATCAAAGCTTTCGTCTGCCCGTTGTTCTCGTGCGGGCGGCTCTTCAAGCGCATGGAGCACCTCAAACGGCACCTTCGCACCCATACGATGGAGAGGCCCTTCACCTGTCCCAAGTGCAAGAAGCGCTTTTCGAGGAGTGATAACCTTAACCAACATCTCCGCACTCACGATCGCACCGGCTCAGGACCAGGTGGGGCCCCAGGAATGGGGGGCCCAGGCGATGGAAGCGCAGAAAACTCCGGATCGGACAATGCAAACGGGGAGTGGAACGAGAACATGGACGACGACCGTGACGCTTCATCCGGCCACAGCGGCGATCATAGCGGAGGGGAGAGCGAAGATGAGGATTGGGCGAGGTACACCGCGTCGCTTGGTGATATGAACTATCAGGCTTTGACGGGCGTGGACCTCTCTGCGCTTGGGATGGCTGGGACCTACGCTCCTGACGTCCAGATGCGGGAGCTTGAGGCGAGCGATGTTCAGGAGGTCCAGGGAGACGAGGAAGGGCTCCTCATGGTTGCGAATTCCGGTTCAGGGTACTACCCAGTCCAATCCGCACTGTTCTCGTCCGGAGACTTCAACACAGACCCGTCGCAGTGGAACCGTCCTACAGCGAGCCCCGCGTTCAGCACGATCAGCATGCCGTCGCCAAATCCTGGGCACATCAGCCTTCGCAGCAACCGCAACTCCATAACATCCTCTCCGGCAAACTATCTCCAGCAGCTCCAAGGCCATTCAGCTGGCTCCTCGATCTCGTCGAGCTACGGAGACGACTTCGCCGCCGCCGCTGCCATGTCTGCACCATCGCACAAGGCTAACTTTGATCATGGCAATCTGTACGCTCCTAGCATGGTGCTCGACGACGCAAGCATCGGCGCAGGCCCCATCCGCAGGCATCGCAGCATGACTCCATCCCATGCTCGTAACGGCGAGCCCATCAGGAGGCCGGGTACCGCTAACAGTGGGGAGTTCAACCCCATGGGCGGCACCCCTGCGAGTGTTGGCTCGAGCAGCGGTGCGTCGAGTCACCGCGGGTACCATCCATACGCGAGCGGATACGCCTCGTCCTCACGATCGGGCTCTGCGCACTCCAGCCCCAGTCTGCACAACATTCCTCTCGCCAGCGCGTCGGAGTTCGGCGCTCATGTGAGGTCGAGCTCGAGGAGCTCGAACTACGCGCCTCCGGGGGTCATGCAGGTGCAGGAGCAGATGAAGCACATGATGTCGATGGGCGCGCCGGATGTGGCGATGGGGGGCGCGGACGCTGGGAATGGGTTCTCCGACGCTGTATTCAGGACGGATTCGCCGGCGTTTGTGCAACAGGGAGTGACGGAGTCGCCTGCTCCCTACAGCATTGATCTTCCAGGTCAGTTTGGGGCACAGGGGCAGGGATTCGGCGCCCCTCAGCATTCGGCGTCGATGCCGCAGTTTGGGCAGCAACAGCAGCAGCAGTTTGGGGACGGGTATTATCCTTCACATCTTCCAACGCTTTGAAAGGACTTGTACGTAGATGTTGATGCTTGGGCTATTTCGCTTTCTTTCTTTCCTTTTTCATGGCTTTAACTTAACGACCGCTTCAACCCCAATCATAACCCTTTCTTGTTCATGTCGAGTGGATGTCATGACGCATTCTATATTTATTCACCCTACATTTTCACGCCACTAACGACCGTAATATATGCATTTTCCATATTTATTTGTAGTCATCCATCCAGTACTAACTACACTTGGAATTCAGAACCAAAAGTCTAACACAGAGAATCGCTCTTGAATATGTCCTTGATGTCCACCTGATATGGGAGAGAGACTCGACTAGCCGCCAATTGGAAACATGGATGGGTTCCCGAACACTAACCATTACTTCCTTTGTATACGACATTTGCATTCTCTGACGTCGAGTTTCGCTCAGATCTATGAGCGCAAGCGCCCGTGAATAATTCGTTGAGAGCTCCCAGCTGCTGTTTCTTCTCCCAAGGCCAATGGCTGTGCTTCTTCTGCAAGGTCCCTGACCACGCACAACAATGTCCTTGGATGATGGACCTTCAATGTGCATTATCTTTAGGTCGTCGCCCATGACGAACTGGGGGAGGAGATGGACGCATAGGCGCTTACTTGGATTAAATGCCGCTGATGCCATCATGTACCATGTAAGTCAGAGTTGAAGATTGAGGTATGTTTTCTTCAGTCCATTGCCCACCGCCTTCCGTGGTATCGTAGGCTCTCAGTTTCTGACGTGTCAGGTAGCTGGGGTCAGATGAGGAATGCCAGAGTGTGCGCTTTTTCGCCGGCGGTTTCTTTTCACCCAGAGTACCGTACGACATGGGGCCGTAGCTACGCTATCGCCTTCGGACTCGCACTCATTGTCTGATAGATCTGCATCGCCTTTGCTGCCGGTATCGTCGGGAGGTGCTTCCGGAATGTATGAACGATCCGACAGGTGAAGAGCGAGGTTTTAATTCGCCCAACGCCTATACAGGACCAGCATCTGGCGAAAGTGTGGGTTTTCCTTCATTATCTCCCGGTATCGCGACCGTTGAATGATCTCGGGACACGCTATCGTGCGAACAAGCGCCGCTATGACGAAGCGGGGATGGACGTGGGATGTCAAAGGGGGCAGCGTCTTGAAGTTTGAACGGGTAGACATACACACCGTCGACGCGCGGATTCGACGCCGCAGAACGATGAAATCGAGAGCTGTGCGGCGAGGAGGTGTTTCAAGACGAGGATGAGGGAGGAGAGTGAGAGCAGTGATGAGAAGAGGCCGGTGACTCGGAGGACGAAGCTGGAAGCGCGCGGTGACGCTGTGGCAGTGCAGATCACCACCTCGTCGTCCCTGCCGGTAGATTAGATTAGATCCTCTGACCCGATGCAGTCACCGCCAGCGCGCTGAGAATAGACATCCCTTCTTGCCTTCGACGCTACATATCCGAACGGCTTCGCCTTCGCTTTGCTGCCTCCACCCGACGCTTTCCCGATCCACGCACCAGCCCACCAGCCTGCTCGCCGAGAGCAGTCATTCTGGACTGCTCCAACGCTCAGGTCGGAGGAGAATGCGAGGAGTGCGGCGTCGAGTAGGCGGGCTCCCAGGAAGATCGAGGATGAGGAGGCGCCGAAGAAGAAGTGGAGGGGTTGAGGAAGCCTGCGGGGTTGGATGAGGAGGAGATGGCATGTTTAAGGCGCCCGGATGGTACTGGGCGTCTGTCCCTCCCGGCATCCGGGGCTTTATGACAGGCCATCTCATTTCAAATTCATATTCTTGGTGACAAACTACAAGTACAGATAGAACGCTATCTCACAGCTTGCGAAGAATGGCCTCTCGACGAAGGCGACCAGGCCCCGGGGCCATTGGGTTGCCTTGAAGGAGTCCTGACTATCTCGCGAAGCAGCACCGACAAGATATCCACGTCGTGCACCTCCCCCCTCGGAATGACCCTCGACGGCATGCATTCTCGTAGCGGAGCTCAAGTTGAGGGATGGCGCATTTCTCGTCCCTCGCAGTTCGCTTTTAATTTAATCAACCGTATTCGCAATCGTACAAGTACACAAGTTAGAGGACATGGTTGAGACAGAAACTAGAATAAGAACATGTTTATACAGTGCTACTAGATGCCACGCCGGCCACGACGACGTCCATCCCCCATTCTCTCCCGGGGGCGGGCGTTCAGACGACCTCCAACCCTCATTTCCTCACGGGGATTGACTATATGACGGAGGAGCATATACAAGATATCTTGACTCTCTACTTCCGACGATGGAAATATCCTTGAAGGGTGGCACTCAAGCCTAGAATAGCGGCTCAGACTCG
The DNA here is from genome assembly GCA_013368325.1 of Ephemerocybe angulata. NCBI lineage: Eukaryota > Fungi > Basidiomycota > Agaricomycetes > Agaricales > Psathyrellaceae > Ephemerocybe > Ephemerocybe angulata. The sequence continues at coordinate 1,563,891 of JAACJK010000163.1, read as the reverse complement.
TCTCACTGTCAAAAGTGAGCATCATCCCGTCGGGAATGGTCACATTCACGACGTCGACCATGTTCGTGAACGTGTATACAACCAGCTGCAGTCATAGTGTTAGATCGGTATTTCGATTTAATGAACTAGTGACCAGGTCAAAGTGCACTCACTTCTCGGATATCCTTCAATTCACTGGGTATGGGTCGAAGACCCAGCCTCCTGCACAGCATCTCCCACGCACAGCGATCATCGACGCGGCCGCCGAACCAATGGGTGAACTGCGCTCTGAGTGCAGCTCCAAATGCACTGTACATGCCCACCTGCGTGTCAGAGCGAAATGAGAGTCCCAAAGTTTCCCTCCAGAGCCTGTGGAACTCGGTCGTCGGATCGCCTGGCTCATATACGAAATCTGTGCTGCCGTAGGACGCAAAGAAGGTGTAAAGAGGCCCCCCTGGTGCCACTCCATCGAAGACCTGGCGCTCGTCTGGACTATCTGGAATCCTGCGGAGGAGGCACGATAAGAGGCTCTCTCGGCTCCCGTCCCAGGGAAACTTCTTCGAGGGGGTGGTCTGTCCTAGTGTGTAGCTAATCAGCGCCTGCACGGTAGGGAACTTGGGCATACACCCATCCGGAATCGCTGGGTTCATGACATCGACCATATTCACGTATGTCATCCAAGCGACCTATAACAGCGAGTTAATCTTTTGAACCGAGATGAAGAGGAAGGGGCGACTCACCTCCCGGATATTGTATAGCGTGTATGGTGTGCCGGGATCTAGATATGCGCCGAACCTTCGTCCCAACTTCACCCACACACCTATGTCATTGGTGCCCTTTCCGAATACGGACTCGAACTGCCCAATAAGCGCCAGCTCGAACTGCTGGTAGAGATATTCGCGCCGCTCTGGGTAGAACTCGACGACATTCCTCACTTCGAGGTGATCCCAAAGGCGCTCGAATTCTTCCATAGGGTCAGCGCTTTCATATCGGAAACCTTGGAAGGAGGGGTGAGCGAAGAAGTCGTATAAGGGTCCCTTCGCGCCGTGCTCTTCGAAGACCTGGATATGGGCTCCCTGGAGCGCAGCTGGGCGGCCTGATGGGAGCAGCCCTGATGAGCGGGTGGTGCTCGAGGGCATTGCAACGCCTCGGCGAGCGATGGTGGATGACGACGTAGGCGGTTCGGGAGGCCCAGGTTCCACGCCCCGGTATACCAGTGGTGGACCAGGCGCGCTCGCACTGGGGACTTCTTCCGAATTTCCAGCCGCATCGGCACCAGGCCTGTGCCTTATCGAAGGGCCACCGGCAAAGGCAGCGGGATCCCCGCCAAAGTGAAGGGCGAGGAGCGTGGTTAGGATGTCGCCAGCCTTGGGTGAGCCGATGGGGAAAATCTTGTAGCTGTAGTACCTTGGCGAAAGTAGACGTTTGCCTTCAAAGCTGTCGTCAGTTAGGTCGACCAGGTTGACGTCGGCGTTCAAAACAAGCTGCAGACCGGCGTGCTCGGCGTTAGAATGATGATTTGATAAGCGCGGGCCTGCCAGCTTGTAGAACTTACCGAGCGCGCGGCGTCCAGAGTGTCTGGGGGAGGGATGCAGCCAATTCTGGCGCAGAGCTTCTGCCATGCGGCCAAGTCGTCCATGTCGTTTCCATAGCGTAAGCCAAACTGCGTGGCCATGGCGTCCGCAAATGCCTGGCGAACCTTCTCGTAGCCGGGGGCTCCTTTCTTCAGGCGAAGAGCGCTGCACAGCCGTCTGAACTCTGTCGTCGCTGGTTGTGCCGCGTTGAATTGGAAGTCATGTCCGTTTCCACCGTACTTGACCGAAAACCTCGCAAAGAAGAGATCAAGAGGGGTTTGATCCAGGGGGGCGGGCTGCTGCTGTCGAACTGGTCAGCTCATAATTTCCGCTAGCGAGTTTAAGTATGCACCTGCTGAGGCTCGGGAGGATGTTGGGGTAGAGCGTTTATTGCATCTCCGGAGACCGTGACCTGTCCAGGCGCGCTCGCACTGGGGACTTCGTCGGCACCAGACCTGTGCCTTATCGAAGGCCCACCGGCCCAGGCACTGGTATCTCCCCCATAATGAAGGGCGAGGAGCGTGGTTAGAATGTCGCCAGCCTTAGACGACCCGATCGGGAAAACCTTGTAGCTGCATAACCTCGGCGAAAGTCGATGTTTGCCTTCAAAGCTGTCGTCCGTTAGGTCGACCAGGTTGACGTCGGCGTTCAAAACAAGCTGAAGAGCATGCTCGACGTTAGAATGGTTTGATAAGCGCCTGCCTGGCTTGTAGAACTTACCGAGCGCGCGGCGTCCAGAGAGTCTGGGGGAGGGATGCAGCCAATTCTGGCGCAGAGCTTCTGCCATGCGGCCAAGTCGTCCATGTCGTTTCCATAGCGTAAGCCAAACTGCGTGGCCATGGCGTCCGCAAATGCCTGGTGGACCTTCTCGTAGCCTGGGGCTCCTTTCTTCAGGTGAAGAGCGCTGCATAGCCGTCTGAATTCTGTCGTCGCTGGTTGTGCCGCGTTGAATTGAAAGTCGTGTCTGTTGCCATATTGAATGAAGAACCACTCTAACAGAGTGTGTGTTATTCCCTGTGCGTATTGTGAGCTCTATGTGATTTGGTCATGGAGGGGAGTGATAGGCCATGAAACTGACGTTCGATTTTAAGAAAGCAACATAAAAAGCCCCTTGAAGATCCTTCCACTCTGGAGTGTTATGCTTGGCACCCAAGGCCTTGCACAGTGCATCAAAACTGGTGAATGGGCTTTCCTTCCGGTTGTACTTGACTTCTGGAAACTGTGCAAAGAAATGATCAAGCGCAGATTGTTTCCGAGGGGTGTTTTGTTCCTATCATGGTGTCTTGCCGGTTAGCTCATAGTCCCTGGCACAGACACAAGCGAGTGAGAAGTACGCACCTTCCGAGGTTTGATGGTGTGGTTGGCTCGAGAAGAGCTTTGGACATCAGCCTGAGTGGGGCCAGGGTGAGTCTGGTTGCTGCGTGAAGCATCTGGGGCATCCACTGCCACTGCCTTTGGGTATCTGGGGTCAGTGTGCACGATGACATGAATCTCACGAAGAGATACCGACTTTGTTCTGTTGTGCGTCCCTCTTCTTCTTCTTACTGGCTTTCTTTCCCTTTTTCTTTGGGCCCTGGGGTGGCCATTCCACTTGAGGAGCTCCTCTAAGCTGCGTAATGGGAAGAGTAACTGGACTCGTGGTGGGCATTGTGATCGTACTATAGCAAGCTTAGCGCCCGAAGTGAATGTGACTCGGAAACGGAGGGGAGTGAGTTATGCTCCCGGTCTACGTCTCAGAGTCGTGCAATCTGGGGGATCAAGAACCGTGTTTGCCTAGCTGGCAGGTCTTTATAGTACTCCTTATCGATAGGTTTACGTACATCTTCCATTTGAGGAACGTGGTGATAGAAGAAAGGGTCATGCGGACGCTTTGTCAACGAAGTTTCGCGCGCACGGTTCACCTCAAGTCAGGATGATTTCCTCCTACTCGTATATGACGGAGGTCCACTTAAATATGTTCTCTCATCTGTGGAGAAGGGTCTGGTACATCGATTTCGGTTTTAGGACTTGGAGGTGACCCAAAGCGCGTGATGTTGGCGTGGGACAGATCGAGGCCGGAATAAGCGCCCAACCAGCAAGGCCCTGCCTGCGAAGTTCCTCCGGTTCGTCGCCAAGTGTGCTGTACTACAGAGGTCTAGTAGTATCCACGTCGAACTGGAATACATATATCGGGGTGCCACTAAGAGGAAGACAGTCAAGTCTTAGGTTGGATCGCACTCCGTCGCTTGTGACTCGATGGATTGGCGCCGAACTTGAGGGCTGGGCGGCGACCGGTTGACCGGTTGAACTCCAATCTCCCTTCTCCCCACATACTGTAAGAGCAAAGATATAATTATAGAACTGACAATGTTGTTTCAGCGTTAGCGTCATGGCGGTGTATCCCACCTCCTGAGTGTCTTACTGCGAGACATTTTGCACCACAGTTTTGAAATATATATAAGACCAGTTCATTAAATTTGTCTTAGACCGTCGTCTCTTGCTTTAGCCATCTACGAAGCCCAAAATCGTTTTTCTGCTCCTCTCTGCTCCTCTCTACCCTAAAAGCCACCCAAAGCAAACATCCTCTCCATTCATTCTGTATGACTGAAACTCACACACGCACACACGCTGTGTTGGGTACAACCCGCCTCATTCTTCATGCCCTCCTCGTGCGTTTCTCCTTTAGAATTAATCAGTGGCATACCAGTTTTTAAATCGTGTGTTCTAGTGGGCCTGCGCTGTTATCCTTCTAGCCTTGACAGCCTATCGAGTCCATTACACCAAAAGACTGAACCATGATGATATCCTGACATCTTCCCATCACTTCTATGGTACGTTTGCTACCCCACTCGCCTCGAAGCCTCTATGTTAATTAGTTCATAGACCCTGTTATCGTCGAGCTAATAGTGACGTCTTGTCTTGTCATCATCGGATCTCTATGGACGTTAGTACAGTGTATTCCAGTCAGGCGGATCGCCAGTCTTCTGATACCACTTTTTCCAGCATCTCCATTTTGGCGAAACGACGAGTCAAAGGATCAGCATGGGGTTTCCCTTCCTTCGCAGGTGAAGCTATATACGTCTGGGTTGTCTGGGTTATGCTCCTCGTCGGAGCTTCAATCACGACAGTGAGCATGCTCGTCCACCGATTCTGCCCCTGTCCTGACCGGCGTACCATGTCTTTCTTAGCACAGGTGGCTCCATCTCAAGTGGTGCCGAGGCCACCACAAGGAGTGCCGGATCCTCGAGGCCATCAAAGGTTTCTCTTGGATATGCTATGGCCTTGCCTCCTTCATCCTCATGTACGCCATCGCGGAATGGCTTCTCATGGATTACGAGCGCAGAACCGCTCCTCCTCCCACCTATCCTGAAACCCGAACCGCCCAACCCGAACCCGTTCCCGCTGCCACCGAGACCACGTACACCGAGGTTCGCGCCAGTAACGAGCCACCAGTGAGCACAACCGCCCCCGCTGCCACCGAGACCACGTACACCGAGGTTCGCGCCCGTGAAGAGCCACCAGTGGGCACGGCCGCCGTCTAAGAATTTCAGTATCTCCCGCTCAACCTCTGATTGCCCTTCGACTTCTTAATCAATGCTCACCAAGTATTTAGAAATAGAAATATCTCCTATGTACAATAGCCTCATCATCTTCGTTCGCGGCACTAAATCTTTTTGGATATGGAATCAAATTCATCGTCTACCTTGAAATTGACGGTTATGTTACAATTTGCTCGTGAGGACTTCCATCGAATGGGCCCTTTCTCATGGTCACAGTCGGATTGAGTTGTGTTCAGCGCTAGACGCTGTCTGATTCCTTCATCTTGATCCAAAGGCCACCCTAGAAGCGGGAGTTAGCCTTTGGTCCGGCGAAACACAAGGATGTCAATAGAGAGCTTACATTCGCATACATAGTTAGGTGCATCTTCGGCCACACCTTCTCCGTGGCCTTCCTCCCAGGAGCTGCCCCCCACGCTGCAGGAGGAGTCGCCTCGTCCGGTCCCGAAGCAAGATCCAGAGTAAACTCGGAGAAAGTCTGCAGCAGCCGAATCATCATGAAGGACATTTCGTTGTACGCGAACTATTAGTGTTCTGTTAGTGAGACTGCACAAGCGCAAGTACGTATCGTCGTTACTCACCTGTTGTCCGAGACATATTCGAGGTCCGGCGTTGAAAGGCAGGAAGATGAACGAGTTCTTGACGAGGTATTTCTGGAGGCGATCGTCCAGGAAGCGGTCTGGGTCGTATTCTTCGGCGTCTGGTCCCCACAGATCCGTACGCCTATGCATGACGAAGACGGAGTATGCGGTTTTGGTGCCAGGAGGAACGTATAGAGGCTTCTTAGACGGGTCGGGCGACGGCCATACAGCTTCGTTGATGCTCTCTCGAACATTGAAGGGACTGTAAGCACACACGTCAGGGACCCGGTACGATTATGCGTTGCAGAGATAGAGGACGCACACGACGGGGAACAAACGAAGGGTCTCTGTGTAGTTATATCAATTCAATAACGGTTCTGACACACCGTGATGTTCTCCTTACCGTTCAATACAGCGCGAAGATACTTCAGTTCCTTCAGGTCTTCGAAGCTCGGACGTCGATTGGGACCTATCTTCTCAAGTATCTCTGAGCGGAGACGCTGGAAGACAATCGGATGCTGGGAAAGGAGGTACACGGCAAACGTCAGAGTAGCGGCAGTCGTATCACGACCAGCTATCTGGGAAGTCAATCGCACATCCTGGACAAGAAGGTGAGGAAATTTACCAATCATGATATTCAAGCTGGTAAGGCGGTTATCAACATCCCAAGCACGAAGACAGGACGGTGATATGAAGAGCTCACATTTCATCTCGAAGAACACGAGGATCCATGGTAGCATCCATAAGACTGTCTAAGAGCGTTTGGTTATCCTCAGACTCCTTCTCCGCCTGCTTGTCTTCATTGGGTAGTGTATTCTTCCTTCTTTCAACAGCTTCGTGGATAATAGGTTCGAGATAGGCGTTCACAACCTTCATTGGCTCAATAGTCTTGTCTTCCCAAATCTCTGATAGAGGCCACAGCCATCCTGAACGTTCGCGAACAGATATAATCTCCTGCGACCGTAAGAATGCAGCGGAGAACTCGTTCGCTATTCTGCCAGCAGGATCTTGTTGTTGAGGAGGGACGTACGCCGCTTTCGGCGGGTAGGGGAGTCCAGCAGACAGTGCATGAACGCAGTTACCGAAGAGAAACTCGGTCGCCGTATCGATGGTGAAACGCAGCATGAGATCCTGAGGACCCAAAAATGTGTTAAGCATATTGCACCCGTTCAACATCGCCAAGAGGCAGCGTACCTGAAAGTCTATTGCATGGCCTTCTCTAAGCCGCTCCTTGAGCTTGACAAGGACCTGGTCTGAGTGGCGATCGAACAGGTCGAAGTCGGCGATACGGTCACGAGTGAAGACTGGCCGGGTAATTGAGCGATGGAATCTAAAAGCCGGGGATGGTCAGGTACAGTGCACGTAGGAATGAAGCGTTGTGCATACTTCCACATATCGCCTGACCAGACCCCATGAGACAGATGAGGAGCCGTGCATATTGGATCAGCCTTGTGTAGGAGGACATACCATCGGAGTTGAAGACACCAGTTCCCAAGACCGACCCCATCCCTTCCTGGAATCGCTCTCCTGCTCAGCCGTTGGTGATAAGTATCGCACCTTTGGGCCGCGAACATCCAAACGTACCCTTCACGTAGTTCTGGAAGTCGGTGGCTAGCATGGTCTTGAGGTGCTCGGGGCAGGCGGTGAATATGAGGTCGCTGTACATGATGTCCAAGTTAAATGCGTAACCAACGATATCCGTGGTTTTCTCCAATCCATCACCTATAGCAAAGGTGAATCAGACATAGATTGGGCATACATCGCAAGTGTCAACGTACCGGGATACCCGATTTCGAGATTCTTCAGAGAATCCTTCAAGATGTCCAAGTTACCAGGCCATGCTCCAACTGCCTTTGGGAACACACGGGCCCCAAGTGCAGCTGCTCTCCTCTTCTGGCGTTGATATCGAATGAAAACATAGAGCCTCCCGAAGACTGGTGCAGCAACGATTGCACCGGCGATCACAACCCAAGCGGGGACTTCCACTCCGTGGCCAGATGCGATGGTGGTTATCGCGTAGTAGGCTGAGCCCATGTAGACCGTGAAATAGGTCAGTCCGCGTCCCAAGAATGCAAGTCCTGGTGTTAGGAATGGCATGGTGGGAAGAGTGAAGGTGGACTGTGCTTCTCCTCTCTGCGGTCGGTGATATCGTGTGGTACTGTCACCTCTTTCGTCATGGCTTTATACAGTCCGGACTCCCACAGGACAACAAAGCATTGTGAGACGAGACTGCTTGTTATGCGGTCTGACCTGTTAGGTGAGGTGGTCACATTGACAAGTGGAGTATCACAAGCCGTACGCGTCTGGGTCACACGACATGCCTTTCGCCGAACGCCGAAGAAAGCCTACGATTCCCCTACGTTTCGTAACGGAGCCATTGGATGTTACTGCAGCATGCGTTAGGCTTTTAGTCGGCCAGAAGCTCAGAAGCACTGCATCTTGGACATGTAATGTCTGTACTAATCATGGTGAGGCCCTCGTCTAGCTTAAAAACCAACCATTCGATTTAGTTACATGATATTGCGGAAACGTAGAAGCACCCACCAGACAAATCGGAATCCTGCAGTCGATGTTGGCGGGTAGAAACAGAGTCCCGCTGAAGGTGACCGGGCAATACTTAATTCATACTATCCCAGACTTGAGTAGACTCGAAACCCGCTCCGTAACGGCTGTTTTTCGAGCCTAAGTCTTGAGTTATAGGCTGCTATAATCTCGGACGAAGATTAAGTTGAGCGAAAGATCGTGGTTTGAGTTCAAGAGTATAATATGATGTCCCATGACTGAAGGGAATGCCAAGATCGACATCAGTTTTTTGTAGTCTGACTACGGGAGACTAGTTCAAGAGGCGCCTAGCCAAATTCCGATCAAATTGTCTCTTCATTCAACCCCACCACCATCTCCCAACCATGATGTTCGAACCAAGCGAAAGCTTCTACGAAGACAACGAGGTCTCGGAAGAGTCCAGCGAGGAGGAAAGCTCCAGCGGCGAGGAGGAATCCAGCGAGGAGGAGGTCGAAGTTGACCCAAATGAAGAGGCGGCAGAACAAGAAATCGAAGGCGATTTCGAGTATGTTTGCACGTTATCTCTGGATACTCGGAGCTGAAGGATCGTCTGAAGTCGCATAATCCAAGGAATTCGAGGCCAGGACGCGGCTTCTGGCGCTGCAGTGCTGTCGAAGGACTGGGACTTTAACTTTGCCGCAGAGAAGGACGCAGAGTTCAAGGACGATTTGCGAGAGGCGTCGGGTGTTGGACGCAAACGGAAGAAGGTAAACGATCTTCGTACTCGTCCAGTATGTCGCCTAATCTCAGCAGAAAAGTCGTGGAACAGGGCCGGTACTATCCCAGCAGGTCAAGGCGCTCATTGGCGAAGGAAACCAAGCGTATATCGACAACAATACTCCAGAGGCGATCCGAATCATGAGAGAGGTCATCCGCATTGAACCAAGAGCTCCTCCTCCGTGGACGGTGCTCGCGCAGTGCTACGACGACATAGGAGAACGGGAAACGGCCTTGAAACTGCGCGTTATGGCCGCACATCTGCGTCACGACGCCGAGGAATGGGATCGCCTTGCCAGACATTCGAGGTCAGATACTGCTATACCCACCGCCCACGCGCACTGACACATCTCAGGGAGCTTGGGCACAACCAACAAGCCTTGTACTGCTATCGCAAAGTCAACAGTCTCGATCCGTCCAATGTGGATGCGTACTGGGACAGGGCATCGCTCGCCAAGGAGCTCGGCGATTTCAAAACGGCAAAGCACGCGTTTCTGGCCATTCTGAAGCGGTTCCCGCACGACATGACGGTCCTGCGGGAGCTCCATCCCATTTTGGTCGAGCTGAACGACCTCCCGACGTGCGCCACCCTTCTCCAGGAAGCTTTTGACCACCAGCGCTTCTCTCATCTGGACATTCTCCTCCTCGCCGATCTCTACAATGCTCTTGGGAAGTACGAACGGGCGGTGGAGATTATTCGGCGGGGCACTCGGTGGTTGCAGGGGAGGGCGGAGCAGCGATATTGGGACATGTGTGAAGACGATAGAGAGTACGATCTTCCCGCATGGGGCCCTCGCGAGGGTAACGCAATGGAATCGGGGTTCTTCGAGTTGGACACCAATAGTCGGCATCGTCTCGCTGTGGCGAGGATCAAGATGGGCGATGTTGAGGAGGGAAAACGCCACGCCAACGCTGTTTTGACGGAGGACGTGCTCGACTACGCTATTTTGTTCGCCGAGATCGCGGATGCGTACTTCGAGCGAGAAATGTACGCCGACGCGAAGCCCATTTACGAGTTACTTGGCGGAGACCCTGCAACAAACAGCATCTACATCCTTCTGCAAATCGCGGCGTGCATGCGGAACCTTGAACAACTCAAAGAAGCGGCAGATGTTTACGAACACAGTGAGTACTGCAGCTTTCCTTCCTGCCATAGTCCTGACCCATCACAGTCCGGCTTGCCGATTCAAGTAACACCGATGCGAAGATGAAGCTTGCGGAGATCTACGAAATTCTGGGCGAAACTCGGCGAGCGTTGGACCTTGTATATGAAGGTGAAGAAACGCTGATGGAGCCGTCGACTAAAGCTAACTCCTACTTCAGTAATCGATTCTCGCAAGAAGCGGAAAACGACGAAGGAGGGAAGTCATGAAGAAACCCCTGAACCTGGATCTCAAGCCCTGGCTTCTACCTCCCTCTTTGCCGAAGAGAAGCCTTCTGCCAAGTCCAAGGCTGCAGCAGCCAGAGCGCAGAATAGACTGACACACGCGCAGCTGCGGGAGCTTGAAGCGGAGAAGGAGAAGGAAGTCATCCGAGGTTTCAAGAGGCTCCACGAACTCTGGGGCTCTCTGCTTAACCCCGACGACCCGGATGGCGAGCGTGAATGGCTTCTTGAAGCCGAAAAGCTCGTGGATATGTTCAGAGAAACGCGAAACTTGTATTTGACAAGCAGGGTACGTGGGCGATGTACGTTTCGCAGAGTCCCACAAAACTAACGTTCTGGCCATAGGCAAATCCATTTCGGGGGATGTTCCCGAGATGCGGAAAGAGAAAGCAACAGACAGAAACGGAGGCTGACGAGGACCGTATGGCCTCCCGGTTGCAGCTTGACCTCGGTGAGTGTCGATGGGGAATCTTATCTCTACCTGCTGAACCTAAGTTCACTAGAACGTGACAACATTGCGCGAAAATCGAAAGCCGTGGATAAACAAGGGGGCGTGAATCTTTTCCGTGGCGTTTCATTCGACGATTGGCTTCGTATGATGATCCAGGTGAGTGGTAGCCCTCAGCCTCCCTAGCAGAAGGATTGGGATAATGAGCATGCCGGCACACAGTATTGCTTTGTCTTGACAAAACGCGATCAATTTGATGTTGCCGACGAGATTCTCCGGCACATTCTCGTGTCCAACGCTTATCAAGCCCCAGACCGTCAGGACTCTATTCGCATCGCTCTAATTAGTGAGTCTTGTCGTCATTTAGCACACAGGCCGCGTTTGACCATCGTACTATAGCTTGTGCCATCTCCACTCAGAACTACACGGTAGTCGTTGATCTATGCCGCAAATTGGTAACGCGTTACCAGTTCAACAATGAGCCCCTCCGGATCCTCTTGGCGTCTATCTCAAGTGGACTCCGTCCCACCGACGCCTTCATCACTTCTACTCTTCAAAAGCACTTGTTCCGCGAGATGAAACTCGCTGATGCCGCGGTCAAAAGTCCTGAAGCGCTTCGCTGGAATCCTCTGAACAAGCGCTATGCCCACACCGGCGGGAGCGGGGCTCTCGCTAAGGGTGACGATGGCGATGTCGGCGACGACGACGATATGGAAGTGGACGCCGAGGGCGGAAACGAAAACCCAAGCGCTGGTGATAAGAGCAAAGACGGATCCTCCTCTACAAGTATACCGGAGAACACGGGCCTACCGACGAAACACAACCCAGTTATCGTGACGATCTACGGGCAGATATGCATTGCGGCGAAGAGTTATCAGAGCGCAATATGTGAGTTTTATCCTCAGCTCTTGAATGCGAAAGTGAGCCATTCTGACTGTCGGGCTAGTCTATCTGCTACATGCCTATGACTACGCCCCTGAAGATCCTATGATCTGCTTATGCCTTGCGATCGCGTCAATTGGTCGTGCGATGCAGAGGCAATCCGACAATCGGCAGCATCTGATCGCCCAGGTGAGAACTTACCGACTTTGTGTCTTGTGTTGCCACTAACGGTCACTACTACTCCCAGGGACTTGCGTTCTTGTCTGAATACCGTAAACTGAGAGGCACGGATCTAAAGACTAAGAGGGAAGTCGAGTACAACTTCGGCAGGACATTTCATCAACTAGGTGCGTTTATTTGATTCTGTCGCCTTGGCTGTCATCGGGCTTTCGGAGTCGCTAACTCTAATATCTCCAGGGCTATATGCGTACGCGGCGAAACACTACGAAAAAGTACTGCAAATGTCAGAAGACATCGGGGTGAGTCAGCTTCTACCCGAGCTATATGTCGTCGACAACAGCTTAGCTTACCGGTTGAACAAGGATGACATGTACGGGAAGGAAGCCGCGTACAACTTGTCCCTGATCTACGTTTTCACCGGGGCAACTCCACTTGCCCAAGCACTGTATAGAAAGTGGCTCTCCGTCTAGCTTCCTGTAAACCCGCTGTGCATTTGGATGGTCCCTGCCTCAGGAAGCTTGTATTCCTGTATTAGCGCCCATGATTATCTGATGTAATTGGATCGGGGTGATCGGGATCACATACGCCATCAGCGCCTGCATTGCGCACCCACAAACGCGGTCAACTTGGCCTTCGTCTTTGAGCTGCAAGAGGCGGCAAGGCGGCCTTACAGTGGCATGATTCCACTTGGAACGTAGTGTTTTCTTGAACATTTCTGAGGCTTGCTTGATGTATTGGCTTGCGCTTCCTTCGAACTGTTAGTAAGCGATTGCGCAGGATTGGGCTGGCGAGTGCGCGCTAAACTATGTCTCGCTGAGCGCCCGGGCGCCGGTACTTAGCGAGCGCTAGGGAAACATCAGGAGAACCATAGTTGTTGAATTATAATAAATAATAAGGCTACATGGCGACCCTCGGGATCCTATGTATGTGTATGATACAGCAGGGAGGGATCGCACAGCGATCAGGGACCTCTACAGTCTAGATGAACAGAAGACGTGATCTATGGCTACAAAGTGGGGAAAAAGGCAGTGGAAAGGATACATGTGAAGGTATGATGTGAAAACTCTAAGAAGCCCTTCGAATAACGATAAGTGTGTGAGATAGATAAATAAATAAGAGACCCTGTGTTTCGCATCCATGATGGTGTCGAAATTGAGGACGTGACACCGACGCCCGACTCCCAAAAGGAACACGCTAATCGATGTTGCGATTGGAGTAGAACATCGTGGCGACGAGGACCGTCACATCAAGGAGACCCTGTGCGACTGTGGTCGGGAGGAGAGTGATGATAACCGCTCCATCTGGCGCTCGGGATAGGACTCCCAAGAACTCTCGCGGTGTGTACGACACATTGTGGAAGTAGACGCAGTCGCGCTCAGAATCCCTGGTCCACTGGTAGTTCTTCCCCTTGACCGTCATTGTGCGCGAGGTCTGGGATTGGGAGAGGGGGAGGAACTGGGAGCTGAATTGCCTGGGGATGTCGTTGATGTATGTCTTCAACTGCACGACGGGGTGTAACTGCCATTCTATGGTCGCCGCAAGCCCACCCGACTCGTCTTTGATTGAAGTAACATCCGGTACAGATCCACCGCCGTTGGTAGTGGTAATGTAGAATCGGGGACGCGAGTTGGAGTCCATCATCGTGCTGCTGAGCACACTTGGGTTCGAACCGCCTTGGGGCTCAAAGCGGAAGCGGGCAAGGTCTTGCTCGCGGCCTGCCGGTATGCCTGCTGGAAGATGTGGTAGCGCGCCATGGATAGATGGAATGGGACCACCGGCAGTGCCGGGAAATTGGCTCAGAGGGTTGCTCCAGCCTCCTTGTGCGTAGGGGTTCATTGGTAGTATAAATCGAGTAGGGGAGTGGGGTTGGAAGGTTGTTGTTGAGGTTGTTGGATGCATTATTTCATTGCGTTGGCCTCCCTTATATACTACACGACTCATGTTGATATCAAAGAGCGTATGCTCAAACGCGGAATGCCTTTTGCTCAGTACCTCCGGGGACGCGATCTCCCCTCAGGACCGACTCCGTCGATCAGAAATTCGGATCAAATATTCCAGCCATGCGCAGCTCATCTGAAGGTTACTTTCATTCCCTGGCGAGTACAGACGCAAGGAAAGTGTAATTTGATTGACAGTGCGGTTGCCAACTGGCCAGCCTTTACAAGGATGCCGCGGTGGCGATCAGTGTGTCCATTCAACCACGTGGCCCGACGGGCGCTTAATCAAATGTTGAAACAAGGGGGTAGAGCTCACTGGAGGATGGCCTTGTCCCCAGTGTCTCTTAAGGCGTACCGAATTGAGCGCATGCAAGCTTTCCTGTTGACATGTGCTCAAAAGAATTAGAGGTGTCAATGGGTACGAACCGCGGCGAGCTGCAGGTATAGATAGTGCTGCTCGCCTGTTCTCGAAACCAACTTGAATTTTCCGCCTGTATGGTAAGAAGATACAGATGGATCGCTCTAGCTTTTAGAAAGGCTGATATCTTAAGTTTGAGAAACCCTCGTAGAGTGAAAGTAACTACTGTTGTCCAGTAGTGTGTGTTGGTCACCCTCCCCCCCAAGAAAAACGTGGAAGCTCCTTACAAAATGATAGCTGATAGGTGATATAGCCACAGCCAGGAGATACTAATACAGGCTATTGCTTTCCCCTTTCTAATTAGCCTTGGCTTTAATTCGTAAGGTTTAGTGTAAAGGCTGATTGACTGCGATTGACGCTTTAAGCGCCACACTCGCTGAACTCGGTGAACAGGTTAAGGATTTCCGTTCCGCACACTATATACATCCAATGGCCGTCATTTTTACGAAATCGAGCCAGCTCTAATCTTTTCACCCCCTTATTTTGAAGCAATCTGCCTTTGTGAGGTCCTCTTTGAGGGTTTCCCTCGGTATATCAGAAAGGACGGCAACCGCATAGAAGGCTCATTTGTGCAACACAAACAAGAGGGAGCGCGCGAGGAGAGGATACTACGCCCTGAGATGATACGCGAGTATCTAAAACGTAGATTATGAGCATGAATGACACCCCACGCTCTCCACCGACGCCTCTTTCCTTGGGTGCACCCTTGAATGTCGGAGAACTGCTTTGGGAATCCTCCGAGCCCACAACTTCTCTCCGATCCGAATTGCCTGAGATCTTCAGGCATCAACACTCTCGTTTCGATGATCTGCTTTACGTATTTCATGGAGGTATCCCATTATGCCTTGAACGGCTCTTCCTTTCTACGCCCAAACCATTGGGCAGAACCTGAGTTATTGACAAGCAGCGGCTAGGCGCCCATAGGGCCGGGGTTGATCCGGAATGACAAACAAACCGTATGATTATTGATCCATCTGTATCGGACGTCTTTAAGTGCTATGTAACCCTATGTAACCACGAAATCGCGATGAAACCCGTAGCTGGGCAAACGGATGGAAAGCCGAGACTACCCCATTACCGAACAAGAACCGAGCCCTAGCATCAGCCTATCAGGATACGATTGGTAAACCCCCTTGCTCAGCCTTTTTCCTTTGCTTATATAGGCGCGTAAAACTGACGCCGGGACTCGTGACGAAGACAGGCGGATCCGCGCACCCGGTTCGTAGAAAAAGGGCCCCGAATTGCCGGTCCGTTCATTCCAGCTCATTCCTCCCTCTCGATTCCTTTTGCTTGCTATCACCTAGAAAAAGAAGATGTCCGCCAACACCGAGCTGCAGTGGAAAGGCTACGCGTGAGTAGTATTTACTAATGACATTCAGTCTTGACGCAGCTTCTAATTGAGTACCCACACACCAACAGCGTGCACGATACCAAGGAGTGGGATCAATTTAAGGTTGTCGACTTCAAGCCTAAGCAGTTTGAGGATAAGGATGTCGATATCAAAATCGAGTATTGTGGAGTTTGCGGATCGGACGTGAGTGAGAGCAGACTAGGCATTGCTGGGTGTAAAAAAACTGACCGAGTTGCGACTAATAGATTCATACTATCACTGGTGGATGGGGAGACGTTCATCTAGTGCGTTTCTCGCAAGTGTGGCCCGATATACAGCCGTTTATGCATTCTTCAGCCCCTCATTACCGGCCATGAAATCACAGGCCATGTCGTGAGGGTCGGCCCCAAGGTCACGGAATTCAAAGTCGGAGACCGCGTCGGTGTTGGGTTCGTCTCGACGGTTACATTCATCGCAGTTCCTCTCAGAGACGCTAATCCGCCATTAAAAGAGCGCAGGTTGGTTCGTGCTACGACTGCAAACGATGCAAGGGCGGATCGGAGAACTAGTCAGTACTTTCTGGTGGGATTGGACCCCGGGCGAGCGGCTGACAGCCATATTCTTGCAGTTGTCACAAAGCTATCCACACTTACAACTCCCTCTACCCTGATGTGAGTTCTTCTCATTCGGTATCCCAGAGCCCTGTCCTCACGCCACGCCCAGGGCACTGTTTCGCAAGGAGGATATGCTACTGCCATCCGCGCCAACGAACAGTTCGTATTCCGCATTCCTGACGAGCTGCCATTGGAGCAGGCCTCGCCCATGATGTGTGCGGGTATCACAGTCTATTCTCCATTGAAGACCAATGGTGCTGGGTAGGTTTCCGACCTTACATGAACGTCGTGACCATCGCTCATGTACCAATTAGTCCTGGAAAGTCTGTTGGCGTCATTGGTATTGGAGGGTTGGGGTGAGTAATATGCGCCTCCCCTTTAAACAAACAGAGTGATTAACGTCCAAATCCCCTCCCCCTCTAGACATTTTGCTCTTCAATTCGCCAAGGCCCTGGGAAGCGACAGGGTTGTTGCTTTCTCTCATAGTGAGAACAAGAAGGTCAGTCACGTCGTTCCCTCTAATCTTTTGTGTGCTAACCGCACTCCCCCAGGACGACGCATTTGCTCTGGGTGCCACCGATTTTGTCAACACCGGAGATAAAAACTGGGTGAAGGACTGGTCTGATACTCTGGATATTATTTTGGTAATGGGCGTCTGTCAATCTCAGTGGGACCTGACGCTTACATATACGCTCAGTGCACTGTAGATGTCTCCCACCACATCCCCCTCAGCGACATTTTCGCTACTCTCAAGGTCCACGGCCGCTGCATCATGGTCGCCCTCCCCGACGACGCGTTGCCCGGGATTAACGCCTTTGGTATGTCCTCGAGACTCAGATTCTAGACGAGGGGCTCACCAACGTACATGTGTAAACATAAGACATGACCACCAGCGGTGTCCTTCTTGGTGGAAGCCATATGTGAGTTTAAGTAACGTCGAGGTTTAAACGCTCCTGTGTTAATCGCCATCCCAATACAGCGGAAGCAAGGCCGAGGTCGTCGAGATGCTCGAGCTCGCCGTCAAGAAAGGAGTCAAGAGCTACATTCAGATGCTGCCCAGTATGTCGTCGTCTTCCTCGCGAGCTTCCGTGGGGCTAATCGGTCATGCGATTGTAGTGAAAGAAGCTGGAAAGGCCGTCCAGGGCGTCAAGTCCGGCAAAATTCGCTACCGCTATGTCCTCAAGTACGTTTCTGTGCGTTGGTGCTACGAGACTTTCTGACCGTCATCTAGGGTCGACATCTAGACTTCCACAAAACGGAAGGCGTCTAGTCAAACGCCAACCACCCAAACGATTCGATAGAAGCGTACCCGCCCCGGGGGTGGAGGATGAAGCATTAGTAGAAGTAGATAGATACAGAATGAATAGAGCAAGGGTAGAAGAAGTCTGAGAGTTCTTCAAGACTGTGATGAGTGAGGATTTTCGTCTGTCGGAGCAGGCAAGTCAAGAGGTTTGTTCCCAGCAGCCTTCGCAGCGGCTGCAGCCTCCAGCTCTGTGAAGGTGCCACTCTTCAAGCACATTTGCCTAAAGATGCCGTTCTCCTTGTGAATCAGGTTGTGCGGCGTGTCGAACTCGGCGATCTGAAAAGAAAGACACCATGAGCATAATGACAGGCTATCTGCGAAGGAAAAGCGTACCTCGCCCTTGTCAAGAACTATAAGTCTATCATAATCAATGACGGTCCTCAACCTGTGTGCGACTGCGACGATGTCAGCTTGAGTTTTCATACGCTGGACGCGAGAACCATACCTGTCAGGAGCAGGCTTCCGCCGAACTCTTCTCGAATAGCAGTCTGGATCTTAGCATCCGTCGCAAAGTCAATACTACTGGTGGCTTCATCAAGCACGATGATAGCGCTCCTCCTAAGCAGCGCACGAGCCATGGCGATCAACTGGCGTTGACCTTGAGAGAAGTTGGTTCCGCCAGGAGAAACCTTGGTGTCGAGAGTGATCCTGGTCTTGGTGTCGACTTCGGTCGCCGATGAAGCAGACGAGACAAGGTTCCCACTTTCCTGTCCGTCTATGATCGAGGCCGCGCGGGACTGGACTCGCGAGGACGAGGCCGAATGTTCACGAGAGGCGACCCTTGAGACGTACGTGCTGTCGGTAATCATGTGGACTCGCCGAAGGACATCAATGCATTCCGCATCAGTGTGTTCACCTGTAAAATGATTAGATGAATATGTGGCGGTGAGGAGGAGGGGAACTTACCGAATGGATCCAGGTTGTCTCGCAGTGTTCCCGAGAAGAGGGCGGCATCCTTAATTCAAACGGACGTTAGGACCGAGCACGAAGCGAACGGACACAAACGTACCTGGGGGATGAACGTCAACCGAGACCTCAGATCGTGTACACCGATGGTGGAAATATCAATTCCATCGATTATAATCTTGCCTTCCGTCGGGTCAACGAAACGGAGGATGCTCATCGCAAGCGTCGATTTCCCACTACCGGTGCGACCGAGAAGACCGACCCGCTCTCCGGCTTTCAAAGTGAACGAAACATCGTGCAAGACTGCGGGCAGATCGGGGGCGTATTTGACGACGAGGTCTTCTACACGGATGAGGGACTCGCTAGTGCTTGACGGCCAGTATGCCGGAGGTCGATTGTTCTCGATAATGGCGGGTGGTTCCTGAGGGAGATTTAGGCTTCAGAGGTTTATTAGTCAGTCATTAAGAAGGATGATGGGGAGATGAACTTACTATTCTACGATGCGCTCCACCGAGCTAAGGGAGGATTGATCAGTAGTGTAAAGTTTCGAAGAAGGCTTGACGCACTTGAGATCCAACTCGAGAGCAGTCCAGAATCGACAAGCCCAGTACACTGATGACGAATGAATAAGTCATTCGCAGCTGCAGAAAAAGGAGAAACCCACCAGAGGAAGTAAAGGTCATCGCGCTCGTGATGCACAAACCCGCGAGGCCAGCACCCTTAGACAGCGTCGCGATGGAGAAGAGAGTCGTGACCAAGACGGCCAGCCCACCGAGTGCATCGAAATTCAGGAGAAGCCATCGGTTGGTCATCCAGAACGTCCACCACATCTTTGGGTCGTCAGAACGGCAGCACTCTGAGGTGTAAATGAGGAAACACACCTTGGTCGTCGTATCGATCTTAGCATGTAGATTATCCAGGAATCGACTTTCAGCAGAAAACGCGCGCACGGTGACGATGCCCTCGAGCACCTCCCCAAAGTCAGAGAAGATGGGCGATCGTGAGTTAGATTCCATGCGTCGGAGGTCTCGGCCAGTGTTGAGGTACCCAATCGCAAGTTCGCGGTATGCGAGCCCAATGAGCAGAGCAGGTACGAGGAAATAGGGGAATACGACACTGAAGGAGAAGGTCAACACTCCATCTTTGCCCGACACATAGAGGATAAAGCCACTCACGCAATAATGACGATAGCAGCGAAGAAACTCGCAAGAGCAGTGTTGACAGCTTGAAGGGAACCAGCAAGAGATGAGTCAATAGTCTCGATGTCCTTTCCGAATCGATTGAGCATGCGGCCTGTTGGATGAGGAATGTCAATGTCGAGTTCAAGGGGAGGAAAGCGTGACGACATTTACCTTGAGGAGTAGTATCATGGAATCGGAAAGTCGCTTTAACGACGGTAACAAGCAATTTCCTTGATGTTGGTCAGCCATGATTTCCAATGAATAAACATGTTGTCAACGTACTTGAAGAGCACTCGAGAAGCCCTCAAAGCGGCGGTATATTGTGCGGTTACAGATAGCACGTTAGCCAGGGCAATGGATATCCCAATCGCACCATAAATTCCGACGTAGAAGTAAGGATGCACTGAGGCGTCCGGCCATTCGAACCCAAAGGTACCACGAGTATTAACGTTGGCCAGAGTATGGAATACGCTTTCGTGATAGTGGTGGTGGGAGTGAATTCCATTCGGAAGGTTTTCGGCATAGTCAGGCATGGCGGCGAAAGACCTGAATGAGAAGAATGTCGGGGAAGTCTCGTTGGAAGGTTTGGGATAGGCTTCGCCCCAGACCTAATAAACAGTATCAATAGGATGTAAAACCAGATGCGTAATTCGGACGTACGGTGATCCAAAGCTTCTCACTCGCTCCCAAGACCTGGACAACCACCACCATGAACGCCAGGAAGCCCCAGATCCAGTATGATCTGAAGAAGAGAAATATGAGCAAGCTACTCGAGAGACTAGACGAGCATGACATACGAAGCCTTCAGATAGCTTTTGTAGATCGCCCACTTGACACCGCCAGTCTCCCGGTGTTCCTCCTTCACGAGCTTCCTCGGCTTCTTCCCTTCACCAGCAGTCGTGTCAGCGGCGGCTCCCTCACTAGGCTCCTCGTCGACAGGGCTATTGTTGGAAGTCTCAATATCCTTTTCATCCGATCGCGACATCTCTTCCTTGTGCACATCTGCAGCCGCGTCATACGTGATATGTTCCAGCAATCCTTGATCTCTGAGATCTTCGACGGTGCCCTGCGTATCGATTCGCCCATCGAGCATCCTCACAAGATAGTGCGCGCCAGGAAGGACGAGCTCGACATGATGGGTCACGAGAACCTAGCGGAACGTTAGCTAACACTGCAACCTCTGCCCAAATGAAAACACGTACGACGGTGCGGTTTGCAAGCAAAGGCCCACAAAGGAGCTTCTCGTAGAGATATCGGGATGTATGGCTATCCACGGCGCTTAGGGGATCATCCAAGAGCACATACTTCGTCCGGGCATAGACAGCGCGCGCCAAAGCGACCCGAGCTTTCTGGCCACCAGACAAGCTCACACCTCTATCAGACACGAGGAAGACGGGATCCAGTCAATCACAAATCCAACAGATTCTGCCAGGGCGTCAATCACTCACCTAGCGCCAATCTCGGTGGCATCGCCGTCCTCGAGCATCTCCAAATCCGGTTGAAGGGCACACGCCTCAATGACCTGCTTGTACCTTTCTTCGTCATACAAGGAACCAAACAAGACGTTCTCCTTAATGCTCTGATGGCGTAACCAGGGCGTCTGGGCTGCGAAGGAGATCGAGTGGATGTACCCGTTCTCATCTATCCTCGAGGGGTTCTTGTGCATAATGATTCGTCCAGCTTTCAAAGTCATCTCCCCGAGGACAGCCATCTAGTAATAACAAATAAATTGAAGTGAGTTGAGGTGCAGAGAAGTTTAATCCAAGTTGCCAGCGTACCAAGAGTGCCGTTTTCCCCGATGCGGTGGGCCCCGTGACGACAGTGAGTTGGCCTTCCGGGAATCTAACGTTGATATCCTTCAACTCGAATCTCGGCTGTTCAATATCTGGGGAAAACAACAGCGACTGTGAGGTTTCCACTCCCGCCTCCAGATCTGCGTCCTCGACCTGCAGCGTGATTTCAGGCGATGAGGGGCTAGTCGGGGATGTGGCGGTGCTGGCGTCAACTTGCTCCTCCTCATCTTTCTTGTCCGACGCCACTTCGTTCCACTTGAGATCGGCATGCTCTAATCCAAGCCCGAGTTCTTCTTCTCCGGGCAGATATGTGGGCGAATCGGCTCTCATGAGCGAGGAAACCTGGGGGTCAACCTCTTCTTCATCGAGATAAACAGAGATTCGTTTCAAGGCCACGCCAGCCTACAGCCACCTCCGTTAGTAACGTTGCGTGAGCGAAAGATGTCAACTACTGACCTGAAGTAACTGAACAATCCAAGTTGGGATAACATTCAAGGGGGTCCTGATCAAGTTGAACAGAGCGATACTCTGCAAGGCTGCGTTAATACAGTAGTCCCCAAAAACAGAGAGGAAAGCATACCGTGAACGCCGTGCTGATTGTCAATTCGTTTCCGGCCCAAACGTAAGCAAAGAAGGAGAAGATGGAGACCAGGATAGGCGCAAGTGTCCACAGAAGATTAAACATGACCGAGTTAATACGCCCTGCGTGTTGTCAGACATAAGGGCCAGCGGATGTAAGCAATACCCAGGTATACATACCTTTGATCATCCACTTCATCTCTGCTTCTCTCGCATCTAGGGCTCGTTGGATCCACCGGTCCTCCCAAGCGAAGAACTTGATGAATTTGACCTAGAATCGAGATAATGTCAAGTCCTGCCCTCGAGAAGAAGAGGAGAGTACTTACAGCACCGATGAGCTCGTTCAGCACTCCCATTCGCTTGTCGCGAGCGCCGAGGACACCCTTCTGGATGCGGATGCTCCGTCGCGAGAGGACACTGTTGAGCGGCCAGCCCAAAAGCAGGACAAAGAAACCAGCAAAGGCACTGAGACCAAGAAGCTGGTAGAGCAGTATGCACGCGATGGTGATCTCGAGCGGCGCAGAATACAGGAAGTAGATCCCCGAAATGGTCTGCTGCATGCGCATCGCGTCTCCAGCCATGAGGTTGACGATTTTGCCGACATCGGCTCCAGCTTTGGGCTCATCCGCGCTTTTCTCCAGCTTCTTCGCCTCCTTCGCAGCGCGTTTCTTCTCTGCGCGCGACATCTTCTTCTTCGATTTCGTCTTGCTATCGTCTTCAGATGTTGGCTGGTTTTCGGTGGGCTGCACGATACCGGAGAGGTCCTTCCGCTTGAGAGCCTTGTCGTAGATGGCGGCCATGAGCTCTGAGCGAATCCGCGTGGATGCACGCCTTCCATACCAGAGATGCTGCACGTCGGCTTCCGCTTTGCAGAGGGTGGACAGGAACATGAGGACAGCGTAGATGTAGGCCGCTTTGTATGAAGGAGGGTCGGGCGAGCGCGTCGTGTCATCTCGCTGCCCGATCGAGTCGAGGATCAACTTGAGGAAGACGGGACTCGAGTACTGGAAGATGACGCTGACGAAGGTGAGCGCAAAGTCGAGGCTGGGAGGTGGTCAGTGGGATCTCCATGGAGGGAGTGAGCTGCGTACATGAGGTCGCGTGAGTTGGCGAGCCAGAGTTGCTTCAGGAGCGAAGGCTGTTTCATGTCGCTGAACTTTTTGAACACGGGCTTGCTCCGAACGGTAGAGCTGAGGTTCCAGACATCGTCCTCGTTGAGGGTCGTGTATCGTCCGCGCTTGATGATGGGGTACACCCAGCTAAAGGTCGTCCACCCGAACAAAGAGGTATAATCGTCGGGAGAGATGGTGGTGCCCTGTGTGCTATTTCAGCTACGCCCAGGACGTATGTAACCTCACTCACGATGTCATCCTTGTTGATCCTCGAACTCGGGATGTTCAACGGCATGGAAAACAGCGCCGACAACACCACCAGC
The DNA here is from genome assembly GCA_013368325.1 of Ephemerocybe angulata. Taxonomy (NCBI): domain Eukaryota; kingdom Fungi; phylum Basidiomycota; class Agaricomycetes; order Agaricales; family Psathyrellaceae; genus Ephemerocybe; species Ephemerocybe angulata. The sequence goes on along the minus strand of JAACJK010000163.1, from coordinate 1,540,552 downwards.
AACGACCCGATGTTCAGCCAGGCCGCGACCCATTCCAATGTCTCCCAGTGACTGTGGATCATCTCTCCTCCCAGCTTCAGCACTCCGCCACAAAGCAGCGCGATATACACGACCAGAAGGTCCGACATTGCCGTCGCGCTTGGTCTGATGACCGGTCGAAGACCCGTGTAGAACCATGTGCCTGCAGTGAGTAAGGCAAACAGGCCCCCCTAGAGCTCGATATTTGGGTGCATCTGTGTAGAAGTGGTACGAGGCAAGACCCAACCAGACCAACGTCTGGAATAGACCCGTCACTGCAAAGAGCACGGTCCTCCAGACGGATCTCTGGCCTGTTGAAGTCGCTTTCTTCAGGTCTTCGTCGGTTTCGTCTTCACCCTCGTCTCCTTCCAGGGCCTCTGCCTCTTCGATGGACAGGAACGGTCGCCATAGTTTGGAGATGCTTTCCGGGAGTATCGGTTTCTTGAACGTGCGCCGAAGAAGAGAAACAAGGAGGAAAAGGGCGACTATAGCTGCTGGAGTGAGGGAAGACCATGCATCTCGGATGCACGAGTCGGAGACGTTGACAACGCTCGTCGCGTGAGGGCACCACGTATGATGGTGGCCAAGGTTCGTGCTCATCGCGCACGACGATGTCGAACTGGTCGAAGGCCCGGATATGGTTCTGCAGACCAGTTTACCACGCCTAACTGATCCCGATCACGCTTACCCCCATATTCTTGGACCAACGAATAGGAGTTTTTAGATTGAAAAGCCTCGGGCGCTTCTGGCAAGTCTACAGAAGGTTGGCAGATTGTCAGATAGAAGGCTTGAGAGGCAAGATGGGGTAGATAGACTCACATAGAACGGCCAGGTGACAAAAAATTTGAATCAGATGAAAGGATCAGCAGCGCAGGGATAATAGGTTTCCCGTCACTGTTGGGGCTGGCGAGGCGAATATTCACTGGACAGAAAGTCACAGAATTTTGTCCCTGTCCATGGCAAGCTCTACAGATAGTTGGCCGTTTGTTACATAGAAGGTTTGGCAGACGCGAGTGGGTACGCAGTCTCACCTGTAAGAACCTGGATAATGAGAGGAAAACGGTTGAAGTAGAACGATTAGCAACCGAAGATAGGCTTCATTAGGCAGCGGTTGGAGAAGAACCTTCACAATCCAATCATGAGCATCGAGCGTCGGACCTACTGAGGTCGGTGACATGTCAGAGGCACCACTGATGCGCGAATATTCGGTTATCCTGCACGATGGCTCGTACACTGAAGTAAAAGGACAAGGGTATCGCGTACATAGCACACTGCAGCTGTGAGCTATCTCTTGGTATTCAAGACGTCCCCGTAGATACCCATAGGCTGGCAGAAAAGCTTATGCGTAAGCTACTACAGATTTGGGGATAAAAAGGGCACGTACCAGAACGCGTTTGTTAGATGGGGAACCCAAGCTAATACTGCTAGATGAAGTGCCTTGGACCCGGATGTCGGATGATGCCCGTCGAACCTGTGCCTCGCAGCCCAAACCGCGACCTTACCTAGCACGCTCGCCTTTATAGGAGCCTAACCCATTATAACCACATTATACTCGGAGAAGGACCCACTGGAAGGGTTCTTGGCTCTCGCAGAATTCGAAGGAGGCCCGCCGCTGGCCTATTCACAAGGGACGGAGTTATATACTCCTATATGCGCTATTGAATAAGGTAAGGTGACAGCTATACCAGCAGGCGTCAGCGTTCCATCTGGATAAGGACCCTGTAGAGGCAACTCAAGCTCATGAAACCGTCAAAGTCTGGGATTGGGCCGATTCCGAGTCCCCGACAGCGCGAAAAGCTAACGCCGGCTCTGTTAAGCATGGTCTCATCATGCTCGGATATATGCAGTATAATGATGCGTAGTGTATCACACGAGGAGAGTCTTTGGGGTATATGGAAGGATGCCGTCGTGGTTGGTTCGGTACAAGCGCGGGCGGTGGAGGGACTTTGGCGCCGACTGTTGATGGCGGCGCTTAAAAGCAGTTTGAGCGCGATCACTGACCTTGACAGCGTTCAAATTGAGGTAAATCTGCAATGGAGGCATGGTAGGCACGAGTTGAGGGATAATTGCAAGGATTCAGGAAGGTTAGTGTGCCTCTAGCCTCGATAAAACTAGCTCTCGGAGTGCACACCAGATTTGAAGGGTAGGCAGTCAATCAACATCGCGGGCGTTCAAAGTACGGGTACCGGACTATCAAGCTTCAAGGCAGATGGCTCATGTTTATTCGGTCCAGTTACTGTACCTCGAGACTACATTAATGAGCCAATTAACTCAATGGTTGATGGACAGGCTCATCTTAGCTGGGGTGGATGATTTAGGTTGGCTTGGTGCTGATGACCTCAGGTTCTTGCTCATCCCGACATATTTGGAGGCCTTCGTCCATCTAGGTAAGTAGCAAGTTTCTCGTCGCTTCCAGGCTTCAAGCTCTAAGAGAACTGGAGAGGGCTAAACCCAATCTTGCAATTTAAAGGGAATCAAACTGGACGGTACGCTGGCTCCGTCTGGTGAATCGACCCGGATAGACTCTTTCTCGTTGAAAACCAGCTCATTGAACCTGAAAATACAAACTGGTCTGCTTTCGAGGCCACATAACTTTCGACCAACAGCTCTTGAGTAGCTCTGTGATTTCCCATAAACCTCCCGAGATCAGGGGCTTCTGATTGATTTCAACACGGTTCAGCCTGAGCCCCATTTCGCTTTAGTCCCGGCCAAGTTTTGCCTTCGGCCTTTGTCGCTGTACTTCCTCCTCTCTCACCGTCGCTCTCATGGCCATCGCAAGTCGTATGCTCATATCCTCATAATCCAAACCCCAAACTCTTAAGCCATATTTGGCTGTAGAAGTTTGATACCTTGACTGGACATGGCACCCCCACATTCGCCTCATACCCCCTCGGCGTCGACGTCGATACCAACACCCCTCCAGAAGCGCAGCGTATTCGGAATAAGCAGCAGTCGAAGACCATCTCTTAGCTCCTCTACTCAAGGAGCAAATGGGGGAAACCCCTCTCTCGCTGTGGCAGCATCACCCCAGCAACCAACCACACCTGCAGGCCCAGGCATACCCTCTTTTCGTGCCCTACGCTCATTACTACCCTTTGGACCCAGCAGCAACAAGAATGCACCACAACCTTCGTCTTTCGCCTCTCCTAGCACCCCTGCTTCAGGCAAATCCCACTTTGGTTTCGGTTCTGTCCGACGGTCCATGACCAAGGATCGAGAACGTAAGATGTCGCTCAACGAAGCTCGCATCACCCAAGTCCTCGCAATAGAAAGGTCGAAAAGTGACTCGCAAGTCGAAGATACCAACATTCGGAGATCTGTTTCGCTTTCGCAACTGGACGAGCCGCTCTCAGGGAGACCGTTGGATTATGGCTCCTCAGACTCTGGTATGTCCAGTTCACCCAAGCCACTGAGCCTATCCCTTCGCCTATAGAACTTACGCGCCTCCTTTAGCACCTGTTCTTCGAACACCCTCCCCTGGAATCCCACTGTCCCAAGAATTGTCGACCATCATGGAAGCCGATAGCTCGGGAGTTTCGCGACGGGTCCCCATATTCAATACGGACTCATCACCACCAGAATCGCGCAGCCCGTCTCCCACCATCCTAAACCCCGCATTCCTACGCCCAATACCCCCTACCAAACCATTCGGAAATGAATCCTCGGACCCAGATACTTCATTCGATGGCGACGCCGACACGTCAATGCTCAATATGAATCCCGCACAGTTGACACGGGAAGTGATGGATGCTATGCGCGCCGCGGACTCGCCAGCGGCATCAGCTTTGGATTGGTCCAGGACCGACAAGGCGGTCGTCATCGACGCCGACGGCCCCGACGACACCAGCTTCGCCCTCGAGGCAAGCATACTGCCTTCCGTGGATCCTGATTTAGCAGCGCTGCTCAGCCCGAACACTCTGGCGGAGAGGAGGCGTAAACACCCCCCATCCTTCCTCCCTCGGAGACGGAGTCCCCCGTCTATCGTCCGTATCTCGCCCATATCTCCTCGCTTTCCTGCTTCCCCAACCACACCTACAAGTCCAGGTGCAACTGTCACTCCTCGCGCCTCACCATCAAGAGAGAGTAAATGGTATCTATCCCCCAGCAAGAGCCCTCCTTCCCCAGGCTCTCCAACTGCACTTTCGACCTCTACCCCAGCAATATCACGCCGATCGAACCAGACCCACCTCTTCACTCCCGCCGCTTCTTCTTCCCTCTCTCAGTCAACAGGATCGAAGCTCTTCAATCCAACGAAATCAACTGGGAACATCGGAAAGGGCCGACCATCAACCTTATTTCGTAACATGTTGGGAGGGGGTAGCTCACCTTCACGAACAGAAGGCGATAGCACCGTGAACGGGGACCCAAGCTCCCCGCCTATGATCTCCCTCTCAACACCTCCCTCTCCCTCCAAAGCGCCGACATTCGCTCGCGGATCCCTGGATTCCAGACGCTCGCCCATCCGATCGACGTTCTTACGAAATGATGGTGCTAGAAGAACGTCGCTCGATATCCAGCGGCCTTCTCTTACGGAGACACGAAGACCATCCTTCGATGCTCGCCGCGGAACGAGGTCGAAGCTTCCCAACCTCTTCCTCTCCCGCCCATCCGGCTCCCCTGAACCTCCCTCCACCATCATAACGGACTCCTCGCCATCCCCGCCCACCCTAAGTTCCCATTCCACCGACGACAACCCCTACAGAGCCTCCCTGGACTCTGCCAGACCCTCTTTCGAGACAAGTAGACCGACCTCTTCAGCCCGGATACGTGCGGAGTGGAAACGAAATGCAGGCGCAGAGCGACCACGGACTCCAAACGACAGAATCTCGCCTGTACCTCACAGCGGAGCTTCTAGCAATGCTGGGAGCGCCACCAGTACCACCTTCCGATCAAGGAAGCGTAGTATGAGTGTTCAAGAGCGTCTTGGTAGAAGTCGACTTGCCCAGGCAGGGGGTACTGTGCCAGCCAACGAGTTCGGCGTCGCCTCGGGCTCGCGGCCTGGTTCCAGCATGTCTGTCGGCTACTCTCGGCGAAGTGGATTCGAAGGGAGGAACGGGGAGGCGACTCCACGGCCAGACTGGCTCAACTCGCGTATAGCGGCGAAGGCTCTGCAGACTGCGTCGTTGTTGGATAGGAATCGCGAAGGTAGCGAACGCGACCGAGACTCCGAACGAGGGGATGTCAGCGATATCACGGAGCGTGTGCCAGTGTACCCTCGAGAGCGGTCGGGTAGTCTTACTCATGGGTATAGCGCTCTTGGGCCTTCGCCTCTAAGTGGTGGGTCGCACCAAGAGAGGGCGCTGGGAAGGCTCGGATCTTTACGCGGCTCGGCGTCAGAGTATAACCCCTCGAATAGTGGTCGTGCGCATTCCCGGATGGCGTTCTCAGAGGTTGGTGGGCCCGTCTCGTCGAATCGCCGGGGGAGCGGGTCGTACTCTGCGTATAACGGCGGCGGTAGCAATGGCGGCAGCGCTCTAATGGAGAGTCCGACCTTCACAGCGTCGAGCGGGAGCAGAGACAGAGACCGGGAGACACCTCGGTCAACCATCTCCACTGCCGCGACGAGCATCTCGGGGTACGGCGGTGTAAGAGAGCGGGATAGGGATGGAAGGAACAGCCGAGACCGTGACGAGCTTCGCGAGATGCGGGAGAAGCACGCCACGGACATGGCAGCGCTCCTCAGCGCCCTCTCCGACTCCCAGCGCACCGTGCGCCTGCTGCGCGACGAGAACTCCGACGTGCGCGACCGGCTCGACAGGATGGGCGGGCTGGAGGCGGAGAACGACGAGCTAGCGCAGATTTGCAATGAGTTGAGGAGGGAGGTTTCGCAGCTGCGTCGTGAGAACGACCTTTTGCGGAACGAGATGGCTGGTATGAGGCTGGATGACCGGCTGCATGGGGACGAGTCGACGCCACCTTGGGACTCATCGACATCACTCCGCACGCCTTTGGCGAAACAGAGTGTTAGCGCTAGTAGCAGTCGCGCTGGGTCCCGTCAGCAAGTCCGCCAACAGGAAGACAGGAGCAAGCTAACCATACCTTCTGAGCATAACCCGCCACCCGTTTTTGCCGGCGACGAGGAAGAGGAGGACGGTCATGATTATCGTGAATACGAGGGCGATGGACGTGAGCAGCACAATGGGAGGAGCCACGACATAGTCCCTCCCAAAGCACCCCGCCATGTCCGCCGCCTGAGTACTGCATCGTCCATTTTCCCCGCCCCTCCTTCCAACATGTCGATGCTCATCAACGAAGATCCTTCTCTCAGTCTGAATCGAAGCACCAACACCGACCACTTCCGCTTCCCCAACGTGGCAAACGCGAACACCACCTTCGCCAGCACCATTACCCCAGGCCATTCGCCACAGCATAGGCCCGTATCCCTATCATCCCGCGTGCATTCTCCTCCTCGGACGGGCTATCGCGGCAAGGGGCATGAATACAGGAGACATTCGCAGAACGTCTCCATTTCCTCGGCGCACAATATCTCGCCGACGACAGCTAATTTCTCCATTATGACCGGGAGTCCAGGGAGCTTGTTCCTTAAGCCGGAACACGAGATGTACCTTGGAGAGATGGAGAGTCTTGATCTGGGCGTTAGGCTCGAGGATCGGGAGATGGGGTTGGTGACTGACCCTGATGCTTGGTGATTTGGTTTGGATTTTTTTTTTGTTAACCGGCCTCCAAAGACTTTACAATGTAGACTGCATTACTACTTCATTTGACTGCGCTGCTAGACTGATTAGTGCGACTTTCTTTCGTTCATTTGCTTTCGTTTCTCGAGTTACAGTATCATGGTGGAGGTTCATCGGAATTTTAAATGTCTGTTTCGTTCATATCTATCGTAGTTTTCAATGCCTTGTACTATAGTGGTGCCTCATCTAGTCTTTACACTCTCGCTATCCCATCTAGTTGTCTTGCAAGTCTCCTTCGTTCATCCATTTTACTTATAGTCCAAATGTTTCTATATCACGGTTGGAAATCGACATTCCAGGATGTTGTTTAGTACTTTTTGCACTGAAGTATCGTTCTACCGAAAAATAAAACTTGAGAATAACCCTCCAGGGCAGTCCAGGACCCGAAGGAATTTGCTTGGAGTCTTGGACGACTGCAGAGGGCTACGACTTCAAGGAATAACAATACCATCGTCAGTCTCTTTCAGGCAACCTTTGCCCCTATGTGACTGCTGCTTGTTCGGTTACACCATCCAGCCTTCACTGCGACGTAGAACACGCGCCCGCTGGCCAGTAATTAGCTCCACCAAACGCTAATATGACGTCTAGGTGAGGAGGACTGGAAAGCAACATATAATAGGCCATCTTTCCCCCAGATATGTACCAGTGGTGCATCGGTACGCTTCCAGCTTTAATCCCTTTTGAGTCGGATTTGCTGATAACAGCACCTCGTATCTTCACTACTAGCAATGCTATTTCTGTGGCCCATAAAAACCCCAAGCCTTCTCTTCATCTACTCGTGGCTCTTTCCCGTGGAAGCGACGCCAGCGTCCTGCGTTCCCAAGTCTGGGACCCTCCTAGCACTCGCGACATGCCTGGACACGTTCACAATCCCCCCAGGCTACTACGACGAAGACTCATACCACGATGCTCAGCCAACTGAGGACGAACTACGGGCCTGGACCTTGGCCGTGACATCTCTACTTTCGGTCGACGGAAACTGTTCGTCCTCCGCAGTACCACCAGCATTGGAGGACTCCTATTCGATACAGAAGTTCACGCCGTCCGGGTCGAAGTCCTCGTACTGCGTGCTCCTCGAGACTTCTCTCGACTGCGACGGGTATCCTAGAGGATGGGGCCATGTCATAGTTCCGGAGACCCGGGCACAGGTCTCGCGAAGCATCCACATATCTGCGCCCCATCCCAAGTACGATCTGGGCACCGTCGAGCAGGCCACGGCTATTTTCGAGATGACCGGCGCCAAAAGTCTGCTCCTTGCTGGTAGAACACGGCCTGCCTTTCAAGAACCCTCGACATGCATCACAACAGCGTCGAAGCCTTATTACAGGACTGACCCTGCACATAATCCGGTCCGTGAGGGCACTTGATTTACTACGAAGACGTCACTGAATTCCACGTTTACGCAGACTGAGCCTTTCTTCGATGCGTTCGTTGCGATATACGAGTGGCAGGAGCAGCACGGTGGGTGCCCCTCCTCATCATGTGCTTTCATCCAAATGCACGGAAAGGGGTCGAAAACCTGTGCCAACGACCAAGTATTCCTCTCAACTGGATTAAGTGCGTTTTCCTCCAGTTCGAGGTGTATCCACACTACTCTTCGCTGACGGTGCGGTATCAGAGGACAACCCCTGGTACACGAGCCCCACAGATTATCCTATCAAGCGCCTGAAGAAGAACCTCGAAGAGGTCTTTCAAGGCTGGACGATCTCTCTCCCAAGTGACAGCAAATGCACTCTCACCGCGAGTGGGAACGTCGGCGGCAGGTTCATCAACCAAGTCCCCCGTTCCCATGTGTGTTCTACTCCAACCACGCCTGATCAGGTGAAAGGCGAGTTCATTCACATCGAGCAAGCTATCGAGTCGCGGAGGAGCAATGCCTATCGGCAATGGGGGCAAGCTATGAAGCGGACATTTGAGACGACTTGCGCTCGTGGTATGGCGCTCCATACGAAGACCTTGTTGTGTGTGGAGAGGGACGTTGCAGAGGATGCGCGGGCGTGGCCATGGGTAGATGAATTGACAGGCGGGAGGCTCCAACGGATCATACAGGGGCACCTGCGCTCATAGATCTCAACGAAATGGTGCTCGACGTCAGAGAAGGCAAATGTTGCAAGTAATGGATAGCGTTCCGGATCCCATCCATGTTTCCAATTGGCGGCTGGTTGTCTCTCCCCCGTATCAGGCTGACATCGGCGACATATTCAAGAGTGATTCTGCATTGCGTTAGACTTTGTGGTTCCGCATTCCAAGTATAGTTAGTAGACCGATGACCGTCCGCCTATGGGCCTAGAGAGCTCGATGTGACAACGCGTTGGCTCGTTTAAGCGCGTCGTCACGGGGGACCGTTGTAGCTGGGGCTGTTGGGAAGTATGTGCCCTTTTCAACCCAACCTCGTATGGTACCCAGCCTTTTAAGTATAGCCATCTTGCCAGTATCCTCGAGCTCTGGTGAAAGCGGTGTGGTACACACATACCCATCAAAATGAGGTTGTTCAGTTGCTCGAAAAGGAACCGAGGCCTCTTGCCTCTCGCCCCCACCACTATGCTAGCCCCTCTTTCCCAAGGCTACATTACGAGGACAACGGCTCAGGATTCGAATGAGGGACGCTGACTCATCGAAAACTGCCCAAAAGAACGGGGCATAGAGTTTCCTTTCGCCCTGCCACCGGAGCTTTCTGTGAATAAACGCATAGTAAGTGGTTTCGTGGCTCTACTAATGCGGGCCACGCAATGCGTCTCATCTATGTCCAACAGATGGATAGTTTAGAATACTCCTGGAAGGTGCTGTTATAGACCTGTTTTTCAAGATAAATTGGGGTCCACATCCCAGGAAATCATTCCCCGAACTGGTACGTCGCAGTCGCCAATTGAACTGGATCGGCCGTTCATTCTGGCTCCTAGTCCCCGCCATTCAAATACCGGCTTATTCCTATACGTGGTATGGAGGACATAGGAATAACGTACCAGCAGGAACACCCTCCCACGTCCGGTGAGAGTTTTACGACACTCTGCCTCTTCTCATCTCGCATATCCAGCCAAAGTTCGTGATCACGGCTCTCGCGCGAGTCGTATGCAACATAGCCATTGTCCCGGAGTCGCAGCTCTGGGACCTGGTGCAGGAGTGTCCACACCTCAGCCGAGTGAACAGGCTGTATTGGCGGTGGGTGAACGAGCCGCCCAAACGAATTCTTGCGGACCCCTCGCATCCCCGAGGCATTGGATGAGGTCGACGAAGCCAACGAGGACTACGCAGAGGAAGTCATATCCGACGGAGACAGTGTTGTGACGGCTCCGTGTCGCCTTGCTATTCGGATCGAAAGGGACGTGGGACGGAATGCGAAGAAGCGGAAAGACTCGCCCTCACCGTCTGACCTTACACGCCAGAATCTCCGCGAATACAGCAAGCAGGAGAAAGGCGGTGGCTGGACCAAGGAGAGGATCGACAGCTGGGCAAATACATGCCCGCCGCCAGCGGCCGCGAGTGCCTCTTAGCTTCGAATTTCCGTTACCCTTCCGAAATGTAGGTATCGGTATCATGAATCCTCACCCCCAGCACATTCCCTGAATTGGTAGGCTGCCATGGGGCGCAATACTATCTATATACTAACGCCCTCCTGCTAGAAATCCCCTTTCACATATCGGCTTCTTCCCATCCACAGCATGGAGCATGTTGGGATCTCGTACCAAAATGACCACCCCCCAACCTCTGACCGAAGCTTTACGACTCATTCCATCGTGGCACCACCTTCCGGAGGGCCCTGGTCGCCGTCGCCCTCGAGAACGCCACAGCAGCAGCTCATATTGAGCCCAGAGAGGCCCAGACTCCAGAGTGTCTCGTAGGTGGCGGCGTAGCTCGGCGTAGGCGCTCGTAGGCGCTGCTCGTGGATACTTACATCATATGCTGTGCTGATGCGTCTGATCGCTGCGCGCGGCCGAAATTAGGCGAAATTCCCGACCGTACTTACCCTACCGTACCACGCGATTCAGAGACTCGAACGCAGTGGGTCCTACATACATAAGACCGGAAAATCGTATCAGGACCCCACTATTTGCCGAGTACTTACTTTCCCCACCACGCCATGAAAGTCAACTGTGTCCTTTTCGCATCCCTCCTCATTGGAGTATGCGATTTACTAGCGGGTGTTCGCGCATATTCCGTGAGTGTCTCCTCTAGCCAGGGTTCTCCAGATCTGAGAGCGGCATGAGCGTCTAACTTCTCATAGGACTACAATTCTGAGCTCGACGCGCGCGACAACATCGACTACCTGTCTACGCGCGACTTTGCGTACGACTACCAAGATCTCGATGCTCGCGAGCCGGCAACCATTGAGGTCCCCTTCGACCCCTCCCTCCGCGACTTCCTCGAGAAAGCCGCTGTCATGTATCGCCGTGGCGGCAGCCTCAGCGTCTGCAGGGGCGAAGTCATCGGCAAAGTCAGCCTTTTTATGGGCCACCCCGCGACTCCCAACTCGAACACCTATTACGAGTCGGAGGAACTGGAAGTCTACCAGAGGGACAAGGGCTCTTATATCAAGAAAAGAATCGCAAAGCTCGTGTGGGAAAAACACCACAAAAAGATCTCGCCAGTCTTCACGCTGAGGGTCGGAGAGAAAAATGGAAAGGCGACCGAGGCCACGATCCTGGGAGACGATGATAAATTAACATCTGTCGCTCCTGGATTAAACTGCAATTCTTACACTGCGTACAAGTTGTGGGCGGGCAAGGCTCCGGAGGGGCCAGCTAGCTAGATGGCGAGCTATGTCCTGAAAAATGTAAATGCCGTTCTGACATTCGTACCTCATGGGAACAGTGTTCTCGAATTGTATTTTTAGCCAGTAGGAAGCAATGGAAGCAATCGCTTCATCCTCGTCGCCATGATAGGAAGCTTATGAAATGGCTGGTCATCTAAATCCCCGGGTGCCACTGAACACCGGCAGACGCCGAGTTCCATTCCGGCGCCTAATTCGGAGGCGCTCTGCATCGATCGTTCTACAATCCTGACCTATGCATATCGGCGGACACGTAAACGCTTGTGTTTGGGAACTAAAGAGGTAAAATATATTATGAATAGTACATACGATGAACGAGAAGGATTGCAATTAGTAGATAAAAGAAGATAGAATGAATGTGGCATGATTATCGTAATGAATTGATCAAGTCATTTGCAAGTCATCTCAATCTCGTTCACACTCGAGTGAATCGAGTCGACAACCGCTATGAGGTTCTTCCTCGGCCGTCCCCAACAGCGCTTCACAGGCGCCGTGGCAATATCTGTCTCGTACCCAGGTCCCTCACGCTTAGTCGGTTCTTGAGTTTGGAGCGCACGGGCAGCTGTCAAATGCGATCTTGCGCGGGGAATTGTTGAACAACTCTGGGTGTAGTATCCGGAGGACCCTCAGGGTCGCCGTCGCCCTTGAGGATGCAGCAGCCCCAGTGGCGGCGTCGGCGCTGCTCGGGGCTGCTCGTGGATACAAAGATAAACTAGCTTCGAACAAGAACATTCCATAGTATAGAAGGACTGTTGTAGGGATGCTACCGATTCTGTGTCCAGAATCGGCGCATCACTTACCGTTTGGCGCCCGTCGGATCTAGCGGTCCGGCGGCTGATGGCGCACACGCGTTAGGCGCCGGGGGATTGTTTTGCCCTCAGGACCCGTCCCATCCCCTCCACGCGATAGCGATTATTGGGGATGGTTCTGGCCCTCGAGTCATGCAGCCTCTGCGTTTCGGGCTGTGCGTAGGCACGCGGGCGAGCGAGCTGCTGCCGCTCGCCCGGTTTTCACCTATACGGCGCAGTAGTAGATTTGGTTCCCTAGTTTACGCCCCCGTTTCGTTGCGTTCTCTCATCCGGTTTCCCTTCGTCTCGTTTCTCGTTCCTCTCGTCGTTCCCCCGTCCTCGTTTCCCCTCTATCTATCACACAGAATATATTCTATTGTTCCTCTCTCTACACTTGTGCTACGTGAGTCGAGCCATTGCTCCTCGAACCCCCTATCACCGAACTCAGGGCACTCGACTGCCCTTCACTGTCTACTCAGAAATAGAATAGCTGACCGGAGGGTCGCATTGAACACTCGGTTTTCGCCGTGTTCTGTTTAACATTTCATCTCCCGGCGTACATCGCACTCCGTTCGCGAAACCTAGCGGAATTCCCTGAAACTTTGCAGGGATGCTCCGGTGTGCTGCTCACGAAGCTAATAATATTCTCAACATTTATGGGATTCTATTTCAATATTCAGTGAAGAGTTGAAAATAACTCTGGTTGATTGATAGTAGCGCAGTGGCGGCGTCGGCGCTGCTCAGAGCGCTGCTCGTGGATACCAAGTGGATACACCGTCAACAGCCGTCAACGAAGTCCATCATATCATAATGCTATGCTGATGCGTCTGATCCAGCTGCGCGCGCATGAAATTCCCGCACGCGATTCAGCGACTCGGATGCAGAGTGTCCTGCCTACATAAGACCTGAAAGTCGTTTCAGGACCCCACAATTTGCCGAGCACTTCCTTTCCCCACCACGCCATGAAAATCAACTGTGCCCTTGTCGCATCCCTCCTCATTGGAGTATGTGATTTACTAACGGGCGTTCGCGCATATTCCGTGAGTATTTCTATCCTGAGCCAGGGCTCTCTGAGAACGGCATGAGCGTCTAACTTCTCATAGGACTACAATGCTGAGCTCGACGCGCGCGACAACATCGACTACCTGTCTATGCGCGACTTTGCGTACGACTACCAAGATCTCGATGCTCGCGAGCCGGCAACCATTGAGGTCCCCTTCGACCTCTCCCTCCGCGACTTCCTCAGGAATGCCGCTGCCATGCATCGCCGCGGGCTCCTCGATAAGTTGAAGGTCGACAAGCCAATAGGCACAATCAAGTTCGCTATCGACGAGATGTTCGAGGGCAAAGTGGAAATCTTCGAGAAGGACACCGGGGCCAAAATCAAGGAGAAAATCAATGTATTGGCGAAGAAGGGGGGATTTAAGTTGCCAAACTTCTACACGCTGAGGGTCGGAGAGTCAGATAAGGGAAGAAACAAAGCGGCGGTGCTGGGAGACGATGCGTTGTTTAGATCAGTCATTCCTAAGAAGGGGGATCTTGGTCCCATTGAATTCTGGGGCGTACCGCCGGCAGGTAAGTAGAGGGTGAGCCATGTAAGGCTCGGAAATAGATTGATACCTTGCAGGTGAAGTTGGGCGGGTTAACAATCGCATGACCTTATGATATCATAAAAGGCCACCTTCAAGTTTCAGTTTAATTCAATTCGGCTGGCTTAAGAACTCATATATTATAGGCAGAAGGGAGCGACATCAGCGTAAGGACTGGTTGCGAGTCTAACCTTGGCCTGGTCGCGCAATTTCAGCGGGGCGGCTTGATGATTCGCATGACCTTGTCATAAGACCCCCGTCGATGCTTCTATCGGGTTTAGTTCAATCCAGGTGCTGGGAACTCATACGTAAGCTTCTAAAATGAAGTCCTATAAAGAGCGTTCTACCCTTGTTGATGGTGCCCAGATTGAAAGGCTCTGAAACGTAGACCGGGAGCAACCGCATCCTCGCTCCCTCGCCGTTTCCGAGTCATCCTTCCCTTTGGCGAGCACCACTTCCTTCTTGAGAGCTTATATATCACCAGGGTGTGCATCTGGCGTGGTATATCCGTCTATCGTCGGGCCCAGAAGACGCGGCTTGGCAGGTAGTTCGAGGCACACTTCACCAACACTCGTCAGTAGCCATGCTGCCTAGTACTACAGTACTGACCTCGTACTAACCATACACCAGAAGACGTCACTCAATCTATCTCAGCCTAATGGGCGTGCTTCAGGAGGCCGGAGAAACTGGCCCACTATACAACTACTTCGCATCCGCTCCTTTTAAGGGGTTCAGATACGGAGGTACGGACCCAACGCGGGAGTTCGAACGACTTTGCAGGCACTTGGTGGCTAAAAAGGTTGCATTCTACCCTCGGAGGCACGATTATCTGTACCAGAGGTTCCACGAGGCGCTCCGTGACCAGTTTATCTTGGTGTTCGGGAGCGATATCGACGACAGGAGAGTATGGGTGAAGTTAGCGCAAAGGATTGGGACCTATCTTCCGGCTTCATATAGCCTGGAATATGTGCGCGATGTGAGTCTTGACTATATTTTACGTTTTTCCTACCTTGCAAGGTTGATTCTGATTCTTTATTGTGGTGCAGGCCGTATGGAACACCCATGTAAACTTGGTGGACGTTATGAACCCTGGGATTCCAGACGGACAGATACGTAAATTCTCAACGTTGGAGGCACTCATCAACTATTCCCTCGTCGAGTCGCGTCCTTTGAAGATGTTTCTGAGGGACACAGATCGAATGAGCCTCCTTTCGTGCCTCCTTCGCAGAATGCCTGACGATCCTGCTGAGCGCCAGGTATTCGAAGAAGCCGGTCCAGGTGGGCCCCTCTACGACTTCTTTGCGAAATACAATCATCGCGGGTTTCGCTACGTCCCCACGGATCCAACGACCGAGTTCGATCGCCTTTGTGAGAACTTGGGAATCCCGTGGAGGTCAGACGCGCGGGATGGCTTGCGCGACGAGTTTGCGCAGGCCCTCAGAGGGCAGTTTGTTCACATCTTCGGGGGAGACATCAACGACAAGGTTGCATGGGAGACGCTGTGCAGGAGGGCTGGGCTTAGGCCAATTCCGGAGGACCTGGAAAGCCTTCAACAGGTCAGTAGGTCTCTAAATTTGGCGTCTTGATATCGAATGCTTTGGCTGCAGACTTCTGACATCTCTCTTGTATCTTTGTTAGCTTTTTATCGGCACGCACACCAATATGGTCGATGTCATGAACGAAAGTATCCCGGACGGCATGATGCTTACTTTCACCACCGTGGAAGATCTGAGCGAGTATTCCTTCTCGGCCAGGAAGATTTTTCCAGGAGATGGGGTGGCTAAAGTTGATATCCTCTCTGTGCTCCTCCGGCGGATTTCTCTTTATCACTAAAACGCCTGGCCGTGGTCGAGTAGGTTTTACGAATAACGTGTATATGTATCCATCTTACTGGAATGTCATTGTTTGTCGGTATGCAATTATATGTTCTTGCAAAATGAGTTTTATTGGATGGCTCCCCGTTTGTGGTTAATAGAACAAGTATGTGATTTTGGTGGGTGACCGACTTCTATAGTAAAAACACACATTCCGAATCGTTCTACCAATTCTCTTCAAAAGAAACGACCTCTAGTTAACCTGGGAACCTTCGTGGCTATCACGACCGTCGATGATGAGGTACCTACGCCTTCACCCTCTTCCTCAACAATACCCTCGTATTCGGATTCGGCATGCACGACATCCCAAACCACACATCCTTCGGCCTACTCTGCTCCTTCGTATCAAACTTCATCTCATAATCCAACAGCAAATGCGCCATCAACAACTTGAGCTCCTGCGCAGCAAAGAAGCGCCCAGGGCACGAGTGCCTCCCGAGCCCAAAGCTGAGCGAGTTCGCAGAGGTGGTCACAATCCCGAGCTTCTTCCCGGTCTCCTTCTCCATGCGGATGTAGCGGTAGGGGTCGAACTCGTCGACGGTGGGGCCCCAGAAGTCGCGCGAGTTGTGCGCTTCGACTACGTTGGCGGTGAGCATGGTGCCTTTGGGGATGAAGACGCCCGCGAGGGTGCAGTCTTTTGTTGCGATTCTGTTACCGATGACTGGGAGAGGTGAGGAAACGGAAGCCTGGTGTAGGGAAAGCACGTACTGATGCCGATGATATTCAGGCGCTGGCTCTCTTTGATGAACCCGTCCATGAGCTTCATGTTGTCGACTGCGGTCTTCGACCACCCGTGCTCGTCGATGCATTGCACCACCTCGGCACGTAGTTCTTCCATATATTGGGGCATAGAGAGAAGCGAGTAGAATGCGTGTTGGAAGTTCTAAAAGACGACGGTTAATACGCTCCGAGGTATGAGAGGTGGTGTTAGTATGAACGAACCATGCTTGCAGTGTGGATCACACCAAAGTTGGTGCTCATCATGCGGAGGATAATATCCCGGTCGTCCCTCCCATGCTGCTCTGCAAGGTCAATCATCCAGGAGAGCATGTCCGGCTAGACGTATGTTAGTAAAGTAGGTGAGGGCGATGAGTCAAACGACGTACATGAGGCTCGTATTCCGCGCCGAGCTTTTCCTTTTCCGCTCGCCTCGCGTCGATGATGGGCTGCAGGTATCCTCGAATGCGTTCAAACTTCTTGGGGATGGGTGACACCAATCGATCGACAAGGCTAAATGACACGTCAACTTCTATCCACCAACAAGGTTCCAAAAACATGACTTCACTTACTCGCGCAGAGGAGGCGGGGTAGCGCAGAGAACGAACGACATGACGATCACGTTCACAGCAAAGTCGACATTAGTCTTGATATACGACGCGTCGCGGCCTGCGTCTCCCTGTCAGTCGCTTCATAAAAGAGAGTCTGGGGCCACGTACAGAGAGGGAGTCCCACGAGAACACGGTTGGCAACTTTGGCAAAGATCTGCAGCAACGCCGGCGACACCAGGAACGACTTCCATTCTGCCTCATGGAGCTTGAGTCGGCGGTCCTTAAGAGGAGGGCATGATATGACTCACCGTTGCCCTCGAGCGGGAACATCTCGTCGAGCGCAGCCAAGGCTTCTTCGTTTACCTCTGGCACGAGCTCGCCGAGGGAGCGCGTCAACTCGGTGTTGATGAGGGGAACCTGGATGCCGTCTCCAATTATGTCGTTCCTCAGAGTATGGCGCGCGTGAAGGTACTGCACAATGCGAGTTAGGAGGTTACAGCCTCTTCTTCAGCGAATGGAAACGCACCTCGTTGACGGCCTCGGTAGAAGAAACGATATCGTCGGATGCCCGGGTGAGGGCCTGGAACTCCTCCGTTCCGAACGGGAGGACGTACCACCGAATGAAGCCTGGCAGCTTCACCCACTTCGTACCTGGAGGAACCTAGCGAGCAAGCATCGTCAACACTTCACAACACTTTCACGGAGCTGGCACCCTTACTCTCTCCCATTGCTTCTGGATGTACCGTTTCGAGTCGATCTGCATCAAGAACGCAGACCAATACGAGAGGACGGGGTCACTGAAGCCCAGCGAGTAGATGTGCGCGAGCTACCGAGTGGCGTCGTCAGTCCAATCATGGGCGCTAAACGACAAAGCTCTGGCACTCACCCTCCTCGACTCGCCAAACCTCCATGCAAGAAAGTATACAGTCGCAGCAGCCAACAGCGCCGGGGTAGCGAGCCCCCGCAGTGCTTCCAACATAGCAGTAGGTGGATAAGGAGAAACAAACGTTGATATGTGTGGTGGTACGACTTTAAACCAAACCAATGTTAGGGAAAGAAGCCCTGCTGCCACGACACACACATACAAATGGAAGGAAGGTCAGGAGCAAGAATAGAATAGCAATGTTGAAATGAATGAATCGGCCTTAAAGAGCGCCGCACGCACCTCGGCCGTCTTATCGCCCTCGAGAAGAACGACATGATGGATCAGGCAGATTGATAGATACTTTGTTGAACGTGCTGATCAGGCGCGCAAGGGGCCACGGGGCGCCTGCTTCTAGCTTGCAACCTTGAATTTGAAGGCTTGGGCCGACAGCGCGCGCTGCCGGCGCTCGGCCCGGGAGCTTCGGAGATTTAGGTAGGTCCACAGTCCACGTCACCTTTGATTCTGTATCGCCCGATTCGAGGTCCACTCCCTCTTTTTTGGGTGGGGACAGGGGAGCTTGGGCGCTTATTCAGGGTGTGAAGATCACGACCGAGCAGGACGACGAAAATGCTCAGAATCGGACAATTCGTCAAGCGCACATTTTGGTAGGACTATTGTGGTTTGCTTGGTATAAACTTCCTAGGAGCTCCATTTGGCGAAATTCCCCTGTTCCCATCTCTCCCTCTTCCGCCATCTTCTGAGCATGATCGCGCACTAAGCCTATAGCTAGTTACTATCGCAAAAGCACCCGGATAATCTCATACCATAGTGTTTTGAGACAGAGAGTTCACGCTAACGATCTGGAGAATCGCATTGCCGCGCTGTAATATCAGTGGGTGAACGTTGAAACGTTGAAGGCTCGAATTTGACTGGCGATCCTGGACCAAGCGCCCAGCCGCGTAACAGGGTGGGATCTAGCTGCGTAATATAGGTATGTAGGAGAAACTCAAGTATGACGAGACGCGCATGAGATCGCCGCTCACCTCCCATTCGAATTTCTGTAGAAGTCTGATGTCGAGGACGCTATGCCATCCCTCCGATGAAGATTGCCTGCTGTTCCACTTCCAAGGTCAAAGATGGGTAGAAGTCGAGATGTTGTTGTCGCTTTGCGGTATGGGCAGTTTAGCTTCCTCATGGTGCACTGCGGGCAGCCATCGCGAAGCGCAGGAGTGGAAAGTACCACTAGTCCGTATATACTATAGAACTTATGGCAGGTCGAATGAGACTGGGGAGATTTGATCGTGAAAGAAGTGGACGTCTACGAGGGGGCCACTGGCCGCACAATCAAGGAGAGTATCAGACAGCGGGTGAGGAAAATCGGATACTACCCCGAGTTGATAGACCAGATTGAGCTGCGGGTCGGAAAGAAGAAGGAGGACGCAAAGGTGCTGGGAGACGATGTGTTGTTGACAACTGCCGTTCGCCTGAGCGGCGACATCAAGTTTTGGGTGACAGAAAAAAACTGGAAACAAACGCCATTACCGCCAGGACCAGAGCACTGGCAAGTAGCCCGCAAGGTCAAATTCGCCATCGCCTCCGGACGCGTGTCGGAAGAGAAAATCGAGGACGAAGTGGAAGTCCAGCCCGGGGACACTGGCGGCGTAATCATGGCGAATATCAGATACCGGGTGAAGGTGCTCAAAACCCTCGTTTTGCCAGAACGGATTACGCTGATGGTCGGAGAGGTGGGGGGAAAGTACAAAGCGAAGGTGCTGAACGATAAGGAGTTGTTTAAAACTGCCGTTCTTCAGCTGAGGGAACCCATCACATTTTGGGTGGAATAGTAGAGGGCGAGCTAAGATCGATATCCTGGTGTGGGCGCCTGATGATAGTATACGAAGTTTAATTCAATTCGGCTGGCTTAAGAACTTATAAGCTTCCTGTACCCCAGTACCGCGACCACGGGAGCGACTTGACTCTCTCTTGCAGCGCGTCGGCAGTCGGCTGGAGCATACTGTGAGTCTGGGGCTGCCAAAGCTGGTCCAAGTCGATCAGGATATAGTAGTCAATGAATAGTACATACATGAAGGAGAATGATTACAATTAGTAGATACAGACAGATATAAGGAATGTGGCATGATTATCGTAATGGATAGACATAGATGCTCAAGGGCGGCAAAGAAGAAACGGATCAAGTCATCTCGATCTCGTTCATGACACTCGAGTCAACAACCTCTACGAGGTTCTTCCTCGGCCGTCCACGACCGCGCTTCACAGGCGGCGTCGCGGTGTCCGTCTCGTTGCCCAAGTCCCTCACGCTGAGCCGGTTCTTGAGTTTGGAGCGCACAGGCGACTGCGACCTCGCGCGTGGAATCTCGTTTCCGAGCTTCGACACGGGCTTGCGCGACTGCGAGCGAGCCTTCGCACTCGACTTGGGAGGACGCGAGCTGCGTCGGGGCGTGGCTGGCGGGGACTGGGGCTCGACGTCCATATCGTCGTCGTCGTCGTGGACTTCTTCTGGTGAAATGGGTTTCCTCGCTGCGCGCCGCTTTCGCTTTGGCGGCTCATCGTCTTCCGCAGTCCTTCCCTTCCTCTTGGGGACCTCCTGCTCGTCGTCGTCCACCTCCGCTGGCTTCCTCGACGCCCTCCGCTTCTTCTTCGGCGCCTCCTCATCCTCTCCCTTCCTCGCCCCCCGCCGACTCGACGTCACACTCCTCGCATCCTCCTCCGACCTGAGCGTCACCGCGCGCTTCCGCTTCGCCCTTACCGGCCTTTCCTCATCACTACTCTCACTCTCCTCCCTCCTCGCCTTGAAACACCGCCTCGCCGCACAGCTCACAAGCTTATCGTCCTGCAGCCTCGAGTCCGCGCGGAACCGCGCGCGTCGGGTATCAATGGTGTGCATGCCCTCGTAGCACCAGCCGTCCGGCGGGCCCTGGTCGGCGTCGCCCCGACGACGCCCCCGCAGCAGCCCCAGAGCGTCTGGTACGTCGCGGACTCGGCGCTGCTGGAGACGCCGACGCGCTCGACGAGGGTGCTGTCGTCGTCGTGCGGGACGCGGCAGCTCGTGTCGGTGTTTTCGAGGTCGAAGTAGCTCTTGTGGCAGCGCACGCAGTGCAGCTGGGGTGGGGGGACGAGCGTGCGGAAGAACTCCGTCAATAAAGTTAGAGCCTCTGGGGTGAGCTTGTCGTCGTTCTGGGCTTCGTCGTCGTCGTCGGGGGCGGCATCGACGCCGTCGACGCGGACCTTCGTCGTCGGTGGGAGCTGCGTGAGAGGATTGCGGATGCCGTTGGGGGCGGGGTGGCGCAAAGAACGAACGACATGACGATCACGTTCACAGCAAAGTCGACATTCGTCTTGATATACGACGCGTCGCGGCCTGCGTCGCCCGTCAGTCGCTTCATAAAAGAGAGTCTGGGGTCACGTACAGAGAGGGAGTCCCACGAGAACACGGTTCGCGACCTTGGCAAAGATCTGCAACAGCGCCGGCGACACCAGGAACGACTTCCATTCTGCATCATGGAGCTTGAGTCGGCGGTCCTTAAGAGGAGGGCATGATATGACTCACCGTTGCCCTCGAGCGGAAACATCTCGTCGAGCGCAGCCAAAGCTTCTTCGTTGACCTCTGGCACGAGCTCGCCGAGGGAGCGCGTCAACTCGGTGTTGATGAGGGGAACCTGGATGCCGTCTCCAATTATGTCGTTCCTCAGAGTATGGCGCGCGTGAAGGTACTGCACAATGCGAGTTAGGATGTTACAGCTTCTTCAGCGAATGGAAACGCACCTCGTTGACGGCCTCGGTAGAAGAAACGATATCGTCGGATGCCCGGGTGAGGGCCTGGAACTCCTCCGTTCCGACTTCACCCACTTTGTACCTGGAGGAACCTAGCGAGCAAGCATCAGCCACTTCACAACCATTTGCAGAGCTGGCGCCCTTACTCTCTCCCATTGCTTCTGGATGTACCGTTTCAAGTCGATCTGCATCAAGAACGCAGACCAATACGAGAGGACGGGGTCGCTGAAGCCCAGCGAATAGATGTGCGCGAGCTACCGAGTGGCGTCGTCAATCACGGGCGCTAAACGACAACGAATGAGAACTCACCCTCCTCGACTCTCCAAACCTCCACGCAAGGAAGTATACAGTCGCTGCGGCCAACAGCGCCGGGGTAGCGAGCCCTCGCAGTGCTTCCAACATAGCAGTAGGTGGATAAGGAGAAACAAACGTCGATATGTGTGGTGGTAGACTTCAGTGTTTATGAAAAGAAGCCTTGCTGGCCCACACACATACAAATGGAAGGTCAGGAGCAAGAATAGAATAGCAATGTTAAAATGAATCCTCACTCCGCCTTAAAGGGGGCCCTCGGCCGTCTTATCGTCAGAAGACAACTGGCAGATTGATAGATGGTTGGATTCTTTGTTGAACGTGCTGAGAAGGCGCGCGAGGTCTGCATCCGTTGCATCTGAACTTCAAATTGAGTTTCTTCAATGCTTATGCTGGTGGGCGGCGCCAGCGCGCAGTCCGGGGGCTTCGGGAATTGGTGCCCATCTCCCCCTTGAAGTATAGCGCGATTTTTGGGGTCTCTTCGCGAAGGCTGATGCAGGTTGGGCGCTTATTCAGAGTGGTCAGGTTCTAACTGCCAAAACGTACCGTGGCAACCGACCAAATCGTCAATGTCATGGGCAAGGACACGCCGACAGCCTCAGAACGACGGAGAACGGGAAAAGAATGTGTTGATTCGACGAGGAAGCCAACAACAAGGGTACGCTACGTATATACGAGGTGAGCTTGGACCAGTGTGGACCTGCGCACGGACTTGATGTGACCTTGACCGTCACAGTTGAATTCCGTGTTTGAGCTTGCTTGGCTAAACCTTCCAGCGGGCTTGGAATGGGAAGGTCTCCATTTAGGATTTACCCCTGTTTTCTTCGTTTTCCCATCTCTTCCTGAATCCTCTCCGAGTCCCATGGCCATCTTCTCAACATGATCGCGCACTAAAGCCTAGTTACTATCGCAAAAGCACCCGGATACTCTCATACTATGGTGTTGTGAGACAGAGGTTCACGCTAACGATCTGGAAAATGGCATTGCCGCGCGATGTCGGCGATGGGACAATCCAAACGCCTGGCCTCATAATACGGTGGCTCCAGCTGCGTGTGAAGAGGTACTTATAGATAAGAGGTACTTAAGTATGACGAGACGTGCATGAGATCGCCGCTCACCTTCCATTCGAATTTCTGTAGAAGTCTGATGTCGAGGACGCCATCCTACGCCATCCCTCCGATGCATGTCCGCAGCGAACATTCTGCGGAGAATGCAGAGCAGGCTGCTCATATCACCCCTCATTTACCTCGGTGCAGTTCTCGTCACAACAAAAACCTCTTATTATCGACGGCGACGACAAGGATAATAACGACCTGCGTCGTACCCAACCTCAGTCGCGGTCACAATTATAACGCATCGTCGCAACCTTGTCCTTTTATCATCATTAGAGTATTAATAGGTGAGCCTGTGAGGACCCGGTCACCGTTGCTCAAGCTCAAGATCAAGCCCGGATAACACTTGTAGTCGGCGACGATCATACTACTCTTGAAGCGTGGTGACCATACCACATACTCTCCCCAACAACAACACTGCCAGTCCTCGAACTGATCATCATTCCGACCCGCCTTCCTCCCATCCACCCATCCTTCTCCATCCTGCTGTGCCGCCTCAACAGATAGTCTGCGACATCTGGGCACTTCTGGATCGCCCATCTCTAGTCTGTGTGCGTGTGTGCGTCGCGGAGTTCGATTGATACAAGAGTACAACAAAATCAGGGTCTAAAGTTTAAACAAGCACTCTCGCGGCTAGCCATCATCATCACCGGGCGTGCCCAGCCTCCGGCCTCTTTCCTTTTCCTTCCTTTCTTTCGTCACTTCCTCTTGACCACCAACCAGCCTGCTCGACGCAGCTGTTTCTCTTCCTTCTTTCTTTCTTTCATTAACTCGTTCGCCTCCTCAGCTCAACTCCCCTCCTATCCTACTTATCCTGGTGATAGCGGTCGTCACCCGCCCACGGAACGCGCAAAAACATCCGGTTGGTCGCACAACCATCAGGATTGCACATTCTTCGACAGTCGACTCCACTCGGCGCACACAGCGCACGGTGACTCGTGACAGCCAGACAGCGCGCACAGAAGATTAAATATCGCAGCCAGCAGGACCGGATCCTATAGCAGGCTTTCTTGACCTTGCACCACGACCACGACCATTTGGCTTACGCTTTTCGCCAAAACTCCACTCTTTCATTCATTCATTCAGTCGCTCGTTCAGCCTCTGTATACCTTGACGCTCTTTCATTGAACTCGGCCTCGAGTACGAGTTTTCGAGTTCTCGCTTACGCTCACGCAAGTTCGCCTCTCCGACCCGACCCCGTGCCTCACAGCCCAAGTAGCTTAATACAACTACTACGCACGCACGCAGAACCAAGCAGCTACATAGCGACTTCTTCATAAACCCGCAGGCACCATCCCACACGCTCATTCCATTCGACCAGCCATCTCGACGTCGTCCAGTTCCTCGTCTGAATCGTTGACCCGATATCTCTCCTTCCAAGACACCGCTCCTAAAGCCTCCCACAGCCGCACCACTACACGGCTCCCGGCTCGACCTTCACCCTTCGAACTCCCATTATCACGGTCTCCTCGACGACAGAAGCGTACCCCAATTCCACGGACCCCTCCCTGCAGTCTATTTGGAACCGACTCAATTGAAGCTGTTGTAGTTTCTCCGGTGCCACACAGCTAGCTTCTTTCCACTCCCACTTCCACTTCCCTTCCACGTCTACTTCGACTTCCTCGTCGTCGTCGCCCAGATAGTATACTAAAACCACCGCCGACCCGCTCGCCCCTCGATACCCCGCGTCGACACTCTCATACCCCTTTACAAAACGAACACAGGATGGTTAGTTTTGACTTGCCGCTTTTGAGGATGGGGCTTTACGGTGCTTTCGTGCGTGTTTTCTTCCGTCTCCGTCTTTGATAATTGAGGGAGCTGATGGGTTTGTTGCGGGGGTGTGTAGGCCGTGTTCTCGTTCCTCCTCTTCGTCTTTACTGCAGCTAGGCTGAATTATACGTTGACTCTGAGCAAGGGTGATAGTCTGAATGGTGGGAGGAAGTTTTACGGTGAGTTATAATCCAAGCAGGTCTTAGTCGAGTACAGGTTTACTTATTAATTCTGTAGACCCGGTCGTCGCAGAGCTCCTGTTCACCTCGCTCATCTCTATGCCATGGGCTGGCTTCATGTGAGCACCCAGACCCGGATCTCTAGGACACGGACTTTCTAACTGACTTATACAGGATATTCTCGATACACAAACGCTATGAAAACCGGTACATATCCAAGTTCCGGGACGAGATGATTATGCTTGCGTTCATCTGGATATTCTGGATGGTCGGGACGGCCTACGCTACAGTGAGTCTCCAGACTTTCTCCTCTCCACAACCTCTAATTTCGACTGTACTTTCCCTCCTTACCTCCAGTCGATATGGGCCGCAGACATCGCCTCCTGCCAAAACTTCAACGCGTGCCGCGTGCTTTCCGCCCTGCTCGCCTTCGCATGGCTCGGCTGGCTCGCCCTCACCGCGCTCTTCGGCATATGCCTCCTCTTCACGATTGCGAACCACGCCTTCCTCGAACCTCTGCACGGGAGGTGGGACCCGCGGCAAACCGTATACGCCTAAGGTTGAGACTCGAGGATCTTCGCTCGCTCTCGCTTTCCCTCCCCGGGTTCCGTGTTTCATTGCACTTCCTATTGTATGTATCCGTAGATGTATTATATCATTCCTCCTGCTCTTATGTCTTCTACTTCGGTAACTAAGTGTAAGTACGATGGTATGCACGCGCGTAACACGCTGCAGCGAAATGAAACGAAACGCCGCAGGCTCCTCGAGATCAGCCCCTGTCCTCGAGGCGACGACGCGGGGCCGCGTTTGTGACCTTAGTCACGCTTCCGTCACGCTTTGCACGCGGTGTGTGACCGCCATCGCGTGTTTGGCGCAAGGCTCGAAGCTTTCGGTGTACAAATAACGCAGCTTTATCTAGCGCGGTCATTAACCGCATCTCCCTCCTCGATTTCACCCTCATTTCGCTTCTTTTAACATGGTTTTCGGCTTCTTTTCGCGCAAGAATACGTCGGAAACGGTCGCTGGTTCGACCACAGAAGGCTCGAGGACTTCTGAACCTGAATATGCAGCCAATGCCGCGTTTACATTCCCAAAATCGAAGGGAATTGGGCAGAAACAGCTGCACACCCCCGCACCCTCGACGTCGACACCGACGCCGGACTTTGTGACCCAAACCTCGACCCCACCGCCCCCGACGCCTTCACCCCCGCCCCGTGACCTCGTCACCGATCCCCGAGCCCTTTTTGCCCTAATCTCATCTGTCCCGCCCCAAACTTTGCACAGTTACTGCCTTTCTCATCTGAATCCGGCCAAATTCCCTCCCCCGCCCTCGGCAAGCCCAAAGGCGCGCAAATCGACGCCTCGGAAGCCGCCGACGGCCGGCACGACGGCGTCGGCCATTCTCTCACGCAATGCCCATCGACGACGACGGTCCATGTCGACGACGTCGACGCCCGCCCCGGACGACGACGACGACGACGACGACCTATCGCACGACGACGACAAGCTCACCCCAGAAGCTCTAACTTTATTGACGGACTTCTTCCGCACGCTCGTCCCCCCACCTCAACTCCACTGCGTGCGCTGCCACAAAGCCTACTTCGACCTCGAAAACACCGACACCAGCTGCCGCGTCCCGCACGACGACGACAGCGCCCTCGTCGAGCGCGTCGGCGTCTCCGCGAGCAGCGCCGACGCGGCGACGTACCAGACGCTCTGGGGCTGCTGCGGGGGCGTCGTCGAGGGCGACGGCGACCAGGGCCCGCCGGACGGCTGGTGCTACGAGGGCATGCACACCATTGACACCAGACGCGCGCGGTTCCGTGCGGACTCGTCTCTGCAGGACGATAAGCTTGTGAGCTGTGCGGCGAGGCGGTGTTTCAAGGCGAGGGTGAGGGAGGAGAGCGAGAGTAGCGATGAGGAGAGGC
Source organism: Ephemerocybe angulata (assembly GCA_013368325.1). Classification (NCBI taxonomy): domain Eukaryota; kingdom Fungi; phylum Basidiomycota; class Agaricomycetes; order Agaricales; family Psathyrellaceae; genus Ephemerocybe; species Ephemerocybe angulata. The sequence goes on along the minus strand of JAACJK010000163.1, from coordinate 1,513,597 downwards.
CGGTGCGGGCGAAGCGGAAGCGCGCGGTGACGCTCAGGTCGGAGGAGGATGCGAGGAGTGTGACGTCGAGTAGGCGGGCGACGAGGAAGGTCGAGGACGAGGAGGCGCCGAAGAAGAAGCGGAGGGCGTCGAGGAAGCCCATCTCGTCCGCGGAAGTGAACGACGACGATGCTGACGAGCCGCCGAAGAGGAAGGGAAGGGTTGTGGAGGATGACGAACCACCGAAGCGAAAGAGGCGCGCAGCGAGGAAGCCCATTTCTCCAGAAGAAGTCCACGACGACGACGACGATATGGACGTCGAGCCCCAGTCACCGCCAGCGACGCCCCGACGCAGCTCGCGTCCTCCCAAGTCGAGCGCGAAGGCTCGCTCGCAGTCGCGCAAGCCCGCGTCGAGGATTGGCGCCGCTGAGGTCCCGCGCGCGAGGTCAACATCCCCCGTGCGCACGACGGGTGGGTCGAAACTCAAGAACCGGCTCAGCGTCAAAGACCTCGGAAACGAGACGGACACCGCGACGCCGCCTGTGAAGCGTGGTAGGGGACGGCCGAGGAAGAACCTTGTTGAGGTCGTGGATTCCAGTGTGATGAACGAGATCGAGATGACTTGATCAGTGGGCGTCTATCTCTCTTTTTCTTTCCCATCCATTACGATAGTCATTATATCTTTCTGTATCTACTAATTGTAATCATTCTCCTTCATGCACATGTATGTACTATCCATGATATATTTCACTTTCCTTGCACAACCCTTTACCGCCAAGATGAATTGAGGTGGCTCGCTGTGGATGACGCAGAGTGCATCATTAGGCGCCCGGATGGAACTCGATGATGGACTTCGACGTCACTTCATTGACGCTGTATCACTACTCGTATCGACGAATGGCCCGGGAAAGGAAACTCGGGATGTAGTCACATGTGAGTATACTATGGCAGCATAAAGTCTGAAATAGACTCAGTGCTGAGGGCTGGGGCGAGCACCGGCCCAACGATCTCCGCGTTGTTTTAAGCGCCTGGCGCCTATCAACCTATGTAGTCTCACCGCACGATTGCACGCATCCAGATGGACTTTGTGACAGAATTGAAGGTCATATAAAGTGATTAAGTAAGAGACCATGGCCTTTACTCGACACGACGCTCCGAGGAGTGGCCGGTTGAAATTTTTCATTCCAGGCTTGGATTGCCGGCAAGACCCGGGTGTGTAAAGAACAGGTCAGTAATACATGGGTTAAAAAATCATCTATAGATCTTTAAAGGCGAAAAAGCGGTATAGGTGGAGCCAAAGAAGGGCTTTAAATAAGCTCAATTACTTCCTCAAACCTTGGAAGGCAACCAGTTCTGCAACTAAAGGTAAGTCATGATTGAACATTTTGAGTCATAAAAACCCATACCTTGACATTGGTGCGCGCAAGCAAGTATTCATCAGAGAATGGGTAATCGATATATCCTTTCTCAGTACCTTCAAGATCAGAGTGCGTGTAGTACGTTTTCGGATTCGGAGGAGTCACAGGTATATCATGCTGAAGCCTATATGGCAAATCGGGCTATGCGTGGAGTGTGGGTATTAGTAGTTGGTCTAGGTTGTAGGATGAGCCATGATACTCACGTTGGAAATGAATAATTGGCCGAACGCAACTATATCCCCCTTCTCAGCAAACCTGAGAGCTGTCTCGCGTGTGTGTTCCCCGCACGACATGAAAGGGCGGGGCGCCCATATCTCTCTGAGGAAGTCATTGGACTCCTCGTCCCCTCTAGTTGGGAACTTTGGGTTAGTTCTGTATTGCCCCGAGCCAGGTTCCACGACGTGAAGGTAGGCAAGCTTCGGGTGGGATGCAACCACATTTGAAATGAAATGAGAGAATTGGGGCTTTGGATCGTCCATTCTCATATCTGCACATTTGAGAAAAAATCGATCAAACTCCCAAATTAAACAGTCAATTATGCGACGACGTACCTTGGAAATGATTCCAAGGACTGATACGAAGGGCGGTTCTCTCCGGACCCACGGCCTTCACGACTGCATCGACAACCTGCAGCCCAAACCTGCTTCTATTCTCGATGCTACCACCATATCCGTCGGTTCTCGTGTTGCTCACGTCTTGTAGGAATTGATCAATCAAGTACCCATTGGCTCCGTGGATCTCGACACCATCGAACCCAGCCTCAACGGCATTCTTTGCAGCAGCTGCATAGAGACTGGGGAATTTACCAATCTCCTCTATGGTCATGGCTCGAGGTGCGGGGTCGGTCTCGGGCCTAGTGGAAAGCCGGATTGGGGAGGCAGCTGTGTGAGGAATGCCAAGCGCTTCAAGGAACTTCGGCTGTGCAGCCCTGCCAATCGCCCACAGCTGTAGGAATATGAACGAGCCATTGCTGTGAACTGCATCGGTGACCTATCGATAAATGTTTAGCACAACGTCCATGTATCCAGCGGGCGTGCACACAAAGTACACAAGCCACCACTGCGCTTCGAGAACTCACCTCTTTCCAGGCCTTGATATGGTCGGAATTCCAGATACCTGGCACGTAGGGATATCCACTCGCTTCAGGAGCAATGAAAGTTGCTTCAGTGACGAGCAGGGTTCCCGGGACGCTTCCTCGTTGCGAAAAGTACTCCTTCACCAAAGGAACCACTGGGAGGAAACCGCTTTTGGTCGCCTTCATTCGAGTGCAGGGAGCGAGCGCCACTCTGTGCTGGAGTAGCACATTGCCGACCTGAATAGGGGTGAATAGCTTGTGAGGAGGAGACATCTTTGTGAGAAGAGATAGAAAGTGTCGCGTTGTTTTTGAGGAAAGGAAGGCCATCTATCTATCGAATTTAAACCATTTGAGGAAAGGCGCTTACGAGGATGTGATTTCCAATTTTTCTCAAGACCAGCTTCCTCGAACTCAAGTTTTGCCTGGAACAGAGACGCCTTTCGGTTACGTATCCGGCCCCGAGAAACTTTTTGACCTTTTTTAGCTGCGGTTTCGATTGAGATGCCTGGCGCTTCGATGCTGCTCAGTCAGCGGGCGCTCTTTGCTGACTCATAAAGCTATGCAGTTTAGGCTCTAATTGTATGTCTCATAGATATTAAAAGGAGTCAGAGACTTGTATACGCCTACTAACACGTACACTTTAGAGAGTTGGAACGCTGACTCGCAGCACTTAATCTGAGGGCGTAACCGTTGATCCCAACGGTCTACGCCCATTATCCAAGTTCGGCTTATCAAGGTCTACGTGCAGCAAGGATGGGATTGGCTGGTTAGTTGTCTAATTAATGGCAAACTACCCACATCTTTTACTCAGGCATGCCCGACAATGGACATATCTTCTCGCTACGGCGAACAAAAGAAGCAGTCAAATACGTATACAGTGCCAAATGCACCCTGACCACCTGGCTGGAATAAAATCACCGAAACAACTACGCCTGAGTCCGATCCCAGCCTGTGTCCCGCCTCGACGTGGTTCCGGTATTACCTGGGACATTACCGCATCAACAGTGATGGCAATCCCAGGCACTTTTGCGACATTGCGGGCGCTTAATCACCCAAATTTAAACAGTTGATGCCAGACTTGTGCCAGACCGGATGGAACGCACTGCGCGTCTACTTGTCACATTCTACCCTCGCTTCAGTCACACACGCTCTCTTCACACTCCCACCATGCTCCCTCCACGCTCCCCATGCCTCATGGCGTGATCATCCAAAAACAAAAAGGGTGGTGTACACATATACCTACCGAGACTGCCACCAATGGTGAGCTTTCCCCACAATGCACGCTTGCAAAGACGGCGTGAAAACACGCGTACCCTAGTATATTCAACTTCTCATTCCTCCTCGATTTCTACCCCACACTGAGGCTGCGTTATCGCTTGACAGATTGCATTCGATATTCACTTGCAACAATCGGCGCCGTAATTCTGAGCCTTCAAGCGAGCATACGACCTCTGGCATCGATACTGCTGCACCAAACAAGTCTCAAGTAGCGACGTCCAGATCAAAGCCCTGCACTAGGAGAAAGGGGGGAGACAATTTGAAGGACAGTACGTACTTGGCACCTTCGATGGTAGCCAAAAATGCCCACTGGTTTTCGAAAGGCTTATTGTTGCCTTATCAGAATATACTTATCAGACGTTCCGCATGCCAACAAGGGAAATCTCCAGTCGAGCCAAGTCGAGTGCATGGTCGCACGCAAGCCTGGAAGCATTCTTCAGCAGCTTTCCAGGTTTTAAATACGAACTCGAAGAACCTTCAATTCCAGCGTTTCGAAGATTATACAGGTTCCTGCACCTGGAACCTGGTGATTCTGCTTGGGACGATCTGTACTCAGCTTTTGTAGCTGCTGCCCATGCGAGCCAGTCGAGCGTTCGGGAGCTCAAGCCCCGTCGGCTCTCGCGGTCAAGGTCCGCTTCGCTAGATGAGGTGGGAGTGGGGGACCTTTATACGACTTTTTCGCGCAATTCGCATATCCATACAATGGGACGGACGCGACAATCGCATTTGATAGGCTGTGGGATGGGCTCTGGGAGGTTCTTCAGTACTACCCGTACTGCTGGTCACTTTGGATTGGACTTGAAGACGAGTTCCGTGCAGCTCTCAGAGACCAGTTCGCTTTCGTCTTTGGTGAAGATGCCAGTGATAGACGCTCTTGGGAGCGGCTGTGTCGAAGATTGGGTATCAACTCGGTGGAAATGGATTTAGACGATATCCAAGAGGTGAGGGTCGTTAATCCTTGATCTACCGAGGTATATTCATGTCCTGATTGTCGTATTAGGTGATATCCCGCACGCACGTCAATCTGGTGGATATCCTAAATCGTAGTATTCCCGATGGACGAGTTCCAAAGTTCCTAACAGAAGAAGAGAAGTGGGCTTACAATTCAAGCATAGAGGAGGAACACCATTACAGGCGCTCCCAATCCCCTGCAACATCTTGGATCCACCTCCGACGCTCTCTTTGTTAGATTGCACAAGCTCAGCCTGTTTTCTTCAGTTTTACTCTGAGGACAAGCGCAGAGATATTCGTATATCATAATGTACTTAAATATGTATTCTAGTTGGCGGGAATATGAAATATTAAATCGTATATGGAGGCGACGAGGATGAGCGTAGCCAAAAAGGTGATCTCTCTGACCTACAGCGTGCTCGAGCTGGCAAAGTTCTTATGCGCCGAAAGGGAGCAATCCGGCACTCACTAAAGCTACCTGTGTACGATGGTGCGATACACGCGTGGAGAAGATTGCCGCAGATTGCCGCCTGTTCCAAGGTCAAAGATGTGGGGAGGCGCAACGCCTGTGAGGCCCGCGGCCGATGACTAAGCGGTCAGCCACCGAAAATGTGGCGAATCCTCGAAATATCCGCGACGATGGCCTCAAGACATGGTATTGGACAAAATGAATGCAGATAAGGTGGGTATAGGATAGTTAGAAGTATATGTACTGGTATTCCTGGACACTGTAAGTGGAAAGGTTTAGTGTGCGTTCGGGGAAAAAGTTTGGGGTAATTTCGGTCTTCCGTTTCAGGCAATCGATTTCCTTTTAGAGCCGACCGTGTTTCTGTGTCAGAATAGCTGCCCTTATTTTTATTCACTATTTTGGGGGCGTCTAATCTGATTTAACTACCACCTAATCATGTCGCTAATATTATTATTATTCCGTAGTTCGGGTATCTTGACGTTGATAGGTGATCTGTATAGGCTATTTATATTATATTGTACATTATATGTCTCGATCTGCAGAGCGCTCTTCATCTACTGTGGGGGGCGGTATTATCGATAGACATATGAAATGGTCGTTCCACAGGTTAAGTAGGAGTTGCAGGTGGGATTCAGTGCGTGCTTCCTCGTTGCGGTACGATACCGTCACTAAGCACCTTGGCCTTGTGTGCTTACTCCTAAGGCTTGGTGTCTCGTACTCAAGCGTACGGTAGCTACGGCGCAGGTTAAACAGGTTGAGGTTCGTCAGAGCCGGGAATTGGTCGCGTATTTTACTTTGTCTTTGATAGCCCTCCTCCGAGTCCGATGTGAAGTTGTAGCCGCATGTATACGATTGGTCCATCTCTAGTATTTTTAGCTCTTTGAGATTAGGTAGAGGGAACTCAATCACGTCCATCGAACCTATCATTCCGCTCACTCTAAGGCTATGCAGTTTGTTTTCCACATTCGAAGCGGCCATAAATCTGCAGAGGGTGTCTGGGAGGGAGGTACATTGATTGCCGTCTAGGTTTAATTCGATGTCCAATTTGATTAGAGCGGGACTACGGAGGTATTTGAGTATGTCAAATCCTCCCCCTGCTATCTTGAGATCGCGCAGTCTTGTTAATGTCAGGTGCCTATCATCGAGGTCTGTTACCGATTCAGCTGGCGCAATTATTGAATATGCTCCTGCGAGGTCCACCACTAGCCCCTCTAACATTGCACATTCAGATAGTACCTCGAGAAGCAACCGCGCTCCCCAGTCCCATCTAAGGTGGAGTGTATTGAGCCTCGCCATAGCAGTGGCCGGGATGGGGATTGAAAGACGATTCTGCGGACCGTCGTCTTCAAATGCGAACCGCTGCTTGGGAAGGTCGATCCGAAGGGCGGATACGGCACCTTAGTCACATAGGAAAAGCTACCCATTAGGTTAAGGAATTTCTCTTTCCCAAGTACCTAATAGGTTGGCTTTTCCCAGCCCTTTACCACTTTTTATTTCCGCCCTTCCCTTTTTCCACTTCCTCCTTTCCTTTTCCTATTTCCCATCCTGTTCCTACTTCTGCCTTTTCCCTTTTCCAGGGACTGTATGTCTGCACCATTTCCTCTACCCCTTTCCCATTACCCACATCATTTCCCCCATCATTGTCACAGTCACGGGGTGTCCGGGGTCCTCCCTCCTTTTTTTTTTTTTTTTTTTTTTTTTTTTCTTGCTCAGCCGCTTCGCCCTCTATCTATCCTGCCAGAGTTACAGAGTAAATCTAGGCCATGCAAGGGAGCAATCAAATAGGTGAAATGGGTAGATGTTGATGACAATATAGGGATAACGGCACCAGCACAGTCTGTAGCTAATCCTGGATGATGCTATCATTTGATTTAGATGATTATATGACAATAGGGGGCCAAAGACACAAAAAGGTAGAAGGGACATCAATACCGACCAGTCGCGACTCGAGAGATGTGCCGCTGTAACTAAAGTGCAAGCAAACGGGTGCCAAGTATAGTGAGAAGAAGGCAACCAACGTTCGATGGTCCCATTGGCTTCCTAGGGCTATAGCCTTTCCCGTTAACCTTTCCTAACCCTTTCTAAGGCTCTAGCCTTTCCCATTAGCCTTACCAGACTTTTCCCATTAGCTTACCTGACCTTTCCTGTTAACCTTTCCTGACTCTTATTGATGCTCTAGCCTTTACCGTCAGCCTTTCCTAATTCTTATAGATAATATAGCCTTTCCCATTAGTCTTTCCTCTCTTTCCTAAAGCTCCAGCACCTCACCGTAGTCTTTCCCAGTCTTTCCAGAATTTCCTAAGACCCCAGCCCTTACCCATAACCTTAGCCTTTCCTGATTCACCTAGATGATATAGCCTTTCCTATTAGTCTTTCCCTTTCCTATTAGTCTTTCCCCTCTTTCCTAAGACCCCAGCACTTACCTGTAGCCTTTCCCAGTCTTTCCAGAATTTCCTAAGACCCCAGCCCTTACCCGTAGCCTTTCCTAGTCTTTCCAAGATGATTCAAAGCAACTTCCCAATATACCCCCACCCTTTCCCAATCTTTCCAGGAAGCCAAGCTATTTCCTAATGCATTTCCCAAAAGGAACTGCCTTTCCCAAGCTTTACCACCTTAACCAAGGATACCTGGGCTCTCTGGACATGACGAAGTTAGTGCGTTCTAAAACTTAACAGGTTCCAAAAAAAAGGGAATGATTAACACTACCGGCAAGGACTATAATAAAGCGCACCTCAGGAGAATTGAACCCGGAGCTTCAGGAATGAAGTCCCAGGGACTTAGCCACTGCGCCATTTTAGTCATTAAAACCTTTCGTAATTCAGCCCCGACATACCTATGAATTGTACGCACAAAGTCATAAAAACAATTAAATGGGCATATAAATATGGCGCGACAGAGAATTGAACCCAGGCCTTCGATAGGACACTTGCGCCACTTAACCACTGCGTCACCCAAGCCATATACAATTCAAAAACATACTCGTACATATACCTACATCACGTCAACTCAGCACAGAACAAAAAAAATATGAACTCACTCACCCCTTCAAAGCTTCAGTACCTGTATATCATACAATGTACAACATATTCATGACTGAGGCTTAACTCGCCACAAATGTTCCTGAAGTCCAGCGAAAATAGAATAGCTTACCAAGATTGATGGTTCCCGCGCGAGCGTACAGCCACAGGCTCATAGCGAAATCGCCAAGTCCAAAGAACGGGCATACAGAGAATTTTGAGGGACAAATGATTGTGAGAGTGCATTCGTAGAGATACAAGCAGCCAGTGTAACAAACCTAAGGTACTTTTTAAAGGAGAACAAAAAAAACTATTAAAGTAAACTAAGATACTTTTGAGAACCGAAACACGAGAGAGAGAGAGAATTAACTGGCGAGCCCATAGCCCCTGCTTTTAGGGGAGAAGAAACTGAAGAGAAAGATACGAAAGGTTACGCTAGTAATCAGGGCGACGATCCTTTTTTCCGAGGAACCAAGACTCGTCATCCTCTCCCATGTCCTCCAGCGAAGAATCGTCATAACGACAGTAACGCGAATCCCTGTGAGAACGAGAACGAGATCGACGCCGGGATCGCGACCGCGACCGCGAACGTCTATACTCGCGCGAAGGTGCGCGACGAGACCGAACGACAGAAGGGGAGCGGGCGCGACGAGACCGACCAACAGAAGGGGAGCGGGCGCGACGAGAACGAACGACCGAAGGGGAGCGGGCGCGACGAGAACGAACGACCGAAGGTGAGCGCGCCCGGCGCGAACGAACAACCGAAGGGGACCTCGACCGGCGAGGGCGTGAGCCGCGGCCCCAAGACTCATAGCGGCGGGCGGGAGACCGAGATCGCGTCGTTTGGCGGCCTCTCACAACTTCTTCCTCCTCTCCATCCACTCTCCCAGCCCTGCGCCGAAGTCCGCGCCCAGGAAGATTGGGCTCGTGGAGCCTGTGGGCACGAATAACCGGGCGCTCTTGTCTCTCAGGCCTCCTAGTGGTTGGGCCCATCTCGAACGGGGCGCGCTTGCTCGGTGGACGACCCCCGCCAGGTGGGAGAGGCTCCTCGTCGTCTTCACGCTGAACGGGAGGAGGACGACGAACGGGAGCGCCCTCCTCGTCTTGACGCCGAGCGGGAGGAGGACGACGAACGGGAGCGCCCTCTTCGTCTTGACGCCGAGCGGGAGGAGGACGACGAACCGGAGCGCCCTCTTCGTCTTGACGCCGAGCGGGAGGAGGACGACGAACCGGAGCGCCCTCCTCGTCTTGACGTTCAACGGCAGGAGGGCGATGAACGGGAGGGGGAACAGCAAGGCGTTTCAAGGCGGCAATGAGAGGAGTACGTGACGACCCCTGCATAAACTCTGGGCGAGGGCTACCTTCTCCATCTTCATCTTCCCCACCACCCGCAGTATCAGCACCGCCCTTACCGCCCTCACGGCCCTTCCTTCCCTCGCGATCCAAAAACTCCTTCACACCAGCAGCCCGGTTCTTTGCCCGAACGAGAGGAGGGTCCGTACTACCGCGGTCGTCGGCTCTCGCTCGAAGTCCCGCGAGTTCCTGAAGTACAGGAAGGCAGTCGCGAACCTTCACAAGTACGCGCTCCTCCCCGACTTCTGACACTCCGTGCACCAGAGGGATGTCGAGAAAGCCAGGATCGGTCCGAGACATATTCATGTATTCTACCGAAGGTGTCTCAGCATCCTGTTCAGCTATATAGACTGAATAAAAACTTACGTTCATCCCATAATTCGAAGACAGGAGGGGAGACCCGCTCCGAACTTCCCGTCCATGCCCCGTAGAGTTCCGTAACAAACACAAGTTCGAGCCTGTTGATTTCGAAGCCTGGGGTCCCAGGAGCTGGGATATGGGCCGGCCAGTCGCGAAGGCACACCCGATACTTCTCCAGGAGCCACAGGATCTTCTTCCAGAAGTTCGAGAAGTTCGGTACGTTCACCAGTTGACCTGAGGAACAGTGTAAGTCGCCGCACAAACAATCAGTGAAAAGGACGTACAAAATAACACCTGAAAGAACATCCTGACCACCCGACGGTAGAAGTCCTTCGTCGTCTCCGTGTGCTTCCTGACCCAATCGGCGCCGTTGGGGAAAGTCTTGCCGAGAGCGATATAGTCGCGGCCCTGCTGAGTGCCCGCGCCACTACCGGCCGCCTTCTTCCTAGGGCGGGAGACTTGGGAGGTATACGCAGGAGGAGGAGATTGAGGCCCGACATCGTCATCGCCGCCTTCGTCTTCAGGGACAGCTCCGTTCTGACGAGCCGTCCCTTCTCCCCCGAATACGTTCTCTAGATTAACTGTGTCCGCATCGACGAGCCCCATGTCAATCGCCCTGGAATCAACATAAGTATCAAGACGGCCAGTAATATAGACAACTACGCACTGCAAGGAAGTGATGAAACGCTCCAGGAGGGCCCTGACAGGAAGCTTCTGGCGCTGAGCGATGGTGCGAACCGTGTCCGAGGAGGCGAAGACCGCAGACAACTGACGCGCGACCGGATCGCGAGAGGTGAGAATGCACGTAAGGTCGATATCGGTCGTCAGCCTGAGTCCGTGGCACTGTAAAATAGTTAGATACTATGCCCTGGACGAGGCACGAGAGCGAAAGACTCACCAGATCTTCTACCTGACCCCCGAATTGAATCATCTGGCGAACCGCCGCAGTGCTAGGGTCGAGCTCCTCGTTGACATCGACGCCAGCGTTCAGGAGTTCAATTTGCCACTCCTCGACCCGCTGCTCGACCTCCTCCCTAGTCATCTCCCTATACCTTTCGCCTGCCCAGACGGCGAACTCCCCGCCCCGCGGAACTGCAATACAATGATCAGTATAAAGCGACAGCGAAGCCGAGAAAAAGGAAACGTACACGCTGGTGTATCGTCCTGTATCTTCAGCCACTTCTGAAAGATATTGAACGCGATCGGGTCCCTCGCGAGGCCAACACGAAAACCCCCCTTCTCCAAAAGCTGCCTTGGGGTTAACTTGAGCTTCCGGGCAAGAGCCTCGACGGTGGAACCAAGGTCACCGATTTCCTCCCAGTCTTCCTTAGAGAGGTGGCCGGGCAATGGGTCGGCAGGGTCGGGAGTTGGGCTCCGAGGTGCGCGGCCCTTACCCTTGTTGGGCCGAGGGCGGCTATCTTCCTCGTCGTCCTGGGGTTCATCGTCGGATGAGGGAGGGGAGGGGCTGGGCCCGGGTGGAGCACGACCCTTCCCTTTAGCGCGGTCAGTCTGCGCATCGCCAATCATCCCGTCTTCGCCCTCTTCGTCGTCTTCGTCGCCTGGCGCATCCTCCTCCCTGTCTTGTACCGCGCGGCGCTTAGCCTGACGGGCGGCGTCATTGCCCTGGCCCTCGTCATCGTCGTCGTTATCCGAAATGACACGGCGTTTGCGGTGCCCACGTCCTTCCACTTGAGGCGGGGGGCTGGGGCGTTGAGAACGACGACGCTTGCGCTGAGGGCGTCCAGCTTCGTCGGGGGGAGGGCTCGCGCTGACTGAAGCAGGGCGCTTACGGCTTGGAAGATCGTCTTCTTCCTCGGCCGACAGACTGTCTTCATCTGACGACTCGTCCCCATCCTTCCTCATGTCGAAGTCTTCGTCGCGAGTGTCGGTGGCGTCGCTCTCCGAGACCTCCTCTTCTCCCCCGGCCCTTCCTCTCCCCTTTACAGCCCCGGAGATTCCTGCGGTTGAATGAGCGTGGAAGTCGGCAAGGTGTGCGGGCAGGCGAGTTGTGCGAGCGGGTCGAGGCGCGATGCCGGCTGATCGAGGGGCGCTCCTGGCCGTGGAGGCGGAAGGGGGAGGGCTGGCCGGAGGCGGGCGTGCACTACGAGTCGATCCAACAGCCGCCATTCGCTCTCGTCGTTCACGTAAAACCCTGTGAACCTCCACCGCCTCATCCCACTGCTCCATCACGTCAACCTCACGCCCAGGTAGGTTCGTATTGCTCCTCCATTCGGGGACGAAGCCTTCGGGGAGAAACTGCCAGCGTCGAGCCTGGGGGTTGAAGAAAGTCGACACGGCGAGGAGGTGTTCGTGGGCGTTGATAAGGTAGAGGCGGGGCCTAGGAACGAGCCGAATCCAGGCAGTGCCGTTGACAAGGTTCAACCCTGGCGCCCATCTACCGTACTGGACCCAGTAGTATCCCTCGGGGTCTGTGGGGAGCGTGCAAGGTCCAAAGGTATCGAGGACATGGGTCGAGGGGCATGGTGGAGCCGGAGGTGCATCCGAAGGACGGGGGATGGGTTTGGGCCTCGGCTTGGACGGCGCAGGCGTCGCAGTAGGCGTCGAGCTCGAGGACCTGTACGAAGACGGCGTGAGCAATGTACCTGATTCGTCAAGATCACTAACAACTTACCCAGCGTCGGGTTGCCCCTCAGAGGACTGGTTAGGACGAACCCCTTTTTTGCTGGTGGAAGTAGAACTAGATAGCACAATTAGAACTTCACCAGCTGTACTAGACACGAAATCGAATGTACCTTTCCCCGTTTTGATATCCCTGTGAGACCCGCCGAAGATTGGCAGCCGCCGCGCTCGCACGATTTATGAGAGATGCGGTAGCAAGGGCCGTCGATGTTGAAGTCGTGGCGACAGGCGTCGCTTTCGAGGGTGACGAGCCAGGGGGGCGCGGGGGAGACTGCAAGCCCCATCCAAAAGCAAGGAGCGGGTTCGGTCGGGGAGAGGGTCCAGGTTGTTGAGAAGATCTATCGCTGCTTGCGATAGATCTGGAGCGCCCGTCCCTCCCAGGAGTAAAAAGACTACTCGCGGACGTTAGAACACAAGAGACAGGGCATGAACGAGAGGGCTACGTACCTATCACTCCCCCCAGCGGGGGAAGAGTTGACTGGGCCCTCCATGGACACATCGTCAACTCCCTCGTCCTCCTCGTCCTCCTCGTCCTCCTCGTCCCCCTCGTCCTCCTCGTCCTCCTCGTCCTCCTCGTCTTCCTCGCCCTCCTCCTCGTGAGCCTCCCTATCCTCGTCGCCTGAACTGCCGTCTTGGGAGCGATACGGTGGAGGGCCTTCGTCTTCTGAACCGGCAACACCCATGGACGTACTACGTGGCGGTAGGTAAGTGCCATCTTCCAAAGGAATGAGGTTATAAGGCGACGATCAACCACAGCGACCAAAGAGTCAAGCTGAGGGTATGGCAGCGACCAGCGACCAAAGAGTCAAGCTGGATAGCCAGGCGACCAAAGAGTCAAGCCTTGCAGCGCCGGAACAGAAAGCAAGGTGAGGGGAGGAGGGGGAGGAAGGCGAGACATACCTGGGCTGAGGATCATCGGGGGCAGCTGCTGAAGCACGACCGCGACCACGGCTACGGCCACGACCACGACCACGTCCACGACCACGTCCACGAGGTTTCTGAGGAGCCTGGAAGAGAATAGCTATCAGCGGGGACGTCAGAGAGAGGGAGGTCGTTCCGCTTACCATAAGAAGCAAAAACTAGTTCAATGAATACTGTCTTTGAGGGCGCGAAGATCGATGACCGTTCGACGAAGGGAAGAAGAAAATTTGAGCCTTTTATGTCCGAAAGGCCGTCGCACGGCAACCCCCGTCGTCTAAATCGAGTGGGGGGTTGTAAACCCAACATACGCTCCCTATATCTCAGAGAAATATTAGCGATTTGGGGTGGGGGGAGGCGGATCAGACTTGGAGGCGTACCAATGCACAACAGCCGAGTCGCCTCATCCTTTCCCCGTCCGCCCTTTGCCCTTTGCCCCGCCTGGTGTGTGTTGAAGCAAGTTAGCGTGGTTAAGGAGGTTATAGGTTAGAGATACTTACGCTAGCAGCGCGGGGCGAGGACTATGGAGACACTGGCAATAAGTAAGAAGGTAAGGAATGGCGAGCTATGCTTCGCCACGCCACAGAGATCGGTGATAGCCGACCGGGTCCCGTCGACGGATCACCAGTCACCCTCCCGGAGATGAGGCATACGGGGGGAGCTTGGCGGAATATATTCACGTTTACAACCCTCGGCTGGTGTGTAATACCACCCGAGGACACGGCCGAACATATCCCGGCTTGGGGCGAGGGGCGAACAAAACGGGATGGGGCGAGGGGCGAACAAAAATTGCATTCGGGGGCTTTCATACTACGTGTAATACAAGAACATGAATAAGAACTATTTCAGATGCGTCAGATAGGGCGGACAGGAAGAAACATGGCCACGTACATCGTAATTATGCCTTGGGAAGCATGCGTTGAAACCGGAGAGAACCGCGGCGAAAATCCACCACCAGTTGACCGGGTCCTAACAGGGCCTCGCACGATAGCTCGCTGAGCTCGCTGATGACATCCGCTACCCTGATGCGCAGAGGTTCCCAAGCACGCCACGAACCCCCGAAGCAGTCGAGGTTTGAGGCCAAAGACCGGTTCTTATGAACCGTATCCATGATTCCCGCCCACCTGGCTTCTTCCCGATCGAGATAGGCGCCCGCTCCCTCAAGGTCCGTTTCCTGGAGATAGGCGAATCTCTCGCAGATATCGCTGAGGTATCCGTACAGGGACTTGTTATGTAACGCAAGGTCGCAACGCCTTTCGACGAAGGGGATCTGGTCGGCGAGGACTTCGAGCTCGGTTCGAGGAGGAGGTCTGTGCTCTCATAGGTCAGTAGGGCCTGTAGACCCGGGAGGGAGCTTCAACGTACCTATCGATAGCGGGTTGAGTGATTGGATGCACTTCTTTAGGAATACTCTTCTTCACGTTCCCCCTCGCAAGTGTCTTTCGCGTACGACGTCTCCTCTTGCTTATCTCGACCTTGTGGCTAGATATGTCGCAGTGAATACACGCTTCCGGTTAAGACAGGTTAGACCGACATACCTCTCGTAAGACTTGGCGCTTTTCCTTCTGTTAGCCGCCGCTTTATCCTCGGGAGTATGGTACAGTCTTGGCCGCCCAGGCGGCATGGTGGTCTCGTTCAAAGGCTGATGACATCAATCGTAAGGAAGGGTGTAAATCCAGGCCCGTGCGCGCGCTCCGAAAGTTGGTAGGACGGGCTGTAGAGGTTGCTGTGGGTTGTAGAAAAGCCGAAACCCAAACAAAACTATCATAGGTACCTTTGTTTGAGGATCCTCAAACAAAACTATATGAGGCGGTATAGGCCTTTCGAGGCTAGGCTTGTACCTGGAGGTTTGGCGGGGAGGCATGCACAATATACCTTGTGCGAAGGTTTCTAAATCCCCTGGCATGTCAGTCCTCCGTCCGAATCATGAGAATAGGTCTATTCAAACGTACCATTGAAAGTGTAAGTTGTTGGGACGAAAGTCGGTATGAGCTGTAGAGGTTTTGGGGGGTTCGACGACGGACTTGGTACGAAATGTTAATGGAATCACTTGGTTATTATGGCCATTGTCTGACCTTTATTCCCTGCTAGTCCGTTTGGCTCCCGAAGGGGTTCATTCGAGAGCTATGAATCGCACGATTTCAGTGATACTACGTTCGAGACTTTACGATAGATATCTCACCTGCTATGCGGCCCTCGGCGCCCTTTCGATCGGTATGAGGCCTTTTAGTCTGGCCTTGAAGTTTGACGGCCCGTGCGACTCGGGAGTTGACGTGTAAAGGAATAGAAAGTACGAATGGGTGGTCTAAAGGCCTTGTGACCGGTATTTTCGCAGAGCTGGGCTATAGGTTGGTCGAGTAAGCGTCGATGTAACGGGCGCTTAAAGGCCAGGGCCTCCCTGGAGCCCCTCTCGCTGGTCCAGCGCACTCCGACACCCAACGACCAAGGAGTCAAGTTGGGCAGCAAGATCGACCAAAGAGTCAAGACCTTGCCGGCGCACAGGAAGCGACCAAAGAGTCAAGCTTTCTGCTGTCAAGGAGGAGGGGCGAGAGCTGCGAGGATCGAGGTACGAGGAAATGGATCTGTACTCACCTTGGGGTAGGGACCGTGGCTTGGGCAGATGCTTCCAACTCCCCGACTCCTGCGAGTCAGGGAGTTGGTAGGGAGTGTGAGGGTGAGGAGGGGGAAAGGACTGGCACGAGCTACCCCAGGTGGAGGCACGTGGAGGCTGTAGCAGTCGTGGGAAACCAGCCTTCCTGTAATTTCGGACGACGCGCCTCTTCTGATCCCGCGCGTCCATCCCCTACCGCGCGTCTTGCTTTCGCTCTCGCCCTGTCCCAAGGTAAGTTTCAATCTTTTCTTCCTCCCCCCCCCCCCTCCTCCCATTCTTTCCCCTGGGCGCAAGTGACTTGACTCGTTGGTCGTCACTTGAGGACTTGACTCTTTGGTCGTCCCGCCCAGTACCACGGCTTGACTCGTTGGTCGTCGTGTTTCTTTCCTTCACCTTAAAGGCTCTTAACTAACGCAGAGATAAGGTTACCGATCCCGCGCGGCCATCCCCTTCGTTCGTCGCTCCTCTCCTGTTCACTCGCCCGTGCAAAGGTAAGTCTTTACTGTTCCTCTTTCCAACTCTCCTCCCATTCGTTCCCCTGGGCAAGATCGACTTGACTCGTTGGTCGTCGCTTGAGGACTTGACTCTTTGGTCGTCCTGCCAGTACCACGGCTTGACTCGTTGGTCGTCGGGTTTGGTTTTCGCACTTCGAAAAGATCGTAACTGACGCAGAGCGAAGGTTAAAGGGGTATACAAAAATGTCTGAAGCCACGACCACTGCGACACCCCCCTCTCAGCCGGGAAACTCAGAGTTACCGATGCTGTATGGCCCTTTTCCATTGCCCTCGGAAAGCGTGAAGCAACATCCAACGCTAGAGTTTCCAGTGACCCTTGACACGGCAACGGGGACCTTCGGTGAGTGTACCGCTTTCATCGCGGTCAGGGCTTCTACTGACAGTGTCTCAGAGAGCAAAACTGTTAACGACATGCGCTCTTACTTTGTGACGGACATCCCTGTTCAAGCGGGGGAGGTTCTCGACGACGGCGGTCCCCGTATCACCATCCCCAAGGACGCTGTCTGGGTGATCACTAGCCCCAACCAGCCGTTCATCCTCTACCCCCCTACTGGTATGCGCGATGCCCACGCATTCGCGGACGGCAGGTACGGGTACGACGACAGGTCCCGATATCCTCAATTCGCTACGTCAAAATACGAATACATCCCTTGCATCCCCCTTCGTACCCATCAAAACGAAATGCTCTTTTACATCGTCAAGGAGGAGGACTGCCCGGCCATCCCTACGGTCGTCAACAAGGACATCCGCCTTCTCCACTCCGCCATCGTTAGGCACTTCAAAGTTCTATCGGAAGACCACGCGAAACGGGCTGGGGAGCTGCTCAAGACGTACAACTACAGCATGCTCGCCCTGCTCGTAACGCACATGCATCTCACGTTGGAACGCTTGGGGATGGGCATGACGTTCAGGTCTATCGTCTTGAACGTCGGGGAATTCCAACGTACATGTCTTGACATCGCCGGGTTCATCACGTTCGCCACGATCTTTCTACCTCGATTGAGGGAGTCCGGCCCCTTCCCCGTCAGCAACAGCATAATGGGCGCCTTCACTCATGACCTGCGCGAGGCTCAGCGGCTCTTTCACCTCGGAATCCCGGTTTGGTTCGTCCGCCCCTCCTGCGATATCCCTACGAATGCCGTGGTCCACCCGTTGGCCAAAGTTGACAGGCTCCGCGACACGCCCATTCTCGACGATCGCCCCATCGTAACAGAGGAGTTTCATGTCACACTGGAAGGCGGTGGCAAGATGATCTACCCATTCCCTCGCCTGCACCGAGGTCCAGCAGGAACAGAGCTTCAAGACGCCCTTCAAAGAATCGGGTGCCGAGTGTCTGGTCGCTCATACGTCTCGACTATGGGAGTCCCTGCAGCCACGACCGAGGATGCTGGATACCGCCGTGTGCGCTCCATCGAGCTCTTGCCTTGTGAGTTGTTTCATGTATATTGTAAACTGTTACTGATGTTATCTACTTATCTACAGATTCTGTATATCAACTTCCAAATGGCCCCGGCTCGGCTTCCCTTCCTTCCGCTGCCCATCCTCCTGGGGCCCCTATTTCTGCATCCTTGAAGCGTCCTCAGACATACGACTCGGCCAGGACTTTGCCGATGATCCCATCTTGGAAGAAGGCGTTAGAGAAGAAGCGCCCACGCGTCAAGGCGAGGAGCACAACTCTGTTGGGCACGGTCGCTCCCACTCCTAAGCTCCTGAGGCAAACGGGGAATGCGAAGCTTTACGCGGGAGGTTGGCTGACTAGCCGTGCAGCTATCATTGCGATATTGGTCGAGAGCAACTGGGGTTCGTCGTCGTTCCCCGACAGTCAAGCGTGGAGAAACTTCCTCAACAATCTCCGCTATCATTTCGATGGCTACGTCCCCCCCATCGCCGCTAAGCGTCTTTCCGAACCCCCCGCCAAACGCCCTCGCACGACCACTTCCGCCGGGAACGCTGCTGAATCGTCCTCATCTCAGAGCGCGGTGAAAGCAAACTCGCGCAAGGCCAAGGGGAGGTCTGTTCCCAGCCATCTCGACGACCTCCCCATTCGAACGACCAAGATCGGACGGGTGGCTTGGCTGGAGCAGCAGATCGGTCTGGGGAATTGGGAGACACTGGATCGTGAGATGTCAGAAGATACGCTCGAGGAGATCATGTACGAGCTGCACGAATTCAACTTCCGGATGGAGCTGTTCATCCTCGACCGAGAACTACTCCCCGAAGTTTGGATGACGACCCCTGGTCTTATCGTATCGGAACGGGAGAGAACGGCGGCGTCAGAAGCACGCGAAGACATCCTTCGTCGGGTCTTTCCTCTCGTAGACGGCAACCATGAGGGTTTCTTCCTCCAAGCCATGCCCAACGTCGATAGGGGTTTGGCTTCTTTGGACTGGCGTGAACGCGCTCGGCATGTACTAGCTCTGCGTGTGGTGGTCTTGAGGTGGCCCAGGTGTCCGGATGCCATTACCGACGCGTCTCTGGAGATGGAGGAGGGGGCGATGGCTCGGCTGGAGGACCTCGTCGTCGAGTTCTACTGCCAGACCTTTCACGCCCAGTTCGATCGCATTCCCATCGCCCCTGTTCGACTTCCGAAATCATCCCTCCTTCGCAAAGGGCCGGCTTCAATCTATGGCTCCTTGTTCTCGACTGCGCCGGATTGTGTGTGAGGAGGTAAGCCATCTACGGACCTTTATGTGCGGATCTCGTACTTATTTTCATCTTTTAACTCAGGTATCGTTATTGTAGTTGTTGCATGGCTCGTAGTATCGCACGTCCGTGTAAGTTCACCCGTGTTCTCTTTTGGTTTTATGGCTCACATCCTTCTTCTTCGTTCCAGAGTATTATCTTAATGTCATTTGCTTCGTTCGCTCGTAATGGGGAAAGAAATGTCACGTGAAGTAATCGCGTCCATTAATGGTAATGCCGACGGCCCGACAACACCAGGTTTTTCGTTCTGTTCGAGTTATCGTCCGGTATGTCGTTCCGCCTCCCCAGCTCGATTCGTAACAAGGCCGTTTCACAGGGCTCCTCGAAGAAGACTAAATGGAAGCTGTCCGTTGGTCGAGCGGGTCGTAGGCCGTACGGATCCCAGGGTGTGTCGATATTCCCCAGGGTCGATGTTCGCACCCCGGCAGGGGATTTCTCTCAGGTTCTGGGATCCTTGCCCTCGAAAGTTGGGTCTTCTCCTTCGGGGAGAGACGAGTCTCCTACGCGCGCGTTCACATTCGAAGATCACCCTACCTCGTCGCCTCGGAAAGTGCGAGATTATCGTCGGGCTCAATGGGAGCGATGGACACAAGAGGTCATTCCTCTCCTACTACCGGTCTATTTGGAGGTACTCCGCACCTCCGACAACCTCCGGGATATCTGTAGAGAGGCTCCGGCGTGCGGATGCGTTGGGACGACACGTAGAGTCAAGGTAACACTAGTTTCATGGGAAGGTGAGTACCGTCGTCTCAGGATGGATTGGTATATGCTGACTGGCTTTGCAGGGCTTTCAAAGGCGACAGTGTGTAGCTGTGAGCCGGTAGTGCAGCTTCTGAGGATGGGTTACTTATCCTCGGTCCCGCTGCGCCCCTCCTATGCGTTCGACATCACAATGCTTGAGTTCGTTCGAGAACTGCACCTGCGAAGCCCACCGAATAAAACGGCCTGGACGTTGACATTGGAGGCCTTTCTGAGGTCTCGGGGTTATACTATCGATGGGCAGGATGTGATACGACGGAAGTTCACGGCCAGTCTTCGCTGGTATACTGTCTTATGCCTCGAGGCCGAGGCGTCGCTGCGGAAGGTCATTTCAAAGGCCATAGGTCGAGACGAGGCTCCTGTGGAGAAAGAAGAAGAAGAGGCCGACGAGGAAGAGGGCGGGGACGATGTCTGGGAAGATGTGGAGGATGACACGCAGGGATATCTGGCGCTCTGTTGCCCGGCATGCTTCGGCGGGAGAGAGGGGATTGTGAAAGGAGGGGATGAGTGAGTACTTTAATGCGACCCGTTCTACGTCTATTTACTGACTTCTTCCCTCAGCCCAGACGTTATCGTGTGCTTGGACGCTTGCTTCACGCAGAAAAGGCGAAACCCCGTACGTGGAAAGTCTAATGATCCACCCCTTCGCCATCCCTCCTCGGCTATCCTGACGCGCGATGAGATCAAGAAGGCGCAGGAGTACGTAGAGAAGCTTCGACCGGCACGCCCTGCAGCGGCGAAGAAAGACACAGTAACAGGGGCGGATGGTGTTGAAGCAGGGATGAAGGTCCCGAGGTCTGTGCTCGACGCATGCCAGGAGTCGTTCACAGCGGCTGACGAGAAACGGACCAAGGCGAGCACCAAATACTTCGCGGACACTGGGCTCATGGCCCTCCTTTGCCGACACGACCGGGTCCTCTGGCTGGCCAATATGACGACGGCGGGGGAGCGACAGTACTTCGCGATCGCCCTGATCTTGAAGCTCTTCAAGTACATTCCGAAGGAGGCGACTGTCGGGATCATGTATGATATCGGGTGTCAGCTGGAACGGAGCTGTCACAAGTGGAAGTTCATGGCTGATATCGTGCCGAGGATAAGCTGGGCGGTCTCTGTTTTCCATGCCTACGGGCATCAGTGGCCTTGCCAGCTGGTGTATCACCCACGGAAGCGTAAGGGATTCGGGCTCTCGGACGGTGAAGGCTGTGAACGGTTTTGGAGCGCAATCGAGTTTCTCATTCCGACTCTGCGGGTTTCTGGGGTGCGTTATCTACAACTTGATCCTTCTTGTCACTGACCTGACTATGCAGTACCACCAACGGCTGTTCACCATCGACGTCCAAGTTTCGCATCTTCGCGAACAGTCTCTCGGCGTCCTCGGGCTATGGATCAAGCGTAAATACCTGAAGACTCGCGAAAAGAAGGCGGCGGCATTGGAGGTCCTCGGCGAGCTGACATACAGCAACGAGGATCTTCAAAGGGAGTGGGAGCTGCAGGTGGAGGCGCAGACAAGGCCGTTGACGAGAGCCACCGGGGGTCTTGCGAAGAAGAGCGTCAAAGCCATCCTAAGTTTGATGGATTTCAGCTCTAGTTTGAAGGCTGATATACAAAAGATTGATAGGAAGGTCAGCAGGATGCAGGGTACGGATGGGCTGGACGAGCTACTGGAGTCTCGGGCGGTGTTGTCGACTCGGAGAGAGGAAGTTGATGGGCAGATTGACTCGAAGCGCAGGGCGTTGGGTGTACGCGACGAAGAAAATCTGAAGGGCCTAATCAAGGACAAGTACCTGGAGCTGCGCCTCAAGACGCTCGCAGTCAAGGAGCGTTTACGGGCCAAGCTACAGAGCAGGAAGTTCGAATTCGAACGCGTGGACCGCGCCTATCAACGCGTTTCCGCCAACGGTGAGTGTACTTATCATTGAGGTGTAAGACTTAGGACATTAATGACTATCGCGACATGCAGAATCGGGCCTCCATAAACACATACGGCAGCAAGTCGGTCGGCATCAAGGGACCATTGCGAAGGCTGCCAAGAAGTACAACGATATGTGCAAGGACCTAGACAGGTATATCAGGGAAGGCTTGGCGACGGCGGGCGCAGTTTCTCCCCGTCAGATTCCAAAGGAGGAGCTGTACTCTCTGGATGTCGACGCTCCGATATGGGATGATGCAGGGCTGAAAGATGGCGAGCCCGGGGATGTTCCGGGTTGGCTTGGGGATGACGATATCCGGAGGGGCATCATAGCTTGGTTGGATCTCCAAAGGTGCATCGAAGAAGAGCTTCGGCTGAAGCAAGAGTGCGAGAACCTTCGACGATGGGCACGGGGGGAATGGGACGCTCTTGAGGCGGCTTTGGAGAGGAACGGTGAGTATCCGAACCATCGGTCACGACCCTGGCTAATGCACTGTCTTCTGCTAGAGTGCGAGAACATCAATTATCAGCTTCTTCGTCGACAAACCGCTCTTACGGGGCTTATTTCGACTTGGAGAAGCATGATTCGGGCGGTTTCTCCTCAGGTGTATTCGATGGACTGGACGACAACGGCGCAGGGTTTCGACCCACCCCCTCGTTCGATGCTGGACACCCCGGGCTCGAGTGACTCGGAGGAAAGCGATGTGAGTAAAGACTCGGAGCTGGAGGCCGATGACCTGGTACTTCAGGCCATGGAGTCAATGGATCTGCTGGGTGAGGAGGACGATATATTGGAGGAGAACGGTGAAGAAGGGGCCAGAGCGCCCTCTGAGAGTGGCTCTCCTAGGAAGCGTAAACGTTAATGTACTGTTCTGTGAATGATATTCTCCTTTCTGTGCTCCTTTCTGCCTGTCGGCGGTCGCCCAAGTCCAGGTCCACGCATAGGGGCTTGGTTATTATCTTGGTGCCGGTGGCTGTACGCTCGCGCGGGAACCATCAATCTTGGTAAGCTTCCCCTTTTTGGACATCGCCCGAATTATTTTATTGTGAGGGGGCTGTACGCTGGTTTGCGGACAATAAGCGCCCACGCTCGGGTTACTCCGCAGGTCCTGGCGGTCCAGGACTTGGGTAGGGCTTCACCCTGCAGGGAACTTGGTTATTTAAAGCTAACTGCAATGTCTATGTATTACCGTGTGATGTTTAATGTATAAGTATGAACTTAATATTTAATATATAGGCACCTCAGCGGTTCCACACTCACCCCCGAATG
Organism: Ephemerocybe angulata; assembly: GCA_013368325.1. Classification (NCBI taxonomy): domain Eukaryota; kingdom Fungi; phylum Basidiomycota; class Agaricomycetes; order Agaricales; family Psathyrellaceae; genus Ephemerocybe; species Ephemerocybe angulata. The sequence continues at coordinate 1,490,372 of JAACJK010000163.1, read as the reverse complement.
CCACCTTCCTGCCTGTCGCTAGATGTTGAAGGTATTTGTTCTTGTGTAAATCCTGCCTTCATGTCTGTAAGTTAGGTACTCTTTGATTACTTGGCAAGGAAGCTGGTTAGTGATTGTCTCTTGCACAACTGTGACACCCACCCTGAGTCTGACCTTCTCCCCGTTGCTGGATCCTGAAGGTACTTTATCTTCTGCGGATCCGCACTCAGCCCCGGATATGACCTTCTCCCTGTCGCTGGATCCTGAAGGTACTTTATTTTCTGCGGATCCCCTTCTCCCTGTCGCTGGATCCTGAAGGTACTTTATTTTCTGTGGATCCGCACTCAGCCCCGGATATGACCTTCTCCCCGTCGCTGGATCTTGAAGGTACTTTATCTTCTGTGGATCCACACTCAGCCCCGGATATGACCTTCTCCCCGTCGCTGGATCTTGAAGGTACTTTATTTTCTCCGGATCCCCTTCTCCCTGTCGCTGGATCCTGAAGGTACTTTATCGGATCTTGAAGGTACCTTATCTTCTGCGGATCCACACTCAGGCCAGGATCTGACCTCCACCCCGTCGCCGATTCCTGGAGGCACTTGATCTTCTGCGGATCCCCACGCAGGCCCGAATCTAACCTCCGCCTTGTTACTGGTTCCTGGAGGCACTTGATCTTCTGCAGAACCTCCCCCTCCCCCCGTCGGGTACTTTATCTTCTGCGGGACCTCTGCCCCTGCTAGATGTTGAAGGTATTTGATCTTGTGTGAATCCTCTTATCTTCTGCGGATCCCCACTCAGCCCCAAATCTGACCTCCGCCTTGTCACTGGTTCCTGGAGGTACTTTATCTTCTGCGGGACCTCTGCCCCATCGCTGGATGTTGAAGGTATTTGATGTTGTGCGGAACCTCACTCAGCTCTGAGTCTGACCTTCTACCTGTTGCTCAATATTGAAGACACTTTATCTTCCGCAGATCTATAGTGGGAAAGGTAGGTAAGATGGGAAAGACTAGGTAAGGCTGGGTAAGGCCTTAGCAATCTGGGTAAAGATGTGACTCTTGGGTAATGCTGGGTTATGCCCTGGGTAAACATCTTAGCAAGCTTGGTAGACATTTGACTGTAAATGGGGCTCAGTAACAGGTTGGGTAAGGCTCGGTAACATGCTGGGTAAGGCTGGGTAAGGCTGGGTTAGGCTGGGTAAGATATTTATTATATGTAAGTCTTGCCCTAAGTGGCGTTAGGACTCTAGGGTAAGATGGGTAAACCTGGGTAAGGCTAAGGGAACAGAATAGTCTTTGGAAAGGTAATGTAGGAAGGATCTGGGAAGTCTGGGAAAGACCCTGGGTAAAGATAACATGATTTGGGTAAAGGAAACATGATTGGAAATAGCTAATATAGCTTTTGTAATATTGATGAGAAAGTTATTTGCTCAGGAATATATGGCATTCGCCAGATGATGGTCATTAAATTTTTGTGGGCGCTGCAGAACGGGCAGTCCTGATAGTTCTAGGATGCACATGCTGCCGCGAAGCCTGCTATGATGCATTTCATTGCTATTCTTCATCGATATCATTACTCTAAAATATCACCTATTATTATAGAACTCACAGCTATGCTATCTGAGGATATCACGGGCTCATCTCTGCATTATTAGTTATTCAAAAAGATGTCCGTTTCTGACACCCATTTCACCTATTTGATTGCTCCCTTGCATGGCCTAGATTTACTCTGTAACTCTGGCAGGATAGATAGAGGGCGAAGCGGCTGAGCAAGAAAAAAAAAAAAAAAAAAAAAAAAGGAGGGAGGACCCCGGACACCCCGTGACTGTGACAATGATGGGGGAAATGATGTGGGTAATGGGAAAGGGGTAGAGGAAATGGTGCAGACATACAGTCCCTGGAAAAGGGAAAAGGCAGAAGTAGGAACAGGATGGGAAATAGGAAAAGGAAAGGAGGAAGTGGAAAAAGGGAAGGGCGGAAATAAAAAGTGGTAAAGGGCTGGGAAAAGCCAACCTATTAGGTACTTGGGAAAGAGAAATTCCTTAACCTAATGGGTAGCTTTTCCTATGTGACTAAGGTGCGAGCGACCGCTTCCGCTTCAGGGGATTGTAGAAGTAACCCACCCACGGGTCTTTGTTTTCCTTCATGTACGCCTTGACGAATGCTGGGGGGCTCCGGCGTACAAGTCGGAGGGGCTTCCGAGGGGGCGTTTTGTGAGGATAATTCATGCCGGGCGGGAGCTCCAGTTCAACTTCGGTGGGATCAGACGTAGGACAATAGCGAGGTGAGTCTGGGTGCATGGCCTGTGCTCTTTCGTTGATACCACCAGTAATTTATATGCTAAAAAGTTTGGTTTTGTTAGGAGCGGATAAGAATTATCGATCGCCATGCTTATCATAGGCCTGTAGCGGATGCTCTTCCTTGTTCTTGATATCCCCCATCTCACAATGCCCCCGAAATCCTTTCCTCCTCCCCCGACGAAGAAGGGCAAGTTCCAAGCGCCTCCAGGCCTCTCTCAGAAGCTACAGCGCGATTCGCTCAAGAAGGCGGTGGCCTTGGCGGTCACCGCCAAGGCCAACTCATCATCCTCCCCCGCTTCGTCTAGTGTTCAACTTACTACCAGACGCGCTAGAATCCAAGCCGCCCTTGGCCAAGAGTCTGCCAGTGAGTGTTTTCAAACCTTTCTGTGCCTTTCGCCCACAGCGATTTCATTTGAGCAGATACCCCGCCAAATACCCATCAGCGGGGCACGCCCGCTCCACCACCTCGCCGGCCTCAAGCCTCCTCCTCTTCATCTGCACCGCCAGCCTCAACGGACTCGGCAGATGAACTCACCGCACTGAAGAACGAGATTGCAGCCCTCAAAGCGTATCAGGCGGAGCGAGAAGGTACGTGTTCCCGCCAGTCGTGAACCTTGCCTAACTTTGGTGTACAGCGCAAGACAAGATAGAGAACGTGCCTGTCATAGAAAGACCTAAAGGCGAGTGTGGTCGGACAGGCAACAACAGCAAGAAGCCTGGTTTTGTCCTTCACAAGGCGATGCAAGAACCGTACTCGGTTGTTGTAAAACTACAGGTGAGTAATTATGATTTTCTCGCCGCTGGTGCTTACGCCTCTCCCAGAATCAAATGACCGACCTCCAGAAGGAATTCCACATTCCGCGAGGTGCCTACTTCAAAGCCCCAGAACATCAGTCCAACATAGGAGATCTGTACGCCGAAATTGTCAAGACGAACCCCAAGGTATTTTACAAGGGAAGACGGTATCCTGCTCACTGGCCCTTGGCCGATATGTTGAAGATGATGTTGGCGTCCCAGCGTAAGTATGATGCAGACGAAGCCCGGAAGAAGGAGAAGCTGGAGGCGGAGATCGAGCAGGCAGAGGAGGAGGGCCGAACACCTCCACCTGTCACGGCAAGGGGCCGGCGCAAGGTGGTCAAGGTGGTCGCTCAGGCTTCTTCTCGAGCTAGCTCGCCCGCCGGCTCTTCCTCCCCTCTTGGGGAGAATAGCGAAGTCATTCAGGAGGATTCTGGGGATATCGCTGACCGGGAGCTTCCGTCTGAGTCATCGGAAGAGACGAAGGATAGCATGGATGCGGAGATGATAGTGGAGGATGTGTGGTTTGATAAATGGGTCTCCAACCCTTTGAGGCCTCGCTTGGCGTACGAGCCCCTCTGGGCGAGATTGGGACCGACCCTGACTCAGATGATCTTCCGTACGTCTTTGGGTTATACAGGAGCCACAACTGACACTCTACCAGATCATGACCACTTTGATTTGTCGCCCGGTTGGGCGAGCTATAGTGACCCCGACTCTGACTGTACCAGGGAGTGGAGGCTTCGAGACCATGAAATTTCCGACATCTGGTTGAACGACCCCAACCAACCACGAGAATGGTGGGAGGAACTCATTCGCGAAAGGTTTGATGCCTCGGAGGAGGATGATTTCGAGACCGTTTGGACTGGCAAGTTCTTCAATATTATTTCTAATGATGGTGCTCAACATCTATAGAATTCAAGGCTTACAAATTCCAAGAATACGAGCCCATGGGGGACGAAGATGAGGAGGATGAGGTCTTGCAGTCAGCATCGGACACTGACCGCAAACGCCGGGCTTCTTCTCCCACCGATCCTGATCTAGCACCACCCGAAGAGAAAAAACGCCGTGTCGCCTCGCCAACGTCGCCTGATCTAGCACCACCCGAAGAGAAAAAACGCCGTGTCGTCTCGCCAACGTCGCCTGATCTCTCTCCCCCTCGTCAGACACCCTCGGCCACTCCCTCTGTCCCGCTCGTCCCACGTCCCAGGCCTAAGCCGATTCCAAAGAAGATGAAGCCGGTGGAGGAAGACACTGCGACTATGAGCGATAGTCAAAGCGCTCCGCCTATGCCAGAGCGCGCAACCGGAAACTTGGAGCCCAAGGTGACGATAAGCTTGACTGGCATCTGAGAAGAATCACTGACCTGTTTCTCCAGAAGCGTTATCCGAGGCGCGGTGCCGTCCCTGAGTAATGGCGCATTGCCCGACGCCCCTGTCATTACCCCCGTTTTCAAGCTATTCGATTTGTCTTATGTTGTATTGGTTTTGTTTTCAATTCACTTTCTATTACTCGATTTGTAGCTATATAATTCTGGAATATACCCTGGTGATATCTACTGGATGGCGCCCGAAGCAACCGATAGCTGCCCTGGTGATTCGGTGGGTTTGGACCGAGTACTCTGACTGGTCTACCCGGCTACATCTGCTGGAATGCCCGAGCAAATTTCCTGGATACACCTGGAAGGCATTCTGGGCCACCCAGCTGCCTCTGCTGTCAAACCGCCCAGCGAGTTCCTCAGGACGGACCCCAGTCGACAATCCAGGTTAAAACAACAGAACTCCGGAAGATATTCCTGGAGTTCCCTGGGTGTCCTCGGATATCACCTGGGCACCCTGTATGGCGGTCGTGGACGTTGTCTGGGTGCACCCCCAGTGAATAACCAGTGACCGCCGCTGGGGGGCCCAGGGAATACACAGCCTGATACCCAGCGGACGTTCGCCGGGTATTCCGGGGAAATCGGCAGGTTCCTATCCAGCGGATAACCGGCGAATTCCCCAGGGTGGATGGCTTATAGTGCTTGTCGATGGAGAAACTGGTATATCTTGCGTTCATCGGGTCTCGCATCCGCAGGCACTAGTTTTATGGCGACATGCCTACCCTTTTCGTCTTGAGCAAAGCATACCGAGCCCTGCATGGAATCAAATAGATGTCAGTGGGCAATGCGTTGACAGAGGAAAGAACATGAAACTGACCGTATGCTCCCCCACGGATCTGGCAATGCCAGAGTTAGACTTACAGTCGTCATGACACGCATAGGGAGTGACAGCAGCTACGATTGGTTCCTTGTCAGGTATTGAAGGCACCGTGAGATATGTACATGGTTCAGGGGATGGCGGGTTTGAGCCGTAGTCCTTGTTCGGCCTGTTGTACAAAGTGTATCCTCGCGCTTGGAACCATTTGACTGTCCTCTCGTCATCCCAAAATTGCCAACGTTTCTCGAGCCGCTTTTCGCGTGACGAGAAAGGATTTATCTCAATCTGTCGCATGGTAAGTTGGATATGGGGACTTCAGGCTCCGCAAACATGGGCAAAACTCACGTCCATGGTGTCGAACGCGGACTACACAACAGGAAGCTGACAGTAGGTTAGGTTAGTGTAGGATACGGTTGGAATGAGGCGGTCCGTGGCAGTTCAGGTTCACGTTCAAGTTGTCAACTCCAGTCTGGCGAAGCGCCCAAAAAAAGTCACAGTCACAGAAACGTGATGAGTGACGTTACGCGCGTTGTGACAACGGTGCTGGCGACTCCAGTTGCCCTAAGTTGCTGAACTTGATTCGAATTTCAATTCCGATTTACTATCCACACTGCATTGTACTCCTAATGGATAGCGCATAGACATCACATCAAATTTCGGATGGCCCAGTCTTCAGAAAAGGGTGAGTTTTGCATGTCCTCGGACTTCTTGAGCGCTAAGGCCATGCAACGCGTCGATCAAAGCAGGTAAAAAGGTGCCTGGTCCCTTCGCCATTGGACTTTTCACTGCGATTTCGCTTGCAACCGTCAATACCAAAACCCTAAATGAAGAAAATTCCGGCAGTATTGCCTTGTCACTGGATACAATGCACCATACCCAGTAATCGCTGCTACATACAGCCTTTCCATGTCGACCAATCTGCCTTCTTCATTTGGAAGAACTTCGACGCCATGCAAGGTAGTCGCACTGTAGAAGCGATGATGCTGCCGAGGATGCATCCAGACCCAGTTATTTTACCAAGGAAGTTGTCGCCATTCTGCAGTACAGCGACGTTCGTGCCGTCGGAGATGTAGTCCGTGGGCCCTGTCAGCACCACAACACAACCTACGGAAAGTACACAGGTTAGCGACGTTGAGCGACGGAAATATGGATGGGAACCCACGTTCTCTTTTAGCCAGATTTTGTACAAATGAGACCGGGTCCTTGAACCCAGACCCAACGCTATCTACGCCCCTAGAGAGTACCTCCGACGTTCCGGCCAACGCAGCCAACTCTCCAGCATTCCCCTTTATGACACCAACCTGCCACAAGTCCAATAGATCTGTATACCTCAAGCAAGGCCTTGTTCACAGACAAATCTTCATGGACTTGCCTTCAACACTTTGCTTCCTGAACTTCGATGCACCGACTCCGACAGGATCGAAGACGATGGGTTTTCTGTACTTGTTCGTATACCGTCCTGCCAGGCGCATTCCTTCCAGGCCGTCGGCTCATATTGACGAGGAGTGCTCCACAGATCTTCGAGTGGCCTTCCATCTGCTCTGGCTCCGTTGCCATAATAGGGCTCGCACCAACTGCAAAGGTGACATTCGCAGATGAGTCGCCACAACGTTGTTCGTAATCTACCATGAGGACAATGTATTAATTATATGGATTCTCCGGGCCAAGGGATGGGAATGAAATGTACCTGGTGAACCAAAGGGCTAATATCTCGAGTCTTGCTGATAAGTTCTGATGCCCTGTCGGACCCCTTACTTGAAAGGCTACACACGGAAAGTCAGCGAGCACATCCAACAAGTCAATAAGATTGCCCGAAGACGCACACGAGTAGTAGCCCAGATCCCGGGATTACGTGTGAGGGTAGTTGGGTTGCGAGTCGTAGGTAAGGAATGGACCTGTTGTCCTGGTGCTCACGTCGGTGAGCTCCTTATCGACATCAGACGCGGAGTTGTCCTTCGCGGAGGGCGCGCAGGAGGTAGTAAGAACGGCGAAGGTGTCCATTTTCAGAGAAAAGTGGCGCTTTGAAGGGAAGGGAGGCCGGGTTGGTGGAGACCCCCCGTCACAGACGAATTCATGGTTGCCGATGTCAAGCGCAGGGAATGAGAGTGGAATAGGCGGTTGTTGAGAGACTTGCTCGAAAAAATTCTGGAGAAGAAGGAGTCGCAAGAACGTCTGAGGATGGAGAAAAGAAACAGACGCCTGCACCAAATCTGTTCGGCGCCTGCCAGCAATTGTCCGTGGGAATAACAGCCAATGAAGAATATTGCCGAAAACGCCAAGGCAAGGCGGGTCACCTACTGTCAATGTCGTTCCTCAACGTCGCGTCCTCGCTGCGCGGGTGCACCCAACCCCTTTGCTGGCGACAAAGGGCACTGCTACAGATATCGAGCTCGTTTCACTCAGCTGCAGCTCCAAGATTCAACTTCCACCTCAGTCCGTCATCAAGACCGTCAACGATACCGAGGCGCGCTGGAGAAAGAAGGACACCATTCGATGGCCCTCAGCGGCGCGGAGCTGCTAGGGCTAGGGCTAAACCGAGAGACAAACCTTCGCTTGCTATTCCGGACGAATGGAAAACACCAGGCGTTGAGCTTCCACCCCCTTCGCTGTGGTGGAAAATCTTCCGGTTCCCAGAGAAGCGCAAACGCAAGACCATGCTCAATGAGGAGACAGCGAGGCGGTTAGCGGAGTATTATGTGCCTGAAGGGTCGAAGGACAAGGTCATTATAGAGGCGTTCGCAGGTACGAGATACCAGTTGTATATTTGATGTTCATTACTGATGGAGCGTAGGCGCCGGAATGCTCACTCGTGCATTGCTGAACCTCCCCAGGGAGAGAATCAAGAAAATAATCGTCCTCGAAGATCAACCCTCCTACTTGGAATGGCTTCAAGCACGTATTCGGTACTTCTCTGCCTGCGGTTGAAGCTGACCGTTTCCTAGCCCTTGAAAGAGTTTGACGACCGTGTACACATACGTTCAGACGACGCGTTCATGTGGTCATCATACACAGGAATTGAGCAATCAGGGCTTTTGGACGACGTCGAAGTCATGGACTGGAATGACCAAGGTATGTCCGGTATCTTATTCCATGAGCAGTCTGCTCATGTCTGGTAGTTCACCCGCAACTGCAGTATATTGCTCAGATTCCCAATAATGTCCACGGCGAACAACTCATCGCTCAGTTGTGCCGGGCAATACCAGACCGTAAATGGCTCTTCCGCTACGGTCGTGTCCCCCTCGACATGATCACGACGCTGTCCATGTGGGAGGTACGGACATCTACAATTTCTGAACGCACTCTCAATTCCCCGGCTCATGCGTCTCTCCTACCTAGCGTCTTTCAGCAGGCCCTGTTGATTACAAGGCTCGGTGTAAAGTTAGCGTTATGACCCAAGCCTCGGTTGAGATCTCCGTTCCCTTCTCTGGAAAAGAACTTGTACCCGCGGTGGACCATTTTTACTACCCAACAGCAAGACCACTGGGCCCGTTCTCTACACCGAAAGACGGTGCCTCTGAACAACTACAACAGCCTTTGCGACTTCTCCCGTTGGAGAAACCAGTGCGTCTCTTGCTCGTAATCTATGTGTGACAAGGCTGAACGATGAAGCAGGCAATCAAGCCCAACTCGTTGGAGTTCTGGGACTATGTTCTCCGGAACCTCTTCATAACCAAAGCAACCCCGCTGTCCAAGTGCATCTCGTTCGTCTCTTTCATACTGGATGCGACTGTCTCATCCTGACCACTTGTTTCGTAGTGGCCTTGGTCCTGGTGCACCCAGTTTGCTGAAGAAGCTTGTCGACCCCTCCTCACCAACAGAGTGGGTCGATATTAGCAAGTCGCCCAGAATGATGAGCTTGGAAGACTGGTCCAAAGTCGTCCAGGCCTTCGAGGACTGGCCGTTCAGACCTGAGGTGAGTCCTCTGTGCGCATGTTATATGGCCAACCGTTTTTCATCTTTAACCTTTACAGAATCTATCGATCTCCAACTCGTTCACCATGGACAACCGTCGCCCGTAACCTCGTTTCCTCTAAACTTGGTGTTGGCGACGGCTACGTTATGTACATACCTGATATCTCACGCATGCGATAGGAACAGCTATCTGAAGACTTTTTTGTGCATTCAGTAAGAGTAAGGAGCGAAAGCATTGCTATAGATAGATAAATAAGGAAAATCAGCACGTAAAGCATGTCGTTACATGGTCCTTCTCCTGCCCCTCTCCCACTCGCCCATTCCCAACTCAAGCCTCCTGTGTTTCCTCCTCCACCAACTGGGTCTCCTCCCATGAATCCGGGATGGTTTCCGCCTGGCTGTCTTCTCGTAACGTGAGATCAGACATCGCTACGTCGTCTGTTGCCTGCGTCTCAACGTCTGTCTGCGAGTCCGCAGCCGTCGCTTGGGGCTTGGCTTTCGGCTTCTTGGGCATCATGTTGAGTAGTGTTGTTTGTTTCGGCGCATCTTTCTTGTCCGGCGCCTTTTCTTTGCCTTTGAAACCTGGTACACCTGGAAGACAAAGGAAACTCTTTAAGTTGCCTGATGGTAGAGGGCAGTATAGGAGCAGACGTACGTTTCTTTGATGAGAGTGTACCATTACCGCCGCTCTCTGCTGATTCGACCTTGTCGAAGAAGCTCTCACTCTTGTGTAGGGAATGTTGCTTTTCCACTGAGCGCGCAAAGGGGTTGCGGTTGGGTTCCTGCGCCTTCCGCGCGAACGGGTTATTTCCCTCTGAAAGTAATTGTCAGCCTCCTCTTGGAAGGTAAGAGGAAATCGAGGCAGAACTTACTCGTCGTCTTGGGCGGGGGCATACTATCGCTCATCGGCCACTCCTCCAAATCATCCCGCTTTCTCTTCTCCACAGGCGGCGGGCTGTCCGTCAACAGCGAATCGTCCCCCCACGTGCTCGCGCTCGACGACGCCTGCTGCTGCTGCGTCGGCGGCGCCGCCGACGTGAAGCGCGTCTTCTCCACAACAGGTCTCGTCACCCTATTCATACTGGGCCGCTCAACGGGCGGTGGCGGGCGCGTATCGCCCAGTGGATCGAACCGCCTACCTCCATTCGCCCCTCCATCGCTCGCAAGCATCCGGAGCGGCTTATCGGGCTTGAGCCACCTCCTCCGCTTGTTCCTCGCCACGACGAGCCTGTCTTCCTCCTCTTCGCGCAACTCCTTCAGCGCCTCCACCTTCTCCTTCAAGACCCACAGCTTGTAGAAGTCCGCGACTTGCCCCGCGGCGGTGTATGATGGGACGTTGTGTAGAAGCTTCACGAGCTCAATCGCACGTGGTACGTTTCCGTTCTTGCAGGCGCCCTGGATGAGGAGGATGAGCTCCTTGTCCAGCGCTTGCTCGCGCGTCTGCACCGCCTCGCTTGTCAGGTCGTCATCGAGCCCGTCCAGCAGTGTTTGCGTGTAGAGCAGGTTCCGCTCGAGTTTCTCTTCCCTTTCGTCTGCGTTTCTAAATGGGAAGGTGATGGAGAGCTCTTGGATGAGCGGGCGCGGGAAGCCGGGGTACTCTTGGTTGCCTTTGAGGATGAGGCACATGAAGATGCTGTCGCTGATGCCGACGGGCCAGTACGTCTCGTCTTTGCCTTGTCGTCGCTCGAGGAGGTTTGTGTCGGAGATCCGTACCCAGGCGGCGTGATGCGGAATGCGGACTTTGGAGAGGACTGAGAGATAGCCTGTGCTGTCGTACATCGCAGGCAACTAATGGAAAAATACGTCAGTTGGAACAAAGAACAGGAGGAACACTTGTACATACGCCTTCTTCTGTTAAACCGACCCATTTAAGGGTCTGGCCCTTCGGCACAGGGAGGACGTCGCGTTGTCGGACGCTGAAGTCTTCAAAGTTTATGACGATGTAATACAAGTTCTGAGAGCCTGGGAGAGGGGATCGTCAGTTCGCTGCACACATGACACGAGGGGTAGATTGTACGAACCATCAATAGTTGTCGACCCGGGCCTATAAACCACGAACACCCATTCTGGTGCGGCAACCATAGTAACAAAGTCTCCCGGAAGTGCCAGAATACGCCTTTCCCTTCCACTGCCCGTCAAGAAGGTCAGGTCATGCTCACTCGTCGCAACAACGACGTTGCCATATCCTTGCAGATCGACAGTGGAATTTGTGTTGTATGAGTTCGGTGCCAGGCCTCCGGCAGCGATCCCCAACACTTTGGTAGACGGACGGAGAGGGTAGGTCCATTCCTGCGCTGCTGAGCTATATGGTTTGAAGAGAACGCGTGCGGGGTGGTTCACTTCGGGTGGGCAGGCGAAGACCGCACCGCAGTCGCCCAGGTATCCCAAGTCGTTCTTGAAGAGGTCGGTGAAGTGGAAGCTTGACCGGCTGGATTGGTTGAAGAAGACGACATTGATGATTTGGTGCACATCTTGGTCAATTGCCTCGATTACTCCAAGCATGTTGTAAGCTGTATATCACGACTGTGAGAATTGAAACCGAATAGTCAAGAGGGGATTAACGCACCAAGGTACCGCTTCTTATTCTGAAATGGTGTTGAACCAGGCTGGAATGGTGGTTGTGCCTTCGTAATGCTAACTGTTGCAGTGTAAGTGCTCCTCCCACCACCGGGAAGCTATTGAACGTACCCATCTCCTTGACAAAGCCAGCATTCGACCTCCCAGCGCCTCCTACAGGCTCATTGTCATGCAAGGCTCCATCCATATCATCCACAATCCAGTCCTTGTCAATATCCAGCATATCGTCATCTTCATCCAGAGCTGCCATGTTTGCTTCGTCGTCCATAACGTCGTCCTTGCCCAACACATCCTCCCCAAAGAGATCCGTGTCGGGTTTCCGGGTTATCGTCGTTGAAGCGGACGCTTTCGTCCCAATGCCTGGCTTGATAGGGTCGGGGAATGTGTTGGAGATGGGTTCGGCCCATCGAGTGAAGCCACCTTCGTTGTCCGTCCAAGCGACGAGGTTGCGTTTGGGGCAGAATGCAAGCTGGGTGATGATGGACCCCGGAGTTCCTGCTTGGCTGGCAATTACACGTTTGGTCTGGGTGGACCAGGCGAAGACGGTGGATTTGGAGGCGGAGAGCAGATAGACACCATTGGGGGAGAGGGTGAGGGCGGTGATGGCGCCGACGGCGTTCTTGTCGGTGAATGTTCCTGGGACACGAGACCAGTTGGAACGGGAGATGGTAACGATTTCTGCGAGGAGTTAGATTGTCATCGCGTTCATACAGCGGTTGACGCACCATGGCCTTTCGATGCAACGTAGAAGTGCTCGCCCGAGGTATGCCATACTGCGGAGCAATCGTACTGGAACTCGTTTGAGCTGGCAAAGGATGAGTTATGGTTAAGTTGAGCGAGCTAGGACTCTCACCTTTCGTCCTTTACGACCGGGATTATTCCTTCGATGACCTTTTCACGTTTTGCAGGCGATTGTGACACATCCCATATTACAATCTTTCCGTCTTGCGTGCATGTTGTCTATGGAACGAAACGTGTGAGTTATGGGTTATAAGCGGGCCATTCCTTGGTACTCACGAGCAGGTTCCCAGAAGGGTGCCAAGTTAAGGCTCGAATCGCTGAGGTATATCCTTCCAGCTTCTGTGGCGTTGTGATACCCTCCATATCCACCACCTTCACAAATAATTCACTGTCTGAAGTCAGAGGACATCGACTTCAACTCAGAGGTGCACGTACTCGGAGGCCACAGCAACTTTACGCGCCTGAGGGTCGATAGCAATGCAGCGAACGGAGACCCCCGCGGCAGATGTAATGGGTGCTTCATACGAGGTAGAGTCTTTCGCGTAGCGTCTGACTTCCGAGTCTTCACTGCTCGACAGCCAGCAGTCCTCCTAGGTTCGTTCCGACTTGTCAGTCAAGTGAGATAGGGTAGAACGGGCTTCTCTACGCACCGCAGCCTCAATCCATGTTATAGGACCTTCTGCCTCTGCTGCTGTATCTGGTTCATTGTCTGCACCCTGCCCTACATCCCATATCCTAACAAGTGAATCTGCGCCTCCAGTGAAAACTCGACTGGTGATGTTGAGATCCTTGCGCCGGTGTAGAGGCAGTTTACTTACGAGCCGTCCTTTGAGAATGCCAATCTTGTATTTCCATTGCCGTGTGGCCGTGTATTGATGATTTTGGACATAGCCGTGGAGGGAGAGTTTGAAGGAACGCGTAAAGACCGCGAGCCTGCCAGCACCGTGTTGTCACAACGCGCGTAACGTCACATATCACGTCTCTGTGACCGTGACGTTGAGCGCTTTCAACAACCAGCTGGAGTTGACTCCAGCAACCAGCAACCTCAACTATCACGAACTTACTAACCACCTCATTCTAAACGTACTCTACACTAACCCAACAAATTTTTGTGGAACTCGTCCCGCAGTTCCGTGTTCGACGCCATGGACGTGAGCCCTGCCACCAATGCACACGGAACGTGAAGATTTATGCAGCTGACCTTGTGATAGATTGAGATTGACCCTTTCTCGTCGCACGACACCCTGCCTGAGCGACGTTTCCAGTTCTGGGATGACGAGCGGACAGTTAAGTGGTTTCAAGCGCGAGGTTACACTCTGTACAGCAGACCAAACAAAAACTACGGTTCCAACTCCGAGTCCCCGGTTTCCGAACCGCGTCCATTTCTCACAGTGCCTTCAATTCCTGTCGATGAGCCTATTGTACCTGCTGTATACCCTTACGCGTGTCATGATGGCTGTACCTCTGGCTCTTCCAACTTCCCCAGATCTGTTGAGGAGCGCAAGGTCAGTTCCTTACTCCCCCCTCCGTTACACATTGCCCACTGATACGTATTTGGCACGACATAGGGCTCGGTATGCTTTGCTCAAGACAGAGAGAGCAGGCACGTAGCTATAAAACTGGTGCCGGCGGATGCAAGGCCCGATGAGCGCAAGATATACCAGTTTCTCTATGGACAAGGCATTCAGGTCTTGCAAGAGAATTGCGTACTGCCCGTGCTAGAGATTCTGCATTTCAATGAACACTGCTTTGTTGTTATGCCGAGGTACGCTCTCATGAAACTCTCAAATGAACGTACCGTTGACAGTGCCTTCCGGTTTAGATGGGGAGGTATGGTGCGTTATCCGGAACCGGTGAGGCTACGTGAAGTGATCGACTTTATTCGAGGATGTCTGAAGGTAGAATCCATGCAGTAGACTACTACCACTACCACTACCTACATCCCAGACTCACCGTGACGCACAGGGATTGGCATTCTTGCACAAACATGGCATAATTCACAGGGTAAGCCGCTTCTTTCATCGAAAATTAGATTTAATTGAAAACCGTATGCTCACACCCCTTAGGATTTGTCTTTTGGCAACTACCTTGTCAATCACTTTACAAACGAGAGCGCACAAAGGGAAAGTTTCCAACGAAGGGGCTTAAGGACCCGTGGAGAACTCCTATACGCCATATTCGACTACAACATTTCAATATTCCTTCCCCCGGAAGTGGATCGCAAGACCTTCAGACTCCCCTACAATATGACATGGGAAGGCACTTGCTTTGAGCTTCCAGACGTTTGGCAGGGAGAAATTGACTACGACCCGTTTGCTTACGATGTCGGGGTATTGGGCTATTTGTTTAGCACGGATTACCAGGTAAGTTGGTCTAAAGCATGTGTTCAGGAAGCTGATCCACGCTACGCTCTCTCAGCATCTCTGCCAGGATCTGTACCTCCTTGCCCCCTTAATTGATGGGATGACAACGAAAACTATTAGGAAACGCTTCACGGCCGATCGAGCTTTGGAATTCCTGGAAGCCAACATGGATACAGTGACTGACGATAAGCTCAATCAGACCTACAAACGCGCAAATTATATTACTTATTATCGTTACGATGGCAGATGGGATGGACTCCCGGCTGACCTGGTCCAGAAATGGGCCCAATACCGGGAACCGCCTCTGCCCAAGATGACCAAGCTCATGCGTTGGCTCTGCGAAAACGACCGAGTAGCGACATTCGTTCGGATTCTCCGATCTGTTGGGAGACTTTTCATGCTCAAAATCGGTTTGCGAGCTCGAGCGGCCTGCATTTAGTACATAGATTATTGACAGAATGTGAAATGTCTATATCAACAACGAATTACATGAACCTTGCTCAAGAGGGTCGCAAGTTCGACAGGCGCAGTAGTTGAGTGGTTGAGAATCTGAAGATGCGAGCAATACGAGGCAAGCGCCCCTTGGCCAATGCATGCATGATCCTACGTGATCGGACTCTATTAGCCGAGAGCCAGATCCTTTCAGAGGCCCCGGAGTGTTTTGCTTTCAAACCTCCACTCGGCGAGTGTGCGGTCGACATGAACGTGAGTGAGCTACGCACGTAACCTAAGCGCTGCTATACGTCTTTCCCCCTAGGTCCAAATTAGCCCTTTCTCTTCCAAGGAGAAACTACCTGAACGGCGTTTTCAATTCTGGGATGACGAAAAGACGGTCAAGTGGTTCGAGGCGCGGGGGTACATCCTATACAATAGGCCAAACAAGGACTATGCCTCGGATACTCAACCGCCCCCATCGCTCACCGTCCCCTCAATTCCCGACGAAGAGTCCCTCGTACCTGCACTATATCCTTATGCGTGTCACGACGACGATGTGGACCCATCATCGCCCCATGTCAGATCCGCTGAGGAAGTCAAGGCCGGTTTCTTGCCTCGTACATAACACTTGTTCTCCACTGACACGTCACACCGGTACGCAGGGCTCAGTATGCTTTGCGCAAGACCGAGAGGGTAGGCACATTGCCATCAAACTGGTACCTGCGGATGCGGAAACCGACGAGCGGAAGATATACCAGTTTCTTCATACACAAGACCAAAAGGTCTTGGAAGAGAACTGTGTGCTGCCTGTGCTGGATATTCTCTTGTTCAATGAGCATTGCTTTGTGGTCATGCCAAGGTGATAGTTTCCAAGGCCATTTCTCGAAAGCCTCTGCTGACAGTATTCTCTGGATCCAGATGGGGAAGTCGTATGACTGCTCCGGCGCCGATGGCCCTGCGAGAAGTCATTGACCTTATTCGAGGGTGTCTCAAGGTAGAAACGCCATAATATTATATTGCCTTCACTAGGTCGGCTGATGCTGCACACAGGGACTCGCCTTCTTGCACAAACATGGTATCATTCACAGGGTATGCTCAGTTTCTTCAATCGGTAATCAGCCTTGATTGAGAACAACATTCTCCACACAGGATATATCTTGGGGAAACTACTTGGTCAACCACTTCTCTAGCAGTGACACGGAAAGCAGAAGTCACCTAAGAGGTCGACTCAGGGCTCACGGGAAGTTAGCATATGCCATATACGATTACAACATTTCCATCTTTCTTCCTCCAGACGTTAGTCGCAAAGGATTCCGACTGCCTTACAACATGACGTGGGAAGGCACGTATTTCAATGTCCCTGACGTCTCGGCAGGCGAACTTGATTACGATCCGTTTGCCTACGATGTTGGGGTGCTGGGCTATCTACTTAGTTTGGATTACCAAGTGAGTCGACCACTTTCAATAGCATTCAGGAATCTGACAACTTCACTCCTCAGCATCTTTGCCCCGACCTCCATTTACTCGCCCCTCTAATTGACGGAATGACAACAAGGACGATTCGGAAACGCTTCACGGCAAACCAGGCCTTGGAGTTTCTCAAAGCCAATCTTGACACTTTGACCGACGATAAGCTTGAAAAGGCATTTTACAAACCCGGGCAATATGTTCTTTACTACCTCTATGATGGCAGATGGGATCAGGTCCCGGACGACCTGGCCCAGAGATGGGACAAATACAAGGAGCCCCCTTTACCAAGGACTGCTAAATTCATGCGCTGGATTTGCGAAATCGAAAAAGTTGCGTCATTCATTCGTATCATGCGACGAGTTGGGAGGTTGTTTTACACGCGAAGATAGCACGTTGATAGCATGGTCAACTTGTAGCAGATGATTGTTATAAACCTAGGGATCAAAGCTAAAACATGCTGTTGCTACTGCCTCCAAACGAAATGTGCCGCATGTCGCGGGAAATCTTCTGGGCACGAATTCCTGTTCGCTAACCAGAGACAGGAGTAAGGTTCCCAGCCTGAACCCTGCGCTTTCCTGACCAGTGACATTCCTTGGTTGTAGTCACTGTGTGGACCTTGCACACTTTGTAGTAGATGCTTTGTTCGTTCCCTGTCAAGTTCTTGGGTGGGTTTCCATAACCCTAAACAGAATGAGTTCAATGTCATTAAACTGGAACTCAAACTCCGAGTCTGAAACCCACCGATCTCGTCATAGGCAGGCTCCTGATTTCAACGCGGTCACCAGGCACAGGGTACGTCAAGTCCCCATTGTAGTTCCACGCCACATAAGCATACTCTCCCTATGTGTCCGCATACATAGTCAGCACCCGTGACCCAGATCGCCGGACGGAGTGTTGCAGGTTCCACTCACCGGCTTCCATTTCTCTGGCAAACAAGACTGCTTCAAGTTCCTGCCACGACTATTGTCTAGAGCAAGATATAGATGCGGGAAGATGACAGGAAGACAGCCCGGGAAAGTGACGATCTGCTCAACGTCAACATTCTTCATCGAAAAAATGTGGTAGTTGTAGCTGTCGGCGGTCGGCTTGTCGTCAGAGGATCCCTTCGTCATCAGAGGCCCGTCAGACTCGTGCGGTATAGTAAGGAGCATGATGATGCGTACGGAAGTTCGTAGACTATTGACATTGGTGATCCGCACCCTGTCTCCCACCGGAATGGACTCAAAGATACGCTTCCCAGTTACGGGGTGAATATAACTCGCGTCGATGGGTGAGTTCTTGACGATATACTCAATATCCGTCTGAGAGATTGCAACATGCGGCGTCAGGTGTAAATGTAGGCTACGAGCAAATATTCGGGAGTATACATACCCTGTATGCCCCGGGATTGTCCTCTTCAGTGATGCTTGCCATGGATGTTAGTGAAGAAGGTTGGAAGAAGGAAGATATTCTCAAGTAAGGGCTGTGCGTGGATAACGAGGAAAGTGTGCATTGAACAACCCTCTCGCGTCTTTTATACCCTTCGAGTCAGCCGGGACTTACATGTCACAGCTGGGGATCCAGAGTCCTCGATCCCAAGTGTAAGGTCACGCACTCCGGAGACAATAATCGAATCCCCCAGCATCAGCTGGAGTTGGACTTCCTTTGACTTCGACGGCACCCTATGACTTAAATTAAACCTGGGACGAATCATATAGTTCCGATTGAACCCCATTTCTATGACTTGTGCGCATTGTATGATCGGAAAGTTGCCGTCCCTCTATACGCACTGACTTGTGACTCCGATCGATGTGCAGGCAATGTGTTCGCCACCAGTTACCTGGCTGTTAGTAGCTCAATATGTAAATTGGGTGGGTGTCATAGAGCGAGGCAGATACCACTGACGTCCGTATCGGCACCTCGTGGCTTGAATTGATTATGCTCCCGAGTCTTAGTATCCCCACCTCAACACCTTCTCTGATTCAGGACTTTCCCTACCGTTCACCTGCGTTATTCAGAGGTAAAAAAAGTTTTCCCTCATTGAAACATATTCAACCTTTGAACTGGTGGATTTCTCTGGAACCTTCTCAAAATAGTGTTTAATAGCGGCAGGCGCCTATTTGCGGTGCAAGAGCGCCTAAGTTCTCAAAAAGGAAAAATCATACACAGGGAAGCCCAACCACCGAAGGCAGCCCGGGTCATGCGCCGGGTCTGGGGATTCGACTGTATAGCGTCGCCTATTCGGGTTCTTTTAACGCGTAGGGCGGCTGCTCTGTGGACTGTGATAGTTCCGGGTCTCGACAACGGGGACCACACAAAATCCAGGATCCTAATGGGTTGGTTTTAGCACGACTTATCATAAGACCATGGCAGTCGGAAGGCGACGTGATATTTTTAAGAAACGCAATTAAATATGAGCAGTGGTTCACCATTAGGATCAAATTGACGACCAAAGTTATTAAGCGGCGAAAGCCCCTACCCAAGTTTGAAACAGGTGGGAAGACGTCCAGTCTCGATCCTGTCAAGACCTTATGCTCTTGCCCACTTCCTCCAATTTTAGCCAGGGCTCAGAGTGGCCTCCAGGACGAAGGTCGAGGTGCAGGGCATGCACTTCGGGAATAATGATCGATACTGCCGTTCGTCTCGACGCAAATGCCCACACAGACCTTTCCCTTCACTGTTATCTTAAGCACTATCGGAGAGTAAGATCTGGGGACCCAAGCCAGCTTGTGCCGATCGAGCCTCGTTTTCAGGAGTCGACATGCTGTACCTGGAAAACCTCAACACGTACACACCGTTAGGTTGCCACCCAAGGAATGTGTGTTGATCGGTTTGCAGTCTGTGTGGTCACCGCCACTTTTTTGAGTGTCTAGGTGCATCGCGTGAGTGAATAAATGGAGAATAAGGGTGCTACAAGGCAATCGATCGATTTCTTGTTCCCGAGTCCTATCGCCATCTCCATCTTGCATGGCTTCAACGTGTGGCTTCGTATCGCGATTCGTCTCCGACATGCCAGATTCGGCCCGGGAGCGAAAGGGGAATACTCACCTCATGCGCCTCGATATATCCACCTGTAGGAATTCTTTCTCTGGGAGCCTTCTAGTAGATGCAGGCGTCCAGTGGCGATTCACAGCACCCTGATGAAAGAACGGAGAGGTTGCCGAACTAGAGGGCTTGGAAAGGAACCCGCGCGGGTGGTCCACCTCTCGTTCACTTCGCCATATTGCCTTCTTCAATCAGCGCTGCCAAGCCTGAGATCGCATCGTCCCGAACGTCCAACTTGTGCAGAGCATTCTCACCCAGATTGCATACTGCCTAAAGTCATCCTCATAGAGTTGGCGGGCGACGAAGGTGGCTTGTGCTATGGACTAACTGAACCCATCTGAGCTATCTCCAACACGGATTTTCATCAACGAGTCGGACAACGACGATATGCGGGAGATAGACGCGGATCTCTCTGGGGATCACTGGCCTGAATCCCAGCTTGGGTGGCGATCACACGCTTGGTCTGGGCTGACCAGGCGAGAACAGTGGGCTTGGCGGCGGAGTGCAGATAGACTCAGAGGGTGGGCGGCGAAAGTGCCGAAGGTGTTCTTGTCGGTAATTGCGCCTGGAAGACGAGAACAGTTGTAGCGAGGAGATGGCAGTTTCTGCGAGTCCTTCCGTCTTGCGTACATGTCGTCTGCAAATCTGAGCGCTAGAGACGAGTCGAAGCTCCGGGCCCGCGCTGTGTTGTCACAACGCGCGTTGCGTCACTCGTCACGCTGTTGTGACTATGCACTGTTGCTGTCACGGTCCAGCAACGAACCTTGGACACGACCATCGACTGTCCGACTTGCAGTCTCGCTAGGTAAGCCCTCACGCGGCCTCACGAGTGCCTGTATGAATAGGATCAGCCTTACCCCCAGTTGACTGTGCTTCTTATCCATTCAGCACATAGAGTGGCGACATCCATTTGAATTCTTCAACATATGCTAACTCAGATCCGAGGAGTTTTTCGTATGTCAATGTGCCGAGGACACCCTCGAAACGAAATCCGCGACTCACGACTCACGACTCATTTGGGTCGTGAGTCGTGAATGTGCTAGACGTCGAGTGTTCGAGCCTGGGTGACGGAATGTATTTATGCCTGGGCGTATCTTTCCCTCTGGACTTTCCTAAGCTCAGGTATAACTCTCAGTCAGTAGAGATGGTCTACGGACACACGTATATAGGGTTTTCTATGTAAATAGACTTCCAGGCGTGCGTTGAAGCTCGCATAGCATGCTGACAAAGCCACATGGAAACCGCCAGCGCTCCGAAGGAGGACGGTAATCCCAGCACACTATGATTCAACCTGCGGTGTATAGTATACCTCTCTATATACACTGCTAAGTGGCTTTTGAGACGCCCAGGGGGACAGTACGATTGTGGTTGATGTATTCAACCGACTCAGTCGGATACGTGGGAAAGCATCCCTAATTCGGGCTTCACTTGCTCAGAAGGTCGCATTTGCACCTTCAATTCTCCTTCTAGAGCTATATTCTGTTCGGAATATAAGGGTGGCACTTGAATGGCACGTCTCATAGCTCATAAGTATATCATAATCGGGAAAAAAGTCTGGCTCCTGGGCTGAACGAGAGGTAACTCCCCAAATACAGCTGGGGGGTGAATTGCACTTGCTCTAGACTGCCCTGCACCCCAAATTTTTGAAAATGACCATTTAGGAAGAATATAGAATGTGTTTATACCTATTAAATGTGAGATACTCTCAGTATACATGCTAGAGGAGCGAAAGAAGGTATCAGGCGGCGCCGGCATTTGCCAAAGGGCACGACTCATTTGGGTGTCGTGAGTCGTGAGCCGCGGATTTCAATTCAGGGACTTTTTGAATGTGCCCTAGTCAGCCCATTTTCGAGACTTGTACGTCGTGCCTATAAAATTCACTAGTGAGTCAAGTGCTACAGTAGCGCCCAGTAAAGGCCACTCCGTTGCGGCTGTGCCCCTCGCGCTCAATTCGGAGTCAGGAATGACTCTGCCATGATGCCTCGTGTTTGCTTTGCCTCCCCTCCCTCTCACTGTTGAGTCGATCAACGATGGAAAAGGAATCGAGCGTCATATCTCAGAAGTCAGGTGCGTGTACAGTGGTCTACTTACCTTCCAGGTTGCTGAACAAGCGTCCACTCCAAACAGTGTCGCCGCCATTAGAAATGGAGGAAGTGCCCGTCGTCACCCAGCAAGAACGTCCCATTACTCCCTCTGTGCCGTCGTCTGCTGTCGAGGAGTTGCCTGAAGAGCTTATGTGGGCTATTCTTGCCGATCCCTCGCTCGAAAAGGCAGACCTCCTCGCATGTGCGCGTTCAACGCGTCTGCTGAACAAGATCGCCGTGCAGAGACTTCTGCGTGACGACGGGATCCCCGAACCCGCTTCATACTGCGAAATTAGGCTGGGGCACAATCCAATGGTGGAAATCGACTCCTTAGTCGCCCTCATGCACTCAGTCCATATCACCAGGCTGAAGGACGTGACATTCTCGTTCAGCCGTTTCACGTACAAAGCGCTCGTACCAGCCCTCCGAAGGGTCTTGCGCTGTGTCCGTAAAATCCGAGCCGAAGAAGTTACGCTTTTGTCTGGCACACTATATCCCCCCTCCACCGAGAACTATGTCAAAGAAATAGGGCCGGTATTTGAAGAGCTTTTGAACGAAATCATCGAGCGCTCGTCGAAGAAGATACGCCTCATCGGGTCAGACGGTATCATGGGCGGATTGTACACGTTCCAGTCTCTGGACCAGGTCCCAGCGCTGGACGATGACGATGCAGTTGCATCCCCTAAGGAGGGTGGAAATCCACCACAAATTGTCGGCGTAGCCGATGGGGTGAAGGAAGTTGGGGGCTACTCGGCACCACAACTCAGGGAATCCGAAGATATACCGATGCAAGACGTAAACACACCCTGTGAGGGCATCTCAATGAGGGACGAACTGGCCATCCTCCACGAAAACGACATCAAGAGCGAGAAACCTAGTGTCCTCAGCAAGGATACCATCGAAGTTGGCAGGCTTGATGTGACAATGTCTAGTGGCGATATTAGCCAGACGGACATGACCGTCCCCGAAGAGAACACTCTCGAGAAGGACAAGCCTGACAACTCTGACGAGGTCGCCCAGGAGGAAGTGGCTACTTCTATCTCCAACAATACGGGCACTTCGGATAAGGGTGGGCCTGACGACTCAAGCAAGGATACAATGAAGAACGTCAATGGTGCTACCTCCGATGAGGATACCATCGCTCAGGATGACCTTCGCTACCTGCCCACAGAGGCAAACCCTGCGCGTTACGCCATCAAGTGCTCCGCGAAGGCTCTGAACCAAACCCAATTAACTCACGCCAATCTCGACAATTTAGACTTCTTACGCCCGCCTTTTTCCCAATGGATGTTCGGGATTCTGCGTGCATCTCCGATGCAGTCGCTCTCCTTCTCCTTTTCTCGGTTCACGTCGGACCTCGAGGAAACGAACTTCTGTCTCAAACGCCTGGCAAGCGTCCTACCTGGTGTCAACAGACTCTATCTCTACGACATCATAGCAACAGATTCCATCCCGATCCTGTTCAAGTGGATCAATATGTTCCCCAGCCTCCAACACCTTCAGATTGAACCCCGCGTGATGATCGACTACGCCGACGTTCCCGAATCAACACATACCTCGGTCCTAGGTCCATACACCTTTGCCCCGAAGCTGAAGTCTGTAGACGCACCTTACCAGTTTCTGGAGTACCTCTTCGACGAGGCCCAGCGCGCCAATGCCTCTGGAACGTTATCCGAAGCCAAGATCCCTGCTATCCACACCCGGGCTTCCGACACCTGTGGTGGCGACCCTAAATCCACCAAACCTGCTCCCGAGTCCATGAATGAACCTTCCTCCTCTTCGCCCTCACCGGGCTCCCTTTTCCCATCTCTCGAAACAGTTCGCATGGATGCCTTCTGCAAAAATGGCGACAGACTTGATGTTCCAGCTCTTGCTAACGCCGTTCGAAGTATCAAGCCCGTGGTTCTACCCTCAATACCAAGTGAATTAGCTCCTGTTGGGACAGATCTTCCCTCCCATGAATATCAAACTCCAGACGCGAAGCAAGTCACCATCGCCGTCGATATCAAATTCGATTCCCGTTTCTTGGGATTAACACCTTCCCCTTCCCATACTGGCATCCCTGGAGAGGTGAACAGACATCCTATGGAGGCCCATCTCGAGGCTCTTGCTGACGTCGAGGAGGTGCGGCTCTCGCTACCGGGAGATCGGGACGATATCATGCAAGGAACGTTTAACAGCAAAATTATGGACGTCATGTCTCTGTTCCTTGGCTTGAAGACCCTCAAGCTGGTTGAGACTGTTAAAGGACCGTTAAACCCCACGGAGCAGGAGGAGATGAGGAGTGTGTTTGTCACCGACTTCAAACAGCGGTACCCTCTGATAAACCGGGTTGATGTTGTATATCTGTAGCCCGATGGATTGCTTAGTATATCGGATAGTGTTAAGCCATCGATGCACATGTCATAGTACTAGTCTAATGTAGGGTAATTTAAAGAATCGTTACAGTGGGCCATGCGCCAACCCATTGACAACAGGCGGGGCCTGGTGTGTCCTGGGCATTGTATGCACTAGTAGCTAAGAAATGCACGAACACCGGCGACGACCCGCAGCGTAACTACTTGCGGCTGTGCCCATCAGTTAGGAATGACTCCAAGGTAGAGGGTAGGGGGAAGCCTCGTGCTTGTTTGCTTCCCCCCTCACTGATAAGTTGGTCAGTCATTGTAATTGAACCAAGCCTCACATCTCAGAAGTCAGGTGCGTGTATAGTGGTCTATTCAATCTCCACCTCTCTGAATCAAGTACCTGGCAGTCCAAACACCGTCGCCGCAATTAGAGATGGACGATGTGCCCGTCGCCCTACAGGAGCGTCCCATTACTGCTTCTGTGCCATCGGCTGCTATCGAGGAATTGCCTGAAGAGCTTATGTGGGCTATCCTTGCCGATTCCTCGCTCGAAAAGGCAGACCTCCTCGCATGCGCGCGTTCATCGCGTTTGCTGAACAAGATCGCCGTGCAGAGACTTCTGCGTGACGATGGCATTCACAAACCCACTTCATACTGCGAAATTAGGCTGGTACACAATCCAATGGTGGAAATCGACTCCCTGGTCGCTCTCATGCACTCAGTTCATATCACCAAGATGAGGGACCTCAGATTCTCGTTCAGCCGTTTCTCGTACGGAGGGCTCGCACCTCCCCTCCGGAGAGCGTTGCGCTGTGTCCGTAAAATTCACGCCGATGAAGTTACACTGTCGTTTGGCTCATCATATTCCCCTTCCACCAACGACTATCTTACAGAGACAGGGTCAATATTCGAGGAGCTCCTGAACGAAATCATCAAGCGCTCGTCGAAGAAGATACGTTTCATCGGCTCGGAGGATCTTATGAGCGGATTTTACACATATCAGTCTCTGGAACAGCCTATCCCGGCGGTGCAGGTCGATAACGCTGAAGTTGCACCTCCGGCCCAGGAGGATGGACACCCTTCACGAATTGTCGACGCTGACGATTGGGCGAAGCAAGTTGGGGAAAACTCGGAGCTTCAGTGCAAGGGATCCGAAGCCACTGTACTGACGCAAGGCACGTCCTCTGAGGATCCCTTGATGAAGGACGAGTCGGACATCCTCCACGCCAGGGACATCGAGAGCGACAAACCTTGTGTCCTCGGCGAGGACGCGATCAAGAACGATAATGTCGGTGAGAATACAATCGAGGTCTCCAGTGACAATACCAGTCACACGGACGGGACCGCCTTCCCCGAAGAGAAAACACTCGAGAAAGACAAACCCGACAACTCTGACGAGGTCGCACAGGAGGAAGCGGGGACTTGTACTACCAGTGTCTCAAACAATGAGGACACTTCGGATAGGGACGGGACCGACAACAACAGCGAGGGTACAGTGAAGGGGGACAATGCTACTGTCTCCAAAGAGGACACCATCGTTCAGGATGACCTTCGCTATCTGCCCACAGAGGCAAACCCTACACGATTCGTCATCAAGTGCTCCGAGGAGGCTCTAGCAAAAACCCGATTAACTCACGTCAACCTCGACACTTCAGACTTCCTACGTCCACCTTTCTCCCGATGGATGTTCGGGATTCTGCGCGCATCACCAATGCAGTCGTTTTCCTTATCCTTTTCCCAGTTCACGTCGGATCTCGAAGAAACCGGCTTCTGTCTCAAACGCCTGGCAAGCGTCCTCCCCGGTATCACCAGACTTTACCTCTACAACATCACAACACCAAACTCAGTCCCAATCCTGTTTAAATGGATCAATATGTTCCCTAGCCTCGAGCACCTCCAAATCGAACCCCGTGTCACGATCGACTACGCCGACGTTTCCGAATCAGCTCCTACCCCGATTCTAGGTTCATACACCTTTGCCCCAAAGCTAAAGTATATAGAAGCACCTCACCAGTTTCTAGAGTACTTTTTTAACGAGGCCCAGCGCACCAGCGCCTCAGGGGCTTTGTCCGAGGCCAAGATTACTTCTCCCCCCACCGCTTCCGAGACCAGTACTGATGGGCCCAAACCCACCAAACCTGCTTTCAACCCCGTGGATAAGTCTTCTTCCTCTTCGCCACTTCTACCAGGCAGCCTTTTCCCATCCCTCGAAATCGTTCGCATGATCTCGTACTGCAAAAACGGCCACAAGCTTTCTATTCCAGCTCTTGCCAACGCCGTACGAAGTATCAAGCCCGTGGTGTTGCCCACAATACCAGCTCCAGATGCGAAGGGAGTCTCCATTGCCGTCGATATCAAATTTGATTCCAATTTCCGGGGACTGCCCTCCTCTTCCCATAGTGATATTCCCGGAAAGGTGGTTAAACAGTCGTTATCTATGCAGACCCATCTCGAGGCTCTCGCTGGCGTTTCGGAGATGCAGCTATACCTGCCAGGAGATCGAGATGAGATCATGCAGGGGACGTTTAACAGCAGGATCATGGATGTAATGTCGCTGTTCACTGGATTGAAGAACCTCAAGCTGGTGGAAACTCTTAAGGGACCGTTGAACCCCACGGAGCAGGAGGAGATGAGGAGTGTCTTTGTCACCGACTTTAAACAGCGATATCCCCAGCTAAAGCGGGTTGACGTTGTATATCTGTAGCCTGATGGTTTTGCTTCGTATATCGGATAGCTTGTTAAAGTTCTTAGTTAAACTTTAAATCCTCAGGGATGGACAGCCCAAATCCCAGTACTTATGTAGGCTAAGAATCGTTACAGTGGACCATGCAGGGGCCCTTTGCGTCCTATGCATTAGGGGAATTCAAAGTTAACGCAACGACCGTTTAAAACGAATGATTTCGTTTCGGTTCGTTGCAGTTTTCCCGAGAAAAACAAAACAGAGATTTCTGCGCCTTGCTGATGCACGTTTGC
Source organism: Ephemerocybe angulata (assembly GCA_013368325.1). Taxonomy (NCBI): domain Eukaryota; kingdom Fungi; phylum Basidiomycota; class Agaricomycetes; order Agaricales; family Psathyrellaceae; genus Ephemerocybe; species Ephemerocybe angulata. Next base: position 1,463,183 of record JAACJK010000163.1, on the reverse strand, counting down.
CGCGCTCGGCATCAAAGCGGAGAAATGAGCCACGGCAATTGCCGAGCTTCAAATTGAGCTAAAAGCTCGGCCAGATAGATATTTAGCAGTGCATTGGTATCCTGGTGCCGTTGCGTCACTCGTGGCATTGGTCAGGGAGGAAGGAGAGGGGCGAATATACGATGGAAAGTGGAAGAGTGGGCAATCACTATCTAATCTGACTTCTGATCAAGCGCGGCGGAGGGTCAAGCCGCCCTACGCTAGTTGAATTTAAACCCCGCTCTGTTTCGAAACGAAGAAATAAACGGGGGATGTCAAACATGAAACGACTGTTTTTTCAAAGCTAAACAAGGTCCTTCGTTTTAAACGGTCGTTCCGTTAACTTTGAATTCCCCTATTGTACTCGTCGCTCAGGATTCAGAGCTCACGAATACTACCGACAACGATTTAATATGAAACCCGCAGCATAGGCGAGTAGGCAATGCATGGAGCTCGTGTAGCGATAGCTATCATCCCATGTCCTACTAGTATAGGGTCCTATTCGCTCCAACCCTTGATACAGGGTACCGTCTTTTGGGAGGCATTTACTGCCACTGTTACTGGAACGACTGCGGAATGTGTCTGCTGTTCGCCCAGGACTTCCGTGGCACTCGGGAAATACCTCAGACGCTCAGAATACCACGAATTTGGAACTGCCGGCTGTCCGGCAAGGGCGGGGGTCCGGCTTCCCGGGCAACCGGCCGTCCGGCCTTGATACTCGAGGGGTTTCGCCCCGTCCTGGCTACTCTGTAGCCTGTGCGGAGGCCCCATTTAGCGGGGAATAAAGCCTTACCGCCACTTGAATCACTTTTGCTCCTATAAATCACAGGTAGAGCCCCCTGCTGCTTGTGGATATGGCTAGGGATCATTTTTGGGGTACCCGCTTAAGAATCCCCCTTTTCAAGAGATAGAAATGCTCAAGCGCATCATATACACCTATAGATGCACCTCAGGTATGTCTGGTAGCCTTTTCGTATGCATAAGGATGGTAACTTAGAAGAACACAATGACCGACGTTCGTTAGCGGGCTGGAATGCCCCGTGGGACTTTCCGCCCGATTTGGTTGAGCGGGAATTGACTTTGTCATCAGCCCCTAACGAACACGGTACCCAGTCGTTTTGACCTTCCTGAGTTCCTTGGGTACTCAAGACTGTGGGTTTGGAGGTACTATGTATCTCAGCTGCCTGTAAGTGCCTCTGGAGGGAAAGTGATGTACAGCCGGACGGCCGGACGCCCGTACTGCCGGTTTGCCGGACGCCCGACGATTCCAATAACGGGGTGCTCTCCAGACGCTACAATTGGTGTGAATTCACAGCACTCCGCTTTCTTCTCATTTCATCGCTTCCGAGCTGCGCGCCGATGATATGGATCTCTCAGGTGGGAGTATACAGGAGTTTACACGCCTCCGTTCAGTGCTGTGGTAAGTAAATGCAATGCGCACATTGCCGCACTGATCTCACTTCGGGAACATAATATATATAGAGAGAGCGCTTTCCATTCAAGAGCAACAACGTCGACATGTTTCCAGCACCCATAGGTGGACTTGCCCTCCCCTCGGAGTTCGGAGCATGCATTCTCTTCGCTGCCCTGTATGGGCTCCTCTTCCCTCTTGTCCTCTACCGAGTCTACGATAGGCGGTCACGGACTTTCCTCCTATTAGGAACGTGTCTAACGGTGGTAGACAGGTACGTTTCGTTTTCCCTGTGTCCTTCAGACTTCGACCCAGTATCTAACACTTTACCCGAAACACCTGAATAGGACTGTCCTTTTCTCGTTCCGCGCCGCTTCAACCCAACGCGCAAACCTCCAGCTCTCCGATGGGCTGCTGAAGTACAGCCAAATCAGCTTCGGGCTGGGTGCTATCAGTATCGCCAACGACCTCGTCAACCTTCTTCGCTGCCTTTTGGTAAACCCTACCTACGGCTATGGTGAAGCTGGGAGGGCCGACGAAGCGCCCATGGCACACACAAAAGATTCGGCATTCGCGCCCCCAAGGGAAGGCGACGTGGACCGCCCACAGGAGAGAAGGAGGGCCAGACGGTTCTGCTTCATCTTGGGCATGTCGTTCCTTGCGGCCAATGTGCCTGGCATAATTGCTGGAGGGATGTTCCAGAAAAAGAACTTTGGGAAGGAGCATGAAGCCAACAGGGTCGCTTCTCTGAGGTGAGAACACACTCGACCTCCAATAATCATAGCATGGCATTGAGCTTGGACTCTGAACCGTTTCCAGATACGCTAGCGCAGCAGTCTCCTTGTTTTTGGCTTCTATCATCACGCTAGCAGCAGCATGGTCGAGAAAGTACCAGCCACGCGCATGCCACAAGGCCATCAACACGACCTTCGCCCTGACTTTCCTTGCAGTAAGTCCCTTAAGCCAACCGCAGTCACAAGTAGAGTCTGATAGGTAAATTGCAGGGCATCGTTGGAGTATACCGTCTTTCAGTGATGCACCACCGAACTCCGTCCCTTGACTCCACGCTTCCGGGAACTCTCAATAGCCCAGGCGCCAAAGCCTCCTTCTACGTGCTTCACATTGTCCCAGAATACCTTGCTATCGCTATCCTCCTCGGCTTCAACACGCGCAAGACATTTGGCACAGGGGCATGGGGTGATTGGCGCGGACAAGATGATGGCCCAAAGCTGATCGCAAAGCGCAAAGAGAGGCAGGAGAAACGTGCCGCGAAGAAGGCTGAAAGAACCATCGAGAAGGCAGGTGCCATGACTTCAATCGAGAAGGGGGGTGTCACGACTTCAATCGAGAAGGGAGGTGTCACGACTTCATCATGAGATTTAGAACCGCAGAAAGTTGCGCAGTGATAAGATAGATATACCCCGTTCACCATATTCGTTTTACCATAGTATACCTCGTTAGCTCTTCTAATCGTAATCGTCTCTTCTTGCTTGTATCACCCGGCTTATTCTCTCCAATCTCTGCTGTTCGTGGGGCATCGTCCATGTCGTTGTCAAGAATCGACTTGAGCTCTTTGTTGTATTTCTTAAAGAGAAGGAAGTCAGTGACAAGAACAGGCGCGAAGGGAGTTGAGGACGTAGAACACACCCTTTCCTCCTTCCCTTCACCAACAGGATCGCGTCCGAAGTCGTTGATGACGTCTGCGGCCTCGCGTTCTTCCATTCCTGCCCGTCTACGGGTCGCATAGCTGATCAAATTAACCCCGACAATGATCTTAATGACCACAAAGCTGGACGCGAAAGGGAACCAGGTGAGTCGAAAACTTGCTACGCAGTCAGGGAAGAGAACAACGTACCAAAGCCACACAAGGAGGCCAACGATTATCCAGGTCGCGTAATACACAACCTCAGCCTGCGAGAGAGTTCGGATAGTCCACGTCCAAGGGTAGGTGAAGTCCGAGTTGACGGAAAACACGAGGTTTATTGACTGCGCTCCAACGAGAATAGCCAATGCAGCCAATGGTATTGCCGCAAATCCCAACCGTCGGGCGACAAGAGGCGACTGATCTACATACGAGTGCTAGGTGCTCGATGTCAACAGAAAGTTCAATCGGGATTGGGAATGGGGTGCTTACCTTCCGAGACAGACGCCCGACTGCACTACCACTCGAGAGATCCAAGCACAAGACATCTGTGTATCGTTCGTATACCGATGGCCGGATGTGATTGAACTTGGTAATGAAAGCATGTTTAAGCCAGTCGACCAACATCTCGCATCCCATTACGATGATCACCGGCTAGTGTCAATGAAGAGGGTTCAATGTTACGTAGCACCTGAAGAAGGGAAGAACACTCACATAGGAAATGGTCCATAATACATTATTGCCGCGGAACCATCCAAAGCTCTTCGGCAAAACGAAGCCTTCTGTAAAATCGAATTCCGTTCCGCTGAGTTCGATGAGATTGCGAAAGGCAATGATGACGAGCATAAGCGCGAGAGTGAACCGTTCGACGATATCTGCGCTACCGTAAGACCCCAGAACTGAAAGAATATCAAGGACGCCCACCTGCACATGTAATTTGGAACAAGTTGTCTTTCTCAAACTTTTTGAAGACACTCCCTTTGATCTCGACGAATTGATTTGACACGAGGAGTGTGAGCAAAGAGTGGTCGAAAGAGTTAATCGCAACGTTCATGGCAATGACTTGCCAGACCATAACCAAAGCATGCACAACTATCACAATGTGAGCATAGGGTCGCCTACATGTAGGATTTTACGAAGCTTACCATTATATGCCAATGCCAAAGCAAAGAAAACCAAAGGCCGTATTGTCTGGCTGCTAAGCGGTCTTCGGTTCGTCAAAGGTTCCAATGTTGATCTGGAGAAGAGACAGTCGAGGATATCTTGGCCAATAGAGGCGCATAGTCTGTCTGCAATCTAGTATAATCAGCCCTTCAAACCCCAAGCGCACCAGAGCCAGCGCACGAACCTCCAGCGCGTTGAAAATGACATAAAGCTTAATGGTATCTTGTCCACGAATCGTATGGTATATTTTGCTGGCATCCGTTAGAGGGTTGAGAATCAGTAGAGACACAATGAGGAGAAGGCCGCGCAGGAGGTCAGCCTTCTGTGATGGCGGTAGTGGAGGCGGGGATCTTCGAACCATGTTCCATGTAAAGCTGAAGCACGCGAGGAAGAAGCGGATGGGGAGGATTGTGAAGGTGTAGAGGAACGAGTCGAAGCACACTATGAATCCAAAACCGATAATCTTCCCGCATTGTCAACATCCATGAACAAGGAGCTTAAGATGATATGAGGACGCACCTTCTCCATAGCCCAAGGCATACTCAGAAAGTTACTGACCCGCTCCCACTTTTGCTCCTGGTGCGAGTCAAAGTCTGTCGCCAGAAGTTCTTCCCTCAGGTAATCCCACAAGGAGAAAGGGGCTTTTTGGGCTACTATCTTCGGCGGTGAGTCTGCTCTGTGAAATGCTGAAGATATCGGCGAGATGGGCGTGGTAGGGGTTTCAGGGGGCAGGATAGGCGTCGGAGGCAAGGAGGAGTAGGCATTGGGGCGAGTATGGCGGCTAAATAGCAGAGATTTGGGAGACCTGGAACGACTAGTTGGCCTGTGAAAGTCGAATGGGTTGGTGTTTTCGTCTTCTTCGTACTCTGAGCCGTCGGTGTAGTGGTTCCGGTGCTGGAAGTGCTCGTGTTGTGTTGGGTCCGCAGTATTTGGAGGGCTCAAGGACACTCTCCTCTGAACATTCTTCCGGAAGAGGGGTGCCGTCTTCGGCGACTCTGGAGACCTGTTTATGACTGCGCTAGAAGAGAACCTTCTGCGCGCCGTCTTGGAAGGTACGCGCGATGTATTTGTGGTCGTCATGAAATATAGTGCCCTAAGTTGGGTTCGGCAGGGCGTCTGGGTATCAGAAAAGCATAATCTGGGCAATTTCAAGTAATTGAGAGACACCGGAGGACTCAACGCATACCGAGAGGGGACTCTCAAAGGTCAGAAATTGAGGTTTGTCGAAACCTGCGTCACACCGAAGTTGGTGCAGTCGTGTCCGGCATTCTGATCGGGTTTCATTCACGTTGCCGGAACTCTGCCGGCCCGACACCCGCTTCTGCGCAAATTGTCCACTCTCGAGTTGCTCTCGAGTTCTCCTCTCCTGCTCAGCTTGTGCTCAACAACTCAGGCTCAACCCTGACCTTCGCTGTTCTTTCGATTGTGGTTTAGCTGAGACCAGCTTACGCATCTATCCTGTTCTCATGAAGCAACCGTGTACGTAGCTTTAGACGAAGAAAAGCAATAGGACTGATTTCTTGTGACAGCCGCCGAATTCGATCCCCCGCTGCCTCCAATCGAACGTCACATTCAGTGGCATGTTCGATTTATCAAGAGCATACTGCAGATTCTCCCAGCCTCCTTGAAGAGGATAATCTACGCTAGGATTACTCGAATGGGGGCGCTTCGGCGATGGCGAATTCATCCATGTGTATGGCGCCTCCCCTTTGGACTACTGCTGAAGATGTCGAAATCGGACGAGGGTTAGTCTGAGCCGTACCTGGCGCCAAGACCATAGGAGGGGAGGGAGTTTGAAAATTTGATGTCGGCCGCGCGGCCACGAACCAAGAACACGGCTCAATCCCTAATTAGTGTGATTGCAAGCGCGCCTCTAGCAGAAATACACGTCTCTTGCCTTTACACTCACAACCTAACCCTCCACACTCTTTTTATACCCTTTCTAATGACTATATACCCTTTATAACTTATCTATGGCGACTTCTGGAGAAGAATCCGACCGGTGGCTCCACGACGGACTCTGCGACGCGTTCAAGATTGAGAAACTTCGACCCTTCCAGTTTCAGCATGCCCTGGACCTATACAAAGGAAAAGACGTCTTCCTGACCATAGCAACGGGTGAAGGAAAGACCACCGTACTCCTTTCGCCGCTTATTGCCGCGAAATTGAAGCTTGAGGAGGGTATTGGCATTGCTGTTGTGCCGACGAAGGCCCTGGCCCAGCAATTGGTGCGCACACTTCTCGCTTCTCGCACATTTTGTCAATTGACCTCTAACGTTGACCACAGGAAAAGACTGCGAGGGCAGTAGGTCTCGACGCCCTCTCCGTAACTGAGGATACCCTACGAGAAGCCGATGCCCTGGGTAACGACCTTTTCAAGGTCCTCGCGCTGGATGGTAGAGTACGGCTCGCCATCATGAGTCCACAGATGCTCCGAAGCCAGCGCTTTAACAACTGGGTGAAGGTCAGCACTATCCGGAACTCAGTACGGTGGATGCTAGTCGACGAAGCGCACCTCGTTCTCGAGACTACAAGCACATTCTGTGTTCCCTACGGCGACATAATCCTCATGCGAAGCCGGCTACCCTCATCCGTGGTCTGGTGTGCCGTGACTGGCTCCGTCACCCTCTCCAACGCACCAAAGGCCGCCGTCCTCTTGGGATTTCGCCCAGGTCACTACGTCGACGCACGCTATCGCTTGGACAGACCAAAGATCAAGTACATCCCGCGCATTCTCCAACATCCCTTCACTACTGGCGAGTTTCTGGACACCTCCTTCACCATCTCTCCAACTATCACTTCAGCCCAAGACATCACCCCCACACTCATTTTCACTGATACAATCGCAACTTCACATGCCATTATGTGTTTCCTCGATACCCTAATACCGACATCTGTCCCTAACCGCACCCAAATAATCAAACTTTATAATTCTCTCATGCCTATCGAGTATCGCCAAAGATTTGTGCAAGATATCACCACCGGAACAACACTACGTATCGGAATCGTGACGGATTCGCTCACGTACGGACTCGATATCCCCAACCTCCCTCGTGTCATTGTCTTTGATTTGTGCGCCTCGCCCGAGATCATGAAGCAGAAGATGGGCCGTTGCGGGAGAGATGGAAAGCCTGCCACGGTCATCACCTACGCCCCATCTTGGGTACAGGAAGTGTCAGGAAGCGAGTCCCAAACTCAGAAAGCAAAGGACGAAGCTAAACGCCGAAATGCATTACCTCCAATGCTTCGGAAATGGTTCAATCCCACCTTGCTAGAATGCCCGCGGTATACGGACAACAAGTACTACGGCGACGACTTCATTCAGCACGACAATTGCTGCGTAGTCTGCGATCCAGGGCCCGAGCAAGACACTGACCGAGAAATCATCGACGGATGGAAGGAGCGACTGGAGAACCAGAAATCCGGCACAGAAAGCACGAAACTTCCGCGGTCCGACGGCACGTACCGCGCACTTATTCCGGCAGAGCGTGAAGCGCTCAAGCAGGATCTGATTTCGTGGCGCTCGCGGATTTGGAGAACCCTTCGACGGGCTGGAAGCGCAGCAGATGCGCACACTCCCGCAGAGATCTTCTTCCCTTCCCATATTCTCACATCCCTCGTAAATCACGCGCACATATGCTCTGAGTTTTCCCGGTTCAAGCTCACGGTGCAAGACTGGAAACACCTCGACACGAAGCACGCCAAGAAGCTATACAAATTTCTTGTAACAAAGCTCGTACCGTACAAGAAAGACACGCCCGCCAAATCGGTAGTCACAGATCCCAACAGCCGTCAGCCACTCCAGGCTGTGTCGAACCCCGATCGCAACCTTCCAGGAACTTCAGCCCCAGAGCAAGACACACGCACAAGAATAGCACTGTCAGGAAACACAAGGCTCGTGCTCGGTGCACACCCAGCAGTCAGCAGTACTACGGCACCGGCAAGTACTGTAGGAGGCACAAAGCGAAAGGGGAGCTTAACTGGTGTGACAACAACCAGGTTATCCAAGCGGACTCGTTTGGCCAGGGGCAAAGAGAACATTGATAGTACTTAATTACAGCTTATTCTAAATTACCGCCGACAAATGAATCAATCGATGTTTCCCCTCCTTCCATGATGATGGGATTGGATGGAAGCGTAGCCCGATTGCTGTTAGCCTCCGAATCGTCCATCCCCTCTTCCGCACCTGGCCCATCGTTCACAGTCCGCCTGATAAATGTATCCAGCTTCCCAGAGGAAAGAATGTCGATCCCCTTCGCAAATTCGTCGATTACTTCATACGGTTGAGTACGACCTGACTGGTGAGCAAGGACTTTTTCGCTTCGGTAGTGCTCTCCCAATATGTTGATGTCTGTTTGTTTTTCGGGGTCGGAGTGCGAGTAGCTCTTCTTCCGTATCCCAAAGACACCGGGAAACAGGTCACGAAGAAGACTGAATCCACCGATGTTAAGTCCAACGGCTTCCGCGAGATGCTTTGAGTCGAAACTGTGGCTTTTGGAATTGAACAGGCGCTTCAACCAGAAATTGAAATGCTCTTGGAGTAAGTCCAGCTCAAACCAATGTCCGGGTTTACCTGACGGATTGACGAGGTAATTGTTGAGGACAGCCTCTTTGAGCCCTTCAGAAAACTCGTAGAGGAAGTTGCACGCAAGTTCCAGCATCTCGTTTCCATAGTTGGTACACCCAGCACCCCAGAAGGAGAATCGGAGCAGCTAAATTAAATCCACCCGCCGCCGCACGTCAGAGTCAATTGATTTGCCGTAGTTTGTTTAGTCGCACCTTTATAACTTCAAAAACACGCCCAATATCCCCTTCTGCAATGGCAGCACAGACTTCCAGATACCAAAAGGTGGCGCGCATGAAGTTGATAGTGTTCGCGAGTGACTCGTCTGGCTCGAGCGCCTGTTTAGGCGCCTGACTCCGTGATTGATCTGAACCGACCTCTGAGCCACCGGAATCTTCGGATTCGGACTCTGATTGACTGTCTAGGCTCGAACCAACTGGATCCTTCGCTGCTTCGGCAGCAGCAGCTGTCAGGTACTTCTGGTAGACCTTCAAGGCCAGGGTACGGAGGTACTCGAAGTTGCACCCTGCGAGTTCTGCATTGGCGGTAAAACATGCTTGGAGCCCATCAAGAAGTTTCACGTTCGCCTCATCTTCCTTCCCCGTAACCTTCTCGCACTCTAGCCTATAGAGAGTGTTTAAAATACATGTCAGAATGGAATAAAGTTTAGCTTACCTCAAAGCAGATAGAATCAGTGCCTCAAAGACGTCTTCTAGGATGTGATGAGCCGGATAGAAGTCACACTTTTTCTCGTTGAACTTTTCGCGTCGCAAGGCGTGTATATCGTGCCGAAGGCCGTTAACTCCTTCTCCGACTATGGGTGACCAGTTCATCCGGATTATGGCCTTTTGCAAGTTCCATTTTAGGTGCCAGAGCTGAATAATCGGGAGGACCCAATCGTGGCGGTCGTAAGCTGTGTCCGTCTTTGCCATGTACCGCTTGAGTTTGCGCATCCGGTCAATTGTTAACTGGTCCCCGCAGACCATGATAACCCAGCGATGGGTCCACGTTGGAAGTATTCTGAGCTGTCCGATCATGAGATTATGGAGTACATCCTGAGTGCCGGCGGTCGTCGCTTCGTTGATCGCAGTCGGGCGCATTGGGATAATCGTGCTCTTGCGCAATCGTAAGGGGTGAACGGCACTCTCCTTGGAGAAGAAGAGGTCCACGTCGCCCTGGAACCGCTGGAGGGCTGGCACATGCTTAACCCATACTCGAAGAATAGTGCCCACCCCGGTCAATTGAATATGCTCCCAATTGATGTCCTTCCAAAGAACGTCAACCGTCAATTCCTGGCGCCGCTTTTTGCGCTGAGCATCGAGTAGTGGTTCTGAGCTGAGGGCCCCCGGTGGGACGTCCTCCAGTTGAATCAACGTAGCTGCGGTTCCGCTTTGCATTTCGTCATTGTGGTAAGATGTGTGTTGCCAGGCTCGGCGCATTTTGTTCACGTTATCGAACAGGAGGAGGAAGGTGGGCTGTCCGTCCTGCAGGAGGCAGCCAAATGCCTGCAAATATGTGTTGGTATCGCTTGCTAGGATGTGTAGAGTTGCCAGGATCGTATCGTAAGCCACTGTGAGTCCCATCCGACCGAGTATCGAAATGATATCGCGATTTGCGTTGCACGTAAAGAGAAAGATTCCGATGACTGTTTGAAAGACGATCGCATATTTGTAGCGAAAAATAGAAGCATTAGGATCGTGACGGTTACACCCTGAAAGATATTAATACGGGAAAGTATTAACCATGTTACAAGAACTCACGAGCCAAGGATCTCGCCGAGTATTTATTGGAACACCTGAGATGGATGGAGGGGCTGTCCCGAGAAACGGCGATGAAGTCGGCTTTTCTGGGAGCGCATCCTCGTCTTCTGAGCAAGTCGCGACTTCATCCTGTTCATCCTTGTCGCTTTCTCCCGCGAGGCTCTCAGGAAGGTACTGTGGTGGACTGGAGGGCGGCAATGGCGCTTGGATGTCATCCGATGACTGTGGAATTACTCGTGCTTGCTGAACTCGCTTCCTGGTGTTCTCGTTGACAGCGACAGTCGAGAAGATTGTGAAGAGGGCGGGTGCCGTTGTGGCGAGTGTTTCTTGGCTAGACGTAATGCTCCAGGTCGTCAGATTGCTCCAGGTAAGGATATCGCGAGGTGCTCGAGTAAATCCAAGCGCAAGCTTTAGCAGCTGCTCGCTTTCTTCATCAATAACCTCTACAATCTTTCCAAGGCTCCAATTGAGCAGGGCGTGCTTCGTGCAAGTATACGCCGGTAGTTCTTGACTGTAATTTCCATCCAAGCGAACCGAAGGAGGTAGGGCATACGACGGTATTGTAAACGGAGGGGCGTTGAGTGCGACCTTGCCATCGAGATTGAGTCGGGACTTCTCATGCCGAAAAAAGTGTTCGACAATGGCGACGGGGTGTTCATCGGGTTTCTCTCCTTGAGCGGCCAGAAAAGACTTGATTCCCTTTGCAACACCAGTGTATTGGGAGAACGAGTACTTCCCCGAGAAGTATACATCGAATAATTCGCCGAAAGAGGAGAATCCAGCCTGACGCATGCACCTGTACACAATCGCCGCCCTCATCTCTGCATTGACCTTCTCTGAGTGCGGAAAGACATAGCTCGAGCCTAGCCGCCACCGATCGTCCCTGCCCTTTCCGTTTCCTTTGTAGATGATCCCTCGGAACAACCCAGCAGCAAAAAGCTTCTCCTCGCCATCCCGCAAACGTGAAAGGTCGTCGACAGTGGGCGAGCCTGCGCGAGCTAGAACTGGAACAGCCGGTGCAGGGGAAGGGGGACCGAGTGACGGCGGGATTGCAGCCGAGTATGCGGGCCATGGGGTGGCGTAAACTGGGTAGGGGTAGGGGTAGTGCCCAGAGGGGACTTGGCCAGGAGTTGCAGGGAAGTGAAGGGGTGAAGGAGACGCGACGTTCCAGGGGGAAGAATGGTACTGGGTTCCGGAGACGGGAACGGGCTGCGCGATGGGAATTTGCTGGGAACTAGGGTGGCGCTGGGGTGTCCTGAATGTGTTGTATGTGTTCGATTCTTCATCCGTGGCCCCAGGGGGTGGATCCATACTGCTAGATGGGCGGACGATACAAGCGCGCTATCTAAATCGCCCCTATCAGGGCACCATCAATCTCGGCCCCCTTCGGCATGCTGACACAAATCATTTATTCAAACTCAGCCCCCTCCCACTGCCAAGACCGGGGTTATCGACCAGACTCTATATCAAGTGAGAACGAACTCTTCTTCTCAGATACTAGAGTCTGGTTTGCGAGACTAGACGAGGGTGTCCCCGACGTCGAAGGAGCGGCCCTTCGATTCCTCGACACGTCAATTAGCGGAGTCAACTCTCCGAGGCTCGTAGATTCGGTCCAGGGCACAGCGGGGCCTTCCTTCATACTTTCCACCTACATTCCAGGGATCAACGGGTGCGAGGCTTTCGACTTGTTCTCGGAAGATGATTGGGCGCGTCTGGAAGGTGACCTCCACGACCAGCTCAAGTCTTTACAACAACAAACATGCTCCTCCAACCACAAAATATGCAGCGCGGCTGGGGGCATCATCCACGACCCTCGGATTGTTCACGTGGCCGAGCAGAACATCGATATCACTTCGACAGAGAACTTCTGGAGGCAAGTCTGGTCGGGACTTGACTCCCGTCGGAATCGGGATACCATTCGTCCCCATATCGAGCCTGTGGTGCAGCGCGCCGTTCCCATCGTCTTCTGCCATGGGGACCTCGACTTGAGGAACTTCATATTTCCCGGTGGCTTGGACGAATGGCGAGCAGGGAGGAGTCGCATCTGTTTGATTGACTGGGAATTCGCAGGGTGGATGCCAGCGCCCTGGGATGCTCTGAAAAGCACGTGGCTCGAAGTCGAATCCGGTGATACCCCGTGGACTCAGGCGGTCAAGCGAATATTTCCCAACTGTGACGAATATCTGGATGCAGACTGGCTTTGGCGCTCAAAATCTGGAGTGACGATGGTGTAGAAAGAGTCCATTGCTTGGAGTAGTCGTTTACGTGTGCTCCGCAACAGGTAGTTATTTCTCAGTATGCATGTTGAGCACCGCGGTCGCACCGTGGTCATATAGATGCACCTCATTCGAATCACTCGCCTGATGTCAACCCGATGCCTGACCCGATGCCTGTACATGGATTCACGTTTTGCCGGCAACCCCGCCTGATGCCTGCTCCTCCAGTACGCACCTGGTCTAGTGTTTTGGGGTCTTTATTTTCACCCTGACTACTGAGTAGTCTCTAGACTATAACATAAATTTGACAGGAATGCCGTGCTCCACATTAGACAATTATGCGCTCACAGTTTGAGCTTGAAAAATCGTCCAACTCGTCGGATAAGCCGAACGAATGTTGCTACTTGATTGTTCTCGCAAAGCCAGCGCATGAGCTTTGTCGTCTTGGGGAGAGGAGGTTCCCTGTATTGGGCCCATCTCTGAACTAATTCAGCAGGGAGCCCAGACCACCTGCCATCGTAATCATAATAAGGCACATAATTCCCGCGTTCGGTTGAAAATGGCTTCTCGAGTTTATCCTTGGGCAAAGTGTCCATGCTCGCGTCCAGGAATTCTAGTGCTTGATCAGCCGTGAAGCGTTTCTGAATCGTTTTCGTCGTCATTCCATCAATTAGCGGGGCGAGGAGGTAGAGGTCGGAGCAGAGATGCTAGAACAGAGAGTCAGCTTCCCGAACAATGTGGTCCTCGTCGACTTACTTGATAATTCACGCTAAACATATGACCCAATATACCGACATCATACGCAAAAGGGTCATAGTCGAGTTCTCCTTGCCAAACGTCAGGAATTTCAAAGCAAGTGCCCTCCCATGTCATGTCGTAGGGAAGTCTGAATGTTTTGGGATCCATATCCTGGGGAAGGATTATTGAAAGGTTGTAATCAAATATGGCGTATAAGAGTTCCCCACGAGCCCTCAAACACCTCCTTTGGTAGCTTCCCCTGTTTGCGGTGTCGCTAGTAAAATGATTGACCAAGTAGTTGTTCCAAGACAAGTCCTAATGAATAGAATCATCTGCGCTCAACGAAGTCTGGTTTCGATTGAAGGACTGCACTTACCCTGTGGATTATGCCATTCTTGTGCAAGAATGCCACTCCCTGTACACCGCGTAAGTATAAGAAATGTAACGCCCACTATAGGGATATCACCTTCAGACATCCTCGAATGAATTCAATCACTGCTCGTAGGCTATACGGTTGTGGATAGCGCACAGGGCCTCCCCATCTTGACTCAGGAAGCACTGTCAGCGGTACTTTCGATAAACATTCTGGGAGCATACCTCGGCATAACCACAAAGCAGTGTTCACCGTAAGGTAGAATCTCCAGCACTGGTAATACAGAGTTTTGCTCCAAGACACGAACGTCTTGTCGATGGAGAAACTGGTATATCTTGCGTTCATCGGGCCTTGCATCCGCAGATACTAGTTTTAGGGCGACATGCCTACCCTTTTCGTCTTGAGCGAAGCATACCGAGCCCTGCATGGAATCACGTACTTGTCAGTGGGCAATGCATTGACAAAAGAGCGTGAAACTGACCGTATGCTCCTCCACGGATCTGGCAATGTCAGAGGTATGCTTACAGTCGTCATGACACGCATAGGGAGTGACAGCCGCTACGATAGGCTCCTTATCAGGTATTGAAGGCACCGTGAGATGTGGACGTGGTTCAGGGGCTGGCGGGTTTGAGCCGTAGTCCTTGTTGGGCCTGTTGTACAAAGTGTATCCTCGCGCTTGGAACCATTTGACTGTCCTCTCGTCATCCCAAAATTGCCATCGTTGCTCGAGCCGCTTTTCGTGTGACGAGAAAGGATTTATCTCAATCTGTCGCATGGTAAGTTGGATACGGGGACTTTAGGTTCCGCAAACATTGGCAAAGCTCACATCCATGGTGTCGAACGCGGAACTGTGGATCGAACTCCACAACAAGGGGATGGTAATAGGTTAGGTTAGTGTAGGGCACGGTTGGAATGAGGCGGTTCGTGGCAGTTCAGGTTCAAGTGGTCAACTCCAGCTGGCGACTCGGAAGCGCTTGCGAAGCGCCCAAAAAAAGTCACAGTCACAGAGACGTGATGAGTGACGCTACGCGCGTTGTGACAACACAGACAGGTCACAGTGCCCTATGCCGCTGAACTTGATTTAATTCCATGTGATTTACTATCCACACTACATTGTACTCCTAATAGATAGCGCATAGACATCCATCACATTTCATATGGGCCAGACTTCAGAAAAGGGCGAGTTTTGCATGTCCTCGGACGTCTTGAGCGCTAAGGCTATGCAAAGCGTCGATCAAAGCAGGTAAAAAGGTCCCTGGTCCCTTTACCATTGAACTTTTCACTGCGATCTCGCTTGC
Source organism: Ephemerocybe angulata (assembly GCA_013368325.1). Lineage (NCBI taxonomy): Eukaryota > Fungi > Basidiomycota > Agaricomycetes > Agaricales > Psathyrellaceae > Ephemerocybe > Ephemerocybe angulata. The sequence goes on along the minus strand of JAACJK010000163.1, from coordinate 1,447,999 downwards.
AACCGTCAGTACCAAAACGCTAGATGAGCAACATTCCGTTAGCATTGCCTTGCTGTAGGATACGACGGGCCATACCCAGTAATTGCTGCAATGAATAGTCTTTCGAGGTCGACCAATCTGCTTTCTTCATTTGGAAGAACTTCGACGCCGTGCAAGGCAGTCGCACTGTAAGAAGCGATGATGCTGCCGAGGATGCATCCAGACCCAGTTATTTTACCAAGGAAGTTGTCGCCATTCTGCAGTACAGCGACGTTCGTGCCGTCGGAGATGTAGTCCGTGGGCCCTGTCAGCACCACAACACAACCTACGGAAAATACACAGGTTAGCGACGTTGAGCGACGGAAATATGGATGGGAACCCACGTTCTCTTTTAGCCAGATTTTGTACAAATGAGACCGGGTCCTTGAACCCAGACCCAACGCTATCTACGCCCCTAGAGAGTACCTCCGACGTTCCGGCCAACGCAGCCAACTCTCCAGCATTCCCCTTTATGACACCAACCTGCCACAAGTCCAATAGACCTGTATACCTCAAGTAAGGCCTTGTTCACAGACAAATCTTCATGGACTCGCCTTCAACACTTTGCTTCCTGAACTTCGATGCACCGACTCCGACAGGATCGAAGACGATGGGTTTTCTGTACTTGTTCGCATACCGTCCTGCCAGGCGCATTCCTTCCAGGCCATCGGCTCTCATAGTGCCGATGTTGACGAGGAGTGCCCCACAGATCTTCGAGAGGTCTTCCATCTCCTCCGGCTCCGTTGCCATAATAGGGCTCGCACCGACTGCGAGGGTGACATTCGCAGACTGAGTCGCCACAACGTTGTTCGTGATCTACCATGAAGGCAATGGATTAATTATATGGATTCTCCGGGTCAAGAGATGGGGATGAAATGTACCTGGTGAACCAAAGGGCTAATATCTCGAGTCTTGCCGATAAGTTCTGACGCCTTGTCGACGATATCATTCTTTTGCAAGAGCGAATTCGACAACAGCTGTTGCGATTTGAAGGCCTTGACAATCTTACCGAGAGCGGTAGCAACACCACGAGGGTCTTGTGAAGCTACGATCTCAGATACCACTGCGACTCCGTCCAGAACGTGACCAGTGACAGAAACGCCCCCATACAACGTCCTCCAAAGGTTGCTCGTCTTAATTCCACCTGAAGATCTCCAAAGTATCGGCCCAAAGACCTGTGTAAAGAGACGAAAATTCACGCACCAATTGCAACAGCCTTGATAGTCGTCCCGTCCAACTCCTTCAACCGCTCCCCAACCCCTCTCGTCCCAATGATCGGGCTCGTTACGTTCTTCGTCTTCGTCCCCCACACAGCGCCAATCCCCACATAGTCCACACCCAACTTCACAGCTTCCTTGACTTGCTCGGGCGTGTTGCAGCTCAGCCCAACGATGCTCCCAGCTGGCAGAAGCTTGCGAACGAGCTCCACATCCATGTCGTCTTGGCCGACGTGAACGCCCGAGGCTCCAACAGCGAGGGCGACGTCGACGCGGTCGTTTATAATGAGGGGGATCTTGTACCTGTCGCAGACTTCTTTACTTTGGGCAGCGATTTGAATAAACTATGGGTGGGTTTGCGATTGCATGAGAGGCCCTGGCAAATGTTTGGAAAGATGGGCACTCACTTCCCCTGTATCGGCATCCTTCTCTCGAACCTGGACAACGGTGACGCCTCCTCGGATAGACTTTTGTATACATATATAGAGTGGTTTGCGGAGGCTACGTTGAGCGAAACTTATCGAGCGGGACGAGCAAGTCTGGCTGTACTTCTTCTAAGGATTCAAGGTAGCTCTGATGTCTGGATCATCAGCGGCAGCCCGAGCACGGTTGTTCAGAACGCTTGCCTTTCCTGGGGGAAGAAGACCTCGCCCTGTTACGAGGTATACTGAGTAGTCGATTTCCATTGTCACTGTGTAGAGAGGTATCCAGGTGGTGGTCAGAAGAGAGATGCTGGAGTCATCTGAGATTAGATCACCGGGAGAATTCGTGGGTTTAGATTAGATAAGATTGGGTGAACGCGCTTAGCCATTAGACGCCGAAAACATGAAGAGCAAGGGATTGGATCCAGAGATACGATCGACGACCTCCACCTATTTACTGACATGGACGGTAATAGCGTAGGGGACGCGGGAGATTATCAAATTAATCCCATTGGTCGCAGGTTTACAAAGGCGATGCTTGGAAGTTACACATTGCACACAGTCCCAGTCCTCGTATCCGTGTAATCCTTGTAGATCTCGATAGAACGGATCAAGGTGGTGCTATCCTGGGTTGGGGGACCAGCAGACCAGCATGGATCGCCGTTGCTCCATGCATTCCAAATCCACGAGCCACTGACAGTAGGAACCTGCGAGTAAATAGGGGGGTAAGTTTCTCTATTACCTAGGGATTATCTGGAGGACACCTCACATTCTGCGTTATCTGGCCAACATAATTTTTGTCCAGGTAGTAACGAACAATACCCGGAGTCCACTGCAACGGAGTAGAGATCAGCCAAAGTTTAAGTCCAAACTTTAGATTCTAACTCACGTCTACGCGATACTCTGTTCGGCACAACTCGTTAGTGCCCGTTCAGCAAAGCTAGTGAAGGGACCTTCACTCACCATGGAAATCTGCCCTTGGGTCAAAAGGAAACGGGAATGTCTCGCTATAACTCTCAACCCCCTCCTTGAAAGGCTACACTCCGCAGGTCAGCGAAAGCTTCCAACAAGTCAACAAGATAGCCCAAAAAACGTACATGAGTAGTAGCCCAGATACCCGGGGGAACGCAAGCAAGGCTGCTCTGGAAGACCGTGCTCGTCAATATCTCAAAGTCAATCTCAGCGACCTGATCCTCTACAGAATATATCAGCACACAAATCACCCATAGCTCGACCAATGAACGTACTATAGAAGAAGTTCCCTTCACAAACTCCCGGAACGCTGCTGGACTTCTGCACAGTCCGCACCGAAACGTACTTAAACTCGGCGTTTGTCGAAAATTCAGCGCCAATGACGTTCCCCGAGCCCGAGTAGGCATTAACTTTCAAGCTGAGCGCGCCGTTGGTCAAGGCTACATTGCCCGGGACAAAGGTGTGCGAGATGGCGGGAGGTGTGTCTGTGACGGGCCAGTCACTGATCGAGAACCCATTATTGCTGCGCGCGAAGGAGAACATGTGTCAATAGACCAATACTTATCCACCGTGATAGACTGTGAGGCTTACGATAGAAGGGTGCTCGCACTCTGACCGGCTTGGGCGGTGGAAAAGTCAACGAACTGGCGGGTACGGAACCCTCCCGTGACGTTAGCCACAGCGTAGGTATTGCACTGCGCAGCCGCCAGGCCTGCGAAGAGGAGTTGAAGGAGGTAATAGAAAGAGCGCATCGTTGTGGGGCGCCACAGAGAAATCAATTACTGGCCCGGTGGGGACTCAACTATGAGCTTTATATACTTTCCGAAGTTCGTTTCGGATGATATCTCTACTTCGGGTTGTACGGGCTTCGGAGCAGTCAATGATCCCTGTAGTCATGGCTTTGCTGGTCCGGGCGGATGCTGATTCCTGATCAAGGGGCCCGCGCTAGGAGCCATGTGCGCAGGTGGGCACCAGAAGCGCTCTGGAATGTCCGTGGTATCAAGTCTGGAGACACCGTCATTTGTTGAAGTAGCGCCTGTGGTGCGCAGTCCTCACGCGATGCTTGCCGGCAGAGGTCCTCAAAGTCACTATCATCAGTGGAACACACCGACATGGAAACCTATTCAATTGGACGTTAGAATCATCAGTCCATGCAGACACAAGACAGAACGAAACGTACCTCGCCCAATGGCGTACATACCGACCCATGATGTCGTTGCCAGCAGCTCACTAAAGCACAAGATATCATATTACAAGCACAACAAGATCGATCATACTACTCGTACAAGTGGGGACAAAAAAGAAGCAATACAGAGATCGATTAATCTGGAGTAAGTGGCAAGGAGGGCGTTGCGTAATGTCCAATCGCAAAAGACAAGGACGTTGTGGAGAAAAACACGGGGAAACCGAGGGAAACCGTGCAACGCACAAGGATCTCAAAGGGGGTAAGTAATTCGGGGTCATTGATGGTACGTATGATAGACGCTCAGAAGCTTAAGCCTGGGCAGGAGCAGGCGCCGGAGCAGGTGCTGCCCCAGGGGTACCCGGCCTTGGTCCATGACCATGGAAGCCTCCACGGCCGCGCCCACGTCCACGTCCCCCAGGTCCGCGCTCACCCTCCGCCCTCCATCCGCCCTCGCCACCACCACGCCCACCTCGGAAACCTACATATAACATCATTAAAAATTGCATAAATGGACGGGAGATAGTGACTTACCACCACGGCCTCCTCTGAAGCCACCATTTTCGCGAGGTTCACCATTCGGGCCTTGCTCGCCGTTCCCGGCTCGGAAAGGACGGTCTCCTCGAGGGCCCCGCTCACCATGCCCATGCTCTCCTCTCGGGCCGCGTTCACCTTGCTCAGGGCGCTCACCCCGTTCGCCCCTCGGTCCACGCTCCGGCCTTTCGCGCCTCTCACCACGCTCCCCATTCTCCCCTCGCTCCCCATGCTCATGGTGCTCACCCCGCTCTCTGCGCTCGCCACGTTCACCTCCCCTATAACCGCCCCGCTCTCCACCCCTAAATCCACCCCGCTCTCCACCCCTGAAAGGCCCACCCCTCCCCCCACGATGATAATGCCTTCCACGCCCACCGCGCCCCCCACGGTGTCCCTCCCGGGGCGCAAAGCCTTCCTCGCCCTCGACAGGCGAGAGTCCATTCGCCTGCCCCACAGCAGGTGCCTCCTGCTCCGCAGGCGTCGCCGAGCCCGACGGCCCAAGGCTCTCAATCGGGGGCAAGTCCCCATCCTGGTTCTCCGCAGACCAGTCCAGCGTCGAGCCGCCCGCAGGCACCGCTGGGACGGGCGTGTGCCCGTTCGCAACACCAACAACAGCAGCAGCAGCTTCTTCAACAGGCTGCTCCTCTACCCATTCGGCTGACTCTGACTCGTCAAAGTGGGCTGAGGGCTCAGCAAGTTCACCTTCGACTTCGACTTCGAGCTCGCTCTCCTGCATGAAGTGGAAGCTTCCTGTTCCTGTGGGGTTGGTGGGGATCGGAGCCTGGACGTCGTCCCCGGAGATGGAGGGCGCGGAGACGGACTGCTGCCTGTCGTCGATGGGCGAGTCTTGTGTCGGGGTCGGGGCGCGTGGGGGGTTGAGGAGTGATTGGACGATTTCGGATATCCGCGTGACTGCGAAAGTTAAATGAATAGGTAAGGTTAATTAAAATTATTGGACAGGTAGCGATGGAAATGGGTGTGACGCACAGGATACGCCGTCAAATTCGCCTGTACCGAGGAGGAAGCCGTTGAGGGTGGCTTGTTTGCGGTCGTCGTCGTCGCTCAGCAGCGCGTTGGTGAGCGAGGAGACGGCGGAGCGCTCCAGGTCGTCGGCGAAGAAAGCGGAGCCGTCGGCTGCGCCTAGGGACGGGCTCAACTGCAGGAAGGCGAGGAGGTCCGATGTTTTTGAGATCAAGTCCGTCTGGGGTCGCGTCAATGTGAGTATGCGCTATGAATGCAAGGGATGTATAGTTAGTCACCTTGGTCGACTCGACAGCGTTTCGGATGCGCGTCTTTTCAGCTCTTTCAGCGTCTAGACGTTTTGCAGCCAAGCCACTCGCGAGGTCAGCTTCGTATGTCTTTTAGATGCGTTAGCAAAGATGATGTTTCCACATATAGTCCAGGACAAACCTCGATCGCCTTCTTGACCTCCCCTAATTCCTTTTGAACGGCTTCGAGTGTAGGAAGAGTCTTGAGGGTGCGCTTCTGGTCGTCGTTGAGCTTTTCAGGATCTGTGTTCGCATACGAAGTAATACGACCCTGGATTCAGAAGGTCAGCTGGGACAAAAAGACAGTTATCGGGAGGACGCACGATCTTCTTTGTGGTCGCTTTCAGGCGTTTGTTGACGAGCTCGACGATGGGACTCAGCAGCGGGCCTTCGTCCTCGACAACCGGCGAGGTTGCCTCGGTCTGAACCGGTTCTGGTGCAAGCAGATTTTCCTCGGGCTCGAGGGATTTGTGGGTTGGCGGTGCGGGAGTTGCCTCCGCGACGCTGAGGGCAGCGTCATCGTTGGCGGCATCAGCCTTGGACTTGGCCTTTCGCCGCCTTTTCTGGGACTTTGTTGCAGCGGGCTCCTTGGGAGGTGCGCCGGGGATAACGCGTGGCGGCTCGACTGGTTCAGGCATTGTGGACGAGTTCGTGGTTATGGATGTTGGAGTTGAAGAAAGGATGCGACACGTAATAGTAGGCGCCTTGTTTGGCTTTGTGGCGCGCGCTTCTTTCCCTCCGCCATCATGTCCGACGACGAGAACTTTGCCCTCGACGGCATCTTTCCAGTCAGTCCTCGGCCTTTTCTTTTCTAACTCGTCTGTAACGCGAGAAGGAGCCTCCAAGACCACCCACTCCCGAGCCTACCATCTCGACATACCACCGCAATTCGTCGTTTATCAAGGGTCCCGGGGATTGGAGAGATATAGATATCCGTTTGGTCGGTGATCATCCGCTCTGGGGGCATCATCTGTGGGTCTTGCTCTCGATTCTAGGAAAGTGAAAGCTGACCATGCCGTAGATGGAATGCAGCACGGTCGTTTGCCTCCTACCTCGACGAACATCGTGAACTATACGAGAACCTTAATGTCCTGGAGTTGGGGGCAGGTGGTGGACTTCCTAGCCTTGTCGCTGCTAAGAACAATGCCAGACTGGTGCGTAAACTTCGCTTCTCTAATGAATCTCAACTAATGGCTCTTCAGGTCGTAATCACAGACTATCCGGATGACGCACTGATCGATAACATTGAGCACAACGTCAAAACCAATCTCAGTGTCGAAGAGCAACAAAAGGTATCGACTCAAGGTTATATCTGGGGGAGGTCCACGGATGGACTTCTTGAGACAGCTTCAACAAGAACTGGGCAGAAGACTTATGACTTGATCATTCTCTCTGACCTTGTCTTTAACCACTCGCAGGTGAGAAAATCACCACCTCTACTCTGTGGAGCGCTAACTCTTGTGTAGCATGATGCTCTCCTGACCACTTGCGAGGCCACCACCTCCCCAAAAAGTTCGACGACCGAACCATCAGTTTTGGTCTTCTATACACACCACCGACCCCACCTCGCCCACCGTGATATGGAATTCTTCTCGAAAGCTGAAAGCCGCGGATGGACTGTCGAAAAAGTCGTCGAAGAGCGTTTTCCTGTACGCCTCTATATTCTCAAGCCCTACCCACTCCTGACCCTGTTCCATTCTAGCCCATGTTTCCTGAAGACTCGGGCGATGAGACCGTCCGGTCAACCGTGCACGGTTGGCGCCTCACGCGAACCTCTCGACCTCAAGCATGATTCCCCGCGGCGTGTAATCCAAACCAGTAGATTGAAAGTATACAAGGGAATGTTTTTGTTGAGAGAACCAAAATCAAGCGACCAGCGCACATCCCTCCCCGAATCACCGCACCCGGCAGCTGAACAAGGCCCCTTCACTTCTACAATCCCCTTACGCCTCTCCCCACAGTCACGAACTCCAAAGACACTCCTCCTTCTCCTCCTTCTCCACCCCACCTCAGTTCTCTCAAACCCAGTCGACCCTTAAGTCGACCAGATCTGGTTCTGGTTGCCATTCGTGCAACCCCAGATCTGCATAACATTGTAGTTGCTGGTGTCTCCATTGGTAAGATCGAGACAGAAACCTATCAAAAAGAACATCAGGGTTGGGGGGTGAATGGCAGAGCAGTGGTAGCCCTCGTACCCTTGTTCGCAAGTGCTATCCTCTTATCATCGGTATAGTACCAATTCTGGGCCGGGAGGTTGTCGTAACAAGACCAGATCTTCATCTTTGTCCCGTAATTTGGCCCTGTGGTTGGTGACAGTAGGTAAGTAAATCGATCTCTCAAGGCTGGAAAATTATGACGATAAAAGCTGATGTTACTCACATTCCCCAGCGTCGAGACAGAAGTTCTGGCCTGCTACTTGAACTCTCGTGTTTCCAGGGTTGATAATCCAATTCTGCGCCGGTGTGCCATTGCAATCGAATCTGAAGACAAGTCAGCCACGCGTCCCAACAATTGTATGTATGTATGCACTCACATATCGACGGGTACGCCATTCGCGAACCTCCCGCCCTGTACGTCCAAACATTTCTTCCAGTTATAGTTCGGATGGAGCTGGACGGGCTTCTGGGGCGGGGGAGGCGGAGGCGGAGGAGGCCCGGGAGGCCCAGGAGGTCCAGGGGGCGGAGGAGGAGGTGGTGGTGGAGGAGGTCCAGGCGGTCCAGGGGGTGGGGGAGGAGGCTGGTAGCCACCGTTGTTTCCCCACCAACCTCCGTCGGCTATGGCTCCCGAGGCGAAGAAGGCAGCGATCACTGCGAGGTATGAGGTTGTGCGCAGCATGGTACAAGTCGTGTGGGTGGGTTGAGAGTGTTGTGGTTGAGAAGAGTGTGGATATAGAGAGGGGTCGTTGGCAACAGGCTGAACTGGCAATAGGGATAAGTGTCAAAGTTACGCGCAGCGTTGGAAGGTGAATTGAAGGGCGAAGAGGCTAGCTCGTTCAGAAGAGGGTTGGGATGGGTTCAAGGGGGGTAGAAAATGATTTCTGGGGAATCTGAGTCGGGAAGGGTCGCACTTTTATGCAGGCTGGGTGGAAAGGAGAGAGCTGGAACATGATTTCGCGATGGACCGCCGGTCTCAGTCCTCGACATAGTACGGAAAGGAGCCTCCAAGGCCGCCCACTCCCGAGCCAACAATCTCGACATACCACCGGAATTCGTCTTTTATCAAAGGTCCCGAGGATTGGAGAGATATAGATATCCCTTTGGTGGACTGCCTAGCCTTGTCGCTGCTATGAACAGTGCCCGACTGGTGCGTAAATTTCGCTTCTCTGATGTATCTCAACTAATGGCCCTTCTGGTCGTATTAATCACAGACTCTCCGGACGACGCACTGATCGATAACATTGACCACAATGCCAAAACCAATCTCAGTGTCGAAGAGCAGCAAAAGGTATCGACTCAAGGCTATATCTGGATATCTGGGGGAGATCCACTTCTTGTGATATGGAGTTCTTCTCGAAAGCTGAAAGCCGCGGATGGACTGTCGAAAAAGTCGTCGAAGAGCGTTTTCTCGTATGCCTCTATCTTCTCAAACGCTACCCAATCCTGACCCCTGTCCATGTTTCCTGAAGTCTCGGGCGATGAGACCGTCCGGTCAACGTGCACGGTTGGCGCCTCACCCGAACATCTCGACCTCAAGCATGATCCCCCAAGGCGTGTAATCCAAACCAGTAGATTGAAAGTACATGGGAATGTTTTTGTTGAGAGAACCAAAATCAAGCGGCCAGCGCACATCCCTCCCCGAATCACCGCACCCGGCAACTGAACAAGGCCCCTCCACTTCTACAATCCCCCTACGCCTCTCCCCACAGTCACGAACTCCAAAAATGACTCCTCCTCCTCCTTCTCCACCCCACTTCAGTTCTCTCAAACCCAGTCGACTATTAAGTCGACCAGATCTGGTTCACGTCGCCATTAGTGCAACTCCAGATCTGCATAATGTTGTAGTTGCAGGTGTCTCCATTGGTAAGGTCGAGACAGAAACCTATCGAAACGACATCAGGGTTGGGTGAACGGCAGAGAAGTCGTGGCTATCGTACCCTTGTTCGCAAGTGCTATCCTCTTGTCATCGGTATAGTACCAACTCTGCGCCGGGAGGTTGTTGTAACAAGTCCAGATCTTCATCTTCGTTCCGTCATTTGGCCCTGTAGTCGGCAATAGGTAAGTAAATCGATCTCTCAAGGCAGGAAATTTAGGATAACGCTCACATTCCCCAGCGTCGAGACAGAAGTTCTGGCCCGCTACTTGAACTCTCGTGTTTCCAGGGTTGATGATCCAATTCTGGGCGGGTGTGCCGTTGCAATCGAATCTGGATACATGGCAAGTCAGCCTCAAGTTCCAACATTTCAAGGAGGTATGTATGTATGTACTCACATATCGACAGGTGTGCCATTAGCGAACACGCCGCCCTGTACGTCCAAACATTTCCTCGAGTTCCAGTTCGGATGAAGCTGGACAGGCCGCCAGTTCTGGGGGGGCTGGGCTATGGCTTCAGAGGCGAAGAAGGCTGCGATCAATGCGAGGTATGAGGTTGTGCGCAGCATGGTACACGTGTGGGTGGGTTAAGAGTTTTGTGGTTGAGAGGGTCGTTGGCGATGGTGAGTCGTTAGTGTAGGGAATAGGCTGAATTGGCGATAGGGATAAGTGTCAAAGTTACGCGCAGCGTTAGAGGGTGAATTGAAGGGCGAAGAGACTAGCTCGTTCAGAAGAGGGTTGGGATGGGTTCAAGGGGGGTAGAAATTGATTTCTGAGGGTTGTCGGTCGGGAAGGGTCGCACTTTTATCCAGACGGAGTGGAAAGGAGAGAGCTGGAACATCATTTCACGATGAACCGCCGGTCTCAGTCCTCGACATCGTACTGACCGGTTGCTGCCCGATTCTGTTCAGACTAGCCGGCGATTTCGAATTCAGGCAACGTTCAGAACAGTTATCTACGGGGGGCCATGAGACCTGTTTCGTATGCCTTCAGTCATCCAGTCACCCTCCCGCCTCTCTCTGACTCTCAACCTCAGCTATGACCCTGGTCGCCTCTGATGACTTCAGCACCAACCAAAGCGACGTAGCTTCCTCCGTGACAACGAGCACTATCGAGGACCCGAGCAGTTCATCTCTGAAGCCTGACGTTGCGATTTACCACCGTCACGTACTCAGCTTCGACGACGGAAACCTCGCTTTGCTTGCTGAGGACCGGTACTTCATTATACACCAGGGCCTCTTGTGCAGGCACTCGGCGGTTTTGCAGGCGCTTATTGCGGACAGTAAGGATGCAAGAATCTTGCTTGGCAGACCTGTCTTGGAGCTGGACGAGAAGTGGTCGGACTTGGGATGCTTCCTGGCTTCGCTGTATGATGGGGTGTACGTGCTTTATCTATTCTCCACCCAGTCTTTCACCTCTGATGCTTGATGTTCTGCAGAACGTGCCTCAGTTCATCCATCGAGGACTGGGCAGTCGTATCCGCCATCCTCCGCCTGTCCACAAAATACGGTGTCGAGCACGTCCGGACCGAAATGCTGCGCAAACTCACCTCAACCTGGCCACGAAACCTCCTCGCCTGGGACATGCGCGAATCCAACGCCACAAACGCCGGGCTCTACAAGCCGCGCGCCATATACCCGCATCCAATGTGCGTGCCCACTCCCCTTCGCTGCCAGCCACACTCACTAACTCCAGTTCACGGTGCGCCGGCGATAATGTGGCCTTGCAAGTATGATGATACCCCTTTTCCGCGAGATCAAGGCGTATGAGTACCTCCCGGCTGCGTTCTACGACCTCAGCCGATGCGTGGCGAGCGATATAGTGTCGGGGTGGTCGTACCCCGCCGATCCCTCGTCGACGTGGCATCTGGGCCTCGACGAGATTATGACCGTGCTCAAAGGCAAGGAACAGGCGTCGCGCTTCTTGTCTACGTTCATCGTCAACGAGCTCGAAGGCCGCGAACCCTCCCCGCTCTGCATATTTAAGTCAGACGTCGATCCGATGAAACGGCGGATCTGCCCTGCTGCGTTCGAGGCCGTGACGTTCGAGATTGTGCGGGACTGCAATGGGGTGGTGTGTCATAGGATTACGGACCCGCTCTTCGCGATTCTGGACGCGTACTTGATGCAGAAGAGGGACAATCCGATTGGGAGGGGGCGGATTACGTTTAGGTGTTGTGATTTTTGTAAGGAGGAGTTTGCGGGTGCTGTGGAGACGGCGAGGAATGCGCTTTGGCAGAAGCTGCCGAGTTGGTTTGGGATCAAGTTGGAGACTTGGCCGCAGGTTACGGGACCATGATTGTCGTTTCGCCACTGATCGTTCGTTGTATTCTTGCTGTCTATTCTCTACTTCTCTTTCTATATGCTGTTTGTATACCAGTTGCTCTGTAGTACCTTCTGGATGTTTTTTTTGCTTTGGAAATTATCCTGTTTGGATTTTGATGATGCCCCTATATGCTGTGATCATGCTAAGCGATCGAGCGCTTCTCTCCAGCGCTTCTTGTACATGCTTCGCATCCTTCCGCACCATGGACCTTGAACTCATGCTCGACGACGAGACTTCCTTCTTGGACCTCATGGCCTCTCAAGAGGATGACGAAGAGGAAGAACACGGCTCGTACTACACTCAAGAGCCGTCCAGCAGCCTCAACTCACAGGCATCGGCGACAGACGAATATCTCGACTTTGACTTTAAGTTCCAGGAAGAAGACACTAGGACTATCGAGACTGACACAACATCACCCATGCCTCTCACCGGTGATGGAGAACTTGATATGGATAGCGACATGGAGCCCCCAGAGCTTGAAGCGGGCGAGGAGGAGGAGGAGGAGGACCCGGAATCAGACACTGAGTGAGCATCTTCCATGACCTCTGTATGCGCATATATTCAATTCTATCTCCATGTCAGAGAGCCTCCAGAGGCCATTGGGCACATTGAAAGACTGGTTCTCAACTTCCTCACGCAACTTGCCAATAAAGGGCTCAGCGCCCCCAGCGAGTCTGATGGCTCCGACGACTCCATGTCGGAGAGCGAGGCAGTCTCAGCTACAAAGAAAAGAAAAGAACCAAGGCCCCAGATCGAAGTTCTCCTGGCAGATAGGCGAAAGCTTGGCCAAGACGGGTGTGTACCTTGCCCAATGCCAACCAATCGTTTCTAGAAAAATGCGACTAATCTGCGACCTTTGTTTGTCAGTGAATTGGGAACGAGATCGATAAAGTACCCCAAAAGAGTTGCTGGCGGTAGCGCCCGCCCGCTTGGTATATCTCCTCTCCTCTCTCTCTCTGGGCGCCTGTTCTTAAAAAATCTAATACGTTGGCACATCTAGCACAACTATTCAATGTTCTCAACATCTCGCATGAGGCGCTCGTCACAGGGGTGCCGACAACAAAGCGGTGCGTTCGCAGCATGCATTTAAGCCTTTGGTTCGGCGGTGACAGTTCCTGTTGGTTCGCAGGGATGTGTATTACAAGGACGTCGCTCTTTTCAAGTCACAGGGCACAGTAGATCGGGTAGGTTTTTCCCTCATACTATGGGGCTGCGTTTAGGACTCACACGCTTATCACAAAGCTTGTCGATGACCTTGCTGCGACATGGGAGCTGAAGCGCTCTGATCTCAATATAGTCAGTACCATAGCTCCCTCTGATAGTCGAAGCTAACAAATGCACTGCTTCCAGAGGGCTGCCTCCAAAGGCCTCGTCTGTGGAGCGGGGCTGACAATAGAGCTCTTCACTGGACTCGGAGAGACTCTCACAGGAAAGGATACGGATGTAAGTCTATTATGCATCCTCCTTCTCAGCTTTGCCATAATTACTGTTCTGGTAGGGCATAAACATTCCGGTCGGAGAGGATATTGAGTTCTTCGGCATCGACGAGGAAGTAAACTGGATTCTCGTTGTGGAGAAGGAAGCGGTGTTCCAGACGTTGTGCCGATTAGGCGTAGCAGACCATCCGAGCATGCCAGGACGAGGGCTCATAATTACAGTGCGCTTATCGACACTTCCTCCCTTCATCCCTCGAAGTAATGGTGTCCTCCAAATTAGGGAAAGGGATACCCGGATGTGGCGACGCGACACCTAGTCAAGTCTCTAGCCGACGCTCTGCCAAAAAGGTACCGAGTAGCTTCACTCAGGCTAGCAGTCCCTCAATTATCCCTAGTGCAGAGCTGACTGACAGCGATTCAAGGATCCCCATCGCCGCGCTCGTCGATTGCGACCCCTATGGCCTCGATATTCTTTCCGTGTACCGATACGGCAGCGCGAGCATGCAGCATGAGAACGATACGCTTGCAGCCCGCCGCATCAAGTGGCTTGGACTCCGCACGAGCGAGCTGTCTGGGTGGGCCCTCTGTTTTCGATCCCGAGTACCATGCGGCTGATTGTGAGATGCGAGGCTCGGAATTGATTGGGACAACCTCTTGCCGATTTCCAAGGCAGACGAGAAGAAGATTCTGGGGATGTTGGCTAAGCCCAATATACCAAAGAAATGGAAGTACGTGAACCTACCGTCAGCTCTATCCTTGAGCTTGTCATCTGACATGGCGTTGCTGGATTGCTGGATCTAGGAGAGAGCTGTCGCGCAGCCTGCATTTGCGGCGGAAAGCCGAAATTGAGATCATATCGTCAACCAGTAATACCCGCTCTGAGTCTGACCTTGGTAAGTCCATGCCCTCTACGGCAACAGTTGATACTGAGAAGGCTACACAGGAGTGCACCCGTTACTGAGGTATCTCAGCGATAGGCTAGTAGCCTTTGTGGAGCCCCCAAGCTCAGAAAGGCTCACACAATGAGTACAATGAGGAGTGTCAGTTGTTAGTTTGACGGCAGATGCAGACGCCTTTCATTGCTGCAATGATTCAAGTTGTCCGACGACCTAGGCAGTGGAGTTCGACTTTGCGTGACCCAAGCTTCCCGTATTTCATTTCCTTTTACACGTAAAAATGCTTCACTTCAAGATATACATTGCAACATGATGATACACGTACTAGGAGTCACGAAATGCTAGTTATGTCCCATCCCAAGCAGAGGAAAAAAAGCACAATGAACAAAAAGAACTAGACGACGAACCCCTGCAACAAAAAACGGTAGCTCCTTTCCCTCCCTCGACACTTAAAAGACTTTAGAAAGCCTGCCCATACGAAGGTGGCGGATCATGACGAGAAGCTTCTCTTCCATCTTCACCTTCTCCACCATGATCATAAGCCTCGTAGTAGTAACGCCCATCCTGGTGTTGCTGCCGCTGCAGCGCCGCATTCCGGTGATTACTGCCGTAAGCCCCCGACTCCAGTGACACAGGCGCAGCTGCCATGGTGCCGGTGTGCATCGTGGAAGGCAGCGGGACCGAGCTCTGGCTATTCAACTGCTGCATGAGGCCCTGAGGAAGCCCACCCGCCGGTGACGCCGGCGCAGGCTGAGGCATGGCGAGGTAAAGCGGGTCTGCCTCGGGGTAGAATGGTTCCTCCCTGTGCGAAGAGAGTGCCTTGCCGTTCGAATACGATGAGGGGGTCTGCGATGCACGGCGGCTTCCGAAGTAGCTGAGGTAACCTCCGGAACTCGTGACGCTCCCGCCGAGCCCAGGGGGCGCTTGGGGGCCGCTCTGGGGGCTCGACGGTAAAGGGGAGGGGGAGGAGATGCGTCGGCCGCTGAGAGCGGCGAATGGTGAGATTGAGAGGGCCCTGTTGGTGTACCCGCCGTGGCCGCGTCCAGGAGACGAGGCGGACGAGGTGGTGTTCGTTGTGCCGGCGATGGGGAGTTCGGTGACGGAGCCGCGGAAGGACTGGTTATCGACAAGAATTGTGGAGGGGATGAAGCCACGGGGGAGTTTTCGGGCGCGGCGGCGACGGGTACAGATCTTGGCGATGAGCATCCATACGAGGGCGCCGAGTACGACTATGAGTTTGTGTAGAGGAAGATGGTCAGCGACAGGAGTTTTGGAGGAGAATAATGATATGGACCTATTCCGAGGACGATGCCCACGATCGTTCCATTGCTCAGTTGGAATCCCGAGCTGGAAGCGCTGCTTGTGTTGGAGGGGTTGCTGGTACTTGAACTAACTGGGACAACGGTGCCATTGGATGTAGTGAAGGCAGCTATCGAACCATCTGTCTGCGAGAAATATGGAAGAGTTTTGCTGGGGGCTGTCGTAAGCGAGATCGGTGTGGAGGTTGTGTTGAAGACTATCGTGACACCGCCTGTTTGAGCAGCGGAGCTTGATCCTCCTGCTGTGACTGGACCACCACCACTCGTTTGCGGTGCCGACATGACAATACCAGAGCGATTTTGAGAGGTGGAAGTGGAATGGGCTGTTGTTGGAGGATATCTGGTGAAGTCTTCCTCCGAATCTGAACCTGAATCCGTATTCGAATCCTCGTCACCATCCGAGTCGTTCCCGCCGCCTGCTGCGCCACTTCTGGCACTTAGACCAGCAAAATACCATCAGTATCGCTTAAACAGAGTCAAAAGAGTAGACGACTGACAAAAGGAGTGCTGCGTCCCGGTGCTTGTAGTGTGGACGGACGAGCGAGTTCAGCGATATAACTAGGAAGGAGGTGGCCACAGTCACTGGCATGATCGTCCCAGCGATACGAGTATTATGAACCAAGAGGAAGGGAGATTAAAGTTGGGTATGGAACCATTCGCCAGAACCCGAGGGATGGCCGACTCGCTGGCCGTCAACACGTTCAATAAATGCGCCTCCAAATCAACTCTGAATCTGCACATTATTAAAAAGGAAGGGGTTCTGCCTGCCTGCTTCCTGAGTTTATATGCAGAGCCGGCCCAGAAGCATCGGACCAGAGAAGGTCGTTCGACGTCCATCGTGATTGCGAGTAATACTTGGTTGTGAAGGCGACAAAGTATTGACCGGAATGAAGGCTTTCGCGCACCTGGAGTCGCAGGCAGTAGGAGCTAGAACGGGTTTACAGTGCTCAGTTGGCCACATATTCGCCTGCGTGCACACATTTCGGGTTGAGGGTGGTCATGAGCCCAAAGGGAGCGTTTGGCTCAACCATATTGGTCAACGAAGAGTGGAGGTACTTGGTTCGCTGTCGAGGAACATTTTCGTCACGTAAACGGTCTCGATGGACTCGAAATGGGAGGCCTGGCCTCCTAGGATCCCAAGTCCAACGGCTCTGTATCCTTTCACTCTATTATTCTGTCAAATACGCTCAGAACGAATCACATCTGGGATAATTCAAGAAACTCACATATTCGTTGATCATGGTTGGCGGCAAAGAGGGGACAGTGACCGGATCTGAAGGCTATAAGTGCCGACAAGCAGGGACTCGGCAAGGGCGCCGACGCTGGGCGCAACGTTGACCTCAAATCGCTCATCATCGGCACGACCACAGGGGGAGCACTCGTTGCATATTCATGAGCGCCACACCGCACGACGCAGCACACTTCATTGAAGGTTCACATGGTAATGACGACGAGCCAAATGCTGTGGGTTCTGATTTGTCCCGAACGAGATTAGATGTCAAGCCGCTGAGGGTATATAATAACCCAACACAGCTACACGACAAGAATCTAATCCACACCCTCCTCAGGTTCATTAATTAGCGAAAATACGACACATTACGAGCGAAGATGCCACATTCCGAAATCCCCCCTGCCCCACCGCGCTCAGGCGATCGCCTGAAATGGGTGCCCTATGAAGACGATTACCCCGACCTCGTCTGGGAATACACCCATCTTAACGAGCCAGAGCTGACGGATAAATTCGAGGAGCTTGCGATGTGGGGTACACTTGGTGACACGGACTACGCTACGCTGCAGCCGTGCCCGAATCCGAGCGAGGCGAGTCAGGACAGGCATATCATCCAGGACTGGGATATCGACGGGAAGCACTGGCGGTTTCGTGGATTATTCGATGGTGCGCCCAGAATTCAACGGTTTCTCACCGATCTTAACATCTCGTTTCTAGGACATGGAGGGCACGATACCGTTAATTACACCGTGCAGAGCCTGCCCTCATTTCTTCTTGAGCGCTTAGCGAGATTTGTCAAGAAGGGGGACTGGACAACGACGGACATCTCTCAACTCATCTCCCAAGCTATCATCGACTTTGACAATGACATAGGCAAGGGGTTCTTGGACCTTTTCCCTGGAAACTCGATACACGAATCTTCAGATGAGCAGCTGAAGAACATCGTGAACGACCCCGCGAACATCCAAGCGGTGCTCCGGTGCATGCGCGGGACGACGGTCCTCATCGCCCTCGTCGATCCAGAAGGTGCGAATCTTTGGGTTGCGAGCCTGGGGGATTGCACGGCCAGTGAGTGATTGCATCCAATCCATTAACGGCGGCAAGATTTACCTTCCGTTATGTGCTTAGTCCTCGGAACACGAGAACCCAGCGGAACGTGGTCGACCCAGACCCTCAGCTTTAATCATAATGGCACCAATGCGTCTGAAGCGACGCGGGTACGCCTCGAGCATGCTGGAGAGGAGAGATGCATGGAAGACGACAGGGTTTTAGGGGCGATTGCTGTCACACGGGGTGAGCAGACGACATAGTATATGTGAAGGTCAACCGGCCCCTGACGTCTATTCTAGCTATCGGCGATTATGTGTTCAAGCTCCCCGCGGTTTATACTCAGCGTGGGCTTCTGAACTGTGAAGTCGGCTTCCGGACGCAACGTAAAGTGGACGACCTCCTTCCGCGCGTCTTGACTCCCCCGTACGTGTCAAATGTACCCCAAGTCAACCATATCTCGCTCTCGCTCTCTTCCAAGCAGCAATCCAATTCGACAACACCTTCCTCGATTCTGATGATGTACTCCGACGGACTAGGAGACCTGTACGAAGACGAGTTCAGGTACGCGGTGAAGATTCCAGGGTTCTGGAGCAGTGTTGTTGGGAAGGTCATGGATATTCCTGGCGGCCCAGAGACAAAGGAGACCGCGTCGCCGAGACCTAGAAATGAGAGGAACGCAGCTATGCGTTTCATTAGACAGGGCCTGGGCGCAGAGGACGCGGAAAATGTGTCGCGCTCGTTGACGACAGAGTATTATGGCCGGTGGATGGATGACACAACCGTACTCGTTCTGCGATTGTGAGGATACCAAGGACTAGAACGATGCTGGATTTTTTAATTGACAATCGACGGACGTGCATGTATCGCTGATCTGAACTGGAATGTTATAGGATACGACTTGGCTTACACACTCAACGGGGCATCCAAGCCTCAATATCCTTCGATTGTATCAAAACAAGTTGCACTCCCACCGAAATTTCATTTTGAAGAATGAATTGTGAGCTCCGTTTTAGTTGCGAATATATGACATGTACGCTATCCACTGGAGGCAACGCGATCTCTGAGGAACCAACCCTCAAACAATTTAGGAGCACTGTAAAGGCGGAGCGAAGGTCAGCGGCTTTCACACTTTGAGGAAAAGGTTCTGATCTGATATGTACCTGAGAGTAGAACGAATTGAGGGCCTTGCAAGTGAACGGGGCAACACAAGCAGTTGGTCCAGTCCATCCCTGTCCTCCACACTGACCGTATTGAGTCTGCAAGGGTCCGGCGGGGGTGGTTGTCGTGGTTGTCGGGGTGGTCACGGTGGTGGAGGTTGTGGTCGAGGTAGGCGTCGAGGTAATAGTAGTGGCAGGGTTAGAAGGGAACAGGTTTCCAGTGATACCGAACCAGTTGAGGACGTCATTCTCTTGCGTGGGGATGTTGTGGGGGACGCCCTGAGCACGGATGGCCTGGAACAATGGGCCGTAGGTCTCGCGGGTCCATCCACTGACGGGGGAGTTGTTAACGGTGGTGACGGGCGTACTGGGGTATCCGAAGACGTTGGTCCACTGCTTGATGCCCTCGGCGTGGTTGCGGTAGTTGAGGGTGGTGTCGCTGGTTCCGTGCCAAATCTGCATCCTGGGGCGCTGTCCGGTGAAGCCGGGGTATCCTGAGCGGACGAGGTCTCCCTATAATGCTTCGTAAGAAATTTGCCTGTAGCTTGTAAAAGCGAAAACGCGCACCCATTGCTGAGCAGTCAAGGACTTGGTGCCGGCAGCACACTCGTTGTTCCACATTCCGGCGCCAGAGAAGCAAGCGTACGGGACACCGGCGAAAGCAGAGCCGGCGGTAAAGAGGTCGGGGTAAGCGCCCATGAGGACGTTGGTCATCATAGCTCCAGACGAAGTACCAGTGGCGAAGACGCGGCTCTTATCAACACCGTAGTTGGCGATAGCATAGCGCACGACACTGGCGATGGCCAAGGAGTCTCCTCCAGCGTCGTGCGTGAAGGTTGCGTTGCTGTGGACGTCCCAGCATCCACCGCTGTCGGGGGCGTTGGGGTAGATGACGATGAAGGTCTTCTGGGCGTCCGCGAGGTTCGCGTACTGCGTGCCGCTGAAGTATGCTTGCGCTGTACCCGTGCAGTAGTGCATCGCAATGATGAGCGCTGGGTTGGCGACTACGCCCGTGGGTCGGTACAGGTACATCTTCACATTGGTCGGGTTGGAGCCGAAGCTGTTGATTTGCTGCAGCTGGTTTTGGGCCGCGAGGGCGCCAACAGCGTACAGCAGGCCGAGGGTGACGAGTTTGAACAGAGAAAGCATCGTGGCTGGATTCTCCGGGGGGTCAAAACTTGTTGCGGTGGCCAATTTATAACTGCTCGCATGCGTGCTTTCCCCATACCTCTGCCTTCATCCTTGATCCTCATGTACCGAGCATCAGCCGTCGAGGGAAAGAAAGAAGTAAAAGCAGCATCGATCTACCCCGCACGGGGCGCCTGCCTTCTCGTTGCCTGAGAACGCTGTTACGGGCCCCCATGATCCTTGGGCGCAAAATTCACGGATCTCTTGGCCTTGGGAAAGGTGGGGCGCGTTTACGAGCTTCTTGGTGGGCAAAATATGTCTAAAGGGCCTCTCTGGAACCCATGACGAGACTTGAAAGGCGTGGAGTGAGTAACTCGGGCATTTCGCAGAGACAATTAGGGAGTGAATGGATCGACCTACGACGCCGACCATAATTCGAACTTTGTCCGATCCAATACAAGTCCGGGTGCAGTCTCGCACATGGGATAAACAGCTCCTACAAAATGATTTACATTTTGAACCACTTCTTCACATCTTTCGGTTATACCGGTGTAGCATAACTCTGTTTCCTAACGGACGGTGCGAGGGGTACTTCAGAATGCCATGCCAAGTTGATTATTGGGAAGAGAGAAATATAACGTTACTATCCAGGCACAAGAAAATCAAACAATCGGAGACTATGACATCTCGTCGTCAGTGTCCGATAACACTTCCTTGCTTTTACTACAAGGAAAATCAGCATAGCTCCAGCACCGGATAATTGTAGACTTACTACTGCCTCTTGCGCGGTCCGTTTCCGTCACCTTCCTCGTCGTCATCCCTGACCACGCGCTTCTTGGCGGTCCGCTGAATGAATTGAACGATTAGTAACGGATAGACTTCGTGATAGCTTTTTAAATCTTTACCTTCTTCGTAGGTTTTTCCACCGCCTCTTCATCTTCAGAGAACATAGGTGGCTCTTCGTCCCCCTGGTCACTGGACGCCCGCCTAAGTTTGCCTCGGCGCTTCTTCTTCGTTTCTCGCTCCGGTTCTCCCTCGTCTCCACTAACGACCTCCTTGGGTTTCCTTGCTTTCTTCGGCCGCCGCTCTCGTTCCTCATCACTGTCCATCTTGGCTTCCCTCGTCCACTCCAATGCCTGCTCGCGAGCAATACGCCGTTCTTCTGCGAGTTTCTCCGCCTCCAATCTTTCCTCTTCCCTTTTAGCTCGCTATAAATGGATGCATGAGTATTTTGGGAATGAATAGACTGGTCTATTTTTCGAACATACCTCAGCCTCCTCATTACGCTTTTTCTCGTCCTCTCGTTTCCGTCGGCCGGCCTCGATACGAGCAAGCTGCTCTGCTTCATGGCGCCGCTGCGCAACCAAGTGTTCATTGGCCTTTCGCAACATGATATCGCCGTACTTTCTCCGCTGATTAGCGAGCTCAGTGTCATACGGGACATTGGGTGACTTGTCGATGGCCAATGAGGCAAACAGTCTGGTAGAGTGGGTGGGTGAGCGGACGGAACTTGGCGGGACATATTATAAGCTCACTTCTGGGCGTGTGTCGCCTGGTCGATGACGCGTTGAAGGTCTTTGAGGGTTCGCTTTGCGGGGGGTAGTGAGAAGAGCATTTCAGCAGCCTTTTGTTGGATCATCGCTGTGTTGTAGAGGGGGATTTTGTCGCTCGGTTGTAGGTGGTATGCCTACGCAGGAATAAGTATTGCGGGTTGAATGATTATACAATCGACATACCTGTTCCGTATATCTTAACGCGGTATTCATTGCTGCCAGCGACTGTTCCTTGATTGCCTTGGAATACCATGATCGACACAGGTACAGCAGGACCCCGGGATCCTTGTCTTGGTAGAATTTCGTTGACGCTGTCTCATACTTCAAAAAGGTCAGTCATCTATGTGGAACTTCAAACGAAACAAACTTACACTCTCAATGGAACGGTCAAATTCATCCATGGCCCAGTAGCAATGGCCCATGTTGATATAGACACTACCGTCGTTAATCGACTCACGGACTTTGGCGAATATCTCAAGAGCCTCTCGGACGTTCTTGCTACGCTTCTGGCCTTCATCCGCAGGCGGCCCGTGAAGAACACCGTATAGAGTTCCAAGGGCGTCCTCAGCAGTGATGATGGCGAGGCCTTGGGCCGCGTAGGCACACATCGGGTCGTAAGAAAGCACCTTGTCATAAAATTCGGCGGACTTGATGAAATTCTTCTTCCTCTCTTCAGAGGCCTTCTGAGTCTTGTCGCGGTTCTCTCGAGCTTGGAAGAAATGAACCCATCCGGCTGCAGTTAGGGAGTAGATATCGTATTTGTCGTGGTCTTTCAAAGTGTTGAAGATGAAGTCTTTAAAGATTCTCAAGTCGTGGGGTCGGGCGTTTTGCATGAGGAAGTGAGCGTAGACAGCTCGAAGATTGAGGTTGCCAGGATGGGAAGTGAGACACTGCTTGAGGAGATCGTGCGCTTCGTTGACCTTGTTCAGGCTGGCCAGCATCTGGGCCTGACGAATCTTGGCTAATGTGTGTGAGCACCCTACCGCTGTAACCTTCAGGAGGCTGGACTTACCATCAATATATTCTGGATGCCGCGAGAGGAGTTTATCGTATGCGCCTTTCGCTAAGTCAACCTCGCCTTTGTCTTCGTAAACACGAGCTAGATTGTAGAGCATTGATGTCGACATGGCTTCAACGTTCGACTGCAGGCCTGCCTTCTGAATGAAGTTGATGTCCGCAGCCTTGGTCAAAGCAGCTTCGTACAAGGCCGTTGCTTCCGCCAAGTGGCCTTCCAGATGCGCCAGAGCCCCGATGTTATTAATTAACCGAGGGTCAACACCTCCGCTCGCCTCGCTGACACCCTCGCTGATTCGAAGAGCATCCTTGTAGGCTTTAGACACGCGCTCGATATTTTCCCCTTGCCATAGGCGCGCAATTTCGATATGCATGTCGATATCGTCAGTGATGGTTCGCGAGGCCTTGGAAGGGCCGTGCCGAGCGTCGTCGATCTCGAGGCCTTTGAGGGCTCGGTCGTACAAGTCTCGAGCAATCTTCTTCTCATCAGCTAGATCAGAGCTGGAAACACCAGGTCGAGGGTACGCCCGCAGGGATGCGAGAACGATAGTAGCCTCGGTCGACCTTTGGTTAGGAAACTTCATGAAGGTGTCCAAAGTATGAATGGCGGCTGCCATCTCGTCTGATAAGGTGTGAGAATGACAATTGACCCGCCTAGACACTACAGCTCACTCACCGTTCTGCATTTGCATCTGGGCAGTCCCGATCGCAGCAACGACATTTCTAGGTTGACCACTCAAGGCTGTCTGGTAACACCGTGTCGCGTGCGCAATGTTCCCTTCAGCATGAGATACCCGGCCTGCCCTTAAATATCCCTCTGTAAAGACAGTCAACGTATCAGCAAACTGAATAGTACGTTCTGCCAGTTTAAGCGCCTATGTAGAATGAGTAAAAATGCCATCGACCATGTCAGAACCACTTACTCGTGCGGTTTGTCCTTTCCGAATAAACAATTCGCAGAGCGCATTTGCAGCAGACGCGTTTTTCTGGTTTGCTTGAAAGGCTCTTTCGATGAGCTTGGTGCCAGCAAGGAACGATTGCGATTTCGCCTCTTCCGATATGCCTTCAGCTTTGCTCGCGTTTATCGACTCCAAACCCAGCAACAACTGAGCAGCCCACTCCCCGGGGTTCTTTGAATGGTGATTAGTCGTTGCTATTGGCGTTCTCGAGAAGGATAACTCACCACCTCCAAGCTACGCTGCCAAGCAGCCTTCGCCTTCGCCTTATGGTCGAGAGACCATAAACACAGGCCTATACCAATCCTGGGATCCGGTCTGCAGTCGGGACTATAGCGCAGTACGTCTTGGAACACTTTGAGAGCTTCCTTGTACTGACGTTTGGCATAGAGCACTCTTCCCTGAGTACAATAAGCCCATGAACCATTTGACTTAGGTTAGCCACGCACCTTTCCAAGAAGAGCCACTAGATTCGTAGGTTGGCCTGCAAGAACACCCTCGAATGACCGTAATGCATCGTCTAGCGCACTGGTGGCCAACTGTTGGATTCCTGTATTGGACTTCAGTCACCGGAACCATGTTTGAATAAGTCAACGAACCGCGGGTCAAGAAAGATAGGGATCCTGGCATTTCTCCTGCATTGATACTGGAGTTGAGATACTGCACAGCTTCTTTATAGTAATCTTCCTTCGTGTGTTCTCCTGCCAGCTTGTCTTGTTCTATCCAGGATTCAGTATGCTACCTGCGGGGGGTCGCGCGCTAACTTACGTGCATCGGAGAGGACAACTTTTGGTGCCTTCCTGGCCCGGGCCATCCGGATGTTGGCGAACAGAGCATATATGGGAGGAAGTTGTGGTGTTGTTGAAGAATTAGTAAAGGCTGATGAGTAGACCCATTAACGCGAAACACTACTTCGGCGGATTCGAACCAACTCACAGTCGATGGCTGCCTGTGCTATCCTTTCCGCCGCGTCCAAGTTACCCCGTCGCCAATACTCGCCTGCAAGTTTGGTCCACACCCATATTTTGCATTGCCCTTCCTTCAGTAGGTCCAGCACATCGTCGGGATTAGGGTCGAGGATGTCAAGGTCAATGCTGATGACTTCTTGACCTCCCAGTTCGATGTCAACGGAGCGCCCAGACGTGATTTCATCCATCCTTTAAGGGTTCGGGTATGTCGCAGTGTAATGGGGCCAGTATAAACGGCGCTTCCTGTACTATCGTAGGTTGAGGTTGGAGGAACGTGCTAAGCGCTGAAGGGTGCGTCGGGGTTACTGGCAGAGGCCAATGAACTGCACCGCCACCTGTGACGCGGAAGAAATGCAACACGTGCGATTACCATTTTGGCTTATTAGTTTCCCACCCTTATGGGTCCCGACGTCCGTGTAGACGAGACACTGAGGTTGAGGCACCTTCCAAGTTGACTGGGTAAGAGAGTCCCGCGAAAAAGCCTGTGACTGCGGCACTTTACTGTCCTCAATGCAGACTACCTGAGAAACAAATCCTACAGCCCGACCTCGACCTGCAAAGCATTCACCAAGACGATCCTCTGATCAAAGCGCAAGTTATATTGAGCGCCTTGCTTCGGCCAGCCAGGCTCAGTGTGATGCCTCGGCGAGCTTCCAAAGCTTCTCTGTCATTATAATGTCTTGGGCGTCCATCTCATGACCCTGGGATAAAACTTTTAAAAGCCTTCTTTTCTGCGTGTTAGATACCCCGTGTGGCAGTGGTGGTGATCTCCCACGGGTTTGCGTAACGTAACGCAGTCCCATGACCATCAACTTCAAGACTTAGAACAGGATAAACGAGTCTAATTGAATCTCTAGTTGCCTCGAATTTCTCTGTCTTCTGGTACAAGGGAGAGCTGTCCGTTGGCTACCTCAGAGATGAACCTGTCGTTCTTGAGACCAAATTACTAAGCGAAGTTCAAGTGCTTCGGACGCTACTCGGAGCGGTGATAACATTACGACATCAAGACATGCACATCCACAGGATTCGGTCTCATTAGTGTTTCCCTCTGGCGATAGCTAGACTTCTCTCAGCTGTGATCCCTCCTCTCTTGCCCCTCTCTTTCAACTCGTTTTACCAACCTTCATACCGTTTTTACTTCTCCATAAACAGTCGGCTGAAGAGGGGCGCCAAATGTGTCGTAGGTCCTTGGCCAATGCTCCCACCCGACGACCATGAGTTCAAATTTGTGGTCGCTTATGGCCAAGGTGAGCATTTGTGTCCAATGACGCTCGAAACTTGAAACTGATCATCCCAAGTCGCGTCTCTGGCTTACCTACTTTACGAGCACATTATCACGTTAGACGACGAAGTGGAGGTCATTTGGTCGTAAGTGAAGCAAAGTGCAGGTCTATGGACTCAAGAGTCCTACTTACAAAGGTTGCAGAAAGCGCAGAGACGCCTGGATAAAATGGGCTTTCTTGTTCATTCGGTACTTCGGTTTGTCGGCGCAGATGTGAGTCAAGCCCCACTCGTCGTGTAGTCCTTGAACCTGATGCATATATCGTCTAGCGTCAATCGCGCCCTCGATTTCTGTCTGGCGTCCCAGCTGCATGTGGTGCCCCAATTGCTTATGAGGTGGTATATGTCGCAGGTCGCCGTTGGGTGTGCTCTAATGCTAGTGGTGGAAGTGGTCCTTATGGCCAGAGGTCAGTGCGTCACCTAACAGAGACACTTTGCCCACTCACCTTCGATTTCCAGTATATGCTTTGTACGAAAAGCACAGAGCCGTGTACTTCACTTTCATTGGCTTGATCATTCTTGAAGTGATCACGATGGTCTTGGGAATTATGCTTTCAAGGCTTGCTGAATCAAATTTCGATCTCGAAGTATACCTCTGCAAGAACTCTAAAGCGTACTCATTCTTTGGGTGAGTCAAGCAACCAATCCGACTCGCTTCTTCACTTACTGTGGGTTCCTGAAGTGCTGCGGCTATTCTCACTCAAATCGTCATCCTTGCCTTGACACTTCAGAAGTACAAGGTGGCGATAAGAGATGGATGGGCCAGTGAACCTATAATGCTCTTAACCATCAGGGATGGTGTGATGGTATTTGCTGTCCTACTGGGTGAGTTGTTGTTTTAGGCGGACTAAAGGTGATTCCTTACTTCGAAGCGGTCTAGTCATCACTGGCATAACGGTAGTGGCCACAGCAGCCCAGAATGGCTACGCAAACAACGCCAATTCGTAGGTGACTTGTCATAATTGGTTTTGTTGGTGCTTACCGTTGTTCTGTAGCTGGTTCATCTCCGTCATCGCGTGCGCTGTAAGTTCAAAGGTAGCAGTCCCCAATCCAAGTTAAGCGCTGACGCCATGCTCTTCTCAAGGGCTGCCGCATGATCATCAATTTGCAGAAGTTTGCAGAACGAGGGAGGGTTGGTAACAGAGATCCGGCTAGCCCGACGTTCCAGCTCACGACGATATCGCAAGGGTCTGGACGGGACTTAGAACGCAGCGATCACGAACTAAAGGTGTCTGCTGAGAGCAGCACAGAAGCAGTGCGAGACATTGTACAGACACATTCCTGTAGCCAGTATCCAATACCCCGCTGCATAATATTGAAGTAGTGAAGAAAGCAAAGCCGACGCGCGAAAACGACGTGGAAGTAGCAGAGAAAGGGGCGGAAAGCGGATGAGTTGATCGTGGGAAAGTGTGATTGACCGAATTCGGCAGAGTTTTGCGGTGGGCACCCGCAACCACCAGATCCTCAAGAAACGA
This sequence comes from Ephemerocybe angulata, assembly GCA_013368325.1. Lineage (NCBI taxonomy): Eukaryota > Fungi > Basidiomycota > Agaricomycetes > Agaricales > Psathyrellaceae > Ephemerocybe > Ephemerocybe angulata. The sequence goes on along the minus strand of JAACJK010000163.1, from coordinate 1,420,571 downwards.
CCGTGAACGTCGTGCACGTCGAGCTCAAGCCACAAAAAGCTTCACGGTACGTCCATTTACGACCCTACGACGGACTGCAGCAAAGAATGGGCCCAAACGATGGAATCCATGGCTGGATGCTGCACTTTCGTTTTGGATGAACCTGAACGATTGTTGATCTCCTCCCGCTACCCAGGTTCTCGTCTTGCAACATGTCGTCGAAATTGCCATCCGTCTTGAGCGCTACCGAGGAGGATATCCAGCTCCTCCTGGCTGCCCAATGCCACATTGGCACCAAAAACTGCGATAAGCAGATGGAACCCTATGTTTGGAAGCGAAGGGCCGATGGTACGCCAATATCTTCAATTTCCCGCAGCAAAATCCATTAATTCCAACAGGCATTCACGTCCTCAACATTGGCAAGACCTGGGAGAAGCTCGTCCTCGCCGCTCGCATCATCGCCGCCGTCGAGAACCCCAACGACGTCTGTGTGATCTCTGCCCGCCCCTATGGTCACCGTGCGGTCCTCAAGTTCGCCGCCAACACCGGTGCCCAGGCCATCGCTGGTCGTTTCACCCCTGGTTCCTTCACCAACTACATCACCCGTTCGTTCAAGGAGCCCCGCCTCATTATCGTCACCGACCCCCGTGTTGACCACCAGGCCATCCGTGAGGCTTCCTATGTCAACATCCCCGTTATCGCCCTCTGCGACACCGATGCCCCCCTCCAGTTCGTTGATGTTGCCATCCCCACCAACAACAAGACCAGGCACTCGATCGGTCTCATCTGGTGGTTGCTTGCCCGTGAGGTCCTCCGTCTCCGCGGAACCATCCCCCGTTCCGCCGATGGCTGGAACGTCATGGTCGACATGTTCTTCTACCGTGACCCTGAAGAGGTCGAGAAGCAGCAGCAGGAGGAGGCTGCCGCTAAGGCCGCTGCTGTTGCCATCGAAGAGGCCCCTGCTGGTCTCTCCGAGTGGGATGTTACCAGCGCTCCCCAGGCTGGCAGCATCAACCCTGCCCTCGTCTCTGGCGAAGGTATGTCAACTTGCCCCTGTATCTTAGTACTTCGATGCGACCTTCCCCTCCTTCAGGTGCCCTCGACTGGTCCGCTGACCCCTCCGCCGGCCCTACCGACTGGTCTGCTGAGCCCGCTGCCGCCGGTAATGCTGGCTGGGCCGCTGAGCCCGCCGGCAACTCTGGCTGGGATTAAGCGCTATCTCTGTATTACTACATGTAATGCCAGATCTTCCCTCTCGTCACCTGCATATGATTCATGGGTATTGTCTATGTCGCGCTATGACAGCATGAAAAATTATAGTTTCTCTTCCCTCTCTGAATCGGTTTTGGTTCTGAGTCTTTTCCATGCAGATCAAGGGTACGAGGTTTGGGAACGAGGAGGCGACAGGGCGGGAGACGCCTTTGCTGGACCTGCGGCGACGTCCACACAAAATATGTCCATAGAGGAGTCCAGGTTCAATGAAATATTTATTGGGCAGCTATGTAGCTTACAACTTGCAGATCACAAGTTTATCGGCGGCGATGCCTATTCAAAGGGAGTCAGTACCTGTTCAGAGAAGCAAACTAGGGCTCGTTACCGTGAAGGAACAAAAGATTACGATCTGCGTCGTACACTGCACTTGTAGTACCTGAGGCGATGGTGCCGTCGTCTTCGAAGACCTGGAGAACGAGGATTGATGGACCGTCCAAAATGCAAGGAGATGTACATTGGATTGCCACTTACCCGGTCAACTTTGTATTTCTCTCCGTAGAAAGCTCCAGGGCCGGTATTGATGGAAAAGCGGAAGGCATTGGAAGGGGACAGGATGTCCGGGTTTTTGAAGTGCTCTTGAATTAGCACTAAGGCTTTAGGGAACCCTATGCAAGGAAGAGAATCCGTGAGGACGGTTGGTCTAGCCGGATATGAATGAACGATTACTTACCTGCTGCCCAAACGTGCCCTTGGGAGTCGACCATTATGTTATCTAATGCACGGTCTGGCATCCAGTATCAGTAACCTAGAACTTGAGAGTTAAACTTCCCGTGAAGGCGTTTACCTGTTGATATCACGTCGGTTATGACGAGGGTATTGTCTGCTTGCTTGTCAAGGATGGAGAGCTTGCCGCCGGACGAATCTATCACGTAGAACGTGCCATTGGGTGCTTGCGTGATTCCGTTGTTGCCATGCATATTCTTGATCGCGTACTTGCAGCCTTCAGTTGCATGGCAGTACACAACGGACGTAGCTGAACGTCCGAGAAGCTCCAGCTGCCTCACCTGCGAAGATAAAAGTAGGTTAGTGCATGCCGCAATGAGCTGATCATCCTGGACACTCACCAGGCCAGTTTTAGCTCCGTGGTCGTTAGTCACCCAGAATTCCTGGCCGTCGGCTGACCCGGTTACATCGTTAGGTGTTTCAATCAAGGGGCTGTCGACAGTTCTAACATATTCCAACGTCGAGCCTCCGAGAGTGGTCTTAAATACCTCGATGGAGGAGTCTGCACCGACAACGTTCGCGTCACCCGTTAGGGGTGCGCGATGGTTGACGAGATAGACATAAAGCTCGGAGGGGTTAGTCGTGGACGCGACTACGTCCATGCCGTGGAGGGACAAGCCACGAGGGCTATCGAATCCGAGGGTTTTCAGCTTCGTAACTCTCTGCGACTTGGGGTCGTAGGTGGCAACATAATCAGCCCGAGAAGCCCCCGTATTGTTGAGGGTCAAGGTGTTGGGTAGCCAATGCGTTCGGCTCTCCCTGGTTGAGCATGCCAGGTAGATGACGCCGGAAGGTTGATGAAGGACTACCTCTGCACGGAAAGTTAATACCCAACGTTATCTTCATCATCAGGAAGGCGACGACGTACTCTCGCATGCTTGGAGCTCAGGGGCAACGGCAGCACAATTGGTGTTGCCAACTGGCTGTATAACTCTGCCAATGCCGAGCGTGGCCAAGACGGGTTTGAGTTTGAGCTGGTAGAAGCCCCCGCCGATGGCGGCTAGGACAATGAGGATGTTGAGGAGAAGGCGTCCTACCCCCATCTTTGGAACTGGAGAGGTGACAGTATGGGGTCAAGCCTGGTGCCTTTGCTCAGTTCGAGGTCAATCGACTTCAATGAGACCTGTGACTATGCCGGCAATCAATCAGAAGCTTTGACCACATGAATCATTGAATGGTTGCCTATGGTTGCAGTGGGGCGCTGTGGGGGATGAATCGATGACGCGACACGCGAGGCGCGTCTTAGGGGCTCTTAGGGGCTGCCATTGAGAAGTTGAATCTGAGCTGTTAGCGGTGGATAGGCTTCAGGTACCACCAGCAGTCTATCATAGTCTCGTGTAGGCTGCCAAATTCATTCCCAACAAAGGTGCTTGGTGAGAACGACGAGAACTCCTTTGCTCAGAAACTTCATACGAGAGACACGCACAGGTAGAGCAGCAGCCTCATTGATCGTGATGGGGCACGAAAGCACGAAAGGCAATGATGAGCAAGGTGGGGCTGCAATCGATTATCGATCATATGAGTTTCGTGGATGCATGACCCAGCGCCTCTTGAGGCCACTCTTCTGGTCTAAAGCCTGTGTGATGATGGATGCTTTTTACTCCTCTGTCTGAAATCTGGGGCTGACGATCGAGTTCGTTGACTATGCACGAGAACGAGGAGGAGGGATATGTTCTTTAATTGGCCGCTGCGTGGGATAAATTCGCCAAACTGAGGGACATATGATGCAACCTGGCAAGGTGTCTCTTCCACCTCTAAGCACAGACATGCGGGCCTATATCTCTCTCTCAGACCCACTCCAACTTGGAAAGTTGTGCGGCCTGACTCATGGTTGAGTTCCTCGAGCTTCCGATCGATATCCTGCCCGTTATTCTGAGGTTCGTTGTAAAATCGAGCCATCTGGCGGCAGGCGCATTGGTTGATAAGACGTGGAACGAATTCGCCACACCGAGGTTGTATGAAAGGGTTTCGATATTCTCGTGGCACAAGGATGCGAAGACGAAGGTATGACTCACCTTTCAATTAACCTAATCGACCTGACTGGAACACCTACCATCGGTAGGTACTGCTCCTCTTCAAAACACTCTCCACCTGTCCGCATCTCGCCAAGCATGTTCGTCGACTGGAGGTCCGCGATTTCCCCAAAGCCATCCTACATCTCCCCACCTCAAGCGACGAGACGAGCATTCCCGACCTAGTACTCGAAGGCATCAAGAACTGCAAGGGCCTACACTCCTGCGTCTGGACGCGCGATGGATCTTTGAGCTCTGAGATTCTTGAGGCTCTATCGTGGATCGCGTCGCTGAGACAACTTGAGCTGAATGGCCGCAGCCAGGGGCAGTACGATCCGAGGCTGTTGGCGCACTTCAGGGGGCTCCAGAAGGTGTCTATCATCATGCCCAGCTCCGGCGTGGTATCGCAGTTGCAAAGCATGATGAAGGTTAGCGGAGGTAATTTGAGAAGCGTAACTATCATATGCAAGGTATGTGCTTACGCAAGTTATTTCTGGTGTTAGTTGAATGTTGAGAGGTTTCCAGTCAAGCCCAGTGCTCACGGACGCGACTCTCGAGGAAATGGCGCCTAACCTCCCAAACCTGGAACAGTTCTTCATTACTGGCTGTCCGAAGGTCACAGAGCGTGGCGTATCTGCTATCGTGTCCTCCACCCAAGCCGGACTGCGTGAATTAGGCCTTGAGGGCGTATCTCCAAAATTTGTACGCTTCAATCCGAAAGCCTCCTCACCTTGGACTAAGCGTAAACACATAAACCCTTAGGATATGCGAGCCTTTGCTCAACACTGCACGCACACCAATGCGCTCCAATTCCTGTGCTCTATCATTCTTACTACCCCTCCCAGTCTCAATACCACATTCCATTCCACGGCAGCTGTGGGCGACGAGCCTGCCAATGACTCGCGACTCGAGGCCGAGTGGATTGCGTGGACCCAAAGTGTCAACCATTTGCTTAGCGCCTCGCCCCACTTCGAGCGCTTCCAGCTCTATGCGACCTCCACCTCTTCCGCGACCACGGAACTCGTCCGTGGCCTCTGGCTGAACCATGTGTTGAGTGCATTCTGGGCCGAGCTTGTGCGGTTGCATGGGGCCACGATAAAGCGGTTCAGCGTGCTGAGGATGGCGATTGGGGAGGACGGTGTGAGGGCGATATGTTTGGGGTGTCCAGGCTTGGAGGAGTTGTTCATTGTCTCGGACAAAAGATCCTTGGTACGTTCAATTCTGTCTCTGCTTCATCCAGGCCCGCTGAACAAAGTCGATTAAATCCATATGTACAGGATGCGCTTCCGAACGTTTTCAGACTAGCGACGAACCTCCGAACAATTCACGTCAACTTCCCCTTACGCTCGTCTACCTCCACACACGTGTCCCGCAACGACGACTCTGAAGACTCAGGTTCAGATTCGGAAGAGCACTCCCCTGAGCACGAGGACCTGCTTGATCCTTCACGCCCCCTACCCTTTCTTCTCCCAGCCGAAGCCCTCGCACTTGTGAAGCGCTGCGGTCCGTCAGTGACGCAGTTTGGGTGCAACACCAAAGTGTGGAGGGTCGGGAGGAAGGTTAGCAGAGCGCTGGATGGTACGGTGGAAGCGGAGGTTGTTCTCTTGCCATATGAGAGTCCAGATATTCCAGAGCCGTTCCTTGTTGTTCGGACCTGAGGAAATAGAGGGTGCGCTCTGCACCCTCGCCCCGAGGACTTTCAAGCGCCCACTCGCATTTTGATTTCAAACCACCACCATGGAGCTCCCTTACTTCTTACACCTTGATTCTCTGGAGCCCTGCCTTCTGACATCTCTTTAAATATAGAGTACGTGTGGGGTGCGACGCACTGTAACCGGCACAGGTCAGAAGATGCGTTTTAGGATAGCAGAAGCCACCTGGGAGGTCGACACGTTCTGAAGCTTCGCGACTCTGCTAGACCATGTGCCCAAACGCCTCCAGAATTAAAGAGGGGCGGACAAAATTCGAAATATGGTCGGGATCCTACCACCCGTTTGTTTTCTCGCTCTCCTGGCACCTGCCCCAGGGACCGATGGCAACGAAATTCTGCGCGCGACCGTGCGTGGAAAATAGACGCCCCTGCTGATTCTCTTCTTCCTTCGGCGGCTTATGCTCGGTATTTGAATATCGGGAATGGGGACCGGTCTGCTGGCAGATGCAGGATCCTCAGCTATAAATTGGCCTGCCCAAATTCCGTTACTATCCAGAAAACTCGCCACAATGCTTTCTCTTACCAAACTCGTCACCTTCGGCCTGCTCTACGCTGTTTGCGCCTTTGCGGCCCAGAACCAGCTGCAGCAGATTAACAACTTCGGCTCTAACCCAACCAATGTGCGGATGTACCTGTACCGACCCACAGGCGTAGTCGCGAACCCCGCGCTCATCGTTGCGATGCACTACTGCACGGGTACAGCGCAAGCGTACTTCAGTGGCACGCAGTACGCGAATCTCGCTGACACCCAGAAGAACTTCATCGTCCTCTACCCGAGTGCGCCCGACAGTGGAGGATGCTGGGACGTCCACACCAATGCTACCTTGAAGCATGATGCTGGGGGAGACTCGTTGGCCATTGCCAGCGCCGTTCGCTATGCCATTACGAACTACGGTGTTGACAAGACCCGTGTCTTCGCTACCGGTAGCTCGTCCGGCGCGATGATGACCAACGTTCTCATGGGCGCTTACCCTGACCTCTTTGCCGCCGGCTCTGCATTCTCCGGTGTGCCTTATGCATGCTTCGCCGGTGCCGGTATGTGGAACAACGAGTGTGCTGGTGGCACCAAGTCCTTGTCTGCTCAGCAATGGGTACGTTGGGTGCTTTTTCAAGATGTCGGGTCTCTATGATGTTCTAACGCGTTTGCATTCTTCACAGGGAGACCTTGTCCGCTCTGGCTACCCCGGATACACTGGGACTCGACCCAAGGTACAGATTTGGCATGGAACCAGCGATACTACCCTCAACTACCGCAACCATGCCGAGGGTATTAAACAGTGGACCAACGTCTTCGGGTACCCAAGTACCCCAGTCACCACCCAGAACAACTCGCCCCTCAATGGCTACACACGGGAGACCTACGGCCCCTCGTTCCAGGCCATCCGAGCTCAGGGTGTCTCACATAATCTTCCTACCCAGGAGAGAGACGCCCTCACCTGGTTCGGTATCAACAAGTAGGGGCCCACAGGCTTGCTTGAAAATCCTTGTGGATTGTGTAGCAACTATGTATGTGTTTACGAGTACTGTGGCGAATCTCCTGTTTGTGACTGAAATACAAAACCTGTCTGGGCACCTCTTTGAGGTGGAAATTCTTTTCGATAGATTAGGGACGTCAACGTTGCTTTAACGAGTGATCCCAATGTATATGGTGCAGATAAGTTAGATCGTCATGAAGGCCCCTAACTCATTGTTCGGCAGAGCGGCGGCCCGAGAATGATAAGTGATACCCCAGTTTGGCGAGCATCAGAGTTGGTGCTACAGCGCCCACACTGCCTGTCGCTGCTTCATCTCAGACCACCACCATGGGCAACCAGCAATCCTCCAGATCCCTTATACCCACCCCAACCAACTATACATTCCCCGAAAGTGAGAAGAGCCCCACTGAGGAGGGTTCTAATCAACCTGTTGTCGAATTCCAGCTCGCGCAGCCTATCTCTGGCGATGGGAAGCTTGCCTTGAGTCACATTGCATCCTGGGAGACGGAGGCTGCGAAGAACTCCAAGGTTCAGCTTGCGAGGACTATCTTGTCACAGAGTGACATCCGAACGGTGCTTTCGTCGCGGTCTGCGAGGATCACCGACCAGCACATCTTCAACAATGTGGTCGACTTCAAGACGGGGCCTGTTACAAACCAGAAGAGTAGTGGCCGATGCTGGCTATTTGCCACTACGAACGTTATCCGGTTCAACATCATGAAGAAGTTGAGGTTGAAGGACTTCCAACTTTCTCAGGTATGGCGCCATGTCTCCTCAGGAGCTTCTTCGGCTTACCGTACTCCAGTCCTACCTGTTCTTCTGGGACAAATTAAACAAATCCAACTACTACCTGGAGCTCATGATCCAACATTCCGACCTCCCCCTTGATGACAGACTTATTCAGCATCTCTCCAGTGACCTTATTTCTGACGGAGGCCAATGGGACATGTCGATTAACCTCATGGAGCACTATGGTCTCGTCCCCCAGTCACTTTATCCGGAGTCGACCCACTCGTCCCTGTCGGGACCCCTCAATGCCCTCCTCAAGACCAAACTCCGTGAGCACGGCCTTATCTTGCGTCAACAAGCAGAGGCCCTTCGCAATGCTTTCATCAAGGAAGACACCGTCATCGCCACCCTCCGTGCACAAAAGGAGGAGTTGATGCGGGAAATCTACCTCATCATGACGGCTACGCTCGGAGTCCCGCCCAACCCGAACAAGAAGTTTGTCTGGGAGTACATCGACCAGGATGATAAGACGGGCCGGTGGGAAGGCTCGCCGAAGGAGTACTTTGAGCAGTTTGGCACCAAGCCGTTCACGGTACGTCGTGCTTCGATTCGCCCTCTGTATTTGCTATAGGCTCATAGAGAATCTTTTTCAGCCTTCAGATTCGTTCTCGTTGATCAACGATCCTCGCAATGAGTACGAGAAGCTGTACACAGTCGATAAACTCGGGAACATCTGGGGTGCCCGTCCTATTCTCTGTGAGTCCAAATGCCACTGCCTCAGGACTTGCGCTAATTCCTAGCAGACGTTAACACTCAGATCGAGAATATGAAGGCTATGGTTATCAAGGTGAAATTATTGGTTTCTCTCAACTGAATTGATGCTCACTTGAACACAGCTTATCAAAGCCGGGATCCCAGTTTTCTTCGGATGCGACGTCGGCAAGTTCTCCGATAGTGGTTCCGGTATCATGGACACTGCTCTTTTCGAGTACGAGGTATGGATATACACTGCCGTTTCCCTTTCGTTCGACCTAACTTGTCCCTTCTTAGAATGCATTCGACATCAAGCTGGGCTTGACGAAGGCTGAGCGTCTTCAAATCTGTGACTCCTCCATGACTCACGCCATGGTCATCACTGGTGTCCACCTCGACCCCGCGGGCAAGCCTATCCGTTATAAGGTCGAAAACTCCTGGGGAGAATCGGCAGGCAATCACGGGTACTTCATCATGACGGATGAGTGGTTCGAAGAGTGCGTACTGCTGACACAGTAATATGAGAGTTTATAGCTGATTCTGGTTATAGGTTTGTATACCAGGTCGTGGTTCCTAAAGCGCTGGCGCCGAAGGAACTGGTGGCAGTGTATGAGGGAGGTGATGCCGTCGTTCTCCCGCCTTGGGATCCTATGGTGAGGACCTTTTGCACTCATCCATAACCGGTATGCTGACGCATCCTGACAGGGCTCTTTGGCTTGATTCTTTCCACCCCATTTGTTGATACCCTTCCGCACTCTGTATGTATGACCATCTTTACTTCTTTTATCCTTTCTTGGAGCATTAGAAGCTGTTGTGTGTAAGTATATATGTCTTCGTCCTCTTGTTCGCCCTTTGAAATGACCTTGTATTGGTGCCACTTCGACCTACGGTCCTACTTATGGCAGCTGGAACTGGGGGGTTCCTTCCCACCCATGTTGTGCTTTCACTTCACTTCACCGGTAGGTCGCTTCTTAGCTGTCAACGTCCAAGGTCATAAGGCACAGTGCAGTGATGCATAACTTTGCGTGCCTCGGTCTGCTATCAGATTAGAGAGTCATTGCGAGCGATACTTTGAGTTCAACTTCAAGCTCAAGGACGGCACTCTTCTTTCCCTCGCCATGTTTATTGGCCCACCGCCTTCTCAGACGGGTGGTTTAGCTATTGAGCTAGCCTCCGGTTGGCAGTAGACTGCGCGGTCGCCATTTTACGCATACCCCGACATTGACGCTACGTGTCCTGATGCTTACCCTCGCCCAGGAGGACGGAAGGGAAATACCGGCCGACTACCACGTAACTCTGACTCTGTTCCTCTTCTATCCATACTGCCATTTGGGAAGGAAGGACAGTTCCTGAACCTGACGACAAATGCGGTGCGTAGTGGGGGTTAGGTGGCCTAGCAATCCATTTATATCTTGATTCTCAATAGCGAATTTAGCCTGTTAGGCAGGGATCGTTAAGTGGCTGACTGACACACTCTCCATTCGCCTGCAACAAGGAGCTTCCTTCACAAACTCTACACCTGCGAAGGATGACTCGGGTCGTGCGGGGTCGTGCGGTATGAATCATTATGGGTGCGAACTTGCCGAGGCGGAACGGACATCAAGGCCGCTTAGGCGCTGATGGTCTTTTTTTCCCGCCCTCATTCGGGCGCAGTGGTCGCCATCTCCTGATTGGCACCTTTCCAAAGCTACCCATTTACCTGATATACTCGGGCCTTCCAGTGACCTCTCTCGTAAATCCCTTTCCCATCCCCCTTCCCTCGCCTCTCCCAGCGCACTATCCCTCTGCCTTTTCCTCCAAGCTCGACAGCAACCACTGAGCAGCAGCAGGACCTGCAATGTCTACTCGACGCACATTCACCTTTTGGGGTACCGTTGGCGCGGTATGGACGGCTTTGAAGCTGAAGAAAGAATACGATGACTGTGAGTACACCTTCATTTTTCTTGACTATTGGCACGGCAGTGCTCTGAACAAGACTTTCCGCCCATTTAGACCGAACCGTCTCCACTGAGGACGACCCAGAGCCGGGCAGAATCCACCTCCCCAACACCCCCTTGCCCCGCGAGGGCGGGAACGGAGAGGACGACGTTTCCCTCCTGGATACCAACATCCGGGTCAGAAGGCAAACGAAGAAGCCCGCTGGGTGCTGCGTGTGCTGCGGAATAGAGTAAGCGCCCTGCTTGATCGCGTGGTAAGGATTGCGCTCATGTTGTGTCTTACCATCTCCCCCGTAGCTGCACTCTCTTTTGGAAAGCGTTTGCGTTTGTACTTGCTCTCTGGTCCTTGTTCGGCCTCTACAAAGTCGCGAGATGGGCGCTTACTGTGAGCCTGACTGGTCGACTTTGGCCCTTGGTATGGACTGACCAAATATCGTTGATAGCCCACTCCATCGGGATTGGAGGGTATGCCAGTCTTCGGCGAAGCACTCGGCTGCGATCACGCTTCAACCTTCTACCAGGACGCCCGCGATGGGTACTCCCTTAATGCTACGGTCCCCCACGGCTCGCACCATATCAAGCTCATGGGTTCCGGTGTCGGCACTCTGACAGTCACCACTGCCCCCAGCGACGCCACGGAGATACAATATAGCATTATCATGAAAGGCACAGATAAGCCTCTCCTGGACCTCGCAAAAATAGAACTCACCGAGACAAAATTTGGCTCGACTCTCGAGTTCGACACACCATCTATTAGCAAAGTCGACCTCCAAACCGGAAACAAATGTGTACGGTTCGACATCGTCCTGGCTGTGCCTCCCAACCTCAAGGAGCTCTATATCCGCGGATACTCGACTCTCCAAGTAAAGTTCGATGATAGCGTTCATTTCGACCTGTCCCGCTTCTCCGTCATGCTCTTCGGCAAGGAGATGAAGAACATGATCTTGCCAACCTCCAACTTGCACGCATCGGACAATAACTACCTCGAGGTCTTCAATGGATGGATTGTCGGCGATGTTACTGTCAGCACCGAGACTATTATCAACACCCAGCGCGCGGACGGCGTGGCGAATGTCAAGATCTACCCCGCGTCTGTCGAGGAGGCCGGAGAGAACAAGCGTGCCATCCTCCGCACCGCAACAGGATCTGGCCGCTCGGACTTCTTCTATATCACGGACAAGAGCTCGAAGAAACGGCCCATCAGCAGCCACCATATCTCTGCACGAAATGGAGACGTCTACCTCCACTACGAGCAGGCAGACTTCAACGGCAAGATCGCGATGTCGTCGCGATCTTCGACCATCCACGGCAGTGTGGCCAACCTGAGGCCCCTCTCACCACGCCCTCGCCCTCCTGTTACCAAGCGCGAGCAGGCTGAGGAGTGGACGCATACTCGTGGCAACGCGGAAGGTGGAGATAAGCTTTGGGTTGAGTCGAACGGATGGACGGGCCTGTGGTTCTGAAATGTTTGAATCGAAGCAGTCTATAGGACTCCGTAACTTGTAGCCTCAAGGTGATTGATGTACTGGAGGTGGGAAACATGATGGTATAAATTACAACGGGAACCTGCTAAGTATGACCCGCGATCATTTAATTTCCAGTTATATGTTGCCCTTCAGCTTCAGGCCTTCAAGCCCAGTCAAAAGTCGGTCTGCTGAATTCCCCAGCATTCTTCCATTCCCGCCCATCACTTATGAGACTCTCCAAACTTCGCCCACATTCTGCTTTCACCGTTTAGCGTATGTGTAGAATATGTTAAGCTGTTACATTCTCAACAGATATTTGAACATTTCAATTTTTCTTCTTCATGTAAATACTTAGATCGTCGCAGTGTTGCTGGCTCGGAGTTGGCGTCTATTTGGTTCCGTTGAGCTTAATAGGCGCGTCGTTTCCCGAATCCCCCTTTCTTCCTGCCACCTTCTTCCACTGTGAGTTCTTTGAGTTGTTCCCCCTGTCCATTCCCCATGCTCCCACCTCTTTCTTGACAGTACGTTGCGTGCGCACCACGCCCCTGCAATGAGTCCCTGTTACCAGCCTGCCCACCCCGGCGCCCAGGAAAGCGCATACATTCCAGGAACCGGAGACTTAGACACATTTGGGACTCGGGACTCGCACAGGGGGAATCTTGAATCTGGATCAGTATGTATGTAGGCTCCCCCCTCTCTTTCCAATGACTGATCAGTGAGTATGTCGACAACAGATGCCTTTCTCTGTGGCTCAATGGTCCGTTAGAATCTGAACGATGGTGCGTAACCTTGTCTTCAGTGTGTGTTGGAGGCCTAATCGATAACCTCCTGCCCCTTGACTCTCGTCTCGATCATACGTTCACTGGAGGACTTGCGGACGACACCCATCCTGCCATCCTTCAACAATCCACGCCGCGCGTTCAACGTGTACCTGATTTGGAGGGCTGGGATCGTGGTAGGCCGCTATGTTTATTCTCAGTATTTGGACTGTTGTATGTAGTGTATAATACGTGTTCCATGTGTACTTTAAGGTGTACTCAATTAATCTATATTACTAGTAAGCGATTAATTCTGGAGAATCTGGCAGAAAGTCAGTCTCATATCCTCCCAGACTATCCTATATTCTCCTTCTTTTTGGCAGAAGCGATTTTGGGAGACTTTGGGCTGGAATGACAGAACGACTTCTCACTGGGCTTCAAGCTACTTCAAGCCTCAGGACGAGCGATTTTTCACAATATCTGTAATAACGGGCATCAGCTACGCTACATAATGTACCCGCCGCTTCAGAGCTTTGTCGAACATACCCGACTGATGAGGCCCACATAGCTGGCTGGGCAGTGTTCACGGAGAAATGTAGAGGTGCACTGAGAATTGTGGGTGAGTTTGGAGGTTGGATGGTGATGGGGTAAAGCAACCATTGACGGGCGTCGTGGGCCGGTGGGTCTCTCTGCCATCGGTCACGTGTACGGGCGCTTAACGTTTAACTCCAACTCTCTCCAACTAGACTCTAGGAAGGACTGAGGTGCGTCGGAGGAGAGGTCGAAGCGAGCTCTGAGATATGTGGCAATACGTTGGTATTCTGGGAAGTGATACATATGATAAGAAAAATCCTCTGAATCTAGGATGTAACCAGCCTGCCTGCTTGATCAATGATGAAAGCCGGACGCCTTCAAGTCGAGTACGCCCTGACTATCTCCCCGACACGCCCATCAACTTTCGACAGTTCTCTAACGAGATCGCTCTACGGCAAAGAATTAGTTCAGTGAGGCCGGTTTAGATGCAAGAGACGAACACTTACCCAGAGTTTGTTACCCCTCTGCTTGCCGTAGAAGCCAATGACATGGTCAGTCGGTTCGACGACCTGGTGCAGGTCGATGTACGCTCCCTTCAATTGATCGGGGTTGTCTGACCCTCCGATTGCACTGTATACAAGCTGACGCGACCCTTGCTCGGTGGTCCAAGCCAAGGCTTTCCGCATCAACCAGCCCACAAACGCCTGCACGATTCCATCCTTGGATTCTCTGCGGATGTTAGAGTAGCAGTAGCCGGGGCTGAGTGCGTTGACAATGATGGGGGTATCTTTCACCAGACTGTTCAAGGACCGCGTGAAGAAGACGTTGAGAACTGTTATTGAATGTTAGACATTGTGCACGAAGGGCAGCACAAAGTGTCCATACGTTTCGTCTCAAAGTATCGCTGATCACTGTTAAACCTGAAAAGCATGCCGCTTTATATAAGAGAGCAGGGGTGCACTGGATAGGGTGCGTACTTTGGATTGAAGTACTCTTCACGACTGAGAGCCTGCCAAGAAGAGTCTGCATCGTACACAGACTCGTTGAACTCGGCCAGATAGTGAATACCACTGCTGACAGTCACTATCCTGGGTTTGGTATTGTATTTCTTTCCGGTTTCGACCATGCGTGGCACCAGAAGCAAGCATAGCAGCGAGGGTGAAAGGTCATTGACTTGGAGACTGCGAGTCCTCACGAAGTCAGTCTTTGCGAATGCTATCAGGTTAGGTGCATGTCACTTACCTTTCTTCCCACCCATCTTCTGTCGTCCTGTACGTTGCAGGGATTATGGCCGCATTTGCGACGAGTATGTCAAGCCGGAGATCCTCTTTTTCGAACCTGTCTGCGAACGCGATGACAGATGAAAATCTGGACTGGTCAAGCAGCCACACTTCAACCGCGTCAAATCCCGTCTCGTTCTTGATTTCTGCAATGGTAGGTAGCTTCAGCGCGCGGTCTAGGCAAGTCTGAATTGTAGACGCACGATCTGCTGCAGCCTTCCCCCGACTCTCACTCCGAACGGCGAGAATTAACTTTCCTGGCTTCATTCGCGCGAAATGCTTCGCCGCCTCAAGACCGAGCCCACCATTGGAACCCGTTACTACCACCGTCTTTCCGCTGAGGTCGGCTGTGACGACAGGGGGCACAGTCCTGAGTTGACCGGAGAGAAGTTGGAAAAATGTTTGCTTCATTCCGTTTTGTATCGCAGTTTCAATGGTCGAGATGAATGTCGCGTAGATCGAGGGAAAGAGGCCAGTGAGTGTGCCAACATGCATGTTCTTCGAATCCTTATGTACGGGAGTGGGTTGTCCCCAATTCCAAGTGTAGTAAGCAGCGTCCTGCACTTCTGATGACAGTAAGCCGCGAAGCGCTGGCTGGGCGCTCAAATCTGGCGCCCAAATCTGGCGCTCATCACCAAATCGAGGCAAGATTCTGCTTAATTTGTTCAATCCGATGACGTTAGCCACATTGCATAGTCAGCCATAAGGGACAGAGTATGTACCGTCCTTGAGAGTTTAATCTATCTTTAGCTTAATTAACCACGTTCACCCCAGTGGACGGTGGAATCGTGACCAAAATCTATGTGATCTCCACAAACATCGAGGATAGGAGACTAGAGTTTGGCTTATAGATCCCAGCCGGGCAGGAAAGGTTTGTAATCCAAGTTCCCCGAAGCATTACAGATCATAGGAGGGGATGAACATCTCCATATCAAGACGAGTACGCCCTAACGATATCTGCGACACGCCCATCGACTTTCAAGTGAAGACGATCTCGGAGTTTGATGTCTCCGAAGTTTGTGGGCGTTGAACGTTGAAGGCCGAGAGCCCGCGTTTAAATCCAGTAAAACATGGCGCAGGCCCTCTGTGAAAGGGGCATGTGCTATAGAGTGAGTGCATGGTATGACCCTGGAAGTACATAACACGCCCCCTTCGCGTTTAGACAGTGCTGCGCACAAAAGCACTGACTTAGCGGAATCCTTCGAGTTTGTAGGAAGTCAGTAGCGCGTTCCCCGACGCGCGCTGGCACTGAAATAGCCCAAACAATGACGTCAAAAAAGTACCTAAGCGCTGAAGCCCTAGTAGCAGGCGCTTAACTTTCAGCATTGCCAAATCGGGGGCAGATTCTGCTTAATTCAAACAAGATGATGAGCCAAGAGTGTATTGCATCCCTCGATTTATAAGCTTGGATGGGTCCATCATAATACTAATGGGAAAACGACACAACATTTTGAGAAGGTATAATAAGTATCAAATAAGTATTATGATGAGTATTGCTTCACAATACCAGCGACACGCCCATCTACCTTCGACAACTCTCGAACGAGATCGCTCTGCGCAATAGGATCAGCTGTACAGAACCTAACAAGCACAAGCACCTGCTACTCACCCAAAGTTTATCCCGCCGCTTCTTGCCTTCATATCCAATAACATGATCACTAGGCTCGACGACTTGGTGAAGCTCGAGGTACGCTCCGTTGATCTGATCGAGCTTGTCGGAGCCTCCGAGCGCGCCGTACACCAGCTGTCTGGACCCTTGCTCGGTTGTCCAGGCCAGAAGCCGCTCCATGATCCAGTCGACGACTGCCTGGATACCACTAAAAACTGTCCGGAGCTCAGAGTAGCAGTACCCTGGGTTGAGAGTGTCCACGACGACGGGCGTGTCTTTCAGGAGGTCTGCCAAAGACTGAGCGAAGAAGATATTGAGAACTGGTAAAGAATATGATCAGTTATCTGAGTATGAGTAAAATATATGTCCTTACGTTTTGTTTCAGGGTAGCGTTGATCGGTCTTCAGCCTACACGAGATGCTTGCTCAGAGAAGCTAGTAGCTAGTGAAGGGAAAGGACATACACTTCGGCGAAATGCTTTTCGGTACTCAGGACCTGCCAAGACGATTCAGCGTCGTACACCGAGTCGTCAAATTCGACCCAATAATGAACGCTGCTCGAGACGATGGCGATCCTCGGCCTGGTGCCATACTTCTTTCCAGTCTCAACCAGACGTGGCGCCAGAAGCAAGCACAAGAGGGAGGTGGAAAGGTCGTTGACCTGTAGACTGCATCGCCATGCTCAAAAGTCAGTTACAAAGCCATCGATAAACAATGCGCTCTTTGCTTACGATTCCTCCCAACCATCTTCCGTCGTCTTGTACTGCGTTGGAATAATGGCCGCATTCGCAACGAGTATATCGAGCCTGACATCCTCCTTCTGGAACCGGTCTGCAAACGCGATCACAGAGGAGAACTTTGATTGATCGAGAAGCCACACTTCGACCGCCTTGAACCCAGTCTCGCTTTTAATCCCTGTAAAGGCGGTGAACACCCCGTAGCTCCATGTACCGCGTAGCATGGTCAACGTACTCTCTGCCGCAGCGTCACCCTTCTGCTGACTCCGAACTGCGAGGATAAGCTTCCCCGGCCCCATTCGCGCGAAATGTTTCGCTGCCTGGAACCCCAGCCCTGTGTTTGAGCCTGTTACGACGACCGTTTGGCCAGTGAGGTCGGCTGTTACAACAGGGGGAATGGTTTTGAATTGGTCCGCAAATACGGAAATGAGTCCTCTCTTCATCGTGTTTTGTTCTGTATTTTGGTCGCTGGAGGATGTGTAGTGGTAGTAGAAGCTGTATGGCGGGTGACGAGTGGGTGGGTGTTAAACAAACCCAGGGATACCGAGACGCGCTTTTAAACATGTCTAGCTCACACAAGGCCCAACAGTCTTATCGCAAGTATTACGAACCTGCTTTCTCATCCAGTGGCCCCATTCAACATGCACAGCAACTAGGGTTCCAGGGACAAGGCCTTCTGTAGTCTTCTGTCGTTCGAAAACTCCGGCATACATACGCAAGCCTCCTGCCGAACCCCATTCTCACTTCGGAAAGAGTGGCAAGAATCCACGGATTATTAAGTCCGGAGATCTGAGGGCAGGAAGTATGTTGGATGCACAATTTGAATAGGATTGGATGCCGTATCGACATGACGTATTCAAGGAATAAGATGAACGCCGGTGCTATAAGTACGGAGGGTTACTACATGCAACGGCCTGAAAAGTTTATGTCATACAGTTCAGAACAAAAATCCGTTCAACCCGAATAATCCTTGGCAATTCTTGCAACCCGACCATCAACCTTCGAGAGTTCGCCAATAAGGTCAGCCTATTAGACACGTCAGCAACTTCTCTACCCACTCAAACCCCATGACCCAATAAAAACGCACCCAAAGAATATCCCGCCTCCTCTTCCCCTCCTCCCCAATAGCATGATCACTCGGCTCCTGAATCTCATGCAGATTCAAGTACGTGCCTCGCAGCTTCTCCGGGTCGTCCCAACTCCCCACAGCCGCGTACACGATCTGCCTTGCACCCTGCTCCGAGGTCCGCGCGAGGAGCCACTTTCTCAGCGCATTGATCATCCCGAGCAGACCTCCAGCGGCGCGGAAGCCTCTGTCGAGGTCGGAGGCGCAGTAGCCTGGGGTCATGGAAGTGACGATGACGCGGGTGTCTTGCAGCAGTTCCGCGAGCGATTGCATGATGAATATATCGAGGACTACAAGCGTATCCGTTTAGCCAAGGGGTCCCATGCACTTCGCATGTGGAAAGACTTACGTTTGGTCTGAAGATAGCGGAACCTTGTGACACTGTCGCGTCTGTCAGTGAACACTCGAACGAATAGGCGAAGATCTAATCGCTCACTACTTTTCCTTGTTCAACTCTTTCCACGGCGAGGGTGCCTCATAGACCTCATCCGGGATGCTTACCCAGTAATGAGTATCACTGCTAACAACGACAAGTCGTGGGTTCGTTTTATACTTGTCCCCCGTCTCCACGAGCCGAGGCGTCAACAACAAACACAGCAACGCCGTCGCAATATCGTTAATCTGGAGACTAAATATTTCGTTAGTCATTTGCCATCACGGAACCCACTAAAGGATGAGACGTACGATTCTTCCCATCCATCGGCCGTGGTCTTGTACCCCGCAGAGATAACCCCTGCATTCGCAACAAATATATCCACCCGCTCCCCCTCAAAGCTATCCGCAAACGCACGGACCGACGCAAAGCTCGCCATATCCACAATCCGCAGCTCTACCACCTCACACCCCGTCTCCGCTTTAATCTCTAGTAACAACACCAGTCTCAGTACAATTCCAACAACAAAATGAATATGAAAGTAAAAACGCACTTTCAGCCGCCTCGCGGCCCTTGACCTCGCTCCTACAGCCGAGCACGAGCTTCCCCGGGCCCATAGACGCGAAGTGTTTCGCCGCCTCGAAGCCCAGCCCCGTGTTGGCGCCAGTGATGACGACGGTCTGCCCGCTCAGGTCTGCCGTCGCCACCGGGGGGACGGTCCAGAACTGCTCTTTGTATACAGTCAAGGGCGATTTCTTCATCTTGGCCTCAAGCTGGAGCAGTTACGAGAGTTATGGGGGGTTGTAGGGCGGGTGGGGGAAAGCAGGGAATGGAATATGGTCATGGAAGATAGACCATGGTCCACTTTATACTGCATCGACATGTCTATCTGTCTATACTTAGCGTTGATAGTCGTCAGTCCATACATTGTCTGCGATGAGTCTGAGTCACGAAACCGTGGTCCGTATCAGTAGGAGAGTAGAGCGGAGTTGTTGCAGGGTCGGTACGTGTATTCGCGAAGACGACAATGGGGAACGCAAATCGCCGCCTGGCGTTCAGATAATTCAATTCTCTCCCTGTTTGGCTCGAAATAACCGGGCGTGTCTACACCAAGTCAAGAGTACGCGCGAGGGAGGACGTAGCGCGCTCATCTCGACCCAGGAGGCGAACTTGAAGGAACGCAGAGTTGGAGATAGGACAGTGGTCAAGGAAGAGACGGAAATGCTGACTAAACAGGCTGACGCGCCTTGGTTCTATTTCCGGCGACCCGATCAATAACGGGCTGACGCGACGCGACGCGTCGCCCACGCGCGCCTAACTTGCGTCTAACCCTGCCTGTGGCTAGCGTTCACGGCATTACCAGGGAAAGTGAAGCATATGTGAGTGTGATCTTGGGGCGTTCGAGTCGGCCTTTAGAGAGCCAGCTGCCCTTGGTATTTCCGGCCTCAGGTTGGACTGTATGTCATCCATGTTGGCAACCGAAGTTCGTTGCTTATCACGATTCTTGAAAACGCGTCGCTTCTAACATCTTGTCTATTGCATTTCTCAGGCCTCGAGTACTCAGAACGCGGAAAATTATGAAAATGAACCAATAAACTGAAAATAAATGAGTGTGAGTACTATGTATGTATGTATGTACGTGTGAGTGAGCGTCCATTGTATTCTACATTGGTCATAACTATGATACGATTCTTGAGATGGAGATGGGATGGATGAGAAGGGAAGATCATTTCGTGCGAAGGACTAGATAAGTTGGATATCGAAGCTGATACTGTGGCAGCCTCAAAGAAGGGGAATTAGGAGTGAAGGACATCAAAGGTCCAATAAAAATAAAAGATGCGCCATCTATTCTATGATGAGAAGAAGAAACGCGAATGTCGTCAACGAGCTGCACAAAAAATGCGAAAAGAATCAAAAAATGAGGCATGGATCCAACGGCATAGGAATCCTTCAGAAGTCGAGTAAGAAAAGCAAAACATGGTCAGACATGGTCGAAAGAGTCCCATCTCACGCAGCCTCATCCTCCACAATCCTCTCCTGCACCTGCATCCCCTGCAACCCCCTCGACGAGCTCCCCTTCCTCCCAAGCCCAAGACCCCCATGCGCAGAACTACTCCCCCCACTACTCCCCGGCCTCGACCTCCACGCCGGCGACCCCGGCACACTCTCACTCCCCCTCCGACTCCCCGCCGCACTCGGGCTACCAAAGTACCCCTCACTCGACCCCTCCCCCGCATACCCCTCATCCGTCCCCGTCTCATACCCAAAACTCTCGCTCCACCTTCTCGGCAAAAGGCTCCCCACCGTCAAACTCGCAGAATCCCTCGAGTACCCCGTATACGGACTCGGCGGGCCCACACTCGTCACCGTCGTCCCCGTCGGCGAGATCGGGAACGACGCCAACACAGTCCCGTTCTCCACCGGGGACGACGCCTCGGGCGTCGGGTTATGCGGTCTCACAGCGCGCTGCCCATCCCCATGTCCCTCACTCGAACTCGCCTGCAACACCAACCCCAACCCCCCCTCCTTCTCATTCGAGTCCAAAGTACTACTCCCCCCACTCGACGACCAACTACCCTCCTTCAACCCCTTCTCACCCCCATCCCCTCCCTCATCCTTCTCCCCACTACCCCCCTTCCTCCTTGGCAAACACACCGCCACCAAATTCACAAAAAAGTTCACAACCACCACGATAACCGCAACCCCAAACACAACCACCATCACAAACCCAATAACCACCCTCGGAATCGGCTTCACATCCAGCCCCTGCAAAAACGCAATCGACAGCCCCGCCGCCAGCATCCGCACAACAGCCACAAACGTCGAGAACACATCCCCGCCCCGGCTCGGGTGCGGCCGCAACACCAAGTGCACAGCGACAAGACACACCTCCAGCGCAACCATGAGCGCAATCTGCGCTGTATCGTTGCTCTGTGCGAACGCGATGAACAGGGCGCGGAGGACTGTACCTACGAGCGGCGCGCAGAAGTAGAAGTAGTATCGCGGGACGCGGTATTGCGCGTAGAGCGGCCCTGCTGCCTGTAGATGTGGGTGCGCGGGCGTGTAGAGTTCGAATGGGCTACGCGTGTGCGCGAGGCGGAGGGTGGTGAATGAGGGGTATCCTATGAGGAGGATGAGGGCGACGAGGGTGAGGACGGAGAGGAGGATCGATGCCCAGGAGTCCTTCAGCGTCCATTGATTGAAGATAAAGATAAGGAGCGGGGAGAGCGCGATTAATGACTACGAACGTATTAGTCAGTGTTACACAAAACAAGGGAGGATTGGCTCACCAATCGAAGAACCCAAGACCTGGAGAACGCGAGGTAAATAAACCCTTCCTGTGTTTTTGTTGTTCTCCGGCGACGGCGCACAAGGACGTACACCCCGTACCCAAGCGCCAGGACCGCCAAGCCGATGGCAAACATCATAAGCGCAACCAAGAACACAGTCATAAACGCATTCCCGGTCGCCACATGCAGCGAGTTCACATAAATGGGCAGCCCCGCCTGCAACACATTCGCCGAGCTATTCGTCACCGTCTTCACCTCGCCCGTCACCGTTCCCTCCGTTCCCCTCTGCACCAAGTTGACAAACCGCCGCGCGAGATTCGGTGCTATCTGCTGCGCGGGCTCGAGTTGCCGCGTGAGCAAATCCGAGTTTGTCGTGCTGATGGAGGGCAGGCCTATCGCAACAAGGTTATCGTTATACGGGCTCAGCTTACGGTTCACGAACTGCACCGCCGAGCCCTGCGCGGCGTCCGCAAGCCGCCCCCCAGTCCGATGTCGCATTTTATTAATAGAGCTCTGGATCGCGCCATTCTCCTCGGTAGGGAACAGCCCCAGTGCCCACGCAAAGTTGAGCGCAAAGGCCCTGTACACCGACGGATAGTTGAGGCTGAGGAGTGCGCTGCTCGCGATAGCCTGGAACAATGATATGAGATCCACAAATCGGAAGGGGGTTACGTTCTGCGCGTCCTTGGAGAGGAAGGAGACGAGGAGGGCGGCGAGGAAGGCGAAGATGGCGAGGCCGCCTGTGGTCCATTCGACGGCCTCTTGGTGCGCGGACCATCCGTTCGCGAGCGTAGCTTGCACGCAGGCTTTAATGTTGCCCGTGCCGACCTCCGTGAGCGTGAGCTGCGCGAAGCCCTCGAGGTCGGGAATCGAAAATGCGATGCTGGGGATGCGGCCGTTTATGCCTAGAGAGTCCGGGAGGGAGAGCGAGTCCGCGCCGGTGAAGTTGTACATGGGGAGGGGGCAGAGTGCGCCGCCGAGGATGTTGCAGAGATCGAGGGTGAGGTTCAGGGGCTTCATGCCGTAGACATTGAGGAAGAGGTTAGCGGTGACGCTGACATTGGGTTGCTGTGGGGTGGTTAGTGGAGTTGGGTGGAGAGAAGACGTGGGGAACGTACGACGCTCGCTGCGGAGACGTTGAAGGCGACGGAAGAGTTTTGGGGGAAATACGCGACTTCGAAGCGGGAGATAAGGAGTGTCTCTGGGGGGTTGCAGTATGTCACAGACGATGTAACTGGAGATGTCGGGTGAGTGAGAGGCGGGAATGGCGGGAAATGTTACGCACATATCGTCTCTTCTCGTGCGCTCGTGGAGGGTGACAGAACGAGGAGAGCAAAGGCGAAAGCTCGCAGCCAGGCGAGCGAAGAAAACATGACAGACAGAGAAGAAGCGAAGTGAACTCTGGTTATGCATGTCAGTAACACGGTTATATAGAGAGCTATTGTACACCGCACCGTTTCCGAGATCTAACAAAGCGCTATTGTTCTCTTTACGTCTGTGTGTGCGGTCGCTGTTGCCCGGAAGGAAGCCTGCTGGCGTTGTTCTCGTGGCTGACGGAAATTACGCTGGGGACGACGCAGTCATAGGCCAAGACGACGAGCGTGTAAGAGGAGAGATGGGGTCATGCTAATGGAAGAACCGACCTACGTTCCGAATCCACTTGATCGCGGCAACCGGATTTATAAGGCAAGCCGTTCAACGGGGGTAGAGAAGAGATTCGATGCTCGGAACTGAGGCATCCGTATATAAGATGTCTCTGGCCTGCAATGTTCAAACATACTACACCTGGGTCCCCTGATGAATGGGAATGTTGTCCGAAGACATGAGGCCGGCGCGCCGCCCAAAAACCTTCGCCCGCGAGGTCCCCGCGAGGCTGTGGATGCGCTGAATGTCGCCCACTGATACACATAATGGGCAGATATCTCGTATGTAGTGTCATGGCCCTGTTCAAGCCCTGTTGCCGTCAAATACACGAGATATCTGAGTAGGTGGAGGAGGATAAGTGACCGAATCTCCCCACGATACCTAAACCGGAAATTCCCGTAACCCGAGAGAAACCGAGTTTTTGCTGTCTCCCTCGTCGTCGCTGCTCGATACTCACCATGCTGCTCTCCTCCGCCCGCGCCTCGCTCGCCCCGGCCTTTGCCCGCCGCAGCGTCTCCACCATCGCCTCCAAGTACTCCAAGGCCGTCTTCGGCGCCGCCCTCGCAAAGTCCCCCGCAACCCTCAACAAGGTCGCCTCCGAGCTCCAGAGCGTCGCCAACGTCATCAAGACCCAGCCCGACGCCGCCCAGTTCATCACCAACCCCACCCTCTCCCAGCAGGACCGCGAGAAGGGGCTCGTCGCCCTCTTCAACAAGGTCGACGGCGGCAAGAGCTCCGAGATCACCAAGAACCTGCTGGCAGTCCTCTCCGAGAACGGCAGGCTGCAGGAGACCGAGGGTGTCATCGAGGGCTTCAACGAGCTCTATTCCCAGCACAAGGGCGAGCTCACTGTCACCGTCACCTCTGCGTCGCCCCTCCCCAAGGATGTCCTCAGCCGCCTCGAGGCCACCCTCAAGCAGTCCCAGACCGCCCAGAAGGCCAAGGTCCTCAAAATGAGCAACAAGGTGCGTCGGGCTGCATATATATCTTGTGTGCGCGTGCTCATGAGCGCGCCAGGTTAACCCCACTATCCTCGGCGGTTTGATTGTGGACTTTGGTGACAAGACCATCGACCTCAGCGCGCTCTCCCGCGTCACCAAGCTCAACAACGTGCTGACACGTACGTATTCCTCCATACATCTTCTTCCACCTCTTTCCCCCATTATTCTCTGTCGCGACACGCGCTAACGCCCCGCCCACAGAGTCCGTCTAAGCTGGAACCCGGTTCGGTCTCGCACTACCCTAATCCCGTACACCCGCGCAGTAGTTACCCAGTGCATATCACAATAGAGTTGGCGGAAACACATCATACACACATCTACCGCGGTCTCCATACTCGACCCAGGCGTATATTAGGTAACGTCCTCCCCCTGACGGCCACATGAAAGAAGAAGTAAA
Source organism: Ephemerocybe angulata (assembly GCA_013368325.1). Lineage (NCBI taxonomy): Eukaryota > Fungi > Basidiomycota > Agaricomycetes > Agaricales > Psathyrellaceae > Ephemerocybe > Ephemerocybe angulata. The sequence goes on along the minus strand of JAACJK010000163.1, from coordinate 1,395,766 downwards.
AAGGCAGGAGTAAAAACGAGAAGAGGAAGAAGGCGCAGGAGAAAGAAGAAGAAGAAGAAGAGTGGAAGACAACGACAACGACGGACGGGAGGAAGGAGAGTGACAATGACACGCAGGTATCCAACCCCCTTCGCGGTTCGCGCCTTCGTTCCGCCTGCACCACCCGTCCCGTGCGTGCCTTCCTGCATCCCTAAAGGCTATTCCAACCTTTTCTGGGGCCTTCGGGATACTTTATCTGGTCTGCCGAGCGGCACTCGGTGAAATTCGTTTCTGTTCTATCCCACATGGCGAGGATGGAGGACGGGGGTGAGGTGAGCGAAGGTTGGAAGACACCGATTCACCGACCGATGCATCAACTTGCGTTTGGATTTGCTCGAACCTTTGGGCTATGAGCTTTGAGTAAGTAAGTACCGTGCATGGATCGCCGCTGGTCTGACGGACTGACTCGCTGGCTGATGCCATGTTCGGCTCCTGGGCGAGTCAAAGGTTTCGTGACGGGGGTCGCAACTGCTGGGGTTCTTGGATGCAAAGTGTCAGTGTCAGCGCTTGTTGCCGGCCGTCGTTGTCGTCCGGTGAGGCAATCGACTGGCTTGATGAAGATGTTGGTATCCTTTCTGACTCGAGAGGGTTGAAACTTTGTTATTCCCTCGGTAAGTTGGTGCAGTTCGATAGGCTTTGGTTAGGGCGAGAGAGAGAGGGAGTATAAGTTTCCGTATCTTGATTCCTGGTGAGGGAGCCCCAGTTTCCGAAAGAATAAATGAACCTCTTCAACAGCAAAGGGGAGTCGGACATCAGGCACATGGTCGCGAAGGCGGGCACGGTGCGTTCGCCAATCTGTCTGGATCTCCCGAACCCTGACCTGGATCGGCGAGGGCCCCCCTTCTCCTTCTCAGGCTGGGAAATGGGTGGGTTCGGGGGCCGCACCGATCTTTTTGAGTCGGTTGCGTGCACAGCATGGCTGCGATGCCGAGATCTAGAGGGGGTATATAAGTGGGTGGGGTGGGGAGCGTGGGGGCGATCCCGCTTCCCGTGTCTGTGTCCATTCTACCTTCGACCAGACCCGACTCACTAAAAACTGTGAATATCGGTTTATCTAACGCTATAATCGACCAACTAGGAACGGAGCCTAGTATAATAGCCACAGGATGGCAGCCGAGCAGCCATACCACTACCAGCAGGAGTTGGACTCCTCGCTAGAGCAGAACCCCTACCTCCGAGCGCTGAAGATCCCGCTCCTCCTCGTCTTCGCGCTTGCAGCGCACGTCTGCAGCAGCCCGCCCGTCGCCCCGCCCAGCGCGGCGGAACGCGCGCCTATGCGCAGCACGCGGCTCGAGTTTCTTCTGACGCGCGGGGGTGCGCGGTGTATCAGGGCGCGTACTCCTTAATCTTACTTATTATACTAAGTATTGACGGGGCTGGGCAGGTGTTTTGGTTTGTGCTCTGTCTTGTGGAGGTGCTCGCGATATGTAGCACGACGGTGCCTGAACTCGCACCGCTCCAGCCTTTCGTACTCCGCACACTCTTCGCCCCCTTCCCCTCCTGGACCTCTTCCCCCTCCTCCTCCTCTCATCCCACATCGCCCTCCACATCTCCCAAGTCCACAATCCCACCACCGCAACCCCAACCCTCCACGTCAATGGTGGCCTCCCCATCCAACCTCAGACTCACACCAATCTTCGTCCTCGGATGCGCACTGGCAGCGCTCGGCGCCTCCATCCGCCTGCGCGCGTACCGCGCGCTGGGCGCGATGTTCACGTTCGAGATGGCGATTAAGAGGGATCATAGGCTTGTTACGAGTGGCCCGTATGCGTGGGTGAGGCATCCGGGGTATACGGGGCTTGTGTGTTTTGTTGTGGGTGCGGGGTGTTGTCATGCTTTTGAGGTGTGTTTGTCTCCTTGAGTTTGGGTTGTTGGATGTGAAACGGATGGGCGCTGACTTTTATCCCATTCTGTTTCATTACATGCTGTCTTCGAAAAACCATACGTGTACTGACACTACTTATCTTGCCAAAAGGGTTCGTACCTGCGGGAGTCAGGCGTCCTGTGCACCCCGCTGGGCCGGGCGCTTGTGTTGCCTGGCCCGGTGCTCATGCTGAGCGTTGGCGCGGCGCTGATGATGCGGATGCGGAGGGAGGACGAGGCGATGCGGGGGGTGTTTGGGAAGGAGTGGGAGGTGTGGGCGAGGAGGGTTAGGTGGAGGCTCGTGCCTGGGGTGTATTAGGGACTTGGACTCGAGGGGTTGTAGGGAGGGGAAGGAGGTTTAAGGGTAAGGGGAGCTTGGGATTTTGGAATCAGAAGAGGATCTTGGAAGTGTGGAATTTGGGATTGCATGTGTACGGATAGAAGAAATTTGGAATGATTGTTTTCTTGGTGCAGAGGGCTTTTGAATTTGATTTGGGTCTTCGATCAAACATCGCGAAGCGCCCGTGGGCCGGCTATCTACGCTTGGGCGTTTATCAGGATCTCCCATCGATGGCCGCGACAAACATCCTCCAAACACGGGGAACGTGCCTCAGGTCGATCTGAATGCCGGGATGAGGGTGTACTTGGATTGGGATCTAGAGTCTAGAACCGCAGCAGGTTCTTTCTTCTCCTTTGCTTCCAACCCTGAGCTCCACTTCCACCAGGGGCCTGAGATCGGGACTCAGATTACCGCTGGTGCCAGGATCTTACCTTCTTCTCTCAGGTTCTAAGTCACGATGATGCCAAATCTTCCCTCGGGCACAACGCACCCACCGTCCTCTGTACCCTCGTCGTCGCCGTCCTCGACGACGACTGGACCCACCGCCGCACGGCTGATAGACTTCAACGTGACGGGCTTCGAAGCGCCTGGGACACACACCGCGACCGTTATCTTCCTCCATGTGCGCACCCCCATCCTTCCTCGTCACATTCCTAACCTTATTGACCGAGTTCTAATCACCCCCCTTCGCAATGCGATTCACATCCGCATATCATCTATCTTAATCCTTTAATTGAACTTCCCTTCCCTTCCTGCGATGCAGGGTCTGGGAGGCGAGGGCGAGAACCTTATCCCCGCCGTCGAAGGGCTGCGCCTGCGCCTGTCGCCCGAGCTTGCGAGTGGGGTGAAGTTTTTGTTGCCCAATGCGTGAGTAGTGCCAGCGCCCACCATACCCCGAGTCTAGTCCTTGCCCGATATGTTTCTGACACTAAGGCTATTTTCTTCATATTTCCGTGCATGCTGACAGGCCCCCGATGAAAGTTACAGGGAACGGTGGATTTACGATGCAATCCTGGTAAGTTTGGTGCCCATCTACCAAAAGCACCACCACTGACATGTTAACCCTTGACTAGGTTTGACGTCTACAACTTCGATATTGAGAACCGCGAGGAAGACGCGGTGGGTCTTGCGGGTGCCGCGGACTGGCTGAACGCGTTCGTCGACCGTGAGGTAGAGGAGTTCGGTATCCCACCTGAGCGCGTCGTCGTGGGTGGGCTGAGCCAGGGCGGCGCGGTGGTATGTCGTGCGCTTGTTGGGAGCGAGCGGAGGCTTGGAGGCGCGTTCATGCTGTGCAGTTATGTGCCATTGAGGAGGAGGGTGTTGGAGGTTGGTTGCTTCAGACACTTCACTTGGTAAGGTGATACTGACTGATGAATTTGGACTTGTGTACACTAGATGAAGACGCCGTTTGCGTCTCAGATTCCGTTGTTCTGGGGCCATGGGATTATGGACGCGCAGGTGGCCTTCCCCCTCGCCCTGCGTTCCGCGAAACAGCTCGCGCTCGATCTCGACATGACCTTCCTCCGCACCTCGCACCCCCTCACCCCAGAGTCCCTTCAAGAGGACTTCAAAAGGCAGTCGGAGGGGACGGGGGAAAGCTCGAATTCGAGCGGGGCGGGGAAAGCGACGCTGAGGTTCTGCTATTACGGGGACCTGGGGCATTGGTTCTCAGAGGAGGAGATTTCGGATCTTGCGGTGTGGATGAATGGAATTCTGGGGAATGGGAGGTATAAGGAGGTTGGAGGAGTGGGTGAGGCGGAGGGGGAGGAGGAGGGTGAGGCTGGGATGGATGTCGATGATGGATGATGGGAACGGGGTTGTGGGGCAGACCCAGACACAGGATCATGATGAAGATGAGGGTGAGGGTGGATTAGGGGGAGAGCATTGTGCGGGACATGAGGATGGAGGGGAATAGTGGACTGATGGTTTGCTTGGATCGTGTACCTTAGTATCTTGTCGTTGATTTTTGCTGCGAGCTATCTTACGCTACTTTATCACCTTCTCCTGCTTCCTCCTGCCTTCCTTTGTCTGTGTCAGGCCTGCGTGGAATGATCCAGGCACCACAAGCCCAAATATGCTTCAACAAGTTGATCATAAGTCCCTGTGAACTCGCCACTCATCCGAGGCCTCCCATAGGCCTCCCATAGCGCCCTGTCACCTTTACCCCTCGTTTCACTCAGAAGGGCAGGCTGCACTGTTGAGAACTCATGTTCATCACCGAAAACGACCCATTTCTCGACCCCAAGCACATCCAGACGAAGATCCTCGACTTTGATGCGACCGTCTTCGAACCGAAGGGAAAGCACACAGCAACAATCATCTGGCTTCACGTTCGTCCATTCCACCTGCGTACTTATGGTTTGCCTCCATCGCGCAGGGCCTTGGAGATACTGGAAGGGGCATGGTGCGCGCTGTGAGCTTCGTCCGAGAGGAGCTCGGCAAGCTCGCACGGAATGTCCGATTCGTCATGCCGCACGCGTAAGTCGGTGCAAGCGACTGTAAGCGCCGCTCATTGGCGCCCTCAGGCCATCACAGGACCCCCCTATATCCCCTAAGTAGTCCGATCCTGATGTGTACGAAAAAGTGCCCATTTTGACCCGGTCCTACGATATTTATGGGGACGGAAAGGCGAAATTTGGGTCGAAGGTCCGATTTTTTATGTGTCGAATTGGCCCTAGTCGGTAACGACGTCTGATCCATATGTGTACAAAAACCTACCCTCTCCCTTGCTCCACGCCCAAGTCAGTCACCACCCATGCCATGAGGTACATGGTACACACTTCACCTACCTACGGTCCCTGCACTGGACCTGCAGTGAAGGGCACTCGTCTTTTGAAGTCGGATCCAAAGTGTGGACGAAAAGCGGCAAATCCGAGAGGTTCTGATATTTATGGGGACGGAAATGGGCCAAAACCGTGTGTACGAAATGGCGAAAAAATGGGGCTTTTGGATCGGACCTCTGGCCGCATATAGGGGGGTCCTGCCATCACGGACGTTCACCGCCGCTCCAGAGCTGGACGTTCCATCCTGGTATGTAATAGGTCAATACCGATTCCTTCAGCGAATTAGATGATGATCGATATCATTGGATCAGGTTTGATATTAGGACGTTTAAAGATAAAGAAACGAGGGAGGAGGATGAGGAAAGTATTACCCGCGCTGCGGGGTGGGTTCATGGCTTCATTGACCACGAAATCAATGAGAACGGGATTCCAGCAGAGCGTATCATCGTGGGGGGTATCAGCCAGGGCGGTGCTGTTGCGTGCTGCACCCTGCTCATGGCCGAGAAGAAGCTGGGAGGGGTGTTCATACTCAGCAGCTCCGCACCCTTGAGGGGCAAGCTTCGAGAGGTCAGCTACATTCCATTTTCCTACGTCCGTCTGAGCATGCTTTAACATTACTTCATTCCTAAACTCAGCTGAAATCCGAAATGGCGTCCTCCATACCGATATTTTGGGCTCATGGCCATCAAGATATCTCGTTACGGTTTGCGTTCGCCTTGGAATGTGCGACCCTACTTGCAGAAGCTCTCGGGGTCAAGCTAGTTATCTCCGAGGAGCCTTCCGACGAGACGGCGAAGTTGGCACTGGAAAAAGGAGCTGAAGAAGAAGTTGCCGGATCTGCGGGGCTGCGGTTTATGGGATATAAGTCCCTCGAGCACTCCTTCTCCGTTGAAGAGCTGCGAGATCTATCGGTATGGTTCCGGCAACTGCTGGGAAAGCCAGGCAGTTCGAGTGACCCTGGCCACGCCCCAGGGTGCACCTGTGTCGTAGTTTAAGACATCATAGCCTGCTTGTGGACGTGTGCTTGGCTTTGTTGGAAATTAATGCGCGAACTTGTGACGATGGTGGCTGCTAAGAAATGGGTTAGTGTGGTTGAGGTGCCTGTGCCTGCTGCATCTGTGAAGAACATTTACTGGATCCGTTACCTTGGCAGACATAAGTAATGTCGATGGAAGGGCTTGTTTGCCCGTCGCTATCTACAGCACTTGCCACTTTCAAAAATAGACATACGGCCCATACGGCCACCCTTGCCCGCTTGTGTGCTTTTTATAACACGCTGCGCAATGCACTGGTTTACACCCGGGTAGCCCCAAGCTCGTCTCGTGCCTTCGATTCTTGTGGATGTTGTGCAACACAGAGGCGGTTCTCTTGACTTGGCCTTGCCCAGAGTACTGGGCTCGAGCTCGGGGTGGTAGTCTGACATAACAGAAATGATGTCATTGATGCTGCATAAGCCGAGCCGGACTGAGCCGGACTGCGGAGATGCCGAGGGGTCGGCCGAGAACAAGCGCTCAAGTTTCAAGGTTGCTTGCTCTCGTCCAACTGCTCGTGTTGTTTGAATTGTGAATCGGCAAGTCAAATTTTATGGGTGAGGCACTGCGAAGTCTCAAATGTGATCGGCCTACGGTCAGTACTAGCCTATCACCTGTGTTTGGCTCACCAGTTAGCTTGTTCGAGGTTCGTCGTCCGATGACTGCGCTTCATGGCAGCTATTGTCCAGGTTTTGGACACAGTGTCTGTGAATTTGCTCGCGTTCATTGTCCCCTTTGTCGACCTTGAGTTTCCAAGACACCCTTGCATGCTTGACTCCGGTTGTGTGCGGACCTGCTTCTATCATTAGAACCAGACTACAATAAATTCCCATCTGCGTACACGTACGCAAGATTCCTTATATACCGCAAGAGCTTGCAATCAATGCACCGCATTGCTCTTTTCCGAAGCCGCCCAGAGATTCAGCTGGAGTCTGACCTCATCCTGCCCAGTATTTCCATTGTGTTCGATCGTGGCTAGCCCACGGATAAAGACCGACCCCACATTCTAATTTCTTCCGCCTTCAACTTTCTCCCTTTCCGCAGCCCGGCTTATAAGGGCTTATACCTTCACCTTTTCTCCCTTTCCGTAGCCCGGCTTATACCCTCACCATGTTCTCCCTCCCCCTCGCCATTTCCCTCCTCGTGCTGTCAGAACTCGTGGACGCCGAGACCATCCACATCCCACTAACGCGGAGAGCACCGACGAGAGCTCATGACCTCGACTACTACAACTCGGTCGCAGCGGGCTTGCGGGGCAAGTATAACTATGGGACTGTCGAACCTGGAGTGTCGGGGCGCCGCAGGGCCACTGTAGACGGCATTCCAGTCATCAACCAGGTACGCCCACCCCGTATTTCTTCCTGGATGCCCTTCTAACAGGCTTGCAGGACGGAGATACGAGTTACCTGGGCACAATCAATATTGGAACACCGTGAGTGCCACTCAATGTTCTCCTTGGCGATGGCATTGCTCGAAAGGATGACGTACTGTCCCTTGGCGGTCAGCGTGAACGATGACGACCTGGAGAGTGTCGTTTTCGGGAACGTTGCTGCCTCGATATGGACGGCGTGGAGCATGGAATTGACCGAAAAATCAATTCAACTCAGGGGAACTAATTTTTTTTGTGCGTTTGTAGGCCTCAAGCTTTCGAAGTCGTACTGGATACTGGCTCATCGGACCTCTGGGTCGCCGACTCGTCCTGCGCGTCCTGCCCCAGCACAGCAGCAGCGTTTATCTCATCAAGTTCCTCGACAGTGCGCGCCACCGGTGGGGCCACGACCATCTCCTACGGCTCTGGGAACGTTGCTGGGACGATCAACCAGGATGTTGTGAGCATGGGCAGCAATTTCACTGTGCGAAGCCAGACCTTCTGTACGTCGTTCAATTTACCTCTGTACCGCCGATCCTGACTTAACATTTGTAGTGGCTGCTACCCGCCTGCAAAGTGGTCTCCTGACCGGGGAGGTGTCAGGTATCCTGGGGCTTGCTTTCCAGGCTATCGCCAGCACACGGGGGACGCCCTTTTGGCAGAACCTGCTTAATGCCGGGCAATTGGCGGCACCGGAATTCGCATTCTGGATCACGAGGTTTGGGAACGATCCTGAAGCGAAAGATATAGAGGACGGAGGAGTGTTCACGCTGGGCGGCACGAATGCCACGCTTTTCAGCGGAGAGATTGAGTTCTTGGACATGGCTGGAAGCTCGACTCCTAGCTACTGGCTTCTGCCTCTGCAAGGTGTTACTGTGCAAGGACAGTCAGTCTCGGTCGCAACAGGCAACAACGCCCTCTCAGCCATCGATACTGGCACTACGCTTATCGGTGGTCCTTCTGCGGACGTCGCGAAGATATGGGCCTCTGTCCCCGGCTCTAGTCGTGCTTCGAACAGCCAAGGGCTCTATACCTTCCGTACGTCTTCTCGTCCTAGTTTGCTGCTCATCAACCGACTAACCCACTTGCTTGCTTGTGTAGCTTGCAAGACCCAAGTCAACATGACCCTCAACTTCGGCGGAAGGTCTTGGGCTATCTCCCCAGACGACATGAACCTCGGCCCTATCAACTCCGCTGGGGTAACCTGCGCCGGGGCTATCTTCGACCTTAACATGGGGAGCAATATCCCTGTTGGATCTGGGAACCCCTCGTGGGTCGTCGGCGCTACCTTCTTGGTGAGTGTTTCGTTGCGTAAAGTTGGTCTCTACCGCTAATGTTGGTGCTGTCAGAAAAACGTGTACTCTGTCTACCGCGCTGACCCCCCGTCAATTGGGTTCGCCGAGTTGTCCACTGCCGCCGGAGGGTCGGGAACTGCACCTGGGACGCGTGCGGAGAGCGGTGCAAGCACCCTTCATGCTCGTGAGTTTCATATCTGCGCTCAGAGTCATATGTTTGCCACAGGGTACTAACTGTTACCCGTCTTTCCGCAATAGAATCTGCCACCCTTGCGCTATTCGCACTATCATTTATTGCCTCGCTATATATGTTCGTGTAACTAACCGTTGGAACCTCCTGAGCCAATCGGACTCCCTTCTGCCTTCTCTCTTCCTCGCCCGTCAACATGGACGTGATGCTATTACGACTTTCCTTCCATTGCCACCAATTTCTGTGTCAACATCTACGCAATTGTAGCTTTACATACCACCTTCCCCTTCACGCGTTGCCTGATTTTACTGTATGCTCTCGCCTGGGCTCTAAGCTCCAAGGCTTGCTTTGAGGGACTGTTTGGGTTATCGTAGATTACCTTATCTGTGGATGGAGTCGTTAGGATCTTCCTCCGTAATTGTATTGATTTCCTGTGGATTATGTACCGAATCAGCGAGGGTGCCTCCTATATATGCTACATGGGGCAGGTACAGGTACGAGCGGGAGAAGGGCGGGAGCGCGCGCACTTCCCCATATAGTCACGCGACAGTGGTCCAATCAATTTTGGGTTAGCGCCGGGCTCTGCTTTCCGACATCCACCACCAACCAGCATGCTAAATCTACCGTCAGCGTCCTCCTCGTTCTGGGCATCCACTCTCTGCCACTCATGTCGACAATGCTCGCGCACAGCCGTTTCTCTAACGCGGCCGGGAAGAAGGAGGCGAGCGCCGTCGTCATCATCTACTCCTGCATCGAGGAGAGCGTTCTCGAGCTCTGTGAAAGCGTGGGCAGAAGCGAGTACGAGCTCGAGTTCGGGTGGTAGCAGCAGCAGCGCAAACACGAACGCGTATCCGTATCCCTCGCGCAAGAACCCATCGCCGCATGAGATATTCCACCTGCCGAGGAACGCGACGGAGGCTGATGTCAAAGCTCGGTGTGCGTCTTTCCCCCGCTCTTTCCTCGCTACATATCTGTGGAGTCGCTGGATGAATCGCATTCTAATCAACCCTACCCACGCATTGCAGACTTCGACCTCGTGCGCATATACCACCCTGACAAAGCGACGGACCTCGCAGCGGAGGACGCGCACGCGCGGTTCCGTGCCATCACGTCGGCGTACGATATTCTGAGAGGAAAGAGGGCGGGTGGGATTAGCGAGGACGGGGTGGATGGGGGCATGAATGCGAATGTGGATTTGAGGTATCAGACGACTGCGGCGTGGAGGGCGGCCCATAGGAAGAGGCAGCAGGAACTGTATAGCAGCGGGGCGGCGGATGAGAAGTGGAAGGATCGGATTATATTGTTCGGGGTTGTATCTGTGAGTACTCTTTCCCTTCGCATCCCTCTCTCCCCCAGATGGTCGACGACGACGAAGTGGTGTTGTTGTGCTTTCTTGTTACATGGCAAGGAAGAGGGATAGGATGCTGAACTCTTCCCCCTTTTGCTTCTTTTTGGCAGACAATTGTGTTCGTGGTTGCGAACACATTCACGACGAGGAAGGAGGCTATGGCCGAAGCGCTCAGCCGCACGCGGGGGGTGAACGAATATCGGTTCAGCGAACAGCAGCAGGCGCGTCTGAGGCAGCAGCAGGACCGCGCTAGAGCAGAAGAGGAATCGCGCTTGTCTGCTGCGCCGGAGCCGGGGGAAACGCGACTTACGCCGGAGAGTTAGTGCGACGAGATTCTGGGATCGTATGTCCTCTGGATTTTTGCCTAGAAGGAATATATGGGGTGCATTCGCATATGTTGACGACACGTGGATGAAGGGCCTGTGGTAAAGCTTGGGTTTGCGGTGCGTGCTCATTGACCGCTAAAGGAACATGTGTGGGTACGCATCTGGACTGAAATCTGGGCGTGTTTGCTGACTCTCTGAGTTTCAATAGAGCCATCTCATTCGAGAGTTATCCAAATTCGATTGGCGCGCTGGGGTAATATTGTTCGATATCAACTGAAGTGAGTGTCAGCTCCTTAACTAGAGGAGATTAGTCTCCCCCTGGTCGAAAACTGGAGCCCGTCAACGGCGTCGCTGGGTTATCCTTTCAGTGTAGCAGGTGCTCGGTGAAGCGTCCGGGCTATCATCGAGAGGCCGGTTGGGCTTCTCGGCGTCGCCGTAGCTTCCCCCTGAGTTATGTGTGGTCACCAGTGACCACACAGGCCAAACTACTGTGGTTACAGGCGCAAACATGGGGCTCGTATTCGTATCGGCCAAGCATTTCGCGCGAATGAACCCAGGGATACTCATTCTAGCGTGCCGGAGTGAGGAGAAAGGAAAGGTTGCTGCTTCGAGTACGTCCATGCAATTACTGTCAAAACCTCCGGACTGAGTATCTTTGACAGGGATCACCAGCGAAACTGGCTGTACCTCTGTGGAAGCGTGACTGATAGACCAAACCAAATTCTCCTCTGTGATCGTGTTCGCTGACAAGTTTGAAACAGAGGGTCTGAGGCTTGACATACTCGTTGCAAACGCAGGTATCCTATCAGGCTACAGGACAACTGCAGATGGATGGGAGGAGTCGTGAATCTCGTTACAATCCGCCTTTAGGAGTCGGCTGAGAATGACTTCGATGCGTAGCCTTCAGGTTAATAGCCTCTCCACCTCCCTTCTCTGCTTGTTAGCGCTACGTTTGGTCGAAACAGGAGCGAAGTACGATACTAGGCCAAGGGTCGTGATCGTCAGCAGCAGTGTCCATTATTGGACTGACATTGGCGAGCCTGTCTACGACGCTGAATCATCTTGGGAGGTTTTGAATACTGCCCCGAAGTGAGTGGGCTCCCGTCTTTCAAATATTTACTAAGTAATCACACGATGGGATACAGGCTAAAGAGCGAGATACGATACCCCGAGACAAAATGTAGGGCAACCTCAGCTTCCTTTCCGTTCGGCCCCACAGCTAAATTACTTCGATAGTGCTCAACGTCTTTTGTCCTTGGCGGATCTGCTGAAGGATACCCCCGTCATTGTCACCACCCTCAATCCTGGCTACTGCCTCTCCGAGCTGCGCAGAAGCTGTACGAGCGTGCAGGCAATAATAGACTACAATATGGAGAAGCTGTTCGCTTGGTAGGTAGGTAGGTAGGTATGATGGCGTTGTGGTCCCACTCCGGACTTGGACTGCGGAGCAAGGGTCCAGGCAGATTGTCGACGCCGCGATCGGAGGGTCCGACAATCAGTTGAGAGGTGCCTTCATTGACCTCCATCAGGTCCAAGAATCTAGCGACCACGTTCTTGGGTACGAAGGCAAGCGGCGGGACAAACTTTGGGTGAGCTCCACCGCTTCCACTTTGCGGGCTGCACTGATCCAACCGCTGTTGCTTAAGACCGATCTCGTTCGAGAGTTGCCCAAGTGGACGGGACGCATCACAAATATCGTGAAGGGATATTCAATTTAAATCAAAGATGACAAACCATACCCCGCCAAATTTACCTCAGGGAGCCTGTCTGCTGTAAGATGGGTGGATCGACAATGACACGAGTGAGGCACATGCCCAAATTGAGTTCAACTCTTACCCCCATCTTCGTTGCGCCATGACAAATACGCTGAAATACGGGAAGAGGTTCTGGCCTCTTCTGCGCGTTCTTTTTTGGTCTGATGGTAATACAAGGATTCGTTCACTATCTTCCCATAACTGTAAGCCTGGTGGCCACTGCGGAAAGTCGGCTGTTACAACAGGGGGAACGGTTTTGAATTGGTCCGCCATTACGGAAATGAGTCCTCTCTTCATCGTGTTTTGTTCCGTATTTTGGTCGCTGGAGGATGTGTAGTGGTAGTAGAAGCTGTATGGCGGGTGACGGGTGGGTTTTGAACAAACCCAGGGGCACCGAGACGCACTTTTAAATATGTCTAGCTCACACAAGGCCCAACAGTCTTATCGCAAGTATTACCAACCTGCTTTCTCATCCAGTGGCCCCAGGGCATACGCAAGCCTCCTGCCGAACGGTGAACCCCATTCTTACTTCGGAAAGGGTGGCAAGCAAGAGGTGTCGGATCGGAGGATCGTGGAAGGTTCCCTGCCCTCCGCGACCCTGAGTCGGAAATTTTGTTAGGTAAGTGCGTTTAAAGCCTGGACATTCAATCTCTTCCAGCCCCATCTTCATCACCATGAAACTCGGACTACTCACTTTCTTCTCCGAGCAATGGAGGAAGATTCCCCCTGTTGCAACTGCCGATCTCACCGGCCAAACTGTCGTGGTTGTAGGCGCCAACACAGGCCTTGGCTTCGAAGCCTCGAAGCATTTTGCGCGTATGAACCCCGGGAAGCTTGTCCTTGCTTGTAGAAACGAAGCTAAGGGGAAGGCTGCTCTTGCTAGTATGTTCTTATCATTATCCACTTTCCCGACCACGTCCAACCTGGCTTGCTAACGTGATCAACAACTGATACATAGAGTTGAAAGCAGAGACGGGCTGCAACACTGCAGAGCTACGGTTGGTTGACTTGGCCAACTTCTCCTCCGTTGTCGGTTTTGCGGATTCCTTCGAGAAAACAGGCGAAAGGCTCGACATACTGGTAGCGAATGCCGGGATGGAGTCTGACCAATACCGACAGACGCCAGATGGATGGGAGGAAGTGTAAGCCCATTTTCCTGTCACTTGATATGCATCATTTGAACGAATACCTTACTATACTAGGCTGCAGGTAAATGTGCTCTCAACAGCGCTGCTTTGCTTGCTCCTTGCACCTCGCCTTGCCGATACCGGTAAGAAGCACGGCACCAGGCCAAGGTTGACTATTGTAGGAAGCGGCGTTCACTACTGGCGAGATATACCGGAGAGGGTATACGGCGCCCCATCTCCATTCGAATACCTCAACAGCAAAGAGTACTGTCACAGCAAGGGGTAGGGTTAAGTCCTTTCATGGCAGTTAAATGTGCTAAAATACTTCCACCTAGATACATGGCAAACTATAGATATTTCGAAACGAAAGGTGAGTATCCAGACTTAAAATCACTCGTCGTTGCAAATGTCCTAACTATTGTTATATTCGCAGTTCTCAGTGTTTTCTTCACGCATTCCCTCGCGGATCTTTTGAAAGATACACCGGTTGTCGTTGACACGGTCAACCCAGGATATTGCCTATCCGAATTCCGACGGAATTATTCTGGATTCCGTGCATTCGTAGATTTCTGCATGGAGAAGCTGCTAGCGTGGACGACGGAGGAAGGATCGCGGCAAATTGTCTTCGCAGCCGTCGGGAAGTACAGCAACCCTGATGAACTACATGGGGCGTTCATCAACCTTCATGAAGTTGTCGAAGCCAGCGACCACGTAATCGGGGATGACGGAAAGAGGAGGAGGGATATTCTCTGGGTACGTGCACCCAGACGCCTTTAATGCACTATCTGTGTCTGACCTGTGCGCCTGTTGACCACTAGACCGACCTTATCCACGAGCTTACAAAGGTCGAAGGTCGAGTTAGGGAGATTGTCCGGGAATATAGTACACAGTGATAACTATCCCTTAAAATCCCTTGGAATATCAGCCTATTTCTTAGCGTATTTGTGGTCATCCTTGTATGAATCTCATTGGCACCCAATGTCCTGGCTATCCCTCCGACGACTTATGTTGCAGAGATTAGATTAGATGAACCAGATGCCATCATTGTGATCTACACGTACAGACTCGGAGTAAGTACCCGGCGTGCATCCGACAGGACACAGACGCTTCACGCACTTTCACGCAAAATGGCAAATCTCTCAGTGTGGAGCAAGGGTCCAGGCAGATTGTCTACACCGCAATCGGAGGGTCCGACAATCCCGATCAGTTGAGAGGTGCCTTCCTTGACCTCCATCAGGTCCAAGAACCTAGTGACCACGTTCTTGGGTACGAAGCTGTACGAAGGCAGGAGCGACGGGACAAACTTTGGGTGAGCTCCATCGCTTCCACTTTACGGGCTCCACTGATCCAACCGCTGTTGCTTAAGACCGACCTCGTTTCGAGAGTTGTCCAAAGTGGACGGACGCATCGCAAATATCGTGAAGGGATATTCAATTTAAATCAAAGATGAGAAACCATACCCTGCCAAATTTACCTCGGGAAGCCTGTCTGGACTCTGCTGTAGAGATGGGTGGATCGACAATGACACGAGTGAGGCACATGCCCAAATTGAGCCCAACTCTTACCCCCATCCTCGTTGCGCCATGCGAAATACGGGAAGAGGTTCTGGCCTCTGCTGCGCGTTCTTCTTTGGTCTGATGGTAATACAAGGATTCGTTCACTATCTTTCATTATCTTCCCATAATTGTAAGCCTGGCCACGGAAAGTCGGCGACTCGACAGGGGCTTTCTGCTTTGGGATATTCTTGTCGATTTTGGCTGATTAAGATTTTGTCCTGATATCGCAGTTAGGCGCCCAAAACCCCTTCCGGCACTCCTTCCAGTTATCCGAAGCTCTGTAACGCCAGAGCGCTTAGGTGGGCCACTTCCAGTTATCCGGAAGTGCGTTTAAAGCCTGGACATTCAATTTCTTCCAGCGCCAACTCCAACACCATGAAAGTCGGATTCCTCTCTATATTCTCCATGCAATGGAGGAAGATCCCCCCTGTTACAATTGCCGATCTCACCGGCCAAACTGTCGTGGTTATAGGCGCCAACACGGGCCTTGGCTTCGAAGCCTCGAAGCATTTTGCGCGTATGAACCCCGGGAAGCTTGTCCTTGCTTGTAGAAACGAAGCTAAGGGGAAGGCTGCTCTTGCTAGTATGTTCTTATCATTATCCACTTTCCCGACCACGTTCAACCTGGCTTGCTAACGTGATTTATAACTGCTACATAGAGTTGAAAGCAGAGACGGGCTGCAACACTGCAGAGCTACGGTTGGTTGACTTGGCCAACTTCTCCTCCGTTGTCGGTTTTGCGGATTCCTTCGAGAAAACAGGCGAAAGGCTCGACATACTGGTAGCGAATGCCGGGATGGAGTCTGACCAATACCGACAGACGCCAGATGGATGGGAGGAAGTGTAAGCCCATTTTCCTGTCACTTGACATGCATCATTAACGAACACCTTACTATACTAGGCTGCAGGTAAATGTGCTCTCAACAGCGCTGCTTTGCTTGCTCCTTGCACCTCGCCTTGCCGATACCGGTAAGAAGCACGGCACCAGGCCAAGGTTGACTATTGTAGGAAGCGGCGTTCACTACTGGCGAGATATACCGGAGAGGGTATATGGCGCCCCATCCCCTTTCGAATACCTCAACAGCGAAGAGTACTGTCACAGCAGCAAGGGGTAGGGTTAAGTCCTTTCACGGCAGTTAAAAGTGCTAACATACTTCCACCTAGGTACATGGAAAACTACAGATATTTCGACACGAAAGGTGAGTATCCAGACTTGAAATCACTCTTTGCAAAATGTTCTAACTATTGTTATATTCGCAGTTCTCAGTGTTTTCTTCACACATTCTCTCGCGGATCTTTTGAAAGATACACCGGTTGTCGTTGACACGGTCCACCCAGGATATTGCCTATCCGAATTCCGACGGAATTATTCTGGATTCCGTGCAGTCGTAGATTTCTTCATGGAGAAGCTGCTAGCGTGGACGACGGAGGAAGGATCGCGACAGATTGTCTTCGCAGCCGTCGGGAAATACAGCAACCCTGATGAACTACATGGGGCGTTCATCGACCTTCATGAAGTTGTCGAAGCCAGCGACCACGTAATCGGGAATGACGGAAAGAGGAGGAGGGATATTCTCTGGGTACGTGCACCCAGACATCTTTAATGCACTATTTGTGTCTGACCTGTACACTTTTGACCCCTAGACCGACCTTATCCACCAGCTCACAAAGGTCGATGGTCGAGTTAGAGAGATTGTCCGGGAATATACACATTAACAAGTATCCCTTACAAGGGCCTGTCAGTGCCCCCCGTGATCAATATGTTGCAGAGATTAGATTAGATGAACAGGATGTCGGGATTGTGATCTAGGACGATGTACATGGAGTGCTCCGAGTTTAGCGCTATCGCCTATGGCGAGGGTAATGGCAGCGGATGGAAAGTTGAACCTATCGCCGCGCGAAATGTCTGGAACGATCGGAGTAACCTCGTAATTGAACTTGATTGAAATCACACAATTAGATATCGATCAAAACGGTGGAACGGGTAGGCAAAGAAGCTCGAACGAAGGTATGATAGAATGTCAATAAAAGTCTGGCGGTAGAAAGAGGGACAAGCCTTTAAAAAGAGGGTGGGTAGACAGTACGGATCTTTGATCTAAGAATTCAAGGGGAAAGAGCGCGAAGGGGCTGCACCAGCAGCAGCGAAAAGCAAAGGAGGGTATATGAGGCCTGCAACCAGCTCTCTTCCTCCGCTGGGTATCCAGGTGGGCGTACGCACGGTGCGTGAAGGAAAGCCGAAGGTGATAAGGGAATTTGAGGATATGTGGATTAGAGCATTAGAGCTGGAAGGCAAGAACGCAGGAGCTTCCGTCTAACGAGACGATGTATCCAGGCTGACACGATCCTAGCGAGATGTCAGCATGTGCGGGACAACGTGAGGTATGGGAGGATTAATACTGACGAATATCACAATGGCCTCCACTGCAGGAGACCTCATTGACAAACGGAATCGCGCTGCAATCACGTCCGCCCGTACGACTAGGTCTGCCGTCAAAGGCATAAGTGATGCAATCTCCGCAAGACCTATCGGGATGAGAGCTCGTTATCAGCTCAAGAGGATATATAACGAGGGAGTAGCTACTCACTCTAAGTTGCTCTGGACATCGAGACACGCATATCTGACGACCTGCAAGCTACTGAAAATGGGGCAGGCCTTTTCGTTCACCTTGCACTTCGGCTTAGCCTTGAGGTGTCGCCTTGGGATGGCACTGGGACGCGGGAAGGAGGCAGCTGTGAAATCGTGCGTTATGTGTTTGTCGTTCGCCCGGCATAAGAAGAGCTACTAACGACAATCGCCATTGGTACCCTGTTGGCATGTTTTAGACGGCGCCCAGGCTCCAGGTTTCGCGGTGCACTGGTTCTGGGCAGGAGTTCCGGGGTTGGAGTACGGGTACTGGTTTGAGCACCTAGTCGTAAATCCAGGTCAACAACACGAGTGGAATGCGGTCATTCGGGGACATACATTTGACAATTGGTATTCCCTGCATTTCCCTAGAAGTTCAAAGTTCAGAAGATGTCTGTGTTCCCATAAGTCGAGAACCCACATTGAACCATCCCGCAGCACACTGACAACAGTCAGTCGCTTTGTGGATGTTGTTGAAATACCCAGCGGGGCATTTGGGGCACTCCTTCTCGCCTCCCTTCGAGTAGCGACCTGGGGAACACTGCTGAGGCATCGAAAGTGAATCGTTCGGGCACATGTATCCAGGAGGGCAGGTCGAGCAGCCGGTCATGCCTGGATTGCTGTTGTATGTCCCTGCCTTGCAAGCGGTCTCCGTTGTTTGCCCTGCGGTTGGAACGTAGTAGCCTGCTCGAGCTTGGATGCAACGAGTTTGGCCAGATTCTGGAATATATTTTGTATTTAATAAACATTCATTACTTTACCGAAAGATGAAGCATGTTTCAACTGACCTTTGGAGTATGTTCCAGGAGCGCAAGAAGTGCAAGGTGCGTTTCCGGTGGCCGAATAAGTCCCAGCCAAGCAGCGAGTATCACTGCCTCTCATCGCTAGCTTAATCTTGTTCCTTCTATCGACTCTCCGTTGTTTGTGAGATAGAGATGTGGGGGCGCTTGCAGACAGCACGAGAAATACGACAAGCTTTGAGAAGTGCATAACTTCAAGGGGCGAAGGAATGACTGGAAGACGAAGAAGAAAATGGGAAGAGGCCGGTGAGCGAAGGGCGGGATGCTTTTCTTGATAGAGGCCCGAGAGCTTATGTTCTTTTTCCATTTGGACCTGTCGGAGGGGTCAACGGATGGTCCACCCTAGCACCCTCAACTTGCAGCGAACGATTGATTCATTAGAGTTCAACCGCTTCCCAAAGCGCTGCCACCTGTTTATTGGTATCACCTTCCGCTGGCGAAACATTGAATTCTCCACCTGGCCCAAGCTGTTGAAGATCTTCGGGATACAAGGATTCGCGATCGTCGATCTTCGAGGTAGATAATGGACAGCTGAAAGAGCCTTGATCAGGGGCGAAAGGTCCATTTCGGGCCTCCGGTGATCGCCTTATCAATTTGATGGATTACTTTGGCCCGGAACGGGGCCGCGCCGACCATTCTCCGGCTTTCCAACTTCGACAGCTTTGACCGGAACTGACATCCACCCCATCGTACTGTTCTACGATATGACTCTATCACGATAGACTTCTACACAAGATGGCCCCTAAGAAGGAGAAACCACCGCATTGCCAAGTCTGCAAGACTAATGACTCCAAATATACTTGCTCGCAATGCTACATTGCTTAGTATGTCAATGCCGTTGGGCAAGATAATCTACTCGAACGAATCTCAATACCTTTTAGCTGCTCGGTGCCTTGTTACAAAGAACACAAAGGTCCGGGGCAGTGAAAACGAAGCGGATAGTAATGCTGACTATCACGCTGAGCAGCAAATGCATGCCACTTGCAGGTTGACGGAAAGGAGGCGGGTGCGGTGATCGAGACTGAGAAAGGTAAGCCCTCTATATTTCCTTCCTTGCGCTGTGTTTACATGGGCTAGTTACAACAGAAATCCCCTCTGATGAGCAACCTCTGAGCGACCCTGTCGTTCTTCGACCTTTAACATCGCTGAAGTGGCCTTATGTTCCAGAGGAGTCTGCCTACCCCGATCCTTTAAAACGAGATGATCCCAAAGTGCTACAACTGCAGCAGTATGAAGCCATTGGTACGAATGCCCACTTCACGTCCCTTTTGTTTCTCAAACACCCTACAGCCACTTCGCCTGCCATTCGGAGGATTCTCCAATCCAAAAAGAACCTTCCAGAGCTGCTGCGATCGATAGACAATCTGCGCGGACGCGACCGGGAAGAAGCTCTTCAGAAGGCCTTGGGTGTCACTCCAGCTGATGTAGATATCCAGCAACTCCAGCCAAAGGAGCTTGATGAGGAAGTTCTTGCCCTCCGTGAGCTGGCGGAAGCAATCGAAGCCGCTGTCCGGGGCGACAATACGCAGGCGCTTGGCTTGAACTGGGGCGATTGATATCTATCGCGACCTCCTTGGGGTCACGGACCTCACCCTATCACCTCTATGTCAGCTTAAAATGCAGCGGCCTGTGTAGGATGATAGGGCGAAGCCAGATGCCATTGTCGGTATTAAAATGGACAGAGTTCGCGATCGACGAGATGGACATGCGTCTGAGTGAACATTGTTCCCCATCCGCTGGAACTCGATGTCCATTCTTCGCACCAAACTGGAGATCCGTTTACTTGGCATGAGATGACATAGATGCTGGTCAATAACTTGGCGGACCCACCTTCCCGTTCCTCCTCTTCATGGATCAAAATTCAGCCCTTAACGCCTCCTGTTTTGTCGTTCAACTAATCAGTCATTGCCTTCGCGATCGGATGTGTATGTGGGCCCCGACTGTTTCTCGCTATTCGCCTTGCAAAGCCCTTTGAGCAAAGTTTCTGCACACATGCAGCAGGTTGTTTTGCGGAAGCTGGGTTGAGCTGTAGGTTTCTTAACCATGTTTTGGGCGCACTTCTTTGTGTCTCCCTCTGTGGGTACATTTGGTATCGGTACCGACATGGGTACTTGTGGAAGAAAGATGCGATACGAGGAGTGGGACCAGTTCAAGTTCCGTGCCCGTGTTCGTCGTGGCGCAACCCGACTTATCACTCGAACGTTGTATATGCGGCATAGAATGTTAGTTTTCTTCTTCGTACGATGGGTTGCGAACTGATTAGGCCTCGATCCAGACTACACCGACATTCTCTAGGTGGTCTGATATGACGATAATGGGTCTGCAGACCCGTTCGGTCTCCACCTCGGGTAGGTAGTAAACGGTATCTGACACTGCACCGATCTCACCGCCTCGGTGCCGTATCGCAAAGCATACATAGTGTTTCGAAGGCGCCGCACCACCCATTATTCCCCATGTCCCCATCTTCCTGCATGACAACAAGGAGTCGAGCGCTTGAAGATACTCAACGTATAGCAACGTGCTCTCTCATGCCCTCTGGTAATATCAAGAAGTCCCCGCCACTGGACTCTCATGCCTCCAAATAATATCAAGAAGTCCCCGCCACTGGAACAGCTCTTTCAACGACCGGTATCCTTCCGCTCAATCCGACTCTCCGTTACCTCGTATGAAACATTCGGAGGGCTGACTCGGTCCCACTCCAGCTGTATAAAAGGCCTGTCCCTTTTCAATATTGCCTTGTCCAATACATCATGAGCTCAGCCATCTACTACTCCTTTATTCTCTTCTCTGGTCTCGTAGCTGCGCAGCAGAAGTGTGATACTTACACAGTGCCCAACGTTGCAGGAGGATTTCGCAGCCGCCAGTTTATCGACTTTTCCACCGCCAAAGCTGGCCAGGATGCTCAGCAGCTCCTTTCGTGAGTCCGGTCTAAATCATACTGCTGTTATACTTCCACCACGGGACTCCGACTTACCTTGCCAACTTTCGCTACACCTATCAGGAATAATGGGCTTGTTATAAGCGACTGGGATGTCTCAGATGGGCCAATCGCACACACCTTTACCCCAAAGAATGTCGCTCTGGTCGACGGTGCTGTCGCGTTGAGAGTCTCTGCCTATCCTGGAACTGGCAACAGCATAGGCGCGGAGTTTGTAACCACCGCCGAGTTCAAATACGCGTCAGTTCGCACTGTACAGAAGTCGTCCAATGTTCCAGGCGTCTGTGAAGGAAACTTCTTCTTTAGTGAGAATGAATACCCTCAGCACCATAGCACAGCACTCATTTCTTGGATCGCGTAGAGAATGACTACGCCGAGATAGATTTCGAGATCTTGACCAGCAGTATCTCCAACGACACCGAATGCGTCCCTGCAGGCATCTGGGCCACGACACAGGTATGAACGCTTTCATATATGATAAGATACTTCCACTGAAATGCATTGTAGCCCCTGGCGCCAGGCGAGACTAAGAAGAGCGAAATCTACCCGTTCACCTTCGATCCCAGAGCGGACTTCCACGGTACCTCTTCCATCCTTCCCGTCCAACTCAACCGGATGTACTGACTCGAACTCTCTACCCAAAATCATAGAATACCGAATCGACGTGAGTGTTCTAAATTACTATGAAGTCCATACCACGAACAGTAGTACTCATCGTTTCATAACACCCATAGTGGACCCCAGGCCTCACGCAGTTCTACATAGACGGAAAGAAGATGGGAAATATTACCGAGAACGTGAGCGTGCTAGGCTATCCCAACCAGTCAAGGACCTAACAGGTTTTTAGATTCCTACTGTCTCAGGGCCTTGGATGTGGAACGCCTGGAGCAACGGCGATCCCTGCTGGTCTGCTGGCCCCCCGACAAAGGAAAGCACGACATTGATTCGGTCTATCGAGATTATCAAAGACTATTCTACGACCGTTACAGGGAATGTTTGCCCTAAGTAGCTCCGTCGGTTCTCAATGGACGGGCAGTTTGAATGTACTGTTACCTAGACCATATACCCGATAATACTTAGCAAGTGATGGAGGTTCTCCGAATGTGACGCTTCGTGTTGAAATAGCGCAACAACTTGAGCGCCTGCATACGGCGAGGATACAGCCCAACATTGAGGGTAAGCCGACCGTGTTGAAGAGGCATTCACTCAACGAACTTAGAAGAACTCGGATTCGACGGGGAACGAAGTGTAAGCAAACCCGAAGTGATTACAAACCATGCAACTGGTGTAGAGCGAGATCCAAAAAATGTAGAGAAGGAGGGAGTCCGATGTACGTTGAATAGACCTGAAGATGTAACAACAAGAGAGGAAACAAAATGAGGTTGACAATGCTGAGAGGAGAGTAACTGCAAAATGTGGATCAATAAAGATGAGGTAGAGACCGGGAGATAGGCTGGGCAGGATATATAACCAAAACTATGAGGAACAAACGGAGCCGCGTAGTGCCAGGGTATCAAGAGATGGTTGCAAAAACAGAGGTAGAGGGGGGAATGAGTAGACACTAATGCAAAAAATGTTCTACGGTGTGGCTGCATAGATTATGTGTGTATCGACAAGCGGGGAGCAAAAAAGTAGGGCCCATAGGGCACAAGAAGAAGATGAAAGATGTGTCGGAGACCAGGCCGAACGTTAAGCGGTCGTCTCCGCAACGACTAGCGAATGCAAACGACGAGGGGTGATGAGCATGCAAGAAAATAAGTTATCTGCTGCGAATAGGATCAACCGTCGCTTCATTTTGCACCAGCTGCGATCAAGACACTCTGTGTCCAATCCTCCTCCTCCTCATCTTCGTTAGAGAGAACAAGCTTGGAAGACGCGATCGACAGTGTCGACGCTTGTCTCTGGCGGTACGGATTATGGCCGACCTGAGTATCCAGAGGGGAGGTTTCTGTTGTTCCGAACGACACCCGCGAGCTGCGGGCGGACGCGTAGAAAGTAGTATCCGTGTTCGCCGTCCGGACATCAGGAGAGCGAAGGCCGACGGCGGAGTCGGGAGGGGAATCTGTCAGGTCCAGGCCGAGGGAAAGGTCCAGCGACGAACTGTCAATAGTGGTGTCCAAGACCGGGGGTAAAAGAGATGTACTGGACTGTGGTGCGGTCACAGCCGAGATGGGTGTCGAGACGCTTGAATCACTGGCCCCAGAACTCGGAGGAAGGTCGAAAACCCCATCTGATGACAGGAACATTGTGGACTTGGGCCTGCTCTGGGAACCGGACCTCAAGGAGGCTACCGACCGTTTGGTGAAGATGTTGCGGAGAGAAGGCCTCTTGTCTCGGGGATCGGGGCTCGTCCCGGGCGACGGAGACTCTAATTTGACTGGAGCAAAAGATGGCAAGGAAGGCAAGGAGAGTAAGGGGATCGAGCGCCGCTTCTGGGGGTAGGGGGCTCCGGGGGAATTGCACCGACGAGTGGTCAATGGTTATCGGGCTGCTTATCGTGGGTCGACCCTTCAGATCATTCATGGAGATCTTCTTCTTCGCCAAAGGCTCCTTCTTCGAGTCTTGCAAGGGGAGGTAAGACAAAGAAGGGTGTCCAGAAGACACTGGTGTTACGAGTGAATCGACTGACTCCGACGAAGTAACGAGAGCCGGCGAAACCGTGTCGCGTCTGGCATCATGGGAAGATGAGAGTGACGAGGACGAGTAGTGGCTCTGCGAGTCGAGGTAGACGGTTGGCACAGTTGGCCGTTTAGGCAACTCTCGTCTGACAGAAGAAGTCTCCTCAAGCATTGAGTTCTCGGCGGAAGCATTGTACTCAGAGCTTTGACCTTCCGAGCACGGCCCGTCCACGCTTTGAAGGCTCTGCCTCTCCGAATCCACACCTTCACGAGCATCTGCGTAGTCATCCTCACCCCGTTCCGACCCATCGCGCGACGTATCAGCTGAGATATCGAGGATCACAGGGTCGCCGCTGATATCGAGCACCTCGTCAGGATCAGGAAGCTCGTCCCAGATACCCTGCGCCTCGCAAAGTGCCTTCAGCAAAGGCGGGCTCATGTTCAGACTAGGGCAAAACACAAGCAGCAGGTTGCTCAGCGGCATCTTCGTGTCCTTGCTCGCGCTTGCAGTTGCCTGAATTAGCTCAACCACAGTGCGTGTCAGGTCGCGATTTTCTTGTGGGAGTTGGGCGATGAGGGTTCGGAGCGAGTAGACCAACGCGCTAGAGGCGGCTGGCATTCCGTTGAACGAAGGCATGGCGAGTGTCGAAAGGGAGGGAGGCTTGCGGATGCCGCTGTTGAAACCGCTCTTCGGTCCTGAAGGCAATCCAGGGGTAACACGCGTCGTGATCTTGGTGGTCAGCGATTGAGGTGGATAGGTCGCCAGTTCCCGGGTAAGGGCAGCTTCGAAGGTGCGCTGCAACCTCGCGGTCAAGAGATGTTCAGGAACTACCAAAGTTAACTTTAGTTTGATCAAAGCATAACCGCCAAGAAGGTTCAACTCACGTTCTCGAAGGTATGCCTTGAACACAGATGCCACAGCGTGCGGATCCAAGTCCCCAGGGGAGGAGTCCGTCAAGTCACAATCGGCACCTGAAAGATCAATCATGAGCCTCTCATAACGACCTTAAAACTACGACTGGACTTACCTGTGTCGAACTCCGACCGCAACTTCGTCACATGGGATGCCCGACCACTTACACTGAAAGATGGTTAAACTGATTAGCCTCAGAACACAGAGGAAACCGACCAAACGAAGAGAACTCACCGAAACAAGCCCTCCTCCTGGATCCCCCAAATCAAGATATGCTGTGCACACCGCGTGACAAGAGCAGGCAGCATCCTCGTCTCCAGATCCTTCACCAACTTCTCCCTCTCCCCCTCCATACGATTCTCCGGCCCCTTCTCCTCAGACAGCGTATTCACCGCCTTCGTCAGGTTCACCACTGTCCTCAAGTCCCTTCCAAAGACCACGCCACTCGAAGCCACAGGGCCACGAACAAGCTTCCCCAAAACCGGCCCCGACGTCGTGAAGTTATCTGACTCGGATGTACTCGCACTAGTCACGCTGGAAGCGACACTGTACGCACCAGAAGGAGCGTTCGGTGTCCTCCTCTTCTTCTTATCGTTCGCCCGGTCTTTGTGCCCCGGCAAATGGACATGGTGGATAATGCCACTGGCGATACCACTGCTCAGACTGGCTGCACTCTTCATGCTCGAGGCCATCGACGACTGATTCGAGTGCGTGCGGGCGAGTGGAATGCCTCCCTGCTCCAGATGTGACTGAGAAGAAGAGAACGAAGAAGGTGCGGCGCCTTGGTCTCGGCTTGATGAAGAGGTCGAGGAATATCCAGAGGTGGACGAAGACGCGCTGATGCCCCATTTCTTGCCAATCCCACCGATCTTCTCAGCGGCCCTCTTGGCGAACCCATTGGACATACTGATTGCAGTTTGCCTGAATGACACAGGGGCATTCGAATGAAGGCCTGTGAACTCGTCAGCCAACTGCTGCTTCGAAACAAGGAGTGAGCCAGACATACCGTGCGATTGCTGTGAAGACATGGACGGAGGTGGGAGTTTCGAATTCAGAGACACTGGGGGCGCAGCCTTCAGAGTGGCGCTGGGTGGTGTGACGGACCAGGCGGGTACCGTTCCAGAGGGTATGTTGAGAGGCGCTGAGATAGTGTGCTGGTGTTGGCGGTGCTGGTGTTGGTGGTTCGAGCTCGAGTGTGGCGGTATATGAGGGGGCTGAGCGTTCAGAGCACCCAGCGACTGTTGTGGTGGCAACCCCCTAGTGTTTGTACCAGAACGCGAGCTTGAATGGGGCGGCGAAGAAGCCACGCTTGTCGCTGCGGCCGTCGCATGACTCTCCGAAATGGAATAAGAAATTGGTTGCGCTTCCACTTCGGTCGTACGGTGGCTTTGACCCAACGAGCTAACATTGACGTATGCCGGAGTAACCTGTGGCTTTGCAGAACTCGCGATGCCAACATTGAGCGACAGAGATCGGCGATTAATGCTCTTCGCGGAAGGCGTCGAAGAAGTCGGTTTAACCCCCTCCCCTTTGAATGGTTGGGATCCAGGGACGCAGGCAACTAGATTGCTACTCCCTGCCGCCGTGGTGTCTTCCTCCTCTTCCGCCGGGTCCTCCATCATAACCTGGAAATCCAGCTCGCCCGTTACGGTGCTCCATCGCTTGTTGCCCCCGATAGACCCAGGTCCGCTCCCGCCACCGTTCGGAACGATCGTGTACGCCGATTGGAACGACTCGGCCATCGATACAGGCCGCGAAGGCCGCGGTACTGCGCCAGCGTTGCGGAAGGTGTGGTGGCCGATAGTCGAGTCGCTCTTCCTCCAGTTCTCCTTCAACTCACCCTTCTCCCGCTCCTGTTCCCGACTCCCTCGTTGTTGGTACTCGGCCTCCCTCTCCATAGTTGACGACGGTGTCGTAGCGGCCGAAGATCCAGCGAAACTTGACGAGAACGAGCTGCTGGCTGGAGTCGCCAGCAGAGAGCCTGAGGGAGAGGAGAGGGGTGGGGACACGTCTCCCAGTTGCTGAACAGGCTCCACACCCCCTTCATCTGCCTTTCCACAGTCACCATCATTACCACCCCCACCCTCCTCCCTTCTCGAGTCGTCTTCCTGATCTGGTTTTTCCTGGTTCGACCTCTCAATGCCAGCACCAATGCCGTTAGAACTGCTTCCTGCCCTCACTTGCTCCGATAGTCCCATCTCCCGCATATAATCAACGGCAGAAGTGATTCCCGGGCTCAACTGAATTATGGACGCCCTGTTCGCCTCCGCCTTGGAACTGCCGCTTAATGGTTGCAAGGTATCGATGCTGGCCAGTGAGGACGTCGTCAGAACCTGAATGTCCCCATCGTGTACTGCATGTGTAGCCGCAACCTCGGAACGTGCTGGAACTGTGATAGGCGACCCAAGGAATGGCTTCGATGGCACCTTCTTCAAAGGTCCAGATGAGCTGGCAGTGGCAGAGGGACCTAGAAGCTGCGCCGCCAACTGCCTCTGGGATGTACTCTTCGACGGTCCTTCCAACTCTGGTGCCCTCGCTTGCTGTGTCAGCGACGTCGTCGACGCTCCCCCAATAGCCTTCCCCAACAACGAAACACCCACGTCCTCCGACTTCTTCCTCCTAGCCCCGAACGCCCGCTTCAGCTTAGAACCTGTACTATTTGAAGGACCTGGAGTGGGCACTGGTGCTGATGTCGTTTTGGTGGACATTGGGAGGGGACGTGGGCCCGATGCCGGGCCCAGTTGTGACTGTGATGGTGGGGCGGAGTGTGATGGTGACGGAGAGGGAATGGGAGACGGCGAAGGGGACCGCGAGACGCGACCGCGTGTTGTTGTGGCACCAACCGAGAGATTTGATGGCGCTGCCGAGGACGGTGGAGCATGCTGAACGGCCTGCTGGTGTGGGTTCGCTTTTTGTAGCCTTTGTCCTGTTGTAGGCTGCTGGGCGCGAGGAGGTGCTGACGGCGAGGGGGTCGCAGACTTGCTCTGGCCACTACCCATATAAGAAGAAGGCGAGGAAGGCTTTCCCGAACGAAACGCAGGAAAAGACAAAGTCCGAGGTGACTTTGGTGGCGGGGTGGGGCCGAGAGGAGTAGAAGGTTGAATAGGCGAAGTAACGACACGTTGGAGAGGGAAATCAGTGGGTGGAGGGCGGATGGGAGGAATGGTGACAGATAATGAAGGTGCAGACGAAGGAGAACCGTTAGGAATAGTAGGGAGAGTTCGACGGCCAGGGGTGGCAGATGAAGGGGTCGGGGTAGAGTTGTCGTAAGTCGTGAAAGAAGTCGTGAGCCTGCTCGCATCCGAGGAAGGAGAGGCTGTTGAAGAATATGAAGGTTGTGTGTTGACCTTGGGCAATGAGGCAGCAGCAGTCGGAGGCGTTCCCGCGGCTACAGGAGTGGACGAAGGGGGATATTGTTCCAGGGACTGACTCGAAAACGAGTTTGATCGTGGACCACCAGCGCTTGACGTGCTCGGTAGTGGGCGTCGAGGGGTCGAGGAGATGGCAGGGGCCTGATTGGTGGTGTTATCTCCGTTCTTGGAAGCGGGATCTCCCAAGGGAGGTGTTGAGCTAGAGCTCCAGGCAAGAGTAGCTGAGCTACTCGTAAACCCACTTGGGGTGGTGGTGGGGTTCAAAGACGAAACGGAGGATTCAGGAGCATAACTGCTGCCTGCTTGCGATGATGCTGGTGGTGATGATGGAGCTGCGGTGCTATTCGAATGTATCGGCCCTCCATTCGTGCCTCCTGTCGCACTCGTGACAGGGACGGCTGGGTTCGAAACGGACATCCTCTCTGGTTATGATATGATGATGACTTTTTTCGACCTTAATCTCTCGTTGTGTACACCTTGCTCGGTCAAGGTGATAGTGTGACAGGCGGACGCGGGAATGGCGATGGGGAGGCGTATGGTAGTCGAGACTTGGTATCGATGTGCGAGAAGGGCCCGGTGGAGATGGATCTTCTTGGATTGCAAGGCACTCGCCGAGCAGATTAGGTATAATTCTGGAAGAACAAGTCAGTCACAAGTTACGAAACCCATGGAGGATCATTAAAACGTTCTAGTCGAGAAGATGAAATCTTATCCACCACCAGGCTGACCCTGGATCCGTGTCACACAAGTCTAGCTGCACCTGGCATACAGGATGTCGGTGATAAGCGAGGAATGCAGTGGACAGAACGCGCCGGTGACGCGATCTGAACATGCTAAGCACACGAGGCAGGCCGCAGAAGTGCTCACCAACACCCCGTCTTCGCCGAGCCGCAGCCTAACCTCGAGGCAGATGGAAACACAGGAGAATAAATGGAGAAGGCATACGCGAAACCGAACGGGAAGACAATTGAGTCCAACGAGGTATAAAAACAGCGGGTTTAGGTATGCACCGGATTCCTATCGCTGCTTGACAGGGTCTCATTACCACCACTGTCCCACTGAACGTCACGATTGTCGCCCGCAGAAAGCACTTGAAAGCACAAAAGGAGAGACTTACAAGTATAATTAAAGGACTATCTCTCTAACGCTGTATGTGTCGGCCCCGACGTGTGGCGTGTCCGCTGTTCGTGCGGTGTGTTGAATAGCAATATAGATGATAAAACGAGAGATAAAATAAGGATAGAGGGGTCAATGGCCAGTGCCAGAGCGTTGCATCTGGGCGTCGTTGAGTTCGAGGATGTGGTAGAGAACAAAGGACGGTGATGGGTGGACTCTTTTCCTGGTCGATGGTATGACACGACGCCCACGCTGATCAGGGTGTCGGCGGTCGGCTATTTGCGATTCCCACTCCCGCGCGGAACGGTGTCCTTCAAATCTGTGAACCATGCACCAATTGCTCAACCTCCGAGCTCGTCGCCACGCTTGAGAGGCTCACTATTTCCAGAGAGTATCAGCGTATTTTTTTCTTCATGGTTTCAAGAGGTTTTCTGCGATTGCGGCGGCGGCTGCGGTCGGGGACAAGCCGATACACCGTGACGGGATCAAGCGCGGGACCAAATTGGCCCAGATTGGGCCCTGTGTTGCCACCATGGCGGAATATCCTTGACTGCTTCTCTTTC
Organism: Ephemerocybe angulata; assembly: GCA_013368325.1. Taxonomy (NCBI): domain Eukaryota; kingdom Fungi; phylum Basidiomycota; class Agaricomycetes; order Agaricales; family Psathyrellaceae; genus Ephemerocybe; species Ephemerocybe angulata. The sequence continues at coordinate 1,365,803 of JAACJK010000163.1, read as the reverse complement.
AAGGCCTTCCTAAAAGAACTGAGTAGTAAGGGGTCAACTGACCACGAAGCTGCTGGTGCTCCCAGTCCTAAGCCACAGGGACACGGAGCATAATCTATTTCCAGTGATCCTGAACAAAAGGACAAGGTACCCAGCTGTCAAGGGACCCAGATGCTTCTTCCAAAACCATCACACTATCATTCAATAGAAATGATGAGATTGTCTCAAAAGTATAGGCCATTCGCAGCCGCAAACTAATGGCTATAACTTGAGTATGAATGGACCAAGTCGGGTCAAGTCAGATGCTACTAATCGGCCGTGGTATATGTACGCTCACTCAGAATCCGTATGATGGCTTGGAAGACCTTCTTTTGCCAAGAATATGTAGGTCCTCAGCTTTCAAAAACAAAGTGTTGTTACCAGTGCAGCCGGCCAGGATACACCGTGACAGCACATATCGTATCAGAAAAGTGGAGTACTTGGAAATTGCTTGGAAACGCCCAATAGAAATCTTCGCCCAGCCTTTCTGAACTCAGACGACACCTCTGAATGGAAAGATCAAGGGATAAGTAGAGTGTATTATGGCAGATTAAGGCCCATTGGGTACTAGCCTTCTCCCAAGTCCACAAATCCACCAAAGGCCTCAAACTCCAAGTCTCCAACATCTCCGTTCGTTGCAGCGATCCGCAACCACCTGCTAATCACCTCAACTCTGCTAAACACTAGCTTCGCAGATTACATGCCAGTATCAGTCGATCTCGAAGCACCCCTCAGTCTCTTTAGTATCAGATGCCATTCATGACCACACACAGTGGATAACAAGACCACTAGTCAACTAGTCAACCGTTGATACGAAGACCCGCCACAGTAAGTTACAACACACAGCTTCTGTCTCCACGTCCCAATAGTAGTAGGGCACACACCAAGTCTTGAATCTTGAAGGACAAAGGCGTTTCCTCTTTCAGTCGAGTGTAGAAGGGTCTAACTCCAAGCCCAAAGGACTACGGCGAGACCCGAGCAGGCAAAGAGGCGATAGCTACCAATCGTACTTTGTACAACTTCAATAGGCCTAGGTGCAAGAGATCTACACGTGCTATCATGCCTTATCGATTAGACTACACCAGAATTCTAAGGCTTAGTCTCGGATCCAACCCTCCAACTCTCCGAGATCCATTCCAGCACGCCACTTAGCGTGCCAACAACCTTCCTCAATCCCGCCTTTCAACTACCATAATCAGCCGCACGATCTAAATACACTAGCGATTGTGCTATCGATTCGAGCTGGCGTAGTTCCGACTCCCCTAAGAAGCACACCATCCCGGCAAATGGCAGAGATAGGCAGCGAACCCTGATCCGATTCAGAGCAAGCGCCTACATGCGGGCGCCAATTCCCCATGCCATCATACCCCAAAATAGGGCGCCCATTACCACTTCAAGCTACTCATAATCAACGCGTCATACCCTGCGCCATATGTACATACCGCACTTCATACCGCAATGTCAAAGCGAAGCGCCCGGTTGACACACATCAATTAACATTACGACCATGTAGTGGGACACGGAGATTGACAGAAGCTTACACTGAGCCAACATTGAGCTAACAGCAACGCAGTTCAAGTCGGTCAATTCGGCCTAGCCTGGATGAAGCTTCGGCTTGAAGGGTATCCATAATGCATTAGTATACACTACAATACTTCTGCTACTACTTTGCGGTATAAGGATAAGATGATATTACATGCATGATCATAGGACACGGATGGAACGCGGTTGAGAAGTCGAGGAGCGTGAAAAGAAGAGGGAGGTCGAGGTGAGGTGCGGGGGTCGTAAATAGATGCGTAAAACTGCGGTCATTAATCATGGAAGACATTGTTGACGGGACGTTAGATGTGAGCATAAAATGGAGGAATAAAGATAAACGAAAGCAAGATGAGATGGTGAGAACGAATAAGTAACTGACTCCAGGCAGAACAGCTTTAATAACGTGATCGCGCTCTGCGATTTTGAAAAGGGAGGAAAGGGTGGCCCAGGGAATCTGTGGAGAGTGATTATAAACCAAGGAAGGGTCATAGATGTCTGAAGTCTTGAGACGAACGAAAGGGAGTGCGGAGGAGTGCGAAAAGGGGTGTGAGCCGGAAGTGCGAAGTGGGAACGAGAAGAGGCCGGTTTCGCAAAGACGGAGAAACGATTGGGAAAGTGGCAACAGCACAGAAAAGTCGTCAACGGGCACATTAGTACGCCGTATCCGTCCGTTTCCTCCTGTACCTGCCAAACGTGCCAAACGCACTCGTACAGAAGCCCAGAATGAGTGCAACGAGCGCGCCGAGCGTAAGCCAGTTCGCGTTGCCGTACTGCGCCCACAGGCCCTCGTCTCTGTATCTTTGCCGCGCGATGCCGAAGAGGATCATATCGATGACCCATGCGACGAAGGTAGTGAGGAATGCGAGACCTGCGATGAGCGCCATGAGGATGGTGCCCGTTCTATGGTACGTCGCGCCAAGGAGGCCGAAGGCGAACGCGATGCCTGATAGACCACATGCTACAGATACTGTTAACCGGGAAGGATACGAGACGGGCCAAGACATGAATTAAGTACCAATTGGGTGGAGAATGAGAGTTTTCGTAAGATGGTGCAGGACCGCCGAGTTTAGGCGGCCGTTACTACAAGATACAATAGAGGTCAGTCGTGCCGCCCTTGCATCCAACTTTCTGGAGACGCACCTGAAGTAGTACCCAATCCCCACATCATGATTCGTGTACCCGAGACATCCGTAGTGCGTCGTTCCGTTTGGCATACGGACATCCAGGAAAGAGACTTTATTCCATGTCGGCTCTGATACCGACACCTAACCCCAACCCACTCAGCGCGCCTGCTCGAGCAAATATAGGGAGAGACTCACGAATAGTAGCAGTACCATCGCCGAGAAACATAGAAACACTCCAGGAAGCGCTGCGCCGGATACGTTCACCATTGATTCTCGGACGGTTGGGTTGGACTAGAAGCCTCGTGCTACAGTCGTTGTCGGTGGTTGCGTCGATGTCGTCGTCGAAGATCGAAGGATGGCTTCTGCTCGATTTCTTGAGAGCTTTGGGCGTAGTTGCTCGTCGAAGATTCGGAGGTGAGGGTAGGTGTAAAGGAAACGTCTCCACCGGAGGTGCTTCGCGGAGAGCAAACGGCGATCAATGCACGCAGAGTCAAACCATTTTGTGCCATGGGCCGTGGGAATGATCCGTGAGCCACGTTTTTTGGGCGCTCAACGTGATCGGATTTTAGCGCTGCTTTAGCGAGCGCTTAGACATTGCGTATGGTCTTCAGAATCTCAAAAGTGGTGTAAGGCGCGTCAAGGTATACTCCTTGGTAGTATGGAAGGCTCTTGGGTGCAAATAAACGCATACCTGAGGTAACGTTCATTTCCCCAGTGGCCGACTTTGGGCCGACTGGCAACTTGACTCGGGCCGCGAGGATTATGGTGGTTAATGGGGGTGAATGAACTATTCGGTGAGATCTGGGAGCAATTTAGGCATTACTACTGTCAGGCGTGTATGATGGCGCCTACACAGTTAGAATATAGAGATGTCGGATCACCGCCCGTCGCAAAATCTCTCCGTCACGTCCGAAGTTTGTAGTGTCGGTATGAGCTCGCGCATCTCAACATTATGTTGGAACGTTGCACCCCAACTTTGGTCCCTCCCGGTGGTTGCAACTATAAAAAAGGGTGAAACCCAAGCAAAATCTTCGTTCAAGCAAATGCAATGCAATGCAAGCAAGATAGGTATCACGGCGTAATCCAAAGAAGATCGTCAATTTCGTCAATCAACTTCTATGCAGGTGGAGATGAAGGTTGGCGCTTGGCTGCGGGCGCTGGGGCTGAGCTAGCGCCTACGAACACACACAGTGTCATGGGTTAGCACACACAATGACGTGATGCTCTCTCTCAATTATTTGGTATGTGTGGCAGGTGCCGGTGTCTGAGAGTAGTCACTGATACCAAATTTCAACTCTCTCCTTGAGTTCCGGTGCCCCTAGCAACATCCTAAAAAGTATAAAAATCGTGAGGCCAGGAAGGTCGTCCTACAGTACTCTTCCAACCTCCGCCTTCCATTCAAGCCTTTCTTTCCTCGACTGCAACTCCCTAAATACCATGCGTATCACCCTCGTCGGAATCCTTCCCATTGTACTTGCCTTGGCATCGTACGTCTACGCCCACGGTAATGTGAGTTACCGTTACGCCTAGTGAATGGCTTTCTGGTGTGCTCATTTAAAACCTTATGTAAAGAAATTAGATGCTAGGGATCTCGTCGATGAGCTGAGCCTTCGCGAGGAAGCCATTGGTGCTATTGCTGACATATCAACCCGAGATCTCATCGAGGAGGTTTCCAACCGCCTTGAAGCGCGGAGCCCCTCAGGTCCGGGATGGCCTTGTCGTGTGTGCGGCCTCAGATATCGTTCTATACTTGGGGTGTGTTCTTGGTACTTCTAGAATGCCATTGATACAAGAAATTGAGCAGTTAAGCTGATTTGATATGAGTAGGCAAATAACTGTGTTGCGAGGCACAAGCGGAAATAATCCTAGCACTACCGGCCGAGCTGTGCTCGATCGAGTCCTCCCCGGGTCCCCACATATTGAGCCTGCCTGCAGCAGGCGTTGTCGTTATTTTCTCTCTGGACATACTCGAATGTATGATTGTCATAGCAGCGGGCCAGACCCATTTGAATCTAATCTTCGTACCTAGCATTAATCTAGGACTCACTTATGAAAAGAAACGGGACCAAATTTTGAGGCACTGATCGATTCCAAGGTTCCTTTACGGAGAGAAGATAGATGTTGAAGCCCCGAGACTGACATGCTTTCTGGCAACTCTAAAGAAATACAACTGCAATAAGAAAATATCACGGCGCACGCCAAGGAAGAAGATGAATTCCGATCGAACTTTCCATGCAGATGCAGTTGAAGGTTGGGAGCTGAGGCTGAGCGAGCGCTGTAAATGCGCACACTAGGCCACACAGATGTCCAAACTAGCACACAAGTGTTATGATATTCTCTTGATTAATTTCCTGTGTCCAGCTCGTAACTGAGGGTACAATATCAATATTTCGACGCCCTCCTCGAGTTCCAGTGCCCCTACCAACAGTCTAGAAAGCATAAAAACCGTGGTTCTTGGAAGGACGTACTATATCACTCTACCCCCGAAATACTATGCGTCTCACCTTTGTCAAAGCCATTCCCATTGTCGTTGCCCTAGCATCCTATGTACAAGGTCATGTTCAAGGTCACAAGGCTAGCAGTGTGAGTGACCGTCACTGCTCCCTGATAGCCACCCATGCTCATCTGAAGCCTCATGTACAGGCCCACCATGCTCGGGACCTTGTCGACGACTTAAGCCTTCGGGGCGTCGACGACATTCTTAGCCGCGAAATTGAAGTCGCTGATGCTCTTACCGATATCTCGACTCGCGACCTCATGGAGGAGCTCTCCGACCGACTTGAAGCACGGATTGCTGGCTTTCCATGGCGCTGTGTGTGCGGCCGAGCTTTTCGTATTCAACAAATGGTAAGTTGACATTGTTAGACTTAGATACACCTGAGATGTTGGGCAGTTAACCGAACTTGATATAACCAGAGGGATTGGTGTATGGCGAAGCACAAGCGGAAGTGATACCAGTATCTGAATCGTCCGTCAAGCTCGCTGCTCAATAAGTGGACGGTACTCTCCACTGGTAGGATATGCCTAGTACACCAGGGCTCTTGTAGTTTCTGTTTCTCCGAATATAGACACGAATGTTTATATCGTATAGCAGCTCCGGAGCCTTCTAGTCGTCGCACCTGAGATGAGATCCTAGAGTCTAGGAGAACTGCTCCACGACACCGGGAACGCGTTTGTCCACTTTCGAAAGCTCCTCAATAAGATCTTTCTGCAAAGCGAAAATAACCCGTCAGCACACAAAAAAAGTGACGAATACAGATCTCCTACCCAGAGCTTTTCCTGGCGCTTCCTCCCTCCAACATCACAAACATGATCGCTCGGTTCCTCCAAGCGATTCAAATTGAGGTACCCCCCACGCAGTTTATCAGGGTTCTCCGCGGCGCCAACCGCGGCCCAGACGATTGAGCGTGCCCCTTGTTCAGCAGTCCGGCCGATTACCCACAGCATGATGCTGGACAAGGCTCCCAGCACTCCTGTGAAGCTCCTGTTAAGTTCAGAGTGGCAGACACCAGGATTTACTGTGTTGACGATGATTGGCGAATTCTTGAGCAGTTCTGCGAGGGAGAGGGTGAAGAAGACGCTCAGGACTGCGTTAGGGGTAAGTGACTAAACGACGGACAGTTCGATGCTCAATGCCTCACGTTTGCTATCATGGTACCGTTGCATCATTCTCCTGTTGTTTGAAAGATTAGTTAGTCTCCAGCTTCGAGTAAAATGCCGTACTGAGGGGTAGAGAATTCCTTGCTACTGATGAGTTCGAATGAAGATGGCGCGTCGTAGACTTCATCGGGGATGGCCGTCCAATAATGAGCCTCACTACCAACGATCACAATCCTCGGCTGGGTGGAATAGGTTTTCGCTGTCTCGGCCATGCGAGGAGCCAGCAACATGCAGATCAGGGACGTAGACAAGGAGTTAACCTGGAGCCTGATATTGGTTAGCAATGCCATAGTCGACCAGATAGAGGAACAAGTACTCACGTCTCTTCCCAGCCATCTATTGTCTCCTTGTACTTGAAGTCGACGACACCGGCATTGGCTACAAGAATGTCAAGCCTCCCTCCCTCCCTCTCGTACCTGTCGACGAAGGCGACGACAGAAGCGAAACTGGTGAGGTCAATGAGCCACAACTCTCCAGTGATGTAACCAGTATCCTCTTGTAGCTCTGCGCATCTGGTTAATATCAGCGAGTCGTCTCCAGTCAAAGAATGGCGTACTATCCAATGCAGCCTTCCCTTTCGCTTCATTCCGACAAGCTAGAACGATCTTGCCGGGCTTCATGCGGGCAAAGTGCTTCACGGTCTCAAAACCAAGTCCGGTGTTGGCGCCAACGACCACGACGGTCTTGCCAGTGAGATCTGCCTTCGCAACAGGTGCGACTGTGGCGAACTGGTCCCTGATATGGGGGAGTATTCCTCTCTTCATAGTGTAGACCAGCTTTGGAAGGCAGGAGGGTGATCAAATAGGCGTGCGTGCGCTTGCCAGGTAAGTAGGCCGGGTTTAATACAACTTGAACATTCAATGTTCAAGTCAAGGGGGTCTCGACCGAGCAGCCCGAGCTACCGCACCTGCCCAGGGACCCGGAAAAATCACAACGAGGTCCTTCACCATATCTGAAAACGCATGCAACGGCCGGCATTGTGCGAAAGGCTTGTCTGCCATGCCTTTGAAGTTCTCCACCCATTTTTCCATCGCAGAGCATATCTCAACTCAACTCTAAAGGGATACCTGACATACAAAAGTATCAGTAATACTCCGTGGCGGGTGAGCTCGCCATACTCGGGCTGCTCGGCTGAAACCCCCTTGGTTCAAGTCATGTCGGCTGCGAATTTGCGAAAGCTAGGAACGAATTCCGTAAACCTGATCCAGTCCCGTGCTGCGGCCATACGTCGCGCGTCAGTTCTCCGAGTCCTAGTGCCAGAGAACATATGTTAAGTTCTCCTCCGATCCGCGTTCGGGTCACAGAATCACAGCGCCAAAACGTCGCAAAAAGACCTAACTCTTCAAGACTTGAAGCACAAAGCTACGTCATGTATCTGACCCGGCGGTAATGTGCAGATTCAGCGTCTGGAAATAAGCGCCCAACGATAAGGCTGAATCCGAATGATTAGCAGAAGGAGCGTCCACAGATGAACCCTGCACTCTACGCCGCCCCCGTCCACCACGCCCCCATATCCAGCCTCACCAAAAGATGCGCCAGCGCCGCCGTGCCCCCCGTCGGCTGCTGCATCCCCGTCACACTCGCGCCCTCAAACGACCACGCAGCCATCGCCGACGTAGGCCCCTTATCCACCAAATTCTTCAACACCTTGACCTACCCAACCCAAAACAACAATTTCAACCACAGAAATTAGCACACATTGCGCAAAGGAAAACATCGAAGGACGCACGAAAGTAGTCATCTTGCTCCTAAACCTACGATACACATCCTCCACCATCCCCGCCGCCTCCCACTCCTTCACCCTCTCCCGCTGCAGCTCGCCCATAACAACACAGAACTCCAGCACAAGCTCCAGCGCCTGCCGCAGCAGCTCCCCGACCGCTTTCTGCCCAGAGCGCAGCAGACATGCCGTCAGAATGCGGTCGAGCAAAACAGAGTGCGCCGATGCAAGCTCGAAGACGTCTGAGAACCTGGACGCGCTTTCCGTGGAGGTAGGCGGGGGTGCGGTCGCGGAGATTGGCGAGGTTGGCGAAGAGGAGGAGGAGGAGGAGGAGGAGGGGGAGGACGCGGAGAGTTGCTCCAAGAAGGGATCGAAGTTCCCTCCGATCGCGGTGTCGAATACGTAGGACGACAGCGTTGATACGAACGACTGCGCGATGAACTGGAAGTGCAGTACCATCCGTCGAGAATTCACGAGAGTAGGGAACAGCGGGTTCCCAGCGGCGAGTCTGGTCATCCGGAAAAGGCTCTTGACCGCACATTCCACTGAAGGGCATAATTAGGAATTAAGACAAAACTTCGATAACAAGAGTGCTCACCTCGGAACAAGCGTAAGATGAACGCAAATATCCTATGATACTTGGACAAGATATGCGGCGAGATCAACACATCCATCGGTCTCGGCGGCTTATAATCCATATACAAAAAATCCAGCGCCTCAATACCTATTCCTCCCAATCAGCATTCCACCCCAACCATCTCCAAAAGTCACCAAAAGCACTCACACAAAGGATTCATCCACCTCTCCCTCCCACCCCCAACCGGCAAATCCCTAATCGCAAACCCAACCCTCCACACCGCCTCCTCAAGCACAACATGCTGCACCTCATCCACCTCCCACCCCATATTCACCGAATCCACAATAACCGTCCTCAAAAAGAAGCTCAGATCCCCACTCACAGGCGGCCACACCTCCCTCTCCAACAAATTCGCCGAAATCCCCACCGCCCACGGCTGCTTACTCTCCCCCTCCCTCTCCCTCGTCTTCGCTTTGGCTTTCGACCGCCGCCGCCTCGCAGAACGCAAGGACATACCATGCGGGCTGGCATCGACACCGTACTCCCCCGCATCGCTGAAAAGCGCCTCGAGGAGCTTGGACTTGAACGCGGGGAGGGTGACGAGGAGGTACGAGCGCAGGAGGCTGAGGTGCAGCTGCAGGTTGAGGTTGTTCGAGGACGTGAGGAAGATGGCGAGGAGCGTCGTGGAGAGCGCCGAGGCGTGTTCGAGGAGTTTGTGGAAGACGAGCGCGGTGAGGTGCGGGAGGGTGGGGGTGATGGAGGGGAGGGGCGCGGCGAAGCGCTGGATGAAGGAGTCGAGTATCGAGGTCGATTTGTCGACGACTTGGAGTGCTGATTGGGTTATGAAATCTCCTGGAGCCATGTCGAAGACGTGGAATTGCGCGGCGATCTCTGGCTTATAGGTCGTCGTACTCAGTTGAACCGGAAGTGTGGGTGTTGAACTGCTGTTCGAAGTCTCCACGTTTACATGCTGCGTTTCGTTCCACTCAGCGAGGATGTCCTGTTCCGACCATAACCACCTCACCCGCTTGTCCTTCGACTCCTGCCCAAGCAGCGGATGGTCCGGCTGCGCATGCCTCAACAGAATGAGCGACTTCTGCGCCGTCGGCAACAGATCCAACAAAGGCTTCGGGAAGAAATCCGGGAAATTCGTCTGCACGCCCTCCAAAGCTTCCAATATATCCTCCTCCGCTTGCTCGTCCTCATCCTCCAGCCCGAAATACTGCTCCCGCTCCTGATGCAGCTTGGTCGGCTGTTTCCTCGGCTGTCCGCCGTACCCTACTGAAACCCCGACTTCGTGCAGGTACCCTTTCGATGTTGCGTCGAGTATGTATGCGAAGATAGCTGAGATGGTGCCATTGGAGCGCCGTTCGAGATGGAGTGCTAGATGCTTGTAGATTATGGATATGATCACAATTGGTGATGAGATGAGTTCTGGGTATACGTTTGGTGAAACATCTTGGCCCTATCATCGGCATGCATGAGCGCCCCACATCCAGAAGACAACCATCCTGCACTCACCCTTCCGTAAAGATCTGAGATGGCATGCAGTATATCTTCGTACGGCGCGTATTTGCTCCAGACAGAGGCAAAGAGACCGGTATCATCACTTGCTGAAGTCTTCACCAGGGTCTCCCGTAGGTATATGAGGACCGTCGACAGAGCGTGCGCCAGTGCATGTACGGTGGGCCCGTCCTTTACTGTTCTGAAGACCCATATAAGAGACTCGTAACGAAACTGCACTCTAACGTTGGTGCGCACCTTAGCTGTAGCGCTTTAATAAACTCCTCCAGCCGTCGTAAAAGCGTCCCAATCGTCAGGAACCGTTCGACGATACTTCTCCGGGTCAGCGTTCAGAGCTACTGAGGTTCGAATAATCGCGTACCTGCGACTGATAACTTCGTCCCTTTCCCTTATTCTCAAATTCCGACTCCCCTCTGCGGCATATAGAAACCGTTCAGAGAGGTCATCCCATCTGAACAGACCAGAGGAGGTGCCGATCACTGTCATCTGGAGGGACCGGTGCAGCTCTTCCGCTGAGACGACATGCGCCGTCTGACTCGACTCTGGATCCAAACTGTACAGTAGTTGAGCGTCCGAGGAGGATAACTAAGAGAGGGAAGCCGTACGTACCGGTACCGTGCGGATGCGAGGACGGCGTCGTCCTGCTCAGATAGAAACGCTGTGGTGGACGCTCTATGCGTATGTGTAGGTCGTAGCCGATCCCAAGACAGGGTATTACCCTACACCCTCCAATAAGTTCCTTCTCCCATACCTTAAAAAACAGAACTCACGGTCGCCTGCCTCTGACTCTCCAATACCGAGCTCCAAAACGACAACGGACTCCTCGGTCTCCCCTCATCTCCCTCCTCTCCAGACCCCACCTCATTCAACCCTCCCAAATCAGTAGTCAGTATCGCAAGCTCCTTCGGCAGCCTGGCGTCCACCGACGACAACAACTCCTTCTTCCGCCGTTCATCTCGCACATTGGGTGTGGGCTGTGCCTGCGAGAGCTTGATAGCCTCGAGAATCGGGTCCTGCGGGCGATCTTTGAGCGGGGCGAAGAAGAAGTGCGGGTGGATCTGCGGCAGGTCGTCGAGGTCCTCTCCTAGCCGCAGTTCGGAGAAGGCTGAAAGGTCCAGGAGATCTTCGGCGTGCGTCCATATCTCCATTTCGCGTGGTGTAGAGGAAAGATGGTGATGAACAGGCTCTGCCAGTGGAGACGCGAACTGGAGTCGCGTATGCCAGCAGCCTCGAAACCAAACAAGCGCGCTCCTTACGTAACCCGCCAATTTATCATTTGGCGCCCACAACCTCTCTCTCCTCCTTCTTCCTTGCCTCACCCCCATCTCCGCCCACCATGTTCAAGTTCGACTTCGCCATCGACGACATCGACGAAGAGTTCACATCTCTCTCAGTCGAACCCGAAACCTCCAAAAGCACCCAAGAGGCGCACCCCACCGTTCCATCGCGCGAACACCCCATCGAGGAATTCGTGCGTACACTCCCCCGCCCACTCTCACATTTTTGTGCTTCAAAACTAAAACAAATCAATTCGATAAAGCTCAGCTCGACGCCCTACCCACGCTAATCTCCTACTCCCCCTTATCCATCCCCGTCCCCTCAAAGGACCGCACCGTACATCTCGTCCGACGCGATCTCTTCGATGCGCGGTTCCAGCTCATCGCGGAGGGCACCGTCGATCCCGAGGACGCGGACGGGAACTTGGCTCGCATAAAAGAAGAAGATGAAGACGAGGATGTAGAGGAGAAGGAAAGAAAGCCGATGGACCCGTCGATCCTCGAATACCTCGACGCGCCGTCCGACCTCCTCCCGGGTGTATACGAAGGCGGGCTTAAAACTTGGGAATGCAGCCTTGACCTCGTTGAGTACCTTGAGTCCAGCGACTCTTTCAAAAGTTATTCTGGAAAACGAGTTATCGAGGTACATCCCCCTCTCTGCGCTTTCCGACCCCCTTCACTCACTCACTGAATGAACTATAGCTCGGATGCGGAACAGCCATCCCCTCGCTCTACGTCCTCCTCAAAGCGCTCTCAGAGCCCCCAAGCGCAACAGAGACGCACATCCACCTACAGGACTACAACGCCTCCGTCCTCGAGCTCGTAACCTTCCCCAACGCCCTCCTAACCTGGTGTACGCCCCTCCAACTAAACTAACGAAATAACCAACTAACAAACCTTCCTTCATTCTCCTCACCAGACCTCTCCCCCGCCTCCCTCTCCTTCCGCAGCACCTCCACAACCCCAAACGACCCTTCAAACCCAACCGAAACCTCAAGCGAAATTGCACCGACGATCGACCCCACGGAAGCAGGCGAACTCCCCATAACCCCCGCGCTCAAATCCGCCTTCCTCGCCTCCCTTCAAGAACACAACATCGTCCTCCGCTTCTTCTCCGGCGCCTGGGACAGCTTCGACCTCTCCTCATCAGGCGGCGCGTACAATCTGCTCTTGACCTCGGAGACGATATACAGGCAGGAAAGCTTGCCTTCCCTCATGCGGCTTTTGGACGAGGGTTCTGGTTTGGGTTCGGGGTTGGATGAGATGGTGGAAGCGAAGTTGAGTTTGGGTGATGGGAAGAGGGAGAGGGAGAGGGAGGGAGGGATGTGCCTTGTGGCGGCGAAGGTGCTGTACTTTGGCGTTGGGGGTGGGATTTCGGATTTTGTGGATGGGGTGAAGAAGAGGGAGGAGGGGCGCAAGGGAGAGGTGAGCACGGTTTTGGAGAGGACTGCGGGGATTGGGAGGAAGGTGCTGCGTGTAGAGTGGAATTGAACAGTGCGAGGGAGTCAGCTTGGCAAGAACTTGGTGCCCTGTGTGTAAGATGGCGTTGATTGCGAAGATATGTAGGGTACAGTGGTGGTATAACAACAACAACTCTTGTGCACTATAAAGTGTGGAGATATAGAATAAGGATAGAATGCATAAAGTTGAGAAATCGTGAAGATCGTTTGGGGTCGTGCTGGATATAGGAGTTCCGAGGGTGAAATAGGGAATGTCCGGAGGAGTTGTCCTCAATGCTATCGTAGAGTCGAGTATGGGTGGTTCGGGCTTGGTGCTCAACCGCAGACGCCGTCGTCGATTGTTAGGCCGCACCGACTGCACTTGACTTGCCGGTCAAGGAGACACAGTCCGACTCCGAGGGGGAACCAGAATATAGCCGCGAGGATACCTGTTCGTGGTCAGTATGAACCAACACTGAAAGCACAGAGCGACTCACCCAAGATCCCGTACTTCGTCTGGGGCACATGCTCCCCCGCCTGCAAGCATATCATCTCAGGGTGGCTGGGCGGCAACGACGACGTTATCCGCTCGCCCGTTACAGGATTGTTGTAGTAGAACACGGTCGGCGTCGGCGTGAACGTGGGCTGGGTGTTGAATGCCGGTCCGCCATAGTTGTAGGGTATCAGCGGCTCGCTCTGGTCCAAGCTGGAGGGTATCTGGGGCTTCGGTTTGTCGTAAGGATCTGCGCATCGATCAATGAGGCGCTCGCTACAGATAAGGAAATGCGGCGCACAGTGGGGAGAGACGGCGTCGTATGCTGGCGGGTTCTCTGCTGGGATACCTTGTCTAGTTTCTTGCTGTTAAGAGTGTGAGTCCGCCGCCGCCGTGCACTGACGGTTCTGGGACGCTCACCATGTTGGGAGTCTGGAGTTCAGGAGCAACGATCATCCTGTGGACCTTGGTTTATGTATCACAGCCCGATCGCCACGTAAGAAGGCTGCGCAGTGGATCGCAGCAGGAACGGAGACGAAGGCAAAGTGACAAGCCCAGCGCAGCGCAGCTCCAAGCACAGCTCCTCGCAGAACTCAATCCAGCCAGCCGCTTAATTTCACCGCCACATCCCCACTCGGCTCGCTTACGTGATGCCCTGATCGCATGGTTGCCGGGGCTGCCGAATCTTTTTTTGAGCCAAAGTTCAAGTCGCTGCTGCATCTTTCTTTTCATCTTACTCCTCCCCTCTATTCTCGCAAAAATGGACGTCGATACCAACGCAGGACCCTCCACCCCGTCCAACGCCAACCCCGATTTCATCGACATGACCTCCCGAGACTAGTTGCGCCTTTTCCTGCAGGATATCAGTGACTTTTGACTTATCATACTCCATTTTCTTTTCTCCAGCTATGCCGACTCGTATGCCCACTTCGGTGTGTCTCAATCTACATGGATGGATTAGAGTCCTGGTTCTGAATCGCTGCCTGTTCCCCAGGTATCCACGAGGAGATGCTGAAGGACTCCGTCCGAACGGGCTCCTACCGATCCGCCATCGTCAACAACCCCCACCTCTTCAAGGGCAAGAACGTCCTCGATGTTGGCTGCGGAACCGGCATCCTCTCCATGTTCGCTGCCAAGGCCGGCGCAAAGCACGTCACCGGCGTACGTCGCACCCTCCATCTCACCCAGCCCAAGCAGTATGTCTGATCAACCTGCAGATTGACATGTCCAACATCATCGACCAAGCGCAAAAAATCATTGAAGCCAACGGATTCAAAGATAGTGCGTGGTGCCAGCAAGCGCATGTTATGTGAAAGCCTAACTCTAATTCCCGGGCAGCCATCACCCTCGTCAAGGGCAAGCTCGAGGAGACCGAGCTGCCCCTCAAGGAATACGACATCATCATCTCCGAGTGGATGGGCTACTTCCTCCTCTACGAGTCCATGCTCGACACCGTCCTCCTCGCCCGCGACAAGTACCTCGCCAAGGACGGCCTCATCTTCCCCGACACCGCGACCATTTACGTCGCCGCCATCGAGGACCAGGACTACAAGGACGAGAAGATCAACTTCTGGGACAGCGTCTACGGCTTCGATTACTCATGCATCAAGGACATTGCCCTCCGCGAGCCCCTCGTCGACACCGTCGACCTCAAGGCCGTCGTCACCGATCCCTGCCTCCTCAAGGTGCGATCCTTCCCTTTCCCAATTGCCCGTTTTCTAACACCCCACCACAGAAAATCGATCTCCTCACCGCCAAGAAGGAAGACCTCACCTTCGACGCCCCCTTCTCCCTGACCGCCACCCGCGACGACTGTAAGCCCCCACCCTCCCATCCACTCACAATCCCACATCCTAACACCCACCGCAGACGTCCACGCCTTCCTCGCCTGGTTCGACATCTCCTTCGAGTGCACACACAAGAAGGTCAAGTTCTCGACGGGCCCGCACGCGCAGTACACGCACTGGAAGCAGACCGTGTTCTACACGCCCTCGACCCTCACCGTGAAGGAGGGCGACAAGATCACCGGCCGGATAGTCTGCGCACCGAACAAGCGGAACAACCGCGATCTCGACATCGTCCTCAGCTACAAGACCGCGGACGAGGAGGAGAACACCTTCCAGTATAAGATGTGCGTGTTTTCTTTTTGGTTGGGCGATTGATTTCAATGCATATCGGATCGGCCGCTGTGGGGGATGTACGCTGATCATTTATAGGTCATAAATCGAACATATTGACATCGGCAACGATTGTCTGCTGATGTGCTTGTTTCTTGCGCTATCTACACCTCATTAAAACCGACCAATCACGGACTCGATCGACTACCTCGCTATATTACCACTCCTTTCGGACTCGACAGGTACTAATCCACCTACATACACCATTATCGACGTTCCCTCCAGGGATACGGCGATTGTAGCGTTAGAATGAAATTGAGTTTACGACGTTTCGACGGCGTTGTTTGTACCTTACTCCATCTAGACCCACGGGCGCTTTCTTATATCGGATTCTACCAAGAAAATTGTATAGTTTGTGCATGCTGTATTTCAAGTTTTGAACGGCCACTAGTACATGGATCTAGGTATGGTTGGTGGTGGTACACGAAAGCAAGACTAAGTTACATAAATATCCGATGAGCAAGTTGAGTGAGCGTGTATAGAGATAGAGATAAAGATACGAAGAGCAACAACTTTATGCAGGACGAGCCTGGGACCCCAGCGGCCCCAGGTATAGATAAAGACCAGAGGCATCAAGCCCCCACCGGGCACGAACACCACCTTCACAACCCCCACGGCACCCCGACCATCGCAACCTCCCTCCCCCCAGCACCCACAACCCTCTGCGCCACCCGACTCCTCCCCGTCACCACAAACCCCCACACCGCAAAGCACACCAACATCGCACAAAACAAGATCATCCTCACCTCCTCCCCCGCACTCGACCTTTCGCACACAAGGTCCACAAACCCCCTCACCCCTCCGCGCCGCACACTCGCGAGCCCCGGCGGCCGCAAGTCGCGCACATACCGCCTCGTCTTGCACGACGTCCCCAGCCCCCACGGCCACACCATCTTCGAGTGCTCCCGCCCCGCGATGTTGAGCGGCAGCCCGTGCTCGTCGCACCTCAACTCGAAGGACCCCGAGGCGCGGTCGGGCAGAGGGAGGAGGAGGTTGAGCGGGCGCGCGAGGAAGCCTAGGGAGAATGGGAGCGAGACGGGGTAGACGGGCGGGATGAAGGTGAGGGAGAAGCGGCGCAGGCGCGGGTTGCTGCGTGCGATGAAGGCGGCGCCTGCGGAGAGGGTTTCGTCGCCTGGGTAGCGCACGATGGTGAGGGCGAGCGAGCGGAGTTTGGGGAAGCCGCGGATCGTCTTGGCGAAGGCGTCCTGAGTTTCGCGGGAGCGTGTTAGTTCATTTCATTGGGTTTCTAGCATCAAAGCGCAGGTATGCAGGGAATGTAAAAGTGAAACGGCGGCATGAAAACAAGGTTGTTGTATCATGGATACAGGGCGGTGGATGGGTGTATGAAGAAGTAGATGAAACTCACGAGTTGGAAAGACGGTTTGTGCGCGCACGTTAGCTCCAGGTGGCGCAGTCTGGGGCACGACTGAATGAGCGAGCGGAGGAGGTTCCCACTGTCGTACATTGAGTGCAGCGTAAACGAGATCCGAAGCTCGGCCAGCTTCGTTAATTCCCGCAAAAGGTTCGCCACCGTCGTAGCGGATACTTCCCGCGTCTCCACAGAATCGCAGAACGCGAGCCGCCGCACTGCAGAGTGGATCTGGGGCAGCGCCTGCAGCTGCTGGTGCGTCCCCGAGAAGGATGTCACGCGGCCCAGGCTCGCCGGGTCCAGGGAAGCCAAATGTATGGGCTGCACCGTGTGTCTGGATAGGGAGAGCGATTCTAGCCGCGGGTGTGCTTCGAGGAACGCGATGAAGGGCCGTTTTTCTCCTGGCAAAAGGGATCTAGGGAACCAATCGATACAAACATCCCCGAGGGTTAGTTTCCGCAGGTTGGGCCATCTGCCTTCTGAGATGCAGCGTATATCCGTCGGCACGGAGTAGCTGCCTTGTATCGTTAGCTCTTCCAGATTGGGGCACCGCCGCGTGAGCATGTCCCATAGCTTCTTCGTTATTGGATGGTCCTCCTCAATAAACACGTCTGGATGGCATTCGTAGAACCCGGATTTGAGTGTTACAGAGAAACCTTTGAGGTCTGTAAAGTCATAAAGCTGGGCAATAAAAGGTCAATAAGCATCACTCCGGAAGACAAGGGATCCGATATGAAACGCACATGGTTGTTGATGCTTGGAAGCAGGGATCCAATGGAGGCAGCGATGTACCGAAGCTGGGGGCACCTGGAGGTCGGATACTCTCAGTGAGATGGCCCATGCAAAGGGAAGAGCCTAACGCACCCCATACGTAAGGCGAACCACATTTCGTCATGGTAAGGGAGCTCGTCGTCGTCCCACTGGAACCTCACAAGCGCGTCGAGGGACTTGCTCGCCGCGACCTTGGCTACTGCGGAACAGGCTTCAGCGTTGTCTAAGGTGTTGAACGACGTCTTCCGGAGCCTGGCCTGGGGTCGGATGACGAGCTCCCTGACGTGGCGCGAGATGCCAGGCCGGGTGCGAAGCATATCGAGCGTAATGTTGCATTGCTCGACCGATTTCAGAATGACCTGGGCGTAGAGCACCGCTGAGACATGCGTGAAGACATGGCTAGACTGTAGAGCCTGTTTGTCAGGTAACTTTTTGGGAGTTGGATAGGCGCACTGTAATGCAAAAGTTCAGGACGTCCTGACGGCACTCCAGGAGGGACGCGATTTCAATTAGCAGGTCCCGGGGCAGCGTCTGGATCACAGAAGATGGTGGTGGTGGCTCCTGTCGAGCCCTGGAGTTTGGGGAACCCACAGACAGGATCCAGGAGGGCAGAAACATGGTTGCCAGCGAGCTCGGAGAGTCACAGTTGTAGAAGGAAGTAAAGACAGTTGATCCTTTACTTGTTCGGAAGACCCTGAAGTATATAAATAGAACTGGCGCCCATCACGTGTAGTCAGCAATATCGTCAAACCAAACAGTGAGCTGCAAGCAGCCGAGTTGCACTTCTTCCCAACCACCATCGTCGATGTATCTACCGACCAGAATTATGGCGATTTTTCTGGGGGCACATCGATCTGCACTATCAAGATGAAAGTTTATCATCTCACATGCCACGTCCGAGTTGCCCAGGCTCAGATGAGATTGACCCACTCTTTCCCCGAACAAGCATCGTTACTAACCTACAACTTCTGCCAAGGGCGACCTCTACGGGTCTCAGGAAGATTTGAGATAATATTAGAAGAGAGGCGGATAGATGGGATAACTCGGTCAGACCAGCTCTGTGCAGGCCGCTGTACTACGTCTGCAAGTCCACTGGAGCCCACCAAGACCGAGAAATCGCGTTGCATCAGGTCGGCTTTAGGATGGTGGTTGGAGGGAAGGCTTCCACCCTGACCTGATGTCGAGGAGTGGGGTTCCTAAAGTGTTAGCATAGAACCACCAATACGGCTGGATCTGTGTCAAAGCGACGTGTTGGAAGGTGGTCGATGAGGTGCAGACGTCACGGAAGTCATGTTAGCCTGCAATTCCCGCAGCCTAGCACGCTGGTTCGAGCGTTTGCGTAGCATGTATACATGCTACCTCTGCTCGTTCTTTCCACCCCTTCCCATACCTTCTCGACACCTGAGAAGAAAGTTGGGATGACAGTCAGGCTCAAACGGACCAACTGGGAGAAATGTTGAATAGGAGGAGACCAGAATGCACCTTCCTACTGTGAAGCTAGTGGGTATCGCGGGACTCTGAATCTCTGGGCCAATGCGAGTAAAGGTTCGTCCCCTCCATAAATTCATTCAAATGAACATTCTCACTGTGCATGCGCGGGGTTTCCTAAACAGCGAAAAGGAGAATAGGACCTATTCTGCGCAACCGGTCCACGAAAAGGCCATTTCGACCCCCCTTTTAGGCGGGCGCCTATTTCCAACCCCCAGATCGGCGAATTGCACCCGCGTCACGGCATGTGCCATGATGGACGCCAGGGGGCGCCTACCCGCCTATGTTGACGTCCGGCAACAACACCGTTGGCCCACTTCCCTTCATCTGCGAACTCGAAGATGTTCCAAGGCGGCCTGACGTTACACATGGGTTCTGTGTTGCAAATCTTACTGCAAGGGTGCATTATTCAGGGGGGTTGTTAATCGCCGGCGTCGGTTTTCATTGCCACGCGGTGTTCGAATAATTGGTCTTCTTGTCGGCAGAAACTACGCGTCTCGTGTAGCCAATATGGACGACAAAGTCACCGCGGATGCCTGGGAATAGACGTGCGTGTCCCCAGACCACACTTTATGAATATTGAAATGAATAGTGTCTTTGACTTAGGCTCCAAGTCAACGACATGTTGACGCCCCTTCTCTGCATGTTGTTGGCACCCCGGATGGTCGAGACTGCGAGGAGGTATGACACACAGCCGAGAATCGTGATTGTTAGCAGGGAGGTACACTACTGGACGTCTTTCCCTGAAGATGTCTACAATGCTTCGTCTTCGTTCAAAGTTAGCAGTAAAGAATACTGTACCCCAGCGTAAGCCCCGCTTCCCTCGCATGCTCTTCCAGTTTTGACCGACGAACAACTTGAACCTCAGGCGCATGACGCACCGATACCAAGACAGCAAGCGTAAGCCGCCTCCGTCAATCATCAACTTGAACACAGTCCTCAACGTCTTCTTCACCCTCGGCTTCGCCGAGCTCGTCAAGAACACCCCCGTCATTGTCAGCACCGCGAACCCGGGGGCTCTGCGCTCCGCAGAAACCTCACGGGCATCATGCTCATCCTCGACAACATTATGCCGTGGCTCCTTGCCCGCACGAGCGATGAGGATACCCAAGTCTTTCCTGCTGTGCTGGCAGTGCACAGTGACAGTTATTCAAACGCCCTATATACGTACGTACATATTCACAGACCCCTCTGCTTATGATAACTGCTTGATTATCGACGGGATACGTCTGTCAACCTTCGACAGCTCAGCAATAAGGTCGGCCTGTAGGTTTTGTGAAGGGAAGGGCGAAAGCTTGTTAGACGAAGGTAACGCGTAACGTGGGAAAGGATGCAAACGAACCCAAAGCTTGTCCTGTCGCTTTCTGCCTTCCTCTCCGATGACTGCGTCAGCGGGTTCTGTTGGGGTATTGATGTTCAAGTATGCTCCTCTGAGTTTTTCTGGATCGTCAGCCCCGCCCACAGCCGCGTAGACAAGCGAGCGCGACCCCGCCTCCGTGGTATGCGCAAGGACCTTCTCCATGAGGTAGTCGACCATGGCCTTGACACCCGAGAAACTCCTGCGCAATTCGGAATAACAGTATCCTGGGTTAAGGGAATTGACGATGACCGGGGTATCTTTTAGCAGCTCTGCTAGAGACTGGGCGAAAAATACATTGAGAACTGTGTGCCTACCGTTAGCACACTGGCAGTCGGCGCTGGAAATTTAAGCAGGTGGGCTTACGTTTTGTTTCGGAGTATCGATCTCCAGAGCTCAGCAGTCTTTTCAAGCTAGTCAGTCCCTGCAATCATGATAAAGGGATGCGACGTACTTCTGAGTACAGTGCTCAGGACTGTTGAGAAGGCGGAAGGGAGACTTTGCTTCGTATACGTCCTCCAGGTTGGTACCAATCATGTAGTGAAGATCGCTACTGACAATGACAATCCTGGGCTTGGTGGCATACTTTACACCAGTCTCCACCATGCGAGGGGCAAGTAATAGGCTCATGAGGGACAAGGAAAGGGCGTTCACTTGGAGCCTTAGCACAGCAGGTCAGCCACGAATATAGGAAAGAATGGTCAACAATGGAGACATACGATTCTTCCCAACCGTCGCTGGTAGTCTTGTACTCATAGGGGCCCATAGCGGCGTTGGCGACGAGAATATCAAGCCTCTCGCCGCTCTTCTCGAATCTATCAGTGAAGGCAACGACAGAGGAGAATTTTCCAAGATCCACGATCCAGAGCTCTGCCTTGTCATAAGAGGTCTCGGATTTGAGCTCTTGATACGCCCAATGTTCAGTTCAATATCCCGCCCAAACTCATTTCAAGAACCACTCACTCTTTACAGCCGCACTTCCCCTTTCCTCACTGCGGCAGGCCAATATAAGTTTGCCAGGATTCATTCGCGCGAAGTGTTTGGTGGCTT
Source organism: Ephemerocybe angulata (assembly GCA_013368325.1). Taxonomy (NCBI): domain Eukaryota; kingdom Fungi; phylum Basidiomycota; class Agaricomycetes; order Agaricales; family Psathyrellaceae; genus Ephemerocybe; species Ephemerocybe angulata. The sequence continues at coordinate 1,344,220 of JAACJK010000163.1, read as the reverse complement.
CGAAGCCTAGCCCAGTGTTTGCGCCAACGACCACGACGGTCTTCCCAGTGAGGTCAGCCGTAGCGACAGGGGGAAGCTTTGTGTACTGGTCTTTAATGAAGTCACTGAATCCTTTCTTCATGGTGCCCGGAGTAGGTTGATAGGAGGAATAGACAATGTATAGTGGGAGGTCAGCATGAAAGTGGCTTTATATCTGTCTACCATGAGGTGCTAATCTCAACACGACCGCTGGTAATACGTCACTTTCAGCTTTGCAGGGCTAATCATGGACCACACTGCCGTACATCCAGCGTTCGGCCCTAGAGACGCGTCAGTACTGCCGAAGTGGAAAGGAAGCATTGCTACTTAAAGGTTTTTAGCCCGTGTGTCTCTTGACAGGGATAGAGCGGCTGGAACGAAGAGGCCTGGCTCAGGGAGGGATGTGTGGGCAGCCGAGTGGATGACGCGGCTTATAAGTGCCGATGCCGGGCTTGTTCTGTCACCTTGATCTGATCCATTGCTAGACGCCCGTATTAAGCGCCTTCTTGCATGATTAGCCCCTATCGACACCGCGAGAGGAAGCGCGAAATCATCCAGAGTGTATATACGAGGACGAAGCAAGGTGATTATAGGTATGGATATCGCATATCGGAAACTAGGGTATATATTCTCAACTCTAAGAAAATTGTGGTCGGGGGCCCTGCTACTAGACCGAGAACTGTTGCACAATCGACGGGATGCGCCTATCGATCTTGGACAACTCAGCAACAAGGTCAACCTTTACGTGTATGAGAAATGTCCGTCAGATAAACAGGTATGCAGGAAGAGACCATCAACCTTACCCAAAGTTTGTCCTGGCGCCTTTTCCCCGCTTCTCCGATGACATGGTCAGAGGGTTCCGTTGGAGTGTTAAGGTTGAGATACGCTCCTCTGAGCTTACCAGTATCACCGGCTCCCCCGACAGCCGCGTATACAATGAAACGCGAACCGTCTTCAGTCGTGCGCGCGAGGGCCTTCTCAAGGAGGCTGTCATAGACGGCCTTGAAGCCGGAATAGGTCCTGCGAAGCTCGGAGTAGCAGTAACCAGGATTGAGGGTGTTTACAATGACAGGGGTGTGCCTCAGTAGATCTGAGAGAGACTGGGCGAAGAATACGTTGAGGACTGCGTGTGCATGGTCAGTGTCTAGCGGAGCACATGGAGTAGGCGGTATTTAGGATACTTACGTTTCGTCTCAGAGTACCGGTCTGAGCTTTTGATGTGCCTTTATATCGTTATTAAGTGCTGAGCCTATATTGTCATTCGAAAGGGAACGTACTTGGAAGTGCAATACTCTGGGCTACTGAGAACTCGGAAAGGAGACTCCGCTTCAAAGACCCTTTCTTTGATGTTGACTGTATAATGCAGATCGCTGCTGACAATGACAATTCTGGGCTTAGTACCATACGTCCTACCGGTCTCCGCCAGACGAGGGGCAAGCAGCAGGCACAAAAGCGATGTGGCAATGTTGTTGACTTGAATTCTTAGGCCATAAATCAGCCTCGCTCATGCCAATTGAATCAAGCGAGGACAACGTACGATTCCTCCCACCCATCGCTAGTTGTCTTGTACCCAGCTGAAGGGTTCAGCGCAGCATTGGCCACAAGGATATCAAGTCTCTCCTCTTCAAACCTATCCGCGAACGCGATGACGGAGGAGAGCTTTCCGAGGTCTATAAGCCAAAGCTCTGCTCTATCATACGATGTCTCGGATTTGAGCTCTTAATGTTCAACATCAAATGAGCCCTCCATCCCGAAAATGAGTTAGAAAAGATACTGACTGTCGACTGCCGCTTTTCCTCTCTCCTCGCTGCGACAAGCCAAGATAAGCTTGCCAGGGTTCATAGATGCAAAGTGCTTCGTTGCTTCAAAGCCCAAGCCGGTGTTAGCGCCGACGACAACCACCGTCTTGCCACTGAGGTCCGCAGTAGCGACGGGACCGTTTTTAACGTACTGGTCCTTGATAGTGGCGGCAACTGATTTCTTCATGGCTGGGAGAAGTCGAATGTTGGTTTTTTATGAGGATACGTAGCAAACCCTTTATACGTTTCTCCTACATGCTGGGACTCGACCATGAGCAATATTATGTACCCGATCATCCATTGCCAAGACCGCTGCGGACCAGAGATTGCTGAGCCGCGTCCGTCGCCGCCGGCCTGGAGATGCTCGAAGGAGCATACTAGTCTGGAAATGCTCACACACTTCCCTCACTGAAAATACCTTGCCCAGATAGACAGGTGTATAGGTACTTGGATTTGGCCTCGGGCTTGAAGTTGACAGCCGTGGCGTGAAGTAGCGAACAGTGCCAGCTAGAAAACTTACCCCCTACATATAGGTACCGATGCTGACTGGCAAAGGCCCCTTGTACTACCGAATAGTAGCACACCGCAGCCGACAGACCCATGAGTGGGAGGTGGAAGGAGAGAGAGAGAAAGGGCAACCCCGGCCGTCGCTTCGCGCTCTCATTCTTTAGGCGCCCACTGATCATCCTCGAGCGCCGGTCGAATACATAACCGGTTCATATGTCCGATGGCCTAGAACAGAAGGATGACTTCATTTTATGTAACGCTAAGTATCATATATCAAGGCTCTATAAGGACATCCAAATTCGATTCTACAGATAACTCCAGTTCTCCACTCGAAAAGGTATGAACCAATATGATGTTTGTCTAAGTATTTACGCGTTCTACAAGGCGTCAGGTGAGATGTCGTAGAGGGTATGGCCGTCTTGGAAGCTGCTAATGGCGCTGAACGCAGATTTGCCCGCAGCTTCAGATCCTCCGTATTCCGATTTAGTATCAAGGTGTTCGTCAAAGTAATGGTGCAGAACACTTCTAGGAGCTATAATGAAAGTCGACGATTAGCCAAAGGAAAGGACGAAGGGCACGAAGAGAAAACGCACTCTTGGGTGTCTTGGGAAGACGGCATGTAACACCGGTCTGCAGAATATGGTACGCGACAAGCCCAGACCAACCAGTCTGATGCGACGCTCCAAGGCCCTTCCCAGTATCGCCGTTGAAGAACTCATAGAAGTGAACGTAGTCACGGAAATGGGGATCGTAATCCAGCTTGGATTCACCACCATTTGTTGCGCGACGGCCCTCGTGGTCCCGGCCGAAGATGTGGATGATGCGGTGCTGCACTTCCTCCGCAACACCGGCGAGGTTCATGTAGTAACCGCTTCCTGTTGGGCATTCTACTTGCAGGTCGTCGCCGTAGTACTGGTAGAATCTTTGCAGACTTTCGATGAGGAGGAAATTGGTTGCAAGCCCTAATATCCCGGGCGTTAGCTAATGCAGCTCTCTGATTTCGAGGAGGTGCTCACAGATAGGGCCACGCCAATTGGAGTTACCGCCAAACATTCCAGACTTGGAGTCGCCAGGCCAGTAACCAACTTCGTACCTCTGACCATGAACGTCCATGCCCCAAGGATGTTTCTCGTGCAGCTTCGACAGTCTGTTGATTTCAGTGTCAAATTATGGGGCTCGGTGAAGCAGTTCGAAGTCACGCACGATCGGATTCCATGATCGCTGAAAAACTCGTCTTCGTCGAGCATCTTCTCAAGGATCTTGACCAGTCTCTCCTTGCTAGCTAAAGCCAAAAGCCGGCGCTGCTCTTTTCCGCCAGCTACAGGGGGGGAAAGTGATCAGACATGCACCTTCGAGCACATCCTAGTCACTCACTCTTCATGTTGGCCATGTTCCTTGCAGCAACGGCCGGTCGGTTCTCGATAAACCACTCCATTCGCTTCTTGAAGCCAGGAAGGCGATTGATAACGCCGGGCTCCAATACGAGAGTGGCATAAAGTGGAATGAGGCCGACCAAACTTCTAACAGGAAGCTGCATGGAGTTCCCGGGGCTGAACTCGATGGCGTCGTAGTACATTCCATCTTGCTCGTTCCATAAACTAGCTTCCTGGTCACCCTCCTTGAAAGTCATGGCATCCGCAATGAAGATGAAATGCTGTAGAGAACGGAGATATAAGTAACACGGAATATAATTTCGGAAGGCTACGCACTTCAAAGAACTTGGATGCGATGTCTTCGTAAACAGGATTGTGCTTCGCCAATTCGAGGGCGATGTTCAGCCTGTCGCCAAGTAAGTACAGGTATTGAGACAGACGAGATATATCTCACATGTTTAAGCAGTAAAACGCCATCCAGGCGGTGCCATCGGCCTGGCGAAGGGTTCCTCCGGTAGGCAAAGGCTCTGAACGATTGAAAGCACCAATGTTGTCTAGGCCAAGGAAACCACCCTCGAAGACATTGTTTCCTCCTGCATCCTTGCGGTTTACCCACCTAGACGACTTGTTAATTGGTAATTTGCATATTTATCCCGTAAGACGAACCAAGTAAAGTTCAGAAGCAACTTCTGGAAGACTCGCTCGAGGAAGGTAAGATCTTCGTTGCCGTAAAGCTTGCGTTCAATCTTGAACACCCTGAACGCGGCCCAAGCATGTACGGGAGGGTTAACGTCGCTGAAATTCCATTCATAGGCAGGGATTTGGCCGTCGGGCTTCATGTACCACTCGCGCGTGAGAAGGTCAAGCTGCTTCTTGGCGAAAGCAGGATCAACGACAGCGAGAGGGATGCAATGGAATGCAGTATCCCATGCGGCGAAGAAGGGGTACTCCCACTTATCCGGCATAGACAGGATGTCCTCGATATGCAAGTGTTTCCACTCCTGTCAAGTGGGCAGTTAGGAAATTTCGGGAGACGACGTCACCAAGCAACACATACCTTGTTCCGTATCCACTTCCTATTAGGCGGGGGTGGAGGCTGAGCCGGATCACCTTCGAGCCACTCCTTCTGGATGAACCTGTAGTACTGCTTTGTCCAAAGCATCCCTCCAAATGCCTGCCTCATGATCTGCTTAAGATCCTCACTGACGGGTCCGAATGCGAGAGAGGCGTAGAACTCGTCCGCTTCTTGCCTCCGCTCTTCGACAGCATCATCGAAAGTTACTTCGTCTTCCAAGCTGATATCCTTGCCTAGTCGGTTGGGAGTGAGCTTCAGGCGGACAACAGCACACCCTCCGTGGCCAGGAACGTCGTGGAAAGTGTAATGACCGCCAAACTTGGTTCCCTTCTTCTCAGGGTTGACGAAGTTTGCGTTCTGGGGGAAAGGGGTGCATGGCCCCTCCTCCGGAAGGTCTGGATCTTCACCTCCGAAGAGCGAAGCCATTCGAGGACGGTGTCTCTGACGGAAGAAGCCTTCCGGTTCTGAGTCAGAGTCTCTAGGACGGTGCCCATGGATAATGTGGTCGTGGAAACCATCCTTAACGTAGGGCGTATTGTTTTGACCGCCGTACAGTCGGCTGAAGTTGGTGTCATTTTCGGTGAACAACAGGTCTGGCTGGACCGAATCGATGTCTGGATCAACCTCAAAGTCATTCGAGGGACCGACGGGGGGCGGTGATGGTAGACAGTAAAGGTGCGTCCTTCCCAGGCTTGGGTGACGAACAGTGACCACGCCAATTTGATCTTGACCACTACCCTTCATGGTACCAGTCAGGGAAGGCTTGGGCGGGGGATCCAACGGCCATGACCAGGTGTTCGGGAACCAGAGCTGGGGAATGACGTGCAAGGTAGCAGGATCAGGTCCTCTGTTGTACGATGTGATCCTCATGTAGACGTTGTCCGGGTTCTGTTCATCCTTGGCGTACTGACCATTCGATTAGCCAGGGAGTTTGAGAACGAAAGCGATTGGCATACCTCAACGAATACGTCCCAGTACCGATCATCCTCAAACGCGTCCGTGTCTAAAAGCTCGTACTCGGCCTCATCACGCGTCCTCTTCTGGTTCTGGGACACGAGGTCTTCGTACGGGAACCTCCTCTGGGGATATTTGTACAGGAACTTCATATACGAGTGGGTGGGGGTTGAATCGAGGTAGTAGTATATCTCTTTCACGTCTTCTCCGTGATTTCCTTGGTGACCTGTTACGCCAAAAAGTCGTTCCTTCAAGATAGGGTCCTCGCCATTCCATAGAGAGAGTCCAAGGCAGAGTCGCTGGTGATTGTCCGAGATCCCAGCAATACCGTCTTCACCCCAGCGATATGCTCGAGACCTGGCGTGCTCGTGCGGGAAATGGCTCCACGCATCGCCATCTGCAGAGTAATCTTCGCGAACTGTCGCCTGGATTGTCGTTCAGACCGCGATCAAGCAAGATCAAAGCGAAGACTTACCCATTGCCTATCACTAAGGTACGGACCCCAGCGTTTCCAATGCTTCTCTCTCTTATTGTCCTGCTCAAGGCGATGCCTCTCAGCTCCATGGTAGTCATCGCCAAGCTCCTCCGCCAACCGTAATCGATAGGCCCTTGGAACATGCTCATCAGTATTCTTTGGAGACTGGTCCGTCGCAGTCTTCCTTGGAGGAGGGGCCTGTTGTTTCGGAGTCGCGGGCTTCGGTATGTTGATTGTGAGAGGCGTAGGGATCTCTCTCGGTGTGTCGGTGGGGAAGGGTATCCCATCGATGGCTGGATCTTCTGTGCTGAGCGGCGCTGGACGTCCGCCGCCACCAAAGATCCTTTCCTGCACCTTCTTCACCGCGTCTGAAGCCATCCTGGTGATCGTTGGCGATGTCGACGATGTCGAGATCTATCGAGATAGCGTGTTGTCCAGAAAAGACGCAAAAGATAATCACAAAGTTTAGTTTAAAGCCAGCCGCTGAGGACTCCGCGTAGCTGGGCGTGTAATGGAATCCCCCCTACGTCATCCGCCCTATCGTGCGCTCATTAGTTTAGTCACCGGGCCCTACCTCCACATCCCACCACATCCGCCACCACATCCGACCACCACCACCACCACATCCGAATTTCCAAGTAGATTTTAACGGCCTACGGAGGTGAGTCTTAGCGCTGCAGTTCCTCTATCGCCTCTAAAGAAGAGCCTTACGGTAATACAGATGATCTCTTGTCGATGACCCCAAACTGACCCCCGTATTGAATCGGGCAGGGAAAGATTGCCAAACGTACGGACAAAGCAGGCGTATCTACTGCGCCAATTATCCTAGGGAGTAGAGGCTTAGAGCTGATACTGACAAGCCAATACTGGAACTCTACGACTTGAATTTCAAGTGCCCCTATTTGCCGAAGTAAGCGCCCGGTCTCTGAAGCCCCGACTTGCCGGGACTGGGGCTGACTGGGGCTTCGGGATAATTCTAAGTCCAGGCGAAGGGGGATGCTAAAGCAGGGGTAAGAAGCACGTCTTCGTCAGGGGTGAGAGTATGGTTGATTGTCGCCTCAGCATGACACGGTCGGTCGGACGCGGTGTGGAGAACTGTGGAGAGGTCGACATACTTCGTTGATCGCCACGCGAAGCACTGCGAAAGGCTGTGAAGCGTATGCCCTATTTTACCATGGTATAAAGGCGATATATCCAGATATTTCTTTCTGTCCTACTTACCTCTCTAGGTTCAAAGATGACCGGTCTCTTGTTGACAGAAAGACAGCGGGCCGGCTCAAGGTTGCGCAGACTTGTCCCCCCACACTCCCCCACAGTTCGCAGCAACGGCGCCTGGAGATGGTTCCCTTTGGATCCAATTCAAGAGACTTCGAAGTTTAAGGCTTGTGTTTGCCGGTTGCCCCGGGGCCCGTGCAGCCACAGTGCACTGATCGGATCTCCCACGCATCCGGGGTAGGCACTTTCAAGAGTCAGGAGGCATCCTGGTTCTACTGATTTCTGTGGAGGTGAGCGCTAACGAGAACGCCTTGAAATGGTCTTTGACTTTACAGCTATGCCGACCTTATGCAGAACTTTCTTCGATTGACTAAATTAAAATGTCAGTTCAGCCATTCAGACATTCAGGCTAGGATGTTAAAAGAAGGCGAAGCTCTTTCTCACAGAGGTTGAACCAATGGAGATGCAAGGGGCGCCCCACGCGAACCAGTGCCCCCGAGACCCTTTCATCACTCAAATATGCCCACATCCCACCCCCTCAAGCTGTAACGACCAGCTTGGGATTGAATATCAACCTCGCTCTCTCTGCTGACGGTTGTTCTGCTTCCCCGTTTTCCCTCTGCCCTACGCTAACAGGCTGGGGGAAGAACCTCAGTCTTCCTGACCCCCTATCGCCTTCATGCCAGCAGGTCCTTAGCCGCGGACAGCCAAACGATGAGTCTCCTCCCGGGCGATGAAGAGAAGCTCTTGGGATTTTTGAAGTACGCCGAGCTGTTCCCAGAGGCCATGGCAGGATATAACAGGAGTGCTCCTATCGAAGGGTACATTATCATTGGATGCTTCGTAATTCTCGTATGTCCCATTCTCTCGACAGTCAAGGATCTAATCGAAATACAACTGGGTCCCATGCAGGCCTACGACTATATCATAACGTTGGATCAAGAGGTAACGACAATCGCACTCGAATTGGATTCAATACTTATATGATCGCAGGTTAATTACGTCTGGAAGTCCCCCTGGACAATCGGTCTTCCCCTCTTCTACATGAATCGCTACATACCTTTCATTGACGTTGGCTTAATCGTCGGGTGTAAGTGTTCAATATGAGGGGATTTCTGCATAATTGTGTTGACCTTTCTGAAGTTCCCTTTCACCACATGACGGAAGAGGTCAGGACAGCTTTATTCAAGCTTCGCTAGAATGTGTATTGATGGGAAGTTCAGCAATGCAATACCCAAGTGCAAACGGCGACCTGTAAGCTTGGGCTGTTTCTCCTCGGTGGTCATGCTTACCGGCTCGTCCAGGGATTATGCTGATACCGACTTTCTTCGGTCAAAGTTGGTCAAGCGTTCTGTGGAGTGTGAAATCTGGCTTATACTAGGCCTTCCAGCGATCATCGCTCTCCGGACATGTGCACTTTGGCAGAATAACATCTCGGTTGTTGCGTCCATGATCATGCTGATGCTTGTGAGTTTATTTCCCTCTTCTGTGGGCGATAGAAGACAACTGAAATATCCCTGCTCGAAAGTCAACCTTGGTCGTTACTTGCGTTTTAATTGCGAAGCAGATGAATCACATGCAATGTACGTCGCATAGCGCACATGTAGTCCATTGCGTTCTAACAATCTGCAGTCGCCCCTGCCCCTAGCTTCATCAACGGGTGCCATATCATGTACGATCCCTTCGACACAACGCTATACCTCTACGTTGCTTTATTCGCCACGGAACTCAGTTTGTACCCTTCCGTTCTAGCAGGAGGAAGTCGCTGACAGCCATCGCAGTAATTATCAGTCTGACGATTATTAAAGCGTGGCAGCACCGTATGTCGACTGCCGTCTCCTTCTTTTTACTCCTTCTGACTCAAAATGTTGCCCAGTTCGCAGGAATAGAACCGCCTGGATTTATCAGTTGTATAAAAACGGGATCTTCTACTGCGTTTGTGTCGTCGGTGAGCAATTCCCATTTCCGTTTCAAGAGTCCTCGTCTTGAACGTTTCTCAGCTCTCAGCTTAATGAACATCATCGTACCGACCACAAACTTGGTGCTTATTCCCACTCTCTCTCGTTCCGACCCAAGACTTACCAAATTCACGTCGACTAGCCATATGTCTACAAGCAATGCCTGCGAATGTACGTCTCCCCTTCCTCTTTAAAGAGAACCAGCACCGACGCCTACGACGCAGGCCTCAACACGTCCTCCATTCGATGTTCTGTAACCGGGTCGTCCTCCAAATCCTGAAGCACAGGGTCAGTATCCAAGAGAGCATGCGGCCGCGCGCAGGGCTCAACGGAAGGTTCACGGGCGACAACGACGGCACCAGCATGTCGGGGACGAACAACATTCTGACCAGCGTGCACACCAGCATAGGGCCGACGCAGACGATGTCGATGAGGTCGGATATCGAGCTCAGCGTTATTGACAGCAGGCAGTCGATAGGGGCAGGCGCCGAATCTTTGGAGAGCGACCCGAATTGGATCAAGTAACGAGGATCATTCGAGGCGAATGTTCCCCTTGGCCATCCCGCAGGACTGGCCCTCCTCCTACAGTCGGCGTACTTCCAGGCTCTGCTCCCGGCCAATCGCGTAGTCGAAGCCAATGGGCTCCGGGGGGCTTGTCGTCAGGATAAACGAGGGTGCGGACCGACGGCCGTCTCTGCACAAGATGCAGTTTGACTAGTGGTCACTTAGACGATGCAAAGGCGGAACTTTTTAAACAGAATGGATGAGCTAGGGCGAAGCTGTTTGCTTACTACGACGTCTAGTAAATCCACCATACTCATTGTAGCTATAACCTCAACCAACGAATCGAAACTCATGGCAATTGTATCTGCGGTTTGAAGCATTATAGACGTACTTCCAGGTAATGAGTCATATGTGCAAATGGAAAGGAATACGACTGAGATGGGTTGAAGTTATGTTGGAAAACCGATAATACAAACTCTAATATACTTATGGGTAACATAGGCAGAAGCTGAAGCGCTCATCAGTCATCCGAGTCCTCAAGCTTATTACCTAGAGTATTGACACCGTCACTGCGCCCAAGGCTAACCTTCACCCCACGCTCTTCCCGTAAACGCTCCAACCAGGGCCCTCCCTTGGCTGCCTCTAGATCCTCCGGAAGTACGGCAGGGTTCTCCCAAGTCACCCTCAGCTTCTTCAGAAAGGACCTGTGACCGTTCGCGTCGGCGGAACAATCAATCGTGTGGTACCCAAATCCTAATAAAGATACTGGATTTCTGAAGATATCAGCGAGTTCATAGTGAGGCGAGAGGCGGAGTAATTCCAAAATCTCTATCTGGGGGAGGGAGGAGTCGATCCAGGCTGTGGAAAAGTCGACTTCATCCAATACCAAGTGCTTCAGCGTAGGAAAAGCGAAGTAACTGAAGGCGATTGGTATTTCCGGTATAATGGCGGCGTGAATGCGAAGAAAGCGAAGGTCAGGATGCTTGTTGAAAGATAGGATAAAGGATAGTGGTACTGTCTTTTTCCACTTTAAGTCAAGCCCATGATCAATCCTTGCTGGCTCGAAGCTGATGTCAAGTTGCCTGAGGATGGGCATTTCCAAGAGGTTGAGAAGGGGCCCTCCATTGGGATGGAACTGCCGCAAACGAAGTGTGTGTAACTTGGGTAATGGGCATGGTATAGGTCGGCCGTTTGCTTGCTGCGAAGTTGATCCTCGAAGGTTCAACGTCAGCACTTCGATGTTTTCGCACTGCCGCAGGAGGTTGGGGATATGCTCTCCTTCCCAATCGCATTTTAGATGAAGATTCTGCAAACGCCGGAGAAAGGCATCAGGAATCTGCAACTCGTCATCATCCATCCAATTTTCATTCCATTCTGGAAGGACCAATTCAAAGGATGTGACTTGGGGTAGGTGGTGGAAAACGTTGTCTGGGTCATCCTGAGGCTTATTCTCATATTGTCCGAAGAAGGACAACTTGAGGGAGGTAAGGGAGCCCCATGCTCGAGGCAGACCTGCGCTGCAGCTGGCGGCTTCCACCGCTCGTATGAGTTGCCGAAGGCAGGAGACTTCCTGGATGAGAAGGGATAGGTGGTCGAGGTATGTGATTGGACCTGCCCTGAGGAGGTTGACCAATGTCGGATTGGCCAAATAGCACCCTCCCATTGGGCATTCCTGTGCTGAGTACTCGTGTACGCCATAGGCAATGATAGTTTTCGGGACAGATCCAGAGCGAATTAGCCATCTTTTGATGACTTCATACTCTAGACGCTGTGGGTGCCCATCGGGAAAGACGCGGATCTTGATTCTGGACCAGAGGTCGTGCCTGAGGAGAGCAGCCTCTCGCCAGGTTTGACAGACCAAGCACAGATTCACGACAACTCGGGGGATGGTTTGAATCGAAGTACCCAGGATGCAAGCACCAAATATTTTCCCGAGAACTTCCAATGGCATGCGACGCAGGGGTGACACTAGAACCTGCCATTCTTGACGCTGGCGCTCGAGTTGCTGGAGGTGGAGCTGAGCCTGCTCGATGGCTGTTGTCAGGCCAGCGATCTGTCCGTGGATGTGCGTAGCCTCAGCATGGTGTGGTGGATCGTTGGTAAGACGAAGGTGGGCAAGGTTGTGCAGATGTTGGCCGGTCATAGGCAAGAGCTTGGAATAGGCTTGGAGCATTGGAGGAACGATTCTGTTGGCGATCATTCATCCCGCTTTAGACTCCGCTTTAATTTGAAAGAAGCGCCCAAAACCACATTACTTTCTACCGTTGCTGTGACCCCCAAGTTCAAAGGTCTGACTCGCCTGCTTGAGTCTTTCCGTCTTCACAAGGTCAAAGAAATTCTCTGATTTCTTCCAAGTCGTCTTCCGGCTTCCCACCACTCTCCCATTGCCTCGCAGTTTGGAGGACAGCAAGCACTCTCGGCATTGGACAGCAACATGCACCCCTTGCTCATCAGCTCGTAGCTCTGGATATACTGTGTTTTCTGTTTGCCTTTTCCAGGCTGTTATCAGCTAGTCGTTGAGTGCCTGCAGCTGTGGATTCCCGAAGCCGTTGGTAAAACCTATTGGCTAAGGAGCTTGACTTTTGCCAACACACACAGCTTGTTGAAAAGATACCGTGCTGCCGATATCTCCAGGGCGCAACGCATGGGCGGAAGTGGACTCCTGCAAGATCTCACAGACCAGGGACGTCAATGATATGAAGACTTGGAGGCGCTCGGAGGCGTGATTCAAAGTAGATGTACGTAAGGTGAGCCGCGACGAGCTGCCCAGTGCAGTGTGATGGATAGTGGTGTTGAAGACAGGATTTAATTCCTCCCGTGAGCGTGCCCGAGGACCCTTGCATCATCTGAATATACCCACATTCTGACCCCTCTAACCGTCACTAACACGCGTTGGAAGTCTATATCAACCTCGCTCTTGGTCCCACTTTCGTACTCCGAGTCTTCCTAGCTGTACTCCCCAACTCGGTCCGCTCGATGAGCACCAACCAATCAATAGAACCCCCTGGGTATCCGGAAAGCGACGAGAACTGGATCAAGTAAGTAGTGAGGTTCCAAGGCGGAGAATGTTTAGCAGCTTTCGTTACATCAATGGTCACTCTGCGTCCACTTGTGTCCAACACTCCAATCCACTGGAATTGACATTTAGGCGCCGGTGATGGCGTGTGTTGCCTAACGGAGCTAGCGTCTACCCACCTTCGAAGTTGTCCAGCTTGCTGCTTTATGTACTCAGTCTACGAGGGTCCGCCGAGCTCTTAGTAACAGCTCTCGAGAGATAGACCAGGGAAAACGAAGCCAACATACGTCAGAGACGCAGACCAGACTTCCAGAATCATGCACACATAAACCAATTCAATATATCCACGAATCCAGATAAAAACAGACACACAACACAGAGCGAGGCGGAGACAAATAAAAGGAAGAATAGATAACAACCCATTCCCGCTCCATATAACGCGGAGGAGCAGATTCAACAAACAATCGAAAGGGAGAAATGGAAACGATCAACCAATATATAGATCACAGCCACAACAGAGAGAGGAAGGGTAAGAGAGTGAACGTAAACAGAAAGAGGTCTGAGAAGAAACACGAGAGTACACATACATACGAAGGAGGAAGAAGAGACGAAAGACAGAAGAAGGAGAGTGGACGGACGTTGAACGCAACCGTAACCAAAAAGGACAGTGAACAGTCAGACAAACGAAGTGACAGAGACAGAGATAAAGTATGAAGGAAAGTGAAGTATGGTTCGGCGGAGAATATAGTACGCAGGCAGGAGTAGGTAGAGAGTAGGCAGCTAGGTGGGTAGATAGATACAACATGGACCCGAAAAAGTACTTCCGATCCCGTTCGCAAATCTGGAGCGGAGAGGGGGGGAGTATTCGAGGAAAGAGGGAGGGAGAGGACAGGGACCCTCACGGCCAAAAACAAAAACTCTTGTTGTACAACAAAAGGGTCCCGTATGTGATGTATAATTGGCGCTGGTGGTGATAATGTTGCAACAATAGATGAGGATGTTCCGTCTCCGCCGAGACAATAGCGAGTAGCGCGAGCGAGCGAGCCAGGTAGACAGAAAGACGAGATCCGAATTTTGAGGGGGAGAGTGGTATGTGCGGTCCGATGGCCGATGTCGAGGCGGTCGGTCGGGGAGGTGAGAGGAGGTGGTAGGGGATGGGGGTAAGTATGCTGATTGATGATGCGACGATGCTAAGAATGCTTGCTTGCTGGTGTATATGGTGTATATGGTAGAATAAAAGGATGATGGATGGGATGCTTGCAGATCGATTCGAAAATGGATAGGGTCCTCGAGAAACTTGAAGAAAGAGATGCAGGTAGGGGTAGAAACAGATGCCGATGCCGGGATGACGTAGGAACCAAGACCAAGAGAGCAGAGAGACCAACGAAGAGAGGGGCGAGACGAAGGCAGGAAGGAGGAGGATCACGTCACAAACAGCGTAACCTGTCCTCCAGGCCTCCACTGCTCAAACGCCATCTGGACATCTTCCGTCGACCCAAGCGACACCATATCGCCATCTTCGTCCCTGTACTTGACCCTCAACGGCCCATCGTCCCTCCTCGGGCCACACAGCCTAATTTTCCTCCCCACCTTCTCCACCAGCTCCTCATACTCCGTCGTCTTCGCCACCTGAATCACAAAGATGTCCTCATGGAAATGTACCTTCACCTTCACTGGAGGGCCCATCTGCGCCTGGTACGATCCATTCACCCCATTATACCCCCTCGACCCCGCAATCGCCACGCCCCCGAGGCTTGACTCGCTCGACCCAAACGGTGTGATTGGGCTCGAGCTATTCGGCGAATAATCAGAGCTATCCCCCGTGCTTTGGCTCGAGCCACTGCCCCGCTTGCTGCTCCCATTCCCATTCACTCCACTCGGGATCCCGCGTGGCTGAGTACTCCAGTGCGAATTACCAATACTGCCATTGTTCGTCGTGGGCAACGGCGGCGGCGGCATGGGCTTGGGAATGTATGCGCTGGGCTGACTTGCACTCCGCGACCGGTTCATCGTCGGGGCTGCTAGGCCATTCCCGTTCAGCGTGGGGGTAGCAGCACGTCCGTTGCGATACTCAGTCGACGGCGATGCAGCGCCATTCGGGCCAGACCCAGGCAGCGGCTGCTGCTGTTGGTCATGGTATGACTTCAGACGCGTCGAGCTGAACTGGCTCCTCAACGGAGGTCGTTGCTGTACGCTCGCCGTCCTCGGTACACCATTTCCGAAACTGCCGTCCGAGTTGTAGCTCGTCACACTCACATTCGAGTTCATCCGCGGAGTGATGGGTCGCAGAGCGCTGCCGTTCGGTGAACTTGCAGATGGAGGGCCGGGCAAGTTGTTCCTCCATTGCGCGATTGTTGGACCATCGGTGCTCTCGGTCTGTGCACGCGGTCGGTCGTAACCGGATTGAGAGTCATTCCGTTCCAAAGGCATGGACAACGCCCCAGGCCGGCGTCCACCCATGGGCGTTCCTCGGCCAGAGGTTGAGTAATGCGAGGGCGCTGTCACAGGGTAGTCTTCCAGGTCATCATCATCATTTTCGACGTCGAAACCGTCATGTGGAGGATAACCTTGAGGTCCGGGAGTGTATGAGCCGGCCCCAGGGGTGGTGGATTCGGAATGGTAGGGGGTGGTGGATCGACTGCTTCGGGCATTCGAATAACTCGAGACGGTCGATGACGCGGCCGAAGGAAGGGAGCTTCCGGGCTGGCTGGTCGGGAAGTGAGATGGCTCGCCTGGTCCGATCCGGACAATGGGGGAAGTGTAGTGCTGTGCGATTTTGGAGATGCCATTAGGGCGCTCTGAGGCACGCCGTTGTGCAGCTTCCTTGATGAGACGATTGATAGTCGACTCCCACTGCCGCATCTGGTCTTCTCTCTTGCAGCGGAGAGTAAAGAATTCGAGATCATCATCACCTTTCCACCACACTTGCAGTGGGAAATGAGATGGGATACCAGACGCTAGAATAACGTAAGCCTCCACCGAGACGGAGAGGACAGATGAAACACACCTGTCGAAGTGCGAGATGCTACAGGAACTGCTTGGGTAACGTTTCCGAGGAAGATCCGCCCCTTTAACAGCAAAGGGTTATCTCGAGCTGCGAGAGACTGGGATCCTGTTGGTGTTGGAGGGATCTGTTTCTTGAGCAACGAGTTGTTCTTGGAGGCCTTTCCACCGCGCGCAGTCGGTGGCTGTTGCAGCGCCTCCTTGCAGCAGAGAATAATCTTCTCGAAGAGGAAAACGTGGTATTCCCGGTCGATGTCGGACTTCGTCACTACGAAGACGTCCTCGAGTAGGAGTTCTCCAAAGTTTTCGAGGTGGTGACCTTTCCAGTCCGTTATCCGTTTGGCCAGACTCTTGACGATCTGCTCATTGTCTGCTCGACGATGGGCTTCATTGATCTTCGCCGTGATCCGGTGGGCGGCTTCGGAGCCTTTCTTGAGCTCTTCAGTATGGGCATACGTCTCGTCCCCCGTTGCGACCTTGATCAAGTCCTGTAGAAGTCCGTCAGTCGTAGAAGTAAAACGACGGGACAAGTGGCATTACCCCGAAGAACAGTGGGTATTTGCACACTCGCTGAATTGGCGTAATATGGAACGCCCTCAGCTCGCTGACACTGATGAAGTGGTTCAAGGCCTGTAAGAGTGTGTGTCAGCATTCGGAAAACGCCGAAAGCACCGACAGTCGTTAAGGTGACTTCGAAAGAGGACTTGCCATTAGATTCTGTTCATGGGTGACCATCAACTCTGTCGCATTGGTGAAGTTTGAGCAGTAAGGCTCGTAGACGGAGAACTCCTCTTCCTGAAAGACCGGGGAGAAGAAGGGCGTTACAATGGGAACACCATATACAGAACAAGCATGAGACTCACGCATTCGATGAAATGCTGACCCCATCGCTGTTCGGACCATGGCTGCTCTAATGTGCTCTCGAACCGGATTAGGAATTTGCGCTGGAAGTTGAGGAGATTGTTGAGATTGGGGAAGAGGAGATGGATGGTGTCTTGATCAATGATATTCTGCTGGGCGAGTTGTGTTGCATATTTCTGTGGAGAGCATGCCGTTATGAGGAAGCTTCGTTGGAGAAGAATGGCCGCGTACGCACCTGCATGATTTCTAGGCCCTCGACATACTTGCGTTCGGTCTCAATAATCTCTCGCGTAATGTGTATCCGCCGTGATTCTCTAGCGTTGGCTGGCGGGGGTAGTGGTGGGAGGGTGTCGTGAAGGGAGTCGGAGGAGTCGTGGGCGGACAGGGAGGGGGGCGACGGAGGTGTTTCTTCGAAAGCGTCTGGCGGCAGGTGTTCGACGATAGCGGTAACCGTATTGATAACCTACAAGCCATTAGGGCGGACTCGAGTAGAAATGAAATGGGGACGCACCTTAACCAGCCCGTCCGTCGACTTGCGATCCCAGAGGTCAGTCACCGTGAACGGCTCGCAGCCAGGAATGCTCTGGGCGACGTTGGCGGTCTTAATCTGGATGGCGAAGAGGGCAATCGCATGCTTCTTCTCGCGGTCGGGATTGGTCTCATAGCCCTCCTCCTTGAAATGCGAGTTGTTGATTTTCTTGAAGCCATGGCCCTCTGGGAGCTGGTCGAAGAGGTAGCAGAGGGATATGCCGAGCGAAAGCAGGTCCCAAAGCTGGGTAACTGGGTCTGTGGACTGCCTGGAGTCTGGGCCGGCAGCGAGCTTGAAATAATGGGCGAAACCGTGGATGCGATGGAGGCGGGCGCGCAGGGACGAGCACTGCTGGTAGAGGGAGGTGGACTGGGATGCGGCCTTGTTGAGCAGAGTATTTCCTGGTTCTATTGAGAGGCCTGTTGTGGAGACGATGGACTTTTTGCGACCTGCGACGGAGGCCATTGCGGCGGGGGATGAGCAGGGGACGTGAGGGGACGAGACAGAACAACTCCCATCCTCATATCAACCCTGCCAGGCCATACCCGAGCCGGTTCGCAACTTTCAAACTCCGAAGCCGACCCAAGCTAGTCTCAACACGAACCGCTATTGTCCGTCCCTCCGTCCCCATTGTCATTTCCATTTGTTTTCTTCCTCTCGCCGTCTTTCCAGGGCCCGCTTTTGAGGCCCTCGACGGCGTGCAGCCGTCCTGCAGACCAGCGACGCCCAGCAGCGGGCCACGCTCTCGCAGATCCAGATTCCAGATGTCCGATAGACCCACGCGAGCCCCATTGGGCTATGTCGAGTTGATGTCGAGTCCATCAAAGCTGACCTGCCCACAGTTCCGCCGTTCCCTCCAGGTCTTCTCCCCGGACTCTGCGCAAGGTCTGTGGGTGCCAGAGAGGTGCACGTTTGCCATTGTCCGAACTCATCCTCTGCCGCCCCTCCCCCCCGGGTCAAACATGGTCCCGATCCCCTCGTTCCGGGGTCAACATCTCCATGATCATCGCCTGTGTCGAGTTCGCACGTTCGAGCGCGCCAACCCTAGAAATCATCCACACCCTTTTTTGAATTGCGTACAAATAGGGCCGCTTCCTCCCACCGCAGCGCAAGACGCGTGCATTCTGGACGCACGCGACCAGAATTACCTTCCTGCAGGGTATGATGTCGCTGGACAAGGCAAAATACAACGAATAACAATGCGATATACACAACAAGCTTGTAATGTTACCTTCCAATCCTAGTGTCACACCCTCACCGAGACTCGACTCCGGACGGACCACTACATTTAACTAACCGACAACCTTCGCGGGTTTCCTACCCACTTGACACCTCCCTCGTCACCCACCGCCCTAAATCCCGGCCGATCTTTGTTCTCTTAAACGGCACTCAAAATGCACTCGGGCCTGCTCCGTGGTGACATTGACATCGAATGACACCTACTTAGCCTCCTCGAGGTAACCTTCACTCTATTTCGCCGAATCCTGGGTTATCTCCTACTTTGGGCAAATTCCCGCTTGACGACAATTGAGTGGCAATGGCCAAGTCACTCAACCTCTCTCGTCGACAACGTTGTCTTTTACCAAGTACTTTCGACAGCTGGGATGGACAATCTGGCGACGTCATCATCCCCCCTGCTAAGTCGGTCCTTCGAGAACAAGAATAGTGCGACCTCGGTCCAACATAGCTACAAGGATCACAAGCCCTAATGAAAACATGCAGAGTAGGAGATCCGGGCGCTTCGCACCTCACTCGAGCATAGAGGCTTGATCATATCATCAACCCACGAAACACGCCGGTCTGCCACTTCAAACGATCTAACATCGAATGCTTCAGCCCCGAAAGCACGCCTTCCTCCACTTGCTTAGGTATCGTTCTAGTGCAAGCCGAATAAATATCAGATTGCAAATCGAGTGCCAGAAACACCGTATGTATGGTACCCATATGTAAAAATAAGTAAGCGCCCCATTATGATTCCCATCCATACGTACAACCATTCCTCGCCCTCCGCCACCTCACCTGTCAGCGCTCTGGACGCCCCATTCCACCCACTCCATCATCCACTCTGTCCAGCCCAATGTCCTGTCCGTCCATACTACGCCCAAGCTACTTATCATCGTCGCAGCGTCCCTATTTTGAGCCCACCCTACTACAGTATCTTATCTAAACACCAAGCAAACTTCGATTTGCATCCCGCGATCCCCGGTCGCCCTTCCTCGTAGTACCTATCGACCCCTTCTTCCAGGTATCTTTACATTCCTTTCCCTTCGCGTTGGTAGTAACGAGTTTGTGGCGTCGTCCTCGGCAGTCGAACCTGAACAATGTCAACTTCCATTAACCCGGGGCTCGACATACTTCTGTCTATCCCAGGGCAAATAGTAACTCGTTATTTGGGTATCTGTGAGTGTACGTAGGTGTGGGGTACTGCGGTTGCCCAGGTTTCTGGCACCTTCGGAGAGCTTGCCCTTGGGTCTTAACTGTTGCTATCAAGCCTTTACTTCTACTTATATATCTGCCAAGCTGACATATGAGAACATACTTTGCCGTTATCTCATCGTACAAATGTCATTGACATGCTTACGGACATGATGCGTCCATTCATGTAGGCCAGCAGAGGCCCTAGCGCCAGCTTAGGGCCCTCGCGACGGTCGACTACGAGGACGTCATCTCCGACTCGGATATGGCAAGCCGGTTCGAGGAATGGTAGGCTGTGGTATGTAAAGTGCGTAAGGAAGTTGCGAGTTACCAAGCGCCCTAAGTCGTTTGAATATCTGACTTGATCACAGACTCTACTGGCACAGGTATTAGAAACTGCACAAGCATGCCTGCTGTTCGTCGACTGTATGGTCGTGCAGCTGTGTGGGTATGTGAGTGCAAGAATCGACTAGATAATTCGAAATATAGTTCCAGGGTACCCGCCTGGCGAGGTATCACACAGCTACCATTCAACGAGCGCTTCTTTCATGCACGGTCCCGGCAAAACCCAGGCGAAGTCAGTGTGGAGGAATGGAACAGAACATACACCTGCTTCACGTACTCGCGAGTCACAGAAACCTAGATAGTGGTAAGTACCTCGTAAGTACCTAGGAGTGACGTCGGCGCCGCACCCTCGATACTGAACCTCCTGATGCGAGTGTGCTGAGGCTTAGCGCCCGTTGACATCAGCAACACGCATCATACATGAGTAATGGGCTCGTAGTATGTCATACATAGCCCGCCTTCCTAAGCTCATCCAGCACTAGTCCTTTGGGCATCTCTGGGTAGCAGACATTTAGGCCCTGTTCCGAGTCGGCAACGGCGGTTACTAGTAGCTTAGGTTAGCTTAAGTTATTACAGGCTTGCCCAGGCGCTTACTGCAGCATGACTAACATCAAAACACATCGGTCCGGGCAGCTCATAGCCTGGGCGAGTTCAGAAGGCGAGAGCGAGCCTCTCGTAAATCGGCAGGTTAAAGTTGGGTTGAACAAACCCATACCGTGACCGCAGTTCAGTTCCCTCGGGCAGGCCTCCGCGCAGAAGCAGGGCGCAGATAATCAAAGATTTCGTTACTTCTGTTTGTTGGGAGGTGTCGACATAGTACGGCGCACACACCTTCTCTGCGCATATATAAGTAACAGGATGTAACACCGAGCTTCCCCGTCCCCGTAGCCGCCGCGTCGGCGGTCGGCGGGCTGAGTAGGTATCTGAGAACAGGTGCATTCGGTCCGCGATGGCCTCTTCGGAAGGGGATGAAGAAAGTCGACGAAGTGGCATCCCCACTCGATTCAGAGACTCGTTGCGATAAAAGATATGCACCTTCAAGTTCGATCATGGAAGAGAAGCTCAGGACTCTCGTTTAGAACAGTGGAAAGACACTTCTATCTGCAAAGTGGGCCTACCTACTAGGAGCTGTGTGCAGATATCGACTCAACATAATAGAAGAGCGGAGTCATCGTGTTGCCAAATGGCCGTAGGAAGCTTGCGTATTTGTTCGGAAGTAGAGGCTGTAAGCTGGGGG
Organism: Ephemerocybe angulata; assembly: GCA_013368325.1. Taxonomy (NCBI): domain Eukaryota; kingdom Fungi; phylum Basidiomycota; class Agaricomycetes; order Agaricales; family Psathyrellaceae; genus Ephemerocybe; species Ephemerocybe angulata. The sequence continues at coordinate 1,322,936 of JAACJK010000163.1, read as the reverse complement.
ACTTGTCAACGGGAAGACCGTCTGGTGGGCTGCGATTGGGTCTGGAAGTGTAGGGCCCTCGAAGCCCGAGAGTTACGCCTACCAACGTGATTCCATTATCAATGCCTTCTATCATACCCACTGTCAGTGTCTGATTATGATAGTAGGAGACTGTATCCTCCGAGAGCTGTGGCGTGCCTTCCTCTCCGCGTAAGCACAGGCGACAGTCGCAAGCCAAACGCCGGCTGACTGCCACTACATTACCCAGCGCCCAATCTCAAATCCACGAACCGAACCAGCGCTTACCAGCCCGGCTACACAAATGAACACAACCTGCATTCCACCCCGCCTACGCACACCGTGTACACAAACTGCAGCGAACAAGAGCCCGCCCGCCCGCCTTTCGGCTCCGTACCCCGCACAACGCGCGTCGATGCGCACGTCTCGGAGGCGTATATACGTGCGATCAGGGCTCCTCGCATCGGCGATCGCGAAACGGTACCGGAGAGTCGAGACGGAACACGGCCTGCTGCATTGAAATGCAAGGGGGAGGTGTTGTTGTTTGCGCCTTGCAGAGAGGCAGACAAGGCGCCTTTCCTTGATTGGTGGTAAGCTCGGGCAGCGAGACGGGTGAACGGAGGTTAATCGCCACGCGGATGTGCGATGACCTGCGTTTTGTACGTCGTGTATCCGAGTCCCGAGACAGATCGAGCATAAAAGGTATGGAAACCCGCACGGAGGAACGGAGGGTAAGGCCAAGAAAAAGGAGTTAGTAAGCAACTAAGTAAGATACAAACTGTGGATTGGAAGGCGGTGTGGACCTGTCCAGGTCCAAGGAGACGCGCGCGTCCGCGATTGGTTTCACACCTTCCTTCCCTTGTCTGCCTCCGCTTCCGTATATGCGTCCGTTTGCGGAAATCGGGGTTGCTTTGACCTTTGCTGACAGACTCGGTGTTCCAGGCTGCAAAACCCAGATTCTTCAGGCCCAAGCATATGTCCAATGTTGAGCAGCGGCCAAGCAGCAGCATCGGAACTAAATGTAAATATTATGCATTGCCCGTCATGCATACCAGGCACATGTAGAGAACGATGACCTCGTCGGTCGCATGGACGATGGGACCGTACTTCCTTACCTTGGCAGGACACAGTCGCCTAGTACGGATACGGAGATCGGTCGCATGTTCAGCGCAGCCGGAAACCGACAGCATTTGGGTTTAGCCTCGCTGCTCAGTCTAACAAGAGAGTACAGCTGGAACGAACCGGTTTAGGATACCCCACACATCGTTTGGTTGGCTGCTGAACAAGGAGGTCAAGTGTACGTGACGTCGCTAATAGCTTTCAGCGATTAAATTAGGCTTGAACTTTGAGTAAGAAATCTACTGCGCTGGAGAATCATAATCATTTCTGTCGAAACACCCGACACATACGGCGTGCGCACCTAGATAGCGAGAACGACTTCAATTAGCTTGATGCGTCGAGGACGGCCGGTTAACCTTAGCCTACACATTACCCGGCTTGCACCACCTTTAGGTCAGTCAATCATAACGAGAGGAAACTTGGAGAAGATTGCTTCTAACGCCACCTCGGAGTCATGATCAGCAAAGCTCCAAGGGTAGAAGATTAAGCTCACCACACGAGGACAGACACAGACACACCGATGCACCGCCTGAAACGCGTTGCACCTCCCCTGCCCAAGTTCCAATCGCAATATGTACATATCAGGCCTCCGAAGCTTCCCTAACGGGCGCTCTATCACAGACCGAAGCTACTTAGGGAGTAGGGTGGCTGGATGACTACCATCACAGTTTCATTAACGGTCCTGTTGGCGCTCGAAACCTCCAGGAAGTTCGTTCGAAGTGATAAACGTCCAAGATAGCTAGATGTAGCTATGGTCAATGATCTGGGATCTCCGAAAATGATGATGCGTGTTTGACCGACCGGCGTTGGCGCTGGGGTTGATTTGGCGTCACCTGGAGGCGCCCAAGAGCCGCCCGTGCCTCATTTGGCCTGATGTCCTGTAATATGAGGTCGATGCGACGCTGTACCGCCGGAGACGGGGATAGGGATGTAAATGTGTAGCCCCAGAGCTTTTACCTGTGGAAATAGACACATGTACGGTTGGTGTGGAATACGGAGTTAATTTGGTGGCAGGCACGCTTACTAGGCACGATGACTTGGAATAAGACTAGGGGATATCAGTAACCACACAAATGGAGTGAAGGAAAGGTATTATCGACAGGCCTTGACATGCATGACCACATGTGCTCGGCTTTCCATGGCTTGAAGCGAACAGGATCCAATATCCCGCAAAGCAGTCCCAAATGTCGCTGAATGGCTGGTTATCACGAGGGCCAGTCATGAGCATCCCCGCCATGATTGAGTAAGGTCCTAAGGAGCTCCGTAGATCACGAGTCATTCTGCTTCAGGTCGTTAAGTGCAGTTGATTGCACTGAGGTTAAAGCGAGCCATCCATCGAAGTGTCTCGAAGTCTGAGCTTAGAAATCTTGGGCGCCTATCTAAATCAACAGCGGACCTCGAATGACATCACCAATCGAACTCGATTTACCGCACACTCAAGCTTCGAGCTTAGCCATGGACCGAAGTACCTGGTTGCGTGGCAATGTAAGTAAACCGTATCGGATGGTGTCGACTTATTTCGAGCTGATCACAGTCTACCCACCATGTGCGTTTGGACAGGTGCATCAAATCAACTCAACGAGGCAGCCTGTGCCTTCGAAAGTCTTGGGATTGGGGGTTGTCCGATTGATAACCTTGCAGCAGAGAGATTAGCCTTATCAGTTCCATAAACGCCATCATTGGCATAGGCCTGTCAGTGAGAAGGTAGCGCATTTCGCGATGCCCCGTCAGCGTACCCCAGATGGGCCGCTTGCTAAGTAGTGCCTGATGTCGAGAAATGCCTCCACGATATCAGCAGGTGATAAGAATTTCAATGAATTCACGCCCCTGCGAAGGTCACTAAGCATAAGGCAAACTGAGATGAACGTGTGCGCAGGGAGAAGCAAGAACCTTCTTCGCCAACATCTATCATTTAGTCTTGACTGCGACGGTTGGTACACGCGAAGACTTGCGCTGTAGCATGTAACGATTGTTGGTATGCACAAGCGCAGAGTACTGCCTAGTATTCCCCGTGTCGTCTCGGGAAACTAGGATCCTAAACGACCAATGAAGTAATGTTAACAGGCCTCATTTTTTGATGTATCATTCGAAGACGACGCACCACTATAGATATCTTCAGTGCACCAAGCAGTGAGATAGTTGCGACCTCATTTTACATCAGTTCCACCACCAAATCTTTGGGTCATGCTCCAGTACTCCACTCCTAACGTATGTACTAACCCAAGCACGAAGATGCTGCGCAGATCCAAGTTTGGGGTGCAGCAGTTTGCCGTGCCATTGATTTAGAAAACCCAACCAGGACGATCCTCGCCAAAGAGCTTGCATTTTCCTTGGATAGCACTCCTTAGAAAGGGAAATGACATAACAGTCACAAGAGTTTAGGATGCCAGTCAAAGCAACCTCCAGTGATTCAAAGATGATCCAGCAAACCACCGGGGAGGGAGTTCAACCAGTTCGTGTATCATGACGACCGGAGAGACCCTGGCCACGGGCTAAAGGAAGGCCAGGTGTGCTCGCACACGTTCGCAGAGGAAGTGCAGAGTGTGGAGTCGGAAGCGATGAGAAGGCGCGTAGCAAGAAGAAGCCGCCTCATGGCTTCGAATGACGGGGTGCGGGAAGCACGCTCTTGGGGGCCACCGTTCCGTTGCATAGAGTGATCGTCGCCAAATACTCAGGCATTCCGAGAGAAGGTGCGACCGGCGAATATGATTAAGAGTGCCGTCCCAGAGCCACTATATGCCTGTGAAGACTCTCGCACAGGTCGGATAGGAGGCATTACCACCTCTCAGCATTGAATGAATGTGAGAACTATGCGGTGCTTCAGAATTGGGCTGTACCGCGGGTGACGAACTGCTTCAGGTAGATGTATGGTGGCCGTATTTTCTGAAGAAACCTGGGGAAGGACTGTGTAGAGCTTCTCTCCCCATACGCGCTCAAAACACGGATTAACCCCAGGATCAGTCGGCCCAAGAAGCTTCTGAAGACTAAAGAGTACCAGCAGTGCGTGTAGAATAGGGGCCTTCCGCAAACGGTTCCAGCCGGAAATAACGGTCGAGGAGTGCCAGCGCTTCAGTGGTAGGCGCCCGAAATGATAGTCAATATGTCAACCAAGGTATATAATGCGTACCTTCCTGGAGTGCACAGCTCGTAATGGCGAGCCATACTAGTCCTGGGGTATACCTAAATCCCAGCTATTTCAGTTGTGATCACTCAGTTGCGGCCTACCTGGATCATATTCTAACTGCCCCCCGGGAAAATCACGTATGCAGAAGCCCTCCTCATGCCCCGTTAACGGATTGTGGACGTCACTACTGAATCCAAACGCCTATTTCCCGTAGTTAGCGACAAGATACGAAAAACGCGTGTGAGGACTTCACGTACATGTTGATCGGGTATGCGCCTGAAGCAAAATTTCCTCGTCAAAAATCACAAAGAAGGAACCATTGAACGGAATTTACGCACACTGGAAAGGGGTCAGGCTCGGGTGCTTGAGAGGATTATGCTCCATGTATCTTTTGAACTCTATCCCATGTCTGACTTTGATGAGTGGTCGTAAGCCAAACGAACCAATTCGTGCCAACACCACTGGGATATACTGGATGAATCGGCGAAATCCTTCTGCCTCCTCAAAGGCAAAAGCAGAGCTGCAGGACCCAGATTGAAGCGGACCCGGGGCCCGCACGTGCACAACAAAATCTTTACATGCCTTCTCGAGTTTTTCAACGCATGTCTCCCTATGTCTCCAGGGGTAAGAAGCTGAAAGAAGCCTGGGAAGCGCACCAAATCAGTTAGATGTGAGCATCCCCTCAGTTCACCAGAGTTCAGATAGGTTCAGATTGCGCAATGCAGGCCGCTTACCGTCGCTTATGTTCGCGCCTATTAGGGTTCTCTAGGGTTCCGCTTCCGTTGTCGATTTGCCGCGTGTGCTACGGTTTTCCATGCAGAAGGTGGGGGGCGCCTCGTGGCATGGATCTCAAGAACCAGTGAGTCACTGATGCCGATCGTTTTAAAGTTAAGGAATAGGAAGTCTGGAGAAGCCTGGGCGCATGCCGCAAGGAAGTCTGGAGACCTTTGCCCCTGAAGTTTGAACAAAGTAGACATAGAGGAAGCATGGGCAAGCGGCAGGAATGCATTGCAGTCAAGGGCGGATTTCAGGCCAAAGCGGGAGGTTTCGATGTGGTGGAAGGGACGTAGTGGCACCAATCGCGTCCTCCATCTTACACGAAAGAAAGTTAGCGCGCCTGTTGAACACACTCTGAGCAGACGAAAATACCCCGAGCTTTCCCTTGGCAGGTCAGGCTGTCGGATTAAATCCGTGTAGAGGGAGACCTTGGGAGACGTTTGGGAGACGCGATCTGTAAAACCTGCATCGTCTGCACAGGTTGTCGTTCTTGTCTTATGCCCTAAGCAACGCCACAAATTTCTCTGAACCAGCTCGTCTGGCTCGGAGACCAACTTGAGGCGAATTCCGATGCAAATTGGAAAAAAATGTGCAGCACAGGGATGGTGGAGTGAGGAAAGGTTGCAATGGGGTCCAGGCTCTGGCAGCGAATTCAAGCTCCGCTCTAATAATGGACACGTGAGCCGGCGGTTGTCGACGAGGACTCCAAGCACCTTTGCTCCGGAATTATTGGCCGCCAGGCAAGACCCATGGCACCAGCTCGTTCTTCAACGCGCCGTGGCGCCCAATCACAAGGCGGCAGCGACCAAGACCCTTTGCACAACGCCAACCTGGACGACCCCAATGTCAACCCAGAGCTCTTCATCGACCCCATGCTGGGCACACCGTTGGCTGTGTACATCGAGAAGGACGTCGAGGACAAGGAAGAGCTCGTTCGTTTAGTCACGGTAAGTGCTCTGGTCGCGTCGCGTGAATTGCCCCCGGCGAACGCGTCCGGAGGGCTAGCAGTGCGTGTCAATCAAGCTCAGCGCTAAATTTGCGGTAAATAGACATACGGAGGGACAGTTGCACCAGGCTATAGCGGTGTCACCTACATTCTGGGTATGTAGGCCTCATGTAAAGCAGGACGGTGAATTAATCTGCAACACCCAGTGGATCCACATAGGATATCAGGCCAAAATCTCTTCCGACAATATGCTGGAAAGAAGACCAAGCTGGTGCTAGCTGCCCGCTGGGTTCGAGAATGTATAAGAGCAAACCAGCTGCAAACGTTCTCTACCCAGTGGGCAGGGTGCAAAGTCACCGGCGAAGAACAGTTAGTCCATCGGTATTCTGTCAATGCAGTTAATCCTAAAACAGTTCTGCAGAATCTACTCCCCTTCAGCGTCCGGGATGCAGGATGTGTCCATAGGGCAACCCCAGGTGCTTACTCAGGAGCAGCCTGTTCAGCCCCAGCAACAGCAGCAACAGCAACAACCCCAGGCTTCGACGTCTGCACAACCTCGAGATCCTCCGCAACCCGTCATGCCATACCCAATGGCTCCAATGCAGGCCGTGATGGTCGACCCAATGAACGGGTTCCCTCATACTGTCTACGGTCATCCAATGCACCCACCACCTCATGGAATGCCCTCGGCGGGGCCCTGGCCTCCTCATCCGCACATGCAAGGTCATATGCAACCACACATGATGAGACCTCAGCCCTATAGGGAAGACCAGCCGTGGGATTACTCTCAAGCGCAGGATGCCATGGCTGGAGCCCATCCTGCCTACCCAGGGGAATATAGATATCGAGAAAGCCACCCACCATGGATACCTGGCACAAATGCCGCCGGTTATTATGATCCCACACCAGTACGATTTTTTAACTGCAATTTGATTAGCGCACATAACTCACCTATCGAAACCCACCAGTACGATCAGACTTATGGACAAGCAACTTATATCCCAGAACCGGCCCCCGCCCCAGAACCGAATCCGATGGTCGAAGAGCCCCCGGCATCACTTCAACCCCCCGTAGTACCCCAGCCAATGGACGTTGGGCCGTCAACAGGCACCCTCGAGCCCCCCGAACGAGGGCGAACTCGAAAGCGCGCAAGAATACAGGTAAGGGCACGCAGTCCTCTGTCCTTCAGGACCGCGCTGATGCAATGTAGCCCCCTGCAACTCCCGCGGAGAATCTTGTGAATCGCTCCGCGCCCGCGAGATCACCGACACCACCAACAAGAGTCATCAAGAGTACCTACGGCGGCAATCTGTTTACTGCAGATGACGTTCAGTACTTGAAGAAATACATCGACTTCTGTCAAGAGCAGGGCTTGGTTCTGAGGTAATGTTATTATTTCTTCCTGACAACGAATGATATATCTGACTCGGTCCAAGCCTTCGAGAAATCTGCGAGAGAATAGCGGTGAAAGCCCCGCACCATACTTTCTATTCGTGGAGGCGCTACTGCAACAAGCACCAGATTAAGCTTGGTGGATACGTGATGAATGCTGTCGCTCGGAGTAGCACCCCCACGGGTGATGATGAGATGGGAATGGATATCGAAGAAGAGACAAACGGCGTGCTACGGGATGGGCCCAGCCAGGGTGCATTCCGGTTGAATACCACGGGTGAACATTCTCCACCACGAAATCGAACTCCAAGCCCTCCCCGAGCTCTCTATCGGAGTACGACGGGTAAAGGCGTTGCATTCACGAAAGAGGACACCGACTTCTTGATGAAATTCTTGAAATATCGCGAGTATGTTGACGGCCCTTATTGTGTTCTTCTTGACCTTGACTTCCGGCGACTATAGATCTCAAGGCAGAGTGGATATGGTCCAATTCTGGAAAGACGTTGCAGTTAAAGCACCTCACCACTCCCGGGCCTCGTGGATGAAGTTCTGGCGTCGTCACAAACACGAGCTAGTGCGTGCGGACGATGACGAACCACTTCCAGCGCCTCCGGAAAAGAAGGCTCGATACAGCCTAGAAGACGATGTTCTTCTTGCGAAGTACTTTTACGAAAAACACGAAGGGACGTCAGATAAACAATTTCAAGCCTTTGCTCGTATAGTAGGTGTCCTTTACTGTCGTCTGAAGGCATGTTTTTGATTCGACGGTAATTTTTTAGCATCCACATCATCCTTGGAAGGGATGGCAAGAACACCATCGAATACACAAGGCGAAGATTGATCATTTCGTGGAGTTGTTGGGAATGGGTCACAGTATCGACGAGGAGACATGATATGTGCTACGCAACTTGCTCCAACTGTTTTTTCCAGGTTTTCTCTGTGTGCACGGTCCTACTTTTTATTTTATTTTTACTATCCTTATTTCTAGTCGAGCGTACATTGCTATCCGCCTAATGCCAAATGGCACACCTAATACCAGGTCTTTTGGATGCGGAGTTTCAAACCCTTCCTCAGACGCGGATGGTTCGCACGGAATCCACGCCCTACTCTTGCCCCTTCCCCCATCATGCCCAACTGTCGAGACACCCTCGATCCACTCCTGGCAGAAGCAAAGCTCGTTCAGGTCGAGATTGGCGTGGTCACAAACGCCATCGCCCAGCAGCAAGAACGACTTCGAACTCTCGCAGATAGGCACCGTTACTTGACCTCGCCTTTACGCAAATTTACCGCAGAGATCTTGGGAAGGATCTTCAAAGCTGCTCTCGAGCAGCAGCTTCCCTCTGAGAAGCCTAGAAAGAGCGTTTTGATCAATTTCTGCCTTGTGTGCAAAACTTGGAAAGCCGTGGCGTACGCTACACCTGCGCTTTGGACCCCGCTGGTACTTAGCCTCCGAAGCAGCACGCGCATGACGCCTCGAGAGTACGACACACTCGTGTTTTGGCTTTCCCGTTCTCCAAAAACATCTAGGGGTCTTACTATCAGATCTTCAAAGTTGGAACACCGACACAAGGCCGAAACGTGCTCTCTGCTGGATCCGTTGGTCGCTAAGCTTCTGAAAGAAGGCCCGGTACTGGATCACCTCCACCTCGACATGATGCGGATACAATGTCTGCACTCTCTTCTTGACTTGGTCGGACCTCCCGAGTCTAGGGGTGCACGTCGGGCACCTCGCCCGTGGGAATCTCTCAAAACACTAGGGTTGACCTTCCGAAGGTTCAATGTGCCAGCCGATTCGCCCTCTGATCTCAACGACATCCTCCTTCGCATTCCGCAAGTCCGGAAGTTTGAACTAAATCTACCTTACCGATGGCTAGCCAAGGCCACTCATCGTATCACCGCCCCCACTGGCACCCCCTATTTCTCCGACCTGACAACCTTGACACTGGCGTGCGACTGGGGCCCGCGTATACCTCTGGCGATCTTGGACGCGTGCGTCAATCTTGAGACGCTGACGGTGGATATGCTTGGAAACGACCATGATTCCTTTGTACAGACCGCAAAGAAAGAGAGCCGGCGTATTTCTCTTGCTAAGGTCTGCCTTCTACGGTTGCGACAACTACATCCCTCCAATATATCCATCCTCGAAATACTTGACCTGCCCTCCCTTTGTGAGTTGGACGTCAGCATCCGAAAGCCCCGCGCCTTTGGCGATTCTCAAGATCAATGGGACATACCACCTGGCTTCTACGAGCACGTCAAGACTCTGTACGCGCGTTCAGGTCCCTATCTACGTCGCCTCCGGATTCGTGGTGGTATCATCCCTGAAGACGAGTGGCATCTACTCCACCAACTTCTCCTCTATATGAGTCGCTTGACGCATCTGACTCTGGATGAAGTCGAGTTTTCTTCTTCTTTACTCAAGGAGCTGGCCTCTGGGAATGGCCAAACTCTGCCGTGCCTCGCAGTTCTGGAGTTGTTTCAACTTCCCCTCCACCTTTCTCCCTTGCTTGTCTACGCCTTCCTCGATCAAAGGCGTGTCATTAACGCTGCCTCTCTGCTCGACCCGCGCCCGGATCCTCTCAAGCAAGTCGCACTGTCATACCGCAAGGATATTAAGGGCCCGTATTTGCAAGTCTTGGACGGCGTACGAAGGGTGTTCATGGAAATTTATGGGATTGATGTCAGCCTCGCCACCGAGACTTGGCGGCGTAATAATCCCTTGACGTTAACTATTGCTTCGGTACGTTCTCTTTCCCCCCTCTTTTTAGACTGTACTCAAGAGCTCTCAGAGATGAGCGCTCATCTCTGAGAGCTCTTTTGTCTCAGCGCTCAGCGCTCATCGATGAGCGCTGAGCGCTGAGAAAACTTGTTTGTCAATGCATATTGTGTATGTGTTATAGCAGTTCCTAGCCATTCTCCTATAGCCCCAAAATATTCGAAATGAAAAATAGACGTATGAAAGATAGCCTTGTTCTAAACCAATATTTATGAGGATACTACGCACTTCGGGTGCCTGGGACTCTGAGCCCTATAGTATACCAGGGAGAGGGTTCCGACAACTGGAAGCGGAGTTCCAAACCTCGTCGCGTCACGGTTCCCGCGAATGAAGCGCGTCCCATTCCTTGCTCTCTCACTTCCGAACATCATGGTCAACCTTCAGGACCCCGCTGATCAACTATCGGTCGAAGTCAAACTCGTTCAGGACGAGATTGGAGCAGTAACGAACACCATCACCCAGCAGCAAGAGCGGCTCCAACTTCTCCAAGAACGGCACCGTTACTTGACTTCGCCTTTGCGCAAGTTCACGGGAGAAATTTTGGGGAGGATATTCAAAGCCACCCTGGAGCTCTACTCTGGGAGGCGCTACGCCAAAAAAACTCTACTATCCTTATGCCTCGTTTGCAAGGCTTGGAGGGCTGCAGCATATGCCACGGATACACTCTGGACCCCACTGGAAATCGATATCGACACTCGCATGACACCCCAGGCATACCAACGGGCTGTATTATGGCTCAGCCGCTCCCTGCGATCCTCAAGAAGGCTTGTGATCAAGACTGCCTGCCTGCCTGAGGAGTTTCATCACCCCCACCGGTGTGGGTTAGCGGACCCGCTGGTGGCGAAACTTCTGACAGAGGGCCTAAAATTGGGCCATCTCAGCCTCAAGTGCGGTTCAGCTTCCAATCACCTGGGTACGATAACATGCCGGCAAACGCCGAATGAAGGACGAAAGCCGTTTTTGTGAGCGTACCTTTCGTGCTATAGCCCTATAATTTTGTACAGAGCTTTCTGGAACTACTCCGTACATTCTGTCCAATTTATGGTGCGATAACCCGATTGTAGACTGGTAGGGAGAGGCCAAGGCAGCGAAACACGATAACATTAGGCGCGGCCGATAACCGGCCCGGTGTTATTGAACATGTTATCGTGCTTCACAGCCACCGTCAGGGTTTTGCAAAACGCGCTGACAATGTTCGACGCGTCTCTCCCTACGCGACTGGATTCGCAATCAAGGACGCGACGGTCCACTAGTTTCAGAGCTTGTCAGCCCACGCAAGACCGCCTGTTCAGCCCAACCGAGCACCAGCCTGAATCGTTCTGCCCTCCCCATCTCTCTCAATACCCATCATCTGAGTAGCAGCAAGAATGGAGGCAAACGGTTCAGGTGCGCCAGTTCAACGAAAACGAGGACGTCCGAAGGGCTCAAAGGATGGACCTCGATTGCCAGGTGCACCGCCTAGGGGCAGGCCGAAGAAAACTGCCGTCGCTACTGGAGACAAGCAGGGACCGGGTAAGTGGTGGTTATCACTGGGCGCTTCCTTCCCGCTAATACGACCGGCACTTCACAGACTACTCAGCTCACGGTGACTCCGATGACGAGTACGATGTCTCCTTCGGTGTCGACCTAACATCAGCGGAAGTGCATGCAGAGCTGAACAGTGTTCCGGCGCTTTCTGGGCTGACCGGAACTGGAAGGGCAGGTAAGCTACTTTCTACATTATTGATACAGCTCCTTGTGCTAATGCTTATCTAGCTTCACCTGAGCCACGGCCTGCTACCCCAATTGGACCCTCGAGCTCTCATACGTCCACCACCACAGCCTTGAGCGAGCGTGAGGCACTCGATGATGCAGTACAGAACACTCAATCACGTACGTTTACCCCTCCGCTCCAGGACTTGTACCATATTGACCGGTCACCACGCATTGCGTAGGCGTCTTTTTTTCGACGAGGCTCGGAACTGCGACGTGTGAGGATGCCGACGACGAAGGAGGGGCTGACAGTGACAGTGGAGAAGATGAGGTTGACGATGCAACCCCCGCCGGAGGAACAGTGACTGATGATGCGAAAGGTGAGTCGTTAATCGTTCTCTGGGCATTCTAATAATCTCATTGCCTATGACAGCTTGGTTCCGCCAGCCTGCGTATATGTCGGATACTGTCTACGCCTGGTTTGGGGTCTATGTCAAGCCGTTGCTCCGTCGCAAGGCAGGTGTCAAGTTGGCGCGCCCGGTCACCTTTGAGACTCGCCAGTACGCCCCTGCCTCGATGTGGGTTGAACCTGGTGACCCGATATTCGCTTTATCGCGGCATAAGTTCGATCCCACTCGATTCCACCTCCCCCGTGTTTTCCTCTGGCTGCCTCATTTCTTTGCCGACCTTCTGTGCCCGCATTGCAAGAGAGTCGGCACCCTCGAGAAGAACGGTGCAACTCCTCCCCGCCGCATCATCGACGTTGAGGACAACTACTACATCATCACCTGGCAGTACTTCTGCCGCTCTGGGTGCAAGTCTTACGTCGCTGGATGGTCTTCGCGATTGATGGACACTCTTCCACGCTGGCTGCGCCCGAGCTTTCCTGCAATTCTATCCAGCAAAAGCGGGCTTGATCGAAAGGTTGTGTCGCTTCTCCGTGTTGCCAACCAGCACAAGATGGGTCCCTCGGGTGTGCGATCCCTCCTCTTCGAACAACACACCCACCGTTTCAACCGCCTGTTGCTTCAATACCTCGAAGCAGCACTCGAGGTATCCCGCTTGCACGACTCCACCCAATCCGGCATTCGACCGGGACAGCCGACCCTCCACTCCTTCCTCGCTGCTGGCCGAGTTCCTGACTTTGGTGACTTCGGCGATGTTCAGGGATATGGCGGCTTTGTCCCGAGTGCTAAGTATCTCACGTCCATGATGAACCGCGCCATAGAACTTGACGAGAACGCGGCAAACCAACACACCGCTCTTTTAGCGCCCGATCAAATTGCGATTGATGACTCGCACAAGGTACTCACTTTCTTCATCTGCTGTTCATCTCATTGACATCTGGTTCTAGATTACGAAGCATATTGCGAAGGATGGTGGGGTGCCGGTATTCCGTGCGCTGTGGACTTTGATGGACTCGAGATACATCCGGGCGCAGGTCTTGACTTTGACGAAGGCTCACGATGAAAGGATGGGGCCTCTGGCGGAGATGAGTAACTCAATGAGGCAGTATGGCTACCAGGAGCCTCCTATTGCATTCTCTGATGATCCATTGAAGGTATGACACTCTCAACTTTCATTCTTAAGATTTTGCTGATGCTTTGTGTAGGATAAAGCCATGCTTTTCAAGGCTTTTCCATCGCTCGCCGAAAATCTCAAGCCGGCTGCTGCTGCGCATGGTCTCGAAGAACTGGTCCTTCCGAGATCGATTCGCACCACGGTTCTCGATAGCCCTTCCCTTATCGAAGCCACCATGTCCGCCCTCTTAAACCCATTGGACCTTGACCCCGCATCGACTCTCGTTCTGGGGTTTGATGCTGAGTGGAATATCAGCAAGACTACCGGCGTTTCGATTATTCAGCTGTACGCACAGTCCCAGCCAGAAGATATCTACATTATTCCTGTACGTTTCTGGATTGCGCTTCGCTTGGACTGAATTTTGATATACATATTGCATGTATTAGGTACATAGACTCAATGGACGGCTTCCTCCATCCTTGCTGCGGATTCTCGTCTCTCCCAATGTTTATAAGGTCGGAAGCGCCATCAAAGCAGACTTTACTCGCCTTAAGAAACAGTTCCCCGTACTCGGAAAGCAGAAGTCCTTCAACCTCATCGACCTCAAGGAATACTGCATCCGACAGGGGCTGCTTGCACGAAACCGTACAGGGTCGCTTGATGCACTCGTCAAGCAATTAATGAACAAGTACCTCCCGAAGGAAGAGAGCTCGCGGAAATCGGAGGATTGGGAATGTTCCTCGCTTCCTGAAGAACTCCGGCTCTACGCTGCCCTGGATGTGTACGCAACATTGAAGGTGTACGAAGTTGCGAGTCAGCACACGGCGCCCGCCCTGATCGACACCAACACGCCTGCAGGAACGCGGGTAACACTTTACACGCAGGACGGTGGCCTTCCTATCGCCCATGGGTCTATATCTTCAATGCAACCATCATCGTTCCAAAACGTCCGCATTAAAGTGCCATCGAAGCGCCGCATTCTCATCGATGTCGACCATGTCCTGATGCCAACTGCCTCCGCCACCTTGCATCTACTTCCGCGCGAGAGAAGCGACAAGCACAATGCTGGGACATTCACCATTCGCCAGGTTCAAAGCGCGTGTCCACCACAGGAATCCGGCATATTTCAGATGGTAGCTTTAACAGATCATTTGCGTTTCTACAATGAGCCGAGCCCTACGTCTCTAGCAGAAACGACTCCGAGGTCCACAGTCCAGGCTCCTGAGGCGGCTGCAGCAATCACAACCGGGGGTGCAGACTTGGATGACGAAGGAGAGGATGAGGACGAGCTGGGCAAACTGATGGAGGATTCAGGTGAATCGGAATACCCGGAATATACAGACATGCTTCAAGCCGCTGCTTCGACATTGGCTGACGAAGACACCAAATCCGGCTCATTGAATGGTGCGCGTGCTAGTACTTCTATAACCATGGCTTTGTGGCTGATATATTACAGCGGTAGATCCAGATATTGTCCAGCTCGTGGATGATACCATCGCACGTTTGGAAGCAATAGTCTCGTCAACACCGACATCCGCCAACGAAGTCTACTCAAAAATCAAGAAGGACATTTTTCACGCCTTTCACAGCTTACCTCTCTCTCGTACACACGGCGCTTCCGTTCCCTTCCTGCGCACCCTCCGCGATCACATCCTGCGTTGGGATCCTGAGGCCAGAAAACAAGTCGATAAAATCTGTAAAAAGGTTTTTAACCTTAGCTTCGAAGCAATGCTCGCACGCAACCCCCGCTGGATTACCAAACGTACACCGCGGTACATCCCTGCCCCGAGTGTCCTAGTCGCTGCAATCGAGCATGTGTACAGTGTATTCAGTAATGCAAAGGACGCCAAAACGGGTGAGGCTCTGTTCACGCCAGCTGTGTGGGAGAAGGCCAATTCGCTGCTGGAGCTTGCGCGGCTGGGGTACTTCTCCGATCTTGATGACGTCCCAATGTACGAGAAAGCCGGGTTTGACAATCATGGCCTTCAGCTGTGGAAATGCCTTCGCGGAACGAATAACGTCGAAGGTGGGCCACACGGGGATATATATCGCAAGTTTGGGGCGTTGAATGGTGAGTACAGCCGCTCTTATGAAGTGGACGGTAGCGCTTACTCTCCATTCTTGAAATAGCAGGCCCTCGATTCACTGGAAACTGTCTAACCGACCACCGGACATGGTACAACTTGCAGGTGCGCCGTCCCGTTGCTTGATATCGCGAGTTGCAATTGATCTTATGGTCCCGCAGGCCTGGGCGACACATTTATTCAACCTCGACTATGATTATCACCACGACCTTCAGATGATTAATCGGACATCTTTTCTTCTAATGTATCTGTCGGACATGACTGGGGGCACCAAGTCGTACCGCGATTGGATTTGCGGTGATCTCTACGAGGGAACGAAGGAAAAGTTTGGTGTATGTCCATTTCCAGGTAAGTGTCCTCACAGCTCATGCACAAGCTCCTTCTCATAAATTGACGGTGTCCTCTCTACTAGAGTCGCTTCGAATTCGCTACAAAATGGAGCCCTACAGTAATGAAGCACGCACCAAATTCAATAAGCTAAATGCCAACAACGACTGGCTTCGCAAACGTGAAAACCTCGCTCTCCCTGTCCTTCCCCCCACCACGTTAGCAGCGCATAAACACTTCTTCGACCTTGTTCGGACTGTAACCGGAGAGGTAGCGGCCGACGGAAAGAAAAAAGTCGACTTCACTGCCATAACCCAGAAGTGGAATGCAACTGCAGACGGCATCGAGAGAATGTATGTCACGCCGGAGGTTATGGAAGCGTACTCAAAGTCATGGGATAAATCGAACAATATCCGGGCGTCACAAGAGCTGATATACGAAGCTATGGCGACAACCAAGCAGACCGCGCGCATCTTTGCAGCCGAGGACCAGCCTTTCCCTACGCGCCTCACAGGCTCGGCCACTCAGACTGAGCCCTCGCGCGGCGTCCGTGACCTCATGGATGGTTCTGCTATCCCGGATACCATCGCCATCAGCATTCCGCCATCGATTTCACTTCCAGCCATGTTCTCCACCCCTCAGCCTCATATCCAGCCTTCGATTCTCCCATCAGCATCCCAGCCATCGCTCACATCCGGCATGGCCCCAGTGCCCGGTCCAGGATCCACCTGGATGTCCCACTTCGCGCCGCAGCCAGTATTGCCAGACCCTTGGTCTCCACTCCCAATGACTACGTCGCCTTCCGTTGCCATATCCACGTCCAATTCAGCCTCGAGTGTCGATTCCCAGTCTCGCGTGCCAGGTTCGCTGAAGCGGCGTCACATTGTCCCAGAAGACAAAAGAAAGCGGTCAAAACTCAAGTCTTGTCGACGATGTCACACACCAGAGTGCCCCGGAAACAACAACATTGACCGCTGCCCCGTTCCGTGCACGGTTCCATGTAAGACGTGCCTTCGCACATCTGGCTGCAAAGGTGTGGACAACGGCCGTCGCTGCACGTTCAAGCCCTAAGCCGGTATAGCTATATTCATTCTGGGATCCATTAGCATTATTAGTACACTATACTTGTCCCTATCTTGTATCTACGCACTCATAATTATGTTCTTGTGCTTTCATTGTTCTCTTGTTCTGTCAGGGGAAGACCTTTCCAGTTTCGGCACCTCTCGGTGCCGGAATTCTTTTTTCGTCCTCTTTCCCCCTTCGTTACCCAGGTGAATGGCACCGAAACCAGTGCGGGTTCAGCTTCCAATCACCTGGGTACGATAACATGCCGGCAAACGCCGAATGAAGGACGAAAGCCGTTTTTGTGAGCGTACCTTTCGTGCTATAGCCCTATAATTTTGTACAGAGCTTTCTGGAACTACTCCGTACATTCTGTCCAATTTATGGTGCGATAACCCGATTGTAGACTGGTAGGGAGAGGCCAAGGCAGCGAAACACGATAACATTAGGCGCGGCCGATAACCGGCCCGGTGTTATTGAACATGTTATCGTGCTTCACAGCCACCGTCAGGGTTTTGCAAAACGCGCTGACAATGTTCGACGCGTCTCTCCCTACGCGACTGGATTCGCAATCAAGGACGCGACGGTCCACTAGTTTCAGAGCTTGTCAGCCCACGCAAGACCGCCTGTTCAGCCCAACCGAGCACCAGCCTGAATCGTTCTGCCCTCCCCATCTCTCTCAATACCCATCATCTGAGTAGCAGCAAGAATGGAGGCAAACGGTTCAGGTGCGCCAGTTCAACGAAAACGAGGACGTCCGAAGGGCTCAAAGGATGGACCTCGATTGCCAGGTGCACCGCCTAGGGGCAGGCCGAAGAAAACTGCCGTCGCTACTGGAGACAAGCAGGGACCGGGTAAGTGGTGGTTATCACTGGGCGCTTCCTTCCCGCTAATACGACCGGCACTTCACAGACTACTCAGCTCACGGTGACTCCGATGACGAGTACGATGTCTCCTTCGGTGTCGACCTAACATCAGCGGAAGTGCATGCAGAGCTGAACAGTGTTCCGGCGCTTTCTGGGCTGACCGGAACTGGAAGGGCAGGTAAGCTACTTTCTACATTATTGATACAGCTCCTTGTGCTAATGCTTATCTAGCTTCACCTGAGCCACGGCCTGCTACCCCAATTGGACCCTCGAGCTCTCATACGTCCACCACCACAGCCTTGAGCGAGCGTGAGGCACTCGATGATGCAGTACAGAACACTCAATCACGTACGTTTACCCCTCCGCTCCAGGACTTGTACCATATTGACCGGTCACCACGCATTGCGTAGGCGTCTTTTTTTCGACGAGGCTCGGAACTGCGACGTGTGAGGATGCCGACGACGAAGGAGGGGCTGACAGTGACAGTGGAGAAGATGAGGTTGACGATGCAACCCCCGCCGGAGGAACAGTGACTGATGATGCGAAAGGTGAGTCGTTAATCGTTCTCTGGGCATTCTAATAATCTCATTGCCTATGACAGCTTGGTTCCGCCAGCCTGCGTATATGTCGGATACTGTCTACGCCTGGTTTGGGGTCTATGTCAAGCCGTTGCTCCGTCGCAAGGCAGGTGTCAAGTTGGCGCGCCCGGTCACCTTTGAGACTCGCCAGTACGCCCCTGCCTCGATGTGGGTTGAACCTGGTGACCCGATATTCGCTTTATCGCGGCATAAGTTCGATCCCACTCGATTCCACCTCCCCCGTGTTTTCCTCTGGCTGCCTCATTTCTTTGCCGACCTTCTGTGCCCGCATTGCAAGAGAGTCGGCACCCTCGAGAAGAACGGTGCAACTCCTCCCCGCCGCATCATCGACGTTGAGGACAACTACTACATCATCACCTGGCAGTACTTCTGCCGCTCTGGGTGCAAGTCTTACGTCGCTGGATGGTCTTCGCGATTGATGGACACTCTTCCACGCTGGCTGCGCCCGAGCTTTCCTGCAATTCTATCCAGCAAAAGCGGGCTTGATCGAAAGGTTGTGTCGCTTCTCCGTGTTGCCAACCAGCACAAGATGGGTCCCTCGGGTGTGCGATCCCTCCTCTTCGAACAACACACCCACCGTTTCAACCGCCTGTTGCTTCAATACCTCGAAGCAGCACTCGAGGTATCCCGCTTGCACGACTCCACCCAATCCGGCATTCGACCGGGACAGCCGACCCTCCACTCCTTCCTCGCTGCTGGCCGAGTTCCTGACTTTGGTGACTTCGGCGATGTTCAGGGATATGGCGGCTTTGTCCCGAGTGCTAAGTATCTCACGTCCATGATGAACCGCGCCATAGAACTTGACGAGAACGCGGCAAACCAACACACCGCTCTTTTAGCGCCCGATCAAATTGCGATTGATGACTCGCACAAGGTACTCACTTTCTTCATCTGCTGTTCATCTCATTGACATCTGGTTCTAGATTACGAAGCATATTGCGAAGGATGGTGGGGTGCCGGTATTCCGTGCGCTGTGGACTTTGATGGACTCGAGATACATCCGGGCGCAGGTCTTGACTTTGACGAAGGCTCACGATGAAAGGATGGGGCCTCTGGCGGAGATGAGTAACTCAATGAGGCAGTATGGCTACCAGGAGCCTCCTATTGCATTCTCTGATGATCCATTGAAGGTATGACACTCTCAACTTTCATTCTTAAGATTTTGCTGATGCTTTGTGTAG
This sequence comes from Ephemerocybe angulata, assembly GCA_013368325.1. Taxonomy (NCBI): domain Eukaryota; kingdom Fungi; phylum Basidiomycota; class Agaricomycetes; order Agaricales; family Psathyrellaceae; genus Ephemerocybe; species Ephemerocybe angulata. The sequence continues at coordinate 1,303,473 of JAACJK010000163.1, read as the reverse complement.
GATAAAGCCATGCTTTTCAAGGCTTTTCCATCGCTCGCCGAAAATCTCAAGCCGGCTGCTGCTGCGCATGGTCTCGAAGAACTGGTCCTTCCGAGATCGATTCGCACCACGGTTCTCGATAGCCCTTCCCTTATCGAAGCCACCATGTCCGCCCTCTTAAACCCATTGGACCTTGACCCCGCATCGACTCTCGTTCTGGGGTTTGATGCTGAGTGGAATATCAGCAAGACTACCGGCGTTTCGATTATTCAGCTGTACGCACAGTCCCAGCCAGAAGATATCTACATTATTCCTGTACGTTTCTGGATTGCGCTTCGCTTGGACTGAATTTTGATATACATATTGCATGTATTAGGTACATAGACTCAATGGACGGCTTCCTCCATCCTTGCTGCGGATTCTCGTCTCTCCCAATGTTTATAAGGTCGGAAGCGCCATCAAAGCAGACTTTACTCGCCTTAAGAAACAGTTCCCCGTACTCGGAAAGCAGAAGTCCTTCAACCTCATCGACCTCAAGGAATACTGCATCCGACAGGGGCTGCTTGCACGAAACCGTACAGGGTCGCTTGATGCACTCGTCAAGCAATTAATGAACAAGTACCTCCCGAAGGAAGAGAGCTCGCGGAAATCGGAGGATTGGGAATGTTCCTCGCTTCCTGAAGAACTCCGGCTCTACGCTGCCCTGGATGTGTACGCAACATTGAAGGTGTACGAAGTTGCGAGTCAGCACACGGCGCCCGCCCTGATCGACACCAACACGCCTGCAGGAACGCGGGTAACACTTTACACGCAGGACGGTGGCCTTCCTATCGCCCATGGGTCTATATCTTCAATGCAACCATCATCGTTCCAAAACGTCCGCATTAAAGTGCCATCGAAGCGCCGCATTCTCATCGATGTCGACCATGTCCTGATGCCAACTGCCTCCGCCACCTTGCATCTACTTCCGCGCGAGAGAAGCGACAAGCACAATGCTGGGACATTCACCATTCGCCAGGTTCAAAGCGCGTGTCCACCACAGGAATCCGGCATATTTCAGATGGTAGCTTTAACAGATCATTTGCGTTTCTACAATGAGCCGAGCCCTACGTCTCTAGCAGAAACGACTCCGAGGTCCACAGTCCAGGCTCCTGAGGCGGCTGCAGCAATCACAACCGGGGGTGCAGACTTGGATGACGAAGGAGAGGATGAGGACGAGCTGGGCAAACTGATGGAGGATTCAGGTGAATCGGAATACCCGGAATATACAGACATGCTTCAAGCCGCTGCTTCGACATTGGCTGACGAAGACACCAAATCCGGCTCATTGAATGGTGCGCGTGCTAGTACTTCTATAACCATGGCTTTGTGGCTGATATATTACAGCGGTAGATCCAGATATTGTCCAGCTCGTGGATGATACCATCGCACGTTTGGAAGCAATAGTCTCGTCAACACCGACATCCGCCAACGAAGTCTACTCAAAAATCAAGAAGGACATTTTTCACGCCTTTCACAGCTTACCTCTCTCTCGTACACACGGCGCTTCCGTTCCCTTCCTGCGCACCCTCCGCGATCACATCCTGCGTTGGGATCCTGAGGCCAGAAAACAAGTCGATAAAATCTGTAAAAAGGTTTTTAACCTTAGCTTCGAAGCAATGCTCGCACGCAACCCCCGCTGGATTACCAAACGTACACCGCGGTACATCCCTGCCCCGAGTGTCCTAGTCGCTGCAATCGAGCATGTGTACAGTGTATTCAGTAATGCAAAGGACGCCAAAACGGGTGAGGCTCTGTTCACGCCAGCTGTGTGGGAGAAGGCCAATTCGCTGCTGGAGCTTGCGCGGCTGGGGTACTTCTCCGATCTTGATGACGTCCCAATGTACGAGAAAGCCGGGTTTGACAATCATGGCCTTCAGCTGTGGAAATGCCTTCGCGGAACGAATAACGTCGAAGGTGGGCCACACGGGGATATATATCGCAAGTTTGGGGCGTTGAATGGTGAGTACAGCCGCTCTTATGAAGTGGACGGTAGCGCTTACTCTCCATTCTTGAAATAGCAGGCCCTCGATTCACTGGAAACTGTCTAACCGACCACCGGACATGGTACAACTTGCAGGTGCGCCGTCCCGTTGCTTGATATCGCGAGTTGCAATTGATCTTATGGTCCCGCAGGCCTGGGCGACACATTTATTCAACCTCGACTATGATTATCACCACGACCTTCAGATGATTAATCGGACATCTTTTCTTCTAATGTATCTGTCGGACATGACTGGGGGCACCAAGTCGTACCGCGATTGGATTTGCGGTGATCTCTACGAGGGAACGAAGGAAAAGTTTGGTGTATGTCCATTTCCAGGTAAGTGTCCTCACAGCTCATGCACAAGCTCCTTCTCATAAATTGACGGTGTCCTCTCTACTAGAGTCGCTTCGAATTCGCTACAAAATGGAGCCCTACAGTAATGAAGCACGCACCAAATTCAATAAGCTAAATGCCAACAACGACTGGCTTCGCAAACGTGAAAACCTCGCTCTCCCTGTCCTTCCCCCCACCACGTTAGCAGCGCATAAACACTTCTTCGACCTTGTTCGGACTGTAACCGGAGAGGTAGCGGCCGACGGAAAGAAAAAAGTCGACTTCACTGCCATAACCCAGAAGTGGAATGCAACTGCAGACGGCATCGAGAGAATGTATGTCACGCCGGAGGTTATGGAAGCGTACTCAAAGTCATGGGATAAATCGAACAATATCCGGGCGTCACAAGAGCTGATATACGAAGCTATGGCGACAACCAAGCAGACCGCGCGCATCTTTGCAGCCGAGGACCAGCCTTTCCCTACGCGCCTCACAGGCTCGGCCACTCAGACTGAGCCCTCGCGCGGCGTCCGTGACCTCATGGATGGTTCTGCTATCCCGGATACCATCGCCATCAGCATTCCGCCATCGATTTCACTTCCAGCCATGTTCTCCACCCCTCAGCCTCATATCCAGCCTTCGATTCTCCCATCAGCATCCCAGCCATCGCTCACATCCGGCATGGCCCCAGTGCCCGGTCCAGGATCCACCTGGATGTCCCACTTCGCGCCGCAGCCAGTATTGCCAGACCCTTGGTCTCCACTCCCAATGACTACGTCGCCTTCCGTTGCCATATCCACGTCCAATTCAGCCTCGAGTGTCGATTCCCAGTCTCGCGTGCCAGGTTCGCTGAAGCGGCGTCACATTGTCCCAGAAGACAAAAGAAAGCGGTCAAAACTCAAGTCTTGTCGACGATGTCACACACCAGAGTGCCCCGGAAACAACAACATTGACCGCTGCCCCGTTCCGTGCACGGTTCCATGTAAGACGTGCCTTCGCACATCTGGCTGCAAAGGTGTGGACAACGGCCGTCGCTGCACGTTCAAGCCCTAAGCCGGTATAGCTATATTCATTCTGGGATCCATTAGCATTATTAGTACACTATACTTGTCCCTATCTTGTATCTACGCACTCATAATTATGTTCTTGTGCTTTCATTGTTCTCTTGTTCTGTCAGGGGAAGACCTTTCCAGTTTCGGCACCTCTCGGTGCCGGAATTCTTTTTTCGTCCTCTTTCCCCCTTCGTTACCCAGGTGAATGGCACCGAAACCCATTTTTTGGCTCGACTTCAATGCGACTTTCTAAACGGCCTCGCTGGGGTTCGAAGCCAGCGTGTGAATGAGATACCCTCTATGTACACTGGGCTAATTATGTCCCATCACGGACGAGCTGGTCGTTACAACTTGACCCCGAACGACCTTGACGAAAGGCTCAAATGCCGGTAAGCACGCGTGTATCTTTGCAGTTTGAGGTACCTGTTACTGAAACGCATGCAATAAGGCCAGTGACACATAATACCCAGGACATCGTCCAGCACCTCCAAGTTTCCTCTTTTCAATCCCATCCTCGGCTATCCTACTATGCATTTACTTCCGTCAACCCTGATATGCCTCCTAACGAACATACTGTCCGCGGCCGCTCAGACGAGATTGAAGTTACCCCTCGATGCCGTCTCTCAATTCAACAGTGGTAACGGCCCCTTCGAGATCCCCTCAGCTCCCCTCGTATCGGTTTCGGTTGCTACTTGCTCTCAGAACTCGGGCCTTCGCTTTTTGGTGACCACCGAAAGCGGCTCCGCGACACCAACGACGGATATCATACTCATTAATGGTCAAGGGAACTTTACCTCGGCCTTCGAGAGCGGTGGTGCAGTCGCGGTGGAGGGGACCGGTTCATTCGAAATCGCTCTCAGCACCACAGGACAGCCGATGCATCAAGCCCTCAACGCCTCCCAGATACCATTATTCGGAGACAGCACATCAAACCAAGCTATCATCTTCTCCCCTCCATTTAGCCGCGTCGAAACTCCTCAACCCACATACCCAAACTACACCATGTTACCAGTGGACGTACCACAAGCATTTCAACCCGACGTCACCCCCAACTACACGTTGGCACTATTTCCCACCACAAACGACGCGCATCCTCAGACCAGCTGCTTCGCCACAAGACAGTCGATTATTGAATCACAGGGGAACGTCAATCTCAACCAAAGTCTATGGCTCCGGGACGAAGCAGGCTGGCGAAGCCAGTTTCTTCTCGGCGGGTTGACCCCCGCGACAAACTACACGGCATACCTAATCCTTGATTCCACCAAAATCGCTGGGCCCATGTACTTTGCCACAAAGTCAGCGGCATTCCCTTGCCCACTCGTCGCTAATCTTCCATACTGCCCTGGCGTCGCCTATGCCATGCCCCTAGCAGCTCCCCCTAACGGCGCCGAGATCTACACAGGAAACACTCTACCCACCACCTTGAGCGACCCGATCCGATCGTACCTCACCAATTTCACGGTGACTCTCAACAGTTTCGCTTGTGGCAGAGACATGTACTCCCCACTTGTCACATGCGCCGACTGCCAACGGGAATACCGCAAGTGGCTTTGCACCATTTCATTGCCACGATGCTCTGAACCGAGTCTCTCGAATCCCAACGGATTCTCTTCCATTCCTCCGTTACCTACCGCAACTGGCCTCAGTGCATCGAAGAACGACCAGCAGCAAGTTCTCTCGGCGCTAATGCCGCAGCAAACGTCCACAACACCGCGAAACAAATTCTTGCCACAGTTTGACAGCGCATATCAGATGCTGCTACCGTGCATCGAGACATGCAATGCTATGGATCGCGCGTGTCCTTCGTTCCTGGGTTTCAAGTGTCCAACCTCTCAGTTCAACGGAGCAGCGAGTTATGGGATTGGGTATATAGATGGGAAAGACGGAGATCAAGGCGAAGGGCTGACTGGAGTCGCGCAAGATCGCTATGGGAATGTATGGTGCCAGTTGGGTTGATAAGAACCTTGCAATAGACAAGCTTCCAAGAGCTATACTTTGCGGGAGAAGGAAGGAGTTAAGAAGAGTTTTTAGAAAGGTATGCCTAGGAGATTTTACTATGGATATGCATCGCAACTTATCTTTTCTCGAAAGAACTCACTTCCGGTCTGGTGTGTCTTTTCACACAGTGGTCCCCCCTTCCGATCAACTGACCTTGGCTTCTCTCAGATGCGCTATGCGCGGCAGTTCTGTTCTGTCCAATTTGTCGTAATCTATCGCGGGACATATGCGGGTCCGCACACGCATTTCTTCATTCGCTGTCTGGCACATTCTGTCCTTGTCAGCCAGCACTTGAGTCAGCTCGCAGCTCTTGGGAGTTAGCTTCTCTCGACTGTGCGTCGTCGAGTCTAGGTCTCGAATAGCTGGACAGTCACGCGATACGGGTAAGCTCAACATCATGATTTCGCCTGGTTCCAAAGCTTATTAGTGGGGCTGTAGAAGGCTGATGCAAGTACCGTGTTGGGAGAGGTTGGGAGTGGAACCGCAATCTACCTTTAAGCGCCCAAAACAACGTGGCTCCAAATCTTCACATCAATGTTTCGTGACAGACACATCAGTGGTCCGGAAGCTCCGACTGCGAGACTTTGGCGAAAGGATGTCCTCATCGTAGGCGCCAGGCCTCAACCCTCGTTCCCGAAGATCATTTGTGGTGGTGTCATTCCGTATGGGCTGCAGGTTTCCGGATGAATTTGGGTTGGATGCCAACCCCAAGCAAAACTATCATTTTGAAACTGGTTTGAATGGAACGATGGCGAACAGTCTGCACATATCATGATGACATCCTAGTAAGTTGTCGTTAAGGAGCCCAGCATTATACTTATCGCCGCCTTGGGCTGCTGCAGGATATATTGCATTCCTTTCAAGCTGATGCTTACACATCTGGCGCCGCTCTATCTTACCTCTCGCAAAACACTACAGCAATTATCCTCATTTTGAGGCTTACCCTAAGCCACGGCAAAATATTTCGTTTAGCCTGCCTTAAACCTTTCGGACGGCCCATCCTGCGCGAGTTCCACATCCACACCTGGGACACCATCACCCGCAACTGAGATGTGAAAGGGGAGGCAAATTTTTACATTCCCCCTCAGTGAGTGGTCTCAGGAAGATTTATCTTATCACCATCCTAAAGGCAGGGCTCGCAAAATAATGATAATCGGTAAAGCATTTTGCGGGAGGCAAAATAAATGCGCGCCAGAAGTGTCGAGCATGTGTTGCTATCTCCCGAATTTGAGCCGGTCTTCCTTTGGCCGTCCAAGTCGGGCACTTCTTTATGGCTGAAGTTAGCAGGGGCAAGTTTGGGCGGTGCGCACATATCAATTGAATCGGGTTTATCACTTGTGGGGACGACCCAGGAAAGTCACTGCCTCCTGTAGGCCGTTGACCCGGCATCTACGAATTGGCGTAACCTAAAGATATACATAGATTCCGTCACCCTTTCAAAGGCACACAAATGCGAAACCTGGCGCTTGATGCACCGTCCTGCACTGTCCCTTTCCTCCCTTGGATCCATACCATACCATACACCCCCGATTAATTTCCTCTCCTAGAGCCCGTTCACTGTCCTTCCCCGACGCGTTGCGAATAACATTTCCAGACCAAGCGTTCGCTTCGACGACATGCCTAACCTCACGCTAACGATCGAAGACACTTCACCGCTTCTCGTCTACTCAACAGGTTGGAATCCGGGTAGCTCTAGGGACGATGAATCGCTTGAGCTGTGAGTCCTACCATGGTGACCCTCTTTTACATAGTACTCAACCTAGCCTTTCACTTGCAGCTATTCCGACGGCAGCTACATGTTCACTTCCACCCAAGCAGCGAACGTACAGTTTGTCATCCAGGGCACCAATTTCGGAATTTACGGCGCAAAACGCTCAAGTCATGGTGCCTACCAAATATCCGTGGACAACAAGGTCTATACTCCAGTAGACGGGAAGGCCAGTGACCCAGGCAACTTTCAAGCAGCCCTATTCTCCAGCATCCCTCTCCCGAACGTCCCACACACCATCAGTCTTGCAAATGCGAACCCTGGGACACTTGTGGACCTGGATTATGTGAGTCCGAGTTGGCCTGCGGCGGCGCTAGATGAATTCATTTTGGCGGTTGGCGCTGAGCGCTGATCATGTATAACGCCTTTAGGTAACCTGGACTGTGCCCGTCGGCAGAGATGACGAGAGTCTCATCGTGAACACGATCCAGGATACCGATTCGTCGTTCAAATATACACCTCCAGAAGCATGGACGACTAACCCGAATAACTTGGGCACATTTTCAGGTGGATCGGGACAGTACGTCGCTTAATCAGTTTCGACGTTTCAAATTCCTGCATAGACCAACACTCTTCCCCCAGCACGTCCTCGCAAGCCGGAGCTCAATTCCAATTCACGTTTGAGGGGGATGCCGTCTCGTTGTTCGGCCCTGTCGGTCCCAAAGGCGCGACCTATTCTGTGGCTATCAATGTTGGGAACGCGCTTCCAAATAACTACTCGACGGGCAAGATCTTCTTTCGACCGAATAATGTGCTTTATCACGCAAATAATCTTGGAACTGGGAAGCATACAGTCACCGTGATAGTGCAACCTGGGAATGATACATCTGGAGAGTCGAACTCCCTCGCTATCGACTATGCCCAAGTCTACACTACCCCTTCTCTGGGAGGACAGTGAGTGCCACATTCTACACTATCTAAAACACTTCCCTTAAGTTCGTGCTTTAGAAAGGTCGCCGGTGATTCAAGGAATGGTGCCGTCGGCTCCTCGCAACAGTGAGTAGCCCCTATTCCCGCTGTCTAATTCACTCTTACTTATTGAATGTAGGGCACAACTTTCCACAGGTGCTGTCGTCGGCATAACACTTGGGGCAGTTCTCGCCGTAATTGCTATTTTAGCCATCGTTATGTGGGGTATATTCTGCTATATCCGACAACGACACAACCGCACATTCTTCTATGGGTTCATCGAGAAGCCTCAGAAGGATGGCCAGAGCATGACAGAGGAAACTGCTCGGCCATACCGCGTGTATGCATCGGTCCCCGCTGAATCACCCCCACCACCCACTGCTGCTGAAAGGCTCCAGTCTCAAACCTCGTACAGTACGCTCAACAATACACCCAATACCGCACAATGGCCACCATCTGGAGGTCAGGGCAGTAGCATCGACCCCCTCATCGTAAGTTAACTTTTGAACCAAGTATCCTCCATGTAGTTGCTGAAAAGAACCGCGCAGCCATATCAACCCCAGGTCCCCGTGAATGCAAACACCCAGGAAATCATTATCCCTCCTCGTGGCTCAACAGAGAAATACCGTCCAGACCGAATCCCTCAGCTACAACCTCCTCCACAGGGCTCAAGATCCCGCCAACCTCCAGCGGGTGCACTGTCCACTGTCTCGGAGGAGTCAAGCAGGCAGAACGCATCGTTGATGATCGATGCGAGCGTGGATGACCCCAACCCACTATCTGCTCCCCCTCCAGAGTATAGCCCTGAGCAGCCCATTTCTTCGACCGCCGCCAGTTCCTTCTACGCTCGTGAATTCACGAGATGACCTGGCCTGTGTTGATGCTTGTAAAGAGTTTCTTGGGTCCCTCGCTTATCTTGTTTCTGTCACCCTAGCCCTGCTTTCCACCCTACTTCGATCTTCTTTTCACGCTCGGTTAGTTGCTTTGACGCACTTTCGAACGATGTTTCAAACCTTTCGGACATTTATCAGTGCCGATAGTAGTACACACCTGCTACAAATAATACGACCATATCATGATAATCACGAAGTTCACATCGTTTGCAGTATCCCAGAGTTCCCAATGATGCACGAAAGGAAAGTGAAAGAACCGTATCGAGGCTCGCGAAAAAAGCCACCATAACTCCCCCCGAGTCAATAGAATACTAGAGAATATACCCTACTAGGAGCCCCACTCCACTGGTTTTTCCGGTATTGGTCGTCATCCCTTGCGATCTGCAGCCCAAGAAGCACCAGCCACACCATCGCCTCCCACATTGCGAAGCACCCACGAGTTGGCAATCACAGAAGACGTGGTGCTTGGACGTCTATCGTCTATCGCCGACATCTGTGGACGGTCCGTTATATCTCTTGCGGAGCGCTAGAGAAGGAGATGTGATTGTCAGCTGAGGATTCCTGTGCAGGAGCTATGCCATGGGAGGGTAGCCTACCGGATAAGGGGTCGACATTGTGTTAGGCGCCGGCTGCCCTCCGAAATTAGGGCCCCAGCTTGCACCATGTGTTCTTGCATAAAATTCCGAACTGGGGGATTGATCTGTGACCTCAACCTCCTGAGAATAGTCTTGGGGGCTGGAGATAGAAGAAGCAGGAGCGGGGGCGAAGTTGAAAGGAGAGATGGGGCCAGGGTCCAGAGGGAGTCCTTGGGCCCTGGGGCCAAAGATATTGTGATAGCGATCGCGAGACCGACCTTTACTCCTCGTTCTCTTCGACCTGTTGGATGTGGTAACGATTCCAAGCCACGGGAACCATCCGAATCGGCACTGCAGGCCAATCAGGATGAGAGCGATGATCGACATCAGTGCGATGGCGCTGGTGAAGGCCAGACCGAAGACAACGCCTCCTGACAAGCCGCCTTTTGGTTTAGCGTTAGTGTAGATGTTGGCAAAGTCAACCGCTAGCTCTTCGCCGGCGTTTCCGAGGAATACGACTTCGAGTGTGTGCTGCTTTCCCGTCAAGCCGCTGGCGTGGTAAAGCATTTGTTGTGGCCAGTGGGATTTTCGCGTCGCAGAATACTGGAGCATGTTTCCATTGTTAAGCCGCACGCCGTATCTTGAAGCTGATTGAGGCCCTACTGGACCAAAGAGGGATATTGCGTCGCCTGTATAAAGAGACGAGGAATAAAATAAGCGCCGAGAACTTGCAAGAGCGCTCTGTTGGCAGCGAAGAGTTTCTAACCCTTTTGAATACACCCATTAGTGGAATTTCAGGTATCAGCGCAGCATTATCACGCACTTCAAAGGTAAGCTTCAAGGACGCTGTCGGGTTTCCTGTGGCCCTACCTCCAAGATGAGAAACATCGCATTTAATTTTAAGCTGCACTCACCGCCCTGACCCTCCAAAGAACGTTTCCATTGGCGAGGTTGTCGGAACAGTCCATTCCCCCGAGTACTGGAAGTACTCCTCGTCGTCCTGCTGCACCGTAATCATCCTTGACGGTTTGTCGTTCTCGCCGATCTGCGTCACCCAGGTAACCTATCCAAGCGATCCGGCGTCAGAGGACCTAACCTCTCGGGTAACTATAACAAGGACCCACAAAATCGACATCGAGAAACGTGCCGTTCTCAACGTTCGCCAGCCGCACCGTATGCTGGCTATCCCCAAGGCCTGACTGCTTGAACAGCGACCGCTGGAACAGCCCGTCGTTCACCTCCGACCTCCCATCAAACGTCCCCGCGGGAGCTCCATCGACTTGGGCGCTAAACCTCCCATGGTTTCCGCGCATGGCGCCAAAAAGCTCGACTTCTGTGCCGTAGAAAGTAAAGGAGACGGCCGAGCCTGTAGTGTTGGTTAACATGAAGGCGCTTTCTGAGTATCTGTCGATTAATGAGTGCGTATGAGTGAACACTTAATATTGCTTCTGCGCGCAGTGGGTTAAAAGGTAGTCTGACACTCACTTGTCTAGCAATGGATCCAACGACGAGCCCTCACTCCACTTCCCCTCAAACGATAACAGCGGAGACGTATCCTCGATCCTAAACTTCATGTCCGGCATAACGATCCTGAGTCCTACGTTCTGCGAGAGGGAGTCAAAGCGGGCGGACGAAGCGGCGCAGACCGGTTATCCTGATCCCAGCTCGAAGAAAGACACGGCGAAGGAGGGGAGCAAGAAACGTTAAAAGGCTTGCATCAAAAAGGGCGCGTTCTTGTTAATATAAACTAAACGAGATCCCAGCGCTCCTCGTCATGGAACCACATCCCAAGGGAAGCTGATCATGATGGAGAGACGGTGCATACGAGGGAATGCCGTCAGAGGACAGTCTTGGGCGTTCTTTTCAGTGACACTGATCATCTGGTGCTGTCTTCGATCTATGTAGAAGGCATGCAAGGCTTTCTAACCAGGTCATTTCCTTGAAGTCAGGAGACAATTAATTAGTCGCGTGCAGTTGGAGGAGACGATGCTACACCGTCCGAGTCAGCGGAACACTGTGATCTCCAGGGCGCTCCGTCAGCAGGTCGGTTGCATAGCAATGTCCACGCAATCTCAAGTATGAGCTCGAGGCTTTACCACTTCGCATTCCATAAAGTCTAAAGAGTGAGCCTCGAGGTAGGGCCAATGTCTTCAGTACTCAATGTATCCGTTGTCATGGGTCAGTGAAGGGTTAGATAATGGTTGCCCTTGCATACCGCTTGAAGCAACTGTGGGCGTCATTCTCTTGCAGTCCATCCGGCTGGAACGGGGTCACCGGGACGTTGCAACACAAGGCAACTGGAGTCCAATGGTATGCAGCAAGCATCGCATCGAAACGTCGAAAAGGTGTTACATTTACATCAGGGTACATTCGTTTACTTCCTCATCCAAGACTTCCAAACAGATACTCGCACCTTCCAACAGCCACAACAAGCCTCGGGACGATCCTCCCGTTCACGATATTCATCCTTCCTCCTAGATCTTCAATCAATGCATGTCCGCGTATAGATAGGTATGAGATAAGATGATGATGATGCAGCACAACATAAGTACGCTTGAAAGCAGGGTCCAGTCTCTCTTCTCTAAGATTCGAAGGCGTTCGCTGGGGTTCTATGTTCGAAAAATCAAGATCGAACAAGAGGCGCCAAGCTCTAGGGCGGGATCAGGAATTCTTTGACCTGTGCATCATGTTAGCACAGAAGTGCATAGCAGGTTAAGCATGCTTACCAGTTCGTAGGTGAAGAACGAGGTCGCAATACTAGGCGCGACTTTCACTAAGCAGTGTCACGAACGTGTCAGCACGAGCTCAGGAAATGAAAAGCACGCCAAAATACGTACGCAAATTCGGCCACAGTCCTCTATACAGCCCCCTGACACCCTCAACCCTCACAATGCTCACCAAAGCATCGATCGCTCCGTTGTACTTGATAGCCCCCTCCTTCATGCCCGCTACTTGCATCTTCCGCCTCAGGACATCAAACGGGTATGTCAAAGTCTGCGAAATCGAGCCCGCCAACGCGCCACAGGTCAATTTCCTCACAACGTTGCTCTTCCCTGGGGGAGTGATAACGCTACGCAGGAACTCGTATGCTGCGAAATTAATGCCAACATATGGAGCGACCCCGACGGCAGTGGTAACGAGGCCGCGGTAGAGTGCACGAACTCCGCCCTCTTCTCGCATGATCTTGAGCGTCATGCCCCATATTGTCAAGTCGGCTTTGGTGTACTGCGACTTGACCGCAGCCACAGCTGCTGACGAGGCAGAGGCTGCGCGTAGTGGTGCGGATGTGTGATAGCTCGAGGATAGTGCCGGAGTGGCTTGGCGAGGGACAGAGGCCGGGGAGGTCGAGGGGGCAGGGGTAGGCGTGACGAGACTGATGGAGGCTGTCGCTATCGATAGCCTGGACCGAACAAGATCGAGGGGGTATGTTGAGCCTATTGAATGTGTTGTTTCGTCAAGCATACACGCGAGGGAATGGCTGTGAGGGAGGACTGACACACAGAGGTAATACCAGCCAAGGCTCCCGAGGCAAGCCGCTTCGGTGTATCCAGTTCCCCGGATCCGTAGGAGGTAAAGAACTTCTTCAATTGTTCGTACGTCGTAAACTGGACGGCACTTGAGAAGGATCAAAGGTTCAATATGAAGATCGCTGATGAGGAAGAACAAGGCGGACCTGTAGGGCACTATCCGCAGACAATTGATTCCATTACCTCGCATGAAGCCTCGGAACCCTTCCTCCTGCCACATCCGCACCAAGCTCCGCCATACTCCCTTGTACTGGTTGGACGAGCCGCGAGGTTGAACCTGCCTAGATAAAAAGACATTAGCTCCTATTCCGAGAATTTGCGAGGGTTTGAGAAGTTTAAGAGGTAGGTTGGGCTTTAAGCCCTGCCCGAGTTCCGTGAATATATGAACGTGTGTGACGTCGGGCGGACAAGCTCGTCGTGGGTCAGGGAAGTTACGGAACGGTCGTCCGATATTGCTGCCCGTCCCTGAAGTCGCAAATGGGTGGTATGGGAGTACGCACTGTATGATCTTGAGTCGTTCCAAAGGACTAACGACCGTCCGTGAAGCCGCTCCCGCACATCCTCCCGCTGCATTGATAACATAAACGCTTAGACCGTCACCTCAAGAATAAAAGAGACAGGTGTATGCGCACCAATGAAGTATGAAGCAACCTCTGGTGAAAAGAATCCAGCCGCCTTCTTGACTATTGGAGGACTTGGTACCGTATCGAGTTTCGACGTCGAAGCAGCGGCGGTCGTGCTCGCTGATGGCGAAGCACTCATGATGGTTGTACGGGGTAGAGAGTGGTAAATCTAGTATGTTGGACGATTCTGTGGGGTAGGCGTGATGGGCAGTTGATAGCCAGGTTCTATATAGGAGGGGACAGCTGGACTGCAGGCCGTCTCCACGAGCCCCGGGACGTCTTGTGTTTGCGGCGTGGTGAGGGTTGCTCGACGACGGGCTAATTGTCCTGATGGTTGCCGGCAGCGGCGAGGACGGGTATAAGGACGGCTAGGGAACGTCGGAGCTCGTCGGAGGCGAACAGTTCCTCTTCGTCCATGCAAAAAGCAAGGCGGGCCCAAATTGCGCAACATCATTGGCTGTCGCGACGCACGTGCCGGCGGCGCTAAATCTCACGTGATCTTGGGAGACCATAAAGAGGGCCAATTTTTTTGCTTTTCGTGGTTTCGTGGTTTCTTCCTCTCTCTCTCTCCTTCCTCCTTGAGGCGCGCTTTGGCTGGTCCAGACGGCCCACTGTTCACCATTCTGCGATATCCCTCCTCTTGTGTCGACCATTCACGTTGCAAACCGTGAGTACAAGTTTTTTTCAACTTCATTTTCGTGATGATAGAACTACTCAGCTCACTTCGATGCTTCTTTTGCAATGAGACTATTTGTTTTTTATAATCTGACCTTGACTGGATCTTCGTGAACATCTGCTTACCCTCTTCTCTCCCCTAGACTCTGCGGAACCCAACGCATCTGAAACTCGACGCCCGTCTTTCCTCCGTAGGTACCTCGACTGCAAGTCAATCCCAGGGTTGCGAGTCTAGTGTACTCCTTAGCATACCCATGAATGATAGAGGTTTCAATGAATTGAACTGGACGAGAAGAAACTTGACAGTTGATTGAGGAAGATTAGTAGAAGTACATTTAGGTTCTATGTCGGTTTGACTCTAAAACTCGTTGATTTCCCCCCGAGGCAAGACTCTCGAGAACGGCATCGCCTTTGTAGGCTGCAACCAGTTCTTCTCGTCGTACTTCGCCCACGGCTGCGACTCAATCAAATGGAACGTATACGCGAACCTCGTATTCGGGCTCGTGTTGCGTTCAGACTTGTGGAGGACTGAGCCGTGAATGAGGACCAGGTCACCTACACGGAAGACACGTTCGTTTAGCGCCAGACCCACGGTATTTCGCCGAGAGAGTGTCTTCATCTTACCTGGTTCGCACGTTTCCATCACATACTTTCCTGCATCTTGCGCACTGCGCTCCTGAACAGCTTTTTCCTCTGCGGGAGACACCAAAGCCTCGAATCCCGTTCCTTTGCCAGGTCCAAGACGCACGAAGCGCTTCGTAATGGGGGTCGTTTTGTGCGATCCAGGTAGGAAGGACAGGGCGCCGTTCAATGCCGTACACTTCTCCAATGCGATCCAACAGCCAAGCGCAGAGGGTGGGTCAGTGTACTGTAGTTAAGGGTGTCAGTATCAGCCACTGGATCCGACGCTCAAGGAGGTAGCCAAATTTACCAAGAAAGTCCTGCAACCCACACATATGTATAAATTAGCAAACCATCGTATAGAAAGAAGGATAAGTATAGACTTTGATAAGACTTACGAGTCATTATGTTCAGGAACTGAAGTGGATCCATGAGCGCCGTTCTCTTCTGATCCTCAGGGAGTAAGAAGGAGATCGTACGTGCCTTCGCCCCCAATTTGCTGTTGCTTCGTGATGACCATAGACTGGAGAGCTAAATGTCGTTGAAAAAGGTACCAACTTGATGAATACGTCTCCCCTCGTCAAGAGGAAAACAGCGAACGTACCGACCGGATCATGGTGAAACTTGAGATCTCTCACCAAGAACCGCAATCGGTCATTCTCGAGCGTAACCCGACGAAAGGCTGGGTCCAGTTCATGCAAACCTGACCGGAAGGTCAGCATTCCGAGGATAAGTAACTCCATGGGCGAGCCAGCTCGTCGTGGAAGTGCAGACTTTTATGAGCTTACCATGGCCAATCTTGTTAACAGCTTTCTGCTTCTCCCTGTTCAGCTTGCCATCCTTATCAAGTGCGTCTGTCTCCAGGAAGTAGCGGCTAATACAGGTGGAGGCCAGGGAAGAGGTCGCCGGTATTTGGGTCAGGGAAGGCCCAATACAGTTCAGGGGAAGGAAATGAACCCACATTTTATCTCCTGAATCGAGGAAATAGTCATCTCCCACATGGTTGTCGTCCCCAGTGGTAAACTTTGTCTACAACAGCAAAATGTTGACATGAGGATTCGTCACTGCGGCCGTCCATATGGGCAGCTTTGTACGGGTCTTACCAAAGGGTGCGTAGCAGGGTCGAAGTCATCCAAAAGGTCTTTGGATCGTTGCAAGAGCTCGTTAGTTTCGTCGGGAGTCAGGAACGATGGGATTACAAGGTATCTGCCAGGAGAAAGGGCATTAGCATCCGCCCGGCGCCAAGATGTTGCATATAGCTCGACAAGGAGAGTGATCGCAGGATAGACAGATGCAAGAGAGTGTTTAGATGAAGCTCATCCCATCCAAGCTTCAAATCCGGCGACAGGGTATCAATGACAGGCTCTTTGAACTTACCCATCTCTGTCAAACTGGTCGGGGGTACGAGGGAAAACGAGTGCTGGATGAGCGTCTGCTCTATTCAGAACTTGAAGTCAGCACAGCAGCATTACCTGTTCAATCTGTGACTGGGATAGGAATTCAGGCATGGTAGACAGTGGCGAGTGATAAGGTGGTGGTAAGGATCAAAAGGGCGCTCAACTCCTCGGGGGCCGGTCATTCCTAAATGAGCCTCGATCGTGACCGTGTCCTGGAAAGCCATTCCGGGACTAAGCACACCTTGAAGGACGTCCTACGTCGGACTACGTATTCGTCTGAGCTAAACTGGCGTTTCGTAAAGTTTCGGCAGCCGGTTGGCCATAAGAACGAGTGGGATAAAGGTCAGCCCTAACGTGAGGGCGCTCAAAGCCCCGTAACTAACCCTCAGATTCCCGACAGCCCCGGTACAAACTGGGGTGAGGCAAATCACGAAGGAATAAGATTCCGTGCGCCGAGACTTTCTCCCCCCTTCCACCATGTCCTCAGGAACCCAAGCAGCGTAGGCAGTCCCCCTCCACTTCACGTTGTATACTGAACCACCTGTCGCAGTGGTATATCTCTCCACGAGATGCAATCTCGCCAGTATTGTGGCTTCATCCTCCTCCCACGCGAACTCATTTTCAAGATACTCGAGGCGCTTGACAGCGGGAGCGTACTCGCTTGTACCCCATTGTCCACCTACTTCAATTCAGCAGGGGTTGATGTCATTCTGCGACGAAATGACGTTCTGGACGCTGGCGCTTACTGCCGAGTGAGCGCCCTGGTCAATGCGACCTCCGCAACGCCCCCGCCAGATGCTTTGGCGGCCCTACTCGCGACCACCGCACCCCCTGGACGTGTCAGGCACCTGCACTGCACGTTCAAACTCTCTGAGGACGCCGAACACCTCGACGAAAAGACCCTGGAGGACCCTGACATTCTCCCTGCCAGTCGCCTCGAGATAACAGGGCTGTTCGCTCTCCAGCGAATCGGTGCACTTCTCTCGAAGGTGGATACTCTTGACAGAGTAACTCTAGACCTTTCTGGTCTGAAGCACGGACTCCTGTCAGGCAATGCCTGTCCACTTCTCGGAAACCTCATACACACCATCATTCGTAAAGGATGTCGCACTCTGGAAGTCAAGTGCAAACAAAACCCCTTCGGCAACGACGATCCTTGGGTGTTTCCCATTCGAGAGGACACCTCCAGATCGCCGCCAGACCGGACGTGCGGCAGCTCGTCAAACATACTTAGTAGACTGTCCTCTATCTGCAGCTTGTTCTTGTCTGGGAGAGAAGAAGTACCAAACGGTCACCGCAGACTGAGGTCAAACTCATCCTCGACTTCTCAACAACCAAAACACCTCCCCAAACCAGAGATCCATCCGCACATCACAAAGCTAGACATCGACGGCTCCTTCTTCCACCCCACAGGACGTCCCTGGATGTCAGACTTCCTAGCCTACTCCCCCATCACCGACTTCACCATCTCCCTCACCTCAAAATCTGCCTCCTCCAACTTCATCGACTTCGGCTTCAAAACCCTCCTCCAAACAGTCCCCCGCCTCCAGTCCCTCACCGTGCTGAACGTCGACGGACAGACCATCCACCAAATCATCCCCCGCCTGCGCCCGTTCACCGCCCTCAAGTTCCTCACCATCACCCTCAACTCACACCTCTCCTCCCACCCCATCGTCGTTCAGGATGCCGCAACTCCCTTCACCCCGGGAAACGTCGAGCGCCTCTCCATCTCTCCGGGTCTCATCGACTACATGATCCTCGGGACCGTCACTGCGCTCAAGATGACAGAGTTTGAGATCATATACGGGCGACACGCCTGGCATACCCTGTCATCGCTGTGTGTGCACGTAAAGACCGTGCGCGACTTCTACGCCAAGATCTCGGTGCCCATGTGCATATCTTTAACGCTTTCATGCATGGAAGACTCCTGGTATGCCAACCATGACGGGAATGACCAACGAGAAGAGGAGAACACTGCAAAGCAGGAGAGTAGTCCGCCGTGGTTTATCACTGCCCTGGAATCGCAAGACGGAGCCGACTTGGTGGCCGTTGACTCACTGCGACTAGAATTGTTGCCAGCTGGTCTAAAGCGTGGGCGGCTGCAGCAAAAGACGCCTTGTGTCGACAACATCTGCAAGTTGCTCTCGTTCTTTCCCGGGGTCAAACAGATAAACCTGTGTGGCCCTACAAGCTTTAGAGATGATGCAGCTGGGGCGCTCGTGGTTCCGAAAGATGTGAGACAGGCTGTTGTGCAGCCTGTGTACGAGGCGTGCAGTTCGTTGGCAACGCTGCGCATTGGAGAGGAGGTATACCCGCGTCCGTTGGTGGCACTCTGATGGACATTGATACTGATTCTTGCATGGACAATGGACAACTTCTATTATACGCATTAGCATTCTTCGTATTTATTATTGCAATCGAAAGGAGAAGGCAGACACTAAGGCAACCCCCTGAACGCTGATGAAAGAGACATGAGCAGAGCAAGGTGGGCAGGAGAGAGTGCTTCAATCGTATCCTGGGGACAGGAACAACGTCAGAGAGTCAATGTGATACGAGGTGTCAAAGACGAGACATACATTTTCATGCAGCGACACTGTGGGTGTATGAGACGCATTTAGGTGGAGCTGCCGCGCTTCCCGTGGCTCGTAGACGAACACGACTTCGACGTTGAGAAGTTCTTTGAAACTCCTTTCTACGGCTTCCATTTCTTGACAGAGTGCATCCTCGTCCTCCACTTCACGCGAAACAATGATCTTCTTGAGAGTGCTTGGCAGAGGGGGTAGAGAATTGGCCGCAGCTCCGTCATCACCGCGCGAGCTATCAATTTCTGCGCAGAGTGCGAGTAGAGAAAGGTCGGCGGGGATGCGGCGAAGTTCGAGCACTTCAAGTCGCTTGAGTGAGGTGAGCTTGCCAGAGCAAATGATTTCCTTGAGGACAGAGGCCGAAATGTGCATCTTGTCCAAGGTGAGGTGCGTCAGCTCCGGCAAGTTCTGGAGAAGTTCGAACAATGGTCCCCAGTCATCCTCCGACTCAGACACGTAAACCGAACGGATTCGAAGTCGTTTGATGCCGTGTTCTGTAGACTCGGACAGCTTTTTCACGTAGCCATAGAAGACTTCTGGGATAACAAGTTTCTCGCAATCTTCGTCCTCTTCCGGTCCGCTGAAGGCAATGTCCAATTCGGCCAAGGAGTAAGGGTCGAAGGAGTTGACAATACCGATGTTGTGCGGGTGAATGTTTCGCAGCCGGAGGGTATGCAGGTCGGGCGGAGAAAAGGGTTCTGCCAGATCTGGCATTTGCACGAACGTGTCCGTGTCCTTCCCCATGAGGTCAACAGTCAAAACTTGAACATGGTAGCATGCTTGTAGAAGTGCGATTACGGTGTATTGGCGCCATTCGCATTTGAGGGTAAAATTCTTGACTGTCGAGAAGTATTCTGATTCGTCGGGAATGACAATATTATCGACCATCCGGGTTTCGTAGTCATCAGGAAGGTGCAGTTCAAAGTTCTCCACTTTTGGGAGGCGGCAAAGGATATGGTCTTCGTACATTTCTTCAGAATCTTCATCGCTGTCCCATCGAGTTCGACTCGCGAAAAGATCCCCGGAATGCTTGCAACTGCGACGCAACCTTTTCTTGTGGGGTACAGGTTCAGGGACGAATGGAACCTTGATCTTCCTAAAGGTAAGCCCCAGAGACTTGAGCGAATCCCAAGGTCTCCCATATAAATTAGTGAACCTAACCCCCGGCGAGTCCATGATGTCAAGGAGATAGCCAAGGCATTGTGTGCACTTGCTGTCGATATGAAGGTTGTCCAAGGCCGGCCCTACAGTAAGAAGTTTCGCCAACAGGGGGTCGGCCAATGCGCAATGGCCTGGTTCTGGGCAGTCGTCGCGGGTATATTCGGTTCTGACGACAAGTGTCCTTGACGCTCTCGCAGAGCGAGTGAGCCAAGAGACAGCTGTGTCGTATAATTGAGGTGTAATGCGTCCCCAGAGATTGATTTCGATGGGGTTCCACAAGCTTTGGGTCCGATAGGCCGCATCTTTCCAAAGTTTGCAGACTAGGCAGAGATTGATCAAGTCCTTCTTTGCTTTGTGAGAGGAGGTGGCAAGAGCATAGAGGAAGATTCGACCGAGGATGTTCAACGGCAAAGGGCGAGGTAGAGTGGGTGGGTTGGAACTTTGGAGGTTGTCTCCAACCGCTGTCGCACCAGCTTGCTGGATATCGCCCGCATATATGGAAGTTTGGTGCTGTTCCATGGAAGTGAGTGAGGGAAAGTGGCAAAGGTTCGGCTTGACGCAGTCCTTCCAGTGGGCTCAATTTTCAAATGCCGCTTTGATGACCAGGCTTGACCAGGTCTAATCTTATACCTGTATAACCGATCCCTCTATGGGTGGTACTCTGATGGACGTCAGTCGATTTATTCTTGCATGGACAATGGACAGGCATTGGACAGGTTCTATTTCGATTATCCACATTAGCATTTATCCTTTAGTGTCTATCGCAACCATCTAAGTAGCAAGAACGAACAGTCCAAAAAACACTGATGCACTGGGTCTTGCATGGTATGATACGCATAGAAAGGATTTGCCAGGGATCTATATCGTTACAAGAGCTAAGGACACTCAGCTCGCCATGTCTCAGTGGTGAGGCTAACATCAACCGCGTACTTCTCCCTAAACTCCTTCCGAACTCCGTCCATGACTTGGAGGTATGAGCCTCCGAGTTCCTTCCTGTATGCTAGTACGACTTGTTTGAGAGAATCCGTTTTTCCGTAAAACGGCATGTTCTGTCGTCGTTCGATGAAAGCATACACCATCAGGGGAGAAAAGGTGGGGGGAAGTTGCAATAACTCGAGAACCTCAAGGCGGCCGAGAGCGTACCTCTCCGTCGATTTCTGGAATACAGCAGAAGAGAAGTCAACTCCGTCCATTGTCAAATGGGTCAAACGACACATGTTGCCAAGGAATTCGGAAAAGAGGTGCCATTCTTCGCTGGGGACTATGGCACCCCGGATGCGGAGGCGTTCAAGGTACGCTTGATGTTGAATGGACAGGTTCGCGACGAGGTCGTAGAAAGCATGTGGTATCGTGAGTCGGCCGTCGCAAGAAGAGACAGCGACGTGCTTCATCTGCATGTTGACGTCCAACTCATAGAGGGAGGGCAGGTAGAATACGTCCAAGATATCAACATTTCGGGGATGCAGACGCCGTAACCGGAGAGTATGGACTTTTGGAAGGCATACGGACTTTTTGCCTTTTTTCGCGAACTGGACGAAGGTGTCGGAGTCGGTGGCAAGCATGTCTACCGTCAGCGTCTCCAAGTTGACGCAAGCGGCTAATATGGTAAGCGGCGTTGCTTGGTTGAGATCGCAAGCCAGAGTGAGTGCTGTGAGGTGTGCGAAGAAGTTGGTGGGGATAGTAAGTTCGCCGATTGCATCAACTTTACATTGAGGAGGGAGTCGTAGTTCAAACGTTTCGACTTGGGGGAGGCGGAGGAGAATGGGATCGATGTCAAAGTAATCTTGTCCACGTCGGTGGGCGAAGGTCAACGCCAGTGATTCGAGGAGCCTCCATGGTTGTGGGCCTTTGGGTTTGTTTTGCTCCAGCAAGTCGATCAGATATCCTAGACATTCTGTGAATCTGCACTTGAGGTTTCGGTGCCATTCACCTGGGTAACGAAGGGGGAAAGAGGACGAAAAAAGAATTCCGGCACCGAGAGGTGCCGAAACTGGAAAGGTCTTCCCCTGACAGAACAAGAGAACAATGAAAGCACAAGAACATAATTATGAGTGCGTAGATACAAGATAGGGACAAGTATAGTGTACTAATAATGCTAATGGATCCCAGAATGAATATAGCTATACCGGCTTAGGGCTTGAACGTGCAGCGACGGCCGTTGTCCACACCTTTGCAGCCAGATGTGCGAAGGCACGTCTTACATGGAACCGTGCACGGAACGGGGCAGCGGTCAATGTTGTTGTTTCCGGGGCACTCTGGTGTGTGACATCGTCGACAAGACTTGAGTTTTGACCGCTTTCTTTTGTCTTCTGGGACAATGTGACGCCGCTTCAGCGAACCTGGCACGCGAGACTGGGAATCGACACTCGAGGCTGAATTGGACGTGGATATGGCAACGGAAGGCGACGTAGTCATTGGGAGTGGAGACCAAGGGTCTGGCAATACTGGCTGCGGCGCGAAGTGGGACATCCAGGTGGATCCTGGACCGGGCACTGGGGCCATGCCGGATGTGAGCGATGGCTGGGATGCTGATGGGAGAATCGAAGGCTGGATATGAGGCTGAGGGGTGGAGAACATGGCTGGAAGTGAAATCGATGGCGGAATGCTGATGGCGATGGTATCCGGGATAGCAGAACCATCCATGAGGTCACGGACGCCGCGCGAGGGCTCAGTCTGAGTGGCCGAGCCTGTGAGGCGCGTAGGGAAAGGCTGGTCCTCGGCTGCAAAGATGCGCGCGGTCTGCTTGGTTGTCGCCATAGCTTCGTATATCAGCTCTTGTGACGCCCGGATATTGTTCGATTTATCCCATGACTTTGAGTACGCTTCCATAACCTCCGGCGTGACATACATTCTCTCGATGCCGTCTGCAGTTGCATTCCACTTCTGGGTTATGGCAGTGAAGTCGACTTTTTTCTTTCCGTCGGCCGCTACCTCTCCGGTTACAGTCCGAACAAGGTCGAAGAAGTGTTTATGCGCTGCTAACGTGGTGGGGGGAAGGACAGGGAGAGCGAGGTTTTCACGTTTGCGAAGCCAGTCGTTGTTGGCATTTAGCTTATTGAATTTGGTGCGTGCTTCATTACTGTAGGGCTCCATTTTGTAGCGAATTCGAAGCGACTCTAGTAGAGAGGACACCGTCAATTTATGAGAAGGAGCTTGTGCATGAGCTGTGAGGACACTTACCTGGAAATGGACATACACCAAACTTTTCCTTCGTTCCCTCGTAGAGATCACCGCAAATCCAATCGCGGTACGACTTGGTGCCCCCAGTCATGTCCGACAGATACATTAGAAGAAAAGATGTCCGATTAATCATCTGAAGGTCGTGGTGATAATCATAGTCGAGGTTGAATAAATGTGTCGCCCAGGCCTGCGGGACCATAAGATCAATTGCAACTCGCGATATCAAGCAACGGGACGGCGCACCTGCAAGTTGTACCATGTCCGGTGGTCGGTTAGACAGTTTCCAGTGAATCGAGGGCCTGCTATTTCAAGAATGGAGAGTAAGCGCTACCGTCCACTTCATAAGAGCGGCTGTACTCACCATTCAACGCCCCAAACTTGCGATATATATCCCCGTGTGGCCCACCTTCGACGTTATTCGTTCCGCGAAGGCATTTCCACAGCTGAAGGCCATGATTGTCAAACCCGGCTTTCTCGTACATTGGGACGTCATCAAGATCGGAGAAGTACCCCAGCCGCGCAAGCTCCAGCAGCGAATTGGCCTTCTCCCACACAGCTGGCGTGAACAGAGCCTCACCCGTTTTGGCGTCCTTTGCATTACTGAATACACTGTACACATGCTCGATTGCAGCGACTAGGACACTCGGGGCAGGGATGTACCGCGGTGTACGTTTGGTAATCCAGCGGGGGTTGCGTGCGAGCATTGCTTCGAAGCTAAGGTTAAAAACCTTTTTACAGATTTTATCGACTTGTTTTCTGGCCTCAGGATCCCAACGCAGGATGTGATCGCGGAGGGTGCGCAGGAAGGGAACGGAAGCGCCGTGTGTACGAGAGAGAGGTAAGCTGTGAAAGGCGTGAAAAATGTCCTTCTTGATTTTTGAGTAGACTTCGTTGGCGGATGTCGGTGTTGACGAGACTATTGCTTCCAAACGTGCGATGGTATCATCCACGAGCTGGACAATATCTGGATCTACCGCTGTAATATATCAGCCACAAAGCCATGGTTATAGAAGTACTAGCACGCGCACCATTCAATGAGCCGGATTTGGTGTCTTCGTCAGCCAATGTCGAAGCAGCGGCTTGAAGCATGTCTGTATATTCCGGGTATTCCGATTCACCTGAATCCTCCATCAGTTTGCCCAGCTCGTCCTCATCCTCTCCTTCGTCATCCAAGTCTGCACCCCCGGTTGTGATTGCTGCAGCCGCCTCAGGAGCCTGGACTGTGGACCTCGGAGTCGTTTCTGCTAGAGACGTAGGGCTCGGCTCATTGTAGAAACGCAAATGATCTGTTAAAGCTACCATCTGAAATATGCCGGATTCCTGTGGTGGACACGCGCTTTGAACCTGGCGAATGGTGAATGTCCCAGCATTGTGCTTGTCGCTTCTCTCGCGCGGAAGTAGATGCAAGGTGGCGGAGGCAGTTGGCATCAGGACATGGTCGACATCGATGAGAATGCGGCGCTTCGATGGCACTTTAATGCGGACGTTTTGGAACGATGATGGTTGCATTGAAGATATAGACCCATGGGCGATAGGAAGGCCACCGTCCTGCGTGTAAAGTGTTACCCGCGTTCCTGCAGGCGTGTTGGTGTCGATCAGGGCGGGCGCCGTGTGCTGACTCGCAACTTCGTACACCTTCAATGTTGCGTACACATCCAGGGCAGCGTAGAGCCGGAGTTCTTCAGGAAGCGAGGAACATTCCCAATCCTCCGATTTCCGCGAGCTCTCTTCCTTCGGGAGGTACTTGTTCATTAATTGCTTGACGAGTGCATCAAGCGACCCTGTACGGTTTCGTGCAAGCAGCCCCTGTCGGATGCAGTATTCCTTGAGGTCGATGAGGTTGAAGGACTTCTGCTTTCCGAGTACGGGGAACTGTTTCTTAAGGCGAGTAAAGTCTGCTTTGATGGCGCTTCCGACCTTATAAACATTGGGAGAGACGAGAATCCGCAGCAAGGATGGAGGAAGCCGTCCATTGAGTCTATGTACCTAATACATGCAATATGTATATCAAAATTCAGTCCAAGCGAAGCGCAATCCAGAAACGTACAGGAATAATGTAGATATCTTCTGGCTGGGACTGTGCGTACAGCTGAATAATCGAAACGCCGGTAGTCTTGCTGATATTCCACTCAGCATCAAACCCCAGAACGAGAGTCGATGCGGGGTCAAGGTCCAATGGGTTTAAGAGGGCGGACATGGTGGCTTCGATAAGGGAAGGGCTATCGAGAACCGTGGTGCGAATCGATCTCGGAAGGACCAGTTCTTCGAGACCATGCGCAGCAGCAGCCGGCTTGAGATTTTCGGCGAGCGATGGAAAAGCCTTGAAAAGCATGGCTTTATCCTACACAAAGCATCAGCAAAATCTTAAGAATGAAAGTTGAGAGTGTCATACCTTCAATGGATCATCAGAGAATGCAATAGGAGGCTCCTGGTAGCCATACTGCCTCATTGAGTTACTCATCTCCGCCAGAGGCCCCATCCTTTCATCGTGAGCCTTCGTCAAAGTCAAGACCTGCGCCCGGATGTATCTCGAGTCCATCAAAGTCCACAGCGCACGGAATACCGGCACCCCACCATCCTTCGCAATATGCTTCGTAATCTAGAACCAGATGTCAATGAGATGAACAGCAGATGAAGAAAGTGAGTACCTTGTGCGAGTCATCAATCGCAATTTGATCGGGCGCTAAAAGAGCGGTGTGTTGGTTTGCCACGTTCTCGTCAAGTTCTATGGCGCGGTTCATCATGGACGTGAGATACTTAGCACTCGGGACAAAGCCGCCATATCCCTGAACATCGCCGAAGTCACCAAAGTCAGGAACTCGGCCAGCAGCGAGGAAGGAGTGGAGGGTCGGCTGTCCCGGTCGAATGCCGGATTGGGTGGAGTCGTGCAAGCGGGATACCTCGAGTGCTGCTTCGAGGTATTGAAGCAACAGGCGGTTGAAACGGTGGGTGTGTTGTTCGAAGAGGAGGGATCGCACACCCGAGGGACCCATCTTGTGCTGGTTGGCAACACGGAGAAGCGACACAACCTTTCGATCAAGCCCGCTTTTGCTGGATAGAATTGCAGGAAAGCTCGGGCGCAGCCAGCGTGGAAGAGTGTCCATCAATCGCGAAGACCATCCAGCGACGTAAGACTTGCACCCAGAGCGGCAGAAGTACTGCCAGGTGATGATGTAGTAGTTGTCCTCAACGTCGATGATGCGGCGGGGAGGAGTTGCACCGTTCTTCTCGAGGGTGCCGACTCTCTTGCAATGCGGGCACAGAAGGTCGGCAAAGAAATGAGGCAGCCAGAGGAAAACACGGGGGAGGTGGAATCGAGTGGGATCGAACTTATGCCGCGATAAAGCGAATATCGGGTCACCAGGTTCAACCCACATCGAGGCAGGGGCGTACTGGCGAGTCTCAAAGGTGACCGGGCGCGCCAACTTGACACCTGCCTTGCGACGGAGCAACGGCTTGACATAGACCCCAAACCAGGCGTAGACAGTATCCGACATATACGCAGGCTGGCGGAACCAAGCTGTCATAGGCAATGAGATTATTAGAATGCCCAGAGAACGATTAACGACTCACCTTTCGCATCATCAGTCACTGTTCCTCCGGCGGGGGTTGCATCGTCAACCTCATCTTCTCCACTGTCACTGTCAGCCCCTCCTTCGTCGTCGGCATCCTCACACGTCGCAGTTCCGAGCCTCGTCGAAAAAAAGACGCCTACGCAATGCGTGGTGACCGGTCAATATGGTACAAGTCCTGGAGCGGAGGGGTAAACGTACGTGATTGAGTGTTCTGTACTGCATCATCGAGTGCCTCACGCTCGCTCAAGGCTGTGGTGGTGGACGTATGAGAGCTCGAGGGTCCAATTGGGGTAGCAGGCCGTGGCTCAGGTGAAGCTAGATAAGCATTAGCACAAGGAGCTGTATCAATAATGTAGAAAGTAGCTTACCTGCCCTTCCAGTTCCGGTCAGCCCAGAAAGCGCCGGAACACTGTTCAGCTCTGCATGCACTTCCGCTGATGTTAGGTCGACACCGAAGGAGACATCGTACTCGTCATCGGAGTCACCGTGAGCTGAGTAGTCTGTGAAGTGCCGGTCGTATTAGCGGGAAGGAAGCGCCCAGTGATAACCACCACTTACCCGGTCCCTGCTTGTCTCCAGTAGCGACGGCAGTTTTCTTCGGCCTGCCCCTAGGCGGTGCACCTGGCAATCGAGGTCCATCCTTTGAGCCCTTCGGACGTCCTCGTTTTCGTTGAACTGGCGCACCTGAACCGTTTGCCTCCATTCTTGCTGCTACTCAGATGATGGGTATTGAGAGAGATGGGGAGGGCAGAACGATTCAGGCTGGTGCTCGGTTGGGCTGAACAGGCGGTCTTGCGTGGGCTGACAAGCTCTGAAACTAGTGGACCGTCGCGTCCTTGATTGCGAATCCAGTCGCGTAGGGAGAGACGCGTCGAACATTGTCAGCGCGTTTTGCAAAACCCTGACGGTGGCTGTGAAGCACGATAACATGTTCAATAACACCGGGCCGGTTATCGGCCGCGCCTAATGTTATCGTGTTTCGCTGCCTTGGCCTCTCCCTACCAGTCTACAATCGGGTTATCGCACCATAAATTGGACAGAATGTACGGAGTAGTTCCAGAAAGCTCTGTACAAAATTATAGGGCTATAGCACGAAAGGTACGCTCACAAAAACGGCTTTCGTCCTTCATTCGGCGTTTGCCGGCATGTTATCGTACCCAGGTGATTGGAAGCTGAACCGCACTGGTTTCGGTGCCATTCACCTGGGTAACGAAGGGGGAAAGAGGACGAAAAAAGAATTCCGGCACCGAGAGGTGCCGAAACTGGAAAGGTCTTCCCCTGACAGAACAAGAGAACAATGAAAGCACAAGAACATAATTATGAGTGCGTAGATACAAGATAGGGACAAGTATAGTGTACTAATAATGCTAATGGATCCCAGAATGAATATAGCTATACCGGCTTAGGGCTTGAACGTGCAGCGACGGCCGTTGTCCACACCTTTGCAGCCAGATGTGCGAAGGCACGTCTTACATGGAACCGTGCACGGAACGGGGCAGCGGTCAATGTTGTTGTTTCCGGGGCACTCTGGTGTGTGACATCGTCGACAAGACTTGAGTTTTGACCGCTTTCTTTTGTCTTCTGGGACAATGTGACGCCGCTTCAGCGAACCTGGCACGCGAGACTGGGAATCGACACTCGAGGCTGAATTGGACGTGGATATGGCAACGGAAGGCGACGTAGTCATTGGGAGTGGAGACCAAGGGTCTGGCAATACTGGCTGCGGCGCGAAGTGGGACATCCAGGTGGATCCTGGACCGGGCACTGGGGCCATGCCGGATGTGAGCGATGGCTGGGATGCTGATGGGAGAATCGAAGGCTGGATATGAGGCTGAGGGGTGGAGAACATGGCTGGAAGTGAAATCGATGGCGGAATGCTGATGGCGATGGTATCCGGGATAGCAGAACCATCCATGAGGTCACGGACGCCGCGCGAGGGCTCAGTCTGAGTGGCCGAGCCTGTGAGGCGCGTAGGGAAAGGCTGGTCCTCGGCTGCAAAGATGCGCGCGGTCTGCTTGGTTGTCGCCATAGCTTCGTATATCAGCTCTTGTGACGCCCGGATATTGTTCGATTTATCCCATGACTTTGAGTACGCTTCCATAACCTCCGGCGTGACATACATTCTCTCGATGCCGTCTGCAGTTGCATTCCACTTCTGGGTTATGGCAGTGAAGTCGACTTTTTTCTTTCCGTCGGCCGCTACCTCTCCGGTTACAGTCCGAACAAGGTCGAAGAAGTGTTTATGCGCTGCTAACGTGGTGGGGGGAAGGACAGGGAGAGCGAGGTTTTCACGTTTGCGAAGCCAGTCGTTGTTGGCATTTAGCTTATTGAATTTGGTGCGTGCTTCATTACTGTAGGGCTCCATTTTGTAGCGAATTCGAAGCGACTCTAGTAGAGAGGACACCGTCAATTTATGAGAAGGAGCTTGTGCATGAGCTGTGAGGACACTTACCTGGAAATGGACATACACCAAACTTTTCCTTCGTTCCCTCGTAGAGATCACCGCAAATCCAATCGCGGTACGACTTGGTGCCCCCAGTCATGTCCGACAGATACATTAGAAGAAAAGATGTCCGATTAATCATCTGAAGGTCGTGGTGATAATCATAGTCGAGGTTGAATAAATGTGTCGCCCAGGCCTGCGGGACCATAAGATCAATTGCAACTCGCGATATCAAGCAACGGGACGGCGCACCTGCAAGTTGTACCATGTCCGGTGGTCGGTTAGACAGTTTCCAGTGAATCGAGGGCCTGCTATTTCAAGAATGGAGAGTAAGCGCTACCGTCCACTTCATAAGAGCGGCTGTACTCACCATTCAACGCCCCAAACTTGCGATATATATCCCCGTGTGGCCCACCTTCGACGTTATTCGTTCCGCGAAGGCATTTCCACAGCTGAAGGCCATGATTGTCAAACCCGGCTTTCTCGTACATTGGGACGTCATCAAGATCGGAGAAGTACCCCAGCCGCGCAAGCTCCAGCAGCGAATTGGCCTTCTCCCACACAGCTGGCGTGAACAGAGCCTCACCCGTTTTGGCGTCCTTTGCATTACTGAATACACTGTACACATGCTCGATTGCAGCGACTAGGACACTCGGGGCAGGGATGTACCGCGGTGTACGTTTGGTAATCCAGCGGGGGTTGCGTGCGAGCATTGCTTCGAAGCTAAGGTTAAAAACCTTTTTACAGATTTTATCGACTTGTTTTCTGGCCTCAGGATCCCAACGCAGGATGTGATCGCGGAGGGTGCGCAGGAAGGGAACGGAAGCGCCGTGTGTACGAGAGAGAGGTAAGCTGTGAAAGGCGTGAAAAATGTCCTTCTTGATTTTTGAGTAGACTTCGTTGGCGGATGTCGGTGTTGACGAGACTATTGCTTCCAAACGTGCGATGGTATCATCCACGAGCTGGACAATATCTGGATCTACCGCTGTAATATATCAGCCACAAAGCCATGGTTATAGAAGTACTAGCACGCGCACCATTCAATGAGCCGGATTTGGTGTCTTCGTCAGCCAATGTCGAAGCAGCGGCTTGAAGCATGTCTGTATATTCCGGGTATTCCGATTCACCTGAATCCTCCATCAGTTTGCCCAGCTCGTCCTCATCCTCTCCTTCGTCATCCAAGTCTGCACCCCCGGTTGTGATTGCTGCAGCCGCCTCAGGAGCCTGGACTGTGGACCTCGGAGTCGTTTCTGCTAGAGACGTAGGGCTCGGCTCATTGTAGAAACGCAAATGATCTGTTAAAGCTACCATCTGAAATATGCCGGATTCCTGTGGTGGACACGCGCTTTGAACCTGGCGAATGGTGAATGTCCCAGCATTGTGCTTGTCGCTTCTCTCGCGCGGAAGTAGATGCAAGGTGGCGGAGGCAGTTGGCATCAGGACATGGTCGACATCGATGAGAATGCGGCGCTTCGATGGCACTTTAATGCGGACGTTTTGGAACGATGATGGTTGCATTGAAGATATAGACCCATGGGCGATAGGAAGGCCACCGTCCTGCGTGTAAAGTGTTACCCGCGTTCCTGCAGGCGTGTTGGTGTCGATCAGGGCGGGCGCCGTGTGCTGACTCGCAACTTCGTACACCTTCAATGTTGCGTACACATCCAGGGCAGCGTAGAGCCGGAGTTCTTCAGGAAGCGAGGAACATTCCCAATCCTCCGATTTCCGCGAGCTCTCTTCCTTCGGGAGGTACTTGTTCATTAATTGCTTGACGAGTGCATCAAGCGACCCTGTACGGTTTCGTGCAAGCAGCCCCTGTCGGATGCAGTATTCCTTGAGGTCGATGAGGTTGAAGGACTTCTGCTTTCCGAGTACGGGGAACTGTTTCTTAAGGCGAGTAAAGTCTGCTTTGATGGCGCTTCCGACCTTATAAACATTGGGAGAGACGAGAATCCGCAGCAAGGATGGAGGAAGCCGTCCATTGAGTCTATGTACCTAATACATGCAATATGTATATCAAAATTCAGTCCAAGCGAAGCGCAATCCAGAAACGTACAGGAATAATGTAGATATCTTCTGGCTGGGACTGTGCGTACAGCTGAATAATCGAAACGCCGGTAGTCTTGCTGATATTCCACTCAGCATCAAACCCCAGAACGAGAGTCGATGCGGGGTCAAGGTCCAATGGGTTTAAGAGGGCGGACATGGTGGCTTCGATAAGGGAAGGGCTATCGAGAACCGTGGTGCGAATCGATCTCGGAAGGACCAGTTCTTCGAGACCATGCGCAGCAGCAGCCGGCTTGAGATTTTCGGCGAGCGATGGAAAAGCCTTGAAAAGCATGGCTTTATCCTACACAAAGCATCAGCAAAATCTTAAGAATGAAAGTTGAGAGTGTCATACCTTCAATGGATCATCAGAGAATGCAATAGGAGGCTCCTGGTAGCCATACTGCCTCATTGAGTTACTCATCTCCGCCAGAGGCCCCATCCTTTCATCGTGAGCCTTCGTCAAAGTCAAGACCTGCGCCCGGATGTATCTCGAGTCCATCAAAGTCCACAGCGCACGGAATACCGGCACCCCACCATCCTTCGCAATATGCTTCGTAATCTAGAACCAGATGTCAATGAGATGAACAGCAGATGAAGAAAGTGAGTACCTTGTGCGAGTCATCAATCGCAATTTGATCGGGCGCTAAAAGAGCGGTGTGTTGGTTTGCCGCGTTCTCGTCAAGTTCTATGGCGCGGTTCATCATGGACGTGAGATACTTAGCACTCGGGACAAAGCCGCCATATCCCTGAACATCGCCGAAGTCACCAAAGTCAGGAACTCGGCCAGCAGCGAGGAAGGAGTGGAGGGTCGGCTGTCCCGGTCGAATGCCGGATTGGGTGGAGTCGTGCAAGCGGGATACCTCGAGTGCTGCTTCGAGGTATTGAAGCAACAGGCGGTTGAAACGGTGGGTGTGTTGTTCGAAGAGGAGGGATCGCACACCCGAGGGACCCATCTTGTGCTGGTTGGCAACACGGAGAAGCGACACAACCTTTCGATCAAGCCCGCTTTTGCTGGATAGAATTGCAGGAAAGCTCGGGCGCAGCCAGCGTGGAAGAGTGTCCATCAATCGCGAAGACCATCCAGCGACGTAAGACTTGCACCCAGAGCGGCAGAAGTACTGCCAGGTGATGATGTAGTAGTTGTCCTCAACGTCGATGATGCGGCGGGGAGGAGTTGCACCGTTCTTCTCGAGGGTGCCGACTCTCTTGCAATGCGGGCACAGAAGGTCGGCAAAGAAATGAGGCAGCCAGAGGAAAACACGGGGGAGGTGGAATCGAGTGGGATCGAACTTATGCCGCGATAAAGCGAATATCGGGTCACCAGGTTCAACCCACATCGAGGCAGGGGCGTACTGGCGAGTCTCAAAGGTGACCGGGCGCGCCAACTTGACACCTGCCTTGCGACGGAGCAACGGCTTGACATAGACCCCAAACCAGGCGTAGACAGTATCCGACATATACGCAGGCTGGCGGAACCAAGCTGTCATAGGCAATGAGATTATTAGAATGCCCAGAGAACGATTAACGACTCACCTTTCGCATCATCAGTCACTGTTCCTCCGGCGGGGGTTGCATCGTCAACCTCATCTTCTCCACTGTCACTGTCAGCCCCTCCTTCGTCGTCGGCATCCTCACACGTCGCAGTTCCGAGCCTCGTCGAAAAAAAGACGCCTACGCAATGCGTGGTGACCGGTCAATATGGTACAAGTCCTGGAGCGGAGGGGTAAACGTACGTGATTGAGTGTTCTGTACTGCATCATCGAGTGCCTCACGCTCGCTCAAGGCTGTGGTGGTGGACGTATGAGAGCTCGAGGGTCCAATTGGGGTAGCAGGCCGTGGCTCAGGTGAAGCTAGATAAGCATTAGCACAAGGAGCTGTATCAATAATGTAGAAAGTAGCTTACCTGCCCTTCCAGTTCCGGTCAGCCCAGAAAGCGCCGGAACACTGTTCAGCTCTGCATGCACTTCCGCTGATGTTAGGTCGACACCGAAGGAGACATCGTACTCGTCATCGGAGTCACCGTGAGCTGAGTAGTCTGTGAAGTGCCGGTCGTATTAGCGGGAAGGAAGCGCCCAGTGATAACCACCACTTACCCGGTCCCTGCTTGTCTCCAGTAGCGACGGCAGTTTTCTTCGGCCTGCCCCTAGGCGGTGCACCTGGCAATCGAGGTCCATCCTTTGAGCCCTTCGGACGTCCTCGTTTTCGTTGAACTGGCGCACCTGAACCGTTTGCCTCCATTCTTGCTGCTACTCAGATGATGGGTATTGAGAGAGATGGGGAGGGCAGAACGATTCAGGCTGGTGCTCGGTTGGGCTGAACAGGCGGTCTTGCGTGGGCTGACAAGCTCTGAAACTAGTGGACCGTCGCGTCCTTGATTGCGAATCCAGTCGCGTAGGGAGAGACGCGTCGAACATTGTCAGCGCGTTTTGCAAAACCCTGACGGTGGCTGTGAAGCACGATAACATGTTCAATAACACCGGGCCGGTTATCGGCCGCGCCTAATGTTATCGTGTTTCGCTGCCTTGGCCTCTCCCTACCAGTCTACAATCGGGTTATCGCACCATAAATTGGACAGAATGTACGGAGTAGTTCCAGAAAGCTCTGTACAAAATTATAGGGCTATAGCACGAAAGGTACGCTCACAAAAACGGCTTTCGTCCTTCATTCGGCGTTTGCCGGCATGTTATCGTACCCAGGTGATTGGAAGCTGAACCGCACTTGGTTTCGGTGCCATTCACCTGGGTAACGAAGGGGGAAAGAGGACGAAAAAAGAATTCCGGCACCGAGAGGTGCCGAAACTGGAAAGGTCTTCCCCTGACAGAACAAGAGAACAATGAAAGCACAAGAACATAATTATGAGTGCGTAGATACAAGATAGGGACAAGTATAGTGTACTAATAATGCTAATGGATCCCAGAATGAATATAGCTATACCGGCTTAGGGCTTGAACGTGCAGCGACGGCCGTTGTCCACACCTTTGCAGCCAGATGTGCGAAGGCACGTCTTACATGGAACCGTGCACGGAACGGGGCAGCGGTCAATGTTGTTGTTTCCGGGGCACTCTGGTGTGTGACATCGTCGACAAGACTTGAGTTTTGACCGCTTTCTTTTGTCTTCTGGGACAATGTGACGCCGCTTCAGCGAACCTGGCACGCGAGACTGGGAATCGACACTCGAGGCTGAATTGGACGTGGATATGGCAACGGAAGGCGACGTAGTCATTGGGAGTGGAGACCAAGGGTCTGGCAATACTGGCTGCGGCGCGAAGTGGGACATCCAGGTGGATCCTGGACCGGGCACTGGGGCCATGCCGGATGTGAGCGATGGCTGGGATGCTGATGGGAGAATCGAAGGCTGGATATGAGGCTGAGGGGTGGAGAACATGGCTGGAAGTGAAATCGATGGCGGAATGCTGATGGCGATGGTATCCGGGATAGCAGAACCATCCATGAGGTCACGGACGCCGCGCGAGGGCTCAGTCTGAGTGGCCGAGCCTGTGAGGCGCGTAGGGAAAGGCTGGTCCTCGGCTGCAAAGATGCGCGCGGTCTGCTTGGTTGTCGCCATAGCTTCGTATATCAGCTCTTGTGACGCCCGGATATTGTTCGATTTATCCCATGACTTTGAGTACGCTTCCATAACCTCCGGCGTGACATACATTCTCTCGATGCCGTCTGCAGTTGCATTCCACTTCTGGGTTATGGCAGTGAAGTCGACTTTTTTCTTTCCGTCGGCCGCTACCTCTCCGGTTACAGTCCGAACAAGGTCGAAGAAGTGTTTATGCGCTGCTAACGTGGTGGGGGGAAGGACAGGGAGAGCGAGGTTTTCACGTTTGCGAAGCCAGTCGTTGTTGGCATTTAGCTTATTGAATTTGGTGCGTGCTTCATTACTGTAGGGCTCCATTTTGTAGCGAATTCGAAGCGACTCTAGTAGAGAGGACACCGTCAATTTATGAGAAGGAGCTTGTGCATGAGCTGTGAGGACACTTACCTGGAAATGGACATACACCAAACTTTTCCTTCGTTCCCTCGTAGAGATCACCGCAAATCCAATCGCGGTACGACTTGGTGCCCCCAGTCATGTCCGACAGATACATTAGAAGAAAAGATGTCCGATTAATCATCTGAAGGTCGTGGTGATAATCATAGTCGAGGTTGAATAAATGTGTCGCCCAGGCCTGCGGGACCATAAGATCAATTGCAACTCGCGATATCAAGCAACGGGACGGCGCACCTGCAAGTTGTACCATGTCCGGTGGTCGGTTAGACAGTTTCCAGTGAATCGAGGGCCTGCTATTTCAAGAATGGAGAGTAAGCGCTACCGTCCACTTCATAAGAGCGGCTGTACTCACCATTCAACGCCCCAAACTTGCGATATATATCCCCGTGTGGCCCACCTTCGACGTTATTCGTTCCGCGAAGGCATTTCCACAGCTGAAGGCCATGATTGTCAAACCCGGCTTTCTCGTACATTGGGACGTCATCAAGATCGGAGAAGTACCCCAGCCGCGCAAGCTCCAGCAGCGAATTGGCCTTCTCCCACACAGCTGGCGTGAACAGAGCCTCACCCGTTTTGGCGTCCTTTGCATTACTGAATACACTGTACACATGCTCGATTGCAGCGACTAGGACACTCGGGGCAGGGATGTACCGCGGTGTACGTTTGGTAATCCAGCGGGGGTTGCGTGCGAGCATTGCTTCGAAGCTAAGGTTAAAAACCTTTTTACAGATTTTATCGACTTGTTTTCTGGCCTCAGGATCCCAACGCAGGATGTGATCGCGGAGGGTGCGCAGGAAGGGAACGGAAGCGCCGTGTGTACGAGAGAGAGGTAAGCTGTGAAAGGCGTGAAAAATGTCCTTCTTGATTTTTGAGTAGACTTCGTTGGCGGATGTCGGTGTTGACGAGACTATTGCTTCCAAACGTGCGATGGTATCATCCACGAGCTGGACAATATCTGGATCTACCGCTGTAATATATCAGCCACAAAGCCATGGTTATAGAAGTACTAGCACGCGCACCATTCAATGAGCCGGATTTGGTGTCTTCGTCAGCCAATGTCGAAGCAGCGGCTTGAAGCATGTCTGTATATTCCGGGTATTCCGATTCACCTGAATCCTCCATCAGTTTGCCCAGCTCGTCCTCATCCTCTCCTTCGTCATCCAAGTCTGCACCCCCGGTTGTGATTGCTGCAGCCGCCTCAGGAGCCTGGACTGTGGACCTCGGAGTCGTTTCTGCTAGAGACGTAGGGCTCGGCTCATTGTAGAAACGCAAATGATCTGTTAAAGCTACCATCTGAAATATGCCGGATTCCTGTGGTGGACACGCGCTTTGAACCTGGCGAATGGTGAATGTCCCAGCATTGTGCTTGTCGCTTCTCTCGCGCGGAAGTAGATGCAAGGTGGCGGAGGCAGTTGGCATCAGGACATGGTCGACATCGATGAGAATGCGGCGCTTCGATGGCACTTTAATGCGGACGTTTTGGAACGATGATGGTTGCATTGAAGATATAGACCCATGGGCGATAGGAAGGCCACCGTCCTGCGTGTAAAGTGTTACCCGCGTTCCTGCAGGCGTGTTGGTGTCGATCAGGGCGGGCGCCGTGTGCTGACTCGCAACTTCGTACACCTTCAATGTTGCGTACACATCCAGGGCAGCGTAGAGCCGGAGTTCTTCAGGAAGCGAGGAACATTCCCAATCCTCCGATTTCCGCGAGCTCTCTTCCTTCGGGAGGTACTTGTTCATTAATTGCTTGACGAGTGCATCAAGCGACCCTGTACGGTTTCGTGCAAGCAGCCCCTGTCGGATGCAGTATTCCTTGAGGTCGATGAGGTTGAAGGACTTCTGCTTTCCGAGTACGGGGAACTGTTTCTTAAGGCGAGTAAAGTCTGCTTTGATGGCGCTTCCGACCTTATAAACATTGGGAGAGACGAGAATCCGCAGCAAGGATGGAGGAAGCCGTCCATTGAGTCTATGTACCTAATACATGCAATATGTATATCAAAATTCAGTCCAAGCGAAGCGCAATCCAGAAACGTACAGGAATAATGTAGATATCTTCTGGCTGGGACTGTGCGTACAGCTGAATAATCGAAACGCCGGTAGTCTTGCTGATATTCCACTCAGCATCAAACCCCAGAACGAGAGTCGATGCGGGGTCAAGGTCCAATGGGTTTAAGAGGGCGGACATGGTGGCTTCGATAAGGGAAGGGCTATCGAGAACCGTGGTGCGAATCGATCTCGGAAGGACCAGTTCTTCGAGACCATGCGCAGCAGCAGCCGGCTTGAGATTTTCGGCGAGCGATGGAAAAGCCTTGAAAAGCATGGCTTTATCCTACACAAAGCATCAGCAAAATCTTAAGAATGAAAGTTGAGAGTGTCATACCTTCAATGGATCATCAGAGAATGCAATAGGAGGCTCCTGGTAGCCATACTGCCTCATTGAGTTACTCATCTCCGCCAGAGGCCCCATCCTTTCATCGTGAGCCTTCGTCAAAGTCAAGACCTGCGCCCGGATGTATCTCGAGTCCATCAAAGTCCACAGCGCACGGAATACCGGCACCCCACCATCCTTCGCAATATGCTTCGTAATCTAGAACCAGATGTCAATGAGATGAACAGCAGATGAAGAAAGTGAGTACCTTGTGCGAGTCATCAATCGCAATTTGATCGGGCGCTAAAAGAGCGGTGTGTTGGTTTGCCGCGTTCTCGTCAAGTTCTATGGCGCGGTTCATCATGGACGTGAGATACTTAGCACTCGGGACAAAGCCGCCATATCCCTGAACATCGCCGAAGTCACCAAAGTCAGGAACTCGGCCAGCAGCGAGGAAGGAGTGGAGGGTCGGCTGTCCCGGTCGAATGCCGGATTGGGTGGAGTCGTGCAAGCGGGATACCTCGAGTGCTGCTTCGAGGTATTGAAGCAACAGGCGGTTGAAACGGTGGGTGTGTTGTTCGAAGAGGAGGGATCGCACACCCGAGGGACCCATCTTGTGCTGGTTGGCAACACGGAGAAGCGACACAACCTTTCGATCAAGCCCGCTTTTGCTGGATAGAATTGCAGGAAAGCTCGGGCGCAGCCAGCGTGGAAGAGTGTCCATCAATCGCGAAGACCATCCAGCGACGTAAGACTTGCACCCAGAGCGGCAGAAGTACTGCCAGGTGATGATGTAGTAGTTGTCCTCAACGTCGATGATGCGGCGGGGAGGAGTTGCACCGTTCTTCTCGAGGGTGCCGACTCTCTTGCAATGCGGGCACAGAAGGTCGGCAAAGAAATGAGGCAGCCAGAGGAAAACACGGGGGAGGTGGAATCGAGTGGGATCGAACTTATGCCGCGATAAAGCGAATATCGGGTCACCAGGTTCAACCCACATCGAGGCAGGGGCGTACTGGCGAGTCTCAAAGGTGACCGGGCGCGCCAACTTGACACCTGCCTTGCGACGGAGCAACGGCTTGACATAGACCCCAAACCAGGCGTAGACAGTATCCGACATATACGCAGGCTGGCGGAACCAAGCTGTCATAGGCAATGAGATTATTAGAATGCCCAGAGAACGATTAACGACTCACCTTTCGCATCATCAGTCACTGTTCCTCCGGCGGGGGTTGCATCGTCAACCTCATCTTCTCCACTGTCACTGTCAGCCCCTCCTTCGTCGTCGGCATCCTCACACGTCGCAGTTCCGAGCCTCGTCGAAAAAAAGACGCCTACGCAATGCGTGGTGACCGGTCAATATGGTACAAGTCCTGGAGCGGAGGGGTAAACGTACGTGATTGAGTGTTCTGTACTGCATCATCGAGTGCCTCACGCTCGCTCAAGGCTGTGGTGGTGGACGTATGAGAGCTCGAGGGTCCAATTGGGGTAGCAGGCCGTGGCTCAGGTGAAGCTAGATAAGCATTAGCACAAGGAGCTGTATCAATAATGTAGAAAGTAGCTTACCTGCCCTTCCAGTTCCGGTCAGCCCAGAAAGCGCCGGAACACTGTTCAGCTCTGCATGCACTTCCGCTGATGTTAGGTCGACACCGAAGGAGACATCGTACTCGTCATCGGAGTCACCGTGAGCTGAGTAGTCTGTGAAGTGCCGGTCGTATTAGCGGGAAGGAAGCGCCCAGTGATAACCACCACTTACCCGGTCCCTGCTTGTCTCCAGTAGCGACGGCAGTTTTCTTCGGCCTGCCCCTAGGCGGTGCACCTGGCAATCGAGGTCCATCCTTTGAGCCCTTCGGACGTCCTCGTTTTCGTTGAACTGGCGCACCTGAACCGTTTGCCTCCATTCTTGCTGCTACTCAGATGATGGGTATTGAGAGAGATGGGGAGGGCAGAACGATTCAGGCTGGTGCTCGGTTGGGCTGAACAGGCGGTCTTGCGTGGGCTGACAAGCTCTGAAACTAGTGGACCGTCGCGTCCTTGATTGCGAATCCAGTCGCGTAGGGAGAGACGCGTCGAACATTGTCAGCGCGTTTTGCAAAACCCTGACGGTGGCTGTGAAGCACGATAACATGTTCAATAACACCGGGCCGGTTATCGGCCGCGCCTAATGTTATCGTGTTTCGCTGCCTTGGCCTCTCCCTACCAGTCTACAATCGGGTTATCGCACCATAAATTGGACAGAATGTACGGAGTAGTTCCAGAAAGCTCTGTACAAAATTATAGGGCTATAGCACGAAAGGTACGCTCACAAAAACGGCTTTCGTCCTTCATTCGGCGTTTGCCGGCATGTTATCGTACCCAGGTGATTGGAAGCTGAACCGCACTATGTGACATTCAGCGAACTTGGGGTATAACAATTCCATTTGAATCATAATGAATGTTAAATACTTTAATATACAGGCATTCAATTCTTAAATAAGGGGAGTAAATCAACAGTCAATCATATCCTGGACGCGTATGGCCCTTGGATGCACGATTGCATCCTCGCGCTCGCACTGGACGCAAGCCTCCGCCTCTGTAAGCCTTCCGAGATCGGCTCCTCAAGCTGTATGTTTCGCTTCCTAGGAGCAGGAGCCCTGAGCGGTGTAGGGGCAAGCGCTTTATACGCATGGGTACTGGCAGACGGCCTGGTCCGAGGAGAGAGTGGGAGCATGCCACTGGGAGACGAGGTGGAGAGTGGAGACGATTTATACGAGCTCTCTTTCTGACGTGAAGATAGACTCTGGCTCATCGCCGCTCCCAATATATGGGTAGCGGGAGCACTGGTACTCCTCACGTGTGCTGGCCTTGGCTGTTGTCCTCGGCGGTTGAGAATGGAAGGAGGCGTTGCACCAGTAGATGAGCTGGGGGGCACTGCTAGAGAGGGGCCGCCAGTTCCCCGTCGGTGACGCGTTTCATCCGCGATTGGCTTGTAAGAGCCTCCCCACGACGATTGAAAGGGTGGCTCATCCACAGGTAGAGCAGGTAGAGGCCTGTTCAATTTTTTCTCTCGTCTTCTCTCCTTCGAAGTCCCGCCCAGGGTCGATGCAGCAGGGAAGCCCTGCAGATTGCGACGTCCTTGATGCTTGAGGCTGCGA
This sequence comes from Ephemerocybe angulata, assembly GCA_013368325.1. NCBI lineage: Eukaryota > Fungi > Basidiomycota > Agaricomycetes > Agaricales > Psathyrellaceae > Ephemerocybe > Ephemerocybe angulata. Next base: position 1,262,608 of record JAACJK010000163.1, on the reverse strand, counting down.
TTACCATGCTCGTCGCAGCTATTAGACGATACTTCATCGCCCTCGGGCTGGTTGAGACCAGAGACCATTATCGGTCGGCCAGCAGCGATCTTTGTGAACGATATCTTGCTATTGATGCCCCGCCGTTTCTTCGCACCAGAGTCCGCAGATAGCACCAGGCTAGCGTCGAAGCTCTGCACCGGCGTGCTTTGTTGCGGAAAGGCAGGGTGGAGAGGGGTCAGTGGAACGTCCAAGCCGTCGGGAGGCGGGTGTCCACGGCGAAACAGGTGCGAATGGTCCCATAGAATCCTGTACTGCCGACGAGTGACGTCGATGATGCGAGTGTCCCCAGTCCGCCAGCGAGCATCCCTTTCCTTTCGATACCAGTCAATAGTCTGGGTAATTTCGAGGAGGGCGAGTTGCTCCTCCGCTGCTCGTTCATACGCCTTCAGCAGCTCCGCCTCCTCTCGCGCTTTCTCCAGGCGCAACTTCTCTGCTTCCCGGTCCCGTTTCTCCTGGCGATCCTTGCACTGCTCGTAGGAGAGAATTGGGTCGCACGCCTCTATAGTGGGCAGCAGGTCTTCCGGGCGCGTGGTTGGCCGCCTAGGCACAGGCCGTTTATTCGGGGGAACCGGAAATTGGGCCAGAGTCCCATCGCAGCAGGCGCAGTCGCAGTTTTCGGGGTGGGCTTTGGGTTTCTGTGGGATCGTGGGGTAGTACAATATCCATTCCAGGTCGCTGGAGTATACTGTCTCGGTGGAGTCACGGAAGGGCAGTGACCGCGAGCGCCTGAGGACCTTCTTGTCGCGGTGCACTTTCTCAGCGGCGTCAATGGTATTGCCACTAGAGGACAGATTTAGTTAAGTTAGGTGTACATAGTGCACGGCAGGGAATGAACTCACCGACGTTTCCTAATCATGTCGCCAAATTGTCGTATCGTCTCCATACTGGTCGACAGAGTAAGCTAACTTGGGCTATGTCGACAGAAGTGGCGGAGGACGTTAGAGTAGTAGAAGAGGTTGACAGAAGCAGGGGATAAAGGGTGAATACTGCCGCTTAATATACCCAGAGGAACCGGCCACACTAGTCAACAAGCTCCATTGTATGTGTGGCAAGTGACTGACTATCAATGGCTAAAGTAGACACAATCGGGGGCGTCTAAGCCACCGTCCCGACTGTCATTGTCCATCGCTTTGCGAGCCGTACGAACGCTCTACAAGTATCATGCCCGCTCCGACAAAGCACTAGCTGAAGCAGGGTTTGGGTCTATGGGTATGCAAGGGTGCCGTCCATACTGCGCAGTCAATGCACTGGACCAGATCAAAGCCTCGAGGCTTGAGATCGTGCCGAACCAAAGCACAAAGGGTTGACGGCTTTGAAGCCATCCACAATCGAGGTTCTATGGAAAGTGGTGTGAGAGTGTGAGATATACAATGGAGAAGTACTGAGACTTACGATTGCCAGTGACCACTTAGATTCACTCCGACTCGTGTCAATGGTGTTGATTCTTTGGATGTGTACCTTGCTCAGTGTTCATTGGCAATACTTGGACGTTAGCAATATCAATTGGCTGGGCTACGTGTCGTGAGGCTTGTCGATTTCCCTGGTCAAAGGGTGTGTCCAGAACCTCCGAGGCCTGGCGGGAGGATATACTTGTGCTTTGTCAATCATGGTGGTCACTGATCAAGAAGGAAACAAGTTACAAACACGCGCTCAGACGCGCCTGAATGCGTTAGTTAGGGGCTTCAGTTCCCGAGCGCGTCTTCCGGTGTAGAATAAATTCGGGAGTCACGACAGAACATTGAGCAGGTTATATATGTTAAGTAGCAAGATGATACACTCTCATGACTAGCTCAGAAATAATCGCTGAACTCGACAGCACTGTCCGACTCGCTCGACTCCACCGCGTCGCTCTCCCATTCCCAGCTCAAGTCGCCCTCGCGCATGGCTGTTGGGATGACCAACTCAGAAATTTCTGGGTCCATTCCTTCGAGGTCTGAGTAATAGCTGCAGTCAGACTCGTACTCGTCCTCCAACGGTATTAGAGGTGCTGGCTCCACTGGCTTGGGTTCCTCCGAGCCTTCCCCCACATTCTCGGCAGAAATTTCGTCGTCCGAATCCGAGAAATTTGACTCTCCGTATTCCCCATCGCTGAGCTCCCTATAGTAAGACTCAACCTGGGGGTACATTGAGCCTCGGAGAGCCCGAAGACCCAACTCCGTCGGGTTTTCTATGTCAGGATTAGGCCGAGTAACCCAAACCTCGTCGTCCTCCGGGTCCTTAACAGTCACCCACGCCGCCCTCCTCTTCCCAGAAAAGAGCACCCCATCCTCTAAAATCCCCTCAACAAATACGGAGCCATCCACATCCTCCGCGTCCAGCTGGATCCTCCTTCCGAGATACACCTTCCACGTACACCCCTCCATCGCATGCCCGCCCAACTCATCCATAAGCGCCTGGTTGACCCACGCCCAGATCCCTCCCTCAGACGTCCATTCCAGAGAGAACTCTTCGCACATAAGCCTCGTCGCGCCCCGCTTGATAAGCTCGAGATACTCTTGAGCACGGCCGTCTGCATATGAGAGCGGGATAATGACACCTTCCTTCGGGAGGTCAAGCAGGGGGGTAGTTCCCCTTGCCACGGTAGCCCTATCGTCCGAGAACGCCTGGTTCCCAGTGGCTCGTATATCGTCATAGATGGATTCATCCTCATCAGAGCCGATGTCCTGTGCAGTGATAAATGTTGTGTGTTAGGAGGACGCTGGATATTCGTTCACTTCGACTTACATGTTCCATCCCGCACTGGTGGCACGCTTCCCCGTCTATCTCCCCCCAGCAGTGCCGGTCGACGCAACGGTACACAGAATCACGCTCGTCCCATATGGCCATAGGTACAGCACCCTCTTCTCCCTCCTCTTCTCCCTCCTCCCCTTCCTCGTCTTCCCCCTCATCCTCTCCACCCTGCTCATCCTCGCCCTGGCTCTCTCCTCCGCCGTCGCTGCCCACATTTGTTTCATCCAAGCACAACCCCGTCGCCACCGCTCCCCCAGCACACTCTTCACGGTCTACCCCAACCCCCACAAGTTCCCCCTGAATCTCATCCCCAACCTCAGGACAGACCGTGACCCCTCTATCCTTAAGACCAGGCTCCTCATCGCCAACCCTAGACGCAGCAAGCAGCCTAATAACACTGCGAAGCCGTTCATTCTCCTGCAAACCCCAATATTGATCTTGTTAGCTTTGTACGACGTGCATCCTCGCTGAAGGCACAAACCTCCGTGAGGAGCTCGATATCCGTTAGTACGGGTGGCATCGCAGTCGGCCGGTCGGTCACCTTGGAACTCAGGAGCACGCAACGAGCACCAGGAGAGTTCCGCACCAGAATATTAAGCGAGATAAATACCTACGCGTGAACGATAAAGCAAAAGTCACTTTAACAAAGGCGCGGCAATCCAACAGAGACACGACCCTGGCCTCATGCCCCCAACTCAAGCCACCCCACACACTTGATTTAAGGTATACGCAAACAGCGCTTCAGTGTATTCAGACAGACAGACAGACAGACATTTAAATACCACAGACACACAGGTAAAAAGGACAGGCATAGGATAAATACATAATCATAGGTGGATAGGTATACATAATTGGATGGGTGGGGATGCTGGGACGGTTGGTTCAGATGCAGGATATCGGTTTAAACAAAGACAAAAGGGATGAGATGGATGGATGGATGCGTGTCGAGTGTGGAATGTTAACGTTAACGCGTGGACGTGGAACGGTGAATTTTGGATTCGGGGTGCTTGAGACAAATCAAAGGGGGAGGAAAGGCACGGACACGGGGAGACAAATCGACGAATGGAATGTGAATGATTAAGCCGAACGAGAATTAAGTGAATGCTTCTTCCGATGTTGCTGAAAAGTCGAAACGAAAAAGTAGAACAAAGCCATGCCGAAGAAACAATGCAAGTGGAATTGAAGAGGAGCGAGCACACGCGGGGAAAGGGAGAGAAAGGATCGAACTAAATGAATGCAAGGTGGAATGTCGAAGTGAAATATGAATGCAGGGAGACAGAGATGCAATGGGTGATGATGAGATGATGATGATGACAAAACGAAGTGAGAGAAAGCAGTAAAGTAGCGATGGTGAATGAAATATGAATAAAAAGGAGAACCGGAAGAGAGCAGAAGAGGGCATCCAAGCAAAAGGGAGGTCATAGATGGGGATATACAGCGTTCGATCGCAGGAAAGAAAAGAGAGATGAAGAGGCTCCTAATCCTCAGACGCCTCAGAGAATCCGACGGGACGCTCCTTCTCGCTATTCGACCTCGCAATAGCCAGCAACTTCACGTCCCTCGTAATCTTGGCACACTCAGCAACCCACACGCCCTTCACCTCCTCGTTGCGCAGATCATCCGACGCAGCAGCCGAGTCAGTGACGCCCAGGCCTCTGAGGACCTCCTCAGTCCAGACGCCATCCACGAGTTTCACCTCGCCCACCGTGCCGGTGCCATTACGTCCAAGGCCAGCGCCAAAGGACGCAGCGCGGCCGAACGTGCGTTTGCCTTTGGGTGTAGGAGTGGCGAGGAGCGAGGACGAAAGTTGCACGAGGCCTACGCCTTCGAGGACATTAATCAGATCCCCAAAGTCGTTGCGCGACACGGGGTCGAACGCGCCCATATCACCACGCTGGAGGATAACGTTGTAGAACGCGTACAGCTGTTGCGTGTCGATTCCGACAGTGGCGGTGGAAGTCGTGACAGGCGCAGAGTTCGATCGTTTCATAGGTGACGCAGGCGATTTCTTACTAGGTGAGGAAAGCAAGTTGGTCGTGATGTTAAGACCAGCTTCGAGGCGCTTGGAAGCAAGCAGTAGAGCCAACAGCACGATACGCGCTTGGAACCCGAGGTTGCGAACCTTGTTCACAACTTCGCTATTGCTAGAGGCGGCGGGGGCGGCGGAAGAAGCACTAGTGGATTTCGAAGCAACAGGCGCGTAGGCCTTGAGAGCGGATAAGATATGTTGGGGTGTGGTGGAGGCAACACTTCCGTCGAGCAAATCGGAAGTGGCGGATTGGTTCTTGGCAGCGACAGCCAAGTCGATTGCGCCGCGTAGAACTTCGAAGAGGCTGCGGACATCACCAGTGAGGTTGGCCGTTCGCTTCGTCAAGAGTACAATGGACGGGTTCGGAAGCAGTTTCTTAATGTCATTAGATTCGCAAGGGGATGCCTCGGATTCCTCGTAAATGCTTGCAAGTCGGGTGCGAAGGATGGCTTGGAGTTGAACGGGGGTATATGGAGCAAAATGAAGAGTCTGAACATTAGACGCGTTGATGGTGGAGGAAGCAGAGTCGGCAGTCAGTGTGTGCGTGTTGGCGATTCCGATGAGGCGAAGCGAGGAGGATGTTTTCTCCGACAAGGAAAAGAGAGCAGCCAGTGATTGGGAGTTCGAAGCGACGTGATCCAGTTCGTCAAGAACGAGAATACTGATTGAATGGGACGTCAGAGCCGCGAAAACGTCGAGACAAGCTAGGCACTCACAGTTTGTTGTCGCGCGAGTTCAGCAGGTTGAGAACTCCAGCAATACCCTTCTCCTTCTTCGACCGTCCAGGCCCGCCATGAATTGATCGGAGTTCCTCGATGATGCGATCCCACAGCGCATCAATCGTCTTCACGGTCATGCAGTTTACGAAGACGACAGCCATGTCCGCATGTTCCTTCGACAAGGATTGGTTGATAGAATTAACTAGAGCAGTCTTGCCGGTGCCGGGAGAACCAGAAATGAACATGGAAGTCGGTCCCTCCGCTTGCATAGCGTCCGAGGAGAGGAAGGACGTTAAAAATTTGGTGATGACATCGCGCTCAGATTCGCGTCCAGCAACGCTGCCGTCTGCGTTATTGCAAGTTGCGCGCAGTGCGGCTTTGACACGGATGTGGAGGGGTTGCGGAAGGGTGGGCGGCGTGGGAGGTGGTGTCGTGATAGCTAGCTCCGCCACGTCTTTCGTGGGCGTCGTCGGCGTAATTGAGGATGCTGACGCGCGCCTTCGCTGGCCTGCAGATAGAAACTGAGCTCGCGCAGAAACGCAGACACATCCAAAGACTTACCTGGTCGGTCTCTGGTCGGGACGACAACCTCCGTGGCGGTGCGCCTGAGGGCCCTCGTCGCGCGCGCGGACGTTGGGGATGCGTCCGCATTGGTAGCTTCGAGTCGGAAGGGGGGAATGTTCTCCTTGTTGCCTTCGCCGTCGAAGATGGTCTCTGTCGTCGTCTTGGGCCGTTTTGGGTTTGGGGTGGGCTCTGGGGTCTGCAGCTGGCCAGCCTTTTGCGGCGACTCTTCTTGCTGGTGAAAGCCACGCTTCCCTAGGACTGAGCTTCTGGTGACGCGAGTGCCGGACATGGTGAACGGGCAGAGGTCGCTGGGGATGAAGGTGGTGGGAGCTGAGGGGCCCACTGGGTTTTGCCGGAGGATTTGTCCACCGACCTTGAAACTCCGCCCGAGCATCAACGCGCAACGTCGCGTCGCGCTCTCACGTGTACGCGTTTAATTCACGCGACACGCGCCGACCCCTGTCTCCTCCTCCTGCCCCTAATTGTCTTCCTGAGCCAAGGGACAGCGCCAACAGTACCTTAGACCAATAATTTGGATGGACATTATTGCAGGTCTGCGCTTTGACTGCAGATATCCTGGCCATCCATGGCAGATGCCGGTCAAAGCAATATGTACAAGGAAGGGTATGCATGCCGAGTCCACAGAAGGCCATGTATCGGTGGAGACCATTTTCTAGCCCGTCTCATGAATGTGGAACAACAACCGTCCGCAGCCGCACACGGACTCTCCAGCGATCATTACCACGACGCCGAGGCCGTGTACGCCGTTGTACCCCGGTCATCCGTGTCGTCTGATCAGTCCACAATGCAGAGCGCGCAGGGCTGCCCACAGCGTGAGGAGAAACGTCTGTGAGAACAAGGAACGTAAGCTGATGAGGGAAACCTGGCAGTGGTTACGACAGCTCGACTTGACGCCGCACACGGTGTTGATGGGTACGGTGGTGAAGACAATACCCCTGGCTGTGGGCTTACCGGTTACCTCTAACCGCACACTGAACCGACCCCCAAGCTACACAGTAAGCACTCAATGAGTGGTATGCATGCCGAAGTTGACCTTCTTCCACAGAAAGATAGATCGTGACACCTGCATTCATGTCAACGGAACCTCAAGCGCCCATAGTGGAGCCAACAGTGTCGGAGCCTCCGAGCAAACCTTCACCCTTCCAAGAGCTCCCAGAGGAGCTCATCCTCCTTATCATCGCGCACTTCGACCGACCAGACCTGCTCCTATGCTCTCGCGTATCGCGTACGCTAAATAGGATCACAATTCAGCGACTCCTCGCCGAAACCGGCACCCCCACCCCGACGGCATACTGCAAGCTGGTCCTCGACCCCAACCCCAGAGCCAAAGTGGACTCCCTAACGGTGCTCATGCACTCGGCACACATCAAGAAGATCAAGGACATCTCGTTCTACTATACCAGCTTCATGTCCTACTCCTCGCTCATACCTCCCCTCCGGCGAACACTGCACTGCCTCCGTAGCCTTTCCGTTGAGGAGGTGACCCTGTTTTTTGGAACCCGGGGGGTCGACGACGACTCGAAGAACGAGAAGTTCTTCAAAGAAGTCGTGCCAATCTTCGAAGACATCCTGAACGAGATCGTCCTCAACTCCACGAAGAAGCTCCGCATCTTCGGTGCGCAAGGTCTCCTCGGGCAGTACTACCAGTTCCGCAAGCTCGGACAAGGCGCAACAGACAAGGCTCCGACATTGCCTAAACGGATGATGACTTGGCGGCTATCGGGGGCCAAAGACTACCTCGACCGGCGGCACGACAAGAACAGCGAGGACGCAATCATCCAAGACGACCTGCGCTACTCGCGCACCAACGTTACAGGCTCGCGGCTCTTCACTCGATGCACTCCAGAAGCCTTACAGCAAACCAAACTCACCCATCTCAACATAGGCACAGGCGACTTCCTCCGCCCTCCTTTCTCCCAATGGATGTTCGCAATGCTGCGCGCCGCACAGATCAAGTCCATTTCTTTCTCCTTCGCCCACCTCTCAAAGGACCCAGAAGAGGTCGAGTTTGTTTTGAAGCGCCTGGCTTCTGTCCTGACAGGCCTCACGCGCCTATACCTTTTCGAAATCTCCGAGCACACGATACCCGTCCTCATGAAATGGATCAACCTATTCCCCACGCTCGAGCGACTACAGATTGAGCCGTTCGCAGATACAAGCTTCAACATCGTACCGGACGCCACCCTCCTCCCCCTTCCATATTCCTTCGCGCCAAACCTCCGCCGCATTGACGGCCCGCATCAGTTCCTGTCCTACTTTTTCAACCTCGCTTCAAACAATGTCGTTCCCGAGGCCGAAGACGGGATTTCCAGGAAATCGAGCTCAGGCTCACCCCCCACCGAGTCCAAATCTGCCACTGTGAATGGGACTCCTAAAGCTACAACTAACGAACCCGGTTCAGGCAGCACCGGTGGACCCAGTACCACAGTTGCGGCGCCTGCGACCGCACCGCCCACATCGCCCTTCCCCACCCTCGAACTCGTGCATCTAGACTACTACTGCGTGCGCGGCGTCAAATTCCATCTCCACACCCTCGCAAACGCCATCAGGAACGTCAAGAGTGCGTTGGCGCCCCCGGGCTACGTGCCTCTCGCAGGCTCACCAGGCCCCTCTGGAAATACGGAGAACGGGGACTCTGAAGCCGACACTCCGATCCTGGTGCACCTCAAATTCGACAAACACTTCAGGGGCCTGGAAGCCTACACACCCCGCGTCCGGAGCGGGAGTGATGCTAGCAGTAGCAGCTCAACAGCTCGCAGAACACTTTCCATATACGCATCTCTACTCCCCGACACCCTGCTCTCCTACTCCAACCCCATATATTGCACAGACCCACCCTCGCTCCCATCTCCCGCCAACGTTACCCCGCCCTCAGAGTTCGACCCAGACGCGGCCGGGCTCCTGGAAGCCAAAGCCCGGGACCTCGCGACCCTGCGTTCGATTGAGAAGGTGCGCGTGGGGCTCCCTGGCTCGCACGAGGAGATCATTCAGGGCAAGTTCAATGAGAGAGTTGTTGCGCTTGCGTCGGTGTTTGGAGGGCTGAAGGCGTTGAGGCTTGTGTCGGTGGATGGGACGGCGCCTGTGAAGGAGAAGGTGGATGCGGGGTTTATGGAGGTTTTGAAGGAGTATTGTGTGGGGTTGAAGAGGGTTGACGTTATGTAGTACTTTATCAGTGAGATGTCAATATAGACGTGGGCCTCTGCTTTGAGAGTAAGGCACAGCTAGTAGTATAGCTAAAGAAAAAGGTAAATGACAGGACAGCTGCATCTTCTTCTATGGCGCCGCTGAGCCTTCCTCTTGCCTTCATCCTCATCCTTCAAAGCGAGCACGCACGCCTCGGTTATCTGGCTACATCGGCTAGGGCTCCTGTCACGAATGATCTTCTCCTCTCCTTTCTTGCATATCTTTCTTTGGTCCAGGTATGACTTGGTCGCCAAGCCTCCAAGTCGCCGGCGCCTATTTCGGAAGCTCGGAGCGTGGGATAGTGACCTCGGTCACAGTGACAGCTTGAACACACCTTGCACAGCTCTTACCAGTTTGAACACCCCATCCGCAGGTCGACCACCCGTATTACTCCTCTGAGAGCCTTTACAAATCCCAAGGGTCCCCCAACCGACTGCAACGCCCTGGTTATTGGAAGATGTCAGCCACTGAAAAAGAAGCGCCCACAGTGACATCGGAGTCCACATCACGAGGCTCTCACTTCGAAGAACTTCCTGAAGAGCTTCAAGTCTCAGTACTATTGCACCTTCCAAGACCGGAACTTCGTCCAGTGCTTGCTGGTCGAGATGGGCATACCCGACGTCGCCTCCTCCTGCACCATCGAGCTCGCCGCCAATCCCAAGGAGTTGATGGACGCTTTGACTGTACTCATGCACTCCGTCCACATCAAGGGCACAGAGAACCTGCGGATCGACTTCTTGCGCTTCACCTCCTATTTGCACCTCGTTCCTCCCCTTCTCCGTACACTGCGCCTCCTCCGAAGACTCAAATCCATCGACGACATTTGCCTAATTTTCCGGCCCGAGAAAGGCACGCGCCCTATCAGAAACGAGAAACACTTCAAGAGCATGGTGTCTGCCTTCGAGGAGATACTCAACGAATCACTCCTCAAGTCAAGCAGAGCCCTTCGCCTGCTTGGATCCGAGGGCCTTCTGAGCCAGTACTACCGCTTCACCGGACCGCAGGGCATCCCCTCGCCAAGCACCAATCAAGTAAAGCGACGCCTACTCTCTGCAAAGGAGTTCTTCGCGCGAAGTCAAGACAAGAAGCTCGAAGGCAGGAACTTGCAATTGGTGAAGGACGTCGTCGCAGAGGATGATTTACAATACACGCCTACTCGCTTGAGCGCGTTTAACCGCACCCGGGTCACATTTCCTTGCTCTCCAAGTGCCCTTCTACAGACGGAGATTACCCTCGTTAATCTCGGCTGTCTGGACTTCCTCCGCCCACCATTCTCCCAGTGGATGTTTAGCATGCTGCGCGCCTCCTCCGTTCGGTCGATGGCGGTGGGGTTCTCCTACATTCCAGAGGACGTGGACGAGGTGTATTTTATTCTCAAGCGACTTGCAGCAGCATGCCAGGGGCTTACAAAGCTGTATCTATATGATATAAAGGAGGAGTTCGCCAAGGCCATCATTGAATGGGTCCTCATGTTCCCTAATATCTCAAAGCTCATAGTTGAGCCCTTTGTGTCCTATGGGAACTCCAAGAAACCGGAAGCTCCTTTGCGGCACGAGATAGACATCACCTCTCCTTCCCATTCAATATTCCTCCCTAGTATCCAAATCATCGAAGGTCCCCGGGAGTTCCTTTCTTGGCTCATCCCGCTTCTACGCCCCGATCTCGACCGCAACTTCACCCCGAGCCCAAGTAGCGATTCGTGCCCTCCCAAGCACCCCAACCTGTGGAAGGTCTCCATCGTCTACAGTGCCAGCGAGAAATTTGACCTCTCCTCCATCGCCTCTGCAGTAGTCGACATTCACCCATTCCTCATTGCCTCGGCTGTCCTGCCTCCCCCACACTCCTACTCCACAGGGCCCAAAAGGCTCATAAAAACAGCCTATTCCCCAGGCGTCCTATTACGTCTCCAGCTGAGCTTCGAAAAGGATTTCTCCGGCTTGGGGGCATCGTTATGCAAAGGAAATGGAGCTGTAGCCAAGCTCGTGAAACAGGGGATGTTCAATCTCCCCGACATCAAAACGGGCGCTTGGCTACGTTCAAGCAAGGACAGCGCTTTGGGACTTGAAGATATCGATGCGTGGTTCACGGAAGTTATATCCGAGGAGCTGAAGGAGGAGCTTCTCAAGGATGCGTCTGGGGCGCAGTGGATCGAAGCACGCAATATGGGCGTTCTGTCCATCGTTAGCGCAATCCATTTGGACCTCCCCGGAACCCGGCGCGAGATTGAGCAAGGGAAATTCGACGATAAAATCATGGGTGTTATTTCGGTGTTCTTGGGACTTGATAGACTAACGCTGTCCACAAAGCAGTATGCGGATGAGGGGAGGGCCCTTGGACAGGTGTCTGACTTTCGGCTGCGAAAGTTTCAAGGAAGAAATCCTAACTTGAGGATAGTCGAGATTTCATGAGATCTTCTAACGCCTATATTACATGTATTACTACTGCTTGATACTGACTAATAAACACCACAAGCTAGAGCTAGGAGCGGTGCAGGTACGCCTTACAGGCCGACGGAGCGCAAGTGTATTAATCGTAGCGAGCCCTGACCGAAGGTTAACTTGAAGATTAAGCCGAAGCTGTTTCTACCAGTTTCTGCCATTGACATAGCCATATTAGGAAACTACATACTTTCTCCGCAGTTCCGTGCATCCTGGCCCATAAAAGGCACTTCGTTGAAGGGAAGACGGCTATTCTACTGCTTTTGGTGGTTAGGTAACACAACTACGATCGGCGCCTATTTAAAACGCGGTGTTAGCGCCTGCGGATTTGCCTTGATGTAGGGCGATACTGGACCATGGGGGGCAAATCCGTGTCAGTGAGAGCGACGTAGGACAAAAATAATTTAATATGAGGGACGCCACGGCAAAGCTCTGCAGTCCCTCGCAAGATGTGGCTTCTGTGGGTGATGCGCAGCAAGTCTAAACTTAGGAGCGAGATTGGCGGTAAATGTGAGACGAGGCAGTTCGCTCCATGGTTCATGTTGTGGTACCCGAGCACCTACCAGTATCATACCTCGATATTAGATACCTTTAAATCCTCCACTTCAAATAATTGCATGCTATACATGTATTCCCGCCTCATTAAATTGGGGGCATCACGCTGGGAGAAGGGCTATGGTATTGACCAAACGGGATCGTAAACAAAACATAAAGGCCGAGCCATGAGTACACCAGCACCACCAGTATGTGACAGAGGGCTGCTGCGGTGATATAACGCAGCCTCCGACTGCTCCTTGTGCTCAGTGCGCTGGATCCAAGCTCGTGATCAGTATCCTGAGCCGAATCGGAGGTTTTCAACTTGAAGGTGCTGTAGAGTGACTGCGCTTCTATCGGCATGCCATCAGGGTCGCCATTTGAGAATTATACTAAAGAGCGTTGCAAAGCACTGAGTCCATTCCCAGAACTTGTCCCATCATACCTATGTTTCCTGCACCTATCGGTGGCATTCCTCTCCGGTCTGAATTCGCGGCTTCCCTCGTTTTTGCTATTCTGTATGGACTCCTAATCCCAGTATTGGTATATCGACTTTGGGACCGGCGCTCCCGAACGACTGTGTTCCTTGGTACAATAATTGCTGTCTTTGAAAGGTACGCCGGCCAGTCTTCAGCATTTTGATCGCTAAGGCCAATGATTTTGCGCAGAACCATAGTCCTCTCCCTGCGAACCGTTGCGACACAGCGAGACGATTGGCGCTTCTCCGACGGGTTTCTCAAGTACAACCAAATCACCCTCGGCCTTGGATTCGTTAGCATAGGGAACGACTTGGTCGGCCTAGTCCGCTGCCTTCTCGTCAACCCGACCTATGGATACGGAGATGGTGGGAGGTATGACGAGTCTCCTGCTGCCGCGACGAAGGACAGTTCGTTTCAAGCACCACGAGTGGGAGACGTCGACCGCCCAGCAGAGAGACACAGGTGTAGAAAATTCTCATTCTGGATGTTGATGTTCTTCCTCTCGAGTAACATTCCGGGGTCGGTCGCGGGTGGGATGTTCCAGAGGAAGTACTTTGAGAATGAGCAAAAGGCACACCTGATGATGAAGTTAAGGTAGGCTTTGCCATCTGAATATTGTCCAGATTCTTCGAACTAAATCCCTTCGGTTCCATCCAGATATGCCAGTTCAGCAGTCGCTCTTTTCCTTATTTCTGTGCTCATGGCTGCAGGGGCTTGGTCTCGAAAGTATCAGCCTCGCGCATCCCACAAGGCGATCCATAGATTGTTCGTGCTGGGCACCCTGCTGGTGCGTTTCCACTTTCCCATCTATAATAGTTCTCGCCTTTCTTACTGTTCACAGATCATAGTAGCCTTGTACCGCCTTTCCGTCATGTACCACACCACACCGGCTTTCGAGTCTACCCTCGCGGGAACTCTCAACAGTCCCGGGGCGAAAGCTTCTTTCTATATCCTCCACCTCCTCCCCGAATGGCTCTGCCTCGTTATTCTCCTGTGCTTCAACACCCGCAAAACTTTTGGAACGGGCCCAATAGGAGACAAACGTGGGCGGGATGATACCCCAGAGCAGATACTCAAAAGGAAGGCACAGAAAGCTAAACGCGACGCGAAGAAAGCAAACAGGGAAAACAGGAATGCGGATCCGGAGAGGCACAGTGACTCGATCCCGCTGAGAAACATTGCAACTTCGTCTTTGCTGATAGACACGAGGCTTACCGGCAGTAGTTCTAGGTAGTCAATAGTCTGCGCATATTTACCTGTGTCGAGTATCCTGCGTATTTAGTCGGGTGGTGGTGCTAAACAGAGAAAATTGGGTGGCGCGCAGGTCGTGCTCAATACTTTTTGGAAGGAGGTTCTCACGACAATTGGCGCCAGTGGCCCGTGCTGTCGCCAGGCAAGGACGGCCATCATCATGGAATCACAACGGACAGCCGCGCAGTTCAAGACTCGTCCAGAACGTCAACCGCGCTGGTCATGCCACCGAGATTCTTGAGCTTACGGTATCTACTGGCGCTTGCATTCCTGGCATTGGTCGTGACTGTATATGTATTCTACTCCTTGCGGCCACCATACGCGCTCTACGACAATCTCTTCCGCTCCGAGATCCTCGAGTCCCAGGACTTGACGCGAAACCCGACATCTCACAAGAAGTATGTCAAGTTCAGGCAGCTGCAGGGTGCAGGGTTCAATAACCAGGTTTGCCTATTACAAACCACTGCGAGCGTTAAGGGGCTAACAGAATGCCCACAGGCTCAAGAAATTCTACTTTTCCATCATCTTGCTCTGGAGACCGGTAGGACATACGTGTATCAGCCGTTCATCTGGCGCCCAAGGGGAGAAAAGGAGAAGGTTCCCTTGTCTGCCTTCCTAAGGGGTCCAACCAGAGGCTCAATCAATGAAGCTACCTTCGATGAGGTCTGCCCCGAATCTGAGGTCAAGCACGTCAAAATCCGCCAGAGCTACGATCGGCAATGGGAGCATGCAAAGGCAGTACTGGGAAGCAACGACCGATGCGTTGTCGTCGATGACTGGCTCTTCAGTTGGGGGTACGTGGGCTGCAATTGCACTTGATCCACCCTTCCTCATACCGCCCACTAGATATCTCGCTTCTCCAGGAATCCATGATATCTGGCCAAGCTACCAAAACTATCTAAACAAACACTTCGAATGGTCATCCCAAGTCCTTGGGGTCGTTCAGCGAACAAAAACCGATCTAAACCTAGCGACGAATGAAACTAGTTCCTACATGGCTCTGCATCTCCGCCGCGGTAAGTGTAATTCCCCTGCTCCGACCACACCCTTTCACCACGCTTTAGGTGATTTTGAAACACACTGCAATTGGCTGAGGCATGAGAAGACCGGCTTTACGACATGGGCGACCCTCCCGCAGCTCGCTCATTCCACCCTCTACCCTTCTCTCGACATCAACGATCCAGATTCCGTCTTCGACCATTGCTACCCCTCCCTGCGCCGCATCCTGGATGCAGTCACCCTCCAAGCCAAAGATAGACCCCACATGCGCCGCCTTCACATTCTCCACGACGGCGCATGGGATCACCCACTCGTATACCTCCAATTCTACAAGCTCCGCGAAGCGCTCATGAGTTTTCAGTGGACGAGGAAGCAGAGATGGAAGGGCGGCCCCATGGTGCAAGTAACGCAGTCGAGCGACTTGCCTGTGCAGAGGGGCGAGCGAGACTGGAAGGTATGTGTCGACATGGATTTGGCGATTAAAGCCGACGCGTTTGTGGGGAACGGGTATTCGAGCCTAAGCTCCCAGATCGTCGCACTGCGGCTGGCGCTTGGGCCGGGTACTGCAGACGATATTACCTTGGTCTGATGGAATTCAATTGCATGCAGCATTGCACTGTTCAGTATCATGGCTCTTGGATGTAAATCCACCGTTTCCTTTGCGAATCACCGTCGGTTCTATTTCTGTTTGCCTTCTTTGTCTATGCATGGCATCTGAGTGCAGCCCCGCAGCACCGGGGGCTTTGCACAACCTCCCATAACCTTGGTTAACATTCGCAGGAACTCCCGTACAAGAGCTCCCAAGTCGTCGAGATGAGAAGCCATAGTGCTGCGGCTCTAGCATGGAAGAAATGTTCGGTTCATGTATCCAATTTAAGGCTACTAACCTGCTTCGAATGGCAGGCGATCGCCAGTTGCTATACATTCGGCTTTGCTGCGGCTGCGGCGCACATACCTCTCGTCAAAGTTGGAACATAGGTGTGCAGGAAGATGTTAATCCAAACGAAGCGAGAAGGCTTTTATACCAATTCAGAGGAGGATCATCTCATATCTTTCATGTTTCCTGTGCCTGTTGGTGGAGTCCCCCTTCCTTCTGAGTTTGGGGCGTGTATTGTCTTTGCCATTGCATATGGACTCCTCGTTCCCTTTGTGGTCTACAGAGTCTTCGACCGACGGTCTCGCACCATCGTTATCCTTGGCATTATCCTCCAGATCCTCAACTCGTACGTCTATTCCCCATGGTGCTCTCATACTATTCTTTCTCGATGCTAAAAAATGTCTAGGACTGTCCAATTTTCCATGCGTGCCGTTGCGACACACCGGGAGTCCCTCCGTGCTTCCTCCGCGTTCCTAAAGTACACCCAAATCAGTTTTGGGATGGGCTTCGTGACCATCGCGAGCGACCTTGTCAACCTCTTGCGTTGCGTTCAGGTTAACCCCACTTACGGTTATGGTCCCGAGGGGAGGTACGACGAGTCGCCCGCCTCGCAGACGAAGGACGTGATGCTTGAGCCCCCAAGGGAGGGCGACGCAGATCATCCAAGGGCCAGGCGTGTTATAAGACGGTTTGCACTTCTGATGACTCTTACGGTCCTGGCAAGCAATATTACTGGCAGCATTGCGGCGAGTCGGTATGCAGAGCAGATCTTTACAGACCAGGCGAGGGCAGATATGTAGTGTGTTTGATTTGAGGTATGCGTCGTCCTTCGCGCTCCTATATGAGAAGGGACATAATAATAACCCGGGATATGCTTCTCCAACTAGGTATGCGAGTGCAGGTGTTGCTCTATTGGCAATGATACTCCTCGCGTCCGCTGCCTCTTGGTCTTTATTAAGGCAACCTCGTGCATGTCGAGTAGCCATATACAGGCTCTTCGCTGTCTGCTTCACGCTGGTACGGCTTCCAGCAAAACGTCTTGCGTGCCATGGACTGACCGAGCTCTGGATTGGTAGAGCATAGTTGCCATTTACAGGCTTGCGGTAATGCACATCGAAACTCCCTCCCTCGACCCCAGCCTCCCAGGGACGCTCAACAGCCCTGCAGGGAAGGCCTTATTCTACCTCCTGCATGTCCTCCCGGAATGGGTCGCTGCTGCCATTCTCATCGTCCCCAACACACGCAAAGCGTTTGGGACAGGGAATTTTGGGGACTACAGAGGCTGGGACGATAGTCCGGCTGAAATTCAGAAGAGGAGGGACAAGCAGGAGAGAGTGGAGACTGGGAGCGTCATACCTCTGAGAGACGTTGTAGGACAGCCAGCCTGATAGAGGGCCAGACCCTAGTACGCCCAGGAGCATTAGTTGACAGGATGGACTTTGAATGGACATCGATATAATTCTTGCACGGGCACCTGGGCTTACTAGCACGACACGTAGGACTCTGGGGCCCGATGTACGGGTGTTAATCGAGGGTACCGCGCGCCGGTAGCCACCTTACAGTTTCAGGGAGGACCCGATTTACAAGTTAGGAATTATGACAAGTACAACAGGATGATCAGCACAGTCTCACCGTGGATATTTGAATCCTCAAGCCCTAGGAATATAGATAGGATAACAATGACTGAGTTCCCAGATGGTATAGCACTAACGCGGTCGCCCAAAATCCGATGATGACAGAAGCAATCTAGTCTGTTTCTTCTGGTCCGTTCTTCCTGGCCTTCGCACCGGCCTTCTCGATGAGGTTCCGCAACTCTTTCGAGCTATGCAGTCCGGCGAGGTTGTCAGATCCACCAATGCTCTTCCCTTGCACGATGATGTTTGGGAAAGTGGAATGCCCCGTTAAACGCGAAAGTAGATTCTTAATCACAATGCCGTCATCTAAGGGGGGAGGGGCGGAGTGAGGTTTGTTCGTTAGAGGACGTGTCACCGACGTGTTTTGGGTGCTTCGCTCACCTCGGACATCGACTTCGATGACTTTGGGTGGAGGGGTGATATCGTAACTCTCCAGGAGTTTCTTCGCCCGCTTTGAGTATCTAGAAAGGAATGTTATGGGATGTCCTTCGTCATGTCGAGGGCGGCACGTACGGGCAATAGGTCTGCAAAGCACATCAGCTCAAGTTCAAGAGTTGAGGTTGGCAGTAACATACCTTGCTGAAGACAATGATAGGGTGGACCTTGTTTATCCGCTTCGCCTCCTTCCACCAATTGACGTCGGGCTCCCCAGCAGCGTATACGGACCAGTCAACCGTCTCCGTCGGGTCCAACTGGGGGTCATTAAGCACATGATCGTTCCCCGGCTGGTCGCCCGTTACCAGACGCAGCAAGCCGTATAGTTCGTTGACCTCCCCCCTCTGTCCTGGAATAAGCTGCGGAACGTTAGCCCTTGATAGTCCCAGAAAGCTTGATCTCGTTTACCGATGATGAAAGCTCCCAGGGCGAGTAGAAGAAGAGCACGAATCCTATTAGGACGGCGATGGCGATGATAGGCCCTCGTTTTGCTCTATGCATGGACATCGTAGTGGTGGTTTAAAGATAACCTGGGGTATGGACCGCGCAGCAGCTAAAACGGCCTGAAACACTGCCTTCCGGTGAGTTGAGGGGATAAAAATAAAAGTATAAGCCAAGCCGTGGTCAGGCCAGTGTCAGGCCTCCTCCAGTAACGATGCGACGGTGACGGAATCAGTCCCCGAGGTCGAAATTGATCCATGCGGAGCTAAAAATAGGACTCATCTCTTGATTCCAGCCATGGCAGAAGGGAAGATTGCGGATATCGAGTATGTCCTGTTCGACATGGATGGTGAGCTCGAGGGGCTTCAGACCAACTACGGGCGTCTAATCAATTTCATTTAGGCCTGATGATTGATTCCGAGAAGATGTACACCATCGTCACCAGTCAGTGATCAATATACGATCTGCGGAGTATGGACCAGCTTGACCATCTACGTCCCTCACAGACAAGATCCTCGGAAGGTATGGCAAAGAAATGACATGGGATATCAAGGCAGGGTGTATGGGCAAACGTGAGTCTCTTCACTCTTCCGGGAGACCTAGTATCATACCAACTGATTATTTGCCCTGTTCCCTCATAGCTGAACTAGAGGCGTCGAGACACTTGTTGTCTTTCTTCCCAGATATACCATTGGCCATAGAAGATTACATTAAAGAGCGAAACGAGCTCCAAGACAAGATGTGGCCCACCGTGCCCCTTCTCCCGGGCGTCGAGAAGCTCGTCAAGCATCTCAAGAAACACAACATACCCATGGCTATCGCGACTGGATCGCGCAGAGAAAAATATCTCCTGAAGACTGGCCACCTCCAACACGTATTTGGCTTGTTCGAGGGAAAGGCTATCTGTGGGGACGATAAGCAATATAATATGCAAGGGAAACCCGCTCCAGACATCTTCCTCGTTGCAGCCCGAGAGATGCTCGGTCGCAATGTTGGAGAGCCGCTTTCCCACCCGAATGCAGAGCAGAAGTCTGAGCGATTGAAAGGGCTTGTGCTCGAAGATGGAATGCCCGGTATGCAGGCTGGTAAACGCGCTGGAATGAACGGTACGTCTGGACTTTTTCCTCGATCACTAATAAGCGCCGGTCATCTAACATGCCTCCCCAGTTCTTTGGGTTCCTGATCCCAACCTCCGTGCCATAGAGGACGTCTCTGGCGTCTCTGAAACTGCTGACCAGATACTGAACTCCCTTGAAGACTTCGTCCCAGAGCAATGGGGTCTCCCACCATACGAAACCGACTCATAGATCAAACGGCCCATCTCAATTTCGCGGGCAGAATATACACTAGATCTACAACACACATACAAGTACAACATATATGATACAATACTACAAGTACACTCAATGGTCCGCCCATCTCACCTAAGCCTCGGACTTAGATTGCCAAACACCCCCCGTCTCGACCCAGGCCTTCTCCTCGGCCCATCCATTACCTCCACCTGTTTCAACGCCTTCGAAGCCTGAAGCACTTTCGACAGCCCGCCATTCCCTGGAGGGCCACCACTGAGCTGTTCCCCAACACCACATGTAATCCCACCTGCGTTCTTCTGAGCAGTACCTTGTACCCCGAGTCCCAACCCAACACCTTTCCCATGTGTAGACATGAACTGCTTCGAAGCTGAGAACGACCTCACTAGCGATGCCGGTGGAAGCATCGTCATGCGTAGCTTCGCCAAGGGAGAAGTGTTCGAGGCGTCAAGTCGGAAGGGGGCAGCAGGAGCAGGCTTGGGTGTGTTGGGCGGCGAGATCATGACTGAGGGTGCTGTCTCTTGAGCTTGCTGAAAGGGTGATGCGTTACAGTCTTGCTTGGGTTGTTTGAGTTTCGGTATCTTCAAGCTCTCGAGGCCTGTTGGATCTGAGGTTCTATCACTCGGCCTAGATGTTGTCCCCGGGGACGCCACTTCGCCGTCTTCTTTCTTTCTCCCCGTAGCAACGTTCCACCTCTTGCCGCCACCTCCGTCCTTCTCAATAGCTTTCGTCGGCGATGCCTGCGGGGTGGGAGGCAGTGCAGACCCAAGCGGAACACGCGTTGCCACCTTCGGCAGCATAACCCCACGCGGCCGGAGTGGATGTAGCGGGCCAAGCTGTGGTCGGCGCGGCGGAGGCTGCATGGTTCGCGGAGGTTGCAGCGATGAGCTACGGATAGGCGGAACGACGTGGGTCCCAGAAGGCAGGCCACCTCCCGCCGCTGATCCGAGCCTTGGCTTCGGGCCAGGTATTGGGGACATGGTGTCGAGAACACATTTCTTTCCGTCCATCGGGGCAGCTGGGGAGGGTGATGATGCATCTCTCGAATAAAAGGAAGTGGGGTTTGAATTACTCATGTTAGGACTAGTACCGGGAGTGGCGATGGAAGACTGGGTCTCAGTGCTAGCGTCAAAGCTACTGTTGGACGTCGTGTTCGCAGAAGAAGTGCAGGAGTCGAAACAAATGAAGGAATCTTGGGGCGCGGGAGGAAATGAGGGGTCCACCTTTAGCGATGATTTAGTGGAATCCAGCCGAGGTCGACGAGGAGGGGGGTTGAGTGGCGAAGCTGGGGAAGCCGCAGAGGAGACTAGCGATGGAAAGGCGGGATGAGTAAGTCGGGGCCGGAGGCGTCTCAAAACGGGGAGCTTCACCTTGTTTGGCAGCGATTCGGTCGGTGTCTATCGCCTGGGCAGGTGGAAGATTTGCGGCGACGTTAACAGATGGGCTGGTGTCGGACGGTTTGGAAGTGTTCTTTTTTACGACTTTCAAAGGCAGGACGGGGGTTGTGTAATCATACACTTTTGTCGTGGGCGGCAGCGGGGGCCGCCGCAACACCAAGGGCTTGATAGAAGACGGATTATGAGGCTGAACGCTGACCTGACCATTCTTCAAGTCGCCTTCCCTCCTTGGGGATGTCGTCGAACGTTCTGGAGACCCTAAAGTGAGACTAAGCGATGGAGACCAATACTCGTCTTGCGAACTTGGTCGCAAGGGGGATCGCGGTGGAACGGCTGGTGGCTCGGTAGCCCTCACAGTTGCAGGAGGATTAGGTTGGGAAGAGACTTTCGCGATAGGGGTTTGGGTATATGACTTCGCTTTCGTCGGTGAAGACACTTTCGGAGCCGTGCGTATGACGAGCGCAGGTTTTGGTTTCAGAATTCGCGACGACTTCGACTGGGTCGTCGTGGCGCTCTGAATCGCAGACTTCCGAGTCTTGGTGGGGATGGGAGTAGGACTCGAGTCTGACCTAGTCCGAACTTTGCTGTATACGAACGGCCGTACTCCGCTGGTGCTTGATGTGTTCGATCCCGCCGAAGAGCTGTAGAAGGATGACGAGGATGAGGCAGAAGCGAGAGAATTAGATCGACCGCGTCCAGGGAAAAGGGGCGAGGCCCATTTAACCGTCTTCCGAGGAGGGGCGTGGTTAGGAGGCGGAACAACAGGCGGAGAAGTCGAGTTTTTGTTTCCATCTTGGGCGTCATTGGCGCATAGCGTTATATCTCGGCGAATGCCCGATCCATTGATCTCGATACCATCATCCTTGATACAGGAGGGCACTGCGGGTATTGAGTCGTCAACGGTGAGTTTGCTAGAAGTTGAAGTATTGCTCTCGAGGCCATCTGTAGTATTTGTCGAGTTGGAATCGGTAAACCAAGGTTTGGGCACCGCACCCTCCCCTTCCGCGGTATCCACTGATCCGAGACTGCTGGTGCTGAAAGCGGCGCAAATGCGTTCGAGAGACAATAGAGCTTGGCAAGCCCTGAGTGTGCCGTTAGATGGATCGTCGGTAGAGCCCAATGACGAATTAATCTGCCTGTTGTAAGAAATTGTAGAAGGTGACGCTGTAAATGGGTACGACATCCTGTTGGCACGTTTGCGCTGCGCCAAGGTCGGGGTTGAAGCCAACAGGAAAGAATTGGATGAGAGGTCGCAAGTATGACTGGCCCTGATAGGCCTTATATCATCCTTGGCCATCGCCTTCAATGATAAATTGGGGTCGGAGAGACGCCGAGCTGCATCCTGATGGGGGCAGCCAACGGGTTAGCCAAGTTCTTCGATACGTATGCAAAGAATTGTACTAACCGAAAGCGACTGCATATTATTAGGAAGAATAAGGTCACCATGGGACTCTGGTTCGAAAGCGGAGTGGAGGTCTGAGAAAGCGAAGCGCTGCTTTTCCCTAGAGGTAGGTGTCTGCTTCGGGATGCAGCTGCGACCAGGTTGGTCTAACTGCTCTGGTTTGCCTCGCTCCTGGACCATTAGCTGCGGAGAGCGCGCTAAGTCGTCAAGGCTGTCTATCATCGTGGAACCCCTTGCCATGTTGTCCTTTATAGCACGCCCGGTTGGACATGGTATGGTAGGATCCTCGACTCTCGGAGACTTCCGGACCAGCGCTTCCTTGAATTTATTTACAAGATCGTCCACCAGGGAAGCGTTGGAAGGGCAGGATAGATGGCCGGACATCTCTATCTGGTCGAGCTTGGACGTCGATGGCGTAACGGTGTTGGCATTGGAAGGATCCGACTTGGCGACCATCTTCCAGAACTGCGCGACCTTCGCCTTCTCCTTCAGCTCCTTCCGCGCATTTATAGTCAGGTCGAGCGCTGATAGATAGTGGTCGGCGGTGCGAGGGCCGTCAGTCGCGAAAAAGCCTTTGGATAGGGATTGGTCCCTCAGTCTGGCGGTCTTCTGAATCGCATCGACGAGAGCATCTTCGCCGGGCTGCCCCTCTTTCAGCACGCCGGAGACAGCTTCGCGCAAGATGAGTGGGTCGAGTCCGAGGTCGACAAGGGCAAGGATGAACCGCTCCGCATCCGAGAATCGACGCTGAAGACGAGATATCTCGCTCTCGATATTTATCAGCATGAGACGGTTCTCCTTGGCACGATCGAGCTCTTCGTAATGGCGATCCCGAAGCGTCGACATATCCTTCTCCACCTCTTCCTTCTCCAACAGGACGGATACTGTGTAGTCCTTCAAGATTTCTTGATCTTCCTCCAGAGACATGATGGTCCTCTTGAGTCGGGCGATATGAGCCCGAAGCCTGTGGACCATGCTCGCGGGGTAGACCTGCTTAATCTTGCGAACACGGTTTCTTGAATAGACAGGTTCGGGGGCGAGCGACTTGATGACGCCTAGACTCCGAGAGAGCGAGTTAATGGGGGTTACTTCTGGATCTAAGAGAGAGACGTTGAGATTATGCGAGACTGGCAGGCAAACCGGCTGGCCACCAGTGATTGGCCTGGTCGCAACGTCACCAAAGCCTGAGGAGCAACTATGCATGGCGAGTTGAGTTGAAACCAAGTGAGCAGGATTAGGAAGCTCACAGTATTCCAACCCTCTAGATATCCCGTTCGCGGATGTTGGCTGACCATTCTCGAGCTTCCAGTGTCAGCCATCGTGGAGTTCTGGGGCAAGAGCAATTTCCAGTTAAGCGCCGGCGATCACAGACTACAGTTGATTGGCTGTTTGCTTTGTCATCTGGCGTCATCATTGCCTAGCTCTGGCTGCGCTCAGGACAAGCTGTGCTTCTTCGTCCTCAACCACCATGTCCAACTACCCAGTGCCCCCGCCTGCATACGCCAACCCAAAGCGTGACCA
Organism: Ephemerocybe angulata; assembly: GCA_013368325.1. NCBI lineage: Eukaryota > Fungi > Basidiomycota > Agaricomycetes > Agaricales > Psathyrellaceae > Ephemerocybe > Ephemerocybe angulata. The sequence goes on along the minus strand of JAACJK010000163.1, from coordinate 1,238,602 downwards.
GAACTATCATTCCACTGACAACCAAGACACCGAGCCACTTTTGGCTGGCTCCAGCAGTGGGATATACAACCAACCAGAGGCGGGAGACTTGCCCGACGACTTTAAGGTGCATGTTCTGCTGCTGTAGCTCCAATTCAACGTCTAAAATATACTTTAGTATGGCGTGTCTGTTTCTGAGAGCGCGCCTTCCATCCGACAGGCGTTCATTCGCAAGGTCTACACCATTTTGCGTGAGTTCCGCAAATGTCGAATGTCTCCGCACAAGGTCTGACAAAGTTGCATTTCTAGTTGTTCAAATCGTACGCATATCCGGACTTGCGGGCTCCCCGAATTTTTGCTGAAGCGTTACGACTCTCCAGTTCTCTACAAGTGTTGTCGGAGGAATCATATCGCATTCCCCTGAAGCTCTTAGCTGGGTCCAGTCTCAGTAGGCAGAGTCTCACGACTCAATCACTTCAGAAACTATTCTTACCTCTACTCTAGCTCATGGGCATTCTATGTCCCCCTCCTCGGGACTCTCGTCGTTCTCGGCCTGCTGTTCTGGAAGCGCCATTCGCACCCCTGGAACTTCGTGCTCCTCTCAGTCTTCACCTTGATGGAAGCCTATAGCCTTGGAGTAGTCGTTGCCTTCTACAACGATACCGTGGTTCTCCAGGCCTTGTGAGTCTCCCTGGTGGTTTCGAGGGACTGAGACTTATCGCCCTTTGCAGACTCATCACTCTCGGTGTTTTCATTGGGTTGACGCTATTCACTTTCCAATCCAAGGTGGGCTAGTCATCACCATCGTGCCATAGCAGCCCCACTTACGTTTGTATGCTTGTAGTATGACTTCTCCGGGATGGGCCCCTTCCTTTTCGCAACTCTCATCGCACTCGGTATGCTTCCATCATCCCAATGAATACGCAATGGTATGCCTAATCCTCTCGCAGTGATGACTGGTTTCGTTTCGGTCTTCCTTCCCTTCAACCGGACCTTCGACCTCATCTACGCCACCATCGGATGTCTGCTTTTCAGTGGATACATCGTCTATGATACATACATGATCAACAAGCGTCTGTCACCCGATGAGTACATCATGGGCGCTATCAGCTTGTATCTCGAGTACGTCTGCCACCCACCTGCTC